>OZ024816.1:66774390-68237026 GCA_964017055.1 Chloromyia formosa
AATGTACTCAACATTACCTTTCTCACGACACCCCACTTGGCTATACCAGTGGATAAAAAAAAATTTACCTTAATTTCGCCTCTATGTGGACCCCCTCCCCCTTAAAGTTGGCCAATTACAACACAACGCTTTCTCCAGCAAATTATAGCATTTCTACACATTTTCTCCAAATTATGTGTAGCTTCAGCCGTTCGTAAGATATTCTAAAATATGAACAGACGGACAGACAGACATTTGACCGATTTTGTAAGATTTAAGACACAAAACCCTAAAAAAATAAACTGTGTGAATAATTATTGTTAGGATCACCGCCCCAACCAATCTTCACCCTTCCAAAGTTGGTTCAATAAATAACTGCAATTCGCACTACGAAAAACAGCAAGGAAGTAGTACTCGCATCTATGCGTAAGGCCGGTAGGTGTATTTTGACATGGATATGTCTTATAGCTGGGGGTCATCCTAAAAATCTGCCCGTCACACGAAATGTCTGTTTTTCTACTCGGGGGTCAGAAGAGGAAACAAGCCCATTGAAAATTTTTCTATTCTGGTTGTGCATGTCGTTTGAGTGAAGTGGTCATTGTGCATGGCTGTTGCTTGTGGATCCGCGCGGGCGGCGGGCTTGCGGGGATCTTGTGTGTACATGTTGAGATGTTGATTGACGTTGTGGACGGCAAGAATGAATGTATGTAGTGGCCGATTTAAAATAGCACCCATTGTACTATCTGAATCACTAGGATCCCAGAAAAAGTAGCAAGTAGTCAGTTCGACTAACACTTGGACATGCGCAGACGCAATTTGAGAGAGTGTACATAGTTTCCGCCCCCCCCCCCCCCCCCCCCCCCCCCCCCCCGAAGATGAGCGAGAGCGGATGAAGTTAATTCGAGCCAAATCGGGTGATCCAACGACTGTGGTTGTGCATTTGCAATGGCGGCGATTTGAGGTGTGACTGGTTCACAATGTGGGCCCCACCACACGTGCAATAAACATATAGAACAAAATGGCGGATTTATACTACGTGCTATAAACATAGAACAAAATCTCCACATACGGTACGATGTATTAGCAGCATAAATGTTGACTTTCAATAGGGCGTGTCTATCTGTCTCATGTGGTTGGGTGTTCAATCTCATTAGAACGGGTATATCCGGTTCATATGAGACGTTAGATTTCAATGGGGTATGTCTCTCTGTCTCTTAAAGGGGATGTTAAGTTTGATTTGGAGCGGGTTTATCGGGAATCGGTTCTTGGAAGACAGGTTGTTGGCTCTTGGTGGGAAATGATACAAAGTATCTACACTGCATGCAGATACATCGAAACATAGATATGTCTTTGGCTACCGACTGCGTGTAACCTGTTGTGTTGAAGATATCGACGTAAGTTTTATAAAGATCCCAGTATAGTTATACTGGATGAAATCATTCGACAAAACACATCCCATGCTTTCGGTAGGCATAAGACATATCCATGTTTCGATGTATCTGCATGCAGTGTAGATACTTTGTATCATTTTTTTGTATGGATAGTGTCAAAACGTATAACTTTAAGTCAATGTACTATTATTAAATATCATGTCATTGTAATGAAACTTAGAGATATTATTGCCTATGATGTTGGTTATCATTAGCCATCAATATTTTTGACCTAGGATGTGCTTGAGGGGTGCAGGGTTGTGCTAACTGCAACTACAGAAATGTACTATTATTAACCTTTTTGGATGAGATTTAAAAATTCTATTATTTTTAGTTTTCTATGCTAGTGAAATGCCGATTTTCTGTAGATTTTCATATGTCTAGCTATAACGGTCTCGAAATGCAAGGGGGGGGACAAACTCGGACCACATATTTTCCCCTCTCCCTTTTTTTCCTTTCTCCAAATTCGAAAAAAATTCCAAAAATGGAATGTACTCGACGGTACCTTTCTTACGATACCCCACTTTCCTATACCAAACGAAAAAAAAATTTCGACCTTCATTTCCCCTCTATGGGGACCCCCCCTTAAAGTTGACCTATTACGACGCATCGTTTTCTCCAGACAACTCTAGTATTTCTACATATTTCCACCAAATTTCATGCATGTAGCTTCAGCGGTTCGTGAGATATTTCATGGACAGACAGACAGACAGACGGACAGACGGACGCATGACCGATTTCATAAGGGTTTTGTTTTTATACAAAACCCTAAAAAGTACGGATATCGTGGATTAAACGAGTTTTGAAACCACAAATTCAATATTGGATACAACGCATTTTGCAACTCAACAGATGATGGATTTAACGTATAACATCGAAATAAGTGTTTATTATAACGGTATTTTTGTCATTTCGTACAGAGCATCTTGCATGGAATAAAATGGCACCACATACTCGTTTTTTGATAATTTTGGATTTAACGGCTTTTGCAAATGGACTCATATATAGTTTATATGTTCGGAGATGCTTCCTTCTGTGCGTTGCAAACTTCATGTCAAAGTTAATATACCCTATCACATCCGTGAAGGGTATAAAATCTATCAAAAAATTATTCGCACGAAAATCCTATACACAGACAAAATTCTTCACACTGTTGTGGGCAATTTTCACGCGAAAACAATTACTTAAATTTTACTTCGTATGTGAACCGATCATTACAGTTTCGATCGCTCTCTTTTGAGTGAGAAGAGAGAATTCAAGTGTAGTGTAGAGTGCCGTGGATATGTGCTGTTTATCTATCCTGTCATTTTTTCGTGTGAGAGATAAGTGCAACATTTTCTCACGAAGAGGTTAGTACCAGCCTTAAAACTAAAATAACGATGCGATCGAGGACAAGGACACCTGCGCAATCGGGCATCAGTATGGGGAACGTGCGTCAACATCAAGTTCATGAAGAGAGAGAGAGAGATGTCCACAGAAACACGTGGCTCCGCATAAACAAAACCATCATACGACCAGTGCTATGCTATGGATGCGAAGCATGGAACCTAACTCAAGCTTCAAGAAACATGCTACACTCAATTGAACGCAAGGTTCTGCGGCGAATTTTCGGGACTGTTTGCGATCGAGATGGATCATCCGGTACAACGATGAGTTGTATGAACTGTACGATGAGCTGGAAGATTCGAAAAATGTCAAACTGCAACGACTATTAATGGGCAGGGCATATACAATGAATGGACCATGGTCGCATACCAAAGAGAGTAATGAACGCAGAACGAGTCGACGGAGCGAGACTGCGAAGATGACCGAGAACTCGTTGGAGAGCTCAGTATATGCGGACGCTGAGCAGCTACTGGGCTTCCAAAATTGGAGGACGCGGTTACGAGACCAAGATAATTAGCCGGCCATACACACACGTTCTATCATCTGCAAACGTGCGGCACCTGGATCGCCCAATGATTCGCGGCGTTTGAGCGAGTACTGAAATTTAAGTAACTTTGTGCGACCAGATGATTCGTGGCGTTTTCGGTTTTCAGATGAAAGACCAACAACAATTTGTAAGAAGACGATGTCTAGTTGGGTGTGTCGCGATTTTGCAGATGATTCGCCACGACCGAATTTTTATGGGTTAATCTATAGTGGTGGTAGTAGTAGCTTGCATCATAAAATATGAGAAGGATGGGTCCACACAGATATTTTGATCCTGCTTCAGGTGTGCGTCAGGATAAAAGGATTTGTTTAGCGATGAGGAGAGATATATAGGCAAGATGGGTGTTGTATGACTAGGGGTGTTGAGACGAATGCGTTAGACTGTCGCTGAAGGCATTTTGAGTCCTTTGGTAACTTTCCTTGCAAGGCGTGTCCTTTGCCTTGCAAGGAAAGGCCGATCAGACGAGTATTTCCCCATGAAAACAGGGTGGTAATTCTGGGGTGGGCAACCCAGAATTTTTTTTTTTCTTTCTTGAGAATGAGTCTCATGAAGTTGCGCACGAGGAACTTACAGCGAGCCACCGGGTGCTTCAAACCCGCTGATTCCGAATTTGAAATTAAACCGAAACCGAAGCGTATATACCCTAGACTTGTACAGACCTAGTGGTGATACCAAAAGTACCAATTGGCAACGATCATATGCATTAAAAGTGAGTTTCCTATGTGGTCAGTTTATAGGAGAGGTTGGCACACATTCATGAGGATCTTGGCCATTCTAAAAATCAATTAACTAACCTATTCTACAAATATTTGCCGAATTTTTCAAGTCACCAGCTTCATTCTATCGGAAGTTATTGCTTATTTGAAGTCTCACTTGTAGGGGTGGTAGAAGTTCCTTGGATCGGATCTTGCCCATCATAGCCACCAACCAATTAGATCACCCTACAAACATTAAAAAAAAAAAGATGTCAGGTCTCTAGCTTCACTCTGTCGAAAGTTATCGCTTATTCGAAGTTTCATTTGTAGGGAAAGCAGGGGTTTCATTGGTCGGATTTTACGTATTTTCAGTATTAGCCCACTGGATCCTACTACAAACATTTGACCAAAATTCCAAGTCGCTAGCTTTATTTTGTCGTAAGTTATCGCTTATTTAAAATTTCATTTCTAGAGGAGGTATGGGTTCTCTAGGGCGGATCTAACCCATCCTTAATGCCAACTAACTCAATCTCACTTCAAACATTCGACCAAAATTTCAAGTCACTGGCTTCATTCTATCAAAAGTTATCGCTTATTTGAAGTTTCATTTGTAGGGGAGGTAGGGGTTCCTTGGGTCGGATCTAGCCCATTTTCAATGCCAGCTAACAGGATGTTACTACCAACGTCCTGCCAAATTTTCAACTTGCTAGTGTTATTCTATCGAAAGTTATCGTAATTAGAGTAATATTTAATTTTATAAATTTAGTGGGGGAGGTAGGCGTTCCTTTGACCTGATTATGCTTAACTTACTAAAACCCAACCAGCTTCTCACTTCAGGGTTACATGCCAAAAATCAGATATCTACGTCAATTTGTTCAAAAGTTATGGACAAAAAACCTGAAAAGTAGGGTAGTACGGGGCTCTTTGTAAGAAAATTACCGTTAGTTTTCAACTGATCGATTTTATTTTTCCAGGGGAGTATAAGATTACCCTCACGAGCAATCTGCCAAAGCTAGAGCTTTTCATGTTTATTTAATCGGGAGTTATAAATACATTTAATTATTTTACATATGTAGGGGAGGTAGGCGTTCTCTTGGCCTGATCATACCCATTTTCAATACCAACCAACTAGATCATACTTCCAACATCTGACCAAAATTTCAAGGCCCTAGCTTTATTCTATCGAAAGTTATCGTGCGAACGGTCAGACAGACGGACAGACAGGCATGGATAAATCGAATCAGGAGGTGACCCTGATCATTTATATATATACATTGCTATACCTCCGGAGCCTCCTTTAAGGTGTTACACTTTTCCGCCGTGACAAAAACAATATTCCCTATACTAAAAGTCTAGGGTATAAAAAGAAAAAAAAAGTTTTGGGCTGCCCACCTCAGAATGACCGCCCTGTTTTCATGTTGAAATACTCGTCCGATCAGGCTAGCTCGAACAACGAGGTAATTTTGGGTCGCTGATTCCGAATCTGAAGTGAAAAAAGAAAAAAAAATTTTGGGTTGCTCACCCCAGAATGACTACCCTGTTTACATGGGGAAATACTCGTCTGATGGGGCTTTCCTTTCAAAGCATGTCCTTTTTCGTTACCAAAGGACTCAAAATGCCTTCAGCGGCAGTCTAACGCATTCGTCTCAACACCCCTAGTCATACAACACCCATCTTGCCTATATATCTCTCCTCATCGCTAAACAAATCCTTTTATCCTGACGCACACCTGAAGCAGGACCAAAATATCTGCGTGGACCCATCCTTCTCATATTTTATGATGCAAGCTACTACTACCACCACTATAGATTAACCCATAAAAATTCGGTCGTGGCGAATCATCTGCAAAATCACAACACACCCAACTAGACACCGTCTTCATACAAATTGTTGTTTCTTTCATCTGAAAACCGAAAACGCCACGAATCATCTGGTCGCACAAAGTTACTTAAATTTCACTATTCAAACGCGGCAAATCATTGGGCGATCCAGGTGCCGCACGTTTGCAGATGATAGAACGTGTGTGTATGGCCGGCTAATGATCCAGGCAGCCAAAGCCCGACGTCGGGCTGTTGCGCCACGATGATGAAGATTTACAGCTTCTCACTTACTTTTCTTTGAATTTTTCGAATATTAATTGGTCATTCATGACATTAACTTCTTCTTGCCCCTTATATTTGCTATAATCGTAAAAGTGTCTGATGGTTAGTGTACTTACATATTATAGTGACTGTTCGTAAAGGATCAGCTACGTTCGAATCAGAACATCCATTCATTCGTGTGCTGCTATACAAGAAATTCGGAAAAAGAAGCAAAAATCCCATTGATTTTGAAATGAAAGCCGGAAAGTGGTAAAAAGACCTCGTCAACCACATCAGAAAAGTAAAATTTCAATGTATTATAATAATTTCAATGTATTATAAATTGTACAAGTATCGATTGTATCATTGCAAAACAAATCGGAGAATAATTGTTTATTCTCTCTTAACTTCAGAGCCACTCTCTTCATAACAGCGAACAAATGTAATAATATGAAAAGTTGACACTTGCAGTGTAACGTTGAGTGAGTGTGGTTGAATTGAATATTTTGGTTAATAAAATTATTATTCACATTTTTTCTTAATTCTCGCTTTTTTTTTCTATAACAATTTGCCCGTATCACTCGTATTCGGGAAAACATTTTGGTCCGTCGAGCCGGATCAGCGGTGAGTTTACGCAAACGTCCATCGTGGCTCAACTTTCCTGATCCATTATATTTCCTAACCTATTTTTCGAACTATATTTAATATTCGGTATCAACGATGCCGGTTGAAGGGGTCCAAGCCTTGCTTGCGAAGCAAAAGGCGAACGTCGAATCAATAACCAATTTTGTGAAGAATTTTAAGAAGTGCTCCAAGGCCAATATGACCATGGGATATTTGAAAGGGCGCATGGATGGTTTGGGGCGTTTATGGGCAGAATATGAGGATGTGCATAAGCAGCTCGTGTGTTCCGCGAGCGACGAAGAAAGGAAAGCTTTGCCATATTTCGTGGACGACGAATACGCCACCTTCGAGGAGAAATACTACGACACGTGTGGAAGGATAAACGATAACCTCAACGATAGTCCGTCAGTCAGTATCCCGAAAGTGGTCCCGAGTCACAATGAGGTGCATTTACCACCGATAAGCTTACCGACCTTTTCAGGTGTATATTCAGAGTGGCAGGCTTTCCACGACATGTTTGTGGCCTTGGTGGAAACCAACTCGTCCATCACGGCTGTTCAAAAGCTCCACTACTTGCGAAGAGCCGTTTCTGGCGAAGCTGAACAATTGCTTTGAACCTACACCATCGCGGAAACTAATTATGAGCCCGCATGGAAGGCTCTTTGTAAACGATATAACAACCGACGCTTGTTAATTAATGCCCAGCTATCTACTCTTCTTAATAATACACCGATCTCTAAAGAATCAGCATCATCGATTCGAAATATTTTCGATTCCACCAACGAGTGTCTAGCTGCATTAACCTCTTTAGATATAAATGTCAATGATTGGGACCTGGTCATAATTCATGTGCAATCACAGCGCCTTCCTTCTGAGACCCGACAACAGTGGGAACAGAAATTAAGTATTACAACGGATCCTCCGACACTTCAGTCGTATTTGGATTTTTTGGAATCTCGTTTCCGAATGTTAGAGGCTGTGAATACATCAACCAACAAGACAGCTAAACAGAATGTTCATGCCAATCACACAACCGCAAGTCAGCAAACGTTATCATGTTCCTATTGTAAGGAACAACACAACATCCGGAGGTGCTCTCAATTCAGTGCTCTTTCCCGGGATGCTAAACTACAGCATGTTAAAGCCAAGCAGCTTTGTTTTAATTGTCTTGGCTCCGATCATGGTAGCAAGACGTGCTCAAGTAAACGTGGATGTTTTCATTGTGGCCGAAGACACCACTCATTACTTCACGACAACAAAACTCAAACACAACATCGAAAAAGTTCTGATACGGCAAATATCTCCAGTTTTCATGCGAGCAATCAGCGCAATACGGTCCTATTATCAACTGCGATTATTAAGGGCAAAGGAAATGGATGCGAACAACCCTTGCGAGCACTTATCGACACGGGGTCCCAGGCAAGTTTCATGACTACGTCTACCATGCAACGACTCCGCCTCGTGCCAAGTTCCATCCAAGCTACAATATCAGGGATCGGATATACATCATCTGGATCCTCCCATAAGCTAGTGCATTTTGATATTTCATCTCGCTTTGACGACAACTACTCTATTCCTGTGGAAGCGATAGTACTACCTACATTGACGGATCGTATTCCTCAGAAAACGTTGTCTCCGAAGTTATATCCGCATCTGTCCGCGTTAAAACTAGCAGATCCTTCGTTTCATCAGCCAGGGCGGATCGACATAATCCTTGGGGCGGACATATACCCATACATTATTCGAGATGGCATAAAAACCGGTGAAGTTAACACTCCCATCGCACAAAACACGATGTTAGGTTGGATTCTGTTGGGACCAGCCCAATCCGATCTGCCGACAACGTCTGTCTATACATTTTTTAATAAGGTGGAACTCGAGCAACAGTTGAGACGTTTCTGGGAGATGGAAGAAGTGGATCCACCGGTTCATATGTCGGAAGACGATGCAAAATGTGAGGAACACTTTAGGAATACACACACTCGTGACGCAGATGGCAGATATATCGTAGCTTTACCCTTCAGGACATCTACAGAAAATCTTGGCTCGTCATACCACCGAGCAATTATTCAGTTAAACTCGTTACATCGCAAACTAGACAAGGAACCGAAACTGAAAGACGCTTATCATCAATGTGTACAGGATTTCCTCAACCGAGGACATATGGAGAAAATAGTTGGTGACCTAAATGATGTCCAACATTACTACCTTCCTCATCATGGGGTAATAAAGCCGTCCAGTACAACTACAAAACTACGAATAGTCTTTAATGCGTCAAGCAAGACGTCAACAGGGAACTCGTTAAACGACTTGTTATATACCGGTCCCAGCCTTCAACAGGACATCGCTTCCGTGATAACAAGGTGGAGAATGTCACGCATCGCAGCAGCAGCAGACATGGAGAAGATGTTTCTGCAAATACGAGTGGCCGATGAAGATATTTGGTGGTATGCATAATAATGAGGATATACTCAAGAGTGAAATCTATTGAGGACATTCCTGAGTCTGCTATGTTCGGTGAATCGAGTGAAAAAGTTGTATGCATAAAACTACTCTCCGCTCCATAGTGAAAATTGAGTGGAATTCTGTCAACTCAGCTTTACTCCACTCGACTCACTTTATGCATACCACCCATTAACTTCCAGCGTCTAGTATGGCGGGAAAATTTAGACAGCCCGGTCGAACATCTTCGCCTTCGGACTGTAACTTTTGGCGTTGCACCGGCCCCATTTCTTGCGATGCGAACCATTCAGCAGTTAGTCATAGATGATGGCAAGGATTATGAGATGGCTAGCGCGGTACTATGTGAGCAGCTATATGTAGACAATGTATTGTTCGGAGCTGATGATATACATGAAATACTAGAGACTCAACGCGAGCTGATCTCCTTATTGGGACAAGGTGGTTTCAAACTTCGTCAATGGGCATCAAATAATGTAGATGTTTTGAATCGAGTTCCTGAAGTCGACGTATTATGCTGTCCAACAGTGGACATTTCAAATGATCAACCTTCCGTAAGTACGTTGGGGCTACTATGGAATCCCTCCGATGATAACCTACTACTACGAGTTCAGAGTCTACATAATCTAAAGGCGAATTCCAAACGGTCAGTACTTTCAGGAGTTTCGACGTTATTCGACCCATTAGGATGGTTTGCACCGATTATAAAAGTAGGGAAAATACTGATGAAACAGTTGTGGCTATTGAATCTGGATTGGGATGACCCACTCCCACCTCAAGAACAACACCAATGGAACCAATTTCATGCTAGTCTCAGCAATCTGGAACTTATCAAATTACCCCGTTGGATTAACACTACCCGAAAGTGCACCATGCAACTACATGGGTTTTGCGACTCATCACAAAATGCTTACGCAGCCGTAATATACCTTCGAGTGCAACATGACAGTGACGAAACAGCTAAGACATCAATTCTGATGGCGAAAACGAAAGTGGCGCCCGTCAAAACGATCTCACTTCCAAGATTGGAATTGTGTGGAGCAACGTTGCTAACAGCACTAGTGCAACGAATTCAACGCGATCTTAATTTAAGGGAAATTCCTCTTTATTACTGGTCCGACTCAACAATCGTCCTCGCTTGGCTGAAACAACAGCCATGCAACTGGAAAACTTTCGTAGCCAACAAAGTATCCATAATAAGAGATGGGATTCCCACCGCACGATGGTGTCATGTTCCATCTAAGGAGAATCCTGCCGATGTGGCGACCAGAGGTTCATCATCCGACACGCTTAGAAATGACACACTTTGGTGGAATGGACCTAATTGGCTTGTGTATCCTATAGACCATTGGCCGAAGCAGCGAAATCACTTCACAAAAGAAGAAATGAAAAGGATTGTCACAATAACGACACATACAACTGTTACCCAGCCAATAATTACACTCACAAACTATTCATCCTATAATCGTCTGATCCGTGTAACAGCGTACTGTTTTCGCTTCATTTCTAATATCAGCAAGGAAAGGTCGAATCGACAAGTTGGTCATCTTCAAACTGAAGAACTTAGTCGCGGTTTGCATTACTGGATTCGGGTGGAACAAGCTAAATATTTTGGCGATGAAATACAACGTCTTAAAGCAAATGGCTCACGTCAGTCCAAAAGGTCAATCAAGAAGGCGATAAAAAGGGCGATCAGAAAAACGAACGGAAAAATATCTGAAAACCCCAAACGAGCAAGCAATAAAGTCAAGTCCCTCACACCATTTCTGGATAAAACCCAAACATTACGGGTTGGAGGCAGACTCAGGCATGCCGATTTACCATATGATCAAAGGCATCCGATGCTTTTGCCATACAACAGTCACCTTTCTAAGCTGATAGTTACCCAATGTCACATCACAACTTTACATGGAGGAATTAATGCAACAATCGCTTGCATACGAAGAAAATTCTGGATACTAAAAATAAGATCTCTTGTCAAGTATCATATTCATCGATGCATACGTTGTTTCCGACAGCAGAAGATAATCTCGGAGCAACTAATGGGAGATCTCCCTAAACCACGAATTACACCCGCACGACCCTTCCACACCACTGGAATCGATTATGCTGGACCGATATCCCTACGCGCATCCAACTTAAGAAATTCAAAAATTCTTAAAGGATATTTCTCTATCTTCGTGTGCCTGTGTACTAAGGCCATACATCTGGAGGTCGTATCGGATTTAACAACGGAAGCCTTCTTGGCAGCACTGCGCAGATTCATCGCGAGGAGAGGCCTATGCAAGGACATTTATTCAGACTGCGGAACGAATTTCGTCGGCGCAGACGCGGTACTCAGAAGATCATACAAAGTAGCCATCAATGCAGCAAATCGAGACGTATCCAAAATCTTGGCCAACGATGGGGTAAATTGGCACTTTATTCCCCCGGCATCTCCTCACTTCGGTGGATTATGGGAGGCAGGCGTTCGTTCGGTCAAACACCATCTTCGTCGGGTCTTGGGTGACACGATCCTCACCTTCGAAGAAATGACCACGTTTTTAGCTCAAATCGAAGCGTGTCTAAATTCGCGCCCTCTATGCCCTATGTCAGACGATCCCAACGATTTTGCGAGTCTTACGCCTGGACACTTTCTCATTGGAACTGCCCTAACTGCACCTCCAGAACAGGATTACAATTATACGAAATATTCTTCATTGAAACGATGGGCATTTCTTCAAAAACTACGGCAGGACTTCTGGATTCGCTGGAAAACCGAATATTTGTCGCGACTACAACAACGACCGAAGTGGCTCAACGTCAAAGAAAATCCAAAGATCGGCCAGCTAGTCGTTGTCAAGGACGAACGTCTTCCTCCATTGAAATGGATGATGGGTCGAATTACAAACACTTTCTTCGGCTCTGATGGTTTGGTGAGAGTGGTAGAACTAAAAACGCAGACATCCATTATTCGCCGCCCCATTCAAAAAATTTGTATGTTACCAACAGACGATATATGGCACGAAAATGGTCAACCATCCGACCGTGTTAAAATCCAACCGATTACATACCAGAATTCTGATCCGGACTCAACCATTGATCACCCTTCACCGGACACCGAATAAAATTAATTATACCTAACACCCACTCATTACTTTCATTATGCCTTTAATAATCTATCCTATATCAATCCTTATTCCGTTTGCAATCGGCGAGTCGGGGCGCCGTAAAACCCCCCAGTTCCTGGATATTGCTTTTGTACGCAAGGGGGAAATCCCGTGTACATGCTGCAACATCAACCAATGAATTATACTGAATTAATTTTGAAACGACGCGACGTTTCAAGGCCCGGCAGAATGTTCGTAAAGGATCAGCTACGTTCGAATCAGAACATCCATTCATTCGTGTGCTGCTATACAAGAAATTCGGAAAAAGAAGCAAAAATCCCATCGATTTTGAAATGAAAGCCGGAAAGTGGTAAAAAGACCTCGTCAACCACATCAGAAAAGTAAAATTTCAATGTATTATAATAATTTCAATGTATTATAAATTGTACAAGTATCGATTGTATCATTGCAAAACAAATCGGAGAATAATTGTTTATTCTCTCTTAACTTCAGAGCCACTCTCTTCATAACAGCGAACAAATGTAATAATATGAAAAGTTGACACTTGCAGTGTAACGTTGAGTGAGTGTGGTTGAATTGAATATTTTTGGTTAATAAAATTATTATTCACATTTTTTCTTAATTCTCGCTTTTTATACTCTAGATGAAATCTGAGAGTATTATAAGTTTGCCACAAAGTTTGTAACGCTAAGAAATAAGGCTCGCAGAAAAAAATGAATGATACAGAAGTTCATATTATCACTCGAATATCTCAAAACCGGATGTCCGTCTGTCCGTCTGTCCGTCTGTCCGTCTGTCCGTCCGTCCGTCCGTGACCTCTCTAGCTCGAGAACGCGTTGAGCTATGAAGTTCAAATTTTTCACACGTTATTTTTGACAAAAAATGAAGGCTAAGTTCGTGAACGGGCTAAATCGCTCCACCCCTTCTACCCCCTCCCATACAAAATGACACATTTTTGAAAATTTACAATAATCAAATTTTCTCAGAAACTATAAAACATATTGCTTTGAAATTTTTAATATATCACTTTTATGATAATTGTAACCTATGTTATAAAACTTATTGTAATCCTCACCCTCCTTCTACCCCCTCCCATACAAACTGCACTATTTCATGAAATACGTTAAGCCAATTTACTCAGTACGTATACAATTTATCGAGCTGAAATTTTGTACTTAACACTTAATTAACAATATCAGTTAGATTCAAAAAAATTAATCGATTACCCTTACTCCGTCTACCCCCTCCCATACAAAATGACACATTTTTGATAATTTACAATAATCAGATTTTCTCAGAAACTATAAAACATATTGCTTTGAAATTTTGAATATATCACTTTTATGATAATTGTAACCTACATTATAAAATGTATTGTAATCCTCACCCTCCTTCTACCCCCTCCCATACAAACTGCACTATTTCATGAAATACGTTAAGCCAATTTACTCATTACCTATACAATTTATCAGGCTGAAATTTTGTACTTAACACTTAATTAACAATATCAGTTAGATTCAAAAAAAGTAATCGATTACCCTTACTCCGTCTACCCCCTCCCATACAAAATGACACATTTTTGATAATTTACAATAATCAGATTTTCTCAGAAACTATAAGACATCTTGCTTTGAAATTTTGAATATATCACTTTTATAATAATTGTAACCTACATTATAAAATTTATTGTAATCCTCACCCTCCTTCTACCCCCTCCCATACAAACTGCACTATTTCATGAAATACGTCTTACGTCTTAACGACTTACGTCTTACGTCTTAACGATGCATCCGAGATTGCAACCAAAATTATTTATTGGCTTTAACCAGGTTCAAATTCATCTAGAGTATTGCATGATTGGGGTTTACCCCAATCATAGTTCTTTTATGTTTATACTCTAGATGAAATCTGAGAGTATTATAAGTTTGCCACAAAGTTTGTAACGCTAAGAAATAAGGCTCGCAGAAAAAAATGAATGATACAGAAGTTCATATTATCACTCGAATATCTCAAAACCGGATGTCCGTCTGTCCGTCTGTCCGTCTGTCCGTCTGTCCGTCTGTCCGTCTGTCCGTCCGTCCGTCCGTGACCTCTCTAGCTCGAGAACGCGTTGAGCTATGAAGTTCAAATTTTGCACACGTTATTTTTGACAAAAAATGAAGGCTAAGTTCGTGAACGGGCCTTCTACCCCCTCCCATACAAAATGACACATTTTTGAAAATTTACAATAATCAGATTTTCTCAGAAACTATAAAACATATTGCTTTGAAATTTTTAATATATCACTTTTATGATAATTGTAACCTATGTTATAAAATTTATTGTAATCCTCACCCTCCTTCTACCCCCTCCCATACAAACTGCACTATTTCATGAAATACGTTAAGCCAATTTACTCAGTACGTATACAATTTATCGGGCTGAAATTTTGTACTTAACACTTAATTAACAATATCAGTTAGATTCAAAAAAATTAATCGATTACCCTTACTCCGTCTACCCCCTCCCATACAAAATGACACATTTTTGATAATTTACAATAATCAGATTTTCTCAGAAACTATAAAACATCTTGCTTTGAAATTTTGAATATATCACTTTTATGATAATTGTAACCTACGTTATAAAATTTATTGTAATCCTCACCCTCCTTCTACCCCCTCCCATACAAACTGCACTATTTCATGAAATACGTTAAGCCAATTTACTCATTACCTATACAATTTATCGGGCTGAAATTTTGTACTTAACACTTAATTAACAATATCAGTTAGATTCAAAACCAGGTTCAAATTCATCTAGAGTATTGCATGATTGGGGTTTACCCCAATCGTAGTTCTTTTATGTTTTTCTATAACAATTTGCCCGTATCACTCGTATTCGGGAAAACAGTGACAATGGCTACGTTCATGAAATATAGACTACTGTAGGGAATTTGTTTCTTCTGCTGAATTTCTGATTAGCCGAACAAGTTGAGCCAAATGTAATTTTCCTTATCACTTTAATGTAAGTATGCTGACAGCTGTGAAATAATACCCGCGCAGTCAGTTTTGCATGCTGGCAACGTGCATCGTCCGAAACTGGTTTATGCCAACGAAACGTCAGTTAAGCCGTATGGAATTGTCGGCGCTATGCCGCACTAGGGGTTAAGGTAAATGAGTAAGTTTTAAGCTTAGTAATTTGACAATTGATGATGCGCCTGCTGTTCAAAATACAGGGTGGCGCGAAGAAATGGAAAAATTTTTAAGTTGACGTGGGTAGACCTGTAGTTGTACAAAAATTCCAAAATGTCAAGTAGTAACGGACAATTAGTTTCAATGGAGTAGTGAAGCGATCCGGAGCGTGCGGCTGTCGTGAGTGCGTATTACCGAAATGTTGACAGTTTGATAGCTGCACAAAGGGTATTTCGGCGCCTCGATGAGATTCCGCCCCGTGGTCAAGTTTCCTCAGCACACGCAATACGGACTTGGGTTCATAAATTTGAAAAGATTGGTTCGGTTTTGATAATAAAAACCTAGTGGGCGTGTTTTGTCTGTACGTAAGCCTGGCTTTACACTTTGGGTTTTTCTGCGGGAAAAGCAATCCCGCAAAAAAACGCATTGTCGCAGAAGAAGAGGAACATGTGCATTTAAATGGAACGCTTTACACTTATGCGCAACGACAATGCTGCAGTTTGCAGAAATCGTTTTGCAGCAGCAAGTCCAACGACAGCGGGAAGACTTCTCCCGCAAAAAAAAAACCAGTGAGAAGATGAACACACGGTGGTATATGAAACGCATTACACCTTCCGTTTTTCGGTTGAACGATATAATAGAAACGCATGCACCCAGTGAGGAAATTCATGCAGTGCATCTATTGAGGACTAGCTGAAATTGTATCGGCCTCCCGACTTCTACCTACTATGTATATTGCCATAAAAATAAAACCATCAATATGCTCACTGGGATATATTTATTTCTTTCACAAGGTTCTCCCGCAGAAAAACGCAATGTGTAATTATAGGGTCCACTTCTTGTACGACAATGCGTTTTTTTTCGGGATTGTTGTTCCTGCAGAAAAACGCTAAGTGTAATGCCAGGCTAACCCAGAAAACATTAATGCTGTGCAAGCTGCAGTTTTAAGTAGACCTCGTCGTTCGGTGCGAAAAATGGCAGTACTCAACTGACATAATTTTTAAAAATTGTTGCCTAATGATATTTCCACTCTTGTAGAATAAATTCTCATGATCAAATAAAGATTTTCAAGTTTCCTTCGTTTTCTTTCAATTAGTTTAAATTTTCCAGTTTTTCTGCTGTCACAGCATTCTACGAGTCCGCTATGTATTATGTATGAACTTATCCACTCATTTAAATTGTTACAGCAATACATTGGGTCATTTCCCTAGTTTGCCTCAATCACAATGTGTATTGCTACTTGCTTGCAGAACACACCGTGTCCTACGACAGATGGCTGGAAGGATTCTTCACATAACAATTGTGCACATACATGGAATTAGGAGCAGATGTGAAAATTTGCGTACCACCCTTTCTGCAGTGTCCTATGAATGAAGTCTGGAAAGTGCGAATATGTTATTGTTACAGATTCCTATTGAAATTTGAAAAAAAAATATAAATAGAATGCTAATGCCGAAACAGCCGGTTCCTGACAAGGATTCATAAAGCAACTCCTTGTTTCGACTAATTTACATAATTGCTTTGTCACGCTTTCATACACGTATTTGCTGATGTGTATGTACATAATGTACTTACGTATATACAAGCATGCCTAGCCAGATTTATTTGATTGTATTTCGGCCTTGAAACTATTAATAATTGTTGTACATATGGGAATGTTCAACAGAAATGTTCCGATGTCCAATATTCGTTACACGCTACCCTTTCAGTCGACACAAATAATAACGTACCCAGACGACATTATCATCATGTCTAGGAACATGCACTGCTGAAGAACTAATACAATAACAAACCAGCGAAGCGCATATACCCTAGACTTGTACAGACCTAGTGGTGATACCGAAAGTACCAATTGGCAACGACCATTTGCATTAAAAGTGAGTTTCCTATACGGTCAGTTTATAGGGGAGGTTGGCACCCATTCAGGAGGACCTTGACCATTCTCAAACTCAATGCACTAACACATTCTACAAATATTTGTCGAATTTTTCAAGTCGCTAGCTTTATTCTATAGAAAGTTATTGCTTATTTGAAGTTTCACTTGTAGGGGAGGTAGGGGTTCCTTGGGTCGGATCTTGCCCATCATTATCACACATCACTAATTAGATCACCCTACAAAAATTTAAAAAAGATTCAAGTCTCTAGCTTCACCCTATCGAAAGTTATCGCTTATTTGAAGTTCATTTATAGGGGAAGTAGGGGTTTCGTTAGTCGAATTTTACGAATTTTCAATATCAGCCAACTGGATCCCACTGCAAACATTTGGCCAAAATTTCAAGTCGCTAGCTTTATTTTGTCGTTAGTTATCGCTTATTTTAAGTTTCATTTCTAGTGGAGGTAGGGGTTCCTTGGGTCGGATCTTACACATTTTCAATAACAACTAACTAGATCTTACTACCAACATTCTGCCAAATTTTCAACTCACTAGTGTCATTCTATCGAAAGTTATCGTAATTAAAATAATATTTAATTTTTGGAATTTTGTAGGGGAGGTAGGCGTTCCTTTGATCTGATTATGCCCAACTTACTAAAACTCAAGCAGCTTCTTTCCTCAGGGTTACTTGCCAAAAATCAGGTGTCTACGTCAATTGGTTCAAGAGTTATAGACAAAAAACCTGAAAAGTAGGGTAGTACGGGGCTCTTTGTAAGAAAATTACCGTTCGTTTTCAACTGATCGATTTTATTTTCCCAGGAGAGTATAAGAATACCCTCACTAGTAATATACCAAAGCTAGAGCTTTTCATGATTTTTTAATCGGGAGTTATAGATACATTTAAATATTTTACATATGTAGGGGAGGTAGGCGTTCTCTTGGCCAGATTATGCTCAATTTCAATACCATCCAACTAGATCATACTACCAACTTTTGACCAAAATGTCATGGCCCTAGCTTCATTCTATCGAAAGTTATCGTGCGAACGGACAGACAGACGGACAGACAGACAGACAGACAGACAGACAGACAGACAGACAGACAGACAGACAGACAGACAGACAGACAGACAGACGGACAGACAGACAGACAGACAGACATGGCTAAATCGAATCAGGAGGTGACCCTGATCATTTATATATATACATTGCTATACCTCCGGAGCCTCCTTTAAGGTGTTACATATTTCCGTCGTGACAAAAACAATATACCCTATACTAAAAGTCTAGGGTATAAAAATAATAATAGAAAGCCAACCCTACGTACAAGCTAAAATATCTAAAATATCACGTGCACCCCGGGTAACGTCACAAAACGGCTAACAGGGCTCTGGGAACCCTATTAGGGAGATAAATAAAAACATGGAAACACGAAGCATGGTAGGAAGAAGACGGGCAGGGATATCTGCCCAAGTGTCAGAGGAAGCTGTGACCTCTGCCGAGGGCTTCCCTTCTGTACAAGAGGGGCAATCGCCAGCGGCAAATGGGTGTACAGGCGCGCGCTCAACAACTCCAAGGAAGCCGGCTGCCGCAAGTGCTCTGCACGAACCGGCAGAATGAGAACTGCTCCAGCAACGTCGAGGAGCCCCGCATCACCTGCGGTTAATATTTCGCCTGACATCTAGGCGATCACAGCTGCGGGCTGCGTAGGCAACGGATGAGATGGACTACGAGACTGAACTTTCGCGAGGGACAACATCATATTGTCCTTTACTAGACCAGAAGTTCGTCGAGCTGTTTCCGCAATTTGCGTATGTGTCAATGCAGCGGGTATGAAATCAGTACTACTTGATTTCAATACCGTGCAATACCGGTGACGACAAGGGAAGACATACGACTCGAGGCTATGGAAACAACTAGATACCAAAAGTCGGTGGGGTCGGATGAAGCATCCCCACCACCAACACATCACTGTGCCTCGCGCAGGAGTAGCTACAACACCAGACGAAGCTCACTACTCCACCGTCATTTAGAAGTCTCTGCTGAAGCCCATGGAGAATATGCAAGTGCCTGCTTAGGGCGACCGGTAGTGCAGTGTGTTGAGGCATCAGTCTCATGTTTGACTACTGGCGTTCCGGCTTCGAATCCCGTCCACGACGACATTCGTGGCCATGGATGTGCAGGAGGAGCATGCTGGCAACTGCATTCTTCGAAACCAGTTTATGCCAACGAAACGTCAACTGGGCCACATGGAACAGTTGACACGCTATGCCCCACAAGGGGTTAGGGCAATTGAGTACACGGACCTGGCATCTCCAGGTTACATACATCCGCTGGAAGACCTAATAGTCTTTCTCAAATCGACAGCGAAATCGCATATAGACTTAGCTCAGATACGACGTTAATCGAACTGGAATCCCTTGTGTATTGTGGTAGAGTGGCGGCTACCAGATTACATGGTCAGAGGATCCGTGATAGCGTAGTTGGCGTAAGACAAAAACAAGACCCAGCCACAAATCGACTCCGACGATGCATACTGAACCTCTACAGACGTGCTCAGAAGGTTGCTTTCACCAAAATCCAGAGAAACTTCTACAAGTCAATCAATCGATGACGGACGCGGAACAGTACCAGGGTGAACTTTCTCAAACTCCCGCTTAACACACCCAACATACCGACTGGATAATTGTCGAAACTATCCGTCATGGCAGCTTGCCAGATATAATTTTCGCTGAGGTCACTGAATCTTATGTCCGCGAAGTTATTAAGCTGTTCAAAAATGAGAAAGAGCCTGGTCCTGACAAATTACAGAGTTTTCGGTATTAGAGATTGATCAGCTGCACTGCGGCTTTATGGAATATAAAGCATGGTTTTCTTAAAATGGTGATGACATCAAACTGTACTCGGGGCGACGCACATTTTAAAAATCTGATGCGAATCACTGGAAACTTTAGTCGTGATATTCGAATGGTTTTCGGGTTGGACAAATGTCTAGTCCATGCCATTCGCAAAGGCGTTCCCACACCGCACCCCAGACTCAGCTTAAATGATATCCACATAGGTGCAATGTCGGAAGCCGACTTTTATAAATATCTAGGAATTCTGCAAAGTGAACACTCTAGTATTGATGACTTGAGAGAAGGACTGCTGGTTTAGTTCTGGCGCAGGTTGCAATTGGCGATTAACCTATATGACATTCCTTTACTGACATATTCATTCCGAATAGTCCCGTGGTCTCTCACATTGTCAGCGGATATTGAACGGGGGTAAGTGTTTTAATGTCCAAATTCTGAGTGCTAAATCCAAAATCATCAGTGGAGAGAATGTGTTTACCTCGTGACATCGGAGGTAGAGGTTTGGTTGACATTGCTAGTTTACACCATCAGCAAGTCAACTCACCTCGCTCTTATTTCAGAAACAAAGCAACATCGAATCCTTTGCAAAATGCTGTATGTAAGTCAGATGATGGTTTGACTCCGCTCAAGTTGAAGGATGAATCATTTGCTCCTTTAAGTTTGTCGAAATCAGACCAAGAGAAGATCGACAAATGGAAAGCATGGTAAACACATAAGTTGCCTTTGGCAGCCATTTGTCGATCTGCACTTGACGAACAGGTCGCTTCGTGCTGGGTATTTCTTTGCGAAATAGATAATAAGTCACTGTGTTTATTCCCGCATAAGCGCATATCATAGTTTTTAATGACCCACTCCACTTTATTCTTAAGAAATAGATAATAGTTCGATGGTTGCCATTCAGCACGGCTCCCCACTCGTGCATATCTTAAGCACATATTCAAGCAACGGGTGGATGTCGACCGATGCAGAATGTGTTTTTCGGAGTTGGAAACACTTCACCATCTCATTTCTGCCTGTTACTCGTATACAATAGCACCGGTCGAGTACACGGGCAGGCACAATGCTGTATGCAACACCTTGAACAAAAGCACGAGCTGATCAGCAACATGGATAGAAAGCATATAAAGAAAAGGACCAAGAAATCCAACAACTGGGGCCACCGGTATCGTACCAAAAGCCCTTCTGATTTCCTTCGCTAAGCACAATCTGCCGCATAATATGACTGACACTATGCAGAAACATGCAATTCTATATATGATCCTTATGCAATTGTGCGGAAGGTGGTCGGCAGCCTCCATTAACACCTTTTTGTTCAGTATGCCGGCATAACACCTGCTGAAGGCATTCATACCCTGCAACATGGTGATTGCATCCATTGCGAGTATAAAACCGACCAATTGACCAAGAGTACGCCAGCAAGGCGCTAATGAATGTCCGCTTTTTTGTACAGAGCAGAGTAGAGCAGGATAAGCGGCAAAAAACGACCGAGAGCTGATTAAAGCTGCGAACACGAAAACGGGGCATGTCATTGCTGGGAGTGTGTCTTGGTTTTAGTAGCATTCAAACGTCAACTCAAATTTCAAGAGGAAACTTAAATCCTTAGTACATATACACTCGGACAAATTTCCTTTAGGCTGCGAAATCATTTTGTTTGTTTACTATTCCATATATTTACACAAAACGTTCATTTTGTTGACAGGAAACTATCCCAAACTGTAAACTGGCCGAAAGCTTCGATACCTGCGCCGCCTGCATTTCAATACTAACGCAGCAGCATTCTTGCAATAAGCTTTTGTCCAGAACAGCTCAGATCAAATTGTATTATAATCGTGTGGTGTTAACCTGCTCTGCTCTGCATAGCTGTTAAAAAAACGCGCCTAATACCATAATACAAAAGAGAAAACACCAGCCGCAGTGAAGCCAATGGAACTGATTTTTTATGTGCCTTATTCGGGATCATTTCCAAATTTATGGAAAATGAATATATCGGATGCAATGATTACTCGTAACATCAGCTTTTAGTACCAGGTACGTAAAACTACAGACAGAGTTATGTACTACAATGTCAATATTTGAGCGACATTTTTAAATGCTGAAAATTTTAACTGTTGGATTGGCTTTTCTATAAATATTAGGTGCGTTTCTTTGTACAGAGCAGAGTAGAGCAGGATTAGCGGCAAAAAAACGCTATAGAGCAGATTAAAGTAGCGAAGACGAAAACGAGCCATGTCTTTGCTGGGAGTGCGTCTTAGTTTAGTTAAGCATTCAAACATCAACTCAAATTTCATGAGCAAAGTTGAATTCTTAGTACAGATACAATCGAACAAATTTCCTCTATCTCTGGTTCCTGTTCCCTTGTGGGGCATAAGACATTAACCACGCCTACTTTCCACCACGACTTACCTATTGAGGTACCCTCTCTGTTAACTGATCTTCTCCAGGTGTTACTAGGTCGTCCAACACGGCAACTTGCGTTGGTTCCCTGCGGGTTCCAATCAAGGGTATGTTAAGCAATGTTGTTCAGCCCTTTTCGGAGAGTGTGACCTATCCATTGCCACTTTCGCCTTTAATTGAATTGAAGGAGGTCGTCGAGGCCACCGTATGTGCAGGATGCGCCATAGGCACTGGTTCAAAAAAGTTTCCAATCTAGCTGTTATCTCATTGGTCACCTTCCAAGTTGAACAGCCATATAGAAGCACCGATTTTACGTTGGTTTCGAAGATCCGGAGTTTGGTGCGTCTGGAAATGTTATTGTTTTCCCAGAAAGGAGTCATACTGAAAAAAGCTGCTCGAGCCTTGTTGATGCGAGCATCAGCATCCGCTCTGCTATCTGCTGTAACTACGCCTCCGAGGTAGCAGAAATTGTCTACTTTCTCGACTGCCTGCCCCGAAACACAAATCCTGCTTTGCCTTCCTGGATCCAACGATAAATTTAATTTAGGCAGCAATATTATTGTATTTTGTACGTTTACTATTCCATTCCATTTAATTACACAAAACGAACATTTTATTGCCATGAAATGAATTTTATGTGCTTCCCAAACTATAAACTGCCCGAAAACTTCGACACCTGCGCTGCCTGCATTTTAAAACGCAGACTACTTTAACGAGTAAAATCCTTGCACTTACTTTCTATCCAGAGCAGCTCAGATCAAACTGTAAATGTAATTATAAATTGATAAACAATCTTCACTTTTCCAAGGTATAAGGCCGGCCGCATCTTGGACGTAGGCTGGGCAGAGCAACGCAGCGCGCACATGGCATTGTTGTTGTAAAATCAGATTTTGACAATTGTTACAACAACAATGTCATGTGCGCGCTGCGCTGCCCTGCCTACGTCCAAGATGTGGCCAGCCTAATTGTTGTTTATTTGAAAAGCTTTTGCGATGTTTCGCCACTATTGTAGCATTCTCAAGTCTAAAAATAAAAATTACATTTTTGTTAAACTGTTAATTTAATTATGCTTACAAAATAAGTCACCTGTCTGCTATGGATTAGGTTGTTAAATACTATCCGAACACAAAAAAAAAACGTATAACAAAGTATTTTCAATAAAAAATTGTTTTTCTTTTTTTCACTAGTACGATGATTTGTATTGTTATTAACTTTTCATAATTGTCAAAAACATTTGTCAGTTCAAACTGTTAAAATGATATATTTCTATTTTGTTATGCATTATTAAAAAGTATATTATATTTATTAGTAATGTGTTCTAACTTTGATTTATAATTCAGTGAGTTGTCATAATTCCTGTTTATGTGCAAAGCTTCTTTTGTTCTAATATTCTCAGTGTTGTTTTCTGTATCAATTATTAACTTGTTATTGAAGTCCATAATATGTTTGTCTATCATTCGGTGTTTAACTATTAGACTATTCTGGTTTAAATTCATCTTATTTGTATTTTGGTGTTCAGTTAGTCTCGTTATACCTTTCACGGAATTAATATTATTAGCTTTAGATCACACCATCCACAATACTTGAAATATAGTACCATAAACAACTATATTTACCGTATACTAAAATAAACTAATACTAATTTATAGAACACGCAGATAAAAGAAATATACATTATATTACAAAATAATAATTGCCCATTAACATTGTAGTCCGGATGGCGCAACGCTTAGCACGTTCGCCTTCTACGCACTGGGCCCCGGTTCGATTCCTACTGAATGCGGTAGTTTTCGATAAAAAAGGGGATTTACGTGTCGGACTATGAGCCCACTCAGCTGTTAAATAAGTACCCATTTATGGGGTAAATAAGTCGGTTGAGCGTGTTGCTGATCACACACCTCTGCACAAGACCGTCACGATCTAGAAAATGAGATGATGCTAACTCATCTCGAGGCCATGGTTCAAATTGGACTGTTGCGCCAGTTATTTATTTATTTATTTAACATTCATTTGCCTATCAGTCGATAAAAACAAAATTGACCTTAATTTCGCCTCCATGTGAAAATGAAATGTACACGGTGTTACCTTTCTCATGATACCCCACTTGCCTATAACAGATGAAAAAAAAAATTGATCTCCATTTCCCCTCTATGGGGACCTCCCCTTAAAATCAGCGGATTGCAACGAATCGTTTTTTCGGCGAATTATAGTAATTCTACATATTCCCACAAAATTTCATATACATATGTAGCTTCAGCCGTTCGTGAAATATTTCATGGACAGACGGACAGACATTTGACCGATTTCATAAGGGTTTTTTTTTACTACAAAACCCTAACAATAAATATGAAAATAGCTTACAAACCAATTCATAAATTTAACAATATTACAGGAGGAAAGACTTTTTCCTAGCCTTTACCTAGTCCTCCAGGTAGGCGTACTAGGTAACGGCAGTGTGTCAAATCGCTGACGGCCAAGTCTTAGCGATAAGACAGTTTGGAAAAATGATACAAAGTATCTGCACTGCATGCAGATACATCGGAACATGGATATGTCTTTAGCTACCGACTGCGTGGAACCTGTTGTGTTGAAGATATCGACGTAAGTTTTATAAAGATCCCAGTATAGTTATACTGGATGAAATCATTCGACAAAACACTTCCCACGCTTTCGGTAGGCATAAGACATATCCATGTACCGATGTATCTGCATGCAGTGTAGGTACTTTGTATCATTTTCAAGACATACCGTCCCGCATAGTGTACAGGAGAATACAAATTAACGCAACCGTTGCCCCGTGTGTGGATCAAGCGATCATACACTCTACATATTGTATATGCGCCTGTGCTTCGTTAGTACGTAAATCCGCGATCGATCGCGTCAAGCCGCGGTCTAGCTAAACACACTTACTATTAGATACTTAGATAGTACTCGTCTAAGTCTAAAGACGGTAAGCGCGACAACACAATTTTGTTGCATTAACGTTTACGTTATCCGCGCTGCACAAACTGCATCATTTGCACTCTTCTCCTCACTAAATCAGAATTGTGCACTGTTAGTTGATATATCATCGATCGTGATAGTACGCGGTATGTGCGATACAAGTACGGTGGTAAGTTCCTTACATCTCACGGGAAAAACACGTTGGTGACCTTGGTAACACTGATTTCAGTCGGCTGGATGGGATTGGCCATCACAAGAAAGGGGTGGATCCGCCGCGGAAGTGTAGTCCAAGGTCCGTGGAGCAAGCATCTCTTTCGCACTGTCGTCGATGACGAAGCAACACCCATCCATTGAACTTCTTCGACTCAACCGTCTCTCCATTGCGTGCATACGAGTGTGTGTGTATGTGTGTGTGTGTTTGTATGAAGTTGAAGCTATTTCCCGACCTACCCCAACGATTTTCTTATTGAGTCAGGTTAGTGACGTAATTGATGAAAACAAAAAGAGAGAGTGAGGGAGACAGGTTGTCTGGATGTGGCTCGTGTTGTGAGCAGATTTGAATCACGAGGGGATGGCAGTTTAATGATGTTGACTTGCGTTATGGGTGCCTGGTTGTTTAGTCAGTTCATGACGCGATGTTTTTCGATTTTCGTGAGTTCCCTTTGATGACTGACTCGGATTGACTGAGGATCGGCCACTACATTCATATAACTCGGAAAAATGTTCAATGGGCTTGTTTCCTCTTCTGACCCCCGAGTAGAAAAACAGACATTTCGTGTGACGGACAGATTTTTAGGATGACCCCCAGCTATAAGACATATCCATGTCAAAAGGCATATTGCTTTAGCCTGAATAGCAGACCAACACCGAAGCGTCTCAGGTTTAGTAGGATGGAATGATTTGTGTAGCTGGAACATATGTAGTTGTGTGAACTCCAACACGTCTATTAAACCATCTAAAGCAGCTATCTTCCGAGGCCATCCCCTGAATGGGGTTAAGCGATGTGCTGACAAATTGTAATTGTAAAAACCATTCCACGTCAAGAAACCTGGGAAAAAAAGCCTCGGATTCAATCCGGATCATCAACGATGACCACGCAAAACATTTAACGAATTATTCTTTCAGATCGAATTAAATGTACGCTCCCTGCACAAACCGGGGGCCGTGAAGGCCATCTTTCAACAGGTCAAGGATTACAAACTGAGCATCACTGCTGTCCAGCAAACAAATTGGATTGGTGGCGAGATAGACGACAAGAATTCGCACACAACTTTCAAAAGCGGCAAACCATCGGGTCACAAAAAGTATGGAGTTGCAATAATAGTGCGCATGCAGCTCGAGCCGATCGTTATTGACTTCAAACCTATTAATGAAAGGTTGTGTGCGATTCGCATTAAAACTCGTTTTTTCAACCCCTGGCTCATCAACGTGCATGCCCCGACTGCAGTTAAGGAAGATGCAGTGAAAGACGAATTTTACACTCGCCTGGAGATACTGTTCGACCCACTTCCAACAAACGACGTCAATATACTGCTAGGAGGCTTTAATGCGAAAGTTGAAAACGAAAGTTGGCATCGGGGAAGCACTGGAAAACATAGCGTCCTATTTAGAAGAGCCTCTGAATCCAACATCTAACATCCCCACACAAGAAGCCCAAATCGGTGGCGTTATTATTGATCATGGCCCCACTACACAACCCCCAACAACAGACGAAGTCGATCTCGTCTTGCTGTTCCTCAAACCAAATAAATCGCCGGGCGATGGGAGGACAAGGTGATCCCGGACGATTGCCCGGAGCACTATCTGTTCCATCCACAAAAAGAGAGATAAATTGCAGTGTTAAGGCGGAATTCCATTGAGGCAACTTTTGAGCAACATGTAGCATGCGACATAGACGCATGCTACACACAGTCTTTCCATTGAAGCAACATGAAGCGACAAGAAACAAGTCTCCTTGACGCATGCCACAAGTCGATTGTTGTTGCCAGGACGCATGCGACACTTTTCGACAAAATTCAACGTGTCGAACAGTGTCGTCGTTATCGGACAGTCATTGGATCGGTGCGGCTTGTATCGTGCGACATGGAGTGGAACATTGAAAAAACCACTTTTTTTATTGAAGATTATCAAAATTCACCAGAACTATGGAACAATAAAATGAGTGTATATAAAGATGTTCGACTAAAAAATGACAAGTTGAAGCAGTTGGTAGATAAATACAACTGTACGGTGGTTGAAATCAAAAAGAATATTAAAAATTTGGTATCATATTTTTTTATAGCAGGTGTCACTATTTCAAGCATGTACTCAAAATCTTCTTTGCTCATTCGAGTAAAATTTCGAAATAAAGCTTCATCGTCAGCAAGTAGACTGCCATACAAATTTAATTGAGTTTTTACGGTTCAAAGCGGTTATGGTATGAGTTCCAAGACCGCGACTGAGCGATTTGCGTTTGCGACTGAAAAAAACTATCATAACGGAGCACTATTCTCGTGTATTTTAAAGTTTAGGGGATCGTCGAATGCATGTAGTTGTACGACTGTACTTTCATATAAATTACACACGAATAGTGCTCCGTTATGATAGTTTTTTTCACAGTCGCAAACGCAAGTCGCTCAGTCGCTGCTTTGGAACTCACACCTTTACCAAATAAGCAGCTGCCGCGACCGTTTGTAAAGACATGATGCACCGAATTCAAGTTGCCTGAATGGAATCACTTTAGACGACAAAGCGTATGCGACGTAGGGCGACAAATGCCGCATGCGACATAGTGAATCTTTGTAGCACATTGTCGAACAGGCAACACTAGGATACAAGTATCATGCGTCATGTCGCCCAATGTTGCCTCAGTGGAATTCCGCCTTTAGAATTACAGAGGCATTTCACTAGACTGTACGTCGTATAAAGTATTGACGAAAATTCTGGAGAATAGAATAAAACCATACGCCGAACGAATTATTTTGAGTATCAACGCGGTTTCAGATATGGTAGCTCCTCAGCCGATCAGCTTTTTACGGTTTAGCTAATCTTGCAACAGTTCTGGCAATACAACGTTGATGTGTACCAAATCGAAACCAAAGTCGACTCTAAGCAAGCACACGACAGTATCGAACGTGGTGTATTGCACAACATGCTGCTATTTGGTATACCACCAAAACTAGTACGACTAACAAAGATAACGATCACCAACTCCGTCTCACAGGTCAGGATCCAGAACAGGTTAACTGATCCTTTTGTGGTACGTACTGGTTTGAAAAAGGGCGATGGTCTCTTCAACCTAGCACTTAAATACACCATTCGGGTAATGGATACGGTCACCAGGGAACACTATTCATCAAGTCGACACAATTGATAGCGTACGCAGACGACATCAACATCATGTCCCGAAAACTGACCGACGTAGAATAACTTCCGCATACTCTTGACACCGCTGCAAAAAAAGTTGCACTACGCACCAACGAGGACAAAACAAAAATAATGATGCAGTTAAGAACCAGGACGCCAGCACAATCGAACGTGAACGTAGGGGACCTCAGAATCGAATACGTAGACGACCTGACATACGTGGGTAGCAACCTGTCAGAGTTCGCTAACGAAACTGACGAGACCAAGAGATGGGTACAGATAATAGCCCCCATATACAATGAAATCCGTCGTCAGATCGATCTGACGATATTTTGATCGTCAGATCGATCGCACAGTGTATGTGACTATCGTTGACGATATTTTTGACAGTTCCATATAATGTCGATCGTCGGATATTTTGTGGCTATCCATCGTCAGATCGATCTGACGATGGATCGCACCGTCTATGGCAGGTCTAACATATAAGACTTTCTTCTCGATTCTCCCCATATTGAAATTGAAGCATGTGCACAGAAACACGAAGCTCCGTGTGTACAAAACAATCAAACGACCAGTGCTATCATTGCCATCTAAAAATACAGGGCTGCGCTCAGCTGATCGTGGTGAATTTGACTTCGTTTGTGACGTCAATTTTACGTTATTAATTCACGACACGACGATATCCCCGGAACGACAAATGTTTACAATTGGAATTGCGTCAGACGGCATTTTTGTCCTCTAAAAACACACTTTCTGGACACTTGCAGCAATTTGGTCGAAGCCGCAGCCCCGGGGATCAGTCGCAGAGTATCGTGGAACAGTTCACCGCACGACACACTTTCATCGCGCACGTGTTTGTTTTCTCGGATTCGGATCACTAGATGAAATTTTACTTACAAATAAACACTGAACGCGGAAAACGAAAACTAAACACGGAACGCACAAAAACCTGGGACTCGCCGCCATCAATCGCCGAACACTGGATTGTGGATACGATGAAGTCATCGAAGTAAATAATTATGTAATTTAGCCGTCAAAATCTGCTGAGCGCAGGAGTTACGGCACCTAGTTCGCCTAACATTAATATTTCATAACATAAACAACAAACAACATTATATTGATAGTTTTCCTTACAGTGTATTTGTTATCAAGTTCCAATACATATCCTATTCGCATTGATTGTACTCAGTGGAGAGTCGTATTTTGTCTCTCAACTTGAGAGCACATTTTTTTTCAATAAAATGTTAACTATTAAACATTAAATTAGTTTGTATTTTTTATTTTAAATGTTACTAATTCCGAGTGACATAACTCAGGCTTGTATTTTTAGATGACAATGGTGCTATGCTATGGCTGCGAAGCATGGACCCTAACTCAAGCCTCCGGAAACATGCTAGACACATTCGAACGCAAGGTTCAACGGCGAATTTTCGGTGCTGTTTGCGATTGAGATGGGTGGCGCATCCGGTGGAACCAAGAGTTTTATGAACTGTACGATGAGCTGAAAGTTTCAAAAATCGTCAAACTACAACGACTTCAATGGGCAGGGCTTGTACAACGAATGGAGATGATCGCATGCCAAAGAGAGTAATGAACGGATGACAAGTCGACGGAGCGAAATTGCGAGAACGACCGAGAGCTCGTTGGGATGCGGTCACTTGACCGAGATAATTGAAAGGCAACGATCCAGGCGGTCAAATTCCGACGTTGGGCTGTTGCGCCACGATGATGATGATACATTATATATATATATATATACATATATATAAATGATACATAAAAAAAATCTACAGGGTGGGCCCTCTAGTAGTTTCTTTTTAAATCATAAGTTATTTTGACAGCGAAAGCTGTTTCCCGCTCGAAATCTTGACAAAAACTCAGTATCATACCTCCGCAGAACGAAATGAATCGCTTTACACTTGAACAACGTTGAAAAATATTGAAAACTTATTTCCAAAGTGAGTGCTGTGTAGCCCAAACAGTGCGATTTTTGACAAGAAGTTTTGGCCGAAATGAAGCACCCACCGCGCCTGCCTTACGCAAGTTTGTGCAAAAAGTTCGTGAGACTGGCATGCTAGTGGACAACACTCATGATCCCCGTCGTCGTACGGTGCGCATAGACGAGAATGTGGCTGCTGTAGCCGAGAGTGTGAGACTCACTCCACGAACATCAACTCGCCCTCGATCTCAACGGCTCAACATTTCACGCACTAGCCTGAGGAGAATTCTGTACAAAGATCTCGGATTATTCGCTTAAAAGGTCCAATTGACTCAGCAATTGAAGACGCACGACCACCCGCATCGTTATCGCTTCGCAGTTTGGGCCTTAGAGCAGCTTGAATTGGACAACGATTTTGGGCGAAAAATCATCTTTTCTGACGAGGCGCATTTTCATCTCGGAGGCTACGTTAACAAGCAAAATTGCCGCATCTGGGCCTGGGAAAACCCGCACGTTATTGTTGAGAAGCCAATCCATCCACAGACATAACAACCAAGTAGATCCCAAAACAAATATTTGACTTAAATTTCAAGTCATTAGCTTCATTTTATCGAAAGTTATCGGTTATCTGAAGCTTTATTTGTAGGAGAAGTAGGGATTCCTTGGGTCAGATCCTGCCAATAATTGCCACCAACCAATTAGATCATGCTATGAACATTTAAGCAAAATTACTCTAGCTTCAATCTATCCAAAGTTATCGCTTATTTGAAGTTTTATTTATAGGGGAAGCCAACCCCCTACGGCTTGGTTGGTCGGATTTCACGTATTTTCAATACCAGCTAGCTGAATCCTACAACAAATATATATCCAAAATTACAGGTCGCTAGCTTAACTTTGTCGTAAGTTATCGCTTATCTTAAGTTTCATTTGTAGGGGAGGTAGGGGTTCCTTGAGTCGGATCTGGCCTAACTTTAATACCAACCGGGCCGAAGCGTATATACCCTAGACTTGTACAGACCTAGTGGTGATACCAAAAGTACCAATTGGCAACGACCATATGCATTAAAAGTGAGTTTCCTATATGGCCAGTTTATAGGGGAGGTTGGCACTCATTCATGAGGATCTTGGCCATTCTAAAAATCAATTGACTAACCCATTCTGCAAATATTTGTAGAATTTTTCAAGTCGCTTGCTTCATTCTATCACTTGTAGGGGAGGTAGAGGCTCCTTGGACTGGATCTTGCCCATCATTCCCACCAACCAATTAGTTCACCCTACAAACATTTAAAAAAAATTTCAGGTCTCTAGCTTCACTCTATCGAAAGTTATCGCTTATCTGAAGTTTTATTGATAGGGGAAGTAGGAGTTTCGTTGGTCGGATTTTACGTATTTTCAATATTAGCCAACTGGATCCTACTTCAAACATTTGACCAAAATACCTTTATTTTGTCGTAAATTATTGCTTATTTTAAATTTCATTTCTAGGGGAGGTAGGGGTTCCTTAGGTTGGATGTAACCCATCTTTAATACCAACTTACTCAATCTCACTTTAAACATTTGACCAAAATTCCAAGTCGATGGCTTCATTCTATCAAAAGTTATCTCTTATTTGAAGTTTCATTTGTAGGGGAGGTAGGGGCTCCTTGGGTCGGATCTTGCCCATTTTCAATGCCAAATAACTAGATTTTACTACCAACGTTCCGCCAAATTTTTAACTCGCTAGTGTCATTCTATCGAAAGCTATCGTAATTAAAGTAATATTTAATTTTTTCAATTTTGTAGGGGAGGTAGGCGTTCCTTTGATCTGATTATGCCCAACTTACCAAAATCCAAGCAACTTCTTACTTCAGTGTTACATGCCAAAAATCAGATGTCTACGTCAATTGGTTCAAGAGTTATATACAAAAAACCTGAAAAGTAGGGTAGTACGGGGTTCTTTGTGAGAAAATTATCGTTAGTTTTCACCTAATCGATTTTATTTTGTCAGGGAAGTGTAAGATTACCCCCACGAGCAATCTACCAAAGCTAGAGCTTTCCATGTTTATTTAATCGGGAGTTATAAATACATTTAATTATTTTACATATGTAGGGGACTGACCAAAATTGCAAGACTTTAGCTTCATTCTATCGAAAGTTACCGTGCGAACGGACAGACAGACGGACAGACAGACAGACAGACATGGCTAAATCGAATCAGGAGGTGACCCTGATCATTTATATATATATACATTGCTATACCTCCGGAGCCTCCTTTAAGGTGTTACATATTTCCGTCGTGTCAAAAACAATATACCCTATACTAAAAGTCTAGGGTATAACTAACTCAATCTCACTTTAAACATTTGACCAAAATTTCAAGTTGCTGGCTTCATTGTATCAAAAGTTATCGGTTATTTGAAGTTTCATTTGTAGATGGGGGTTGCTTGGGTTGGATTTTGCCCATTTTTGATACCAACCAAGTAGGTCTTACTGGCAACATTCCACAAAATTTTCAACTTGCTAGTGTCATTCTATCGAAAGTTATCGTAATTAAAGGGATATTTTTATACCTAAGTAGTCCGGATGGCGCAACGGTTAGCACGTTCGCCTTCAACGCACTGGGCCCCTGTTCGATTCTGGGGATTTACGTGTCGGACTATGAGCCCACTCAGCTGTTAAATGAGTACCCATTATGGGGTAAATAACTCGGTTGAGCGTGTTGCTGATCACATACCTCTGCACAAAAAACCGTCACGATCTAGAAAATGAGATGATGCTAACTCATCTCGAGGCCGTGGTTCAAATTGGACTGTTGCGCCAGTTATTTATTTATTTATTTATACCCTAGACTTTTAGTACAGGGTATATTGTTTTTGTCACGACGGAAATATGTAACACTTTAAAGGAGGCTCTGGAGGTATGGCAATGTGTATATATAAATGATCAGGGTCATCTCCTGATTCGATTTAGCCATGTCTGTCTGTCTGTCTGTCTGTCTGTCTGTCTGTCTGTTCGTCTGTCCGTCTGTCTGTCTGTCAGTCCGTTCGCACGATAACTTCCGATAGAAGCAAGCTAGAGCCTTAAAATTTTGGTCAAATATTGGAAGTATAATCTAGTTGGTTGGTATTGAAAATGGGCGTGATCAGGCCAAGAGAACGCCTACCTCCCCTACATATGTAAAATAAATAAATGTATCTATAACTCCCGATTAAATAAACACGAAAAGCTCCAGCTTTGGTAGATTGCTCGTGAGGATGATATTCTTCTCTCCTGGAAAAATCAAATCGACCAATTGAAAACTAACGGCAATTTTCTTACAAGGAGCCCCGTACTACCCTACTTTTCGGGTTTTTTGTCTATAACTCTTGAACCAATTGATGTAGACACTTGATTTTTGGCATGCAACCCTGGGGCGAGAAGCTGCTTGAGTGCTAGTAAATTGGGCATAATCAGATCAAAGGAACAGCTACCTCCCCTACAAATTTCAAAATATTTAATATTCATTTAATTACGATAACTTTCGATAGAATGACACTAGCGAGTTGAAAATTTGTTAGAATGTTGCTAGTAAAATCTACTAGGTTGGTCTTGAAAATGGGCAAGATCCGACCCAACCAACCCCTACCTCCCCTACAAATGCAACTTCAAATAAGCGATAACTTTTGACAGAATCAAGCCAGCGACTTAAAGTTTTGGTCAAATGTTTGAAGTGAGATTGGGTTAGTTGGTATTCAAGATGGGTTAGATCCGACCTAAGGAACCCCTACCACCCCTTGAAATGAAACTTAAAATAAGCGATAACTTACGACAAAATAATGCTAGCGACTTAAAATTTTGGTCAAATGTTTGCAATAGGATCCTGTTGGCTAATGTTGAAAATACGTAAAATACGACTAACGAAACCCCTACTTCCCCTACAAATGAAACTTCCAATAAGCGATAACTTTCGATAGAGTGAAGCTAGAGACTTGAAATTATGCTTAAATGTTTGTAGCATGATCTTATTTGTTGGTGGCAATGATGAGCAAGATCCGACCCAAGGAACCCGTACCTCCCCTACAAGTGAAACTTCAAATAAGCAATAACTTTAGATAGAATGCTAGCGACTTGAAAAATTCGACAAATATTTGTAGAATGGGTTAGTTCATTGATTTTGATAATGGTTAAAATCCTCCTGAATGATTGCCAACCTCTTCTATAAACTGGTCATATAGGAAACTCACTTTTAATGCATATGGTCGTTACCAATTGGTACTTTTGGTATCACCACTAGGTCTGTACAAGTCTAGGGTATATACGCTTCGGACTCCGGCCGAAGCGAAGCGATTTTTTTTTAAATTTGTAGTGGAGGTAGGTGTTCCTTTGATCTGCTTATGCCCAACTTACTAAATTTCAAGCAGCTTCTCACCTCAGGGTTACATGCCAAGAATCAGGTGTCTACGTCAATTGGTTCAATAGTTATAGACAAAAAACCTGAAAAGTAGGGTAGTACGGGGCGCTTTGTAAGAAAATCGCCATTAGTTTTCAACTGATCAATTTTATTTTCCCAGGAGAGTATGAAATTACCCTCACGAGTAATCTACCAAAGCTAGAGCTTTTCATGTTTATTTAATCGGGAGCTATAAATCGCGCTCGTATTGGGGTCCAGGTGTAATGGGCCCCTACATTTAAGTATTTTACATATGTAGGGGAGGTAGGCGTTCTCTTGTCCTGATCATGCCCATTTTCAATATCAACCAACTAGATCACACTGCCAACAATTGACCAAAATTTTAAGGCTCTAGCTTCATTTTATCGAAAGTTATCGTGCGAACGGACAGACAGACAGACAGACGGTCAGACAGACTGACGTGGCTTAATCGAATCAGGAGGTGACCCTGATCATTTATATATACACATTGCTATACCTCCGGAGCCTCCTTCAAGGTGTTACATATTTTCGTCGTGACAAAAACAGTATCATATACCCTATACTTTAAGTCTAGGGTATAAATATTGATATCTTATGCGCACATTACATCCCCGTGACATTACAAAACGCTTTCCTGCCATTCGATGTTAGTAACGCGCTTCCTTGAACTAAGATTTAAGGTTTATATTCAAGTTTTCTACAAAGTGCGATTGCGAATTACGTTTCAGTGAAAATTGGAAGCTTTTGGTTGACTTTGATTCATTCGGCGTACCAACTTAGTATGAGCTGTAACTCAGCTCAGCTTGATGTGAAACCATGTATTTTTTTTTTTTGCTACTCGAAATAGTATTGATTGAGGTTCGAAGCCCTCACAGGACAAATACTTTTTATACCCTAGACTTATAGTATAGGGTATATTGTTTTTGTAACGACGAAAATAAGTAACACCTTAAAGGAGGCTCCGGAGGTATAGCAAGGTAATGTATATATATAAATGATCAGGGTCTCTTTCTGATTCGATTTAGTCCTGTCTGTCCGTCTGTCTGTCTGTCTGTCCGTCTGTCTGTCCGATCGCACGATAACTTTCGATAGAATGAAGCTAGAGCCTTGAAATTTTGGTGAAATTTTGGAAGTATGATCTAGTTGGTTGGTATTTAAAATGGGCATGATCAGGCCAAAAGAACGCCTACCTCCCCTACATATGTAAAATAATTAAATGTATCTATAACTCCCGACTAAATAAACATGAAAAGCTCTAGCTTTTGCAGATTGCTCGTAAGGGTAATCTTATACTCTCCTGGAAAAATAAAATCGATCAATTGAAACGGTAATTTTCTTACAAAGAGCCCCGTACTACCCTACTTTTCAGGTTTTTTGTCTATAACTCTTGAACCAATTGACGTAGACACCTGATTTTTGGCATGTAACCCTGAGGTGAGAAGCTGCTTGAGTTTTAGTAAGTTGGGCATAACCAGATCAAAGGATCCAACTCAAGGAGCCCCTACCTCCCCTACAAATGAAACTTAAAATAAGCGATAACTTTCAATAAAATAAAGCTAGCGACGTGAAGTTTTGGTTACATGTTTGTAGTAGGATTTAGCTGGCTGATATTGAAAATACGTAAAATCCGACCAGCCAAACCAATACTTCCCCTACAAATGAAACTTCAAATAACCGATAACTTCGATAGAATGAAGCTAGAGATTTGAAATTTTGCTTAACCTTTATGTCTCCACCAACACACCCGGGTCAGCCATGTTGAAATGTCGTATAAAAATTTTTCTAAGCAATGCTGCGAGCTGTTTAGCTCAGTAGCTGCGACAATCTGTTTTTCGAACCTTTACTACTTGAATATGTGCGAATAGGACCACAACCATTTGAGTAAGAGGTGCGTCAAGTCAAAATCCTATGTAGTCTATACATAACACACCCGGGTGTGTACGGTAGCGGTGCGGGATCAGGTATTCGCGGATGCGGGGAGAGACTGAGCGAATCAGGAAACACTCCTTGAAATAAAGGCGTTCGGTAAACTTTCGGCACCGTGTTTACCGAGCATGCCGATCCCGCACCGCTCCGTACCGACAAGTGAGGAAACGGCCTTAGATCTAATAACAGCCACATTATACGCAATTTTTCTGCCAAAAATGGTATGGCAGCTATTTTGCAACCCAAATTAGATGCACGGATGAGTGATGTAAATCAAGCATCATCATCACGTTCAATAACTAGAGACGCTAGCGGGAGGGACATTGCTATAATATTTATGTTCTAAACGAAGACCATCTCATGCATATCATGCAACAGACCGGTTTGCAACGAACACAGTGTACCAAATATTACCTGCAACTGCAATAAATGTTAAAATGTTAAATACTGTCTGCAATAAATGTAATTTTACCTTTAGTTTCACCTTTATTTCTTTAAACTACTCACTACTCATTATATTCCCCTTTGTTACTTATTTCTTAGCGTTTTACATATAAAAACTCATACACACCTGGGTGTGTATACGCTTCTTTTGTGAAGTTTACCTGGATTTTACCTTTATTTGTAGTTTTTAAATGTTCAACGTATATTTACTGTTCATAATATAATAAAATAATAAATAAATAAAACTAATCAAGAGATAGCGAAACTCCCGTGTGTAGTACTTTCGTTTTACCTGCCTATGCTTGGTTCAATTCCGCTTATTTTAGCCGTTGCGGTACATTTTCCCTACAAATTCATATACACACCAGGGTGTGTATGGTATAGCTCGAAACGAAACTCTTTGGGTGTAGACATAAAGGTTAAATGTTCACAGCATGATCTAATTGGTTGGTGGCAATGATGGGCAAGATCTAACCCAAGGAACGCCTACCTCCCCTACAAATGAAACTTTAACTAAGTGATAACTTTCAATAAAATGAAGCTAATGACTTAAAAAACTCGGCAAATATTTGTAGAATGGGTTAGTTAATGGATTTAAGAATGTCCAACATCCTCCTGAATGAGTGCCAACCTCCCCTATAAAGTGGTCATATAGGAAACTCACTTTTAATGCAAATGGTCGTTGCCAATTGGTACTTTTGCCATCACCACTAGGTTTCTACAAGTCTAGGGTATATACGCTTCGGCCTGGTTTACTCTCAAATTCTCTCTATTTAATTTCTCTAAGCATAGTGGTTTCATACGGATAGGAGCACTTTTCAGATCTCGGACGGCGACCACGAATAAAGTTCTTGAAGCTTAGATGAGCTAAGCTACCGACGGATAATAGGTTAGTATGCAGAATGAAACCAAGTCAATCAAAAACTCCAATTTTTGCTGAAATATTTAAGATTTTTCGAGACACCAAACATATAAACAATATATGTAATACGGGACATCTTTAACCTATTATATCATCATCGTTGGATTAAAAGACTCGTCATTTTCTGCCCTCTTGTTCCAAGCAATGATTAAGAGACAATTACGTACTCACACCCTTGTATATGTCATGCCTAGGATTTGTGTAATTATTTACAGGATATGCGATCATCAAACGCGTCATGTGTGTGTTCTTTAAAAGCAATGATATGGGTGGCGTTTTAAGCTCTTCACCTAACTAAAGAGGGTTCGCGTTCCCATGTTACCATCTTCAATATTAATGGTGGTACATCTGCTGCTTATTATTCTCCTCAGGAGAAAAGTAATAAGACACTGAATGTAACTTGTACAAATGTGTTTTCTTTTTGAATGATGATGATAAAGTTTCGGAAGATTTCCTTCCTTTTTTTCTTTGTTCTGAAAAGCTATTCAAATGAGACCCGCCGAAGGATAGGTGATGATAAATATATAATACTTCAAGAAATGCTATAGTAATGCTCTCATATTTTCAGATGCTTGTTTACCGCTTCTTAAGTATTCTTTAAATGTTTGTTTGCATGTAAATTGGTGAATTTCAATGGAAATAATTCAACTTGTAAATACGAAGATGAATCATAAGAACCAACCAGGTATTGCAAAATATGGCAGGACAATTTTACGATTTGTGGAAAGATTGGGGCGGTCTAGAAAACTACTATAATGTACACTCACAGATAGACAGGTAGACACTCTTTGAACTTTGAATGTGCAATGATTGACCAGACCTCACGCTATTGGAACTTTATAAAAACACGCCAGTAAATCAAAATTGCTGGCAATTTTGGAACGAAAAGTTCCGGAGCATTCTTTCACAGTTTCCAATAAGTATCATGGAGAATAAAGTCTTCGAATTTAAAAGCCACCATCCAATCTGCGATCCGTCGTCAGATCGATTGGCCGGTCGCCGATCGCTATATCTGCCAATCTCCGCTGCACACTTTACGAATTTCAGGCGATGCAATAACGTATATTAAAGATTGATGCAGAATGCAACTAAATGGGCAGGTTGTGTATGTCATACATGCATCATCCGAATCCGAAATCGGTTATATGCTAACAAGAAATCCCCTACTTTTTGCGTTTTGCCCCATAAGGGGTTAAGGAAGGAGCCATTTCCTCCTGCGGATAATGCGGCTTATAAATTGAATTGATTGCCATCATCCGAGGATGTTTTTCTATTAACGCGTAAAGCGGAAAACACATATACGCGATCGCAATGGCGATGGCGATTACGTTCGCGATCACAGGAGGAAGCGAACACATCATGTTGCAATCGCAAGGAAAAAAGGTTTTTTTTTTTAAATTGTATGCGCACATTGTTGTTGTCAGCATATGACATGTCATACAACACTATTTTTTTATATATTTAACTCATTTTCCCGTGAGATTTGCCATTTTTAATACTTGCGATCTGCGATAAATTAAACCAGTTGTGTTTGATCGCATATCGCCAACTATCAACGTTCTATCATGAAACCCTTTTTTAAATGACACATCGGTACCTGAAACCCCAATCGACACCACCGCATGGTGCTTACGGTCAGCTTAGAAGCTGAGTACCAAATTTGTTTTTTATGTTCTTTCTGTCCCTTGTGTCTTTTTCCTCAACTTTGTCCTTGAAGCCCTCTTGTCTAGGATATTGCTTCATGTCTTATCTATCATAACCTAGATTCCGATAGTGCACCAGAACAGGCTGATTACCAAAACCAGCCAACGGGTCGTTCTTAGGATCATCCAAGGAAGTCACCAAATTTGGTTGATATCGGACCACATGAAATGTCCGGACCGACACATGGACAATCGATCGAACATACTGCATGCATTGGACTATAGGTATGCCCGTCCATTACGACGGGCTTTTTTGGAATGATGTACTTTCGGCTCAGCTACATTCGGCTCCGCTCGAAATAAATAACACCAAAAGAGTGATGTTCATCGGCACTTTAGGCTCGTCCCAGGCAAATACATTTTTATTTTGATCCATTTGCTTTTTAGTTTCTTATGACTCGCTTTGTAAAGTGTTGTCCATAATTCCTTCGTTTCGCATCCTTTAGTAAATAGGTCTTTCAATTGGCTTCGAGGACATTATGTAGCTTCGGTTATGTGTTCCGTTAAGTCATTTATATCTTACGTGATCCATACGTTCCTTCGATCCCACAAATTACTTGTATTTGCTTGCGGTTTTTAAACATCACTTCATACCCAAAAATGTCTTTCTTCCCTAACAGAAGGGCACCTTCAACATAGTCTAGTGCATTCGCCTCATCACCCCCATTCATGTGAAATCCATCTCGCCTATATCACTTCATTACCAAGAAGGTCCTGTTGAACTCAGAAATGACTTGGACGAGAGACTCTTATTTAAACACTACAGAATATACCGCTCGTCTAGTAAATTAACGGAATTGGTGCCACCGGGCCGTGCTTAGGGTCACTCAAGGAAGCTACAAACCAAATTCGGTCAAAATCGGACAACGGAAAGTGTCCTGACCTACGGACGAACGCACAGAATCCATCGGACTAAATGCCAGTATATTAATATATGGGACGGGCCAAAAATTGTGTCCATACGAATGTTCACAAGCAGTTGAAATTTCATTTAATTATGTCTGAACTTTAATTGTCTTCTCAAATCCGAAACCCGAAGGGAAGGTCAATCCCTTGAATCTACCCCTATCTACTCCACTGATGAATGCTATTTATTCAATACGACTAGTTACTTTTAATATGTATACTTGCGAGCAAAAATACTGAATCAAACCGATAGCACGTGTATTTGTATGTATATTTTTAAAAGTACGTTATGTATCCCTACAAATCGTATGTCATTTGAAAGTTTGAGATCTTAGCTTAGCTATAAATGCATCTACAAAGGGTTTCAATGGTCAGTTGAATCTGGAAGGTTGATTGAATAAGTTTGACGCAATAAAAGTCACAATTTTGTCATTCATGAGTACCACGCCTCAGCAAGCGGCTTTATTATGTGAAGGGCTTACTCAGAGAACAGTCGTTCGTCAGCTCGGAATGAGTCAGTCTACTGTGTCAAGAGTGACCCCTATCCGGCCGCTCTAGGTGCATTTCCGATAGAGACGATCGTTTTATTCTAACAAGTATGCTACGAAATCGGCACCTCACGGCCCGCCAGAGGCCCAAAATTGACTCCACATCACCGACAAGCGCGACTCACGTTTGCCAGGAATCACTTAAACTGGACCCTCGAGCAATGGCGGTCCGTATTGTTCACCGACGAGACCAGAGTGTATCTACACATATCGCCCGCGATCGAACGCTGCAGATAGCGGAGAACACAAATACGCGATGGCGACCACGATTGCATTCGCCATCGCGATCACAGTAGGAAGCGAACACACTATGTCGTAATCGCGATCGCAGTCGCAAGGATTTTTTTTTTAAATTGTATGCGCTCATTTTTGTAGTCAGCATGTGACATATCAAAAAACACATTATGGTTTTTCTACATGTCCAATCAATTTTTCCATGGGATCTGCCATTTTTAATACCTGCGATCTGCGATACAACCAGTTGCGTTTGCTCGCATATCGCCGACTACCCCGCGATCGAACGCTGCAGATGTCCATTCTATTGCTGACAGTTCGCAACAAGTATGTTCTGCTTACAAACGTAGAACGCGCTTACGGCCGTCAAACGCACCCTCGGAGGCTTGCCAGACTTCTCATTTTCGTATTCCTGCATTACAAAAAAACGACCGTGCAATTTTTAGCCTTGATACTTATAACGTAACCAAACGGCCACCAGCTCTCCAACTAATAGAAGATTTTTCTCAATTTTGTTTCAAGCATTTTAGTACGCTGAATCCGAATTAAGTTATAATTGCTGAATTAGTGAATTCTATAATTTCAAGTTTCCAATTTCAGTGTTTATGTGTAGGTTATAATCTTTATCTTTCGCTTTGATTTCACAACCCGCAGCCTGCGTATTCCCCACAGCCGCCACAGTTGCTCCTTTTGATACCTCTTCAGCTTGCACTATTTACTCAGCGTGGTCCAGATGAAGCCGTCTTTCAATTTAGGAAAACATCAAGCGTGCATGTGAGCAGTGAGTCTTTTCAGGCGTATTTCGTAAGATTGATGGATTTTTAGTGTGAGGGTCGTGATCAAGCGTTTGCCTATGAGCCTGCGACAACGAGATGCGGTGGTTGGGATGAGAGAGGTAGATCACTTCGTTCTGCGGTCGTTCGTTGCTGAAGTTAATAAGAAGGAAGATGCTAAGAAAATTGCTGCTCAATAGCTCGAAGTCAGTCAGGTGCTGTCTGAATAGCTTTCTCCAATTGTCTCGTTCCAATGACTGCGTCATCCAAATTCGGGAAACCAGCAGTTGCTTGCCATCGGCATAGACTGAGCGACCCACCAAGATCTAGGTATTCCTTTCAGCTTTAATGTTATTGATGATGTTTTCTTTTACTGGCTAGGTAATTTACTGTCGTCCAAGTGTTGTACTACAATCGTTGCAGTTCGACGATTCTCGATACTTTCAGCTCGTCGTAAAGGTTTCAAAATTCATGGTTGTACCGGATTGGCCATCCATTTCGGCCACAAACCGATCCGAATATTCACCAAAGGATCTTCCACTGGAATGTATTCGGCATGTTTCCCGAAGTTTCGGTCAGGGTTCAGATCTCGAAGCAGTACACAGGTACACAGGTCGTATAATCGTTTCAAAGTTGCAGAGCGTCGATTTTCCCGATTATGAAATCGAAGCAAATGCGCAACAGAAAAAAATATCTTGTTTGCTAGCTATATCCGTCTTTAAATTCAATCCATTTTGTTGGCGTCCTTTGACAGGTTATAAAGCCATAAGTCTTAAGGTTCCCAATGGTGATGCTCGCTAATTTTATGATTTTTGATTGGGAAGTTTTTGATATTGGGTTTTGAGTTATAAACACAATAAACTATTTTCTTACCGATTTTGAAATTTTTATCGAACTTGAACATTCTCTAGCACCTAAACCATATTCATCTACCGAAAAGGGGCGCTTTTTAGGAAATTCGATGTAATTTATCTTTTTAATGATGACGTTTTCTTCTAAAGTTTATATTGTCGAAGTAAAAAGGCTAAAACTTCAAACAAAATAAATGTCGCTACACTTTTGAGAGGTGGCAAAATTGAAACCAGACTCAGCACACCAAAATTGACAAAAAAACTTCCACATTTTTCTTTCGTCACACCACGTCATTGCCGGACTGAAGATGGTAAACGATATTTCGTCACTAATTTTAAGTGATATATCGACACAGATCAATAAACTAGTACGCTATAAATGAACACTTGTTGCACTGCAGGTTTTCCTGAGTATTCTTTACATACGACATATAGTATTCCTAGTCTGGTTTCGTATTTAGTCATAACACTCACAATAGTCATTCATCGTACTCAGGGCCGTCGAGAGAAAATTTGGGCCCGGTACTGAACTTTTTTGGGATGGCGACCGGTGGTTGCTCATTGAACAAAAAAAAAAGTCAAAGCGTAGGTTTTTTTAGTGGGGGCCCATATATGTCGACCGGTAGCTCAGTGCGTAGATACGTTTTTATTTTCTTTTTTTTTAATTTTTCAAATTTTCGGGTCCCCGAGAAAAACACGGGCCCGGGGCGTTTCGCCCCTTCCGCCCCCCCCCCCCCCCCCCCCTCTCGACGGCCCTGATCGTACTCATACGTCTAGCCTAGGCATTAAGGGCTCATAGGAACAAATTTTGGTGCAGGTTTTTTTTTTTGTGAATATAATAAATACAATATATAGGTATATATATAAAATGTTATAGTCAGTCCCTCAAAAAGCGACTTTTTTGGTTTTTTTTTTCAAAATATTTTGAAAACGGTTAACCCTATCCTCAATAGTTTTCCAGAGACTCTTACTTGGAAAATAAATCAGAAAAACGAAGATTTTGGCCTTTTTAGTCTTTTTCAAGTACGAATATCTCGAAAATTATTGAACATGCGGAAAAGTTGGCTTAACGTTTTTTATTCAATTGTTCAAGATTTCATTTTGTCCCAAAAAGTTTTTCATAAAATTTCAAAATATTTTCAAAAACCACAAGATGTGTTTTTTGTTTGTGGTTTCTTGGCTATGACTCAAATGGCACGAAAAAATTGTTTTGGGGTAAACCTCAAACTTCAACGCACTGGGCCCCGGTTCGATTCCGGGGATTTACGTATCGGACTATGAGCCCACTCAGTTGTTAAATGAGTACCCATTATGGGGTAAATAACTCGGTTGAGCGTGTTGCTGATCACATACCTCTGCACAAAAACCGTCAGAAAATGAGATGATGCTAACTCATCTCGAGGCCGTGGTTCAAATTGGACTGTTGCGCCAGTTATTTATTTTATTTTTTTTTTATTTAAACAATTGGGTTACCTTTGGCTTTCTAAGGATGGCGCTGTTATTGAAAAAAAAATATGGTGGCGTTAGCCAAGATTTTTTTTTGCCATTTGACAGCTGACATTTCAAGCTATAATCAGTCACAAATTGGTGGTCCTTTGTTTACAAATCTTTATTTGGCATCAACTTGAATATGGAAATTAAAAGTGAACATTTTCGACATATGTATTTCTATTTTTTTACTACCGAAAAGGAAAAGGGCAGTGCAACCGCGGAAAAAGTGGTGTGGTGTTTATGGTGAAGACTCATTAATAGAACGCCAGTGCCAGAATTGGTTCGCTCGTTTTCTTTCCGGAAATTGTCAGTGTTGCTCCCCGCTCTGGTCGTCCACCAGCTGTCGATGACGACGACAAAATTATGACAATGATCGAAGCAAATCAGTACATTACGACACGGGAGATAGCAGAGAAACTCAACTTATCCAAATCAACCTTTCACGAACATTTACAGAAGCTGGGATACGTTAGCAAGCTCGATATTTGGGTTCCACACGAATTGAAGGGAATTCACCTCACCAAACGAATTAACGTTTGCGATTTGCTGCTGAAACGTAACGAAATCGACCCACTTTTGAAGCGATTCATAACGGGCGATGAAAAATGGGTTGTTTCCGATAATTGGGGCAAGCGAGATGAACCTGCACAATCGACATCAAAAGCAGATATCCATCAAAAGAAGGTTATGCTGTCTGTTTGGTGGGATTTCCAAGATATTGTTTATTGTTCCCAAGGAACCAAACTATCAATTTATATGTTTACTATCGCCAGCTAGTGAAATTGGACAAAGGAATCCAGGAGAAACGACCACAACTGGCAAATCTTAAGGGTGTCATCTTCCATCAAGACAACGCCAGACCTCACACATATTTGGTCACTCGTAAAAAATTATTGGCCTTAGGCTGGAAAGTGATGCCTCATCCACCGTATAGCCCTGACCTTGCACCATCAGATATCCACTTATTCCCTTCACTGCAGAACCATTTAAATGGAAAAACATTCGCCTCGGATGAGGCTGTCAAAAATGAATTGATTCAGTTTTTTGCTTCTAAACCCCACACTTTCTTCGATCGCGGCCTTATGCAGCTGACTGAAAGATGGCAAAAGATCATCGAAAAAAATGGCCAATATATAATTGATTAATGCTTGTTGCTTGTATTAATAAAATAAGTTTGAAAATCATAATCATATTTATCTAGGGGACACATACTGTGATGTTTAGATTTTTTTCCGCAGTCAGTTTCTAAAGATATTTGTTTTTGCGGCTATCCATAAAACTTTTTTTTTTACGCGCATCTCACTTATTTCAAATGAAAGCTGATTAAGTTGTCAACAAATTCATGGCATTTTCCCCGTAGGATATGTATTTTTCCCGTTATTTAGTAAAATATATCAGCAAAACCAAAATTTTTCTCTTTGTGGCATAGATAATAGATAGAACATAGAATAATGAAAATAGTCTTTTTAGGGTTTTGTATAAAAACAAAACCCTTATGAAATCGGTCATGCGTCCGTCTGTCCGTCTGTCCGTCTGTCTGTCCGTCTGTCCATGAAATATCTCACGAACCGCTGAAGCTACATGCATGAAATTTGGTGGAAACATGTAGAAATACTATAATTCTCTGGAGAAAGCGATGCGTCGTAATAGGTCAACTTTAAGGGGGGGTCGCCATAGAGGGGAAATGACGGTCGAAATTTTTTTTCCGTTTGGTATAGGCAAGTGGAGTATCGTAAGAAAGGTACCGTTGAGTACATTCCATTTTTGGAATTTTTTTCAAATTTGAAGAGAGGAGAAAAGAGGGAGAGGGGAAAATATGTGGTCCGAGTTTGTCCCCCCCCCCCCCCTTGCATTTCGAGACCGTTATAGCTAGACATATGAAAATTTACAGAAAAGCGGCATTTCACTAGCATAGAAAACCAAAAATAATAGAATTTTTAAATCTCATCCAAAAAGGTTAATAATAGTACATTTCTATAGTTGCAGTTAGCACACCCCTGCACCCCTCAAGCACACCCTAGGTCAAAAATATTGATGGCTGATGATAACCAACATCATAGGCAATAATATCTCTAAGTTTCATTACAATGACATGATATTTAATAATAATACATTGACTTAAAGTTATGCATTTTGATACTATCCATACAAAAAATACACCTACCGGCCTCACGCATAGATATGCGTGTACTACTTGCATGTTGTTTTTCGTAGTGCGAATTCCAGTTATTTAATGAACCAACTTTGGAATGGTGAAGATTGGTGATTGGTGATCCTAACAATAACTATTCACACAATTAATTTTTTTAGGGTTTTGTGTCTTAAATCTTACAAAATCGGTCAAATACCTGTCTGTCCGTCTGTTCATAGAATATCTTACGAACGGCTGAAGCTGCACACATAATTCGGCGAGGATGTGTAGAAATGCTATAATTTGCTGGAGATAGCGTTGTGTTGTAATTGGCCAACTTTAAGAGGGGGTGGGGGGAGGGGGGTCCACATAGAGGCGAAATTAAGGTAAATTTTTTTTTATCCACTGGTATAGCCAAGTGGGGTGTCGTGAGAAAGGTAATGTTGAGTACATTCCATTTTTGGCATTTTCTTGAGATTTTTAGAAAGGGGAACAGTGGAGGAGGAAAAAATATTAGACCGTAATTTGTCCCAGGCGCCCTGAATTTCGAAGCCGTTACACAAGTTTGCAATTTGCAATGTCGTCTTAACATGAATGGTTAAGCATCTCGAAGAGTAGGACAGTTTATCTCGTATACATACATATCTATCTACAGCTTCTCGTATTAAAACTATTACTTTGAGAGGTGACAGATGCAGTCTTTTTGTGAATTGGCATGTAAGATACTATATCATGGGTAAAACATTTAATTATGGTGTTTTTATTCAGCTGAGGGGTACCAAGAAGAGCAGGGAGCCAGTATTTACATGCCAAAATAAGCGCTTGCTACAAAACCCTCGAATTGCGGGTGTAGCCCTCTATATTCCGGTTTCATTTATTAAAATATCTCGAAAACTATTAAAGATACAGAAAATGTAGGGTTAACCTTTTTTAATTGAATTATTCAAGATCTTTTATCTTATGTTTTTTGACTATAACTCAAATTTCACAAACAAATTTTGGGAACAAACTCAGATTCGTAATAAACACCCACCAAAAAACATAAATTTAAAAGAATTAAAACTACACCACAATTTGTTTTGAGCAAACTACCAGATAACTAGACTATACAGGAAGCCACTGCCTCAGACAGCACATCAAATTTGCGACCACAGTCAACTATTGTCGTCACAGTATCTATCACAGCATCACTATCAATAGTTGCATTCACTTGGACTTGTATCAATTCCTATACAAAACGATTGACCGATCTTTGACCCAAAAAGATCCAGATTTTTTTAATTTTTTTTTTATTTTTATGAGATTTCGTTGGATCAAGGGCGTTAGTATTGTAATATTTTGACCGAAGCCGGGTTCGTTAGATATTGTTATGCTGTATAATGAAAACACTTTATTTAATAACCGAACTACACCCACGCGTAACTAACAGCCGACGACGACTAACTAGCTCTAACTATTCGTTTTCGGCGGATGTCGCTTAATGGTTCTCCTCCTCTCTATTTCCCATCCGAACTTAAACCGAAATCTTCGTTTCCGCTTTCGAGCGGATACTGAACTCCGACTGACTTTCGAACTTCGGCTGACTTCGAATGATCTTCCGACTACAATTACTACTTGATGACATCTGGCTGATTATTGATTCCGGAACTATCTAGATGGCTCTGTTTTTGTCCGAAAGCGTTTCTGCGGCTTAAGGGGTTGCAACGCTTAGCCTACCAGCCTAGAACAGCGGCTTTGCTCGCTCTATACGCTGCAGCGGTAGGCTGCTATTAGCCAAGACGTGAATAGCGATGCGTGAAATAGGATTATACCGAAAAACTTTGCCAATGTGTCGGCAAATTATTCTTTCTGATGATTTAAAGAAAGTTTAAATGAAGCTAACTAGCACATAACTCAAGCATGGGTTTGAATAAGAGAAGTTCATTATTTCTACTGGGCGAGCGTAACGGAACGTTCTTATACACCCCTCCCCCCTTATAAAGTGTTAATATTTTTTTCGAATTAACGAGCACAAAACTTTTAAATGCGGTACATAGCTAGCACGTAACTTTAGCATGGGTTTGAATAGGATAAGTTCAGCATTTCTGTTTGGGGGTGTAGCGGAGCGTTCTTCTACACCCCCCTTTTTGAATCGCTAATATTTTTTTGAATTGAAGAGCACGAAATTTTTAAATGTGGCACATCACTAGCACATAACTAGCACATAACTAACACATAACTAGAAAATAACTAGCACATAACTAGCACGTAACTCTAGCACGGGTTTGGATAAGATAAGTTCATCATTTCTATTTACGGAGTGCAGCGAAACGTTCTTCTACATCCCCTATTTTGAACCGCTAATATCTTTTTTAATTGACGAGCACGAAGTTTCTACATGCAGCACATAACTAGCACGTAACTCTGACATGGGTTTGAATAAGATTAGTTCATTATTTCCAATGGGGTGATGCAGCGGAACATTCTTCTACACCCCCCTTTTTGAACCGCTAATATTTTTTTTAAATTCACAAGCACGAAATTTTTAAATGCGGCACATAACTAGCACGTAACTCTAGCATGGTTTAAATAAGATTAGTTCGTTATTTCTGGGGGGGGTGTAGCGGAGCGTTTTTTACTGACCCTTCCCCCTTTAAAGTGTCAATATTTTTTTGAATTGACGAGCACAACACTTTCAAATACGGCACATAACAAGCACATAACTATGTAATAGTCGCTTTTGCAATTTGCGTTAAGGGGGGTACAGCGAAACGCACCTCGACGCATGTTGGTTTTAAATTAAGATAATTTCGCACTACCCTTGCGTGGGCTCCGGTCGCAACGCGAGCTCCGCAGCCTAAGGGGTTGCAACCCTCAATATTCCGGCCTAGATCATCCGCTCTATACGCTGCAGCCATGAAACCACTATTAGCCAAGACGTGAACCGCGATGCGTCGCCCGGTGAAATATGATTATGCCGAAAAACCTTACCAATGTGTCGGCGAAATTATTCTTTCTGATGATTTAAAGAAAGTTTAAATGAAGCTGCAAGGTTGTGTTCATTTATAAATTTATTCTGATATGAAAAACCTTGCCGATCTGTCGGCAAATTATTCATGTGATGAGATGATATTAAAAATGATTTTTTAAAGCATTAGCCGATAAATGAAAATGTCCTAACATTTATGTTCACGTCGCCTGATCCAATTCTAATAAACTGATCCTGAAATGCCTGGTCCATAAGAATATCCCCCACCTACTCCTGCGTATCCTGATACGGGGTAATTGCTGTAAGTGTTGTATCGGTTGTAGGTATATGGATAGTTTCCTCCAGTGCGGGAATAGTAGCCATTGTTGTAGCCTGTGCCAGTGTAGTATGATCCGTAACCATTGTAGCCGTTGCTGTATCCGTTATTGTAACCTGTTTATTCAATGAGAAAGTGTATTATTTTGATGAAATTTGATAATAATTTATATGAAGCCAGCCACGATTACAAATCATTAGTAGGGAGGCTCACGTACCAAGTCCAATAACACGGTTAGAAGGATATCCAGAATAGCCACTATAGCCAGCATATGCAGGATTATACCCTATGCCGGCATTGCCTACATTTGAGTTATATCCCAATCCAGCATTATATCCTGAATAATATCCTGTTCCACCTGCTACTGGATTATAGAGCGGGTTATTGTAAGCAGCTGCAGCTCCATAATACCCAACTTGTTGATCATAGCCCGCTCCCGTAGGGTATCCTCCGGCGTAAATTCCTCTTTTCTCTTGTTTTTTAAACGATGATGGAGCTGAGGAGCCAGGTAATTCCAACGCAGGCTGTGCCACTTCTTCAGCATTTACTATTACTATGCATAGCAAAATACTCAAAGCCTGTGGAATAAATCAGTATACGATTGAACCACAACGAAATTCTGAATTCTTCGTACTAGCACTTACGATAATCTTCATATCTGGATTGTCTTTGCGAGTAAAAACTGTGTTAGGTAAAAACGATTGAGTTGAACTGATGAAAATCTATGAGAACTCGCAGTTTTTATACACATGCACAGAATTCGATCAAGCACTCCCACTTGTTTAGCATATGTGCTACATGCTTCAAGCAATCAACCACTTTCCCACAGGGCTGCATTAGTCACCCTGTGTATTACCATACAACTCCGCATCGGTAGTATAGAAGTACAAATAGATTCTTCGCTCAAAAGCGTCTTGGAGCCTAACCTAGAGACCCCAAAGAAGTCACCAAAAGGAAAATTTATTATGCAATCAAACAATAAACACCTTTTTTCACAAATTGGTAAATACATCAGCCATTAGAGGTACCTTGCATTCGCAATTTTGTATCTCGCCCGGTTACAAATTCTCATTTCAATGGGCTGGAAATGAAAACAAATTACAGCAACTTAAGATCAGTGTCTGTTGTCACGTCATTGGGCCAATACTTAAGCGATCGATAACAAACAATGAAAGAATTGTATTTTTCAGAAAAGTTGCTAATTGGCTTCTTTGACACAATGCGAATGCGACACGGGGCAGTATATTTCTTGCGTGAAATATTTTGTAAGATCATCTTTAAGAGCTTTTTATGTGAGAGTTCAGAAAAGATGAATATTTATACCCAAGACTTTATAAGGTATAGTTATACCCTAGACTTTATAAAGTATAGTTATACCCTAGACTTTATGAGATATAAGGTACAGTCGAGAACGGATAAATGCAAAACGTTTAAGTGCAAAAACCGCATTAGTGCAAAATATGGTATATAAAAGCCCGGTGACTTTTCACCTATGTTTCATATAATATTGCCTCTATAAGTGCAAAACACAAAAGCGCAAAACACGTTTGAGTGAAATGGAAATGTATGGCAGGCCCATCATAAACAAAAGCAAATTGCAACGGATGAGTGCAATGGTTTTTCGTATGGGTATATTGGTCACTAAAATTAAGTCAATTCTTGGGCCTAGAAGACGTAATTATAAAAGATGTGGACCTTTGTTAATATTTTCCTTATAACTTCAAATCATTGCCTCAGATCGAAAAATTTAATAAGACGGAAATTAAAGAGCGTTGGATTATGTGTCCAATGGACAGTCCAAATCGATAGTCACAAAACAACAACAATTTTTTAGTTTATTAACTTTCGAGCATACAGATCTTTGAAACGGTTGCCCAAAATAACATACTGATTAAATAAAATATGAATATATTGTTGTATTTCAAGTCTAAGATGATCAATATTATTAAATTCGGTCCATTTTTAGTGTGGCTGTGAGCAAAAATTTCTGTTTAGTGATTTCGGTCTTAATAGCTTAAATTAAGCTTCCCCTGGTGCAAAATTTACTAATTTGGAGAAACCCATTTTTTGGCTAATTTTAGGTTTACCAAAATCAGAAAAAAGTTCTGATTTACATAGGTTTGTACAGCCGTAAAGAAATTTTCGCTATAGGCAGTACGAACCTACTTTACAAATATTTAAATAAATAAATAACTGGCGCTATACAGTCCAATTTGAACCATGGCCTCGAGATGAGTTAGCATCTCATTTTCTAGATCGTGACGGTCTTGTGCAGAGGTATGTGATCAGCAACACGCTCAACCGAGTTATTTACCCCATAAGTGGGTACTCATTTAAGAGCTGAATGGGCTCATAGTCCGACACGTAAGTCCACTTTTTTATCGAAAACTACCGCATTCAGTAGGAATCGAACCGGGGCCCAGTGCATAGAAGGCGAACGTGCTAACCGTTGCGCCATCCGGACTACTTTATAAATATCACAATATTTATACCCTAGACTTATAGAACCCTAGACTTGTACAAACCTAGTGGTGATACCAAAAGTACCAATTGGCAACGACCATTTGTATTAAAAGTGAGTTTCCTATATGACCAATTTATAGGGGAGGCTGGCACTCATTCAGGAGGATGTTGATCATTCTCAAAATCAATTAACTAACCCATTCTACAAATATTTGTCGAGTTTTTCAAGTCGCTAGCTTCATTCTATCCAAAGTTATTGCTTATTTGAAGTCTCACTTGTAGGGGAGGTAGAGGTTTCTTTTGTCGAATCTTCCCCGAACTAGATTCCAGTGCAAATATTTGACAAAAATTTTAAGACACTGGCTTCATTTTATCGAAAGTTATCTCTTATTTGAAGTTTCATTGGTAGGAGAGGTAGGGGTTCCTTGGGTCAGATATTGCCGACCAACCAATTAGATCATGCTATGAACATTTAAGCAAAATTTCTAATCTCTAGCTTCATTCTATCGGAAGTTATCGCTTATTTGAAGTTCCATTTGTAGGGGAAGTACGGGTTTGGTTGGTCGGATTTTACGTATTTTCAATATCAGCCAGCTGAATCCTACTACAAACATGTAACCAAAATTTCAAGTCACTAGCTATATTTTATCGTAAGTTATCGCTTATTTTAAGTTCCATTTGCAGGGGAGGTAGGGGTTCCTTGGGTTGGATTTGGCCTATCTTTAATACCAACTAACTCAGTCTTACTTTAAACATTTGACCAAAATTTCAAGTTGCTGGCTTCATTCTATGAAAAGTTATCGCTTATTGTAAGTTTCATTTGTAGGGGAGGTAGGAGTTTCTTCGGTCGGATCTTGCCCATTTATACCAACTAACTAGATCTTACTAGAAACATTCTACCAAATTTTCAACTTGCTAGTGTCGTTTTATCGAAAGTTATTGTAAGTAAAGCAATATTTAAGTTTTTTAAAATTTGTAGGGGAGGTAGGCGTTCCTTTGACCTCATTATGCCTAACTTACTAAAACTCAAGCAGCTTCTCACCTCAGGGTTACATGCTAAAAATCAGGTGTCAATTGGTTAAAGAGTTATAGATAAAAACGTGAAAAGTAGGGTAGTACGGGGCTCTTTGTAAGAAAATCACCCGTAGATTTCAATTGATCGATTTTATTTTTCCGGGAGAGTATAAAATTACCCTCGCGAGCAATCTGCTAGAGCTGGAGCTTTTCATGTTTATTTAATCGGGAGTTATAAATACATTTAATTATTTTACATATGTAGGGGAGGTAGGTGTTCTCTTGGCCTGATCACGCCCATTTTCAATACCAACCAACTAGATCATACGCCAACATTTGACCAAAATTTCAAGGCTCTAGCTTCTTTCTATCGAAAGTTATCTTGCGAACGGGCAGACAGACAGACAGAGACGGACAGACAAACGGACAGACATGGCTAAATCGAATCAGGAGGTGACCCTGATCATTTATATATATACATTGCTATACCTCCGGAGCCTCCTTTAAGGTGTTACATATTTTCGTCATGACAAAAGCAAAATACCCTATACTATAAGCAGGGCCGGATTAAGGCATGGGCCTTCGGGGCCGAGGCCCGGGGCCCCCACATTTTGGGGGCCCCCACATTTGGAGAGACCCGACATATCGATTACCGAAATGTTAAATGAAAATCCAGAGCATGCAAAATTTATATCGATAAAAGTTTTGGTGAAATCCAAGAAATATAAGGGCGACAACAGAGGGAGAACTGAAGCTCTTGCTGGTGTTTTGGTTGTGACCACTCAGCGAAGAAAAACGTTCACGTGAAACATGCTCATGGGGTTTTCCCTGCCCATGAGCTTAAGATCGCATTCGTAATTGTCCTGTGATTTTCTATGAAGCGAATACACCGGACAATTACGAATGTGATCTTACTCGTAAGCTCATGTACAGGGACAGCTCCATGAGCAAGTTTTACGTGAACGTTTCTCTTCGCTAAGTGTTCCCAATCAAAACACCACCAACAGCTTCAGCTTTCACTCTGTGGTTGCCCTAAGGCACAATACTTTTGTTTTGCTACTATTTAAAAAAAAATTAATGAAGGTTTCTTTATTTAATATCTAAACACACTCCTCGTTGTCTCATATTTATTGTATATTCTTTCGAAAGAATTTATTGTTAGAAGAAATATTAATCAAGTGATTGGGTGGTATGCATAATAATGAGGATATACTCAAGAGTGAAGTCTATTGAGGACATTCCTGAGTCTGCTATGTTCGGTGAATCGAGTGAAAAATTTGTATGCATAAAACTACTTTCCGCTCCACAGTGAAAATTGAGTCGAATTCTGTCAACTCAGCTTTACTCCACTCGACTCACTTTATGCATACCACCCATTGTGTACAAAAGTATATCCTTGGTGAACGACGTCTCAAAGTGTACGGTAAGAACAGTATGTAGAGCATAATGCATATGAACCCACATACTTTCGTTTCACTCAAGGTTACGTACGATAAATCGGCATGTAATAGGGCCCCCACATTTCATCCGGCACTTGGGCCCCCACATCTTTAATCCGGCACTGCTAGGGTATATACGGTTCGGACTGGTTTTACTTCTCATTTTACCTGCAATCTATTGTACTATATTCGATGAACAAATCATTCGTTATTATCGGTATTTCTATTTAGTGTAGGCAAAAAAAAAAAACAATTTTTTTAATTCAATCAAAATGTTTTTATTTTTAATATATTCCGATAAAAGTTATTTCCAATAATCCTCAAATGGGGATTAGTGATTATGTATTTGAGGGCTTTGTGTTTGGGGAGTATGTATTTAGGGATTTTGTTTTTGGGGATTCGGTTTCTGGGGATTTCGTATTTCGTAAATTTTTCAACCGACTAATTTAGGAAATATTTTGAAAAAAGATCACCAGCTACTGATAAAAAGAGCTACGGGCTACCGGGTGTACAGTGAGTCACAGTGAAAAAGAACCATCTTCTGTTAGAAAAAGTTTTACTTAAAAAATTACTAAAAACCTTTCAGATTAAAATTGTTTTTATATAAATCTGTTGTCTCAATATATAAGTCGCTTATTTCAGTATGTTTTACAATTACTTTTTTCCTTAGTACACAAAAATGATATAAACTTAAAAAGTTCAAAAATACACCCCACAGTAAAAATGAACTACTTCTATAGAAGTAAAAAGCAAATACAGGATGCCCCGCTTCAGATGGTAAATACTCTAAAGGTAGATAGTACCATTCATTTATGGAAAATTGACACCAAAGTGGATACTGTGTCTTTAACCGTTACAAAGTTATATCATTTTTTGTAAATTGTGTCAAAAAGCTTGTCTCCCGAACAGAATCAAAATCTGCCACTCTCCCAATCATTTAATGTGATTTCACCTCATTTTCTGAAACTACATAAAATTTCTTATAAAAAACACAAAACTTCCCTGTTTCGAAATTCACCGTTACTTCAAACATACAACTGTTCAAACTTTCAAAATCGAATTTTCATCGAAAATTTAAATGATAATTTTACAACGGTACTTTGAACGGACAAGTCTGCAAATTTGACAAAAGTTGCCCCACTATTTTGGCTTTCCAGCGGTTTATTTCTTTGATACATTTGGATTTGGAAATCATCAAATAATAAATATTAAATGAAAAAACATGGTCCGGAGATGAAACAAATTTGCTTCATCATTGACTTAACAAGTAGTCCATGCTACCAACGAAAAATAGGAAAAAAACATTGTATTGTTTTTATATTTGGTAGTATTAATGTGGAGAGTCCTCTGAATACCCGCTCCAAAGTCTCTGTTGATAGGGGATCCGGAAGTGTACGGGAAAAAAGGCCAAACGTCTTTTTTTTCAAAATGTTCAAGGAAAACTATGACATAAAAATAGTTATAAGGATTTTTTCCGTATCTTAAACAGTTTTCGAAATAATCTCACTTGAAAATCACTTTTTACCAATTGCTCGTTTGTTCCCACTAAGAGTGAAAATCATGGTTTTTGCGATGTATTTCATTAAATAACGTGCGAAATACTAGTCCCACGAGTAAAATGGAGGGATCAATTTTTTTACAATTGAATAAGCTTCAATCTAATATAAGTCAAATACCCGTATGTATGATAGTTACTTAGAAAAAGAAACAAAATTAAAACAAAAAATTTCTTCATAAAACACAAATGCAAACATCGCTAAATAAATTCTAAAGCATGTAAGCCGCTGAAAAATAAACTGTTATTATTTAAAAGAGTATTACATTTTATATATAAGGCTTCTCCGTACGTGAAAATTTCAACGAGAAAAAGCTTTTCAAACGTTAAAAATACTTTCCGAAAAGTGTAAAATGTCGGTTTTTCTGAATGCATATTGTCAAATATAGAGAAAACTACTGCTCCTACGAGGAAGCATGCCAAAAATGAGCTTGTGAATAATTAAATTAACTTTAATGGCGGCCGTTGCACATATATCAAATATGTGCAACGGCCGTAGGATTAGTAGTTACTTAGAAACTGGAGAAAAACAAATTTGTTCAAATTTAGCTTTCCGGGCAAAAAAATGTAAGGATCACTCAATACCTCCTAAAGTATGTATTTCACAGAAAAGCAATGTTAGCAACTTTAAAAGAGCATTAAATTTTCCAAATTTTAGTACAAAAAGCATCTCGATACCTACAGAATTTTCCGATAAGCAGTTCTTCAAAAATGGGCAAAACTTTACCAAAAGATTAAAAATTTTCTTTTCGATACTGCATATTAGACAAAGCATTCGTTTCACGAGATAAGTCATCGAATAAGTTCTTAGTTAATTTTATTAGCTTTAATTTGAGATATACGGGATGTCTGTAGCATCAATATTTACCGAGAAAACGACAAAACTATGTTTCAAGACAAGCTGGCATAAGCGCAGTCAGTAAATACTGAAATAACCCCGATTAAAAAATGATATCAATATGGTGATTGGTGAAATTTTGTACAACTGATCGTTGTTACTTAAAGAATATCATACTAAAAATCCTGGATGATGAGGTTGAGAGTGGTGCGGAGCTGTTTTGCAGCTGACTCTTATTTTGCTTAAACTGGCGGTATAAATATTAATAAAATAATAATGGAGGTAGTTTATATAAAGTTAGTGAAACAACTTCCGCAGATTGAGCCGGAAAATGAACAATAATTTGCCGCTAATTAGTCGCTAATTTGTTGTGGAAAAATCCATTTTGTCGCTTTTTATTTAATGAAAAAAATTGGGTGTTTCGGTAAGTTTATATAAAATAAGCGAAACAAACGGTGAAAAGGGTTACCTAATAAAATAAGAGTAAGTCAATAATTTGTCGCTAATCAGTTGTGGATAAATCGATTTTGTCGTTGTTCATTATAAAAAAAAATTGCCACTGAACGACTGAGAAAACTCGTGGCGTCACAGTTTCAATTTTTCTTTTCATGGTTTTTGAAAGAAAAATTGCTTTCAAATCTACAGATTTTGCTGCAGTTTTTAATTTGAACCTCCACAACAAGGGAAAGGTTACTCTTTGTAGGGTATTTAGAAAATCCGCCCCCATCCCCCTTTCCCATCTTAAAAGAAATTTTATTTATTGGACATCCAAGATTAGAGGAAGGTTAATAATCACATAAGATATAAAAAAAACCACACTCATCAACTTTCTCACCCCTAAAAGTCAATCCGCGAATTTATCTACAACTTTATTCCAATCTTGATGAAATTTTGTAAATGATACCTCCTAGGCAAAGGGAAGGTGACTGTCTACATCGGATTTCGGAAAACTACTCCATCCCCCTTCCCACCCCTAAAAAAATGTATCTACAGTTTTATTCCAATCTTGATGAAACTCTGTACCTATATTAGACTGTAAAGTCTAGGAGAAAGTTGTTGTCTACATAGAATTTCGGAAAACCACCCCCACTCCCTTCTTGTCCATAATAGGAAATTTGCAAATGTATCTACAGTTTTATTCTGATCCTGATGAAATTTTTTATATTGGACCTTCAAGGATATGGGAAGATTACTGTTTTCAAAATATTTAAAAAAACACCCCGATCCTCCTTGTCACCCGAAAATAAAATTGCAAATATCCTTTAAGGGATGAGAAAGAGCATTATCGAGGTTTTCCGAAATCCTATGCAAACAGTCACCTTGCGCTTGCCTTGACGGTCTAATATTCGAAATTTCATCAAGATCGGAATAAAACTGTAGATAAATTCGTAGATTTTTTTTATAGGGATGGGAAGGGGGATAAGGGTGGTTTTCTGAAATCTTATGTCAACCTTAACTTTCCCCTTGTCTTGGAGGTCCCATTTTAAAAATTTCAGGATAATTATTTTAGATTAAAAGCGAATTCTCTTTCAAAAAGTATTTGATTTGATACCAAATTCATTGAAAGCTTTCAAAAAGTGAAATTTTAACGTCATGCGCAGAGAGAGCGAAAACGTTGCACACTTCTTTGCGTAACCTTCTATTCTTGAACCATGGGTCGGACCTAAGAGTAGAGGTTGCTAACAAGAAATGGGACTCCATACGAATTAAGGGTGTTTGCAATTCAATTCAATTCAATATTTATTCAACCATATAAGTAGAGTGTACATTTCAATGAATATTTTTTACAGTAAGTGATTGAGCAATGCTCTTGCAACTTTAATGATTATCGCGTAGTGATAAACAAACAAATTATGTAGAGGGATAACTAGAAATTAGCGTAAGAGGAAAACGGGTTAAAAACCTCTTATTCATATATTTAACTAAAACTTGAAAACTAACTTAAAAACTAACTTAAAAAACTACCGATAAAACTTATAGACTAGACTGTACTCAGTACAATGAAAATAATAGGATCATTATGATGATATACAAAGATTAGTTAGGCGGTGCCAAGTAACTAGAGACATGGTTGAGTGAACTAAGGCAGGTTGTTAAGCAGAGGGTTGGAGGAGTTGGCACATGACAGACTAAAATTAATTAAGATATGTGTAATTTTAGAATATATTAAAGATACCTTTGGAACTGAATGAAGTGCTGAAGTCGAAAAATAATATGGTAGATCCAGTATTAGCTTCAGAATTTTGTTTTGTTTAATTTGGAGCTTTTTAATGTGGGACACAGCGCATGATCCCCAGGCAGCAGCTGCATATAATAAGACCGGTTGGAATATACTTTTAAATAGCAAAATTTTATTTTCTGTCGATAAAGGCGATTTTCTATTAACTAAAGGATAAAGTGATTTGATTAAGGAATCTGATTTTTTCAATATAGCATCCGTGTTTACTTTGAAAGTTAATTTCTTATCGAGAAGAACTCCTAAATATTTAATAAATTCTGGATTCCAGTTGATGATATTATTTCCTAATTGCAAAGGCTGATTGGGAATCTCGCTGGTTTTTCGTTTTCTTGTGAAGAAAATTGCTTCCGTTTTATCCGTGTTAATTTTTATTTTCCATTTTTTGAAATAACTATCTAGAATAACAAATCCATTTGTAATTAAAGACACAATTTGGTTAGGGGTGTCACCGCTGCAAAGTAGGGCGGTGTCATCCGCAAAAAGACAGATTTCACAATTTTCAGGAACTGGCATGTCACTAGTGAATATATTGTAAAGTAGTGGACTAAGAGCTGATCCTTGAGGAACGCCAGCTGGCAGAGTGAAAGATGTAGATTTTGAGCCATTTATATTGACTTTAAAGGAACGGTCTGTGAGAAAATCTTGAATAAGTTTTGTTAGGTAAAGTGGAAAGCCTTGGTTGTGCATTTTGGAAATAAGTCCGTCATGCCAGACGCAGTCGAAAGCTTTTTCAATGTCCAATGTCAGCATGCCTGTGGACCGTTTTAGCTCGAAGTTTGTTTGCACTATTTTTTTAATCCGAGCAATTTGGTGAGCTGTACTGTGTTGGCTTCGGAATCCAAATTGTTCGTTAGGTAAAATATTTTTTTCATTTAGTACGTCCACTATTTGAGTTTTTATGAGACGTTCAAACATTTTCCCTACATTACTTAATAAACTTATGGGTCGATAGCTGTTAGTCAATGATTTTTGTTTATTAGGTTTCGGAATGCAAATGACGGATGCATTTTTCCAAGCTTTAGGGAAGTATGAATACCTTACGCAGGCATTGAATATTTTGCAAAGCAATATAGTTGTCTTCTTATGCATATTTTTTAAAAATGACATTGGAATAGAGTCGGGGCCTGGTGCTTTGTTTGTCTTAGATGATTTTATTAAATTCCTTATAGAAGATAGTGAAAAATAGGGGAAGTTTAAGCAATTTGAATTGTTGATTTGACTAATGGTCTCATTGATTGAGTTTTCAGCCTCTTGATCTGCGAAATTGATAGTAGTTAGATGCTGCCTGTGAAAATGCTCCCCAAAAGCTTGGCATTTTTCAGCATCAGTTATAAGAGTTGAGTTTGCCTCTTTGATTGGTGGGATATAAGTACGACGCTTTTTAAGGGCTTTTGTGATATTCCAAAATGCTTTGCTGCCCTTATCTAGCGATTTTAATTTGTTGTTCCAGTGTAGGTTTCTGATTTTAAGTATTTCAGTATTAATTTGCGATTTAAGCCGATTGACCATTTGTTTATATATTATAAGTCTGGTACGTTGCCAGCGTCTTCGAAATGAATTTCTTTCGGCTATTAGCTTTTCGATCTGCCGCGTTATTTTGAATTGACTAGATAGGGACGAGGGAGATTTTTGCGGGATTGACACCCTCGCAGCTTCCCAGAGTATATCTCTGAATTTCTCTATGTGATGATCTATATCATCTTTAGAAGTAATGTTAAGATTGGAATTACTAAGGTTGGTCAGATAGCCGGTTTTATGAGTGAATCGACTCCAATTTGCCTTTTGAAACAGAAATTTTCTTGACGTTTCAGTTTCAATAGACTGATCATTTACCTTGAACAATACCGGCAAATGATCGGATGAAAGGTCAGTGAGTGTGGAAGGAGGTGAGAGGTACTGAACAGAGTTCGATAAAATAATATCTAAAGTTGATGGATGGCCTCTGCCTGACTTTGGAAAATATGTTGGAGTAGGAGTAAAAACTATATCGTAATAACTAGTTGTGATTTTATGATGAAGCAGCTTACCCCAATGGTTGGTTTTTGCACAATTCCAATGTGTGTGTCTCGAATTGAAGTCACCAGCAATAATTACGTTCCCCTGAAGCCTATTGAGAATGTTCAGATCCTTTTTGTAAAGATATTCCTTGTTTGAATTTGAGTTACCTCCAGGAAAGTACGCTCCAACAATTGTGAATGTGTTGTTACACAAATGAATATCAACACTTAATGTTTCAAAAATACTCGTATTTAGTGCCGGTTTTACACAATGATGAATATTTTTCAAAATTACGATAGCAACCCCACCACCTCTGTTGTTATTTCGATCAGCTCTATAAATTTTATAGTTGGGATCGTATAGTACACTATTCTCTTTCAACCATGTCTCAGTTACAATGGCTATGTCTATTTTATTGCTCTTTAGGAAAGAAAAAAATTCGATTCTTTTTGCGATTGGACCTAAACTTTGCGCGTTCCATAATAAAATATTAATATTATGAGGATTATCATTATTATTTGCCATTATATAAATATTTAACAGCCAATTCTGCAATAACTTTAAATTGCTCTTCTTTAGTTCTACAATTTTTTAGATTAAGCAGCATATCATTTGTTAAATTCATTAATTCTGATGAATTGAATAACTCATTAGAGGTTGTGTTAGTATCTCTCACTACATTTGCGAAACTTCGATCGATATTATTAGATACTGTCGGAATGAGTACATTCGTTGCATTCGGTAGTGTCGGAAAGCTATTTGGATTTGGTATATTTGGCAGGCGATGCTCATTGTTTTTATTAGTGCGTTTCTCTCTCAATCGTTGAAGGAGAGCAATATAATTAAGTCTCACAGGGCAGTTAGAATAGCTTGCAGCATGTTCTCCCGAACAGTTGGCACATTTGCGTTTGGCGTTTGGGATGTCATTCGTAGAGCATTCCGTCGTTTTGTGTGGACCCGCACATAGATTACAAATTGTCTTCAAATGACAGCCACTGATGGCGTGCCCCATAGTTTGGCAATTAAAGCAACGTATTGGCCCGGCGTTACGTTTTTTTTCTGTAGTGATTGAATTGCACTATGGTGTGAAACAAATTCTTCACATTATTTTGGAGATCACCCAATTTTGTTTGTCCTCGCGGGAATGAAAGGAGATATGACGCCTGTTTGTCATACCGCTGATTTTTGATAGGCAATTGTTTAATTGACAGGCAATTAACATTGTGCAGTTTTAGCTCTTCAGCTAATTCCTCAATAGGAACATAATCTAAGCCCGTAAGAACTACTTTGAATGATTTACCTGCCATGGGGTCATGGGTGAAATATTTTATATTGCACGAAATTAATCTTTCGTTGAATTTGAGATACTCTTCTTCGGTGAGCGAACACACTTTCGTACCGATGCTGGTGAACTTGATCAAATAGTCCTTGATGTTGAGGGCTGTCAGTTCTTGTTCTATTTTATCTCTCGGGATGTCGATGATTGTTATTGGTGGCATATTACGCCGTACCACAGGAGGGATTTCGGTGACGTCATCTTCAGCTGACAGTTGACTAAGTGGTGCAAACCGGTTTGAGCTAGTGCTAGCTCCAGGAATGAAATGCACTTTCTTGGATTTCGCCATTACTGCACTGTGTACATTTTCCGCATCGCCGTCAGTAGGCGAAGGGGGCCTTGTACGTTTATTGGAAATTATAAGTAATGATATGGAGGCAACTTAAGATAAAATTATACTTGGGAACAGGTTACAAAACTAAGAAATCAAAGGAAAAAACTTCCGACGACTATGCGTTAGGTGTATCGAGCACTGACGCTAGAACACGACTGTGTTTGAATTTCTTTGTCGAACTGAAGGGTGTTTGCATATTAGTTGCGTATGTGTTGGATTCCATCAGTACACGAAGGGGCCGAATAAAAGCATAAAGTAACTACTACTATAGATGGAACTTCATAAAATTAAGCAAAAGCGCGGTATTAATTGAAATGCAAATAATCAAATGAAAGTCACCTTTAGATAGACGACAACACTTCAAGAAGCTCTTCAAATAACAAAGTTTTCAATGAATTTGGTATGAAATCAAATACTTTTTGAAAGAGAATTCGCTAACAAATCTACAGCTTTAATTTGAATTTCATGGAATTTTGAAAATGGGACCTCCAAGGCTAGGGGAAGGTTGACGTTCACATAAGATTTCAGAAAACTACTCTTGTACCCTTCCCACCCCTAAAAAAAATTTACGAATTTATCCACAGTTTTATTCCGATCTTTATGAAATTTCGTATATAAGACCTTCAAGGCAAGGAGAAGGTGACTATCTACATCCGATATCGGAAAACAATCCCCAACCCCCTTCTCACTCCTAAAGGAAAATTCGCAAGTGTATTTACAGTTTTATTCCGATCGGGGTGAATGTACGTATCTTTGATCTTGAAGACTAGGGAGAGGTGACTGTCTACATATTTTAGGTTTTCAAAAAACCACCCCATTCCCCTTCTCACCCCTAAAAGGAAATCCGCAAATTTATCTACAGTTTTATTCCGATCTTGATGAAATTTCGAATATTAAACCTTCAAGTCAAGGGCACGGTGACTGTTTGCATTGGATTTCGGAAAACCTCGCTAATGCTCTTTCTCACCCCTTAAAGAAAATTTGCAATTTAATTTTTGGGTGACAAGGGGGATCGGGGTGTCTTTTGAAATATTTTGAAAACATCAACCTTCCCATATCCTTGATGGTCCAATATAAAAAATTTCATCAAGATTGGAGTAAAACTGTAGATACATTTGCAGATTCCCTTTTAGGGATGAGAAAGGAGTGGAGGTGGTTTTCCGAAATCCGAAGTGGACAGTCAAGATCCCCTTGCCTTGAAGGTCTAAAATATATTAACATCTAATATACATTTCATCAAGATCGGAATAAAAGTGTATATATATTTGCAGATTTCTTGTTAGGGGTTACAAAGGTGATGGGTGTGGTTTTTGAAATCATATGTATATCCGTAGTTTTGAAGTTCCAATATACAATATTTCATCAAAATCGGAATAAAACTGTTGATAAATTTGCAAATCTCCTTTTAGGGGTGAGAATGGATGGGGTGGTTTGCCGAAATCCTATGTAGACAATAACTTTCCCCTAGGATTTAAGGTCTAATGTACAGAGTAAGAGCTTCATCAAGATTGGAATAAAACTGTGGATTAAATACATTTTTAGGGGTGGGAAGAGGGATGGGGTGGCTTTCCGAAATCCGATGTAGTCACAGTTCCCCTTGCCTAGAAGAAGATCGGAATAAATTTGTAGATAAATTCGCAGATTGACTTTCAGGGGTGTGAAAGTTGATGGAGGTGTTTTTTTTTTATTAAATCTTATGTGATTATTAACCTTCCCCTAATCTTGGAGGTCCAATAAATAAAATTTCGTAAAGTTAAGAATAAAACCGTATTTAAAAATGCAAATTTCTTTTAAGATGGGAAAGGGGTGGGGGTGGATTTTCGAAATGCCCTACAAAGAGTAACCTTCCCCTTGTTGTGGAGGTCCAAATTAAAACTGCATCAAAATACATATGTAGATTTGAAAGCAATTTTCCTTTCAAAAACCATGAAATTTCGTACAAAATGTACGTGCGCTTAAGAAAAATTTAAAACGTGACATCCTGAGCTTTCTCAGTCGTTCGGTCACATTTTTTTTGAATGAGCAACGACAAAATTGATTTATCCACAACTAATTAGCGGCAAATTATTGACTTACTCTTATTTTATATGGTAACCCTTTCCACCGTTTGTTTCGCTAACTTTATATAAACTTAGCGAAAGACCCATTTTTTTAAATACCCATTTTTTTTAAATGAACAGCGACAAAATTGATTTTTCCACAACTAAATAGCGCCAAATTATTGCTCATTTTTCAACTCAATCTGTGGAAGTTGTTTCGCTAACTTTATAGAAACTTAGCGAAACACCCAATTTTTTTTTAAGTGAACAGCGACAAAGTTGATTTTGCCACAACTAATTAGCGGCAAATTATTGATCATTTTCCGTGGTTTCGCCAACTATATATTCATTTAAAGGAATAAGTATTAATATTAATTCGAGAAAAAAAAAGTCTCAGGACAAAATAAAGAAGACAAAATTTCCAATAAAAAAGATCTGATTCATATTTGTGCCAGGGTCAATACTTTCAATGGTATAACGCATTCGCATACAGTATACAAGAAAGGAGCAATTGTTATCATTAGCGAAGAAGTGTTCGATGGCTACACAGACACCACCAATAGCACTAAACGTGATAAACAAAAACGGCACTTCGATGTTTTTGTTCATCAAAATCTTCAGTTGATATGTAATCCACTCATTAGGAGCTCTGAAGGGCTTCGAGGAAACAAATTCTGGTGGAGAATTTTTTTCTCTCATTTTTTATGTTTTTTGGGGTGCTGAACATGAATCCGGAGCTTCCCACCAAAAAAATTTTTTTTTTTTTTGAACATGGTCAAAATCGCAAAAAACCTCAAAATTTCGGTACTTTTTTTGGTGTTTCGATTATAACTTGAAAACCGTGGATCCTAGCTAGAAAAAGTGTATAATAATAAGTTAAAGAGAATAAAATCCTACGTCGAATGAGCTATTAAACGACAAATTCGGTCAATTGGTGTAGCCGCAATCCACAGTCGAAAAATATCGATTTTTCTCAACTTTTCGAAAAACCCTGTTATGGTCACATTAAAACGTTTGGAACTTGAAAACGGCTACTAATACGTAAAAATGCCACAAGTAAGAGTTGAAAAGCAGAAAATTTTCCGTTCAGAAAGTACCTAATCTTTTTTATTTGATAAAAAGAAAATTCAGAAATTCGAAATAACTAAAATCTCGTTTCTGAACGAGTGTTTCCTTATAACATATTTTCGTTCTTTTTTTAGTAGGTGCTGGTAATTCTTTAACAATTTGAATATTGAAGGTTGTATTTACATGTATATATTACAAGAAGTTCGTTAAAAATACTCTACAGGTTCACAACCTTAGTATTATGGAAGGACCGGTTTGTTTGAAATTTCGATTATAACTTGAAAACCGTGGATCCTAGCTAGAAAACATCAAAAGACAAATTCAAGAGCATAAAATTCTGCGTCGAGCTATTTGGTCAAAAGAAAATTCAGAAACTCGAAATAACTAAAATCACTTTTTAAGTGAGTGTTCTCATACAATACATTTTCGGACATTTTTTTAATAGTTCACCGTTCTAACCACCAGAAACATTGCGTTTCCAGTTACCGCAGTCACAGTTCCATCCAAAAGTTCCCTGGAACGTTCTCGATAGCGGTTCCACGAGTAACAATTTCCGGAAAAAGTTTTGTAAGTGAAATTTGTGATCAGGCAAAAAGCTTCTACAGTTTCCACAGGTTTTCACCCATTTATTGTTTTGTTTGGGGCCCCTACTTTCCATCTCCATCCTTTTAACACAGAACCCAGCCATCTGCTCCCTACCTGCTGAAGGTCAGATCACCGATAGTTCCAAGTTGACCACGATCTAAACATATCGGATTAGTTGATTGGACTAGCTCTTAGCTCCACTTACAATGCGGTGCTGAGCCAAAAAAAAAATGGTTTCTGTTTCCGTTGTTGACGTTTGTTGTTGCGAGCAAGCCAGTGAAAACGCAGATACCCTCATAATCACGACAGCTCTCTCCTTGGCCCCAAAACATACTATTTTTACATGCGACTCCCCAGTGCGATGTTCAACCAGGGGAAGAAGAAATTTCTTAACGTTCTCCGGAAAAAATCACATTTGATAGCCGTCATAAAAGTTTTCCAAGATCCCCAGGAAGCTCGTTCAAGTATAGCTACGGCAGGAGAGGCATTCTTGAAGGCGTTGTACGGTCGAAAAGACGCCACCTCATTAAATCTGCTGAGAAACAAAAGCTATGTGACGTCCTCCTTCAAGGCGCGATTCAACATCGCCTCACTTCTATCAACTGATAATGCAGCTCAGCAGCATTCAATGAGGGTATACCACCAAGTGCAGAAGTGGCTTTGAATGCGGGTGGAAAATCATCAAAAGTGAACTCCTGCCTGTAACAATCACGAGGAATGCCGCACCAGATGCCATACTGTGCATCATTTCTTGAAAACGCAAGAAGACATGTGTAGGACACTGTGGCTACAAAAAGGCAGGTCTACATTGCTCCCGCTTTGTGCCAACTGTGAGGGCTAGTATGAGAATGTGGACCTCTCTGCAGCAGACGACGACCTCGAAGAGATGTTGGAGGAGTCAGTCGACGAATCCCATCCATTGGAACCCAGACCACCATTCCAACAATCCGGTCCTTCCAAAATCCTAAGGCTGTGAACCTGTAGTGTATTTTTAACCAAATTCTTGTAATATATGTATACATGTAATATAAATACAACCTTCAATATTCAAATTGTTGAAGAATTACCAGCACCTACTAAAAAAAAGAACGAAAATATGTTATAAGGGAACACTCGTTCAAAAACTTGATTTTAGTTATTTCGAATTTCTGAATTTTCTTTTTATCAAATTAAAAAGATTAGGTACTTTCTGAACGGAGAATTTTCTGCTCTCCAACTCTCACTTGTAACATTTTAGGTATTAGTAACCGTTTTCAAGGTACAGACGTTTAAATGTGATAATAACAGGGTTTTTCGCAAAGTTGTGAAAAATTGACGTTCTTCGACTGTCGATTGCGGCTACACCATTGGACCGAATATGACGGTTAATAGTTCATTCGACGTAGAATTTTATTCTCTTTAACTTATTCTGGATCCACGGTTTTCAAGTTATAATCGAAAAGCCAAAATGAAACCGGAATATAGAGGGCTACGCCCGCAATCCGAGGGTTTTGTAGCAAGCACTTATATTTGTACGCAAGTATCGGCTCCTTGCTTTTTTTGGTACCACTTAGATGGATAAAAAAAAAACATAATAAAAATGTCTGACCCATCATATAGTATCTTACATGCCCATTCATATTAGGCGATTGTAATGAAACTTAGAACATATTGATGTTGGTTATCCTTGGCCATCTGTACTTTTTATCTCAGACGTGTTTAAGGGATGCAAGGGTGCGCTAACCGTAACTATGGAAATAAACTATTATTAACCTATTTTGAGGAGATATACAAATTCCATTATTTCCCGTTTTATATGCTATTCGGAACCCACCTTCCTGAAAGTTTTCATTTTTCTAAGTGTAACGGTCTCGAAATGCAAGGGGGGGACAAATTACGATCTAATATTTTCTCCTCCCTCACTGTTCCCCTTTCTTCAAATTTAAAGTAAATGCCAAAAATAAAATGTACTCAACATTACCTTTCTCACAACACCCGACTTGCCTATACCAGTCGATAAACAAAATTTGACCTTAATTTCGCCCCACCCCCTCCCCCGCTCGTTATAGTTGGCCAATTACAACATATCGCCCCCTACCAATCTTTACCCTTTCATAAATGTAATTCACCATAATATGTAACAATAACTGCAATTCGCACTACGAAAAACAACTACAAAAACAGTAGTACTCGCACCTTCGAAGCCGGTAGGTGTATTTTTTGTATGAATAGTGTAAAAATGCCTAACTTTAAGTGAATGTACTATTATTAAATATTACACGATTGTAATGAAACTTAGAGACGTTATTGCCTATGGTGTTATTTATCATTGGCCGTCAATATTTTTGGTTTCGGGTATGCCTAAAGGGTGCAGGGGTGTGCTAACTGTAACAATAGAAATGTACTATTATTAACCTTTTTTGATGAGATTTTGAAATTCTACTATTTTTTGTTTTCTATGTTAGTGAAATGCCGCTTTTCTGTAAATTTTCATATTTCTAAGTGTAACGGTCTCGAAATGCAAGGGGGGGGACAAACTCGGACCACATATTTTCCCCTCTCCCTCTTTTCCCGTTTCTTCAAATTTGAAAAAAATTCCAGAAATGGAATGTACTCAACGGTACCTTTCTTACGATATCCCACTTGCCTATACCAGACGAAAAAAAATTTCGACCTTCGTTTCCCCTCTATGGGGACCCCCCCCCCCCTTAAAGTTGACCTATTACGACGCATCACTTTCTCCAGAGAATTATAGCACTTCCACATATTTTCACCAAATTTCATGCATGTAGCTTCAGCGGTTCGTGAGATATTTCATGGACAGACAGACAGACAGACAGACAGACAGACAGACAGACAGACAGACGGACGCATGACCGATTTCATAAGGGTTTTGTTTTACTACAAAACCCTAAAAAGTATCGAAAATTTGAGGTTTTTTTAGATTTTGACCGTGTTCCGCAAAAAATTGTTGGTGGAAAGCTCCGGATTCGTGTTCAGCACCCCAAAAAACATAAAAAATGAAAGAAAAAAATTCTCCACCAAAATTTGTATCCCCAAATCACGCAATGGCTGGACTAATGTACTTTAGGGAATACGTGACTGCCACTTCCTTGCTAATGAAAAAAAAAATCAAGTTAACGTTTATTAACTTGCTTCCTGAAAAAATTACCAGCGAGGGTATTTACGTAAGAATAGCCGAGGCTGAAGTAGATACTTCTATTGTCCGATGCGGAATCGACAACCCAGCAGCCGAAGCCTATGTCGCGATCATAGGTGAAGACATCGATTTGTTAGTATTGCTGACAGCACTAGCTCCACCTCAAACCAATATACCTATATACTTCGTTAAACCAAGGAGAAGGATTGTAGAGACAAAAACATATTCCTCACTGGAAATTCAAAAACTGAAAATCGCAAAAAGTATTCTACTTATTACTGCATTTAGTGGATGCGACACCACTTCATCATGAAGGGCAAGTTTTTGATTGTCAGATTGTTTGGAAAAGTGTATGTCTTCCTTCGGTTGACGAAGCCAGAAAGCACTGCCGTTTTCGTACCATGCGCGTGGTAAATATGGTTCAAATACTATCCACCCGGTAGTTTCCTGGTCGCGCCTCTCCAACCATTGCACCTGACTAGTTGAGGTGTCGCTTCGGTTGACGAAACTAGGAGCCACATTAAAAAAATTCTTTGAGGGTATTTTTCTTGACATTGTTCATGTATGCAAACAGGGATGAACATTTGCTACATATATAATACATACATTCAAATTTTTTGAAGTCAATCGACGTCTTTCAAACTATACGCATATTTAAACAATAAAAAATACTACAATGTTAATACTCAAATTTAAAATATGTAAAATGTTACGTCGTTAATGATAGGAATTTTATTGACTATATAAAATTACGATCTTCGCCAAATGTCGACATATTTTCCAACCTACAACTTGTAAAATATTATTCCTACGATAATGTATGAATTTTTTGTAGGAAATTGGGTTTGCTTTATTTTATTCTCAAAAAGCTTTGCTATAGGACTTGTAGTTACAGAGACATAACAAAGCAAAAAAAAACTTTCTGAAATCTTTTGAAGCGTCTCCCCTCTCTCCCTTCAAAAGTTTACTTCCCACGTTCGGGGAATTTTTATACAATGTACTTCAGGTACTAGACAATTACCATGCCGATCTCAGGACTTTGTGATGCATTTTACTTTTAATTTTAATGATTTATCTGAAAAAGAAGAAAAAATTGTAAAATTCCAATATATTGGCCACTCTGTATCTTTTAAAGCATTAGTCCTACGACAAAAAATACTGAACGTTTTTATAGAAAATTTTGTATACTTTATTTTGTTCTCACAACATTCATCGCTGGGAGTGATCGTTACAGATATATTTTCAAAAAATACAAAAAACTCCTCTTTAACCTTAACCTTTTGCTCATGTGGGATAGATGTAGGAAAGCTAATTACCCAAGACACAGAAGATGCTGCTGCCACCGCCATCCTTCTGTCGAAGCGTCGTGATTCATGTCTTGGCTAATAGTGGCTTTACCCTTGTAGCGTATAGAGCGAGAGAAGCGAGTGTTCTGGAGCTGCACACTGTATATTCAATCAAATTCCAGCATGAGAGTCGTAACTCCTTATGCCAGAATTTCATTGCCGGCAGAAGCAAAGCAGCGGCAGCAGCATCGTCTGCGTCTTGGCAAAGTCAACTTTCTCACACATAGGAAATTTTCGTACAAAGTTTAAACTTTTTGTTACGAAAATCTCCTAGGTGCGAGTTTGGTGTAAGAAAGCAAACTTACCCAATACACAGGCGATGGATGCTACTACCGGCAATGGCCTCCTTTATACCGCGTTGAATGGTGTTGATGTCTTTGCTAATGGTGTTGTTGGTCAAAATTATATTTTATGTTAGATAAATACCTCATCCTTTCCTAAAACTCTGCATTCGTTTCATCCTTTGGTTGTAGCGGTATAATTGTGTTTTTATTAGGAGCCTACTGCCTCTTGACATTTTCCAAACCAAAGTCACAAACCGACAACTGACATCTTCCATATTTAGTACCTCTCTGTATGGTCGGTATAAGCATACCACGAACAAGTACTAGCACTAAAACGATTTAGTTAAATCGCCCTTTAGTTCCGCGATATAAACGGGGCCAATGAAATACCGGCATTAAGCCGCGGAGCTCGTGTAGCAAAATCATCTCAATTTGAACCACACTATTCACCAAAGACGCAAACCACTATGCATCGCCTGGTTAACTAGGAATGTTCCTCACTATGGCTGCTGTTCCAATCTTCGAACTTCAATTCGATACACCAACAAACAAAATACTTCTATGGTTAATGCTTACACTTTCAATTGTCATTGTCAACATACGAGTGTATACAGCATTCGATTGGAAGCGAACTTATTCAGCGCATGTTATTCTGCGGCGAATTTGAAATCAGGGATTGTGAAAGCTTTTATTAAACTGTTTTCACTCAGAGAATCGCATAAGTCGCAAAAGCTGATATTCATATTAAAAAAAAATGTAGTATACTTTGAATTAAAAGGACGAAAGGAGTCAGTCATTTACTGACTGGATAATTAAAAATCAAAATGAAATATAAAACGAAACACTACTCCTTTTTAAATACCGCCTAATGTTAATTCAATAAATTAACATTAGGCGCGTTCTTATGTACTCAAGCCACGGTTAATTCGGGTTAACAATACACAATGTACTGGACTGTTATTGAATTTTAACCCTATGGTGCTGACATGAGTGCATTCTTGGACATGAGGCGACATATACGTAACACGGGTGTCGTCTGAATCGGCACCATGAAATAAGCCATTTGGAAATAAGGCATTACTACATTGTTCAAAAAGTCCCGGGAAAAATGATAAAAACACAAACTTTTTGATACAATGGATAATTTCGGTTGAAACCGAAAGCCATGCATATATTCTTTCGATTTCACACTCAATGCTTAACTTCGTTTAAGACGAAGGTGTTCGCTTAAAAAATGTTCGACGGACCACTGCAAATTTGCAGATTCAAATATAAAATTCTTTAGGACTCAATTAATTATAACCAACTTTAATTTTATCTAATTCCACAATTTCTATTACAAGTCTCAACTTTGACCGCACTACTCGAACGTTCTAACAAGAGTCAGTTGTAACAACCGCAAAACAGGTTAATTTTAACGACAAGCGGTCCATTCGTAACGTAGTAATGTACAGTAATGTTTCATGAAACTAATTGTGCATTTCAAATCTACATTATACTATAAATGATTTTAAGATAATATTGGAATATAATTTAATTAAATTAAAAAAAAGATAGTGTTGCCACGACGATTTGATCCCGGTACCTCCTGGACGTGGAGCCTTTACGCTACCCACAAGGCTGATGAGCTCGACGTCGTAGAGTAAGTCGGTTGTGTATAGGTATTAATACATTTATTGTGTCAACGTATTTCGTGGCTACAAATGTTTCCATTCTCAGAGTCAGGGCGTGAATCGATCCTGAACAGAAGGTGAGTATGTATGTACATAGCTGTTTTCACTTTCCTTCGCATACCTTATTTCGGTTTGAAATTGTGCATAGCCACAAAAAACTGCTGGTTGCAGATATGCTACGACGAAACGAATGCAGGTACATGTACAAAGAGTGAAACGGGCGACCTAGGGCTACATGCGGGGGTTCGCAATGACCTAGGAGCGAAGCTAGCCCAGCTCGTTCCAAACTTAAATTATACATGGACACTTGTGCGATACTGCAGGTTGTGAATTAACAGAAGCTTGTGTAAGCTTCGCTCGCTACGCTCGCTCCGCGCTTAAAGGCTCGGCCAAATAGAACGCGGACTGTCCGCGCGGACAGTTCGCGGTTGAAATCACCGCTGTCCGTCGCGGACTATAATGGTCTAATAGAACGCGAAATTCGCGGCGGACCAGTGTGAATTCTTTCGTCATCGAGAGCGTCATGTCCAGCAGTTCATCTGACGAGGAAGAATTACTTCTTTTGCTAGCTTCCAGGTCAATAGCATGACGAAAAAGGAAATGGGTATGTCATAATCAATGTACATTATATGATTCTATTATGTACTTATATAATTTTATATTCCACCCGTACGAGTTACAGGTACACGAGATAAATGTCAAAAGAGAGGAGTACGGGGAATTTCACCGGCTATGCCGTGAGTTGAGTTCATTCGAAGACCGCTTCTTCATGTATTTTCGAATGTCTCAACAACAGTTTGACAACTTGCATGCTCTCCTTGAACCCAAAATATCAAAACTTACCACTAACTGGAGGAGACCCATTCCAGCGAAGGAAAGATTAGCAATCTGCTTGAGGTAAATGAAAACATTGTCAAATCATTGTTATTTTTAGTTTGCATATGTTTTTATTACATATTAGTAGTACAAAATATAATATTACCACAAAAAAAGAAAGTCCATTCCGTGACAGAAACATTTCGGAAAATGTCCACGGATATCACTTTTTATGTTCGGGAAATATATTAAAATAAATGGATGATAATACGATGAACTATTGTCTGAATATATTTTAGAATTCAATGCAGTGATTCGCTATATTAAAATTAAAAAATAATGCATATAGGAAATTAGGATATCCGCTTATTTTACTATTTATATTCCCCGTATGAAAAAAGTAATTTCCATAGATATCTGAAAAAAAAAACTAGAAATTATCAACTGCTATGACTTCGTAGAACGTATTTGCCGGATCCTCATGTGGCTGATTTTCGTTGTTCAGAGCAACGAGATGCATTCGATCGGAAGAATTATCAGAACCGCTGGGATTATGAAACGTTGCATTATCTGATAGAGATGACCGGGAAAAGTGAGGCAGACCTTCAGCATCTAACTCGCGAAGTTCAGCCTAACCAAACATTTGGGCCATCTCCATTTTGATATGAGCTTGAGATCTTGGTGATAATTTTTTAAAAGTTTGCGCATAGCTCAAAAAAAGGTTGTCAATATGGTCGTGTTGCTTCGTAGATTTGTTGTCCTTCTTGTTCTGCAGATAACTTAAGATCTTATCAAGGTCTGGCTGGCTGGCTGTTTTTGGCCTCGGTTTTTTTGGAGGTGGTTCCATTTGGAAATTGTCAATGATCTCCGAAACAGCATCGTTGGCTTCCTCGTCCGCTTCGATAACGCCTGTTTCGCCGGACTTAGGTACATTTGAGACCGTCGGACGTGGAGTGACACTATCTGTTAAAAACTCCAAATGTGCAGCCCAGGGCCAATTTTTGAACTTTTTGGCCGAACCCGTAGCTCCCTTCAAGTATTTGAGGTATTTCACGTAAGTATCCCTTAAGTTCTTCCACTTAAGCTTCACGATGTCAACTGTAACAAACAGAATATATATATTTTTTTAAATTGGCACTGTTCACTATAGTTCTTATGTTTATAGAATAGTTTTAAATTAATTTCTAAGTATTATATTGAATGTTTATTAATGTAACCCTTCATGTTCTATGTTTTCATTGTTTCAGGTACTTGGCGACAGGTGATTCCCACCGCACCATAGCCTTCTCCTTCCGAATTGGACGCACTACTGTTTCCAGCATAGTTAAGCAAGTTTGTATGGAAATATGGAATGTTCTACAGCCTCTGCATTTGCCAAACCCAACGGAAGAGATTTGGAGAAAATCTGAAGCTGGATATAGAGAGCTATGGAACTACCTTAACTGCATCGGCAGTATAGATGGGAAGCACGTGCGAATGAAATGTCCTAATAATAGTGCTTCCAGCTATTTTTGTTATAAAAAATATTTTTCGATTGTTCTGTTGGCCATAGTAGATCCTCACTACAATTTTACTGTTGTCGATATTGGTAGTTATGGGCGGCACAGCGATAGTGCCATTTTTCAAAATTCCTCCTTCTATCACAATTATGTAGATAAAAAAACAATTCTGCCTCCAAAACCATTACCTGGAACAGACACCCCCATCCCTCATGTGTTTATAGGTGATGAGGGATTTAAGTTAGAAACTTATTTAATGCGCCCTTTCCCACGAAGTATAGTCGCTAATGATGTCTTTGCATTAACGTACAATAAACGACATTGCATAGCTCGACGTGTCGTTGAAAACGCCTTCGGGATTTTAGCTCAGAAGTGGCGTATATTTTTTAGGGCTATCGAGGGTGATGTTGATACTGCAGTACATGTCGTGAAAGCTGCTTGTGCTCTCCATAATTATGTTAGAACAAATCAGAACGCAGCACTAATTGAGGGAGACTTACAAGAAATCGCTACAGATCAACTCAGCAATGCTTTCACAGCTACTGATCCATCGAGAGAAAGATCAAGTAATGCTGCCCGAGAAGTACGAGATAATTTCGCTCGTTACTTTAACCAACAAGTTCGTGAATGATGAACTTAAATCGTTTTCTTGAACCGGACCTCTACGGCCGAGCAAAACCACGACCAAACTTCCATCCGACCGAAAAAGAAAACGAAACGAACCGAACCGAACGGCATACGAAACATAATTTTAATCAAAACTTTATTAAATACACTACACTGGATTACGTTTGTTATGTCATTTTATTTTGAATAAAATATTATACTTACTGGTTTCATTTAATTTGTTTGATATTTCCTGCTATGCTTGTGCTTTTTTCACTACATCCTTATAATTTGGATCACGCAGGTCGTATAACATTTTATAATCCCGCACAAGTTCAATCAGTTCTTCTATGTTGTTCTGTTTAACTCATTTTGCCTCTGTTAAAAAAGACAGAAAAATCTTGGTAAAACTTAACAGCGGAAAAGCCGATATTGTCCAATTCTGCCTCTTCACTTCCGCACAAAACACGCACAACAAACGATCTCTTATCTATGATACCGAACTTGTCCGCGCGCGAACTCTGTAAAAATTTACAACCAGTTCGCTGTCCGCCGCGAACTGAATTTGTCCGCCGCGGCAGTTGGCATTCTGTTTGACCAGAATGATGCAAAATCACATGATACGGAGTTCGCGGACAGCAGAGACTCCAACCGAAAGCTGTCCGCGCGGACAGTCCGCGTTCTGTTTGGCCGAGCCTTAAGGAATTACAACCCTCAGTATAGCAAAAACATGAACGCTCGCTTTGCTCGCTCTGGGTGCAACAGTCCCTTGTGTGGGCTCCGCTCGCTACGCTCGCTCCGGGCTTAAGGCATCATAACCCTCAGTATCGCATATGCGTGGACGCTCGCTTCGCTTCCTCTGGGTACAACAGTCCCATGTGTGGGCTACGCTCGCTCAGCACTTAATTGATCACACCCCGAAGTATCGCACAAACATAAACGCTCGCTACGCTCGCTCTGGACACTACATGCCTATTTTCGTTTTCATCGCATGGCTTATTTCGATTTGAAACCGATATTGTCCATGCATAGCTTATTTCGTTTATTTTCCGATAAATACTTTCGTTTCCAAACGAAAGTATCTAAATGGATTATTTGGTATGCCTTATTTCGCTTTGGCTTATTTCGATGTCCCGTCTGAATTGGGATGATGAAGCCTACGCACTGCAGTTTTGTTGAAGATGCATTTAACCTATGGTGTTGCCATGAGCACATTCTTGGGCTTGAAGAGAACTCTTGCAATTACGGGGGTCATGTGAATCGGGTTTGTGAGGTCAATGCACTGGAATGTTTTTGATGGCGTTTTAAACCCTATTTTATTGACATAAGCGCATTCTCGGACACGAAGTGAAGTAAAATCTGTGAAATGCAGGTATCGTCTGAGTCTGTCGATGAACTGAAATGTTGTTTAAGGACGCTTTTAACCCTTTGTTGTTGACATGGGCGCATTCTTGAACAAAAAATTTAAATCTAGGGAATCTGAATCGGCATAATGATTGGAATGGCCTGGAGTACTTCTGAACTATTTTAGTTTTGGGAGTAAAAAAGACCTTTTGCAATGAAGTATTGTACAATCTAGTAAATATGGACATCATACTAATCGAGGTGATAAGACGAATGCTCATGTTTGGTGATGGTGATGTTAAATAAAAATTGCTGATTTTAGTGTTAAATCTATCTTTGGGCTATTGATAGCATATCTGGCATGATTTAGGGCGGGAAGGAGAAAATCAAAATCATTAAATATTCGATTCAGCATGTGACCTTAAATTCATTTTCTAAAAGCTACACTTTTGACGCGCAATAGTCTTAGCACGCATTTTTGTTTTTGTTTTTTTATACCCTAGACTTATAGTATAGGGTATATTGTTTTTGTCACGACGAAAATATGTAACACCTTAAAGGAGGCTCCGGAGGTATAGCAATGTATATATATAAATGATCAGGGTCACCTCCTGATTCGATTTAGCTATGTCTGTCTGTCTGTCTGTCCGTCTGTCTGTCTGTCTGTCTGTCTGTCTGTCTGTCTGTCCGTCCGTCTGTCTGTCCGTTCGCACGATAACTTTCGATAGAATGAAGCTAGAGCCTTGAAACTTTGGTCAAATGTTGGTAGTATGATCTAGTTGGATGGTATTGAAATTGGGCATGATCAGGCCAAGAGAACGCCTACCTCCCTACATATGTAAAATAATTAAATGTATCTATAACTCCCGATTAAAAAATCATGAAAAGCTCTAGCTTTGGTATATTGCTAGTGAGGGTAATCTTATACTCTCCTGGGAAAATATAATCGATCAGTTGAAAACTAACGGTAATTTTCTTACAAAGAGCCCCGTACTACCCTACTTTTCAGGATTTTTGTCTATAACTCTTCAACCAATTGACGTAGACATCTGATTTTTGGCATGTAACCCTGAGGGAAGAAGCTGCTTAAAATTGTGTAAGCTGTGCATAATCAGATCAAACGAACACCTACCTCCCCTACAAATTTCAAAAAATTAAATATTCCTTTAATTACAATAACTTTCGATAGAATGATACTACCGAGGTAAAAATTTGAAGGAATGTTGCTAGTAAGACCTACTTAGTTGGTATTGAATATGGGCAAGATCCGAACCAAGGAACACGCACCTCCCCTACAAATGAAACTTCAAATAAGCGATAACTTTTGATAGAATGAAGCCAGTGACTTGAAATTTTGGGCAAATTTTTGAAGTGAGATTGAGTTAGTTGGCATTAAAGATGGGTAAGATCCGACCTAAGGAACACCTACCTCCCCTACAAATGAAACTTAAAATAAGCGATAACTTACGACAAAATAAAGCTAGAGACTTGGAATTTTGTTAAAATGTTTGTTGTAGGATCCAGTTGGCTAATATTGAAAATACGTAAAATCCGACCAACGAAACCCCTACTTCCCCTACAAATGAAACTTCAAATAAGCGATAACGAAAGTTATCGCTTATTTGAAGTGAAGAGTGAAGCTAGAGACTTGAAATTTTGTTTAAATGTTTGTAGTGTGATCTAATTGGTTGGTGGCAATGATGAGCAAGATCCGACCCAAGGAACCTCTACCTCCCCTACAAGTGAAACTTCAAACAAGCAATAATTTTCGATAGAATGAAGCTGGCGTCTTGAAAAATTCGACAAATATTTGTAGAATGGGTTAGTTAGTTAATTGATTTTGAGAATGGTCAAGATCTTACTGAATGAGTGCCAACCTCCCCTATGAACTGGCCATATAGGAGACCCATTCTTAAGGCATATGGTCGTTGGCAATTGGTACTTTTGGTATCACCACTAGGTCTGTACAAGTCTAGGGTATATACGCTTTTTTTTGCACGTGCTTAACTTTCACTCGAATTAAGGTTCTAATACACGGGACGCATATATGCGAACGCGTGATTATTACCCGAGTTGCGTAAACGCGACTAGTGTTTACACGTAACGCAAAGTACTAAGGTTGGCTTTTCGTGCGAAATCTCATACAAAAACTGTCAAAAGTTTCGTTCGCACAAAAAATTTTCGCTCTTTCAGTAGTAACATATTCCATTCCAAAAAAAAAGTCTCCACATCATTATGAGCAATTTTCACGCGAAATCAATTACTTTGCACTTTATTTCGCCTCAAAATCGGTCTTTTGAGTAGAAGGAAGGTTCAAGTGTCGTGTAGAGTGCCGCTGATATGTGCTGTGTGCAAGTTTACACTTTCACTTTTTCGTGGGAGAGATAAGTGCAACATTTTCGCATGTAAAGGTTAGTACCAGCATTAAGTCGGGTTTATGCGGACGAAACGTCAGAACGGGTGTCGAATCAAATTTTACTGACGCAGAAATAATGCACAGGTCGTTGTATTTACACGAGGTGCGTTTACGATCCGACAGTATATGTGGGAGTACTGAAATCATCTTTTTCCATATGATTGTTGTTGAATTCATCGACTCATCAGCGGCGGATGAGTACACGTCGGGGCGCGTCATCAGCTAACAAGTTACGCGTTGTCGTAAACCCATTTGTTGTTTATACGGGACGGCTATCATAGATTTGACACGCCCGACTGGTTTACGCGTCAAGTGAATAAGAACCTTAAATCTGCACTGGAATACAAAAGAACGCGCCTAATATTTTTTACTCTTTTCTAGCCGAAGTACTCGGCGAAGCTCTAGGGTAACACCAGGAAAAGTCATGAAAGCCTTGTGTGTCCGCAGGCAATATGCAGGCAGGACGTGGGGCACCAAGCTCCGCATTGTCCTCTGGATTTACAAAGCTAATGTTCCGCAAAATACAAAGGCTTTCATGCGCTCCTGTCCTACTGCGACCCATGAGGCTTTGCTTGACCTTCCGCCGCTGCACATTCATATTGTGGCAGAGGCGAAAATTGCAATAGCAAGGCTTAAATCCTGCAATGCACAAATCAAACTGAATCCGGAACAAGTTAGCTGGCTGCTAAGTCGCAATACGCTCAGCGTGCCATCTGATCACCTGACTAGGGAGCTATGCTTCGGGCATTCCTTCTGGTCAACTAGAGAGCAGTGGGCGGAGTCCTTCAGCTCACTTCATCCCAACACAATAAAAAGGTTCACGGAGGGGACCAAAACTGATGAAGGATCAGGTGCGGGCATCGTCGGCCGAGGCCACAGAAATCCCATCCCCATGGGAAATTTTGCCAGGCCACCGGCTACGCTAACTAAAACATTGGAATCCTTACCGATAGCCAGGCGGCCATAATGGCGCTGACCAGTACATCGGTTCACTCAAGGCTAGTGAAGTCTTGTTAAGATGTCCTTAACATCGTTGACCATTAGGGCTCCCAACAACCTCACAATCTACCGAGTTCCTGGGGACTGAATGAACGAGCTTGCGAGACGGGCATCTGAGTCCCCCTACATTGGCTCAAACCCTTTCTGCGGTAACTTATCTGCCTTATCAAGCAGCGGACTAGGGGATAGAAACCGGAGAGAGCTGCCTCGCTGTGGGGAGCTCTCCCCAGTATGTATGAGACAATCGAAATTGTTCATTGCGGGCTACTCTCGTAACTTGTCCCTTAATCTACTCACCCTGAGCAGAAACAGGGTCAGAATTATATGTGAACTTCTCACAGGTCACGCAAAAACAATGCGCATTGTTTCGGATGCAAGCTGTCGTTTCTGTTCATTTATGTTGTCTCGAGTAGACGCGTGACACTTATAATGATAACGGGTGGGCCTGAGTTGGTCACTAACCTACCCTATAACTCCCGTCACTGAGAAAGCCTGCCAGCACACACCGATTGACCAACAGGCCTTCACGACAATGTCAAACTTTACTTCCACTCCTGCTACCGTCTCAATTTTGCTAACAAATTATTTTGATTCATAAAAACTATTTTATATATTATTTATTATTTACTATATTATTTTTTTTTTCGTAGTAATTTACGAAGGTGCAACAAATAGTTTGTAAAGTCACGGCAAGCCAACTTCGCGTCATATCATATATTGAAGAGAATTCCCCATTTCGACGTAAAAAGGTAAAAGAAAAAAGTCAAGTTTAAAGACAATGACCGCAAATAGCACAAGCAAACTAAAATAAAATTATCAATTTGCCATGCATGCTAATTGATCCAATATTTACTAGCAAAAGACTAAAAGCAATAAATCAAAATATACGCCTTTGTTTACAACTTTTCAAACAATAACCTATTCTAGGCAGAATGTCGTGACTTTTATTAACCCTTTTTTTGAATGCAAATAGTTAAGAATTAATGAATGAGAAATCAGAAAAAGTTTGTTTCCCTCAAGGTCGCCACACACGATCGAGAACAACCACAACCGAACCGTTCGCGACTATGGCTCGCGGCCATATGGGGCGACCGGTAGCTCAGTGCGTAAAGGCATCACTTTCATGTTTGACTACCGGCGTTTCGGGTTCGAATCCCGTCCACGACGACGTTCGTGGCCATGGATGTGCAGGAGGTGCATGCTGGCAACTGCATTCTCCGAAACCAGTTTATGCTGTCGAAACGTCATCTGGGCCACATGGAACGCGCTATACCCCACAAGGGGTTAGGGCAATTGAGAGAGAGAGACCAAACCACAAATTGGTGCAAATTTAGTTCAGTCGAGGTTCGGTCGTGGTTGTAGTTGATCTAGCGCAATCACGAACGATTGGATCGTGGTTGTGCTCGATCATGTGTCGTGGACTTTACAAGTTAAACTATAATAACCCTTTCTTTTTTGGAAAACTTACAGAATAGGGTTGCTCGAGCAGTAAGAAACGCCACTGGCCCCTTTTGCAGGCTAAATTCAAGGAATCAATATCAGCATACAGCTGAGGTGTTAGTTACCTTGACCAAAGAGGATTGATATTCTAGGAGAGTGATCACTCCATAGAACTTTCCCCTCTGCCAGTAGACTGGTATGTATTGACAAATTGTATAGACTACACAGTATAGATACATAAGAGAATCAATACATACAAATCTACCGGCGGAGGCTAAAGTTGTATAGAGTGAGCTTTCTTGTGTAGTCTAAAAAATTTGTCAATACATGCAAATCTACTAACAGAGGCGAAAGTTTTATCAAAGAGGATTGATATTCTACAAGAGCTATCACTCCAGGCGGCCAAGGCCCGACGTCGGGCTGTCGCGCCACGATGATGATGATGATATCACTCCATAGAACTTTCCCCTCTGCCAGAAGATATGTATGTATTGACAAATTGTACGAGTATAGACTACACAGTATAGATACACAAGAGAATCAAAACATACATATCTACCGACGGAGGCGGAGTCAGCTTTCTTGTGTATGTATGATGAGTCCCAGGTAACAACTTTCTTTCCCACAATAAGGTTTAACAATTACATTAAAAATATGATTAAACATGATTATAAACCATACACAACACAAACGAGGTTAAAGTCGAAGTTTGACAATTGTCGAAAATTTCAAATATTGCGCTGATCCAGAAAAGCGAGAAAATTTTATTCTGACCAAAAGTGAAAGCGCTTAGTCTTAGCGCTTAGGGTTTCTACGACGAATCACCATGCAGCATTAATCGCTTCTAGGTACTGGCTCAGCGCTGGTGTTTTAGGAACGCAGCCAGTGTTAATTACATACTTTTCCTAAGACATTACCACGAGGCTCTTGATAAAGTTCTCTTACGCAACCTTTTTGGTATCACCAAATTTCATTTGACTATTGAAAAGGGTTAAGATGTAACGAAGTCGATGTTTAAATAAAGAAAAATACTTTTCTTGGATGGTGACTAAGCCCAACTTTAGTCAACAAGTAGCTCTGTTTGCAAACATGGTGGCGAAGTCACGCATCTTGCCTTAATTGCAACTGGAATGTACCTGAAGGTCAGTTTTAAATAGGGGCCGGGTCAATTTTTCAACAGTATGGAAAGTTCGCATTGAATTTCCCCCTATACGATTTACATGCTAGTGCTAGAGCATGCAGTTGATGAGATGAGGCTACGTACATAATGAATTTGGTTCCCATACGTTATTTAGTGGATTTACTAGCCACTAAGTTCCATTTTTTACGTTTACGTTGTAGTTGCTCCGTGCTTTGCAATTTCATAATTGAGTTTGCAATAAATTGTGACAATTCACTACGGATGTAATGAATAACCGCGATCTTGGAGGAAAATTATGGATTCTGTTGAGTGAATAGAACAGCTTCAGCTGCCGCGCAAGATGCCGACAAAAGACGTTGTATAGCATAAACATAAGTTGTTTAGGGAAATATGGTGGGCTTTTAGTTGGTAATTTAAGAACGACTCGCCAATTATTGACCAATGCTTGACCACATAACAATTTTTTGAATTGAATTTAATACATCGTATGACATTGGAACTTCACTTACTTACACTTATTGTGGTAAATAGAAAAAAAAACTTCAATGTTTAGTAACGCAAGAAAACACCTTCAATGTGTGATTATACAAGCATAAAAAGTGATTCATAGATTTAAATTCAAAAAAATATATAGACAGGAAATCTTCCTATACATAAGACCAAACTGTTAAAAAATACCCTTCGAAATGATTTCATAAAAAGCTAGCCTTCTGCTGTTTTCAAAATAATAACAATTAAAAGGACAAAAGCAGCTAAAAGGCTAATATATCGAGAAAAAAAATGTTTTACGCGGGTTGTCTTTTACGTTTTGTATATTGGGCTAAACTTCTTCTTCCTTGCCCTTTCATACCACTCTAGGGCTTCGCGTTGCTCTGACTGTGGTGTTGGCACTTCGCCCATTCTGGCGGTATAATCTCAGCTTCCTTCTGCAGGCAGCTCGGTCTAGGATCGTATCATCGCCGAGATTAATGCGTTGTTGTTGCTTTTTCATCTGATCGATCCACGTGTGTTTTCGTCTGCCTCGGGATTTGGGTGCAGCAAATGGAACATTCATTGGGTGCGTTCCTAAAAGTATCGCGTTTTCCGTACTTATCTATTTCTCCTTCTCCGATTCGTGATTTTTCTCGTGAACGACATATGTCGTCTTTTTGACAAATTGATCAGTTGACAGCTCATGTCATTCCGATTCCAACCTTCAAAGCGGTCAGTTGTGTATATTTTTTCGTGAATTTTGTCATTAAATTGCATTGTTTCCTATAAAAACGTAAGTATACTCGTAACAGAACTCAGAACGTTTGTTTTGGTGAAGAAGGATTAATTCGTGTTGTTGTCTTTTCATGTCCATGTCAACGCAAAGCCAAATTTAGAAGTCGAGTAAAAATTCCCCGAGCGGTGAGCCACCAGCCACAGGATTCAGTGTTGTTTGCTAGAAAAGTGTAAGTATACTCGTAATAGAACTCAGAACGTTTGGTTTGGTGAACAAGGATTTGTTCGTTGTTGTCTTTTCATGTGCATCTCGAGGCTATGCCAAATTGAGGGAATGTAATTTTTGTGTTGCCTATCATTTTTGAGTGTCAGTAAATAGATGGTCAGAATTGCAGTGTGTGCATGTCCTTCATGCTTAATTTCGTTTCATGTAGTACCAACCCCTAATTCCGTTTCAAGTTCCTCGGTGTGAAGGCCAAGGAAGCTGGTCAATTAGTCTACCACGGTTTGAAACCGTCGAATTCTTTCTGATGTCGCAGGACTAGGCAATCGCATTTCTTTAAAAGAATTTATTTTGATTATTGTTTTATTTTACAGCCGCTTTGCATGCTCCATTTGCCACAATAATCACAATCAGGATCTTATTATAAACGAAATTGCGGAAGATAATATTGCTGCAATTCAAGCTGTCGTCACCAACATGATACAATGTTTGGGTGACAACGTTGCCGCCGAACAGTTAGGATTGGTAGACGTGGTTGATCGCGAGGCGAGACCGCGAAATGAAAGTTATTACGAAGTGACGATTCCACGCTACGACGATCTCTTGTTCAAAGAGCATTTCAGAATGTCTCGGAGAACATGCGAGGTAAGTAGTAGTAAATTGTAAAATACAACTTTAACTTTAATATTGGAACAAATTTATTGCAGGATTGAGTGAGGATCATTGCGCATACGATGCCAGGGAGATGGGACCTATATGCTGAACTGCGAAAGAAAGTTTTATTTGGCATCTGGGTTTTGGCCAAGCCCGAAAGCTTTTTAGCCGCTGGTGTTCGCTTCGAATTCGCTAAAAGTTCGGGTCATTACGTATTCATGGAAATAGTGAATGTTATAGCCAGCTTACTTTCGACCTACATACATACGTTTTCCGACTGTCACCAAATGCAGAAATGAAGCCTTAATTTTCCAAAGGCGCTCGTGTGGCTTCCCAGGGGTTGTCGGCGCAATTGATGGGTGCCATATACCCATCAAAGCTCCGATACGCAACCCAAACGGCTACTATAACCGAAACAAAATACATTCGGTGATTTTACAAGGTTCGTATTTTATTAACGTTTATAATACGAAAAATGTACATATCTTATTCCTAGGAACCTGTGACCACAAAATGCAGTTCATTGATATAATGATTGGGATGCCCGGGAGAGTGCATGACGCTCGGATGTTTAGAAGCAGTGAAATATTCCGAAGACTGAATACCGCAATATCGCCAATGCTGCCGCCAAATTTACATCTTGTGGGTGACACAGCTTACCCTCTCATGAAAGGATTAATGAAGCCTTTTAAAGACAATGGCTGATTGGCAATCCAACAAAAGAATTTTAATACGAAATTAAGCGCTTGTCGTTCCGTTATTGAACGAAGTTTCGCTTTATTAAAAGGCAAATTTCGCCGATTGAAATATCTAGACGTAAGCACGCCAGAAACCGCACAAAAAATAATAGCTGCAGCGTGCGTCTTGCATAACTTCTTGATAAAGAGCAAGGAAATCAATTGTGAATATGCAGATGAAGCGGACAATAAAGGAAGTAACGACGATTAAGACGATGATGCCGACAGCGACAACGACGAAAACTATGAATTTCCTGCCGATGGGGATGTTTCCGCTGTGATGAAAAGAAATTCTATTGTGGAATCATTGTTGTAATTTTGTTTTATTATTTCTTTTTTTTTAACTTTGTTAATACAATATAAATATTTTATAAAGTATATCAAAATGTCTTCGTTTTCAAAATTTAGTTGTCGATTTTTAAATCGTAGTCCCTACATCGAAAATTGTTGATTGACAGAGACTTTCTAGGGAAACACTGTTTAATTTTTAACTAAATATAAAAATATAAACAGTCATTAGGCTATCCTGTTGCCTATAATATGATGGCGTACATAGATTTATATCAAAATATCAACAGTTTTTCTTCTATTATTAATATAAATAGCCTCTCCGGTTGCCTTAAAGGCGTACATAAATTGACTTCAAAATATCAACAGTTCTTTCTTAATTCTATTGTTAATATATACAGTCTCGCTGGTGCCTTAATGACCTATAAAAATTAATATAACAAATATAAATTTTTTTTAATGCTATTATGCATTAACATAAACAGTCTTTAGGCTCATGTTGCCTATAATGGCGTATTAAAATACATATAAAAAAAATATTATCACTTTTTACTAATTATATTTTTAATGTAAACAGCCTTGGCATGCCGTGCGTATAAAAATTCACAAAAAAAAATTCCAAATTCTAAACAGTCTTTAGGCTGTATGATGTGTTTTCACAAATAGAAATACTAACAGCTATTCTTATGAATTAGATAACAGTCTTTGTTCCTTTCGTATTTTTACTGTAAATTCATTAGTATTACTATAATCACGTTTTAGAGTAAATATAAACGAAAATAGGACAGTAAGCAAATAATAAAATTAAATTCTATTAACTCACATAGAAATATGAAGGAAAAAAAATAACTGTCAGGCCTATTGTGAATGTAACTCGTGTAATGTACTGGACTCACATAGACAATTAAGTGGATTACGGGTGCATGTTGTGATGCTATATATTTTTAAATCGAATTGTCCACAACATTGGAAGTCGATTGCGGAATATGTAGCCGCACAACATGCAGCCGTAAACCACCCATTTAGCCATGAGTTTAATCGAACGCTCGAGTGAGATTAATACGGAGGTTGCCTTTTATATTTCGGGATTGGACAACCCTAGTGTTGCAATCTAGCAACTGACAGCTCTATCGTAAAGTTTGACCTTTTTGAGGTTATACGTACTCAGAACGTTTTGACATACGAGCGCTATTTGTGTTTTTTACAGTAACTTAAAAGATTAATCTCGGCCAAATAATGGAATTCAATAGTGAACATTTTCGTGGGATTATTTTTTACAACTTTCGACATGGATTAACTCAGCCACAGTGCATGGATGAACTGAATTCAATTTTTGGCGATGAAGCTCCATCAAGGACCAGTGTTTATCGATGGTATGGTGAATTCAATCGAGGTCGTAGTTCACTCCAAGACGAATTTCGTGAAGGTCGTCCAAAATCAGTTGTTATTCCGGAAACCATTGATGCTGTGCGCGAACTGATATTGCAAGATCGTCATGTGACCTATCCTCAGATTGAGACAACCTTTGGCATTAGTGGGACCAGCATACATTCAATATTGCATGAACATTTGACTGTCAAAAAAATTTGTTCGCATTGGATCCCACACAATTTGTCAATCGCTCAAAAAAAGGCTCGTGTCGATTGGTCGAAAGAAATGCTCAAAAAATACGATCTCGGTGCTTCGAAACACGTCTATAACATCGTGACAGGTGATAAATCGTGGATTTACGCGTATGAGCCCGAAAGTGAACAGCAGTCGACTGTATGGGTGTTTCAAGATGAGCCAAACCCAACAAAAGTTGTTCGCGCACGAAGCACTTCCAAGCAAATGGTCGCCTGTTTTTTCGGAAAAACTGGACATGTCGCAACCGTACCACTAGAACAACGCAAAACAGTCAATTCTGAGTGGTACACAACCATTTGTTTGCCAGTTGTCTTCCAAGAAATCAGGAAAACCAACCGCCGAAGACGGATCACTCTTCACCACGACAATGCGAGCTCTCACACATCAGCTCAAACAACTGCATTTTTGAGCACTCAAAACATAGATTTGATGGGTCATCCGCCGTATAGTCCTGACTTGGCACCGAATGACTTCTTTTTATTCCCGTACGTAAAAAACGTTTTTCAACACCTGAAGAAGCGGTTGCTGCGTTCAGAATGCATGTTTTGGAGACACCTCAATCAGAGTGGCAAAAGTGCTTTGACAATTGGTTCAAACGCATGCAAAAGTGTATAGATCTTCATGGGGAATATTTTGAAAAACAATAAAGCGATTTTCAATGATTAATATTTGTTTTTGTTCTCTAATCCCGAAATATAAAAGGCGGCCCTCGTAGCAGGTCCGAGTGATGGTAAAATCCCGGATCTTAAGAATTAAAAAAATATCACTATAATTCTGTTTTTAATTCATAAAAAATAACAAGGAAAATAAGTCTTGTGCGCAGTCTTTAGTAATTGTTATTGGATATATGTAATAATAAATAAGAACTATGATTGTCTTGTTTTCAGTTCATAGAAAAAGTATAGCAAGAAAAAGTTTGTGCGCAATATTTAGTAATTCTAATTGAAAATATTCAAAAATATAAAATACATCAATTTTGTTTTCGAATGCATTTTTAAATTAAAGTTCATAGGAAATTATATATACCGGTGATAGACCAAGTGGTGGCAGTTATCAGAAAAGTATTAAAGAAGTCTCCGTCAATTATTTTTTGACTTATAAAAAAATAAATAAATAACTGGCGCAACAGTCCAATTTGAACCACGGCCTTGAGATGAGTTAGCATCATCTCATTTTCTAGATCGTGACGGTTTTTGTGCAGAGGTATGTGATCAGCAACACGCTCAACCGAGTTATTTACCCCATAATGGGTACTCATTTAACAGCTGAGTGGGCTCATAGTCCGACACGTAAATCCCCGGAATCGAACCGGGGCCCAGTGCGTTGAAGGCGAACGTGCTAACCGTTGCGCCATCCGGACTTATAGACATTCAAAAAAGAATTGGAAAAATTCATGTGGATTTTCAATGTGCCACTCGTGTAAATTGTGGAGGTTAATGTAACCATCTTTAAAAAATGTGGATTCATCGGTCCATAGAATTTTGTCAAAGAATCGGGGATCTTCTCTGTACTCACGCAACATCGTTTGACACAATTGTACTCTCTGTGGATAATCTCGAGGTAGCAGACTTTGGACTCGTTGAACATGGTACGGGTGCATCTTGTTTCTCCGTAGAATTCGTTGTACTGTACTTTTGGGTACTCCTGTACTACATTCAATTGCACGTACTGAGGCACTGGGGTCTTGTTCGACTGCTTGTAAGACTTCTTCCTCGTAGAGCATGATGGAATTTGGCTCTCCTGTCATGTGGTGTGGAATTCGACCCTCTGAGAATGACTGGTGTACGTTTATAAATATTCGGTGATCCGGATAACGTTCAGCATTTGGATATCTCTCACGATAAAGTTTGGCTGCAGCACTAGCATTGCATTTGCATTCCCCATAAATAAGATGCATGATAGGTGATAGCATATTCCCGCGCACTGTATCTGAGTGGCATAATGGCAGTTAAATGCGTCCTATAATCAAATTGTTACTGAATCACTAAATCATTCATAAGGTTACATGTGCTACATATGTCGTACCATTTTGAAATCTGGACAAAATGCGCCATCTTTTACGGTTACTTGCCAAAACCGCATGGTATATTTTTTTTACAGTGCAGTCAGTTGAAGTTAGGATAAGTGATAATTTTGAGTACAAAATTGGGGAAAAAAGTCATATTTTATTTAAAACCAATACACTAATTTTTTACTTTCAGATTGTGATTTATAGAACAGTTAGTCAGGATTGCTTCATAAAAAAAAAATTAAAAAAATGAAAATTTGTAATAACAGTACTTAAAAAATCATCACAGGGTATGAATTTTTCCAATTCTTTTTTGAATGTCTATAAGTCAAAAAATAATTGACGGAGACTTTTTTTTAATACTTTTCTGATAACTGCCACCACTTGGCCTATCACCGGTTTCCGGGTTGACGTTGGGGTTTGGGACACCCTGTATATTAAGAGCGTTTTTTTCCAACAGTCCAGATGAAGAGCAGAACAACAATCGCATGCATTACACTAACAACCTGCCCTCTTAGTATAACGCGTGCAATTTTTGTTCTGTTCTGATCTAAACTGTTGAAAAAAAAGCCGCCTATTACCTTGTTCGCATTCTTTGGATTTGAAAATATTATTAAAAAAAGAAAAAAGACATAAGCAACAATAAATAAATATAAGTGACGACCTTAAGCTTACTGTATATAATAATAAATAAGAACTAGAATTATGCATTTTTTTTTTAAATTAATATAAAAAATCTATCAAGAGAAGCTTTGTGCGCATTGAGAAAGAATATACTATATTGGCTTTTGCCCAGTCTTTGAATATGGAAATTAAAAAAAAAAACAGAACAACAAACAAATATAAATGACGACCTTAAGCATATCGGACAAAATATAGTTATAATAATAAAAAATATGATATCTTGTTTTGAATACAAAAAAATAGAGAAAAGTGCACAAAGCATTAACAAAAAATATATACTGGCATGTGGGCAGTTTTACGCTGAGCGCACGCTGGCTGACGTTCGCGTGTCGTGTTTTATGTCAAGTATATGGTTTGCTACCAAAGACGCGAACCTTTCACTTTGACAAATGCTCAGCTGCGGTATCAACAAATTGGGTTCAGTGCTATGCTTCAAAACGGATAATTAAGTAAGAATTGCGTGAGAAAACAAACGACTGGAGAGTAGTAGGATGTACCTATATATAACCCAAGTAGCACAATCCAACCTTGGTTAGAAATCTAACTCATTTTACGGTTGTATTTCAGTCCAGAAATAACGAATTTGGTTAAGTTACAGAACTAAAACAATTTTGTTCGGTATCCAGCTTAATATCTTATCTAAGTTTGTCATTAATATTACTAAATTGATTTATTTCGGACCAAATTGTCGAAAGAATACCTATTTTATAACGTTCAGAGCAATATTGTATTTCGTGAACTATATTTTTGTACCTATTACAAATTCATTGTCATTCAAACTGTTTTTGTGTATCCCAAATCATATTGTTTTGAACACAACTATTTCATTTTTGAATGCACCCCATTTGTCAACATACAGATCAGTCGTTCCATATCTGTACGCGTCATGTGCAATATTTTTCAGCATCCTCATCGCGTCGGTACAGAAGACACGTATTCGGATCTTCGCCAAAGTATGTTTTTAGCTACATTCCATCGTATTGGAGTAGCATTGGACCCTTTTCAGTAATTGGTGTTTGTGTTATGACAAAACGTAATTATTGTTTTAGTGACCAGTTACCAGTGGCTGTGTGTTTACTGCGTATTCAACGTTGTTTTTTTTTTCTTAAAGTGCGTTCACACGTGGCAAATACTTCGCAAAGGCAAATATTCGCAGAACTATTTGTTGCGCGCGTCAACCAATAATATTTTCATTCTATTTAAGGCCATGTGAATAAGCGACAAAACTGCCTTGCCAGATTAATCTCTATGGACAAATGTTTCTTCAAAACTTTGAACAAATATTTGCGACCTGTGAACGCACCTTAAAGAGGAAAAAACAGAGCATTGGAAAACGCAGTAAACACACAGCCACCCTTTTGCAGAAAACATGCAAATGGACGCCAGTGTGTGTCGGCTTTTACACGGTTTTGTTTCGTTGCCTCCACGGTTATACAATATTTTGGTTATAAATCTTAAATATTCTTGTCTTATATAAGCGAAAAATCTAACAATGATGTTATATTCAAATCATAATTAGGCAAGCAATCGAACAATATGGTTATAATCAAGACATGTTTAAAACTACAACGTTACAAATATGTTATATACTGGTCATTGGACAGTTACATAAATGACAATATTGTTAATATTTAGCAATATAACAGTTGTAAATTTAACGGTTTTGTAGGAAACGGGTCACAGACATGACTATCTATAACAATGTCGTCAATTAAAGACCTGAAATATAGCCATGTAGTTTCACTGAAATTCATGGTCATAAACCAGGCAGAAACGGTAAAATTACCATTTGACAAACGTTTAAAAAACGTTATTTTGACCATTTATACGACAATGTCGTTATATGACCCTGGTTATATTTCCATCATAACAACCGTTTAAAGACTGATTTGTGCTGCTTGGGAAGCACATATTTCATACCAAATTATTAGCGTTAACACACATGAACCGAATTTGTTGATACGACAACAGCCGAGCATTTTCCAAATTGACAGATTAGCGTATTCGGTTGCAAACTATAGACTCAAACCGTTTGACATAACACACGTGAACGCGACACGCAAACGTGAGCCAACGTGTGCTCAGCCTAAAAATATGGTTATGTAAAACGGCAAAAATTATAGTGGTGACCTAAACCTCGAAATACAGGATAAGCATTTTGGTCGCGAGCATGCATCGACTTTAAGCCACAGATGATCGACCCAAATTATTTCTTATTTAAAATTTGTCGGAGGATTTCATTGCGCTCTTGCGAGAGTCTATTGGACTCATCGAGTGCCTTCCGCTACCTCCACTTTGCGTTTTTCTAGCGCCAACAATTGCTTGCGCATCGAATAGGAGCATTGCCTGCCTGCTTCCAAAGACACATTGTTGTCTGGCGACGTTAAATTTTCCTGTGACGCCACATTGATGTCATGCGCGGATGCATCGCTGTTTGGTGATGGTGCGCTGGCCATTGTAGATAGAAGAGGGCCGAAATTTATTGTGCGGTCGGCAGCAAAGATCCTTCCATTATCTCAAAATATTGCCATCTAAGGCGTCCTCGAACTGCATAAAAAAAATAATTAAAAAAGAAAAATAATTTTTAAAAGCTTATTTGTTGTTTTTTTTTCACTGACCTGTGCTGCTTTTGTTGTCTTTAACAATTTTGTATCTGCGCTTTAAGTTTCGGAACTTTATGTCTAATGCGTCGTCACTCTGAATTAAGAAGCCACTGCTATTCATTTCTTTTCTAATTTCCGCTCACAGCTGTTTTTTTATACCCTAGACTTATAGTATAGGGTATATTGTTTTTGTCACGACGAAAATATGTAACACCTTAAAGGAGGCTCCGGAGGTATAGCAATGTGTATATATAAATGATCAAGGTCACCTCCTGATTCGATTTAGCCATGTCTGTCTGTCTGTCTGTCTGTCTGTCCGTCTGTCTGTCTGTCTGTCCGTCTGTCTGTCTGTCTGTCTGTCTGTCCGTCTGTCCGTCTGTCCGTCTGTCCGTCTGTCTGTCCGTCTGTCTGTCTGTCCGTTCGCACGATAACTTTCGATAGACTGAAGCTAGAGCCTTGAAATTTCGGTCAAATGTTGGTAGTATGACCTAGTTGGATGGTATTGAAATTGGGCATGATCAGGCCCAGAGAACGCCTACCTCCCCTATGTAAAATAATTAAATGTATCTATAACTCCCGATTAAAACATCATGAAAAGCTTTAGCTTTGGTATATTGCTAGTGAGGGTAATCTTATACTCTCCTGGGAAAATAAAATCGATCAGTTGAAAACTAACGGTAATTTTCTTACAAAGAGCCCCGTACTACCCTACTTTTCAGGTTTTTTGTCTATAACTCTTGAAACAATTGACGTAGACATCTGATTTTTGGCATGTAACCCTGACGGAAGAAGCTGCTTAAGGTTCTGTAAGTTGGGCATAATCAGATCAAAGGAACACCTACCTCCCCTACAAATTTCAAAAAATTAAATATTCCCTTAATTACGATAACTTTCGATAGAATGATACTACCGAGTTAAAAATTTGATGCAATGTTGCTAGTAAGACCTACTTAGTTGGTATTGAATACGGGCAAGATCCGACCCAAGGAACCCCCACCTCCCCTGCAAATGAAATTTCAAATAAGCGATAACTTTTGATAGAATGAAGCCAGTGACTTGAAAATGTTTGAAGTAAAAATGAGTTAGTTGGCATTAAAGATGGGTAACATCCGACCTAAGGAACCCCTACCTCCACTAGAAATGAAACTTAAAATAAGCGATAACTTAAGACAAAATAAAGCTAGCGACTTCAAATTTTGATCAAATGTTTTTAGTAGGATCCAGTTGGCTAATATTGAAAATACGTAAAATCCGACCAACGAAACCTCTACTTCCCCTTCAAATGAAATTTCAAATAAGCAATAACTTTCCATAGAGTGAAGCTAGAGACTTGAAATTTTGTTTAAATGTTTGTAGGTTGATCTAATTGGTTGGTGGCAATGATGAGCAAGATCCGACCCAAGGAACCCCTACATCCCCTACAAGTGAAACTTCAAATAAGCAATACCTTTCGATAGAATGAAGCTAGTGACTTGAAAAATTCGACAAATATTTGTAGAATGGGTTAGTTAGTTAATTGATTTTGAGAATGGTCAAGATCCTACTGAATGAGTGCCAGCCTCCCCTATGAACTAGCCATATAGGAGACCCATTCTTAATGCATATGGTCGTTGCCAATTGGTAGTTTTGGTATCTCCACTAGGTCTGTACAAGTCTAGGGTATATACACTTCGGACTCCGGGCCGACCATCATATACATACGTACTGAAACGTGGCAACCTCTTCAAACATCATGATGGTACTAAACCAGGAAGAATAAAATTTAATTTACAATGAGAAGAACCATGAGAGCGGTTAAGCTAATCCCGCAAAAGTTCCGGGAATTCAACGTCGACGCGTACCAAATCTTTGTCGGCTTTAAGCGAGCATACGACAGTATCACATATCAGGATCCAGAACAGGTTGACTGATCCTTCTGTCTTCTGAAACACGTACTGGTTTGAAGCAGGGTGATGGATTGACGCCGACGCTCTTCAACCTAGTACGCCATTTCGGTAATGGATACGAACACCAGCGGAACGCTACTATTGAAGTCGACACAATTGATAGCATAAGCAGCATCAACATTATAACTAATAGATCTATTAGTTTAGAACAAGCTAGAAACACCGGACAATATCCAGTATATCAACATTATGTCCCGAAGATTGGCCGACGCAGAAGAACTTCAGTAAACTATGGACACCACTGCAAAAGAAGTTGGACTACGCATCAACGAGGCCAAAATAAAAATAATGATGGAATCATGGCATGTACTACCAATGGACAGTGGTCGCATGCCAAAGAGAGTAATGAACGGACGACGAGTTGACGGAGCGAGACTGTCACGAAGACGGAGAGCTCGTTCGGAGAATTCAGCATATGCTGATGCCGAGGAACAACTGGCTTCAAAGATTAGAGGACGCAGTAACGTGGTGAAGATAATTGGAGGACAATGATCTGGACGGCGAGAGCCCAACGTCGGGCTATTGTGCAGCGATGATGATTAATTCCCACGCATTTAACACCCATCATCTTATTTAATAGATCTGGACGGTACATTTGATTTACCGTGATTTACCGAAATGGGATCTCATCTAATGGCTGAGTGGGCTGATAGTCCGACACAATCCACTTTTATCGAAAACACTACTGCCTAACGAGAGCCCAGGGCACAGAAGGTGAATATCAAACAGATGCGCCCACCTGGACTGCATGTCACTTTCAAAATCGACACCCGCACATTCGTTGATGCCAAGGAAACAAAAATGAAAGGGGGATCCACGGTCACTGTCGGAAGTCTTGCCCGAACCAGAACGAGCGCAGAAAGCAGCAGCCGCGACATCCACAACAAGAGACAGATCTGCTTTCGCCGCTGTCGCTGCGTTCAATCTAGGCCGCTTAATGGGCTGATTCACCTTGTTAAATTTACTTTTTCCCCAGAAATACAAGCAGTTTATAATACACCAAGTACACCAGGTAAAAATCACATCCAAGAGATAGTTTTCAAACGAATGCGACATTTGAAAAACTCTCCGGTCCATGGTCCATCCGACCACAAAAACTACCAAAAACTGACGCCGTCACTAACATTTATCTGAAATCCCTATAAAAAGTGGTGCTTGCCGTCATCCATATAGTTACTTCACACAAATATAAGTCAATTAATAAGCAATATTTACATTTTTAAAGACGATTTCTAAACTAATTCCCTAGCGAGGACGCTTTCACGCATTCCGACGCCTACAAAAATTTGTTTACGTATGAAGTGACAGAACTTGTCAAAAGCGAACTGTCAAAGCCCTTAGGAATCATGAAAGGGAAAATGTGATCGGAAAAAATTCACATTCACTCAAATTCGCGATATGTCACATGTCGATCTTCCGTGATGAGCTTGCGCACAACATCAACGTTTTCTTAGGTGACTGCCGTTTTTGGTGCACCTGCCCTTGGATCGTTATTACGGATAAGACTCACCCGTCAACGTTTGAATTCTGCATACCAACGAGAAATAGTCGACTACACTAATCTAGTGCTTCATTGCCGAAAACACAAACCAGCTCGGCGAGGCATTCTTTTTTAGATAATTGTCTTCGAAAGCTGTAAAAAATTCCATTATTCGGATATTTCAACAACATTGACAATTCGCTGTTAGCTGTAACACTATACTTATCGCACTGACAGTTTGGATTTAGGTTAAAAAAAATGCTGGTTAATATTGGGTGTAGAGCTTTGCTTCCGCCGTTTTTTCCTGGGGAATTAAAAGCTTAATTGTCAAAAAGTACTTACAGATGTATTATTGAAAGTACTCTCGATCGCTAGCGACAACTTTCGCCCATCTCTCCGGCAATTTCCGGATTGCGCTCGGTATCGATCTCCTGTGATAGTTTCATTCGGTTACAGTAGCTCGTAGTGTATCCCACCAAGCTGGTCCGCCGCGCCGTGAATATTCGGTTTTGCCGTCGTTGTTGAGGCATGTCCGGGCATTCCCCATGACTTTCTGCGCTTGGGATTAACGTAACGGACCCATCGCCGGTTACGATGCGATGTAGAAACCCCTTCCGATTCTGCCTTTGAAGCAGTTGTTCGCATGCAAATAATCGCCGTTCAATATCTCTCGGTTTTAACTCGTACAGAACCCAATTTCCTTATTTCTGAATCATGCCCATGGCCTTTAGGCGTTTCGAGATGGCTTGCGGAATCACTCCCAGTGATTCAGCTAATTCTTCTTGCGTTTGGCACGAATCTTCATCGAGCAGTGCTTCCCATTCGTCGTCTTTGAAAATGTTTTCTCTCCCACCGTCATGCTTGTCCTCGACATTGAAATCGCCACTTTTAAAACGTTGACTCACGACATACTCGTATATACACATATTTTGAACTAGGTATTTTGACCAGCCCTCACCAATGCAGCCGTCTGTCGGAAAATGGCTGAAGATAAGTTGCAGTGGCGGATTTACGGGGGGGAATTAGGGACATCCCCCCCCCCCCCCCAAGGACGAATCGAATAAATCGCGTTAAAAAATAGATGCGAAAAGGAAACTTTCTTTATGCAGATGATTTCCGTATGTACGCCAATACACATCATCCGTCCTTTGCCAAAATTAAATTACATACATGCATATAACAGAAATGTATGCAGATGTGTAGATGGGTGCAACGCCATGATACAGTGCTTCAATTCGCCTCAAACGTACCTTCAATTATTGGCGCTTTGTCAAAAATTGGCGAGTGGAAAAACAGAAAAACAGTAGGTGAAGCTAGAATTTTAATTGTGGCTTTGTGCAACTTTGAATTCATCGTCGGACTATTCTGCTTATGTGACATCTTATCACTCACACATTCACTCAGCGTTATTCTCCAAAAAAATCAATCGATTTAGCAAAAGCAGCATCAATGATAGAGTCTCTGACTGCCACGTTGAAAAGCCATAGACAAAATGCAGACCAAAAATTCGAGGCGATATATTCAGAAGTCAAAAAAATTGCAGGAAAACTTGATCTTGAAGAAAAAAACCCAGAATTTGTGGACGACAAACTAAACGCGAAAACTACGAAGTTCTGGCGTGTGAAGACTACTACCGGGTTTCAACGTATATTCCTCTATTAGAAATTGTTTTAGAAGATATAAAAACCCGTTTTTCTAAAGAAGTTCTGGACGGATTTCAATTGAGTTTGCTGCTTCCAACCAAAATTTGTGATCTTGATGTAGAAGGAATAAAAAATCTCACTGATTGTTTAACTGAGAGATTTAAATACATTTCAACTAATAAGAAAAGCGTACAACGTTTAAAACTGAGTGGTGAGTTGAATCACTGGATTTATCACTAGAACAAACAAAGAGGAGCTGGTTCCGTTGATCTGCCAACTGATGCACTAAAAAAATGTGATGAGGACGTATATCCAACAATTCATACAATTCTCCGGATCTTTTGTACCCTTCCCATAACAAACGCAAGTGCTGAACGCTCTTTTCAACTCTCCGTCGAATAAAAACATGGCTCAGAACAACCATGCTCCAAACCAGGCTCATTGGCTTGGCATTGTTGCATGTGCATTATGACATTGATATCTCCCCAGAAGAAGTTATCGAAATATTTGCGGCCCAAGGTGGACATCGTTTAATTTTTACAAAAAAAGGATCATAAAAATATGTATACTACGAGTAAATACATTTTGGCAATAAATATACATTTAGCTAAATCTGAACAAAAACAAGTTATTATTTTTTTTTAATTTTCCTGAACACTACCAGAGATCAGTTTCTTTTATTTTCAAAATGGAATGCGATCATCGTCCATTCTTTGTACACGCCCTGTCCATTGAAGTCGTTGTAGTTTGACGATTTTCGAAACTTCCAGCTCATCGTACAGTTCATAAATCTCATGGTTGTATCGCACAAACATGAATGCTCGCTTTGCGTGCAACAGCGCTTTGATCAGTTTTAAACACACCAAACATTCAGTATAAGTCATTAGAACAAAAAAATAAAGAAAAAAATTCAGAAATTAAGATTAAAATAAAAAAAAAAATTTTTAAATTTAAGTCTTAGGGTGACGCGAGCGATAAATGACAAAAATCCGGGTGAAAAGTGATTTTTTCACCCCGGGCCCCGGAAACTAAAAATATCCCGCCAAATTGCCGGCAAACTAACGAAAAATTCGAAATTTCCCGTGTCGCACTTTCATAACCTCGCACTTTTCAACAATCCATTTTGCACGGTATTTTACGGCACTTCACGTTTTTTTTTTTCACTTCCACACGGCACTGATAACCAATACTTTTATTTACACTTGAAATCGCGACACAAAACTTACTTTTACGTACGATAATCGCGAAAATTCACCGGGCGACCGCACGCGTTTACATATCGTTGACTGCTTGTCATGTCGTTGGTGCTTTGAAAATCACCTGGCACTGCGGCCTGCTAGTAAAGATTGCGATGGGATAATGCACACTTTCTCCATGCTCTGTTTCGGTGCCCCCGACACCATTCTTTTATTTGAGGAGCGTTGACATGATCAAACTACGGTTTGACAAACCACGTTTGACAACCTACTTAAACGTGTGAACCCCTCGTCAAACTGGTTTGAAGTCTTGTGCTCCTGTCAAACCGTAGTTGGACGGTGCTCAACTATTCATCAAATGCTGGTTTGTCAAACCGTAGTTTGATCATGTCAACGCGCCTTTATTCTACAATATCCACAAGTTCTACAATATTCACTCGTTCTACAATGACCACAGCGTCTAGGCGTGTTTTTTTGGGAATTTGTCAGGTGTAGGATAAAATAACATACGCGTTACACTAACAACATTAACCTGGATAGCTTCGTAGGGTGGCTACTCTACACTCGATAACCCCTCAATAACTTCCACATGCATGACACGTGAGTCGTTTGGAATCTATTAATATGTTGATGTTTGACACTTTTGGTTTTGTCAATCAGGCAATTTCATTGGTAAACTAGTATTGCGTCTTGCTTTGATAGGCCCATGCTTATTATTAAGTAATATATTTTCAATAGGATTACTAAAAATATCAAAAGAACAAAATAAAAAGAAAAAAAAAGATAAGAATTTGCTGGGGATCGAACCCGCGACCCATTTGGATAGAGTTGCACTTGTAGCTGTCACTGATAAATAATTCGTTTAAATGATGTTTGTTAAGTTAGAGCGGTACTCCAAATTTATAAACGTCCGCTGTCGCAATAAAAAAAAAACAATCCAACAATCAAACTGATATTTCATCCGAATTTGTAATTTATTTTCACCACAAATGAGTCGCACCACTCGACGTCGGTGTAGACAACTTCACGATCCAGAATTTAACCTGGATGCTACCCTAGAACGGTTACGCAAAAAACACTCCGAATATTAGGCGTGTTTTTTAGGAATTTATCGGGTGTAGGGTAAAATAACACACGCCTTATAGCTCCCATATACGAGGCAATCCATCGTCAGATCGATCTGACGATGGATCGCCACAAAATATCTGACGATCTCCGCTGCACACACACTGTACGATTTTCGTGCGATGCGATAACGAATGACAATTCAAAAAATAGGTTATGATTCACTCCCAATCCAACCTGCATTAATTTTTGTTAACTATTTGGATTTGTGTGCCATTTTCACATGCTACATATTTGATATTTCCATTGCAGAGCCATTTAAAATCATCAGAATCCTCCAAATTCAAAGTTGAATAATTTGAAAATTTAATATTTACTTGAAGGGCTCTGTACACTTCATCGTGAACGTGAACGGGGAAAAATTTTTTCTTCGAAAATTTCTATGAAAATAATATTTTACGTACGGGGATTATAGTGGAATGAATGGGGAATTCGGTAAACTACAGTTTGACCATATTTTCACAACCTTATGTTAATATTTTACTTATCTTTTTTAAATTCCCCGTACATTTCATCGTGAAAAGAAAAATTCATCGTGGAATCAATTTCACCACGTTTCGCCGAGAAGTGTAAACACGTGAACGTGAAAATGAACGCAAAATCGAGAAACTCACCGCGGAATTTTTTCCACGTTCACGTTCGAATTGCATTTGCATTCGGAAAAGTTGCTCATCGTGAAAAATGTATGCATCGCTTGAGAAAAATATGATCGTATTTAAATTACAGTACATGTTTTATCGTATAAGACTGATTGCATATTATATATGTTGCAGTTGTGTAAATAATTGGATGGAAGGGCCCGTTGCATTATTTTTACAAAGCGCCCTTTTAAATTTCTTTTAGTGAGATATGGATGCACCCAGTATCTCCTAGAGTTTCTTTGGTTTCTAACGTTTAGTAACACCAAAAATAGTAAAGATGAGCCACTTAGAATAATTAAGTCGTCAATTGTTTCGTCCATTGTTTTTCCGTTCTGCTGCCGACACTATAGAAATGATGTTCCCGGGGAAGTGTAAATGCGACTGTGAACGTGGAAAATAATTCTTACCACGGGAGTGCTGTGAAATATTTTCACGGAGCTGTTCACCGTGGAAACAATTTTTTTCCACGTTCACGTTCACGGTGAAGTGTAAAAACTTCTGTAATAAATAAACGATCCAATAATCAAATTGATATTTCATCCGAATTAGTAATTTATTTTCACCACATAGGAGGCGCACCACTTAAAGTCAATGTAGACAACTTTACGATACGGAATTTAACCTGAATGCTACCCTAGAGCGTTTTTCGCGCAGGGCAGGGACCCTACGCGGTTACGCAAAATAACACGTATTATCCACATGTTCAGCAATATCCACAATTTTTATAATACCCACATGTTCTTGTCCACTTGTTTCACAAGTTCTGTAATATCCACAATTTCTACGACGTCCACATGTTCTACACCATCCACACGTTCCACATCCTCCACATGTTCCACCAAATACACCTTGTCCACAATACCAATATGTTCCATAAGTTCTACACTGTCCATAAGTTCTACAATGCCCATAAGTTCTACGTTGTCCACAATTTCTACAGCATCCACGCATCCACATGTTCCCCATATCCACATGTTCCACGAGTTCTAAAGGTGTTTTTTTTTGCAACTTTACCGATGTATGGTCAGTTTTCTCAATGTTCGATTAAACTCTTTGTTAATTTGCATATATAGGTAATTGCTTTGGCAATAATATAATTAAAATAAATATAAAAATCTCTTAAATTAGTTGTAAAATTGTCACTTGAATTCAAGAGAATCCAAATGATGAATTGAATTGAATTGTTGTTGTTGGATAGTTCTTGTGTATAAGCAGATTTCAATTATAATAAAGGCTCAGTCTTTCCATTGCAACCGTGGCTTGTGATTTCAATCAAACAAAAGCAGAGTACAGTACAGTGCAACCATTCTTGCAAGTTTATGTGATTGATAGAAACAGTGATCATCTCTAAGTTTATGTGCTTAGTGAAACGATCTTCAAAATTTACACTCTTTGTTAACTAACCGGGACACAAATTAATCGAAGCTATGATACTAACTAAGACACTAAATTACTAGGCCATAAAGTGTGGAACTTATCTCAGACCACAAATATGGCAAAATCAGCTGATTTTCTTGACGAAATTCTAGCGTCCACGAATCTATTTTGTATACTTGTTTCTCAACATATTAATTTCCAGCTGGGTTTATTGCAAATTCTCTTCTTTCAAATGGATTTCCAGGAACTCTGTTCTTTGTTTCCATTTGAATTTGCAAAAGTAAACAGTTCTAGATATCAAAATCTCAGCATCCGGTATCAGGTGTTGGGATTTTGTTTAGGATAAATTTTTCAATCGGAAACCAGGAGTTGGGTTTTGTTTTAGAGAGATTAATCGAATGCTAGGGGACGGTTGGCGTTTATCCGATTAATAACGCTAAACAGATTAGAGAAAATCAAATTGTGCTAAATGGCAGTTTATTCTTAAGATAAAATTTAATCGGACATTGAGCAACCGACCCTATATTGCAGTACGTTTACGCTGGACTCGAAATCTCGTAAGATATATATTTTGGCGAAATCTATTTGAAATCCACCGGATTTCGCATACATTTTATTGCCGAACAAGTTCCTGATAGTTAGCTAGGAGTACGTTCGTTCGCCCATCGTCAGCCTTCGTTTGTCCACCTCTCCAAAGTTTTTCATTCGAAAAATAAAAATATTGATCCCACTTGGGCACCACATTTTACATCTTCACCCTTTGGCTCCTTAAGGGACAATTTGAGGACGCAGCCTGGGCAGTTCGTTTGTGTTATTTGCCTTGACCCCTCCAGGGGTTTCGATAGCATATCTACTTTTCGGAAGTGCAGTTGCTAGCATGCACCTCCTATCCGCGCCGTCTTTATACTGACAAGCTCGGCGCACTGTGAGAGTTCTATTAGTACCCACAGGCAGTTTTTGATCTCGCCGAGATTTGAACTCCGAGCTCTACGTTAGTATCGTAGAGCGGTTATCGAACGACCACGGCCACCAAGCGCGAGCCCATGGAGCAGTTGGTTTGCCCATCGTGGACAATGTTTGTGTTTTTAGAGGACAAAAATGCCGTCTGACGAAATCCCAATCGTAAACATATGTCGTGCTGAGGACATCATCGTGTGCAGTCACTGACTTGGCAAGGAATTAATGACGCAACATTGACGCCAAAATAGAAGTCAAATTCACCACGATCAGCTGAGCGGAAGCCTATGCAATTAAGATGGCAACAATGAAATCCTGATGTCCTGTGTGCTTAAAGTTCTATCTTGGTGAATAATCGAGTGACTCTTGAAAATAAATATTTAATTGTCTATAATAACTATTAAGTCATAATCTTAAACGAAAATATCCAAGAATCCGGAAGAAGATACAAAAAAAAGGACCAAATGGAGCGGAAGAGAGGAGGAGGTTCTCATTGGCCTATGGAGGGCTGAAGAACCAAAGCTTAGAACAGCGCGAAAAATAGGCGCATTTACAAAGAAATGGAAATCAAAATTAGGGCATTTATTCCCGTTTTCTCAATGTCCTGTTAAAATTTATCGTAGGAATAAAGTGTTTGTTAGCACAATTTCATATTTTCAATGTCTGTTTAGCGTTCATCCAATCAAAAATGCTAAAGGGAACCTCATTTGCTCCTTAAATTTTACAAAGACAGATAGGCTCCAAAAGTCCGAAACCAAGTCTCCGTTTAATCGTTTATTCAAAACAAATCCCAATACCTTGCAACCTCTATAAAAGCTTATCCGAAACAAAATAAATCCCAATCGTAATCGGCATAGAGAGGCATGCGCAAGTAAACGTTCAAGCTCTGCTGTCAAATGAATATGTATTAACTATGTCGACCGACTCATTTCCCTCATACTTCATTCACCCTTGACCAAATTACTTAATTTCTCTCGGACAATTTCATTTCCTTTTATCTCTGAGGTAATCACTTAAAAGTTTATCCAAAACAAATACCCACCAACGTGTCTCCGGTTCAAAGTTTAACCAGTTCAACCCAATACAGTTTCAGGAAACGTTCGTCAAATTTTTCGCTTGGTGATTGATGAGAAAATGGAAATATTTATCGGGCAGTTTATCGCGGGAATAAGTTCATCTCCCAGTTAACTATCGGGCAGTTGAATGAGACATTGAGAAAACTGGCCAAATGCCGGCGTTTCCTTCGCATTTGTTGAAGATTATTGGAAGTTTTATAATACAAAATTTCTATTTGATTTGGTTGATTCATTCTGCATTTACCATTTATAGCACTAATTGAAAGTGAGATACATCACACCTTCGGCAAGCTAGCCAAAAGCTAGTTTCTTTCAATTAAATATACCTATAGATGTTTCTATTTTCAATTCTTCCAAGAGCATGAAAGTAACTTCGAACAAAACAAATAGACGTTTTGACCTTTTTGTGGCGCAAAGTTTACTTATCGCCATTTACTTGACAGCAGAAGCCGTCTTCGTTGCGCACACTATAACGATAAATGAGAAAATGGAAATATTTATCAGGCAGTTTATCGCTGGAATAAGTTCATCTCCCTGTTGGCTATCGGGCAGTTTAACAAGACATTGAGAAAACGGGCCTAAAGATCATTGAAACGGAGATTTTAAGATTTTAAGCGGTAAAATTTTACGTCCTAGGCAGCCGTTTTTTTTTTGCTGGTATAGTGAACAAAGATAGTTTGTGTTTATTTTTTTAATTATATTCAATAAAATTCAAAAAGTGGTGGTTTCTCTTAATTTCCCGTCCTGGCCAGTAACCCATTTTGCCCATGCCTAAATCCGTCAACATAGTTAATCAAATCTTGCGATTCGCTCGAATAAAAGTGAAATTGCTACTTACTCTTATGTCTTCAAATTATGAGGACACATTTAACGCATTCAAAAAATTGAAACAAGTAAATTAAAGTTTTATTGATCTGTAACGTATACCGAATATTTAAAAAATCCACATTATTTACTAAAAATCATGATAGTGAAGTGTTTTGTCGTATTTTAATGTAATTCTCAAATCTTGCGTAAAATTAAATTTTTAATCAGCAAAATAATTCGAATCAGTTAATTCAATGAACCGCTATGGTAACTTCGCCGGCCCAAGCGATTGTGCGAGTGGCACCCCAGCAAAACAAAGACAATTTAATATAAAATATACAACAGGTAATATGTAACTAATTGCACTTTCAGAATATCAAATGCAACAACAATACAGAACAACTTGGGGATGCACGTTGTCATAAGTTTAACGCAAGAATTGAAACCTATTTATACGAAGAACACATTTGTTTAGTTTTAATTTGAGTGGATTTCTCACTCCCCTTGCGGTTTAAAAGGTTGCAACCCTCAGTATACCGCACTAGAACGCTCGCTGCGCTCGCTCTATATCCTACAACGGTAAACCGATTATTAGCCAAGGCGCGAACAACGATGCGTCACCCGGTGAAATAAAACCGCGTTCCCATTAGGCGATTTTTGTTGAAAGAGACTAGCCGAGACACAAAAATCGCATGGGAGATAAACTCGTTATTGTTCACACGTGCAAACAAAAGTCTTTCATCGAATTCGCGAGCCCACACAACATAAACATCACTACAAACACACACGTTTGAGACCGACCACATTTCCTCGAAACCATATTAAAGAAACCGCGCGACGCGGCGCCACGTAAATTCAAAGAAAAAACACAACACAGATCACTTCAGATAAAAACACCCGCGACACAATTTTCAGATACTTTATTGCATTGACTTTCATTGACAGATCACGGAATACGGGCGCATATACAAAATAAAAACGATCGACCGAACACCACAAGCCGCGTTTCCATTAGGCTCGTGGCCTGTGATGACGGGTGGGCAAAGTTTATTTTAAAAATACAAAAATTAATCTTTCGTGTTACAATTCATCTCCTGAGAGATTTCTAATTCCATAACACAAACAATGGTTTTGCTAGGTTCAAACTCGAAATTTCAATATGTACATTTATTTGAATTTGAATTCAATGTATAAAATTTCAGAGAATACTACTTCTGCTATAAAAGGCTGCTTCTTGAAATTGTATCGAACCAAACCGCCATCTACATGACCTAGCTAATATAACCTGCGTTCCAATTTATCCACAACTGCTACAGGATCCACATGTTCCACGTAAGGCCCGTCATACACACAACAAGTTGTGTTAGGGTTTTGTATTAAAAACAAAACCCTTATGAAATCGGTCAAATGTCTGGCCAAATGTCTGTCCGTCTGTCCATGGAATATCTCACGAACAGCTGAAGCTACATAGGTACTTTAAATTTTGTAGGAATATGTAACGGACGGTTTGGTGGGCATCCGAAGATGCCCGTTGGGACAGAGCCTTAGGTAGCATAATGACCGTGAAGGTCGGGCCGAGCCATCTGGCGAAGAAAAAGGCCCCTCATTCCCAAAATTGGTCCGTCTTCGTCGACGATCAAACTGCTAATCCCCCTTCCTATTTTCTTCAATCCTCTTCTAAATCCCACTCCCCTGTTTTTTTTTCCATTCCAATTCCCGCTCGATTTTGTTTTCTATCACCCCCGTTATTCTATTCTTCAATTCCCATCCAAATTCCATATTTCAACAAAAAAAATCAAAAATTCAATTTTTTTATATGAAATAGGTATATATTGTACATACATACATGCATTTTTCCAAACGATTGTGCCGTCCACCGTTCCTGTTGCCAGGCGATGCCGGCTACGCATAGCATTACATTCGTACGTACAATTGCAATGCAAAACCAGCTTAGATGCACTAGTGCAAACATATCTACGTTGCATTGCAATTCTACGTAGACGCACTGCATGTACTGCTGTAACACGTAGCCAAAGTAGTTGTTGCTACTCTGGCATGTACTGGGTGTATAGGCCCAGAATTTATAGTATGTACAATGAATATACGTATGTAGATCTCCCCAAAAGAAATGGACAAATGGACTAATATTACAAATATGTAGAATTATTATATTTCGCCGGCGAAAGCGAATCGTCGTAATTAGTCAACTTTAAGGGAAGGTCCCCATAGAGGGGAAATGAAGGTCGAAATTTTTTTCGTTTGGTACAGGCAAGTGGGATATCATAAGAAAGGTACCGTCGGGTACATTCCATTTTTGGAATTTTTTTCAAATTTGAAGAAACGGGAAAAGAGGAAAAGGGGAAAATATGTGATCCGAGATTGCCCCCCCCCCCCCTTGCATTTCGAGACCGCTATACTTAGAAATATAAAAATTTACAGAATAGCGGCCTTTTACTAGCGTAGAAAACGTAGATTAATAGAATTTTGAAATCTGTCTTAGCAAGGAATTAATGACGCAACATTGACGCCAAAATAGAAGTCAAATTCACCACGATCAGCTGAGCGGAAGCCTGTGCAATTAAGATGGCAACAATGAAATCCTGATGTGACATGGTAATGCTTAAAGTTCTATCTTGGTGAATAATCGAGTGACTCTTGAAAATAGATATTTTATTGTCACTCTATTAAGTCATAATCTTAAACGAAAATATCCAAGAATCTGGAAGAAGATACAAAAAAAGGACCAAATGGAGCGGAAGAAAGGAGGAGATTGGCCTATGGAGGACTGAAGAACCAAAGCTTAGAACAGTGCGATAAATAGGCGCATTTACAAAGAAATGGAAATCAAAATTAGGGCGTTTATTCCCGTTTTCTCAACGTCCTGTTAAAATTTATCGTAGGAATAAAGTGTCTGTTAGCACAATTTCATATTCTCAACATCTGTTTAGCATTCATAAAATCAAAAACGCTAAAGCGAACCTCATTTGCTCCTTAAGTTTTACAAATAAAGATAGGCTCCAAAAGTCCGAAACCAAGTCTCCGCGTAATCGTTTATCCAAAACAAATCCTAATACCTTGCAACCGCTATAAAAGCTTATCCGAAACAAAATAAATCCCAACACCTCGTAATCGGCATAGAGAGGCATGCGCAAGTAAACGTTCAAGCTCTGCTGTCAAATGAAAATATATTAACTATGTCGACCGACTCATTTCCCTCATACTTCATTCACCCTTGACAAAATTACTTAATTTCTCTCGGACAATTTCATTTCCTTTTATCTCTGAGGTAATCACTTAAAAGTTTATTAAAAACAAATACCCACCAGCGTGTCTCCGGTTCAAAGTTTAACCAGTTCAACCCAATACAGTATTAAGATACGTTCGTTAAATTTTTTGGTGATTGATGAGAAAATGGAAATATTTATCGGGCAGTTTATCGCGGGAATAAGTTCATCTCCCAGTTAACTATCGGGCAGTTGAATGAGACATTGAGAAAACTGGCCAAATGCCGGCGTTTCCTTCGCATTTGTTGAAGATTATTGGAAGTTTTATAATACAAAATTTCTATTTGATTTGGTTGATTCATTCTGCATTTACCATTTATAGCACTAATTGAAAGTGAGATACATCACACCTTCGGCAAGCTAGCCAAAAGCTAGTTTCTTTCAATTAAATATAGATGTTTCTATTTTCAATTCTTCCAAGAGCATGAAAGTAACTTCGAACAAAACAAATAGACGTTTTGACCTTTTTGTGGCGCGAAGTTTACTTATCGCCATTTACTTGACAGCAGAAGCCGTCTTCGTTGCGCACACTATAACGATAAATGAGAAAATGGAAATATTTATCAGGCAGTTTATCGCTGGAATAAGTTCATCTCCCTGTTGGCTATCGGGAAGTTTAACAAGACATTGAGAAAACGGGCCTAAAGATCATTGAAACGGAGCGTCCTCAAGATTTTAAGCGGTAAAATTTTACGTCCTAGGTCCTGTGCGTGATCATGTGCGGCGAACCCACTTTACTTGAGTTCAACAATGAGTCAACATAGTTAATCAAATCTTGCGATTCGCTCGAATAAAAGTGAAATTGCTACTTACTCTTATGTCTTCAAATTATGAGGACACAATTAACGCATTCAAAAAATTGAAACAAGTAAATTAAAGTTTTATTGATCTGTAACGTATACCGAATATTTAAAAAATCCACATTATTTACTAAAAATCATGATAGTGAAGTGTTTTGTCGTATTTTAATGTAATTCTCAAATCTTGCGTAAAATTAAATTTTTAATTAGCAAAATAATTCGAATCAGTTAATTCAATGAACCGCTATGGTAACTTCGCCGGCCCAAGCGATTGTGCCAGTGGCACCCCAGCAAAACAAAGACAATTTAATATAAAATATACAACAGGTAATATGTAATTAATTGCACTTTCGGAATATCAAATGCAACAACAATACAGAACAACTTGGGGATGCGCGTTGTCATAAGTTTAACGCAAGAATTGAAACCTATTTATACGAAGAACACATTTGTTTAGTTTTAATTTGAGTGGATTTCTCACTCCCCTTGCGGTTTGAAAGGTTGCAACCCTCAGTATACCACACTAGAACGCTCGCTGCGCTCGCTCTATATCCTACAACGGTAAACCGATTATTAGCCAAGGCGCGAACAACGATGCGTCACCCGGTGAAATAAAACCGCGTTCCCATTAGGCGATTTTTGTTGAAAGAGACTAGCCGAGACACAAAAATCGCATGGGAGATAAACTCGTTATTGTTCACACGTGCAAACAAAAGTCTTTCATCGAATTCGCGAGCCCACACAACATAAACATCACTACAAACACACACGTTTGAGACCGACCACATTTCCTCGAAACCATATTAAAGAAACCGCGCGACGCGGCGCCACGTAAATTCAAAGAAAAAACACAACACAGATCACTTCAGATAAAAACACCCGCGACACAATTTTCAGATACTTTATTGCATTGACTTTCATTGACAGATCACGGAATACGGGCGCATATACAAAATGAAAACGATCGACCGAACACCACAAGCCGCGTTTCCATTAGGCTCGTGGCCTGTGATGACGGGTGGGCAAAGTTTATTTGAAAAATACAAAAATTAATCTTTCGTGTTACAATTCATCTCCTGAGAGATTTCTAATTCCATAACACAAACAATGGTTTTGCTAGGTTCAACCTCGAAATTTCAATATGTACATTATTTATTTGAATTTGAATTTTTGAATCCAATGTATAAAATTTCAAGAAGAGAATACTACTCCTGCTATAAAAAGCAGCTTGTTGAAATTTTATCGAGTCAAACCGCCATCTACATGACCTAGCTAATATAACCTCCTACGGTCCAATTTATCCACAACTGCTACAGAGTCCACATGTTCCACGCAAGGCCCGTCATACACCCAACAAGTTGTTTTTTGTGATTTCTGTTTCATATTTTTTATTCTAATGCCCGGTTCACATTATTCCAGTAACCAATCCAGTCCAGTAATCCAGTCCAGCGCTGGACTGCTACTGGAATAATGTGAACCGGCACTGGACAGCAATCCAATCCAGCAATCCAGTCCAGTAATGCAGTTCAGTGACTGGATTGTCGGTCTACTTTTTGATTCCAGCTCGCCCAGAAATCATTGTTACTATATAGGTAGTTACCGAATCAACAACACACTCGCCAGACTACTGGACTGGAATCATGTAGGATCCCGTCCACGACGACGGTCATGGCCATGGATGTGGAGGAGGTGCATGCTGGCAACTGCATTTTCCGAAACCAGTTTATGCCAACGAAACGTCAACTGGGCCACGTGGAACAGTTGACGCGCTATGCCCCACAAGGGGTTAGGGCAACTGAGTAGTAGTCCAGTACTGGACTGGATTACTGGACTGGAATAATGTGAACCGGGCATAATACGCACCAGCAGCTACGTACCAAATTCTATTGAAATTGGAACACGGGAAAAATTAGAAAAAACAAACACATGAAAATGACTTAAGCGAGAAACTCACTAATTTGGGCACAAAAGAATGTTCCGTTAGTCCAGTGGACAATTCCATGATTGCCAGTAGCGATTAATTAAATTAGTAGCTTATAAGTTTCATAAACCAGTTATGAATGGATCTAGGATCGTCCGCCGAAGAGATTCCAGCTGAACTATGATACTAAAATTCAATGGAACGGGTCTAGCTAATGTCATACCTCAATTACTTCTACGTGTATCGGAGGACGAGGAGATCCCAGACGATTGGCGCAGAAGCATCATCCGAGCAATTCACAAAAAGGGAGATAAACTGCGGTATGAGAATTACAGGGACATATCCCTAGTTTGTCGTGCTAACAAAAATTCTGGAAAATTGAATAAAACCGTACGCAGAACAAATCATTGGCGAATATCAAACGGTTTCAGACCTGGTCGCTTCACAACCGACCAGCTCTTTACGGTCAAACTGATACTCCAGGAGTGCTGGAAATACAACGTAAACGTATACCAAATCTTTGTCGGCTTCAAGCAGGCATACGACAGTATCGATCGTGGAGTACTGCGCAACATCATGCTGCAATTTGGTATGCCGGTTAAATTAGTGCGCCTGACAAAGATGGCAATGACCAACTCTGTCTCACAAGTCAGGATCCATAATAGACTTACTGATCTATTCGAAACACGCACTGGTCTGAAACTGGCACCGACGCTTTTCAACCTAGCACTGGAATACGCTATTCGGGCTATGAATATAGACAACAGCAAGACGCTACTTATCAAGTCGACACAATTAGCAGCGTACGCCGACGACATCAACATCATGTTCCGAAGATTGGCTGACGCAGAAGAACTTCTGCATACGCTCGATACCGCTGCAAAAGAAGTTGGACTACGTATTAACGAGGGTAATACTAAAATAATGATGCAATCGACAACAAGGATACCTGCACCACCGAGCGTCAATGTGGGGAACCTCAACATTGCTTGCGTGTATTGTGTTCACTAGTCGATACACAATGCACACGAAAAATTGAAAAGTGAAGCCCCCCTTATGCGATGCGTCAGATCGGTCACAACATATTGTGATCGTCACATTGATTGCACAGTGTATGTACTTATCGTTGACGATTTCTTTTACAGCTCCATACAATTTTAGTGGTCAGATACTTTGTGGCGATCCATCGTTAGATTAATCCATCGTTGTCGTCTAACGATGAATTGCATTGTCTATATCCACGTCCATTGTGCCTGGCGGGGCCTCTAAAATCGGAGTGAACGTCGCATGCCAACAGATGGCAATTTATAACACTATCCCCTAATCCAGTACGAAATTGGTTGATGCTACCACGAAAATTTTTAAAATTCTATTGACGAAGTTTGTTGTTGTTGTTGTAGCAATGGTCAGAAGTTCGTTGTGAGTGTGTTACATGTTGTGTTGTTCTTCGTCTTCCTCGGTGTTGAGTGATAGGAAGGTAGCTGCCTCTACGGGGTTCTCCCACAGCGATCTGGGAGTCAGGTGTGTGGGTGCAGCTGGGCATCTGAAAATGTGTTCTACATCGTGAGGTGTACCATTGCAGGCGGGGCATGTGTTCGTGACATCCCGATCAATGCGAGACAGGTAGGAGTTTGGACGCGAGCACCAACCCGACCTAAGTTGGGCAAGTCTCGTCCTCGTTGCTCTCGGAAGCGTTCTCTCGTCTGGAGAGATGGCTGGTGGTTGTGTCGAGAGGACTTTGTTTGGACCTAGTCTCGCAATTGATGCCTGTACTTCCTCGTGGTGTATTGCTGCGATGGCTGTTCTGTATGCGCTGTTGTCGAAGGGGTCCCTTTTGCACCTCTGGACGTCTCTTTCGAGGTCCCTCAAATCACGCCTGACATGCCTTGGTGACGGCGTCTTGTCCATGAGGTCAGAATTGGGGTGCTCCTCACGATAACAACCCACCAGGTACTGTTTTGCAGGAAGTTTGTTGTGATCCCTTAGAGGTATCGTCCTCGTTTCCTGATGTAGATGGTCCTGGGAAGACATCAGGAGACAGCCAGTTGCAGTACGGAGGGCGGCATTTTGGCAGGCCTGGATGTTATTCCATTGTGTGTCACAGAGACTCTGTGACCACACTGGAGCCGCATAGTTGGCTACAGACCTTCCGACTGCTTTGTATGTGACCAGTAGGGTCTCTTTTTCCTTACCCCAGGTGCTACCGGCCAAGGCTTTAAGGATCTTGTTCCTTCCGCGCATCCTGTTACACACTGTTGAAGCATGGGGGGATGACGTGGCCATACTGTCCAGGGCTACTCCTAGGATTTTAGGATGGTTCACGGTCGGAATAAGTTGGTTCCCAATCGAGATCTCGCGAGATGTCGCGTTCTGCATAAAGGTAAGGTGTCGGGGGACTTTGAGATTCGCAGTGGAGTTCGGCAGGGGTGCATCCTCTCACCGATCCTATTCCTCATTGTGATCGGCGATGTGTTGCATGCAGCCCTATCCGGACTCGACAGAGGAATTCAATGGACTTTGACATCTTATCTACAACATCTTGACTACGCTGACGACATATGCCTACTCTCCCACAAAATCATGGATCTGTCCGCAATGGCGTTAGATCTCGAGAGGGAGGCAAGCAAGGTTGGGCTAAAGATTAAAGATTAATACCAACAAGACCAAGGTTCTTAGCCCGCCGTTGCGAAAAAGAAATCCGACACCTATTGCCATTAATATTAATGGGCAGCCTGTGGAGAAGGTGGACAACTTCGTCTACCTGGGTAGCATTGTTGCCGAAAATGGTGGTACGGAGCAGGACATCGCTCGTCGTATCAACCAGGCTAAACGTGCATACGGCATGCTGTCCAAAATCTGGCAGGGCAGTTATCTCAGCATCAAGACCAAGCTGGGCCTGTTTCGCTCCCTGGTACTATCAGTACTTTTGTATGGGAGCAGTACATGGAAAGTTTCCGTAGGAGTTACCAGAAAGCTGCAAGTTTTCGTCAACTCATGTCTTCGTCGAATTTTAAGAATTTTCTGGCCCGAAACAATATCAAATGAAGAGCTAAGTCGGCGTACGGGTCAGATGCCAATCGACGAATTGATACGCAGGCGAAAATGGCAGTGGATAGGTCACACATTGCGGAAGAGTGATAACTGCATTGCTTTGCATGCCATGAAATGGAACCCCATTTCCAACCAAGGCCGACCAAGAGGGGGTCCTCGAATCACATGGCGTCGATCTGTGGCAAAGGAGTGTCAGGTACTGGGTAAGTCTTTTGGGGAGTTGCGCCCCATTGCCCAGAACAGAGTACGATGGCGCGCAGGAGTAGTTGACGCGCTATGCCCCGCTAGGGGTTAAGGCAAGGTAGTAATCGAGATCTCAAGTTGCATCTTGACTTCCTTCGTCCAGGTGGTGAATAATGTTGCCGAGGATTTAGGCGCAGATGCGATTAAATTCTTGCCCGTGAAGAAGGAGTTAAGCTGTTCCAGGTAAGCATTTATTCGCTCGCACATTTCCGTGATGTCGCTCCCTGTTGCCAGGATGGAGCAGTCGTCTGCATAGGAGATAATTTCGATTCCTTGAGGTGGGGTTGGAATTCCAGATAAGTAGAGGTTGAACAAGGTGGGAGACAAGACTCCTCCTTGTGGCACACCTTGTTTGATCTTCCTTAGCTTCGATTTTTTGCTCCTGAATTCGGTATAGGACTGCCTTCCCGCGAGGTAGTTGGCAATTCATTTTGTGATATGCGTTGGAAGAGATGCATTGTAAAGGTCGGACAGAAGTGCTGAGTGGCTGACTGTGTCGAAAGCTTTCGACAGGTCAAGTGCTACCAGAATTGTTCTGTGACATGGACGATGTTGGTTGAGGCCATTGTGGATCCGAGTTGTAATGGCATCCAGGGCCGTCGTCGTACCATGCATCCTTCTGAAGCCGTGCTGGTGGTTTGCAAGCCTGATGCGGGCCGCAAGAACAGGGTGAATCAATGCTTCGAGCATTTTGGCAACTGGTGATAGAAGTGTGATGGGACGATAGGACTCGCCGAGTGTCGCTTTTTTCCCAGGTTTCAAGATTGGAATTATTCTCCCTTTCTTCCAGAGTTCCGGAACGATCAGTGATGTGATGGATAGATTGAATGTGGCCGTGAGGTATTCGATAGCTGGTGTGTCGAGATGTTTAAGCATTGTCATTGAGATTCCATCAGGTCCCAAGGCTTTGGAGTTGTTCGCTTTCCTGATTGCTGCAGCCACTTCGTCCGTGGTGAAGATAGGTATGTTGTCGGTAGTTCGGTTGTGAATCCTCCTTCGGACTATGCGCTTTTGTCTGTCTGGTGGAGGATGTTCAATAAACTGCCTATTGAAGCGACTTGTACAATGGGCAGGGTCGGAGATTGAGTTTTCTCCGAACTGTATGGCGACATTTCCCATCTGTTTCGGTGGATTAGAGAGGGCACGGACTGTCGACCATAGTTTGTTAATACCTGTTGTTAGGTTGCAATCATTCAGATGCGAACTCCATTTTGACCTCTTATGTTCGGCCACTTGTCTTCTGATTTCACAGTTCAGTTCATGAATTCTGGGATCGTCTGGGTTAGTGCTCCTGATGTTATCTCTCTCGTCTGCCAATCTGGCGGCTGTGGTAGGACAGTTTGGCCTAATCTTAGGAATGCGTCCTGCAGGAATAAATTTCGCAGCCGCTTTATTGAGGACTTGCCTGATATTGGACTCGGCCTTACGTACGTCGGTGGGAGTTGGCAGGGCGAGGAATTTAGCACTTGTATAATCAGTAAACCCATTCCAGTCAGCTTTGTTGTGGTTGACAAAGGTGCGGTGTTCGACAGATATAACATCCCTCGGTTTTTCAAGCCTTATCACGATCGGTAGGTGGTCCGATGATAGTGTAAGGACCGGCTCCCATTGTGTATTGTTTATGAGGTTAGCACTGGCAATCGTGATGTCTGGTGAACTAGAACAGGTACCGGCAATACGGGTGGGCGTATCATCATTCAGTGTTCAGAAGTCAGAGGCATCAAGTTGTTCAGCAATGGCTATACCTCTGGCGTCGTTGTTAAAATGTGAGTGCCAGAGTTCATGGTGAGCGTTAAAATCACCAAGCAGGAGACGGTGTTGACCATTGAGGAAAGTGTTGATATTTACATGGTAGCCAGGGGGACAGCTGGATACCGGTGGAATGTAAATGTTGTAAATTTCAATCTCAACATTGACTGATTTTAAGGCGATGGCTTGCACTTCCGTGGTGGTGTCGTTGTTAGTGACATCTATTTCCCGGTATTGCACGGAGTGGTGAATAATGAAGGCAAGTCCTCCTCCAGCGTTGGTCAGCCTATCTTTCCTTAAGATGATATAGTTCCCATGAGCGTTAAGGGACGAATTGGGATGTAGTTTCGTCTCCTGGATGGCTCCAACTTGAATGCGGTGTCTGTCCATGAATGAAGCGAGTTCGGCAATTTTGTTTTGCAGCCCGTTGCAATTTAGTTGGACAAGTGAGAGCGTGTCGAAAATTGCGATCGGTGGTGCAGGCGTGAGGTTGTTTTGTTGGGGAATCCTACTGGGTCTATTCGCAGAAGTCGTTGGTGTTGACTTAAAGCTCGCGTGGGTGCTCACTGGTGTAGGAAGGTGAGGCGTGTTTGATGAGCTCGTTGCTTGTGGACCTCGGTTTCTGCACTGACTGGCGGTAAACGAAGGATTCCAGTGCCTGTGATGGTTTAGACCGGAGCAGTTTCTCAGGTGGCACCACTCGTCGCAACAGTTGCATCTCACTGACGTTGCATTGGGATGCAGCTCTCTATTGCATACGCAGCAGATCCAAGGACCTGGGTTGTATTCGATACCGGCGCGGAGAAGTAGTATTGAGAGCAGTTGCGCCGAGATGTGTTGCTCCCAGAAACACAAAAAACAGATACTGCATGTAACACATGCACACACGTCCTTCTTGCATTGAAGGGGTTTGGCAGCTCTTGGCCCTTGTAAAAACGGGTCGCTCCGGCGCGTAGAATCGGCTGCCGCAGGAACGATTGACGAAGTTTCGTATATAATAGCTGGTTAACGAAATATGGTTTAGGACAAGGTGATTGAATAGCTAATGTCGCTTATGATTAGATACATAATAAACATTGAGAAACTATTTGAAATCCCATAACAAACAATTCGTGTTATGATCAACCCATTTCGTATTAAAAGCATTATTAATGAGATCGTATGCCAACGGCTGTCCACGAAAAGCTGTTTGCATTTCTCTCTGGCAAATGTACATGATGGTTGATAAAGTGAGAAATGACGGCGACCGTGCGCTCGTCGGGTAAGGGGAACCATGCGAAATTGAGCGATGATCACGAGGAGTTCATCTTTATGGGCGTGGTTTGTGGCAAGTGCATGAATGAAAAATGTGTGATGAAAAATCAGAAACTGAATCTTTATGGTTGCATTTTAGGATGTACGGAAAAAAAACATGCTATGTGATCTATGATTTAGTATGATATATAAAAATAAATAACTGGCGCAACAGTTCAATTTGAACCACGGCCTCGAGATGAGCTAGCAGTGTTAGAGGTGTGTGATCAGCAACACGCTCAACCGAGTTATTTACCCCATAAATGGGTACTCAGCTGCTGAGTGGGCTTAAAGTCCGACACGTTAATCCCCTTTTTTAGCGAAAACTACCGGATTCAGTAGGAATCGAACCGGGGTCCAGTGCGTAGAAGGCGAACGTGCTAACCGTTGCGCCATCCGGACTACATAGTATGATATATGATTTATGGCATATGAATTGTGGTGTAAAATAATTTTTTCTAAAGTAGTGGAGGTGCTATTAGGGTGTTTTTAAAATTTGGAAAATTTTTGAAATAAATCGTTTTTTCATCGCAGACATTGTACTGGGCGAATTACATTGTCGACGGAAGCAGTCGCTTCCTCAATGTCCATTTACGGGCAAAATGGTGACACTGCTTCTGCCGGCAATGTAATGCGTCCATAACATATCATTGGTTGCTGTCTGCGCTAAATAAACAACGCGAGAGCAAAGTGTTATAAAAAAAAAAAGAGAAAAAAAAAAAAAATGTATTACTAAATATTTAGATTAACGCGTTATGAATTCTTTGGTTATATGAATTAGTATAATTATGAAGGGCTAAGATCCCAATTTTTCCGCCTCTCTTCCTGCTCTCTCTCTTCTATAGCGATTGAATTTACGTTGGGAGTTTCTAACTCGAATGGCGCCCGAAACTCACGGTCGGGAGGGCTAAGTCGCGCCGGGCCCACAACATCTGGTGCCCATAAAGAGCCGTTTAAAACCTGTAAGCACGACTGACCTGGAGGGGAAAGGGATCTGTCCTGATTGGACGGTTTCCCTCTGTAAAAATATTTTTGTTGGCCTTGGTGCCCTATTTTGTAGATTGGCTGGTGCAGCCCCAAGTCCCTGCACGGGACCTTGTGCTTTTGTTTAGAGTCTTTGGGAGTTTGGTGCATAGGCACCACCATTAAATTTTCTCGTTTGTTGCTATATTTTTTTTGTTTTGTTGCGGGTTGTAGGATATTTCATTTTTTTGCCTAACGGGTAGACGTGCGATATGGTTTGTTGTACGCATATGGAGGAGGCCGATGACCGCCGTTAATACCCACCCCGCTACTCCCGACAGCTGAGCTGGTCTGCCAGCGCACGTCACGGGTGGTCATCGGAGAGAGGTTTCTCAACACTATGTGTGTTCAGGCCTTCACGGCCAAACTTACCCTCGTCCTCTGGTCTCCAAATGCTACAAATGGCGCCCAACGTGGGACCCAAAATTTAGGTATATTCGTCCTTGGACGAAGAGGACCCAACTTCATCTCGGGTCCTCATATTTTTGTTGCCCCACCACACCAGTCCTTAAACTTTTCGGAGTGCGTTGGCACTCCAAGTCTTTGAGATATAGGCTTCACGCTATTGCTTTGCCCAGGCAGACCGTAGGACTGGTGTTCCTTCCCCTTCCACATCCCTTTAACGTAGCATTTCCCTTTCCCTGACAAGCCCTGATCTGCTTTCTGTTGTTGTTTGAGGTTTTTCCGCCTTGTGAGGTATGTCCGCCTCCTTTTCAAGAATAGAGGATAATTGATGTCTTTGTCGATTATCCTACTGGGAAGATAGGAGGAAACAGCCTCACCTTTTTGTGGCAGATCAGGGTCTTACAATAAGCCTTACATGGTTGGTGCGGTTAGTCTCCTCTAACGTCTCTGACAGGAAGATAGCGACGCTAAGTCACTTCCCAAAGAGGACGATTGGCTTCCGGATCTCGGCCATCGTATGGTAGGTCGAGCAGGTCACGCGCAACGTTAATGGTTAAAGGCCATAGGCGTTGCAGGCCATCGTATGGTCGAGTGGAAGGCCGACCACGAGGGAAGGCAAGCTGGGTCGAACGCTGCGGCAAGTGATTAGTTGAAGCACTTCCTAGAGTCAGCCGAGGAGATGTGGTCGGCTAACCGTGTAAGGCAGTGGTTTTACCTTCCTTAGTTTGAATCACCATCCCGTCTAGCGTCGATTCACGGCTAATGGAGATATTGAAATGCGGGTAGTGGGCAATGGTGCCAGCTACGCGACGTATCTCCTGCGGTTGTTGATGACAAGCTGGTCGGGGGAAGTGGTTCAACTAATTTGTTTTTCTTTGCGCCCCATTTATGCCCCAATGAAGGACATTTCCTTTTCCTCTATCAGGTCATGTCATATAGTGTTTTTTTTTGCTGACGGCAAATATTTTAGCTAGAAATAGAGAGAGAGACGGAGAGGGAGGCAGAAATAAGACGTAATTTGAATTATTGTTGATACTCTTTAATCAGTAAAATAACTTTTATACAATTTTTGAAAAATTTGATTCTTAGTGTTAACCACTCAATATACGTGGCTTACACTCAACAACAATTACACACATACGCCGTGTAACTTCATTATATGATACTCTTTACTTTAAATTTACATTAACTTTTATACAATTCTTGAAAAATTGGATTCTTAGTGTTAACCACTCAATATACGTGGCTTACACTCAACAACAATTACACACATACGTCGTATAACTTCATTATTTTTTTTACCAAGCGTGATCCAATTAGGACATGTTGACGTATCATTGCATCCCGCTAACTAGATAAAGGATTATCGGGGTTGCTTCGAGACTAGTGATTTTGGATTACGGACTAGTACTTCCGGTAATTCCTCAACCCTCGTTAGCACAGTTCACCCATTCTCTAATACCGGCTATAGACATTTTTTTTTGGAATCCCTAACGTTAAAGACACTTGCTCACTTCACGGATTACCCGGAATCATAGGGTATTTGGCGAATCGAGCAATATTCCACATCGTCTTGGTTATATGATGGCGTCGCCACATGATCGGGAAACCTCCGACTGGGCGGAGATGGCTAGAGAGGAGGAAGCAAATCGCTGCACTATCTGCAGTTTAGAGATGACTCCTATAGAAGATTTAGTCCGAACCCCCTGTACGCACGATTTTCACCAGACCTGCATCTGCACATGGTTGAAAAACAATAACACCTGTCCTAATTGCAGGAAGCAACTATCAAAGGAACAGTTAGTGCCGCGATTTTCTTCCCTTTCACCTACACGTCCTCCTTTATCTACGGGAGCAGTTTCGAGGAACCGACCAATGACGAGGTCACAATCGAATAAAATGACGGTCTCGCAGAATTCCGCAGTTACGTCTGCCTTAAGACGTGAGCGAACAACAGGCTCCTCAGGAGTGCAAGACCAGGAAGAACTAGTAGAACAGCTGTTACCTCGATTGGAATCGATGGTCGTGTCCGCTGTAAATATGTTATCTCCCGAATACCGGGTTAATGCTAGCCAAGCTGCTCCACTACGTCGTGCTTCTATCAGCAATGCCTCAAATAGGGTTCTTTCACCGGCTCCTCCTAGATTAGAGAACACTGCTAGACGCCCGCGCCCCCCTCGTTACAGCATGCCCCCACCAAATAATGTACGCCCTACAACCTTTACGCCGCAAAACCGTAGGAGACCACCTCCGCGAGATTTTGAATCGCAATATATCTCCCCGGAAAAAGTAGCTACAATATTATCCGGTTGGAATCTAAAATTTAGTGGGGAAGATTCCAATATCACAATTGATTCATTTCTATATCGAGTAGAGGCTTTGACACGTCAGACGTTGAGAGGGGATTTCGATATCCTGTGCAATTATTTGCACATTCTACTATCTGGGAAAGCGCTTGAGTGGTACTGGCGTTATCATCGCGCTCAAAGAACTTTGCATTGGCAGTCGATTCAAGAATCACTCCGCGATCAATTCAGGGATCGATTAACGGACATGGACCTGGTGCAATTGATACGCAATCGACAACAACGTCATAATGAGTCGTTCGATGTGTTTTATAACAATGTATTAAAATTAACCGATCGTCTAACGCGCCCGATGCCCGAGAGGGAGCTACTGGATATTTTGCGTCGGAATTTACGTCCCGATCATCGACGTGACGGTCTACATGTGAACTTCTTTTCTATTCGAGACCTACGCATGTACATTCTTCAAACGGAAAACTTTGAGGAGGAGATGAACCGGATGCGTCCACCGCGTCAATTTCCTCGTCCTCAGATATCGGGGATTGGTTACCAAGAACCGGACTGCAACAGGTACGATTTGCCCGATGAACCTCAACAGCAGTACTTCAATGCTCCTGTTATAGCGGAGTTACCAGCAGGATTCATTTGCTGGAACTGCAGACAAAGAGGCCATCGCTACGACGACTGTGCAGCAGAGCGACGAACCTTCTGCTACGGTTGTGGTGCTGCAAACGTAGTGAAACCCAATTGCCCAAAATGTAGTACCCCAAAAAACTTCACCACGAGGATGCGAACCACCCCAGCATCCTCCAAGGGTACTCAATGGGAGGAGATGCCCTAGATACTCGAACGAATACCGATCGCATTCACGAGTATTCGCGACAAAACTTAACATTTTCACCGGAGGAGATTATACCTAATTTGCCAGCCCCTGATTGGTCTTCACCAGCCTTGTCGCTACTTGATTTGCCAAACCCTGACTTGTCTTCTCCAGCCTTGATCTCACTTGATAGGACAAACCCTAAATTGTTTACACCTGATTTGTCTTCTCCAGCTTCGATCTTTCTCGATTTGCCATCTCCTGACGTGTCTCCTTCAGCTTCAACTTTACTGGATCTATCACAACCTGACGTCTTACCTTCGGAAATCTTAACACCGGATGAGCCACCATTGTGCTTGCAACCGGTTCAGTCTAGTTCACACTTTGGGGTAGCAACATCTAACTTACCCACACTTACAGGTCATAACACCCCTGCTCTAGACTCCAACCCCACTGCTACAAACACACTGCCACCTTTTTCTGCTGTACCCGCCGTTCGCCTTATGCATTCGCGTTCAGCGCAAACTGAGAATTCGTCCTTCGATCTAGTGGAACCATCGTCCTCTAATGTGGCCCCATGCCTACCGTTCAAACCGTATCACGTTAGACTAAAGGAGTATGAAGAAGCTCGTAAACGTATTTTTGGTTATGAAGAAGTAGCACAACCAAAACCAAAACCCAAACGCGCTACTCTTTGGTTACGTCGCTTCTGGAAAAACGTGAAGAACTCCCGCCGTCTGTACTATTCATCCATCCTGGTAGACCAGCCCTCGGATGATCTTCGGCCGTACGCGAAGGTAAAAGTATTTGGCGAAGAAGTGGTAGGATTAATAGATACCGGCGCTTCAGTTTCCTGCATATCCGCAAACTTTGCAAGAAAATTCGTACAAGATGGTAAACATCCTTGGAAGCGATTCCACTTAGCACTATCAACGGCAGATGGTACTAAACATAACACCCTGGGTCAAGCAGTAGGGGCAATCACATTTAAAGGCCTGACTAAAGTGATGACCTTTCTCATCATACCATCTCTTAGTCAGAATATGTATTTAGGAGTGGATTTCGTGCGTGAATTTAATCTGGCTCCTAATTTGTTTTCGGCATCGCTTTCGTTTGCTAACGCCGGCATTCACGAGTTATCAGAGGTTGACAATCAACATCAATTGTCCCCCGAGCAGCACGCGGTTCTCAATTCAGTTATCTCCAGCTTCCCGTCCTACTCCAAGGAAGGACTTGGGCGAACCACCCTAATTAAACATAAGATAGAGGTTGGCAACAACAAGCCAATCAAACAGCGTCACTTCGCAATCTCCCCTGCGATAGAAAAATTGCTCTTCGCGGAGTTGGACAGGATGCTGGAGATGGGTGTAATTGAGGAGTCGCAGAGCAGCTGGGCTTCTCCGGTAACAGTGGTCGTTAAGCCGGGAAAAATCCGTATGTGCCTCGACGCACGCAAGGTAAACAGTGTCACCGTGAAGGATGCCTATCCGTTACCCCTCATCGAGGGGATTCTTAGTCGGCTGCCACAGGCAGAATTTATCAGCAGCCTTGATCTAAAAGATGCCTTCTGGCAAATTCCCCTCGATGAGGAGTCTCGAGATAAAACAGCCTTCACGGTACCCGGCCGTCCGCTTTACCACTTCGTGACCATGCCTTTTGGGTTGTGTAATGCTCCTCAAACAATGCAACGGTTGATGGATAAAGTAATACCAGCGGACATTCGTCACCAGGTTTTCGTTTATCTCGATGACCTGTTGGTAGTATCCACAACGTTTGAGGAGCATTGCGCATTACTCAGTAGAGTAGCTATGTGCCTTAAAAACGCTGGCCTCACCTTAAATGTGGAAAAAAGCCACTTTTGTATGAAAGAGGTGAAATATTTAGGCCACATCATTGGGAATGGAAACATCCAGACTGACCCGGATAAGGTTTCTGCCATTCAGCAATTTCCGCTACCCAAGTCTGTACGACAGCTCAGACGCTTCCTAGGTGTTTGCGGTTGGTACAGGCGTTTCGTACCTAACTATTCATCAGCGACGGCTCCGTTGACGGACATGTTACGCAAGGGTCGTTCTTTTTTGTGGACAGAAGAGGCTCTTCACGCATTTAATGCGCTAAAGCAGAGTCTCTCTTCCGCGCCAGTCCTACACAGTCCGGACTTTTCACGCCCATTCTCGATTCAATGTGACGCAAGTCAAGACGGGATTGGAGCTGTGCTAGTACAAGTAACCGATGACGGCGCGGAAGCTCCCATTGCTTTCATGTCACAAAAATTAAACGACCGCACAACGTAACTATACCGTCACGGAGCAGGAATGCCTTGCTGCGGTAACCGCCATTCAAAAATTCCGGCCTTACGTGGAAGGTCAGGAATTCGAGGTGGTTACTGACCACACCAAGGCCGATTAGCCCGCTGGGCTTTGAAATTGCAAGGCTTTTCCTTTTCCATTCGTCACCGCAAAGGAAGTGAGCACGTAGTGCCCGACGCCTTATCACGGGTTCACGACCATACAGTGGCAGACATTGCTATCCAGAATGACACCTCTCTGGATATCGATCTTAACTCGCCACATTTCCAGTCTGAACAGTATCTGCAGCTCATACAGAAGATTCGGGAAGAAGAGCAGCACCTTCCAGACCTTAAAATTGTCGACGGATTTATTTACCGACGGTCGGAGTATGCGAGCGGGGATAAAATCCAGGAGGAGCTGACTTGGAAACTTTGGGTTCCAGTAGAACTAACTCATGAGTTGATCCAAAAAGCGCATAATCCACCATTGTGCTCACATGGTGGTTTTGGGAAGACGCTTCAACGCCTACGGACCCTGTTCTATTGGCCCAAAATGTCTCGCCAAGTGAGGGAATTCGTGTCGCAATGCGACGTATGCAAGACAACCAAGGCCCCGAATAAGCCCCTTCGACCACCAATGGGTGCCCCTCCAATCCCCGATCGCATATTTCAACGGTTGTATATTGATCTGATTGGCCCTTACCCGCGTAGTAAGGCTGGAAATGTGGGAGCTATTGTCGTGCTGGATAGCTTATCCAAATTTCCTTTTATAGAACCTGTAAAAAAATTTACCACGAACATCATTACGGAATTCCTAGAGCAGAGGGTGTTTCACGTCTTCGGTGTCCCCGAAACTGTCGTGACCGACAACGGGGTGCAATTCAGGTCCTCCCTATTTAACACCTTGCTGAACCGTTATGGCGTGAAACATTTCTTCACCGCCCTATACTCCCCTCAAGCTAATGCATCGGAACGCGTAAACCGTTCGCTGATAGCTGCCATCCGGGCTTACGTTAAGCCAGATCAGAAGGATTGGGACTCTAACGTCTCGAAAATCAACTGTGCACTGAGATCGGCATACCATTCTGCAATAGGTTACTCTCCCTACTTTTCGCTTTTCGGTCAGACGATGCTTCTGCACGCCAGCTCGTACAACATCCTCCGTCACGCCAAAATGCTCGGTGACCCCGCGGCGTCGATCGCACCGGATGTGAAACTGGATCTGATCCGAGAGCAGATCCAACAAAATTTGCATTCGGCTAACCAAAACAATGCTCGATTTTACAACCTAAGAGCTAGGCCAGCGAAATTCAAAGTAGGGGAGGTAATTTTTTATCGCAACTTCGCACAGAGTTGTGCCGCCGATCATTTTAATGCGAAGTTAGGCCCTAAGTTCCTTAAAGGTCGGATTCTGGCGCCGGTTGGTAGTGCATGCTATACGATAGAGGATATGCATGGCAAGAGGGTGGGGATGTTTCACGCCAAAGACATCCGAACTTAGCTCACGACACTACTTATTTTTGGGAAATAGACCATTCAGCCGAATCCTCGCTACAACGATTGCAGCGATGATCCATCTGTGTTGTACTGGGCGAATTACATTGTCGACGGAAGCAGTCGCTTCCTCAATGTCCATTTACGGGCAAAATGGTGGCACTGCTTCTGCCGGCAATGTAATGCGTCCATAACATAGCATTGGTTGCTGTCTGCGCTAAATAAACAACGCGAGAGCAAAGTGTTATAAAAAAAAAAGAGAAAAAAAAAATTAAAAAAAAAAAAAAAATTTATTACTAAATATTTAGATTAACGCGTTATGAATTCTTTGGTTATATGAATTAGTATAATTATGAAGGGCTAAGATCCCAATTTTTCCGCCTCTCTTCCTGTTCTTTCTCTTCTATAGCGATTGAATTTACGTTGGGAGTTTCTAACTCGAATGGCGCCCGAAACTCACGGTCGGGAGGGCTAAGTCGCGCCGGGCCCACAACATCTGGTGCCCATAAAGAGCCGTTTAAAACCTGTAGGCACGACTGACCTGGAGGGGAAAGGGATCTGTCCTGATTGGACGGTTTCCCTCTGTAAAAATATTTTTGTTGGCCTTGGTGCCCTATTTTGTAGATTGGCTGGTGCAGCCCCAAGTCCCTGCACGGGACCTTGTGCTTTTGTTTAGAGTCTTTGGGAGTTTGGTGCATAGGCACCACCATTAAATTTTCTCGTTTGTTGCTATATTTTTTTTGTTTTGTTGCGGGTTGTAGGATATTTCATTTTTTTGCCTAACGGGTAGACGTGCGATATGGTTTGTTGTACGCATATGGAGGAGGCCGATGACCGCCGTTAATACCCACCCCGCTACTCCCGACAGCTGAGCTGGTCTGCCAGCGCACGTCACGGGTGGTCATCGGAGAGAGGTTTCTCAACACTATGTGTGTTCAGGCCTTCACGGCCAAACTTACCCTCGTCCTCCGGTCTCCAAATGCTACAACATTTCATTCATGCACTTGCCACAAGCCACGCCCACAACGGTGAACTCGTCGTGATCATGCAATTGTGTATGGCCGAAAATGGTAACTCACACATATGAAATTGATAAACCATGCCACGCATACAATGGCAGCTGAGAAGCCTTCGGCTTTTTAATCAACAGACACAGCTAATTTGATGTGCTGTTGTCCTTATGACTCTATAAGCCGGTTTACTTTAAATTGTAGCCGTTGCTTCTAGAGCGTTAAGGCTAATTTTTGTGCTAGAGATTATCTGCATCCTGCTCCTAAGATTATTTTGTACTGAGCTTCAGCCCTTTGTATCGTTTCTCTATGGCTACGACTCCCGGTATATAGCCCTAAGTCGCTCGTTTCACTCCTTCTATATGTACCAGCATCCGTTTTGTCCTAGCATATCTGCATCCAACATTTTTTTTTTTTCTTTATTTTGGTCTTTGCACAATTTCGATTTCAAATTTAAATCGGGTGGCAGTTACCGCGGCGGTTGGCGCAGTTTGGATAAACTCAGCCTAATGTTTCCAAGTCGACCATTTTAACTTTTTTTATGTTATGTGATGCAAGAAATCATAGAAACGCATCCCTATCTTATTTTACTTTTTCGTTTATGGAATACCACTATTTCGGTACGGGGCACCGATATTAGGCATGACGAAAGTGGCCATCCGAAATAATCCATATGGATACTTACATTTTAACCGAAAGTGTTCATCGAAAAATAACGGTTTAAAATCGAAATAGGGTGTGCGTTGAATTGAACTTTAAATGCAAATCGAAAGTGGTCAAAGTCGACAGTGGATTCAGCCGAAATTGTCCATTAATGGATAATTTCCAAATGGCTATTTTCATGGTGTCTTTCGGTACCCCGACGTGGCCATGAGCTATCAGTCTAGCAGGTCTCATGGCCAGACTCACGGCGGCCAGATTTCACGAAAATCTCAAATCACAATTTCGTAAGTCCATCGTAAGATCAGCCAATTGGGATTTTCGTAAGTGTCTTGAGATAATCACATAAGTGAGTGGAACGCTTTAGTCTAATATCTGGATCCTATAAAACTGCATTTATCATTCCATCCTTCTTTCTTAATTCGGCAGTTATAACGATTCCTTTTTATTCTCTATTTGTTTTTCTTGACCTCATAACTATTTTCCGTACTCGATTATAGTACCAGTGTTGTATGTGTGAAATCAATTAGCGTGTTTTTAAAAGTATAACCATTCAACATATTTAATAACAGTTTTCTGATTTTCACACCTCCTCCTTCTTCGTGTAAATATCAACTTCCAGCTTCTTTTTATTCTGCCGGTTCAAATCTTCCTTTAACGTGCCTCTCCCACATTTTCACTCCCGACCCCATTAAGGTTTATAATTTATAAACCATAATATTTATAATAAAACACATACGCTCATATTCGTTTCAAACGATTCATACAATTACCATATATTATTTCATAAACAAACGAAAAAAAGTGTTTTTTTTTTAGGATGAACAACTTTTCAGAATTCAAATGCAATTCGAACATGAACTGCATTGTGCAAAAACATTGTGGTGTATTTCACGTTTCGGTCACGGTCTCACGCGTCTACAATTCTCTGTGAAACGTGGTGGTTTCTTTTTACGATGAAATGTACGGGAAATTTAAAAAAAAAGTATATGAAATATCAATATTGAATTGTGGAAATACATATATTCAAAATGTTGTTTATCGAATTCTTCATTTATTCCATTATAATCCCCGGACATATAAAGCCATTTTCATAGCTATTTTCTATGAAAACCTTTTTCCATTTCCACGCTTACGGTGAAGTGTACAACGGCCTTTACAAACAATAATTTTTTGCTAGTTTCAAATTCAAAATTTCGAAATGTATTTATGTACATTTGAATTTTCGAATATGTATTTCATTTCAATACGAGATTACTACTCCTGCTATAAAAAGCTGCTTTTTGAAATTGCATGGAACCACACCGCCATCTACATGATCTAGCTAATATAACCACCTGCGGTCCAATTTATCCACAACTGCTACAGAATCCACATGTTCCACGCAAAGACCGTCATATACGCATCAACTTGTTTTTCTCTGGTTTTCGTTTCATTGCATAATCATAAGGGTCCCTTTATTCTGCTGCGCACCATCAGCCATAGGACCACCACAGGAAGCCTGAAAAAAAAACGAAAAACACATCAAATGACTTAGGAAAGAAACTCTCTAATTTGAGCACAAAAGAATGTTCCGTTAGTGCAGTCGACAATAGAAAAAAGTGCTGAACGCCAGCGAAAGGAATTGCCAACCATCTAATTTTAAAAATAATGGGGTTTTACCCCTTTCCTACGTAACTGTCATACCTACGGGCATTTGACTTATCTCAAATTAAAGCTTATTTAGTTTAAAGAAAAATCGATCCTAATAATTTTCCTTTTGGGACTAATATTTAATCCGTTATTTGATGAAATACACCTAAAACTGATCATTTTTCCACTTTGTGGGAACAAAGGAGTAATTAACAAGAAGTGTTTCTCAAATTCGATCAGCTACGTCGCTATTGGTTGTAGAAAAAAACTTGTCAGATGAAATTTGTAGTAAATTTTGTGCTCTACAAAAATCGAATAAGCATACTTTGCGCTAAAATTAACTGGAGCGGAGTTATAGGCGAAAAACTGATAAAAGTGCCAGTTTTTCATCGTAGCGGGGGAAGCACAGGGGGAGAGTGACGCAAACTTGGATTTTTTACTACCCCACCGACTTATACAACATATAAAAAATTCAGAGCTACCGCAGCTTTTGCACGCTAACCCCCCTTATTTGGTATCTATTTATTGGATTAATAGCGATAAATTAAATAAGTAGCTTATAAATTTCATAAACCAGGTATGAAAGGATACGATAATTACGGTAGGTACAATTTCCTATTTCATTTTTTGGGAACCTAAGTTTTTATATTCCATATTATTTCTCGTCTGTAAAATCGACCTAGAACAGATTACCACGTTTAGCAAGGAGTACGTTTAGACCGTGCGAACTACTTGGAGGATTAACTAATACGAAGAAACTCACCGCGGTCTAAACCTACCAGATTAGTTGGTGCTACGACTAACTTTAATTCCATTTGCCATGCGGTACTGAGCTGACTACAGCTATCATGGCGTGTAATTTTTGCGTTTTCTGCTATGAACTTGAATCCGAACGTCTGGCTCAAAGTTAGCGATTCGCCTGGATTATGAGCAATCCCGAAATGACCGAAAAGACAATAAAACCACAGCTGACATCGGTAATACTTGGTGCACCCGTCGGTCTAAACACACCAAGAACTTGAACTAACTCGAATTCACCAAAGTTAGTGCTACGATTCTTACCACGGTCTAAACGTAGTCAAGGGCGACCGGTAGCTCAGTGCGTAGAGGCATCAGTGTCATGTCCGACCAGCGGCGCTTCGGGTTCGGATACCGTCCACGACGACGTTCGTGGCCATGGACGTTTGTGTTGTCTCCCCCCTGTGGTGCGGGGTATAATAATAAGATACAGCATCTCTCGATTTGTCGCAGGTAGGCGGCCAAATTGGGGAGCAAGAGGTGCATGTTGGTAACTGTATTCTTGAAAACTAGTGTATGCCAAAAAAACGTCAGTTGCACATGGAACAGTTGATGCAATGGGCTAGGGAATTGTTATCTAAAAATACAGGCCCCCGCTCAGCTGATCGTGGTGAATTCGACTTCTATTTTGACGTCAATTTTACGTCATTAATTCCTTGCCAAGGCAGTGACTGCACACCATGATGTCCCCGGCACGACATATTTTTACAATTGAAATTGCGTCAGATGGCATTTTAGTCCTCTAAAAAACACACTTTCTGGACACTTGCAGCAATTTAGTCGAAGCCGCAGCCCCGGGGATCAATCGCAGAGTATCGTGGAAAAAATACATCTTTTGACCGCAGGACACATTTTCATCGTGTACGTGTTTGCTTTCTCGGATCGCTAGATGAAATGTAACTAGCAAATAAACACTGAACGCGGAAAAGGAAAACTGAACATGGAACGCACAAAAACCGGAGACTCGCCGCCATCAGTCGCCGACCACTGGATTCTGGATACGACGAAATCGTAATTACGTAATTTAGCCGTCAAAATCAGCTGAGCGGAGGCCTGTATTTTTAGATGGCAGTGGTTAGGGCAATTGAGTCGTAGTAGTATGGAGAGCGGTGTATTTATTAATTGAAATTTGAATTTTATAAATATTTCACCTTACACATCAATAATACGAGAATCGGTTTAAAATGTTCAAATCTACTCCACGTTCCATAATATGCATATTGGAGCTAGACTTTAATTTACCCGTTCCGACGCCGCGCCGCCGTACAAGTATATATTAACCTTCGAAAGCCCGAGTTCGGAAAGTTGCTTCTTCACCATTGCCCTTTCATACCACTCTACGGCTTCGCGTTGCTCTGCCCGTGGTGTTGGCACTTCGCCTATTCTGGCGGTATAATCGCAGCTTCCTTCTGCAGGCAGTTCGGTTTTGGATAGTATCATCGCCGAGATTAATGTGTTGTTGTTGCTTCTTCATCTGATCGATCCACGTGTGTTTCCGTCTGCCTCGGGGTTTGGGTCCATAGCCAATGGAACATTCATTGTTAGTGCCTTCATGGCTGGGTTCTCAGGTGGATGCATGACAATACCAATCCTTACAACGATCTTCGAGCATTTCAGTGATCGGTTGCTCAACAAACAAGCTACCACGGATGTAGATTTTTTTGCTACGATCCTTTTTGGTCACACCGGTTGACATCCGTAGCATTTTCTCCTCGGTTGCAGTCATTTTACTTTCGTATGTCTTGTACACACTCCAGCATTCAGACGCATACAAGAAAGCAGGACATACGACCGTTTTCTATAACTTGCCCTTAACCTTTCGTGGCGTCTTCTTGTCGCCGAAAATTCCAGAATTTTCTCGCCACTTCATCCAACTGACACTGATGCGTTGTTTGATATCATCATCCTTGTTGACCATCGAACCCACGTAGTTGAACCTTGTACAGTACTTCAGCTGTTCTCCTTTAATGTGTCGGTTTCTCTGGATCTGAGAAAGGACAACAAAGATACAAGATATTCAGTCTTTGGTATGATAATCCTCAGTCCATGATCCTCCAGTATCTTAGGCGGTTATTACACTATAAAAGTTCTTTTACAAGCGTCTTTGACGAGCGATATTTTGAAAGAACTTTTATGAATGACATTAGCCGCCTAAGGGAGAAGGGGTGCAAGCTTGTAACAAAAGTACTTGAAACAAGCAACGTTCATGTGGCAGATCTTTTGTTAGGCGGCTATTACGCTAGAAAAGTTCTTTGAAAATATCGTTTATAACAGATATTTGTAAAAGAACATTTATAGTGTAATAGCCGCCTTACACCACTTGGTCGGAAAGTTGCTACGTGTACGAGTGTACCATAGAGATATACCTATATGGACACCAAATCCGCATATAACGTACACTAAATTCTCTGAAGTAATTCCACCACGTACGATCTGGTAAAAAGTAAACGGATAGACAAACACCCTCTTTACTCCACAACACCCGCCCGTTCCGTATAGTTGCCACTTGAAATGTCAAACTCACATTCTCCTCATGTGCAAAATTGCTTCATTCCTCTCGCCCAATTTCATTTCCTTGCCTCTCTCTTCTCAGAAATGTACCTTTTTGTAACTTTTTTTTCTATATTCAACGAAAAAATGCATAGGGTGGCCAACTGTACCGAAATTACCGAAACTGTATCGAAACAGTACCGAAACTGTATCGAAACAGTACCGAAACTGCAACCTCTTGTACCGTGTACCGAAGCTTCACTTCGGTACCCGGAAATATACCGTATATATAATATTTTATCATAGAAATATTTAAGCACTTGTCGAATATTTTTTTCAGGTATAGTTTTTAGATTCCATTTTCTGCTGGAAGCAATTGAATCAGAAGGATAACACATATACGATTTTAAAACGAAAACAACTAATGCATTAACAAGTGATTCTTTGGAATGGGAATATATTAAGATATGATATTTTCTTTTCTTTTTTTATTAGTGAACAAGCTTTCCGGATGTATGTTGTAAAATTCACCTGGAGTTGACGTGAACTTAAGAAAACAACAACTTCAGTCCCTATGTCTGAGATGCGCTTAAAAAATTTTTTTTTCTCACCTTATGGTCGCCACACACTCGCGTCCATTTGGACGTAGATCAAAATGGATCCGATCCAAACGATCCAGATCCAAATTTCGCAATCACACACGACGAGTCAATCTATCGCGGGTCAATTTCGACGACGAACTCGATTTCCAGTTATTCAATTGAATTTCACGCAACAACAATTGGAATACAATGGTTCTGCTTAAAACGCTTGGCGACCGCCAACTAGCACAAACGATTTTTGTTTGTTGCTATTTAGCAGTTGTATTAGTCTTATTTAATTAAAAGACGTCTGCTCGCTACTATGACTTTATTGCAAGTGATCAATTCTATGTTAAAATTCTATGACATTCATGATATATTTACAGTGAGGTACGTCTATGTTGACGTTCTATGTTATCTATGATATTATCTACAGTGAGGGATGCTTATAGTATATTTACTTATAATACATCTCCCCTTTTAAATAATAATTTATAGGTAAATTATAACTAATTTTTCTCGGAAATAAATCCAAAATTAGAAAACAATTCAATTCATAAATTTAAGAAATAATATACAAGAGTATTACAATCTACTATTTCATTTCTTTTTTATTTTCTAATCGATTTTGTTAAATTGATTAGGTGATAATTATTTCAGTTTAATTTAACATAAAATACATTTTCATTATATTCATTCAATATGTTCAATTGTTAAATACATTTTAAATTATAACTGCAAATATTCTATCTTCTAATTCTTATAAAGTTAGAATTCCTCCTTAAAACTTTACCATCGCCAAATTCAATCCAGTATGATCTAGGGTTTTTATCTTTTTTCTTTATTACCGCTGGTGTCCAATAATTTTTTTCTTTAATCCATACTTTATCCCCATTTTCAAAATTATTTTTAAATTTGCTGTTTTTATCATGATAAAACTTATTTGTTCGGTTGTTTTGTAATAAAATCGGATATATTTCATTATTAGTAATTTCATTTTTCATTAATGCATCTTTACACGGTACCAATGTTCTTGTACGACGACCCATCAAAATTTCAACCGGCGATAGTTTCGAGTTTTTAATTGGTGCGTTCCTATATTCAAGTAAAGCTAACCATAAACACTTTTTTGATTCTTGTGATTTAACAACAATTTTTTTAGCGATACCCACCATTTTTTCGGCAAATCCATTTGATTTTGGGTATAGGGGACTACTATTCACTATTTGAAAATCCCAGTTTTTTGCAAACTCCTGGAATGCATAAGAATTAAATGGCATGTTATCTGCAACAATTGTCAAAGGTATGCCATGGATAGAAAATAAAATTGTCAACTTTTCAATAATAGAAGTGGCAGTTTTATTCTTTAATGGAATAATATCCAGATATTTGGAGTAATAATCACCGACCACTAAGTAAGGTTTTGCAGAAACCTCCATTATATCTGCTCCTATTTTTCTAAAAGGGAATTCTGGTATCGAGTGATTAATTAGGGGTTCTTTGGTTTCAGAACGTTTATATTTTTCGCAAATATTACATTTGTAAATCATTTGTTCAATGTCATTATTAATTGACGGCCAAAAAACTAAGGACCTAGCCCTGTTTTTGGTTTTCTCTATACCTAAGTGGGGTAAATGAAGTTTTTCTAATACTTCATTTCTGAAACAATTTTTTACAAAAATTCTATTGTTGAGAAATATCAAATCATCCTCAACAAAAAGATCATTTTTAAGCTTCCAAAAGCATCTCAAATTCTCTGGTAATGAATTTTTAATTACAGGCCAACCCTCATGTATAATATTATAAAGTTTGCTTAGTATTTGGTCCTTTTTAGTTGCAATTTGATAAAGTTTCTTTTTATCATCACTAATACTTATAGTGTGTACTATGTCCTTAAGACCTTTTACTTCCTCACGTTCAGGATCTTCAGCCTTGAAATTTCTAGATAATAGGTCTGCAACGTACATAAACTTTCCTGGTGAAAATGTAAATCGAAGTTTATACTTTTCTAGTTTTAGTTTGAGTCTCTGAAGTCTAGCAGATGGTATGCTAGAATAGTTTTTAGACATTATTCCTAGCAAAGGCTTATGGTCTGTTATAATTTCAACTTCTCTACCGTAAATATAATGATGAAACTTGTTACACGCAAAATAGACTGCTAGAAATTCCTTATCAATTTGGGGATAGTTTATCTCTGTTTCTGTGAGACAACGTGAAGCGAAACACACTGGCTTTCCCTTTTGCATCAGACATGCCCCTAAGCCATTCTTTGACGCATCTGTTTGTAGGGATATGGTTTCGTTAGCATCAAAATGAGCTAAAGTAGGCGAATTTTTAATAGCAGTTTTAATTTTCTCTAAACATTCAGTCTCGTTCTGTCCCCATTTAAAAACAATATTATTTTTTAGAAGTAATCTTAAAGGTGTCGATATTTCAGCAAGGTTCGGCACATAGCTTCGAACATAATTTATAAAACCTAAAAGTTTCTGCAAGTCTTTTTTCGTTTTAGGATTATCTAAAATAAGTTTTCAATTGCTTTCATTCTATTTTTTTCACAAGATATGCCATCTGAATTTATAGTATGCCCTAAAAAATCTATCTCCGTCTTTCGATATTGTAACTTATCTTTATTAAATTTGTTTAGCTTTCTAGCTCGTTCCATTAATAAGTTAACTGTCTCATCATGCTCTTCTTCATTTGAAGCAGCAACGCATATGTCATCTATATAGATGATCACATTTGGAATGTCCTTGAAGTTTTCCTCATTCACTTTTTGGAACACTTCCGGAGCTATCTTTAATCCGAATGGCAATTTCTTAAACCTGAATAATCCAAACGGTGTGCTAAATGTACACAATTTTTTGGATTCTTCGCTAAGTTGGATTTGGTAAAATCCCTCTCTGCAATCGAAGACCGAAAATAACCGCTTATGGCAGAACTTAGGTTTAATATCCTCAAACGAGGGTATTTCATAAAATTCCTCTTTAATATTTTTATTAAGATCCTGAGGATCAAGGCAAATACGAATTTTCCCATTCGGCTTCTCCACAATCACTATGTTTGAAATCCACTCAGCAGATTCATTAACTTTTTCAATAATATTACTTTGGCAAAGACGTTCTAATTCATTGTACAGTGGTTTCTTAAGCATTTGTGGAACTCGTCGAGCAGGTCTAGCTACAGGGATTGCACTATCTTTCAATTGTATCTTAAAATCCTTTAAAAAACACCCAGCACCTTCAAAAACATCTTTAAATCGCGAAAACAATTGTTGCTCAGAAGAAACTTCTAGAAAATCTACCTTTTTAATTAAATCTAAATCTATACAAGCTTTCAACCCTAATATAGGCACCGCGCGTTCACTATCTACAACGAAAAAATTTAATTGTCTTCTAGTATTTTTGTGAATGACTTCTAACTTAGTAACACCCAGTGTACTAATTTCAGATCCGTTATATGCCGTTAATTTAGTGTGATCGTCACGAACTAGTATGTTTTTAAGCACCGTTAAATATTTCGATGGAATAATATTAATATCAGCACCCGTGTCTAACTTAAAATTGATCATATTCGATTGAATTTGGAGTAATATATACCATGGTTCACTTTTCACTTCATGTATATCAATTGAATCTATAAACTTCTTCTTGACTGGAACTATCATTTACAGTTTTAACATTGAATTCCGATTTTTTTGTATTATTTTTGCACACTACAGCCCAATGATTCATTTTATCACAAATTTTACATTTTTTGCCATACGCTGGGCAACTATTTCTAGCTTTTTTATGTGTTTTGTTGCAAAATTTACATTTAATTTGCTCTGTATTAATGTTTTTCCCATCAAAATTACCTTTCTTATCAAAAGCAGGTTGTTTCTCATTCGTCTTGCTTGAATTCGGTTGTCGATTTTTCCATTTAACCTCATCGATCGTTTTTGTATTGCCAATTCTCATCTCGTTGAATTGTTTCCTCGCCGCTTCATATTGCTTACAAAGTTGCACAGCTTTCTCGGCAGTCAATGATTCCGTTTTCAGCAACTCCTTCTGTAAATTCTTGTTCTCGATGCCAAGTACTATACGGTCCCGTAGCATTCTTTGCTCATCATGAAAATTGCAGGGTTTCAATAGCTTCTTTAGATCCACTAAATATGACTCGAATGGTTCGCCTGGCTTTTGTTGTCGCATGTGAAAGAGAAATGAATCGAATACCTCATTTTTCTTCGGAATGCAATGATCCCTGAATGCATTTTTAACAGCCGTCAAATCCTTTTTGTTCTCTTCGGATAAATCGAATGTCTTGAACAAGTCGATCGCTGCTTTGCCGGCTGAATTAAGAAAAACGGCCACCCGAACTTCTACAGACTTCTTGTTCAATTCGGCCGCAGTTTCAAACACCTCAAAATTTTCACAGAAACTTTTTCAATTTTCGGCAACATTTCCTTCCAAGTCCAATTCGTCAACTTTCCTCAAAAAATCCATCTTTTCCACGTGCACTTCAATGACTCGCGTTTTTGGAGGTCTTCCTCTTATTTTTTTAATCAAATTTTGATGTGGATCTGCTTCAACTTTTTTCTTTTTAACAAGTCCCATCACTTTCACTCAGTGATTATTGCGACATTTTCACAAAATACTCTTACCTTTAGCGACCGCATGGTACTTTTTATTGTTTCACCGGCTGCGCCATGTATTAGTCTTATTTAATTAAAAGACGTCTGCTCGCTACTATGACTTTATTGCAAGTGATCAATTCTATGTTAAAATTCTATGACATTCATGATATATTTACAGTGAGGTACGTCTATGTTGACGTTCTATGTTATCTATGATATTATCTACAGTGAGGGATGCTTATAGTATATTTACTTATAATACAGCAGTGACAACACAAAACATGAACAAAATTTAACTCCGTTCAGTACGAATTTTCGCGCACAAGTTTCGTGGCAGTTGGGTTCCGGCTAGTGGATTTTGGGCGAGTTGAATATTTAACTTGTATCGCGGTGGATCGCGGAGCCATCAAGTGGACCCCCACACTACTGGTTTTGGCTCGGACCGGGGTCATTTTGGTTTTTGGCTCTGTATGTTTGTCCACCTTAAGGAAAACAATAAAACCTTTTTGTTCTTTTTAGTTCAGTCATTTCGATCAAAATATATGGCTGATCCGAGGAGAAAAACACAAGTTTTTTTTTTAATTTCGTTTTATATTTTTTGTGGTCCTGAATTCAAATTTGAATTTTTGCTTTAAAAAAAGTGCCGCATCATTGAGAAAATTCAAGAAAACGACCAAACACGAAAATCGTACATTTCTCGAGGAAATTATTTATTAATACAAAAATAAAGTTGGGAATATTTTCTACTAAAAATACTTACTTATTCTGTCAAAAAAATGGTTTGGGCGCTAGAACGCTTTATAATTTGGACAATTTTGACGACGCAAAAAAATGTATCAACTGCATTAAAATAAGAAGTAATATGCGCATAACATACCCGGTGGGGTGCAATTGTACCCCAGTTGGTCTTTAATGCATGCAATTTTAGGGACATATCTCAGAGGAAATCAAATTGAAAAAATATATATATATATTTTAGGGGTTATGCCGAAAAAAAATGTGTGAGACTTATCATGAGATTATTATGAGAGACACATGAAGGTTAAAAGGGGAAGACAGAGTCGCTTTATCTGACTCCGAATTATGTGCATCTTTAAGGGGGAAATTTACCAGAAAAAAATTCTGATTCGTTTCCCCAAATCATGATTTCTAAACAAACACATCTCTATACAAGATGATCGAGAGAATTGAAAGAAACCGGTTTATCTGTCTTTTTCTAGTCAGTACGCTCTCCCTTAACCGCAATAATGAAAGTAGACCAGTTTTCATTATTCTCTCTAGATTCCTATATTATGTTTATTACTGTATTTCTTAATTTCGGGCAGTTGTAGCGCTTTAAATGCAGAAAGTCACACTTGAAGAAAGGACAAAATACGTCAGCCTCGTGGCGGGTCTCACGGCTGTTTTATTTGTGTCTAAAGTTCGCCACACATGATCGCAGACAACCACGACCTCTATCGAATCATCAGTTGCATAAGACGGTGGAAATGAGGAGATTTTTTTTTTCATGCGTTCTATGAAATTGATGGTTAGATGGAAGTTCGGCCGTGGTTGTGCGTGATCATGTGTGGCGAACTTGAAACCCATGTCACTTGAGTTCAACAATGAGTCAACGCAGTTAATCAAATCTTGCGATTGTGAAGTGAAGTGAAACTGCTACCTACTCCTGTAACTTCCTATTATGAGGACACTGCGAAATTACAACAATTGGAACGAACAAATTGTTGTGTTATCGTTGTTTTATTGTTGTGTTCCGGATTTTAATGGGAAGAAGATAAATATTGTTTTGTAAAGTATACCGAATATTTGAAAAAAAACCGTATTATTTACTAAAAATCATGATTGTGTCATGTTTTCTCGCATTTTAATGTATAATCTTTCAATCTTGTCTTCAGTTAAATTTTTAGTTAGCAAAATATAGGAAAAAAAAACTAATTTAATGTGTAATTGTAGTCCGGTTAGCACGTTCGCCTTCTACGCACTGGGCGGTAGTTTTCGATAAAAAGGGGGATTTACGTGTCGGACTACGAGCCCACTCAGCTGTTAAATGAGGGGGTAAATAACTCGATTGAGCGTGTTGCTGATCATGATCACACACCTCTGCAAAGACCGTCACGATCTAGACAATGAGATGATGCTGACTCATCTCGAGGCCATGGTTCAAATTGGACTGTTGCGTCAGTTATTTATTTTTATTTAATTTAATGTGAAGTAATATATGTAACATATGTAATTAATTGCACTTTTGGAGTTTCAAACGTAACAACAATAGAGAACACACACACATTGTCACAGATTCAACGCAAGAATTGAAACTTATTTGTACGAAGAACACATCAGTCATTTAACATTTCAAAATATTACTAAAATCGGGCACACATGAGCTTCCACACATTCACCATTCCTCCATTGGAATAGTCCTTTCCCTAACTTTACCACCTCTCCATTCAAAGCTATATCGACCGCAATACAAATTACCATAATCTATTCAACACAGTAGTACAAAAATTATAGGGGAATTCATGCTCACGTTGTAAACGTCGTATTTGTCGTAAAGTTGTGAACTTCTGTCATTTTTCTATGCGAATGACAGAAGTTTACGACGAATAGGGAGGGAGCGTGAATACGCCTTATGAGATTCCTAATTCCATAACACAATTGTTTTGCTAGTTTCAAACTCGAAATTTCGAGATGAACATATATTTGAAGTTTTGAATCCTATGTATCAATAAGAGAATACTACTCCTATAAAAAGCTGTTTCTTGAAATTTCGTGGAACCACACCGCCATCTACATGACCTAGCTAATATACCCTCCTGCGTTCCAGTTTATCCACAACTGCTACAGAATCCACATGTTCCACGCAAGGACCGCCATACACGCAACAACTTTTTTTCACTGGTTTCTGTGTCAGTTCATGATCATAAGGGTCCTTTTGTTCTGATGCGCACCAGCAGCTACGCACCAAATTCTATTGAAATTTGGCCACGGGAAAAATACAAAAGAATGTTCCGTTAGTTAGCTTATAAGTTTTATAAACCAATTATAAAAGGATCTAGGATCGTCCGCGAAAAAAAAAACGAAAAAATCGAAAAAAAAGATGAATTCGATAAAAAGTGACCAAAACTATGGTCACGCGATACAATAAGTACGGTTTTTTACCCCTCTTTAGCTCAGCCCCCGGGTGATCGGGGGCGTTCAAATTCCGTATGGTCTTTGTCTATGGTCGTCTTACGAATTGTTACAAATTTGAAGTCCATACGGTGAAAAACACCGGAGATATGACAGTTTGCATTTCGCTACTTTTCAAATTTTTCTTGTTCTCGTTGTACTTTGACAGGGCTACAGCCTGGTAGAGAGCGTATCGAGATCTGCTTTCTTTTCTCATGGATTGGCTGCGTCCCAAGGGTGCGCAAAGGCTATCATTTGCTCTGATCCGTGCAGTAGATAAAAAGATACATTCGAAAATGTGAAATTTCTAGTCTTTTCAATGATTTTAAAGAAAAACAAGCTAGCTCTTCGTTGTGATTTTTTGCACACTATAAATAAATAACTGGCGCAACAGTCCAATTTGAACCACGGCCTCGAGATGAGTTAGCACCATCTCATTTTCTAGATCGTGACGGTTTTTTGTGCAGAGGTATGTGATCAGCAACACGCTCAACCGAGTTATTTACCCCATAATTGGTACTCATTTAACAGCTGAGTGGGCTCATAGTCCGACACGTAAATCCCCGGAATCGAACCGGGGCCCAGTGCGTTGAAGGCGAACGTGCTAACCGTTGCGCCATCCGGACTACTTTTGCACACTATGCACACTTTGAAATTAGTAGTAAAACTTGTTCTGATTTCACTGTTCTTATGAGAGGTATATGAAATACTGGGTTGATTTCAACCAAATTTAAAAACTTGATGTGGCAGTCAATATGATTAAATAATATGAAATTTCGTAAAGATATCTTCAGAAATAAAAAAGTTTTTCTAACAAAAACTTGCTTTTGGACCGGTCTTTCCTATGACAGCTATATGATAGAATAATCCGATTTCAACCAAATTCGGAAATATAATTTGACCAAAGATAATATTGATTCGTATGAGATTTGAAAAAGATATCTTTAGAAATAAAGAAGTTTTCCTCACAAAAACTAGTTCTTGGACCGATCGTTCCTATGGCAGCTATATGACGTAGAAGTCCGATTCCGTTCGATCCGACATATTTCTAGCGTGCAGTAAGAAGAAAGCTTTGTGCGAAATTTCAGCTCAATAGCTTTAAAACTGAGGGACTAATTTGCATAGAACCAGACGGACAGACAGACAGACTGACAATAAGCTTAATCGACTGGTCTCATCATACTGACCAATTATATTATATGGTCGGAGATGCTTACTTCTGTGAGTCGCAAACTTTATGACAAAGTTAATATACCCTATTACATCCGTGAAAGGTATAAAAATTGTCTTCCTTACCAGGACAAAAGGACTCACTTCATGGCGAAATGAGACGGAAATCGAAACTGGTAGATATGGGTATATTTTGACTTGATGTAATGAGACCAATGCACTGGAATTCTGTTAAAGGCATTTTGCGTCCTTCGATCAGGACCAGTATTGCGTCCGGATAATTTTTTTCGTGATCCGGATCGGATCACGGATAATCGCCAATAACGTGATCCGGATCGGATCATAGTGAGCCTACGATCCGGATCGCAGGATCGAATCGATAAAGTCGATTATGAATAACCATTTCTTTATATTTCTCGATTCAAAATAAAATAAACAAGAGTACAAAATGAAAGGAACAAAAAAATTGGAAGAAAAGAAAATATCCATAGTCATCGATCATTATTTTTTTATTGTATTTAAGCATCAACAAATGCTTCAATGTGTCTGAAGATAATCTGTTTCGGCGCTTTGTGAATATTTCAAGACCAGTACTGCAAATTCACTAGACAGAAGCAGACGAAGGCAAGGTTGTGTTGTATTTCAAAAATATATTTTTGATAATGTCGAACTTATGCAAGCACACAACACACAATATCAGTCGTGCGCTAGTGTAAAAACCTCCACATGCCTCTCATAAGCTTCTATGTGTCATGCATTTGTGACAAAAACATGATCCTGCTTGGTGATCCTCAGACCTCCGTGATCCTGGATCGGATCACGATCTCGGACCAATGATTCGGATCGGATCACGGATCGTGGTCCGCCATCTGGATCGCAGGATCGGATCATTGATCTGGGATCAGCGAAACACTGCTCTCGACTTAGCAGTCAGTAAACTGGCACAAATATTTCCAATTGAATTAACTGACCGAACGTATACACAAGCGCCGTATGCGTCCTCACTTGCATTAGAAAATGTATGATCGGAGATTTACAAAAAAAAAATATTCTTGGAATTCGAAGTGTTTTTATAGATGCAATATTTTCTACAACGCTTTCCCACTCTGTGTTTATTTTTGAGGGTAGTGGATCGTCCCAGGATGACTTACATAGCCAAAGTTTCTACAAAATAATTTCATTTCACCGGTACACAGATCGAGTGAAAAGTGGAAAAATTACATATTCCACACATTTTTTCCACGAGTCATTTCGCCGCTGAAAAGTGTTGCTGCAATTTTTTTTTCATTTTACGCGATCTGAATGCCAGCCTTTACAAACAATTATGTTCTGCTAGTTCTAAACTCGAAAATTCGATATGTACATACATATGTTTGAATTTGAATTTCAGAATTCTATGTGTATAATTTCAATACGAGAATACTACTCCTGCTATAAAAAGCTGTTTCTTGAAATTCCATCGAATCACACCACCATCTACAAGACCTAGCTAATACAACTTCCTGTGTTCCAATTTATCCACAACTACTACGGAGTCCACATGTTCCATACAAAGGCCGTCATACACGCAACAAGTTGTTTTTGGTGGTGCAAGGATCATCGATTTTGTTAACACTGAACAGCGAATAAATATTATTATTATTATTATTCGTACTATAGTCGCTAAAATGGAACGTTTGGTGTGAAATCTGGAGTAAGCATTCTTTATATCGTATGTGAAAAAATGACGAGTATCTACACTGCATACAGATACATCGATATATGGATATGCCTCATGGCTGCCAAAAGCGTGTAACGTGTTTTGTCGAAGATATGGATGTAGGTTTTATCAAGATGCCAGTATCGTTAATTATGCTTTATGAAATCTTTCGTCCCCATGATATAAAGATGTATCTGCTTGCGATGCAAATACTCGGCATTGGTTTACTGATCATGAGCTACTAGGTAAGAAGATACAAGCGCTAAGCTGTAGAATTTCATCTAAAAGCTGCACCTTTCAATTTCATTCAACTGTAATCAATTGTTTCCCCTTTGATCATTTACCAAACAACATTTTCAAAAGCTCATTTCTTTTATAGATTCGGGACGTTGCGATGAAAACTGTGAGAAAGTCACTGTCGCTTATGGGGAAACAGATCTTCGTCGAACTTTTCCATTGCAAACTATGCATACATCGCGTGCGTAACTCCGTCGCAGAGAGTAATGAAATTTGAAAGCTTTTGTTTGCACGCACTAGCCGGTACGGAGATATGTACAAAGATTAAACATTGCAAAGATACTGCATTTCATACAAATTGACCCACAATAAACCTCGCGGTGCCAATAATTCAAAGGGAAACGACGCTAGCATTTCACTAATTACAACTGTCTATAATGTTTCATTGTATGAGTTGGTTGTTAGTTGAAATTACCCCTTTATGTACTCACTATGAGGACCAACACATATACAATTACTAGGCACTGCGTTAATTCGTATGAAGTGCGGTATCTTTGTAATCTCTAGTTTTTGATATCTATATGGGATTTATTTGCACAATTTGAGAGAAAGCGCAAACGCCGTTAACTCATTTCAATTAAATTTGACCGGCTGACAACTATGCGAGCCTAGTACCAGGTTGGAAATACTAAATATATTTTCCTCTTCTGCTAGCCGTGTGAAAATCGTGATATCTGGCGTGACGGACAAATTTTTAGAATGGCCCCCCAGTCATAAGACATATCCATGTCAAAGTAACCGTACTACTTACTAAAAATCATGACTAAGTCATGTTTTCCTGGATTTTAATGTATAATCTTTAAATCCAGCTTACAATTAAATTTTTATTTGGTTAAATAAGGAAAAAAAAACAAAGTTTATTATTTTCAAATTCAATGAACCGCGACGGTAGCTTTGCCGCCCCAAGTCATAGTGCCCGTGGCAACGGTCACCTTCACCCCAACGAAAGAAAGCCAATTTAATGTGAAATAACAACAGGTAATATGTAATTAATTACACTGTTGGAGTTTCAAATACAACAACAATATAGATCTACATGAGGATACACATTGGCCTTGTTTATGCCGCGGAACTATCTTCGAGGATTAACTAATTCGAGCTAACTCACGACGACATAAACATGTCGCACTAGCTAGTTTTGGTACCAATTTTAGCTCCACTTGCTATGCAGAACTGGACTGGAAAATTGGGACTAGGTGGTGTTGCTCTCTTGGCTAATGGTGTTGTTGTTGAAAATTATATTTTATTCTTTATATAAAAATCTCATCCTTTCCTGAAACTCTGCATTCGTTTCATCCTTTGATTGTAGCGGTAGAAACGCGTTTTTATTAGGAGGCTACTGCCCCTTGACATTTTCTTAACCAATGTCACCGCAGTCACAAACCAACAGCTGAAATCTTTCATGTTTAGTACCTCTTCGTATGGTCGGTATAAACACACCACGAACATGTACTAGCACTAAAACGATTTAGTTAAATCGCCTTTTAGTTCCACGGCATAAACGTGGCCATTGTCACAGATTCAACGCAAGAATTGAAACTTATTTGTACGAAAATCATTTGACGTTACAAAATAATACTGAAATCGTGCACATACGAGCTTCCACATATTCACCAGCGATAAATTACTCCAATGTAACAGTCCTTGCCCTAACTTAACCACCTTTCCATTTAAAACTATATCGACCGCAATATAAATTATCATAATCTACACAAAACTTGCAAAAATTTTGAGATTTATAATTCTATATTACAAACAATTATGTTTGGCTAAACTCGAAATTTCGATACGTACATATGTATGTAGTATATTTGAATTTGAATTTTAGAATTATGTTTATATAACTTCATAACGAGAATACTACTCCTGCTATAAAAAGCTGTTTCTTGAAATTCCAACAAACTACACCGCCATCTACATGACCTAGCTAATACAACTTCCTGCTTTCCAATTTATCCATAACTACTACAGAGTCCACATGTTGCACGCAAAGCCCGTCATACACGCAACAAGTTGTTTTTAGTGGTTTCTTTTTCATATTATGATCATGAGGGTCCTTTTATTCTGATGCGCACCAACGTACCAAATTTTATTGAAATTGGCCCACGGGAAAAGTATAAAAAACACATAGAAATTGTAATGAACGAATTCTGACATGCGTCTGACATTTAGGCATTTGTCAGAATGGATTTCACATGAGCATTTATTTCGCCATAATTCAAAATTTATAATTTATTTTGAATTGTTTCGAGATAAATACGCTTGTGGCCCTGTTGTCAAATTCCAAAATGTAATTTGTGTGTCAGATATAGACCGGCAGGGCACCGAAATAGTGCATGCGAAATTGCGCATTTCGTGGTCCCTAAAAGCGCGTTGACATGATAAAACTACGTTACCACAAACCACTTTCAACAACCTACTTGAACGTGTGAACGCCTTGTCAAACTGATTTGAAGTCTTGTGCTCCTGTCAAACCCTAGGTGGATGGTGCTCAACTTTTCGTCAAATGCTGTTTTGGCAAACCGTAGTTTGATCATGTCAACGCGCCTTGAACCGGCTTGTGCGGAAACCGAACGCAGTCTTCTGTCATTGAGTTTGCGCAGGGCTGGCTGGTTGCACTGTCATTTTTACTTACAGGCCGGAGTGTCAGCTGATTGTCAATGCATCGACGACATGACAAGCAGTCAACCATATGTAAACGCGTGCGGTCGCCCGGTGAAATTTCGCGATTTTCCTCCTCTCTCCGGATCTCTCGATCCCGACCAAATTGCTGTGAACCAGCACCGCCATCTTTACTAATAGGCCGGAGTGTCAAAGCAATAACGTCATGGCAAGCAGTGACCCATATGTAATCAAAGGGAGGAACGCGTGCGGTCGACCACTTGAAATTTTGCTATTTTCGTGCGTAAAGGTGAGTTTAGTGTCCTTGGGCCGGTGAATTAAGCGGAAACTCCCGGAAGTGTCCCAGAAAGTGTCTGTAAAGTAGTTGTCAAATGACAATATTCCAGGTAATTTCTGGCCTTTTAATCGGAATTGATAAGATAAGTATAATTTTTTTTTTGAATTAATACCGTAATGGATTGATGCGCCCGAAAATGCGGGTCTTGAACACGTTGTTGACAAGCCAGACGCAAGTTTCAATGCAGCTGGCAGGACTAGATGCCATGCGGTGAAACTTTCGTCCGGTTCGTCAACATCGTGGTCAAAATCCGCCTTTCCGGGCGCTTCATTATACCCTTCACGGATGTGATAGGGTATATTAACTTTGTCATGAAGTTTGCAACGCACAGAAGGAAGCATCTCCGACCATATAAACTATATATATTCTTGGTCGGTATGACGAGACGAGTCGATTAAGCTTCGTCCGTCTGTCCGTCTGTCTGTCCGGTTCTATGTAAACTAGTCCCTCAGTTTTACAGCTATCAAGCTGAAATTTAGTACAAAGCCTGCTTTTTATTGCACGCTGTAAATATGTCGGAACCAATGAAATCGGACCACTACGTCATATAGCTGCCATAGGAACGACCGGTTCAAAAATTCGTTTTTGTGAGAAAAACTTTTTTATTTCTTGAGATATCTTTTTCAAATTTCACACTAGTCAGTAGTATCTTTAGCCAAAACACATGCCTGAATTTGGTTGAAATTGGACATCTCTATCATATAGCTGTCATAGGAATTACCGTTCCAAATGTAAGTTTTTATTAGAAAAACTTTTTTATTTCTGAAAATATCTTTAACTGCCAAACTACGTCCCTAAATTTGATTGAAATCGGCCTACTATTTCATATACCTCTCATAGGAACAGTGAAATCGGAACAAGTTTTACTATTAATTTCAAAGTGGCAAATGCACCGTAAGTCACGGCTTGTTTTACTAAAATATTAGCACAACAAAAAACATATACTTAAGGCTGGACATTACCTGGAATGTTGTCATTTGACAACCACTTTACAGGCACTTTTTGGGGTACTTCCAGGAGTTTCCGTTTAATTCACCGGACCGGGGATTAGTCCCAGGGTAGTGCTGCACCATTCATATTAGCCGAATTTCCGGAAAATTAATGAAAAATGCAAAATTTCCCGTTCCTTACTTTCCTAACCACCCTTAGGCTGCGCGCACGTTGGGACATGTTCGCGTGTCGCGTTCACGTGTTTTATGTCAAACGGTTCGAGTCTATGGTTTGCAACCAAAGATGCGAATCTGTCGAATTGACAAATGCTCGGCTGTTGTCGTATCACCAAATTAAGTTCATTGTTGTGTGTTACAGCCAATAATTTAGTATGAAATGTGTGTTTATGCACATCCTACTACTCCCCAGTCGTTTGTTTTGCCACTCAATTCTTACCTAATTATCCATTTTAAAGCACAATAATGAACTCAATTTGTTGATACGACAATAGCCGAGCATTTGTCATATTGACAGATTCGCGTCTTTGGCTGGAAACCATAGACTCAAACCGTTTGAAATAAAACACGTGAACGCGACACGCGAACGTGAGCCAACATGCGCGCAGCCTTATGGCTCGCGCACTTTCGAGCAGTTCATTTTGGTCGATAGTTCACGGCACCACGCCTTTTTTTCATTTTCGCATGTCACTGACAAACACTACTTTCAATTAAACTTAAAAATCGCGACACTAAACTCACTTTTACGCACTAAAATCGCACTATTTCAAGTGGTCGACCGCACGCGTTCCTCCCTTTGATTACATATGGGTCACTGCTTGTTATGACGTCATTACTTTGACACTCCGGCCCATTAGGCGGCTATTACACTATAAAAGTTCTTTTACAAATATCGTTTGTAAAAGATATTTTCAAAGAACTTTTCCAGTGTAATAGCCGCCTAAGAAAAGATTTGCGACGTGAACGTTGCTTGTTTCAAGTGCTTTTCTTACATGCTTGGACACTTTCCCCCTTAGGCGGCTAATATCATTCTTAAAGTTCTTTTAAAATATTGTGAGTCAAAGATATTTGTAAAAGCTATTTTCAAAGAACTTTTGTAGTGTAATAGCCGCCTCAGTAAAGATGGGGGTGATTGTTCTCAGCAATTTGGGCGGAATCGAGAGATCCGGAGGTTTTTGCCCAGTCAGACAAGAATCGAAACTTGATCGATTCTGGATCGAAGACTCTGTCTACCAAGGAATCGATGACTTTATCGAGGACACGATCGAGACATTTGTATGGACATGGCCGCTTTTGCGATACTGAAAATGAGGACAGGAATCGATCCGAAATCGATGATGGTAGTCGATGGAGAAACGATGACTGAAGTCAACGTAGAATAGATACTGGGATCGAATTGTGATTGATGACTGTAGTCAACGTGGAATCGAATCAGGATTGTGACTGGAATCGATTCAGGACCGATGACTGTAGCCAACGAGGAATCGACACTGAGATCGAAATCGGATCGATGACTGTATAAATGGGTTGAATCTATTTAAGCCTGATAACCAATTCGTCCAGAAAATAAAAGTGTTGTGAAATCTCTTTTGTATTGATTTCACGGCACATTTATTTTAACGGCGGATTGTATTCAAAGCTTACAGAAAAAACAACATATTCTGTATTTCAATTATGACAACATGCATTGCCAAATGCCAGATACTATCAAATGAATTCAAATTTCAGACCAATTGATTACCAGAATCGGAAACATTTGAATTTTTCCAGCTTCGGAGACAAACCGATGAATGGAATCGCTATAGGATCGAAGACTTTTCGATTCCACTGGGATCGGAGACAAACCGATGAATGGAACCGGTAAGGAATCGAAGACTTTTCGATTCCACTGGAATCGGAGACAAATGCCCAGCGTTGCGTCTAGAAATACTGCCATGGCGAAGGAATTAATGACGTACACGATCAGCTGAGCAAAGGCTTGTATATCTAGATGGCGTTGCTAGATTGCAATGCAGCAGCGCCATCTAGATATACAAGCCTGCGCTCAGCTGATTTTGAAGGCTAAATTACGCAATTATTTCCTTTGATGACGCCATCGTATCCACAATCCAGTGGTCGGCGACTGATGGCGGCGACTCCCCGGTATTTGTGCGTTCCGTGATTAGTTTTCGTTTTCCGCGTTGAGTGTTTCTTTGTTAGTTAAATTTCAACTAGTGATCCGAGAAAACAAAGACGTGCGCGATGAAAGTGTGTCGTGCGGTCAAAATATCAACGCCATCTAGATAGGCAGGCCTGCGCTCAGCTGATCGCGTACGTCATTATTTCCTTCGCCAAGGCAGTGACTGCACACGACGATGTCCCCGGCACGACATATGTTTACAATTGGAATTGCGTCAGACAGTATTTTAGTCCTCTACAAACACACTTTCTGGACACTTGCAGCAATTTGGTCGAAGCCGCAGCCCCGGAGACCAGTCGCAGAGTATCGTGGAACAGTTCACACTTGACAAAATACATCTTTTGACCGCACGACACACTTTCATCGCGCACGTGTTTGTTTTTTCGGATAACTAGATGAAATTTTACAAAAAAATAAACACTGAACGCAGAAAACGAAAACTAATCACGGAACGCACAAATACCGGGGACTCGCCGCTATCAGTCGCCGACCACTGGATTGCGGATACGATGGCGTCATCACAGGAAATAATTGCGTAATTTAGCCGTCAAAACCAGCTGAGCGCAGGCCTGTCTATCTAGATGGCGTTGCCACTACCATCTTTACTCTCAGGCCGGAGTGTCAGCTGATTGTCAAAGCACTAACGACATGACAAGCAGTTAACCAAGTGTGAACTCGCGCGGTCGCCCGGTAAAATTTCGCGATATTTGTGCGTAAAAGTGAGTTTAGTGTCGGGATTTTAAGTGAAAATAAAATAAGTAGCTATCAGTGCCGTGTGAAAGTGAAAAAAACCTGAAGTGCTGGGAAATATCGAGTAAAATGGTATATTGACAAGTGTGAGGTTAGGAAAGTGCGACACGGGAAATTTTGGATTTTTCGTTAATTTTCCAGCAATTGGGCTATTGTGAATGGTGCAGCACTACCTTGGGTCGAATCCTCGGGCCGGTGAGTTCAGCGGAAACTCCCGGAAGTGCCCCCAAAAATGAATTCAAAGTGGTTGTCAAATGACACCATTACAGGTGATTTCCGAACTTTTCATCGGAATTCATAGGGTAAGTATTCATTTTTTGTCGTGCTAAAATTTTAGTGGATTGATGCGGACTTTGACGACGATGGTGACGAACCGGACGAAAGTTTCACCGCCAGGCATCTAGTCCTGTCAGCTGCAGTGAAACTTTCGTCTGGCTCGTCAACAACGCGTGCAAGACCCGTATTTTGGGGCGCATTAATCCACTAAAATTTTAGCACAACAAAAAACGTATACTTATACGTATATCACCAGTAATGTTGTCATTTGACAACCACTTTGAATTCACTTTTTGGGGCACTTCCGGGAGTTTCCGCTGAACTCACCGGCCCAAGGGTTCGTCCCATGGTAGTGCTGCACCATTCACACTAGCCAAATTGGCGGAAAATTAACGAAAAATCCGAAATTTTCTGTGTCGCACTTTCATAACCACACTCATGTCTAGCGCACTTTCGAGCAGTTCATTTAGGTCGGAAGTTCGCGGCACCTTGCGCTTTTTCCACTTTAAAATACCAGTGACAAGCACTACTTTCAATTGCACTTAAAATCGCGACACTAAAATCACTTTTACGCACGAAAATCGCCAGATTTCAAGAGGTCGACTGCACGCGTTCTTCACTTTGTTTACATATGGTTCACTGCTTGTCATGACATCATTGCTTTGACACTCCGGCCTGAGATTAAAGATGGCGGTGGCGTTGCGCAACGCCATGTAACGAATCTGTGCTGCTGCTTTACAAAAACACCACCGGTACCTTGCACCTGCTTGCAAGCAGCTCAGTTCGGTGAGATGCGGGTCGGGGTCGTATAACTTAAGGTCCGGGACAGATGGTCACACAGCTCATCACTTGTATCAGGTGCTTTAATAGCCCGATCTACGAAAAAGACTACCACAAAAAAAAAAAAAAGACCGACCCACCCTGGCCCGGATAAGACCAGCCTCTTACCCCCCAAATCGGAGGGGACAGGGGTGGTCGGAAATAGGTACGACGGCTCCACGTCCCTAGAGGCCCCATTGAGCCCAGACACCCCCTTCAGAAATTCCTAATCACAACACATAATATACATTGATACAATTATTTTATTACACCAAAAAAATACATAGATATATTAACTAAATTTTTAAATGGAATTTGAAAAAAATAAAAAAATATTACATTGTATTATTTAATTTTGTCTCTTTTTTTTCTTCTTTTTCAGCTACTTTATGGATTCAAATTAACGATTGCTACTTCCGGTGGCGGCCACTACAGGACAAGCACAATGCACAGCACAATTCCCAATACGTACGCGGTCAAATAAATATTATTTTTTTTCTTACAAATAATAACTTGATCTTTTTTGTTAAATTATATTATTTTTCTACCTAAGAAACATACACTAATTACTACTATTCTACGGACATTCACAAAATACCTCGGTCTAATTTTGTTTTACTTTTCTTTTGGACGGATCTCCAATCCGGACGGCAAGCCTCGTGTCGGGCGCAGTCCTGTTGACGTTTGGTGGCGAAGCCCCGGCACTGGAGGTTTCCTGCCGCACGCACTCTGCCTCGTGTTGACGTTCGGTGGCGGAGCCCCGGCACGGGAGGCTTCCTGCCGCACGCACTCTGCCTCGTGTTGACGTTCGGTGGCGGAGCCCCGGCACGGGAGGTTTCCTGCCGCACGCACTCTGTCACTTGTTGACGTTCGGTAGCGGAGCCCCGGCACGGGAGGTTTCCTGCCGCACGCACTCTGCCTCGTGTTGACGTTCGGTGGCGGAGCCCCGGCACGGGAGGTTTCCTGCCGCACGCACTCTGTCACTTGTTGACGTTCGGTGGCGAAGCCCCGGCACGGGAGGTTTCCTGCCGCACGCACTCTGTCACTTGTTGACGTTCGGTGGCGAAGCCCCGGCACGGGAGGTTTCCTGCCGCACGCACTCTGTCACTTGTTGACGTTCGGTGGCGAAGCCCCGGCACGGGAGGTTTCCTGCCGCACGCACTCTGTCACTTGTTGACGTTCGGTGGCGAAGCCCCGGTGCGGGAGGTTTTCGTCAAATGCACACTCGTGGCGGCGCACAACAGAAAAACTTGCGGATTCCGAGAAGCGTTGTGCTATTTTCGTCCTCGAGTAGAGAGTACCTATATAGAGACGTCCGTCTCTTTAGAAATCTGTCAGCAGAAGAGCCCATGTGGACGAAAGAATTTCCCTCTGAGACCCTCTACCGGGAAAATCCCAAAGCTCAGTCGCGAGGGAAATTGTTGGGAATTTCCCTTGTAACTTGGCCACCGCCACCTGTCGGATATTAGCCTGTGGGTGTGTCCGTTTTCAAATTTGGAGAACTGTCACAACCCAATAAATCCAGTTCTTCAATTTGAAAACAGACAAGATACCTACAGGCCGTATCATCATTTGCCAAGAAATATGTCAACCTGACACGAGTTATTACAGGGCAGCAACTTTTGCGAGGTTGCACGAACCAAAAGATGCTGAAGTTCAACGACGAATGTCCTTAGCATGATACGTACCTATCACCTTACCCGACAGGTCGGATAATAGGTAACATGAGTTCCCAATTTTTTTTTCCACTCTCGCAGGCAGGAATTTATGATCCAATTTGGCATTATAATGCTCTGTCACTTTGCTTTGTCGAAAATTTCGTCTATAGACTATATCGCTCTGTTTATAAACAACAGGCTGGGCTCTTAAATTGTAGCTCGCGGTGTTAATGTCGTACGCTCGACGAATGTTTTCTTGGATTTTCGCTCGGACTAATTCTTTTCTTTCTGTTTCGGTACTTGCTGTTGGCTCGTTAAGGAGATCTAAGTTTCTAAGCAGGGAATAAGTTTGCCCATGTAACACCATGTTCTGACCAAACACTGCAAAGTACGGCGAGAAACCAGTGGAAGTATGGGTTGCCGATCGCAACGCGCTATTGATGGATGACAATCGCCCATCCCAATCCTTTTGATCTGGGTCGACGTAACTGCGGATGGCAGCCACTAATGTCCGATTTACTCGTTCGGAGGCATTAGCCTGGGGAGAATATAGCGCAGTTAGTATGTGACTGACTCCATACTTTTCAAGGAGACTTTTAAATAGAGCAGATTTAAATTGGACGCCGTTGTCTGATATTATTGACTCTGGGACTCCAAAGGTGTGAAAGACTCTCTTTTCGAGAAAGTTGACTAAATTGGCTGCCGACATCTTACGGATAGGTTCCAGAAAAGTAAATTTAGATAGGTGATCCAGAACAACAATAATACCGATGTTTCCTAAACGTGACCGGGGGAAAGGTCCAACGAAGTCCACATATAAGCGCTGGAATATGCGGTCGGGGACTGTCAGTTTACCCATAGGGGGTCGTAGGACTTGGTGTGGGGCTTTTGCACCCTTGCACTTAACACACGCATTAACAAAATTTTTGACATCTGTAGTCATTCTGGGCCAGAAATAAAACATTTTTAGCCGTCTCAATGTTTTCCCAATTCCACCATGGGCGCATAGGGGATGTTCATGCGCGCGTGTTAACAAGGCCGAAGTTAACTCATGTGGAACCCACAATTTCCACGAGCTCTCCTCTTGAGTTTCGTCACCGGTCGCATATTCCGAACGCCGATATATGAAGCCGTCAATGAGTTTTAAGTCAGGGAGCAGAGATTGCTTCTGGGCGATCTTCTTTATTAAGGCAAGATAGGATTCGGATTTAAAATGGACAGAATTCAAGTCCACTTCCATAGTTGAGTCGTACAAGTCAACTGATTCTATGGCGTCGGCGGAGTGCACACGCGACAATGTGTCAGGGACAACATGTTGGTTACCCTTGCGGTGCTTGATCTTAAACGTGAAGCCCTGGAGTTTCAGAGCCCACCTGGCGAGTCTCCCATTCAAATCGGCCTGTGACATCAGCCATTTCAACGAGGCGTGATCCGTGACAACTTCGAACTCGTGGCCTTCGACGTAGGCACGAAATTTCTTTATTGCCAACACCGCCGCCAGACACTCCTGTTCAGAAACCGTGTAATTGCGCTGGGCCTGGTTCAATTTTTTCGACATGTAAGCGACCGGGGCCTCGGCACCATCTTCTGTCGTTTGCACCAACACTGCACCAATACCGGATTGGCTGGCATCGCAGTGGATTGCAAACGGTCGTTTAAAATCAGGACTTTGTAGAACGGGCGCGGAAGTTAGACTTTCCTTTAAAGCATTGAAAGCTTTGAGCCCATCGTCAGTCCAGGCAAATACCCGTTTTCTGGACAACATGTCTGTCAGCGGGGCTGACAATGTTGCGAAGTTGCTCACGAATCGGCGGTACCAACCGCACATGCCTAAAAATCGCCGGAGTTGTTTGATGGACTTGGGCACCGGAAACTCGGCAATTCCCTGCACTTTATCGGGGTCTGCGCGAATGGTCCCATTCCCAATCAAATGTCCAAGGTAACGTACCTCTTTCATAAGGAACTTACTTTTTTCGACATTGATTGTGAGTCCAGCATTTCTTATGCATAGGGCAACTTCTTGCAGTAAGAGGAGATGGTCAGCAAACGTTTCTGTTATCAGTAACAAATCGTCCAAATAGACGAACACCTGGTGTCGTAGGTGTGCCGGGATCACCCGATCCATCAGTCGCTGCATTGTTTGAGGCGCGTTGCACAGTCCGAACGGCATGGTAACGAACTGATACAACGGCCTCCCCGGTACAGTAAAGGCTGTCTTATCCCTTGAACACTCATCGAGAGGAATTTGCCAGAAGGCGTCTTTTAGGTCTAGGCTCGTTATCCATTGGGCCTTGGGAAGTCGACCTAGTATTCCCTCAATGAGTGGTAAGGGATAAGCGTCCTTTACTGTGACTGAGTTAACTTTTCGGGCGTCCAGACAGAGTCGAACTTTTCCTGGTTTCACCACCAGCGTCACTGGTGATGACCAGGGGCTTTGTGACTCCTCGATTACCCCCAAAGCCAGCATCCGGTCAATTTCTGCGTAAAGTGGTTTTTCGACTGCCGGCGAAACCGCGAAATGGCGTTGTTTGATGGGTTTGTTTTCACCAACATCAATAACATGTTTGACCATATTGGTTCGACCGAGGCCTTCTACAGAAAAAGAAGGAAACATAGCAATGGTGGCTTGGAGTTTGACTTGCTCCGTAGGTGTTAAGAGATGTTGCTTTGTATTTGAAGAGAGAAGTGAAGGGGAAGCTGAACTCAAGGAGGAGATAAATAGATCCGTCGCCAGATCAAAGAGACGCACAAAATCTACTCCCAGATATAAATTTTGTGATAGTGAGGGAATTATCAGGAAAGTCATGGAGTGTGTTCGTCCCTTAAAAGTGACATTAGCAGACACCCTTCCAACGGCCGACTGTGAGGTTCCATCTGCCGTTTTGACAGACACGGGAAAGCGTTCCCACGGGAACTTATTTTCTCTGAGAAACTTGTCTGCGAACTTGGAGGCTAAACAGCTCACAGAAGCTCCTGTGTCCACCAGTCCCGAAACTTTCTCCCCGAGCAGTAAAACTTCCGCGTAAGGTCTGATATCACGACTCTCTGCACCGGAACAAATTGCCGAACAATAGAGTCTACGGTTTTGTCTGACTTTGTTCCAAAACCTTCGCAGACGCAGAGTAGAACGTGTAGGCGGCCTGGATGGCGGTGAGTTTTCAAAGATTCGGCGCCGAGCTTCATGATAAGCTTGCCACCTCACATGTAGGGGAAGGAAGCTATGGTGAACAGACTCATGGCCGCGCGGAGACTCTGCAAGGGTCTTAGGGGATGAAGGAGTTAGTGCTTCTGAGTCGGGGGGCGCGCTGGAAGATTCGCCCCCGTCTCCTTCGAGTTTTTTGGGTTTTTCTTGCACTTGTCACAATTCGGTTTGTAAGTGTCGGGAGCACCGCAGCCAAAACAAAAGACTGTAAAAGGAGCCAGACAGTCTTCAAAACGATGACCACTTTCGCGACAATTCCAACATATTGTAGTGTTGGTACGGCTAATCGCCTCCACTGCATCCGGAGCAATACTCAAAGAAGGTTCCATACTTGACAACTCGGAAATATTTCTTCTGACAAAAGGCATTCGGCACTATAAACCAGATGACGAAGCTGGCGAACGGAGTGTATGGGGAGATATACCAGTCCACGGCGAAGCTCTAATCGGAGATTTCTTTTGAGGATCTCAACCAATTCCCATTCGGGAAGAGGTCGAGCAAGTCGATCGACCAACTCCATCACACTTTCGTGGTACGAGTCAAAACTTTCGGAACGACCCTGTTTTCTACCTCGGATCAACTCCAAGAGGTCGTAATCCGACAACCTTTCCTGGAACTGCTCGCACAGTGCTTCGCAGAAAGAACTCCACTCTACCTGGCCTGCCAAGCGGTGAAAGCGCCAGTACCAATTAGCGGCTTTGCCTGTGAGCAGGACATGCAAGTGCCTGGTAACCAATTCGAGGTCCCCGTTTAAGGTGAAAGATGCCAGGGTTCGAATTTGGTACAGAAATTTAGCTACGGGCATACTGGGATCTTCTCCACTGAAACGGAGGTTCCAACCAGCAATTATTTTACTCCCGCGATCGTCTGGATAGCGGTTAGCGGCCGAATAACGAGGGTGACGAGGGCCCATATCTTGATCGGCCCAGGCCTCTCGTCGATCTGAGTAATTAGGTGCAAGACGATGAGGATCACCGTTACTCTCTACGAATTCGTTTTGGAATGTTTCCGAATGAATTTGTCTTCGCGTTTCTTCTGCCCGATATTGCGGCGGAATATAATTCTGCGGAGGTGGATTTAGTCGGTTACCGCGGGGACGGTAGTTGGCGGGTGGTTGACCAGTCAAAGATGCTCGTTCTTGACTAAAACCAGTGCTTAGGCTGTCTGAAGGCAAAGGAGGAACGGAAGAATGGGGTCGGCTAATAACTGCAGGCAACGCAGCTAACTGTTGGGTTATAGCTTCCGCAACCAACGTATGGATTTGTGTACGCAAATTTTCCAAAGAAAGGGGATCGGAGGACACCAAGGTAGGGGCAGAAGGAACAGGTAACTTGTCCCTGTTCAAAAGCGGAGGCGCTCTCGGAGGCGATGTAAAAGACTTTTCTCTAGTTTGAGACCTAGTCACAGGTCTCGGTTTGGGCACAGCGCCTTGGTTGGCCAGAGTATTCGCCCCTCGTCTCCCCACGTGATCATCCTTTTCAATAATAAACGGATCTAAGCTTTCTGGTTGGACCGAACGTCGGCATAATGGACAGGAGAAGTTTTTTACTAACCAGTTGTTCAGACAGTCCTTATGAAAAGCGTGTGCGCAAATTGTCAGCACCGCGTGGTCTCCTAACCGAAAATCCGAGCTACATATGGCACACCGCGTAGGATCATCCTCTACCATGACGGTCAGATCCTCAGTACTGCGTCTTACCGCCATAGTCGACCAAACAGGGGTAATGTTATGATGACAAATGAAAGAACAAAAAATACGGACGTCAGTTTGCGATTTAAAGTTACTGACAATCACAAGTAGAGCTACAACAAAACAAATAATAACTACGCACGTATAATATTATAAATACTCTAATATACAAGTTGAATCAATAAACCAAGGAATTAATTAGGGGTGTCTTTGCATACCATGGGGGAGCTACTAGGGTCTTGGTAAACAGTCTTGAGAAAAAAAAAATATATACGACTGACAAGTATAAGCCACTTAAGATTTCTTCGTCGCGCGAAAAGGGTTAGAAGAGGGCGAGTACACCGCCCAAATTCTACAATTCCTCAGATCTTACTAGAAAGAGATCCAGCTACTTAACTATGCGTATAGGTATAAGCCGACATTATGAGACATTCAAAACAAAAAGGCAAGGAGGAACTTGGAACACACTCTCGGTCAGCACAAGGAAATGAATCCCAAGTACCGCATTCACGAGCGGTTTGTCCAGCTTCCGTTGCGTGGTCTCAAACCACTAAAGGACAACACAAAAGAATGTCTCAATCGGAGTTGAGAAAGAAAACAAAATGCTGGGGGAACTTGTGTGAAGGGCTTGGTGTCAGACTCCAAGCAAAGAAGTCTGGTATTCGGACCAAGTACCCGTAACACACGTCGATGGGACTTAACGAGAGGGTTAAACTCTCGGGCCCCACGTTGGGCGCCATTTATGTAACGAATCTGTGCTGCTGCTTTACAAAAACACCACCGGTACCTTGCACCTGCTTGCAAGCAGCTCAGCTCGGTGAGATGCGGGTCGGGGTCGTATAACTTAAGGTCCGGGACAGATGGTCACACAGCTCATCACTTGTATCAGGTGCTTTAATAGCCCGATCTACGAAAAAGACTACCACAAAAAAAAAAAAAAAGACCGACCCACCCTGGCCCGGATAAGACCAGCCTCTTACCCCCCAAATCGGAGGGGACAGGGGTGGTCGGAAATAGGTACGACGGCTCCACGTCCCTAGAGGCCCCATTGAGCCCAGACACCCCCTTCAGAAATTCCTAATCACAACACATAATATACATTGATACAATTATTTTATTACACCAAAAAAATACATAGATATATTAACTAAATTTTTAAATGGAATTTGAAAAAAATAAAAAAATATTACATTGTATTATTTAATTTTGTCTCTTTTTTTTCTTCTTTTTCAGCTACTTTATGGATTCAAATTAACGATTGCTACTTCCGGTGGCGGCCACTACAGGACAAGCACAATGCACAGCACAATTCCCAATACGTACGCGGTCAAATAAATATTATTTTTTTTCTTACAAATAATAACTTGATCTTTTTTGTTAAATTATATTATTTTTCTACCTAAGAAACATACACTAATTACTACTATTCTACGGACATTCACAAAATACCTCGGTCTAATTTTGTTTTACTTTTCTTTTGGACGGATCTCCAATCCGGACGGCAAGCCTCGTGTCGGGCGCAGTCCTGTTGACGTTTGGTGGCGAAGCCCCGGCACTGGAGGTTTCCTGCCGCACGCACTCTGCCTCGTGTTGACGTTCGGTGGCGGAGCCCCGGCACGGGAGGTTTCCTGCCGCACGCACTCTGCCTCGTGTTGACGTTCGGTGGCGGAGCCCCGGCACGGGAGGTTTCCTGCCGCACGCACTCTGTCACTTGTTGACGTTCGGTGGCGGAGCCCCGGCACGGGAGGTTTCCTGCCGCACGCACTCTGCCTCGTGTTGACGTTCGGTGGCGGAGCCCCGGCACGGGAGGTTTCCTGCCGCACGCACTCTGTCACTTGTTGACGTTCGGTGGCGAAGCCCCGGCACGGGAGGTTTCCTGCCGCACGCACTCTGTCACTTGTTGACGTTCGGTGGCGGAGCCCCGGCACGGGAGGTTTCCTGCCGCACGCACTCTGTCACTTGTTGACGTTCGGTGGCGAAGCCCCGGCACGGGAGGTTTCCTGCCGCACGCACTCTGTCACTTGTTGACGTTCGGTGGCGAAGCCCCGGCACGGGAGGTTTCCTGCCGCACGCACTCTGTCACTTGTTGACGTTCGGTGGCGAAGCCCCGGCACGGGAGGTTTCCTGCCGCACGCACTCTGTCACTTGTTGACGTTCGGTGGCGAAGCCCCGGCGCGGGAGGTTTTCGTCAAATGCACACTCGTGGCGGCGCACAACAGAAAAACTTGCGGATTCCGAGAAGCGTTGTGCTATTTTCGTCCTCGAGTAGAGAGTACCTATATAGAGACGTCCGTCTCTTTAGAAATCTGTCAGCAGAAGAGCCCATGTGGACGAAAGAATTTCCCTCTGAGACCCTCTACCGGGAAAATCCCAAAGCTCAGTCGCGAGGGAAATTGTTGGGAATTTCCCTTGTAACTTGGCCACCGCCACCTGTCGGATATTAGCCTGTGGGTGTGTCCGTTTTCAAATTTGGAGAACTGTCACAACCCAATGAATCCAGTTCTTCAATTTGAAAACAGACAAGATACCTACAGGCCGTATCATCATTTGCCAAGAAATATGTCAACCTGACACGAGTTATTACAGCCATCTGTATAGACAGGGCTGCGCTCTGCTGGTTTTGACGCAATTATTTCCTTTGATGACGTCATCGTATCCACAATCCAGTGGTCGGCTACTGATGGCGGCGAGTCCCCGGTATTTGTGCGTTCCGTGTTTAGTTTTCGTTTTCCGCGTTCAGTGTTTATTTGTTAGTAAAATTTCATCTAGTGATCCGAGAAAACAAAGACGTGCGCAATGAAAGTGTGTCGTGCGGTCAAAAGATGTAATTTGTCAAGTGTGAACTGTTCCACGATGCTCTGCGACTGATCCCCGGGACTGCGGCTTCGACCAAATTGGTGTAAGTGTCCAGAAAGTGTGTTTTCAGAGGACTAAAATGCCGTCTGGCGCAATTCCAATTGTAAACATATGTCATGCCGGGAACATCGTCGTGTGCAGTCACTGCCTTGGCATGGCCTTGGCGAAGGAAATAATGATGTAACGATCAGCTGAGCGCAGGCCTGTCTATCTAGATGGCGTTGTTTTGACGCAATTATTTCCTTTGATGACGCCATCGTATCCACAATCCAATGGTCGGCGACTGATGGCGGCGAGTCCCCGGTATTTGTACGTTCCGTGTTTAGTTTCCGTTTTCCGCGTTCAGTGTTTATTTGTTAGTAAAATTTCATCTAGTGATCCGGGAAAACAAACACGTGCGCGATGAAAGTGTGTCGTGCGGTCAAAAGATCTCTCGATCCCGCCCAAATTGCTGAGAACCATCACCCCCATCTTTACTAAGGCGGCTATTACACTATAAAAGTTATTTTACAAATATATTTGACGAACGATATTTCAAAAGAACTTTTATGAATGATATTAGCCGCTAAAGGGGGAAGGTGTGCAAGCATATTAGAAAAGTTGTTGAAACAAGCAACGTCCATGTCGCAAATCTTTTCTTAGGCGGCTATTACAATATAAAAGTTCTTTGAAAATAGCTTTCATAAAAGATATTTGTAAAAGAAATTTTATAGTGTAATAGCCGCCTTAGAGGACTAAAATGCCGTCTGGCGCAATTCCAATTGTAAGCATATGTCGTGCCGGGGACATCGTCGTGTGCAGTCAATGCCTTGGCATGGCCTTGGCCAACGCCATCTAGATAGACAGGACAGGTTAGTCATTATTTCCTTCGCCAAGGCCATGCCAAGGCAGTGACTGCACACGACGATGTTCCCGGCACGACATATGTTTACAATTGGAATTGCGCCAGACGGCATTTTAGTCCTCTAAAGACACACTTTCTGGACACTTGCACCAATTTGGTCGAAGCCGCAGCCCCAGGGATCTGTCGCAGAGCATCGTGGAACAGTCCACACTTGACAAAATACATCTTTTGACCGCACGACACACTTTCATTGCGCACGTCTTTGTTTTCTCGGATCACTAGATGAAATTTAACTAACAAAGAAACACTCAACGCGGAAAACGAAAACTAATCACGAAACGCACAAATACCAGGGACTCGCCGCCATCAGTCGCCGACCACTGGATTGTGGATACTGATGGCGTCATCAAAGGAAATAATTGCGTCAAAACCTGCTGAGCGCAGGCCTGTTTATAAAGATGGCGTTGATCACTGCCATCTTTACTCTCAGGCCGGAGTGTCAGCTGATTGTCAAAGCACTAACGAAATGACAAGCAGTCAACGAAGTGTGAACGCGTGCGGTCGCCCGGTGAAATATCGCGATAATTGTGTGTAAAAGTGAGTTTAGTGCCGGAATTTTAAGTGTAACTAAAAGAAGTGGCTATCAGTGCCGTGTGAAAGTAAAAACAAACGTGAAGTGCCGGGAAATATCGTGTGAAATGGTGTATTGAAAAGTGCGAGGTTAGGAAAGTGCGACACGGGAAATTTCGCATTTTTCGTTTATTTTCCGGCAATTCGGGAAGTGTGAATGGTACAGCACTACTCTGGAACGAATCCTCGGGCCGGTGAGTTTAGCGGAAACTCCCGGAAGTGCCCCAAAAAGTGAATTTCAAGTGGTTGTCAAATGACAACATTACAGGTGATTTCCGGCCTTTTCATCGGAATTCATAGGGTAAGTATGCGTTTTTTGTTGTGGTAGAATTTATGTGGATTGATGCGCCCCAAAGTGTTGATTTTGACCACGATGTTGACGAACCGGACGAAAGTTTCACTGCTAGGCATCTAGTCCTGTCAGCTGCAGTGAAACTTTCGTCTGGCTCGTCAACAACGCGTTTAAACCCCGTATTTTGTGGCGCATCAATTCACTAAAATTTTTGCACAACAAAAAACGTATAATTACCCTATGAATTCCGATGAAAAGGCCGGAAATCACCTGTAATGTTGTCATTTGACAACCACTTTGAATTCACTTTTTGGGGCACTTCCGGGAGTTTCCGCTGAACTCATCGGCCCAAGGATTCGTCCCAGAGTAGTGCTGTACCATTCACACTAGCCAAATTACCGGGAAATTAACGAAAAATGCGAAATTTTTCGTGTCGCACTTTCATAACCACACTCATGTCTCGCGAACTTTCGAGCAGTTCATTTTGTTCGGAAGTTCGCGGCACCTTGCGTTTTTTTCACTTCCAAATATCAGTGACAAGCACTACTTTCAATTGCACTTCAAATCGCGACACTAAAATCACTTTTACGCACGAAAATCATCAGATTTCAAGAGGTCGACTGCACGCGTTTTTCACTTTGTTTACATATGGTTCACTGCTTGTCATGACGTCATTACTTTGACACTCCGGCCTGAGGATAAAGATGGCGGTGCGTTGATATAACCCCTCCTGTTAGTTCTATACTCAAAGATATTAACATGAAAAGCTGACAGCTGATTGTCTGTATCTGTCACTGTGAAATTGTGTTTGGGAAATTTTAAGAGGTGAAAATAGTGACAATATCAGAAATTTTAAGGTTGAAGGCTTTAATAAGGTATAGATATGTTCGTTTTCTAATTCCTTTTGTGAAGCATTCTTTATCCGTCATCCGTATGTGGGATCTGAAGAAAGGCAAGCAAAATGCCAGCATTGACCGAATTGTGACAAGAACAAGACACTCCCGCGATTAACGCTACCGAGGCTTAAGCCGCTTCTAAACGTTGCTGCGAATACCTTCCAACAATGGACGCTAGATAGTTTGTAGCATCGTGTGGCAGGGCGTCAAGCTACGAAAATCCTTATGAAACGTCGAACGTTCGCAAAGCTGCGTTTACATCAAAACGAGCAGAGCTAGAGCAAGAGCAAAATGTTTTTTATTGCTCGTTTGATGTAAACAGTTTTTTGTTCGCTCTAGAGCAAATCTATAGCCGAATGGTCTATCCAAAGCACGGACTTAGTCTGGACTTAGTGGATAGATTAGTTTCGTTATTCCCACCACGTCTCCTTGTTCGTGGTGAGTGGCCCTTTCGAAACTCCCAGTGTCTTTTCAGCCTCACCTACTAACATTTCATCCAAAGCATTCCACATTTGTGTTAGATTTTGCTCGTCGCAATTGGTGTTGTATTGAAGCCACTCCTTCATTTTAACAATGAGTGGAGTTACAATAGATTCAAAGCGTTCGTTGTTGAGATTATGCCACTTGATTTTCTCAACTGGTTTGGGGATTGCTTGTGGTCTTGTTCCTCCTTTCAAAATTAATTCTGTCAGGAGCAACCGGTACTGGGTGACCGCAGATTCACCCAAGATCACTTTGCAGTCTTTCACCCAACGTCTCATGAAATTTAGACACAGTTGATAGTCTATCTGCGTCGCATGAGCTCCACTGCTATATGTGATCAGGTGCCTTTGGTTCTCAATGAACCATGTGTTGAGGATGACCAGACCGTGTGATCTGCACATAGTCAGGATAGCCTCACCTTCATCATTTCTGGCTGTAGAATGGCTACCCTTCCCACCATGGCAATCCTCGTAATCATAATTCGATTCTCCCACATGGCCATTGAACTCCTCTCCGAAAAAAAACCAGCTCGGTATCTGGTATACTTTGAAGCAGTGTGTCAACGTCCCTCCAAAATGCCTCTTTTTCGCTTTGTTGCAAACCCAGTTGGGGAGCGTAGGCACTTATGACGTTCCACACCTTTCCGCAGATAACCAATTTGATACTTATCAAGCGATCGCTTATCTTCGAGATACTCACGATGCTGCCAAGTAAAGCCGATGCCAGAATAACGCCAACCCCATCATTCGAGTTTCCATAATAGTACAGTTTGTACTTTTTGGAATTCATTAAAAAAAATGAGCTCGGTCGACTTGGTTATTTGGCCACTTGGTCTCCTGCACGCACATAATGTCTATCCTTCTCCGCTTCATGACGTCCTCCAGTTCTTCGCTCTTTCCCGTCATGGATCCGACATTCCAACTTGCAACCCTCAGTTTCTCTACAGTGTACTTGGACTGCCTCATAGCGCTCGCCCGCGGAAACCGTCGAGCTCTGGCACGAACAATGTTCGCCCTGGGACCACTCAACTGCGCATCAGAAGTAGTGCCCAGCGGGGTAGTGCTTCTTGCGTGTTCTACCATAAGGCCTTACATCCATTCTTTTACACCTATCTGGAGAAAGGTGGAGTTGGATGGCACTAGTGTGTGGAAAATAAATTTGTATGGACTTTCCTTTTACATCCGGCGGTGGTCTCCAGACCCGGCAACCCACTCACACACACTGACCTGTGGGAGGTCCTAAAGATGTTGAACAGTGCCGCAGGCTCATCTAGAGGTATTGTTGTTGCCTGCACTAGATGAAATTTAACTAACAAAGAAACACTCAACGCGGAAAACGAAAACTAATCACGAAACGCACAAATACCAGGGACTCGCCGCCATCAGTCGCCGACCACTGGATTGTGGATACTGATGGCGTCATCAAAGGAAATAATTGCGTCAAAACCTGCTGAGCGCAGGCCTGTTTATAAAGATGGCGTTGATCACTGCCATCTTTACTCTCAGGCCGGAGTGTCAGCTGATTGTCAAAGCACTAACGAAATGACAAGCAGTCAACGAAGTGTGAACGCGTGCGGTCGCCCGGTGAAATATCGCGATAATTGTGTGTAAAAGTGAGTTTAGTGCCGGAATTTTAAGTGTAACTAAAAGAAGTGGCTATCAGTGCCGTGTGAAAGTAAAAACAAACGTGAAGTGCCGGGAAATATCGTGTGAAATGGTGTATTGAAAAGTGCGAGGTTAGGAAAGTGCGACACGGGAAATTTCGCATTTTTCGTTTATTTTCCGGCAATTCGGGAAGTGTGAATGGTACAGCACTACTCTGGAACGAATCCTCGGGCCGGTGAGTTTAGCGGAAACTCCCGGAAGTGCCCCAAAAAGTGAATTTCAAGTGGTTGTCAAATGACAACATTACAGGTGATTTCCGGCCTTTTCATCGGAATTCATAGGGTAAGTATGCGTTTTTTGTTGTGGTAGAATTTATGTGGATTGATGCGCCCCAAAGTGTTGATTTTGACCACGATGTTGACGAACCGGACGAAAGTTTCACTGCTAGGCATCTAGTCCTGTCAGCTGCAGTGAAACTTTCGTCTGGCTCGTCAACAACGCGTTTAAACCCCGTATTTTGTGGCGCATCAATTCACTAAAATTTTTGCACAACAAAAAACGTATAATTACCCTATGAATTCCGATGAAAAGGCCGGAAATCACCTGTAATGTTGTCATTTGACAACCACTTTGAATTCACTTTTTGGGGCACTTCCGGGAGTTTCCGCTGAACTCATCGGCCCAAGGATTCGTCCCAGAGTAGTGCTGTACCATTCACACTAGCCAAATTACCGGGAAATTAACGAAAAATGCGAAATTTTTCGTGTCGCACTTTCATAACCACACTCATGTCTCGCGAACTTTCGAGCAGTTCATTTTGTTCGGAAGTTCGCGGCACCTTGCGTTTTTTTTCACTTCCAAATATCAGTGACAAGCACTACTTTCAATTGCACTTCAAATCGCGACACTAAAATCACTTTTACGCACGAAAATCATCAGATTTCAAGAGGTCGACTGCACGCGTTTTTCACTTTGTTTACATATGGTTCACTGCTTGTCATGACGTCATTACTTTGACACTCCGGCCTGAGGATAAAGATGGCGGTGCGTTGATATAACCCCTCCTGTTAGTTCTATACTCAAAGATATTAACATGAAAAGCTGACAGCTGATTGTCTGTATCTGTCACTGTGAAATTGTGTTTGGGAAATTTTAAGAGGTGAAAATAGTGACAATATCAGAAATTTTAAGGTTGAAGGCTTTAATAAGGTATAGATATGTTCGTTTTCTAATTCCTTTTGTGAAGCATTCTTTATCCGTCATCCGTATGTGGGATCTGAAGAAAGGCAAGCAAAATGCCAGCATTGACCGAATTGTGACAAGAACAAGACACTCCCGCGATTAACGCTACCGAGGCTTAAGCCGCTTCTAAACGTTGCTGCGAATACCTTCCAACAATGGACGCTAGATAGTTTGTAGCATCGTGTGGCAGGGCGTCAAGCTACGAAAATCCTTATGAAACGTCGAACGTTCGCAAAGCTGCGTTTACATCAAAACGAGCAGAGCTAGAGCAAGAGCAAAATGTTTTTTATTGCTCGTTTGATGTAAACAGTTTTTTGTTCGCTCTAGAGCAAATCTATAGCCGAATGGTCTATCCAAAGCACGGACTTAGTCTGGACTTAGTGGATAGATTAGTTTCGTTATTCCCACCACGTCTCCTTGTTCGTGGTGAGTGGCCCTTTCGAAACTCCCAGTGTCTTTTCAGCCTCACCTACTAACATTTCATCCAAAGCATTCCACATTTGTGTTAGATTTTGCTCGTCGCAATTGGTGTTGTATTGAAGCCACTCCTTCATTTTAACAATGAGTGGAGTTACAATAGATTCAAAGCGTTCGTTGTTGAGATTATGCCACTTGATTTTCTCAACTGGTTTGGGGATTGCTTGTGGTCTTGTTCCTCCTTTCAAAATTAATTCTGTCAGGAGCAACCGGTACTGGGTGACCGCAGATTCACCCAAGATCACTTTGCAGTCTTTCACCCAACGTCTCATGAAATTTAGACACAGTTGATAGTCTATCTGCGTCGCATGAGCTCCACTGCTATATGTGATCAGGTGCCTTTGGTTCTCAATGAACCATGTGTTGAGGATGACCAGACCGTGTGATCTGCACATAGTCAGGATAGCCTCACCTTCATCATTTCTGGCTGTAGAATGGCTACCCTTCCCACCATGGCAATCCTCGTAATCATAATTCGATTCTCCCACATGGCCATTGAACTCCTCTCCGAAAAAAAACCAGCTCGGTATCTGGTATACTTTGAAGCAGTGTGTCAACGTCCCTCCAAAATGCCTCTTTTTCGCTTTGTTGCAAACCCAGTTGGGGAGCGTAGGCACTTATGACGTTCCACACCTTTCCGCAGATAACCAATTTGATACTTATCAAGCGATCGCTTATCTTCGAGATACTCACGATGCTGCCAAGTAAAGCCGATGCCAGAATAACGCCAACCCCATCATTCGAGTTTCCATAATAGTACAGTTTGTACTTTTTGGAATTCATTAAAAAAAATGAGCTCGGTCGACTTGGTTATTTGGCCACTTGGTCTCCTGCACGCACATAATGTCTATCCTTCTCCGCTTCATGACGTCCTCCAGTTCTTCGCTCTTTCCCGTCATGGATCCGACATTCCAACTTGCAACCCTCAGTTTCTCTACAGTGTACTTGGACTGCCTCATAGCGCTCGCCCGCGGAAACCGTCGAGCTCTGGCACGAACAATGTTCGCCCTGGGACCACTCAACTGCGCATCAGAAGTAGTGCCCAGCGGGGTAGTGCTTCTTGCGTGTTCTACCATAAGGCCTTACATCCATTCTTTTACACCTATCTGGAGAAAGGTGGAGTTGGATGGCACTAGTGTGTGGAAAATAAATTTGTATGGACTTTCCTTTTACATCCGGCGGTGGTCTCCAGACCCGGCAACCCACTCACACACACTGACCTGTGGGAGGTCCTAAAGATGTTGAACAGTGCCGCAGGCTCATCTAGAGGTATTGTTGTTGCCTGCACGTGATCGGTCCTATTAGTCGCCTCGTACGATCAAGGTAGAACTCACCTAGGGGTGCATATTCTAAACCCGTCACCCCACGGGTGTTTATAAATTTGACTTGCCGCTCCAATTTAACAAACATCATTGAAAACTAGTTCTTTCTCAGTGATAGTGACAAGGGTAGCTCTAGATTATTATCCAAATGGGTCGGGGGTTCAATCCCCACCATAATTCTAATCTTTTTTCCTTTTATTTTTCTTATATCGATATATTTAGTATCCTATTGAAAATATCTTATTTAATAATAGGCATATGCCTATTATTAAAAAAAAAGCAAGAAAAATAGCAATGTTTTAATGTTCACGGCAAAGAAAAGATACGTCAAATGGCTAGATTAAGCCGGGATAGTGTAAACATCTAAACTCACCATGTTTTAATCTGCGCGAAGATGAAGTAATTTGGGTATAGTGTAAACGTAATACTCGTATAAATCAAAATATGTCACTACCATCTTGATAGACTCGAGCGAAGCTTTTGACACGGTAAACCATTCAGTCATGTCAGAAGTGCTATATGAACTTGGCAACCTTATTAAGAACTACTTGAAAGACAGGGATGATCCACTACTACTTTATTCCCATTTCGGGCAAAGTGATGCGGAAGAAATAATTGATAATGATATGAATATTTATCAACAGTAGCTACATGGTAACAAACTAAATACATATAAACATTAATAAGACACGATTCATGCTTTTCAAACAAAAAAATAAAGCCGATATTGAATTGAATATAAATAATCCATTGAAAGAGTGAATAATATCAAATATCTAGGCCTTATTATCGATGAGAAGCTTACTTGGAATTATCATATAAATCAAATCAAATCTAAATTATGCCCATTAATTGCCTTAGAAATATGAGTTGTTATGCCCATATTATGTCTGTAGTGAATTATGGAATATTAAACTAGAGTCAGACTTCGGCTAGAAATATTTCAACTATCAGTAGAATGATCAATAAACCTGTTAAAGCGACCCACAACTTACACCGAAAAACTCCTACTATAGACATCATAGTTCTGAAAAAAAATTAAAACAATTTGCAAAATTGTTAATAACAGAACGAAAACATCGATTTATCTAACGTTGAACAGAGAAGTTCATAGTTATAGTACTCGAAATGCTGGAAACTTCAGAACATCTTCTAGCTGAAGATATATTATATATATACAGGGTGTCCCAAACCCCAACGTCAACCCGGAAACCGGTGATACGCCAAGTGGTGGCAGTTATCAGAAAAGTATAAAAAAAGTCTCCGTCAATTATTTTTTGACTTATAGAAAATCAAAAAAGATTTGGAAAAATGCATACCCTGTGATGATTTTTTAATACTGTTATTAAAAATTTTCATTTTTTTTATTTTATGTTTTTGTGAAGCAACCCTGACGAACTGTTCTATAAATCACAATCTAAAAGTAAAAAATTACTGTATTGGTTTTAAATAAAATAAATTTTGTACTCAAAATTATCACTTATCCCAACTTCAACTGACTGCACTGTAAAAAAAATATACCACGCGGTTTTGGCAAGTAACTGTAAAAGATGGCGCATTTTGCCCAGATTCCAAAATGGTACGACATAAAATACATATGTAGCACATGTAACCTTATGAATGATTTACTGATTCAGTAACCATTTGATTATAGGACGCATTTAACTGCCAGTATGCCATACAGATACAGTGCGCGGGAATATGCTATCATGCATCTTATTTATGGGGAATGCAAATGCAATGCTAGTGCTGCAGCCAGACTTTATCGTGAGAGATATCCAAATGCTGAACGTTATCCGGATCACCGAATATTTATAAACGTACACCAGTCATTCTCAGAGGGTCGAATTCCACACCACATGACAGGAGAACCAAATTCCATCATGCCCTACGAGGAGGAAGTCTTACAAGCAGTCGAACAAGACCCCAGTGCCTCAGTACGTGCAATTGAATGTAGCACAGGAGTACCCAAAAGTACAGTACAACGAATTCTACGGAGAAACAAGATGCACCCGTACCATGTTCAACGAGTCCAAAGTCTGCTACCTCGAGATTATCCGCAGAGAGTACAATTTTGTCAAACGATGTTGCGTGAGTTGAGTACAGAGAAGATCCCCGATTCTTTGACAAAATTCTATGGACCGATGAATCCACATTTTCTAAAGATGGTTACATTAACCTCCACAATTTACACGAGTGGCACATTGAAAATCCACATTTAATGCGGCAAAATAGAGCGCAGCATCGTTTTAAAGTAAACATGTGGACTGGAATTTTAAATGGCCAAATTATCGGACCATTCGAGCTTTCGGAGAACTTAAGTGCCGAGACATATTTAGATTTTTTAATGAATCATTTACCCAATTTATTGGAAGACGTGCCACTCAGTACTTTTGCAAATATGTGGTATCAGCACGATGGCTGCCCAGCGCATTATGCTCGTACAGTAAGAGAGTTCCTCGATCGAGAATATCCCGAGGTGGATAGGGCGGTCTGGTACAATTTCGTGGCCGGCACGTTCACCTGACCTAAATCCCCTCGATTTTTTTGGGGAGCGGTGAAAGAAAAGGTTTACACGAAAGAAATAGAAAATTTGGAGGAACTCCGCCGAAAAATTGCGGAAGCCGCTGAAGCCATTAGTTCCGGAAGATTCCGGCTTATAACTCGATCCTTTTTAAGAAGATGTCGTGCTTGCATTGCAGCTGAAGGCAAATATTTTGAACATTTGTTGTAAATTGAAGTTCTAACGTTTAATTGTAAATTGATTTTTTTGCTCAATAAATTACACTTTTGCCTAAATGAGATTATTACTTCTTTTCACCTCAATTAAGAGATAATATAGGAAGTGTCGTACCATTTTGGAATCTGGGCAAAATGCGCCATCTTTTACAGTTACTTGCCAAAACCGCGTGGTATATTTTTTTACAGTGCAGTCAGTTGAAGTTGGGATAAGTGATAATTTTGAGTACAAAATTGGGAAAAAAAGTCATATTTTATTTAAAACCAATACAGTAATTTTTTACTTTTAGATTGTGATTTATAGAACAGTTCGTCAGGGTTGCTTCATAAAAAAAAAAAAATAAAAAAAATGAAAATTTGTAATAACAGTACTTAAAAAATCATCACAGGGTATGAATTTTTCCAATTCTTTTTTGAATGTCTATAAGTCAAAAAATAATTGACGGAGACTTTTTTTAATACTTTTCTGATAACTGCCACCACTTGGCCTATCACCGGTTTCCGGGTTGACGTTGGGGTTTGGGACACCCTGTATATATTACGTTTACACTATACCCAGATTACTTAATCTGCGGGCTGATTTAATGTGCCACTGTCAAATAATACTGTGTACAAATATAACCCGGAATGTTGTTATAATTTTTGAAATCCTTATTTATTCTTAAAAATCTACTTCATCGCTGCAATGCACTTATGCCAGCGAATTTTCCACTCATCAAAACACTTGGAAAAGTTCGGTTTCGGTATGGCCTTCAGCACCTTCGATGCGGCTTGAATCTCTTCTATCGTTTCAAAACGGTGTCCCCGGAGCGGTCTTTTCATTTTGCTGAATAGCCAGAAGTCACATGGAGCTAAATCAGGCGAATACGGCGGTTGCGGAACAATATGGGTGGAATTTTTGGCGAAATGGTCACGAATAACGAGTGCAGTGTGAGATGTTGCGTCGTCATGGTGCAAAAACCAAGAGTTTTCTTTCCACAAATCCGGCCTGGTGAGGCGAATAGCTTCACGCAATCGGCGCATAAAACTCAAATAATATTCCTTGTTGACAGTTTGGCCCAGCGGAAGGAATTCGTAATGCACAACACCACGATAATCGAAGAAGATTTTTGAGCGACTTTGGCGCGATTTTTTCGGTCTTGGCTCACCTTTGGCACGATATTCACTTGATTGATCGGTTGTTTCAGGGTCGTAAGCATAAATGCAAGTTTCATCGCCCGTAATAATGCGCTTTATCTTGTCCTGATAGTCGGAAAGCATTGTTTCACACACATCAATGCGACGCTGTTTTTCCAAAAAATTTAGGGTTTTTGGAATCAAACGAGATTTGACTTTTTTCAGACACAAAACTTCCTTCAAAATGGTGTTGACTGATCCATTTGAAATGCCAACGATATCAGCAAGCTCTCTAGTTGTCAATCGACGATTTTGGAACACCAATTCCTTAATTTTCACGGCATGCTGTTCGTCAGTTGATGTTCTTGGTCGTCTATGATGTAGTTCGTCTTCAACGCCTTCACGACCCTCTTTGAACATTTTATGCCATTCGTCTACTTGTGTTTTAGACATAGCCTGTTCACCGAAGGCTTTTTGTAACATTCTGAGTGTTTCCGCAGCTGAAATATAATTTCTAACACGAAATTTAACCGAACTTCTTGTTGAATATTTTCTGACATGGTAAAAATCGAAAAAGTTAATTTTAGTTGTTTACGAATATTAACCTAGAATTTGACACAACTGGCAGTAACAGTCCTACCAACTTAAAAATAAAAAGATTTGTGCCCAACGAAATGCCTACGCAGTTTAAATTAAAAATTCCGGGTTATATTTGTACACAGTAGTACATGCAATTTTAAACTCACCACACCCAGATTACGCTGCAGGTGAAGTAACCTGGCTATATTGTAAACGTAATATTATATGTTGTAATACTAATAGCGTTCTAACCGACCCAATTCGATCATCAATAATACTTTTTAACTCACTACCTACGGAGCTTCGTATTCTAACATCGTACGAAACTTTTAAAAGAAAATTAAAGCGACACTTACAGTCTAATCAGTTTTTTACTTAATTTAAAAATAAACACCTGTTTAACTTGCATTCACCAACTGCGGTTCAATTAGCGTCAACCGCGTTAATTGAAACAATTTTATACATAATGACAATACTCATTTCGCATTTTTATTTTTTATTTTTATTTATTTAAATCACTAAACACAGGAGTTAATCCCAATAACACAGTAATCTACAAAATCAATCGAATTCAAGAGAGCATAATAAGAAAATGAAAAAAAAAATAAGTAATAATAAAAAATGAAATTCAATATGACAATATTAAAAAGTAAAAAGTATAAAAAAAAAGAAAAATGTCACTAATACTACTTTGAAAAAGCTATAATTCAAATGACAATGAACTTAAAATAAGGGAAACGAATATTAAGAGTACAAAATTAATACAAACCAGGCCCGGAGTCCGAAGCGTATATACGCTAGACCTGTACAGACCTAGTGGTGATACCAAAAGTCCCAATTGGCAACGACCATATGCATTAAAAGTGGGTCTCCTATATGGCCAGTTCATAGGAGAGGTTGGCACTCATTCAGTGGGATCTTGACCATTCTCAAAATCAAATAACTAACCCATTCTACAAATATTTGTCGAATTTTTCAAGTCGCTAGCTTCATTCTATCGAAAATTAACGCTTATTTGAAGTTTCACTTGTAGGGGAGGTAGGGGTTCCTTAGGTCGGATCTTGCCCAGCATTTCCACCAACCAATTAGATCCCCCTACAAACATTTGACCAAAATTTCAAGTCGCTAGCTTTATTTTGTTGTAAGCTATCGCTTATTTGAAGTTTCATTTGTACGGGAGGTGGGGGTTCCTTGAGTCGGATCTTGCCCATTTTCAATACCAACAAAGTAGGTCTTATTAGCAACATTCTTTCAAATTTTCAACTTGCTAGTATCATTTTTTCGAAAGTTATCGTAATTAAAGGAATATTTAATTTTTTGAAATTTGTAGGAGAGGTAGGCGTTCCTTTGATCTGATTATGCCCAACTTACAAAACCTTAAGCAGCTTCTCACTTTAAGGTTACATGCCAAAAATGAGGTGTCTACGTCAATTGGTTCAGGAGTTATAGACAAAAAACCTGAAAAGTAGGGTAGTACGGGGTTCTTTGTAAGAAAATTACCGTTAGTTTTCAACTGATCAGTTTTATTTTCCCAGGTGAGTGAGAGATTACCCTCATGAGTAATCTACCAAAGCTAGAGCTTTTCATGTTTCTTTAATCGAGAGTTATACATACATTTATGTATTTTACATATGTAGGGGAGGTAGGCGTTCTCTTGGCCTGATCATGCCCATTTTCAATACCATCCAACTAGATCACACTTCCAACATTTGACCAAAATTTCAAGACTCTAGCTTCATTTTATCGAAAGTTATCGTGCGAACGGACAGACAGACAGACAGACGGACAGACAGACATGGCTAAATCGAATCAGGAGGTGACCCTGATCATTTATATATATACATTGCTATACCTCCGGAGCCTCCTTTAAGGTGTTACATATTTTCGTCGTGACAGAAACAATATACCCTATACTAAAATATAAGTCTAGGGTATAAAAAGAATAAATCAAAAATTAGTCAAGTATATCAGATGAAGAGAGTTTCAATAACAAAATACGTTTAAACGCAGAAATCGAAGTGGGAAGAGGACCAATCTCATACCAGTGTTTCTACGTTGTCTGGGAGGCAAAACAAGTGTTGAATTTAGCTTCAATGATTTAATGTTGTACATTACGTCTGTGTTTTTGGTGCCTCTTTCCTAAATAATATGTATGGGGTCTAGGTATCTGTTAAAAAATTTGTATTGGATTTTAATCGTTGTTCCATTTGTCGTATCTTGAATTTGGTTTTGATTTGTATGCGTGTTTACCTAACCCTTTCCCTTTTCCCTCCCAGTGAAATGATGATAACAGCTTTGGATTTCACTGACATAATGAAGAAAACGCCTTAGTCACACTGATCCCATCATCCCTGTAAAAACATAGGCGACGTCGATCCTATGCGATCTGGACGCCGTCTCCCAATTAACAAAACTGCTTTTTCTGAATAATTTAATCCGCGATAAAAAAAGAATGTTAGCTGAGAAAGATATTTGGCAATTTCTTTATGCATCATTGTGGCGCAACGACCCGTCGTCGGACCTTGGCCATTTGCATAGTTTTCCTCCAATTATCTTTGTCTAATGACAGCGTCTTCCAAACTCTTAGAAATCCGGCAGTCGTCCACGTGTCGTGCCCATTCCAGTCGTTTTAATTGGATGATTTTCGAAACTTCCAGCTCATTGTAAGAGCTATAATGCATGGCGAATCCGTTACAACAATTACATTTCGGTCACGAACTGCTCCGAATATTCTTCAAAGGATCCTACGTTCGAAAATGCTTAGCATGTTTTCAGAGGCTTAAGTGGCGTTGTTGTTGCTGTACTAGCGACGCGCTGATACCCGATGAATGTGTGTCATAAAGCTTGGTTGTCCATGTTTTCCTCAATGTCCAGGTGTAGAAACGCAGCTGGCTCAAGAGGATTATCCCATAACGCAGTAGGTGTTAGGCGCGTGGGAGCTGCAGGACAGTTATATATGTGCTCAACATCGTGTGGAGTGAAGCCACAGGCTGGACAGGAGTTCTATATGTCGTTATCAATGCGGGATAAGTACGAGTTCAGACGTGAGCACCAGCCAGAACGAAGTTGGGCGAGTGTAGTCCTAGGAAGTCCTAGTTCATCTGAAGATATAGCAGGTGGTTGCGCATTTAGTACCCTGTTTGGTGTCATGTCCGCGGTTGAGGATAGCACTTCTTCGCTATGCAGTGTTGTGATGGTCAATCTGTAGCTAGCGTTAGGCTGCGCGCAAGTTGGCACACGTTCACTTGTCGCGTTCACGTGTTTTATGTCAAATGGTTTGAGTCTATGGTTTGCAACCAATGATGCGAATCTGTCAATTTGACAAATGCTCGGCTGTTGTATCACCAAATTGGATTCATTATTGTGTGTTAACGCCAATAATTCAGTATGAAATATGTGCTTATGTAAATCCTACTACACTCAATTCTTACCTAATTATCCATTTTAAAGCACAATAATGAACCCAATTTGTTGATACGACAATAGTCAAGCATTTGTCATATTGACAGATTCGCATCATTGGTTGCAAACCATGGACCCAAACCGTTTGACAGCAAACACGTGAACGCGACACGCGAACGTGAGCCAACACGCGCGCAGCCTTATCGAAGGGAACTCTTTTAAACCTTTGGCTCTCTCGCTCGCGGTCCCTCATATTACGTCTTACATGACGTGGCGGTGGGCTTCTGTCCATAAGGTTAGAGTTGGATGGTCAGTCCGATAACAGCCAACCAGATACTGCTTCGTTAGAAGTGTGTCGTGGCTTCTTAGGGGCATCATTCTGGTTTCTTGATGAAGGTGCGACGACATCAGTAGGCAGCCTGTGACAGTTCTAAGAGCTGCATTTTGGCAGGTCTGGGTGTTCCTCCATTGAGTGTCACATAAGTTTCCCGACCAGATGGGAGCCGCATAATTGGCCACAGATCTCCCGATAGACTTGTAAGTCGTTAGTAGGGTCTTCTTGTCTTTCTCCCAGAAACTGCCAGCTAGAGCTTTGAGGACTTTGTTCCTGCTTCTCATGTTGTCACAAATGGTTGACACACGGGCCGAGAAATTAACCATACTGTCAAGGGTGACACCGAGAATTTTAGGGTGGTTAATACTTAATTACCCTAACCCCTTGTGGGGCATAGCGCGTCAACTGTTCCATGTGGCCCAGTTGACGTTTCGTTGGCATAATCTGGTTTCGGAGAATGCAGTTGCCAGCATACACCTCCTGCACATCCATGGCCACGAACGTCGTCGTGGACGGGATTCGAACCCGAAACGCCGATAGTCAAACATGAGACTGATGCCTCAACACACTGCGCTACCGGTCGCCCCAAGGGTGGTTAATGGTGGGGATAGTGTAATGGACGGTTTGGTGGGCATCCGAAGATGCCCGTGGGGACGGAGCCTAAGGTAGCATAGTTGACCGTGAAGGTCGGGCTGTGCCGTCTGGCGAAGAAAAAGGCTCCTCAACGAGCTAAGCAGCGGCCTATGCTTGCTGTAGCTCAGTTCGGGAGACGTGGGCGGGGTTTTCGCCGCTCGTTGCCCCTGTCCTTTATGTATTAACAAAAATTCATAGGCCTGGGGAAGACAACACAAACAAGGGAGGTAAAAATGGGGAATAAAAAAAATGAGGCGATAAGGATGGAATGGTTGGCAGATGGCTCGCTTGCCCTCGCGCTCGTATTGGGGTCCAGGTGTAATGTGACCCTCGGCCTCTGGTTTCGTACCAACGACAGATCCTTACTCATCAGGTGCTGCCATAGATCTGCCGGTGGAAGCAGCACAACCAGACCAGAATATGGTTCATTACAATAGTTTGATCGTATACTGCACTATCCTGTTGTTGCCTCACTTCTTTGATCTATGTACTAAACAATGTAGCGGTATACTTCGACGCAGACAGAGTGAGATTTTTGCTGACGAAGAAGGTGTTCAGTTCGTCGAGATACCCATTTATCTGTTCGCATATTTGAGTGATGTCGTTGCCGGTTGCTAAAATCGTGCAGTCATCAGCATAACTTACAATTTCGAATCCGTCAGGTGGCATAGGGTGTCCTGACATGAAAAGGTTAAACAGGGTGGGGGATAAGACTCCTCCTTGGGGAACACCCTGTTTAATTCGTCTTAGTTTAGATTTCCCGGATCTAAATTCTGTGTAGGACTGTCTGCCGGCAAGATAGTTGGCGACCCACTTTACAATATGCGACGGAAGCGATGTACCGCAGATGCCAGACAGGAGAAACGAGTGGCTGAGTGTCAAAAGCCTTTGACAAATCTAATGCCACCAGAATCGTTCGTTGACAGAGACGTGCTTGATTGAGGCCATTAAGTATTTTTGATGTAATGACATCCAAAGCCGTCGTGGTGCTGTGCATCCTTCTAAAGCCATGTTGGTAGTCGGCCATCTGAATATGAGTCGCAATTATAGGGTGGAGCAGCGCTTCTAGGGTCTTAGCTATAGAAGACAAAAGTGTGATGGGACGATATGATTCGCCTAGTGTTGGGTTTTTTTCCCGGTTTTAGAATAGGGATGACTCTTCCTTTCTTCTAATATTCGGGAATGATAGACGATGAGATGGAGAGGTTGATCGTGGCCGTTATGATGTTTGAGCATGACCATCGATATACCGTCTGGTCCAAGGGCTTTGGAACTCTTCGCTCTTTTTATCGCTGCTGCAACTTCCCGAGATGTAAATTGAAGTTCCTGGTCAGCTGGACGGCTACGAATGCTCCTAGTAATGATGCTCTTAAGTCTACCAAGAGGCGGATGTTTGATAAACTGTTTATTAAAATTGTTGGCGCATTTTGTTGGGTCGTTAACCGTAATGTCGCCGAATTGGATTGCAACATGCCCTTTGTGTTTGGTTGGGTTTCTAAGGGCCCTAACCGTTGACCAGAGCTTATTGACGCCCGTTGTCCAGTTGCAATTGTCGAGGTGAGAGTCCCATTTCCTTCTCCTGTGATCTGCTACATGTTTAAAGATATCAAGGTTTAACTCCTTGATCCTTGGATCGTCTGGGTTATTGCTATGTATGCGGTCCCTATCATCTGCTAATCTAGCTGCTGAAGTAGGGAAATTTGGTCGAATTTTAAGTATTTGACCTGCTGGGATGAACTTTGTAATCGCTTCCTGGAGTATGTGCCTTACATTTCGTTCGGTCGTGCGCATGTCAGTTGGAGTTGGTAAGGCAGCGAAGGCCGTGTTGGTGTATGATTTGAAGCCATCCCAATCTACTTTATTGTGGTTGATGAACGTGCGGTGATCAGCAAACTGAATATTTGATGGTTTGTCCAATTTTATTAGGATTGGCAGTTGATCCGAGGATAGCGTCAGGACTGGTTCCCATTGAGTATCATTGATAAGTCTAGCGCCGGCAATTGAAATATCGGGCGAACTGGAACATGTTCCAGCAATACGAGTGGGCGTGTCGTCGTTAAGTGGACAGAAGTCTGACGCGTCTGGTTGTTCGGCTATGGTAACCCCTCTGGCATCGCTGTCGAGGTTAGAGTGCCACAAATCGTGATGGGCGTTGAAGTCACCAAGTAGGAGACGATATTGGCCAACTAGCAGGGGTGTGATGTTGACACTGTATCCCGAGGGACAACTGAATACAGGTGGAATATAGACGTTGTAGATTTCAATATCGATATTGCTCGACTGAATGGCAATGACCTGTGCCTCCAAGATGTTGTCGGTGACTGTGACGTCGATTTCACGATATGGCACTGAACGATGGATTAGAAATGCAATTCCACCACCAGCATTGGACACTCTATTCTTTCTAATGATGTTGTAATTGCCATAGGAGTTGAGGGACGAATTGGTGTTAAGCTTCGGCTCCTGTATAGCTCCAATGATGACGCGGTGTCTAACCATGAAGTCCGATAATTCTGCAATTTTTCGCTGTAACTCATTGCAGTTAAGTTACACAATTGATACGATGTTGAGATTCGCAACAGTTGGTGCAGGTGTCAGGTTGTGTTGCAATGGAATTCTGTTGGTAATGTGGTCCACTGGAGTCGAGGGGGACGGCTGGTAACTTGTGTTCGCACTAACAGGTGGTGGTACGTTAGGTGTTTGCGATGACATTGATGCTTGCTGTTCTCTGAATTTACATTGATTCGCAGTGAAGGAGGAATTCCATTGTCGGTGGTGTTTCGGCCCGGAACAATTTTTAAGGTGACACCAGTCGCAACATGTACATCTTACTGTGGTTGCGTTGGGATGCAGCGTTCTGTCACAGACGCAGCAGATCCAAGGGGGCCTGGATTTGGACCTGGGTTGAGCTCGATTCCGGCGCGTTGAAGAAGTATTGAGAGCAATAGCGCTCCTAATTTGCAGAAAAAATGGACAGTCAAATTGTGTGACACACACAGATCTTCCTTCTGGCATCGAAGGGGTTGTGGCAGCTCTTGGCCGTGTGACAAGGTTGTTCCAAGTAACACGGGTCGCTGCGGTGCGTAGAACCGGCTGCCGCAGGAACACTTGGGTGGTGTTTGATTGTGCTGGCGTCCTTAATTGCAACGTTATATTCGTTTCAACTTATTTTGCAGCCGTATTAAGGTTGATGTTCTTCAGCGGCGGACAAGTTGCGAGACATGGTATTAATATCGTTTGTATGTTATTGGCGTAAAATTGGTGGCATTCATCCTCCGTATTCTAGTTCCAGGAAGAAAGCCAGTCCATCTCCCTTCCTTAATCGAGTACGCCTTTCAAAAGTGTCAGTCAACCTATTTTGGTTCTTATGGCTGCTACAGACAATGGTCCATCGCTGTCAGTCGCTATCATGAATCTGGGCAGATAGCGGTTTGTGATGAAGATGGTTGCAAATTGCTCACAATGGCTTTCAAAACCATTTTCTGCCATCCACCATCGCAACTAATCGCTATACGCATAGATATACGATGATAGTGACTTCCAATGGCCGGGTATGGGCCATTATCTGTAGCAGGTATTATGCCCGAACCAGAATGAACGCAGAAAGCAGCAGCAGCAACTACACCAACATGCAGATCTGCTTTCGCCGCTGTCGCTGCCGCTGCGTTCAATTTAGGTCGCGTATGGGAAATGCGTGCTTTCTAATTTGACATTTCGTTGCCGCTGCTGCTGCATTCTGCGTTCATTCTGGTTCGGGCATTAGTCGTACTAGTTTATCTGGTATACCAAATTGTTGCATGACGTTGTACAGTATGTTACGATCGATATTGTCGTATGCTTGTTTGAAATTAACGAACATTTGATATACGTCGACGTTAAATTCTCAGGATTTGTTTGACCGCAAACAGCTGGTCGATTGTTGATCGGCCAGGTCTAAAGCCGCCTTGATACTTAGCAATTATCTGCTCCACGTAAGGTTTTATTCTTTGTTCTAGAATTTTCGTCACTATTTTGTAGGACGTACAGACTAGTGAAATGCCTATAGTTTTGACGCAGAAGCTTATCTTCCTTTCTGTATATGGGGCATATGATGTTTCTACGCCAATTCTTTGAAATAATTTCGTCCTAACAAATTCGCCGAAGTAGTTGATGAATGGCTCACTCCACCAGATGTAAGTACTTCAGTTGCGCCTGGCACTTTGTTCAGCTTAAGAATTCTTACAGCGAGATCTACTTCTCGTTCCGAGGGCTGTGTATTTGAACTTTCTTCAGCCATGACATTTATAATTTCTTTTTTATATTAAATATATCAATCTGTCAAAAGGCTCTGCTTGATTCACGCCTCGGAGCCAGAGGAAGTCGCGTTAGTGGCCATTATGTGCGACCAAAATACGTGGTGTGGGGAACAGCAAACCATACTAAACCAAGTCAATTAAGTTATTTTCACGTCCCGACTTTTTTTGACAATGGTAATGGCAATACCAACTTGTTTCGCGGCTGTCTTTACAATAATAGTGAACTCTTAATGCAGGGACGTGAAAACGGCTTAAATGACTTGGTTTAATATGGTTTGGCTTGCAACCTACTGATCACGAATCGTTCGGTTCAATAGTCAGTGGTGAGCTTTAGGTGAGGTGTGTCCTGAGACACAATTTCCAGAGGTGATGGAGAGTGACGCAGATTTTGTACCACAAGCACACTTTCGCATCGTATAACTTCTGGCTCAAGGAAGATACGAAGTTCGTTGAAGTGCTAATCGAGATCTATCGATAGCTTCATAATAACAATAGGATTGATTTATAATGCAATACTAAAGTTGAAAATTAGGGAAAACTTAACACAATTTGGCCACAAAGTAAAGTTCTGATGTGCAAGATGGTTCCGGTGTGAAGGAAAGTTCAAAAGAAGGGTCTTTTAAATCACCCGTAACATCGAAAATCAATAAAAAAATTTAAAATTGATTAAATACAAAAAAAAAATATTTGGAAAAAAGAAAATATATTATGCCTACGTATCTTTTAAGGTCATCGACTCAGCACTCCTGTTCTAAACTACGTTTACCTGCTCGTTCATTATACTTTGCAAAAAATATAATTTGCGATGAATAGGGTTTTCGAAATTATTTCCATGGAGGAGGACTTCGATCAAATTCAGGCGAGAGTGAATGCTGAGCGACAGTATAAAAATAGACCAGACTATTTTAGTGAGATGGAGGACGCCGATTTCGTGCGATGGTTCAGGCTGTCGAAATCAACCTATAAGTATATTGTTACTAATATCCGCAACCATCTCGACTCTAATACTGAAAGGTGAGAACTAAAATACGTCTATTAAAATGCCCAACAATAATATAATGAATCGCTTACAGAAATTATGCATTATCGGCGGAAATAAAGGTTTTATTGGCGCTGCGTTTCTACGCAAGTGGAAGCTTCCTTACAAGTGTGGCGGATTTCTGTGGAGTAAGCGTCTCGTCAGCAAGTCGTGCAGTGAAAGACGTTTCCTATGCGATTGCCTCCCTGGCCAGGGAATATATTAAATTCCAAGAACCTCAAAGATTGCAGCAGACAGTTAACGATTTTTATCAGATTGCGAAATTTCCGAAGGTCATTGGGGCGATTGGCTGTACTCATGTGCGTATCCAATCGCCTGGAGGTGATACCGCGGAATTGTTTCGAAACCGGAAAGGGTATTCTTCGCTTAAAGTGCAAGCTGTGTGCAATGCCAATTTGCAATTTCAGGATGTGGTTGCAAGGTGGCCCGGATCAACTCGTGACAGCACTATTTTCAATAATAGCCGTGTAAAATTTCGCTTGGAAAATCAAGAATTCCAAAATTATTACATTTTGGGCGATAGCGGGTACAAAGTGTGTGAGTACATGATGACTCCACTTGTAAACCCCATAACAGAACCCGAAAAACTGTATAATGAGTCACAAATTCGAACGCGGAATGTTATCGAGAGATGCTTTGGAATTTGGAAACGACGGTTTCCTGTTTTATCGATGGGTATGCGCGTATCTGTTGACACTGTAATGGCTGTAATAGTTGCCTGCGCAGTCCTCCATAATATTGCAATACAGAGAAATGAGCCAGACCCTCCCATAGATGATGTAAACTTGCCGCCTGAAGATGGTACTTCTGATGACAACGGAAGCAGCCTGATGCCGAACAATAAAAATGCAAGAGCCAGATCAATACTGATTGCCAATTACTTTGCAACGTAAGTTTAAATACACATTACATATATCTTTTCACGTAATACATTTTATTTCAGCCTGTAAAATCATCGCATGGTGGCATTCTGTATCTTATGTATATATGTACATTTATCCTTATACATGAATTCTTGTAATTTTTAAGTCATCGCTAATTTTACGTGCTGTCATTGGTCGATTGAATTCGCACGTATGCGCCAACGTAAGTTGACTTACATTTGAAATTTGTATGGTTTCTTTTCAAGTAATACATTTCATTTCAAACGGTTAAATTATCGCTTGGTGGCAATCTGTATCTTATGTATGTACATTTATACTAATACATGAATTCTTGTAATTTTTAAGTCATCTCTATTTTTACGTGCTGTCATTGGTCGGTTGAATTCTCACGTATGCGCCAACGTAAGTTGACTTACATTTGAAATTTGTATGGTTTCTTTTCAAGTAATACATTTCATTTCAGACTGTAAAATCATCGCTTGGTGGCAAGCTCTATCTTATGTACATATGTACATTTATCCCTATACATGAATCCTTATAATTTTGAAGACGTATTCAGCCACATGCCGAGCTAGTTGGCCAAGCTCCCATTGGGGAATAGTGTGTGCAGTTGCAAACGGACGAAATTCCAAATTATTTGAAATTGACACTGGGAATACACAACATAAAGTAATTGTACGAATCTGCGAACCCCATATACGAGTAGTCTAAGATCCCACTGCAAAAATCAAAAATCTGCACCTATCTGTTTTTTTTATGGGATGTGGCTCAAATGAAAGATAATTAAGAATGTAATAAAGTAAAATTGGGTTGCCATCCTTAATTACCGTAATTGCAACTAAATTTGTATACCAGTTGACTTAATTTAACTTTTTATTTATTTGATTGATATGTTCCTTAACTAAATCAAACATCATTTGAAAGAGAATTATGTAAAGAAATTAACTACCAGCTTTCTGCCTGCCCCAGCCGTGGTTTAAAAAAGGTTCTATTGATTTCATGCATTTTGAAAACTTATATCAACATTTAAATTTGAACTAGGGTATAATTATTTTGTATCGAGTAATCTGTGCTTGCTTATCGAAAATTTGCGCAACTGGAGTTGCCAACATTCAAATAATTTTATGATATTAAAGTTTTCTTATTTTGCTGCTATTAGATGAGAACGTTGTCATTTTATATTCCCTTATTATTACGAAAACAAAAAATATATCTTAAATAAAAGCATTTTTATTTTTCATTCTATGCAAGGAATCTAAAATATAAAATTATTCAAATGCTGGCAGCCCTTACTTGCGGAAATTTTTCGACAGACAAGCATAGGTTACTGGATCAAAATAATTATACCTTAGTTCAAATTTGTTATAATGCCCGGCTCACATTATTCCAGTCCAGTAATCCAGTCCAGCAATCCAGTCCAGTGCTGGACTGGATCATATCGTCTACATGATTCCAGTCCAGTAGTCCAGCGAGTGTGTTGTTGATTCGGTAACTATAGTGACAATGATTTCTGAGCGAGCTGGAATGAAAAAGTAGACCGAAAATCCAGTCACTGGACTGGATTGCTGGATTGGATTGCTGTCCAGTGCCGGTTCACATTATTCCAGTAGCAATCCAGGGCTGGACTGGATTGGTTACTGGAATAATGTGAACCGGGCATAATTTATTCAAAGTGCTTCTCTTAAAGCCACTAGAACCTGGTGGCAGGCAGGAAGCTGGCAGCCAACTTTTTTCTTGATCCTTTACAAAATTTTCTTTCAAATTATTGATTTAGTTAAAAAAAACACATCAATAGAATAAGTAAAAAGGTAAATTAAATCAACTGATGTAAAAATTTAGTTACAATTACGGTAATTAAGGGTGGTTGCGGCGGGATTTCGCTAGGCAACTCAATTCTTCTTTATTACATTCTTAATTATCTTTCATTTGAGATGAAAGTCTATGTTTGAGATTCATCTCAAAAAAAAAATCAAAAAATCAGATAGGTGTTAATTTTTGTAGTGGATCAGAATCAAAATCATCACGACATAGCTCAATCTAATTTTCCTCGAAAATCGTTTGCGTTTGATATATCTTTAGATGAACTGAAATTTATCTGCAAAAGGACAGAAATGTGATTTATAAATTCAACAGACGACGCATAGGTAAGAAATGCGTCGTCTGTTGAATTCCCAAGAAACTTATGCGCCAGCTGCCTTACTATTCACGTAAGTTTTAACTACATAATAAAGCGGATGTTCATTTTCTGTGACTATCGTTATTTTATACTTTTCAGCATGCCGTCTCGTACGGTTGGAAGCTTGACTCAAAACAAGTCAATCCAGATTGAACCTATTAGTCACAGGCTGTTTACAATGATCTGAAATTGTTAGCTGGGTGATTCCAGTAGGTAAGTATGTGTATTTGTGTTTTCCATTAAACGATCTGTGTCTCATGATCTTTTTATTTAGGGAACTGTTTTGTTACATAGTTTTCTGGCCATGGGTTACGATTCGTCGATGACTTCAGAATACTGGCGTCAAGACCTACGAAAACGAGGAAAAGATTGTCGTAGATGAACAGGACAACATATATTTGCTGCTAACGACAATCTGTATGGTCAGTCGGAACTGACATCGGTAGCAATTCATGCGGGCCGCTTATTGGCTCCTCGCATTTTCACCGAGGCAACACATTTCATAGACTAGGCTGGCGTTACAACGACTGTATTCATTGGACTATGGTTGTGTTAGGCTGAGCTCTTCGACTGGAGAATACTATTGCTAAATTTGGCGAAGACAGTGTCGATGTTTATCGTGGCTGCTTGAATCCAACGAAATTCTTTGCATCACAGTAGAGTGTGAGACAATGGTACTTAAAGGACGTGACGTGTCTGAACGATCGGACGAAAAAATCGCTGCGCTATGTTGTCCAGTGGGCGGAGAGTTATCCAAGGATTTGCTGTGGTTTTGAAGTGAGTTTTGATTTCTGTCATAGATATACATTGAACAGATAGGAAATAGGCTCAGAGTGGGGTAAAAATTTGAATATCGAGTTATGGTTGACATATTCGGGTCTGCGCGGTGAAACACGCACAACACGTATTAACATTTAGCCCAGGGGCCCGAGGAGCGATTAGGGGCCAAATGCTTCGTAAAGGTCAAAATTGTGGCCGATGTCGTCACGACATTTTCCGACCGTATAGCGACCGCGTGCAAATGGGTAGCAGTGCGAGTTGGTTCGAAAATAACATGAAGTACAGAGTTACCAATCTGTTCAATGTATATCTACGATTTCTGTGCATTATTAGCGAGGTTTTAAAAACTTTGGATTTCCGATATTATTGAAGACCATAACTTTGCAGGTGACGTTTAGGCCAAGATCCAGAACAATGAGGAAATCGCCTACATCATCGCCGGTAAGCAGTTGGAAGGCGGACGCAATATGTACAAGGAATCCTCTCATCAATTTATTATTTCTCAGCAATGCAGACCTTCGCCAAGACTTTCATTTGAAATTAAAGTATACATGGGTTCTGGCCAAACTCAAGGCGGGACGTGAGCGACGTATGGTGTTTTCATTAACTTGGTGCCAAGTTAATAATATAATTTACTATGACAAATGCTGAAGACAAGCTGATTAATGGAGAATTCATTAAATACATTACCCCTCTATTTCTGCTCAGGGGATACTAATTATACGAGCGTCGATATTATTAATCATCATAGTGGCACCACGGCCTTACGTCTTTCTTCCAGTCATATCGATCCAAAGACCGCGTTCTCCAGTTTCTGGAGCCCAGCAGTTGTTCAGCGTCCGCATCCACTAAGCCTTCCCAACGAGCTGTGTTCCGCACCCCAAGTATTACTATTACACGATTTCCGAAAGCATTCCAAATTAATTTATTATTACACGATTTTGAAAGCATTCAACATAAAATTTAAAATTCTTTTGCTGATCGTATTGTTGCGTGTACGGGTTGGGTATCTTTTACGACCCACACTGTACTAATCTCGAATGATCGATGACCAGTACAAAATGAATGGACACTAGGCTATTCTCGAGCCATCTATAGTCTAGAACCTTCTCCAAACAGAAACATTGAAGCGGATTCTCGAACCTTCGTTGAGTAAGCACCCGAGACTGGAACATCTCGGAAAAATCTGGAGTCTTCGCTAAATTGACGAATGCATGGATCTCCACCTATAAAAGGCAGATGTCACCGAACGAAGGAGCAGTCGTGAAGTAGTAGTCAGACTCGACACTCAGTGGCGGTTGGATCGCTATAGTGCCGTCGTTATAGTTAAAGCTAGTTTGACATTTTGACGTTGGTTGTTAGTACGCGTGTATATAGTTAGTTCGTTTTATAAATAAAGTGTGTTTTTCAATCGAAGTGTTTCATTATTCAGCACAAGAATATCTAACGAACCTGTTTTGGTTTCGTGGTTTCGCTCAGCAGAGGAAACATTACAGTATATTTGTATGTTATTTCGTATTTTTTTAAAAAAGAGTTGCATAAATAAAAGCTTTTTCTTGCCCTTAAATTCTGTGTTTATTTTTTATTGTGACATGATACATACATACAGTTTAGTAGTTTTCTATTGGTGCTAACGGTTAATTAACTACCATTAACTAGGTAACTTTTCGATCCCGACTGGAGTTCTGGAAGTTTCGATCATTGATGCAGATTTATTGGCATTGGATTTATTAATAGACCTAACGCTAGGAGCTCGTATACCGTGCGTGCCATGTGAAACCGGTCGAATGCGACGTGTGTGAGAATCACCAGACCAAGTCAAATATTATTTTTACGGGCTGACGATAATGATTACGCTACCACATTATTCGTCGTCGAGTTACAATGACTGCGTTCCTGCTAACGAATCAGGTTTTGACATTTCTCGAATTCTCCATATGCTTTGCCTTCCGGTAAAATTTGCACGGACAACTGTCATGAAAATTTTCCCCTCCGGATCTGCGTTCTCACAAAGATTAACTTTCTTATGGCAGCTATATAACGTAATGTTCCCCTTCCATTCTATCCGCCATATATACAGCGTGTAACAGAAAGAAGGATAAAGGTGCAAAATGTTTTAACATTATGTGTATTTATCTCACACGAAACCATGTTTGCAATCTGATTTATCTTTTTTTGTTAGTGTTTGTCCCTTTATGGATTGCAAAAACATAAAATTAACCCGAAGAAAATATAAAAAAAAAACAATTAATTTGTTAAATTTCGTAATTTTTTATTTTTATTTTTTTCTAAGTTAAAATTATAATATTGTATGCATTTCGAGGCAATTAACACCTCATCCTCAGCAAACGCGTTGCTAACTAAAGAAAATTCCAAATACAATTTTTAACGAAAACTAGTGGAAAATATAAAAATATGAAACATAATATATAAAAATATATATAAAAGGAATTAAACAAGTTAGAGCGAGAAACGCTGAAAATTTATTTGGCAAATTTAAACAAATGTGACGTTATATTCCCGTTGACTGTATTCATCCGATTTTTGCATTTATATATAAGCATTGCTTCATACGCGTCTAATGTCCTATAGTCCGTTATTTGCTTTATTAGTTTGATACCACCGATTTTGTGCGGTGGTTCGTCAATGTTGTATACCTATATGTGCAATGCCACCGCCGATTTATCCGTTGTTCGATTTTTTACTGCATTTATGTGTTCATTATATCTAGTTTTTATTTTCCGTTTTGTTTGTCCTATACATTTGGCTTCACAGTTATTGCAGCTGATTTGATAAATCCCACTTTTTTCTTCTGTCGGTGTTTTGTCCTTCGTTGATCCAAGCAAACATTTCAGTTTGGAGTTGTTATATCCTTCACGGATGTGATAGGGTATATTAACTTTGTCATGAAGTTTGCAACGCACAGAAGGAAGCATCTCCGACCATATAAACTATATATATTCTTGGTCGGTATTATGAGACGAGTCGATTAAGCTTTGTCCGTCTGTCTGTCCGATTCTATGTAAACTAGTCCCTCAGTTTTAAAGCTATCGAGCTGAAATTTTGTACGAAGTCTTCTTTCTATTGCACGCTGAAAATATGTCGGAACCAACGGAATCGGACCACTACGTCATATAGCTGCCATAGAAACGACCGGTCCAAAAATTAGTCTTTGTGAGAAAAACTTTTTTATTTCTACAGCTACCTTTTTAAAATTTCGCACTAATAAACTCTCCAGCTAAACCATATTTCTGAATTTGGTTGAAATTGGACTACTCTATCATATAGCTGTCATAGGAACGACCGTTCCAAAAACAGGTTTTTGTTAAGAAAACTTTCTTATTTTTGAAGATACATATCTTTACAAAATTTCATATTATTCCATCGCATTGACTGCCAAATCACGTCCTTAAATTTTGGTTGAAATTGGCCCACTATTTCATATACCTCTCATAGGAACAGTGAAATCGGAACAAGTTTTACTACTAATTTCGAAGTGGCAGATGCACCATAAGTCACAACGAAGGTATGATACCCTTCACGCGAAGGCTAGCTTGTTTTTATATACAATTTGCATGCCTTCTTTTTTATACGTTCGGAATCACTGCCCATTAATATAAAGCCGACAAACTTAGTACACAATTTTGAATTTTGCAGTATATATGTATGCGTAAGACTTGCAATTCATATACCACGTACGCATTTAGATCGAATGTAGTATAAGTCTGAATTGACAGCAAAACTGTGCGAATAAGACAAAATCGATACAAATCCACAAGGACATTAGTGAGCAAAAGATGCCAACAAAACAAAATATTTCTCCGCTCTCGGTAACCAGTAACAACATGACTCCGTGTAATTAGGCAGCTAATACATACAAAAAATTAAAAATTTCTCACTTGTACAGTGACAAATGTAGCAATATCCCAGCAAACAATTTCTATCTTCCGCGATAAGAATGCGATTCGCCTTGGAAGATAAATTTATAGACGGGGATATCGCCATCTTATCGCGGGAGTCACCCCCTTCGGGAGAAAATAGTTACCGAAAGCGAAACTTCCTGGAGAAACTTTGGCGAAACGAGTTGGCAACAAGAAAGCGAATCGCGGCGGGGATAAATTTACAAATTGACAAAATGACGCGATGAGAGTCAACTAAAACAAAAATTATTATCGCTTTTTTTATTAAATTAATCTTCATGCTTTTTTTATCTTACATATTCTTTGACGCTCATAATTCATATTTCATCCTTTTTCACAATTGATATTTGTAGGATTCGAACCAGGTTCCCATTTTTGCAAGTCCATAGTGCTAACCGTTGCGCTATCTAGACTACAAACAATGACAATGACACAGTCGTCGTTTCGTATTTATTATGAATTGGCGAAATATCATCTTGGCGATATCGGCGAATTGAAATCCTATCGCCATTCTTTCGCCCGAGGGATATCGCCTAATTATTGAAAAAGCGATAAATAATCTATGAATTTATCGTAAGGAAGAATCGCCATCGTATCGCGATTCTTTCGCCTGAGGGATATCCCCTAATTATTGAAAAGGCGGCAAATAATCTATTAATTTATCGCATGGGAGAATCGCCATTGTATTATATGGGCAATTTATCTTCCAAATGATACGAAATTGTTTGCTGGGATTACAGCTACAGCGTTACTTTTGAGTTAGTATTAGTTCCCCATTCCTCTCTCAGCCCACTATGAGTATCCTTTTCTAACTAATGTATTCGAATGCAAGGATTTATAGACTACTAGTTAATATATTTGCACCTAAAATGAATGTGTTAACCTCTCAAAAATCAACGTTTTATTCGAAGTCTGTCGGCTTTTACATTATTGGGCAGTGTTCGGAATAATGATCCTGTAATTGATGGAGCTAATGTGAAGGACACTCAATGTTCGCTTTTTGACGAGTCGTTATTATTTTGTGCGAACAATGTTGAGAGGCTGTTCTTATGTGCCTTTTTTGAGTGTTTCATTACTAAATCATCTAATCGATCTTTTGAAACCATTGATATCTGCTAAATTTTGAATATATTGATATTCTTTTAAATAGTTGGTAGCAGATAAAGGTAAATTGCACAGACGATGGATCATAGAATGAAAGGCAGCTAATTTGTGTTGTTGTGAACAATAGGAGTCATTCGTAATGTATCTCTTTAATGTTGTTGGCTTGCGATAAACTGCGACGTTGATATTTCCTTCACCGTCTCGAGTGAGTGTTAAATCCAGGAAATTCAATGAAGATGAAGATTCCAGTTCGTGAGTAAATTTTATCGAGTCGTATTTGTTATTTAATACTTCCAAAATATGAGGTATTTCTTCTTCTCGTGCAACTGCAAATACATCATCAACATACCGATGCCAAATACGCGGTAACAAGTTATTTTTCTTCAGTTCCGTTTCAAATTTCGTCAGAAACGCTTCACGCTTCTGCCATTAAGGGTGAAAGTGGATTCCCCATGCTGGCTCCCTGGTCACTTTTGTAGAAATCGTTTCTGAATGTGAAGCAATTATGGGACATGCATATTTTCGCGGTATTTATGTAGACATTTAGATGGTCTTCGCTTACATCGAATTTCATTAGGTGTATCTTCAGTGCTTCCGTGGCTACATCGATGGGTATGCTGGGGAATAAAGCCGTTACGTCGAACGAAACCATCTTTTCATTATGTTCAATTTTTAAACCTTTGATTTTATTTACGAAATCGAAAGAGTTTTTAACTGCGAAACCATCAAAATTTCCGAATTTTTTCATTTCGTTCACTAACCACCTAGCAATTTTTACCAAAGGTAAATTCACGTTTGATACTATTTTCCTCATTTTTCACCTTCTTTGTGTATTTTACAAAGTCCGTACCTCAGGATTTGAGGTACGAAGCTTGTACATGGGCACATCGAACACTTTGTTAATTTCACTTATGAGGGATTTGGCATCATTTTGCATTTTCGGTAGGGGTGATTTTTTCAAAATGTTTGCCCGAATAAGACTGACATACCTAGATCCACTCATATCGTTACGCTGACGAAACTAGACATTTGAGAAAACGGCCCCCCAAGAGTGGCAAACACTGCATTGCCGACTATTTGTGGAACTACTCGCGAACGGTTCCAATTGCACGGTACCTTCTGAACCCAGCCTACCACGGTTGATTCTGTCAATTGACGCCTTGACAGCTGTCATCCTTGCGGTAGGTATTTAGGTTAAAAATCCATAGATTGAAATTTTATTTCAAATGACTTTGATCAAGTTTTTTATTAGAACACGGGCCAATCGAAATGTCCTTCCCAAATAAAGCCGAACGTCAACGCTGCAACGCAGCACGCGAGCAGTTCTGGCAGTGCCTCGACAAAAGCGGCGTTTCCAACGACCAAGTTCCCGACCAATGTAAGGACTTGCGGAATATTTTCGAATCCAGCTGCCCAGGGCAATGGGTTAAGCACTTTGACCGTAAACGGCAATACGAACTTTTTAAGGCGAAAATGAACCAGGGATACGACCCGCTTAATGAAAGTAAATAGGTCAAGTCAATGTGATCATCGTACATGTAAATTTTGTGTATATTTCTTAGTATTGCTTAAAGTTAAATAAATGTAGAGAATTTTTAAACTAAGCAGGTGGGTTTGCTGGTGTGCCGGGATATTAGTCCCTGTCTTTGATGCGCTTTTCCACCTCGATGGATACTATGTGCTTGCCCGGGATCATCACGTTCCCCAGAATACGAGGCTCTCCGTCCTCCTTCAAATATTCAACGCACATGGCCAGAACAATGTTGGCATCCTTATCCGTGCAATTGAACGCTCCCACCAATATTCTTCCGTCTGTGATAACGACGCGAAAGCATTTCGAAAGCCAGCTGCGGAGCATCTTTCTGCCGGGAGTCAAATTTTCCGGGGCACTTTTAACGATTGGCTGAATAAATATGGAAAGTCAAAGTCAGCTTCTCAGGCACATGTGCGTAATATCAACGGCACTTACGTCTACTCTGCGGTTGGTGAATTTACCAGCCTCAGAAAGGTCCTCCACACTAGAAAAACTCATTTCAACTTTATTCTCCACCAGTCTGTTTACATTAAATTTGACGTTCAAGTGACACTTGCGCTGTCAGAATAGTTCACCAATTCAGATGTAGTCGCCGTTGTGGTTGGGAATTTCACACTCGGCGACTGAAATATGGCCTGATAAAAAATTCCAGATGACAGAAAACAAACATTGAATTTATGAAGAAAAGAAATTTCAGTCAACCACCAGGGGGATGTCATTTTATTTTTTTTCGAAAATCGCTGCAGACTGGGGAAATCAATAAACAACAATATCGAACCCGTGCGCTCCCACTTACATAATTTGGACCAGCTGTTTCGCTGTCTTTATTATCCGATCTCTGATCTGCATCGTCACTTCCATTTTTTTAGTTTGAAATTTCGCTATATATTTTTTTATTAGTTGTTCTGCGTTTGTCGAAGAACTTGTATGACAATTGCCGGAATCGTTTAGTAGTCTTCCAGTCGATCGATTGTCATAACTCATAACGTAAGCGAGTTGCGCAGCCCGCTAAGTTGTAATCTGAGGCCCAGTGATAAGACAGAAGAAGCCATGTCGGAGGATATCTTATTTGCTGTCATTACAGGTAAAACATTTTTACATGACTGTGGGACTACGAAAATTTAGCGTGATACTTTTTTTAGTAAGCGACTCTTGCTTTTCCAATCGGGCGGAAGACACAAGCGGACCTTGTCTCGTTCAACTACTAGAGGACTCGTTCCAGACGTCTTCCATACTTTATGAGGTCGTCCCTGACGAGAAAGCAGACATCACACAGGCATTATGCAAATACACCGACTCACACCACGTGCATGTGATATTCACTACAGGCGGAACAGGATTCGCCCCGCGTGATGTTACGCCCGAAGCCACGAAATCTGTAATTGATCGAGAATGTCCGCAGATTGTCCTTGCAATGGCACTCGAGAGTTTTAAGAAGACACCATTTGCGGCTTTGTCCCGTGCCGTGTGTGGGATTAGGGGCGAGACATTGATCGTCAATATGCCGGGAAGTGTGAAAGCGGTTCGGGAGTGCTTCGAGTCTATAAAAATGGTCCTTCCACACGCCATCCAAGTAATCTGCGACAAGTTGAATTCCGTTCGGAAAACACATGCTGAGATGCAGAAACCCGTGGAAACAATTCATCGTCATATTTGCCCTCACAAAACAAACACCGGAGATCCGTCGGATAGGAATTCTCCCTTCCCAATGATTTCCGTCGCCGATGCCGTTGATATAATTTTGCAAAAAGTTGCCGCTTTTGGCGGTGGAACATTTAGAAAGTTCTTGCGAGATTTTGAGGCGCCGGTAGACATTCCACCATTTCGTGCGTCGCTGAAGGATGGCTATGCCTTGCGATCGTCCGGATTTGCAGGAGTAAAGAAAGTTGTGGGATATATCGCTGCTGGCGACAAGGTACGTTATAACTACAGAAGTGCTAGAACTGTTAAAAAATATTTAATTTTATTTTATAGGCGAATAATTATGAGCTGAGTGACGACGAATGCTTCAAAATTAACACTGGTGCAGCTATGCCCACTGATTCGGATTGTGTTGTTCAAATCGAGGATACTAAACTTCTAGAAAAGAAAGCCGACGGGACAGAATCACTGGTAGAAATATTGGTTGATCCACAGCATCTACAAGATGTAAGGTAAGACTAATCAGCTATTTTTAATAGGGGGAATCTTATCTTTGTAATACATTTTATTATGTGTGGGGAGAAACACACTGTTTACAAGCTGTTGTTGTAGCAATGATCAGAATTTCGAAGTGTATGTGTTATATGCTTACGATTCGATATCATTATCCTCAGAGTCGAGGCAAAGAAAAACAGCTGCTTCTATGGGGCTCTCCCACAGCGGCCTGGGAGTCACATGCGTGGGTGCAGCTGGGCAGTTGAAAATATGGTTCATATAGAATTAAAGCGCCAACACCAGCCTGATCGAAGTTGTGCATGTGTCGTCCTTGTTGCTCTGTGAAGCCTTTCTGAAGATGTGGTTGGGCCGAGAGTACTAAATTTGAACCTAGTCCCGCGAAACCCTCCACCACTCAAAGGCAGCTTCTGCTGCTATTCTTATTCGTCTCGCGCGCAGTGAGGAAGACATTGTACTGGTATAGGAGACCTGGGTCTCGTAAGAGGACGGCAAGACTTCCATATCTGAGGCGCCTTAATTTTATCGGCGGCTTATTCACGCTAAATATAAAATACAAGTGGCCTGAAAATATGAAAAATTAAATGATGATGTATCATAGGAGGTTCTTAAGTATCTAAAGCGGAAATTTATTCTATATACAATTCTAGCACTGGATTTTCTCATACAAAAGTTCTAACTTTAAAGGTAAATATCTCCTAAACGGTTATGAATTCGCGGAAAAGGACTTCAGATTCGTCCATTTCAGACCAAATCCGATTGAAACCCATCATTAAAATTTGGCGCCTCAGATATGGAAGTCGCCCCATAGCTTCACTCCCAAGTCCGCCCTGGAGCAGACGTGACGTGGATAACACGGCCAATTCTCTCTGTTTGCATCATGTCCTAGCAGCGCGCACCAAGGTCAGAAAAAACCAGCCTGGTGGAGCATTAGAATCTCCGAACTCAGAGCTGCGTATAGGAAGAGCTTCAACAAAGCCGATCAGCACTCTTATAAGGAGCACCTGACTGGTTTCAAGAAAGAACTATGGGAAGCTAAACGCAACTCATGGAGAAACTTTTGTGAGCGGATTGAACGGTCCTGCGAGACCGCTTGATTTCGTAAAATCCTGGCGCCAAATTCATCTGCGCCAAGCTACAAAAGCAAGACCGGTCCTGGAAGTCTTCGGGCAAAAAAACTATCGAGTGTCTGCTGGAGCTCGATCACTGCCTCATTTGAGGAGCCCTACACCTGTTGCTAAACACCATGTAACAGAAGAAGTTCGTATGCACGTCCGAATGACCTAGACCGATTAGTCTATCTTCAACACTGTTGGAACTGCTAGAGAGACTAATTGATGTTAATTTGCGAAATACTATACCACTACGCCATTTATCTGCGTGGCAGCACGCGTATTGGATCGGTAGACACGGCACTGCACTCTTGGGTTGGTTTTATTGAGGAATCTCTTGAGCAAAAGGATTACAGGATTACAAGAACCCGATGAGGTCCTTTTTAGTCCTGTTCTTTACCAGAAATGGACCCCACGTTGGGCGCCAATATGTAATGGACGGTTTGGTCCACCCGAAGATGCTCTGGGGACGGAGCCGTGCCATCTGGCGAAGAAAAAGGCCCCTCAACGAGCTAAGCAGCGGCCTATGCTTGCTGTAGCTCAGTTCGGGAGACGTGGGCGGGCTTTTCGCCGCTCGTTGGTCCTGTCCTTTACGTATTAAGAAAAATTCATAGGCCTGGAAGACACCACAAACATGGGGAATAATAAAAAAAAGGGGTGAGGATGGAATGGTTGACGGGCGGCTTAGTTGCCCTCGCTCTCGCAGGGGACCCTCAGCCTCTGGTTTCGTACCACTACAATCTGTCGGTGGAAGCAGCACAACCAGACCAGAATATGGTTCATTACAGATGGTTGTTTTCCTTACTATCGAGGGCGCTTTCAATAACATTAATCCTAGTGCAGTTATCGAAGCACTCTTGAGCCTGGAGATTGATGAGTCGCTTTACACACTCAATAACACGCTCCTAGGATCTCCTCCTTCTCTGCAATTTGGCGGCCAACAGATTGCTTTTAGATCTTGAGAATATTGGGTGTAAAATCATTGCTTACGCCGATGACATCGCCATCGCCTTCGCAGTCACGGGCAGGTGCCCTGATAGCCTAAGTGGTATGCTGCAGAATACCGTATCCATTCTAACGGAATGGGCAAACTGGTGCGGCATTAAGGCTAACCCAGATAAGACGGAACTCGTGCTCATTAGAAGGCACATGATCCCTCCAATCGAAAACCCTACACTGTAGGGCATTAAATTAGTTTTGACGAATAAAGCTAAATTTCTCGGTCTTATCTTCGACAGGAAGCTAAGGCGGAAGCTTTATATTCATGAACGGGCAAGAAAGACTACTGTTGCACTTAACTCGTACAGGAGGGCCATTGGTAAGAACTGGGGCTTGCAGCCGAAAGCGGTATATTGGATATACATAGCTGTTGACGGGACAGTCTCTATACTGAACAATTTGGATCTCCCCAGGGAGACGGTCCACACTTCTTCAAAACATCGTTTTGTCAAAAACTTCACTAGTCTGATTTCCTCGAAGAGTCTACGGACGGGGGAAATGCGCTTAAACACAGAATCCATTGTTTTCTATACAGATGGCTCTAAGACCGGGGAAGGGGTCGCGATTGGCATTCACTCGAAGATACTGGAGATTTATCTTTCATTCCATTTTCCCGACTATTGCAGTGTCCTGCAGGTGGAGGTTTCGGCAATCTCTGAAGTCCTGTCTTGGCTGGACATTCACGTCATTATTGTGAGGGACATCATTATTTACACCGACAGTCAGGCGGCGATTCTCTCACTTGAATCTTGACGACATCTAAAACCATCGAGTACTGCCGCTCAGTCTTCGCAGAGATGAGTGGCTTCTTTAACATCACCCTCTGTTGGATCCCGAGCCATAGTGGTTTTATTGGTAACTGTAAAGCGGATGAGCTGGCTCGGGAGGGTACAACTGGGTTGGCTGACGAAAGATGCGAGGACATAAAAATGTCATTTACCGTGGAAGTAAAGTGGCAATAAAGACCGGTGCTGTTAACAGGACTCATTTAAGATGGATCAACATATGTCAAACAACAAGGATGATTTGGCCGATTTTCGATTCTGAGCGCTTGTTGTTGTTGTGGTAGCGATGCTTCAAATACTGCAGTTCTTCTTGCACCGAGGGGGTTTGGCAGCTCTTGGCCGTCGAAAAACCATCCTGAGCGCTCGGCCACACTGCTGTCGCTGAATAGAAAAGATACAATGGGTGGGTTTCTATTTTGATCGACACGTTGTCGACACGGTTTCATAGATACTTTGCGAAAACGCTACGATTTCTATCACCGATACCAAAATCTTTGAGAAGCGGAAAAGTATCACGAAGTTTTTCCGATCCGATTACCCCTTCAACGATTCCTAGAGATTTGACAGTCCGCTCTTGACAAGTTCTGTCACTCCATTCGTAAATAACTGTTTGTTGTCCTCAAAGTGCGTATAGTGATCGGAAAGTCTGCCCTCGCTCATCATTTTGTTTGAAAATTGTGTTTAAAAGTGCAAATATCCCTTATTAAGTGGCGTATGTTTGTGTGGAATATATTCATGGCGGCACGGGAATCGTGTCGTTCACCAGAGAAATCACGAATCGGAGAAGGGGCAATGGATAAGTATAGGAATCACGATAGTTTTGGGAACGCACCCGTTTATAGCACAAACACGGATTGCCGGAATAAACCCCGGTTGTCCGATGCTTCATGGCAGCGGATTGTTGAAAGAAAAGAACTGAAGGTTCGTTTGGCTGCAGCATCAGACGACAATCGAGGCAGTATCGAACTCCTTTACCGTTATAAAGCTCGAAAAGTTCAGCGTAGTGTGCGACGCGATAAAAGAGTTCATTCGAATTTTCTTTTAACCTAAGCAGAAGAAGCCGCAAAAAGTAACAACTTAAACGCCGTATACGGTTTCATCGAGGAGTTTACATCCGGTGAAGGATAGTGATGGAAAGCTACTTATCTTGGAAGAAGATCAAATGAGGCGGTGGAAAGAACACTTCGCCGCGGTCTTGAACCGTGTAGCCTCTGGTGAAGTTCCCCCTCATGTAGGTAATTTCGCTAACGATCAAAATGTGTGTATACGGTCCACAGCCCCGACTAAAGAGGAAATACTCACTGTAATTATTGCACTAGAACGAGGAAAGGCACTAAAACGCCGGACTCGACGGTATCCCTGCCGAACTTTATGACTAGACAGATGAATCCAATGGACGTTGAAATTTTATGTGCAACATCTTGACTACGCTGACGACATTTGCCTACTCTCCCACAAAATCATGGAGAGGCAAGCAATTTTGGGCTAAAGATTAGCACCAACAAGACCAAGGTTCTTAGCCCGCCATTGCGAAACCTATTGTCATGAATATTAATGGGCAGCCTGTGGAGAAGGTGGACAACTTCGTCTATCTGGGTCGCATTGTTGCCGAAAATCGTGGTACGGAGCAGGACATCGCTCGTCGTATCAACCAGGCTAAATACGCGTACGGCATTCTGTCTAAAATCTGGCAAAGCATTTATCTCAGCATCAAGACCAAGCTGGGCCTGTTTCGCTGCCTGGTACTGTCTGTGTTTTTGTATGGGAGCAGTACATGGAAAGTTTCTGTAAGAGTTACCAGAAAGCTGTAAGTTTTCGTCAACTCATGTTTTCGTCGAATTTTAAGAATTTTCTGGGCCGAAACAAAATCAAATGAAGAGCTTAGCCGGGGTACCGGGCAAATGCCAATCGACGAATTGATACTGTATAGTGATGGGCATAACGACTCTTTTCACTGTGCCAGCACATAAGCTCTGACTCTTTCCAATGAGTCGTTCAAAAAGAGTTATGCAAAGAGTCTGAAACTTGGTTAATAACATATTCAATAAAAGTCGTAGATGGGCGACCCCAACTTTTTTTTCTCTTTTTTGACCCCAAATTCGGAGTTGGTGACAACCCCCCCCCCCCCCCCCCCCCAAAGGCCATTTAGTTCGAGCCAGCCCGATCGGACCACTATTTCACATGAAAGCGGGGCTGCCATCCTGGGATGGGCGACCCCGATTTTTTTTCTCGTTTTTGACCCCAGATTCGGAGTAAGCGACCCCCCAATACCCTTTAGTTCGAGCCAGCCCGATCGGACCACTATTTCCCATGAAAGCGGGGCTTCCAGTCTGATATGGGCGACCCCACTTTTTTTTTCTCTTTTTTGACCCCAGATTCGGAGTTAGCGACCCCCCAATACCCTTTAGTTCGAGCCAGCCCGATCGGACAACTATTTCCCATGAAACCAGGGCTGCCAGCCTGGGATGGGCGACCCCAATTTTTTCTTCTCGTTTTTGACCCCAGATTCAGAGTTAGCAACCCCCCAATACCCTTTAGTTCGAGCCAGCCTAATCGGACCACTATTTTCCATGAAAACGGGGCAGCCAATCTGGGGCGGGTTGTTTTACCTCTTTTTGAACGAATCTTTTTGTGCGGTTCGATTTTGTATCGCTCTTTTTGAACGAATCTTTTTGTGCGAGTTGATTTTGTATCGCTCTTTTTGAACGAATCTTTTTGTGCGAGTTGATTTCGTGTCGCTCTTTTTGAACGAATCTTTTTGTGCGAGTTGATTTTGTATCGCTCTTTTTGAACGAATCTTTTTGTGCGAGTTGATTTCGTGTCGCTCTTTTTGAACGAATCTTTTTGTGCGATACGATTTTGTATCGCTCTTTTTGAATGAATCTTACATAGAGAAGGGAGAAGAGGATAGGGAGGGAGAGGGCTGAGGAGCATCCAAATAGTGGGGATGGATGCTCCATGTTTTGTGGCCAATGCCAAATGTGGCCATTCTAAAATATAAGGAATGTCGCATTTTTGACACCATTTTGACCCCCCCTTAAGAACCCCCATGCGGACTGAGGAGCATCCAAATAGTGGGAATGGATGCTCCTCAGCCCGGATGTGGGCTCTAAAGGGGGGTCAAAATGGTGTCAAAAATGCGAAATTCCTTATATTTTAGAAGTTATGGCCACAAAACGGTTTATTTAAAACTAGGGTATAGTAGTGGTGTAACTGCTTGAAACAGAATGATTTATGGGATAAACTGAATCGTGGTCGTGTGAACGGTCCACAACCCAAGGCAGTTCACTTTCCAGTTCACGCTCGATACAAGCATGAGATCAAAAGCGTGCCACGATGTCATGTGTTTGCCCCGTCAGAACGCTGCTTTACACTGTAGCTGTAGTGGAAGCGGAAGCTATGGGTTTTTGTTTGGTTTCATCTAAAGTTGAGCTTGAGAAGATGATACGTAAGACGAATACTTTTGTTTTAGAATGTTGGGATTGTTTTCTGTATTTGGTGAAACTTGGCTGTGCGGTGCGACGCGACGTAAGTAAATGATTTTTGATATGTTTGCATTTGCAGTCAGCATGGGTTGTTGCGTATATATTTAGAAGTATACACAATGCATGCATTGCATAGTGCATAGAAATGAATATGAATGGATTTAGATGGGATTGCTTTGGTAGATGAATGATGGTGGTTTTGGTTTTAGATAGATAATGTGATGGGATGTGAGTGAATGAATGTGTTGTAGTACATTATACTCGTATGTAATGAGAAATGAGCGTGGATTGGTTATGCGTTGGGTAATATTTATGCGATGGGCTAGTTGGGGAATTAATTTTACAGTGAGTCATTCTTAAATTGAACGACTCGAAGGCTATGTCGTTGTGCCGAATCTTTCGCTCATCCTGTTGAGTCGTTCAAAAAGAGCGACTCGTTACTGTGTTACACATCACTAATACTGTAATGGCCTAAACAAATTGGCAACCCTTGAAATAGAACCTGGTGCGTAATAACCACCCAGATTAAATTTGAAAAAAAAATATTCTATTTCCTCTATTGCCATCTTAATCATTCGACGAATGTGATGTTTGCCATTTTTAAACAAAATGAGATTTTGGAGCATAAAAACAAATTCAATCAACGTGACAAATTCGCTTGAAAGAAATATTTCGCCAAACATAAACACAGGATGTTTACAGTATTGATTGAATGACTAAATTCTTAAAGGTTCGTGATAGTTTATGTACGATGTGGTACAGAGATTGTGGGAACCAAGGTCTACGTGACCATCGCCACACATCTCTAGTGTAGAGATGATGTGGTTGATGATGTCATCATGGTAGGACGTATAGGGTGAAAATGCTGGTGATCGGGGAGTTGGCATGGGGATTTTGAACCGTTTGGAGGTCTGACGAAACGCTCCGTCGCGCGGGAAATCCGCAAGAAGAAGAGGACCAGAAGGATATACATAATTTGTGATTCGGATTACCTGTGTTTCGTGATTGTGACATAATTTTCCTTTTACCTTGTATTGTTCGTTGCCGTTCCTCCCTGCGAGAGTATCTTGTGTTTGGGCACATGCATTGTCCTCGGTGTACGCGTTTTGCATGACATCCCGAGCTCGCTCTGATAACAACTGTTATTTGCGTATTTTATTGTTTTGCGGATCTCGCCTTATCCTGTGTAGTGGTCTGGTGGTTGTCATTTCGGGAATTCATTGAATTAAATGTCCGTCCCTGCAACGAATTTTCGGTGTTTTGTTTTGTTTTTTTTTTTTGTACCGCGAGAAGTGCGTGTCCTTTGTGTTACAATTGACGATCGTGGTGTATTAGCATAACCCCCTTTACGATCCGTAAACTTCATCTGCCCTTCGATGTCGTATGTCCTTGTGGTGGATCATCGATGCATAGCGCGCAACTTTTGTGTTCCTATGTCCTTGCGTGGAAGTAATGTCCACGAGTTATCATATATTGCATCCTGTCGTCTTGATATACAGTGTACATCTGTTCCGCCCCTGCCGTACGCAGTGTGACATCAGTTCGTCTTGTTGTTGTTTAAGATATTCTTTTTGTGTTATCATCTTTGTGTTTGTGTTGAATTTTTGTTCTGTCTCCGAATACGGGGCGAATTGTCCGTCAATTCGGTTCATTCCTGTTTGTGCAAAACATCACTTTGTAAATGTCAGTGTCGTCACTTATGTGACTCGAGTCTTTCCTTATCGTTATCACACCGACAGATTGTCCTCGCGGTCGCAAGGCGAAATTATAATTCGCTTTTATGCATATTTTTCGCGAGCATTGTCAATATTTTGTTTTGTGTATATTATCATCGAACTGTCCGTTTGGTGTAAACGTCCTTGTCTCGATGTATGTGTTGTTTCATCATCACGTCACACCCCGGCGGATTCTTTTTGTGAAATGTTTCGTGATCAAAGCTTATTGAATTCCGATTTAACCGCATCCGCTCATTGCACTAGTTTTGATGACTAGCGTAAAGGAGAAGAGTGAGGCTAATTTAGCCCGAGTGTTCCGAGGGCTTGGTTGTGGAATGTTTTTGTTATGAAACATGTCCATCAAGTAAGATCTGGACACACAGCGGAATCTTAGGAATTGTGAGCACTAAGTTTGATGGTATTAATGGACTGTGCTTTTAGCATGCAGTTTACTATGAAAACAAGGGAAAATTGGGGCCGACCTACTTTCCACTTCCTAAAAATGGACGATAACTGACCGGAATTAATTGCGAGCGTTTTGTGTACGAGATTGTATGTTGATGGTTCCGCGATATGGTCTAGCTACTATTTCGTCAACACATTGGATTAGTTCCTGTCTACCTATATCACCAGATTAAATTAACGCATCGAAGAAGAACCGGCAATGTTACAAGGTTCTGTTTGCATCCTAACGTATGTATCCAATTGATTACTATTGTATTATTATATTGTATTATTAGATTAATCATTAATGTAAAGGTACCTATAGGGTTATTTTATACAAAACAGATAGAATTATAATATTAAAGAAACGTATATGCAAGACGCGATAAAGAGAGAAAAAAAAAGAAATAAAAAAAAAAATAGAAAAAAATGTAATAATATTGCAAAAATCTATGAACGAATTATGGTCATGTGGAACTACACTCGATTATGAGATGTTAATGAGATCCCAAAAACAAGAAATTAATAGAGATTTTGGTTTCAATCAACAATTTTATAATGATTTATTATGTATTTTAATGTTAGGGTGTTCTGATAGTTTTGATTATTCGGGTGCAAACAAAATTTTGTCATTCGTGGAAAAGATATTTCTTAAAATAAACGTATATGTATACATAATGCTTAACTAAAGCGTATTTAGTTGGTGACCCCATCCCTTTTCAATGGGCCATGTAGGCAAAGGAGTTGGTGGACAACATTTTTACTTAGGGGATCCCAATAATTTTGAATGTGGATCCATTGGTTGGGTGGGAACCACGGGAAGATTAACACCTTTTCGTGTGGTCGAGGAATCAAAACATCTGATTCTTGACAGAACTATCGCGTTAACCATAATGACAACGTTGGTATCGCGTAAATATTTGTGATTGGATTCCTTCTCCGAACGGGTGTGGTTGATCACTGGAAGATGGTTGTTTTTGTGTTTCTTTGTGATTAGCGGTTTCGTGTGTTGTTCTACTTTTGATTTTGTTTCATATTTTCGGGAGTGATGCATAGCATCTTGAGGATTGTATTGTTGTATACCGGCAACTTTTGTAATTATAGCTTGTGTTGTGGGAACATTTTTTCTTGTGACTCGTTAAAGTGGCAAGACACATGAATATTTAATGTTAACGAACTGGATCGTCAAGTGCCCATTTGGCCCACCCCACATCTCCTGGCTAAGAGCTAGCCCAGCCAGCATGCGTCGTCGGGGTACTTGATGCGAAGATATTGGCATACCGATGTCACGGCCGACCTACACGGTCAAGCCTAGAAGTCTTCTTCTTACTAACAATCAAATCCAATAAATAAGTCTCGTTACAATACGCAGGCGAAAGTGGCAGTGGATAGGTCACACATCGCGGAAGAGTGATAAATGCATTGCTTTGCGTGCCATGAAATGGAACCCCATTTCCAACCAAGGCCGACGAAGAGGGGATCCTAAAATCACATGGCGTCGATCTGTGGCAAAGAAGTGTAGGGCGCTGGGTAAGTATTTTGGGGAGCTGCGCCCATTGCCCAGAACAGAGTACGATGGCGCGCAGGAGTAGTTGACGCGAGGGTTTAAGGCAAAATATAAACGGGGCATTGCTTAATCAGGGAGCTCACATGGAGGCTCCGTATTCCACATCACGACTTCTATAGGAGCTGTGGAGGTGTGGATGAGGAAGAGAGCGTTCTCCACCTTGCTTGTTGGCTCATTGAAATTATCAAAAAGACTTAAGCGAGAAACTCCACATTTTTGGATGTATCTTTTTATCTACTGCACGGATCAGAGCAAATGATAGCCTGTGCACACCCTTAGGACACAGTCAATCCGTGAGAAAAGAAAGCAGACCGCGATACGCTCCCTACGAGACTGTAACCCTGTCAAAGAACAACGAGAACAAGAAAAATTTGAAAAATAGCGATTTTCAAATTATTATATCTCGGTTGTTTTTCCTTGTATCGAAATCAAATTTGAGCCTGAACAATCACCCGGGGCCCGAGTTACAGAGGTCCGAAAACCCGAACTTATTGTGTCGTATAAACGTAGTCTTGGTCACTTTTCCAATTTTTTTTTTCGAAATTTCCTTTTTTCTTTGGTGGGCGGGACGGTTCCGCGTCCCTAGATATTATCAAATTCAGGAATCAAAATTGCAACAGATGTAATAGACAAAGATATGTTACCTTATTTAACAGAGAAGAGGCCCTAAATTTAGACGAAATCAATATTATATCAAAAAAGTATCTTTCTATTGTTTTTAAAATATTTTGTAAACGGTTAACCCTAGCGAAAAACATTGTGAGACAAAAGAAAAGATCACAAGGAAACTCATAATAAATGTTACAATCATTTTTTTCGTTACTTAAATAGTTTTCAAAATAATCACGAGAAAATACGAAACAAAAAAAGTTTTATAAAAAAAAAAATAAATAACTGGCGCAACAGTCCAATTTGGACCACGGCCTCGAGATGAGTTAGCATCATCTCATTTTCTAGATCGTGACGGTTTTTTTTTTGTGCAGAGGTATGTGATCAGCAACACGCTCAACCGAGTTATTCACCCCATAATGGGTACTCATTTAACAGCTGAGTGGGCTCATAGTCCGACACGTAAATCCCCGGAATCGAACCGGGGCCCAGTGCGTTGAAGGCGAACGTGCTAACCGTTGCGCCATCCGGACTACAAAAAAAGTTTTAGTTTTTTGAAAATATTTCGAAAACGGTTAATCATAACGAAAAGATCTGAAACCAATGAAAGATCACAGCAAAATTCATAAAAAAAAAATGTTGTGAGGATTTTTTACGCACATATCTGGAATAGTCTTCATGATAACTTTCGGCAAAACTCGGAAAGCAACAAAAAAATAATTCTTTTTTTTTTTTTTGTTTAATCCTATTACACCGGGTGATGCATCATGATTCGCGCCTGGGCGAATAGTGGCTTAACCCTATCGATTGAGGGAAGCGAGGGCGGTATACTGAGGGTTGCAACCCTATAAGGCGCGCAGCTCGCGTAGCGAACTGAGCCCATGCAAAGGGAGTGTGAAATCATCTTAATTTAAAACCCCTTATTGGTCAAAGACGCCAACCATGAATAGAGCTGATTTGAGGCTACTTGTGAGGTATCTTTCGGGTCACCACTGGGTTAGGTTAGGTTAGGTTCAAATGGCTGCCGTGTTTACCACAGGCACACATAGACCAGTATAAGGTCCGTTGTGTTACCACTGAGTTATCTCCCGACCATCTTATTCATTGAACCAGCCGGAGCGTGTAATGAAACGCTGAAATTTCCCAACAAATGGCTAAATCATCCAGTTCATGAAAGAAATATGAACCAAAGATTTCCTTACGCCTGCCTGACAGCGCAGGACAGGTGCAGAGGAAATGGAACGTACATTCCATCTCATCCTCATCTCCGCAGCTTCTACATAAGTCATTGAACGGGAGCCCAAGCCTCCTGGCATGCTCACCAACTGCCCAGTGACCAGTGATGACTCCCACGACCGCACTAATGTGTTGTCGTTTCAGTGATAATAATCTAGCTGAACGGTTCGCATTCAGCATGGACCATAAAGGCCTTATGGAGCAGCATGTGCCGTCGTCTCTCCATCTATTATCTGTTTTGCGGATCGCCTCAGATTTTAGTGTCTGTCTACAAGCCGCAATGGGCATATCAATATTTTGGTGAAGTTGTAACGAGAACGACCTATAAATTGTACCTTGTCTAGCGAGCTCATCTGCCTTACAGTTACCTGCGAAGTTGCTGTGACCCGGAATCCAGCATAACCACTGGGTTAGATATCATCTATCATAAATAAGATGGGTTTATCTAGAGAGACGGATTATCGTCTTTGTTTTTGAGGACGTCGAGACGACACATCGCATTTTATGTGAATGTCCAGCGAATGCACGTGCCAGTTTTACGCTCTTTGGGCGGATCGCCACAGGCTCTGCAGATATAGATTTTAACTTTTTTTTTATAATTTTCAACCCTCTACCGCTTCCAAACCCACCCTCGGAGGCTTGTCAGACCCGTCGTTCTCTTATTCATGCATTACAAAGAATCGATCGTGAAAGTGCTAGCCATGTTACATATAACGTAACAGAACCCATCTCTCTCCAACTATCGTTCCTGCGGCAGCCTGCTCTTCGTACCGGAACGACCCGTTTTTCAACGGCCAAGAGCTGCCAGACCCCCTCCATGCAAGAAGAACTGCAGTATTTGAAGCATCGCTTAACATCAAATGAACACCGAAATTGATAATATTGTTTTTCATTGTAGACCAGTTGGATGTGATCTCAAACGTGGGACGCAACTTTTTCCTCATATCGATATTTCCGACGTTGCCATTCGATCTCTAATGGCATCCGTAGGTCATGAGTACGATATCAACAAACCGAAGATCGGAATAATCTCAACGGGAAGCGAATTGGTTCGTCCAACGGAAGCTTACTCGCCAGGAAAGATTTTTGACTCGAATACTACCATGCTTGAAGAGCTTGTAAAGTCTTTTGGATTTAAGTGCCATATGAAAGCCACAGTCGACGATGAGTAAGTTTTATACTAGAAATTATTAAGTACATGTAAAAGTTGATCAATATGCTTAGTGGTGTTTTCGTTTTAGTTATGATAACGTTCATAAAACGATTGAGAAAATGATGACTGAGGTTGATTTCATAATATGCTCCGGTGGAGTTTCGATGGGAGACAAAGATTACATTAAGCCCGTCCTTACAGACTTAGGATTCAAAATTCACTTCGGTCGTGTTAATATGAAACCAGGGTTGCTATTTCTATTCGCCTGCCCAGAAAGATGGAATCACAAGTAATTTTCCCTTTCAGAAAGCCGATGACGTTTGCATTTAATCGTTCGAAATATTTCTTTGGACTTCCTGGCAATCCTGTATCTGCTTTTGTTTGCTATCATGTATTCGCTCTACCGGCGTTAAGATTTGCTTCTGGTTATGACACAAACAAATGTAAACTTGCTATTATCAAGGTTAAGGTAAGTGGTTCTGTCGCTCATCCGCATGAAAAGTGATACAACTCGAAAATTCGAGCTTACGAGTCTTTTCCCAAAATCAGCATTTTTAAATCGTGTCACTTATCTTGCGGATGAGTGTATGATTGTGTATTTTAATGTTTTAATAGTTAATGCCCCAAATATTCTTCCTGATTTTTAGCTTGAAAACGAAAGAATCGAATTAGATCCTCGACCAGAGTATGTTCGAGCAACTATAACCTCACGGAATGGCGAATTTTTTGCAAATGTAACTGGGAATCAGGTAATTTAGTGTTTTAAAAGTGTACACTTTTGCTTTTAAATTTTAAAAGATTTAGACCAGTTTTCTAAATGCCTTTTTAATTGGAAGAAGATCATTTTGTCTTCCACTACATACTTCCTTTAAATTTAGTTATGTACATTTGTTTAAAATGGCCCACTCCCCACTGTTTATATCAACTGTATTAAAAACAAAAAACACTGTTTTCAGATGAGCAGTCGTTTACAAAGCATTCTTGGAGCAGATGTTTTACTTCATTTGCCTGGATGGACGCCAGAGAAACAAGTACTAATGACAGGGGATCTACTGGATGCTTCCGTGTTGAGAGCAGATTTTATTTCTAGCTATGAATAAGCAACACAATATACCTAAGAGACTATGACACTAGTAGTTCATAGTTTATTTTAGTGCCGTACTAGTGGAACAAAGCAATAAAAAGACGATTTTCCGTAATGATTACTTAATAAGGGTAGGGTATTTTTATATTCAATCACGTATAAATATTGTTGGCATTGAAATATATTTTATAGTCTAGTCCATTGTAGTATATTAAATCTAAAAATTTTAAAATTGACCTAGACCTTAGTAGCAATGTTCCCTCCCCTTCTCCAACGTTATTACTATTGCCAGTGCTCAAATGAAACAAGCAGTCTAATTTCTGACCATGTCTTTTCCACATACAGCACCCCGCAATGCAGCCGATCCCATCCACAAACATATTATCGCTCCCGCGGCAGCCGGTTCTACATACCGGAGCGACTCGTGTTTCACAGCCAAGAGCTGTCACAACCCCTTCGACGCACGGAGGATGATATGTGTGTGTGTCACATACTCTGACTATTCATCGTTTTTCCTGGGAATTGGGAGCAACACATGTCAGCGCAACTGCTCTCAATTCTCTTTTAACGCACAAGAATTGAGCTCAACTCAGGTCCTAGAACCTGCTGAATCTGTTGCGTCTGTAACGAAAAAGCCTCAATAAAATGAAATGAAATGAAATGTTGCGTCTGTAACAAACCGTTGCACCCTAATGCCACCACAGTAAAATGTACATGGGCTTTAATTGCTATGGGTTGCAGCGAAAAATTGTAGAATTATCGGCATTTATGGACAGACATCGCATCATGATTGGAGCTATTTAGGAGACGAAAGTCAACACCAACTCGTCCCTCAACTCCTGTGGCAACTACAACATCATCAGGAAAGAATTGGAATTGCTTTTCTAATTCACCACTCAATACCGTATCGAGAAATTGACGTCACAATGACTGGCAACATCATGGAGGTACAGGCCATAGTCATTCAGTCGGGCAATACTGATATTGAAATCTACAACTTATACATTCCACCTGTATCTAGTTGTCCCTCGGGACACAGTGTCAATAGCAGCCCACTGATCACTGGCCAATATCGCTTCCTACTTGGTGATTTCAATGCCTGCGTTCACGTTTTTGAGCGTTGCGGTTATTCAGCAATTCGAATGCATGTAAACAGAAAAATCAGTGATTTTTTCCGTTTACATGCATTTCAATTGCTGAATAACCGAAACGCTCAAAAATGTGAACGCAGGCAATGCTTATCACGAACTGTGGCACTCTAACCTCGACAACGATGCCAGAGGAGTTACCATAGCTGGACAACTGATGCAGCAGACTTCTGTCCACTCAATGACGACACGCCGACTCATATTGCTGGAACCTGTTCCAGCTCGCCCGATATTTTGATCACAAAATGGGAACCACTCCTGACGCTATCCTTGGATCATCTGCCAATCCTCATTAAACTAAATAAACCATCCAAAATTCAGTTTGCTGATCACCGCACGTTCATCGATCACAATAAAGCCGACTGGGATGGCTTAAAACCTACACCAATGCGGCTTTTACTGCCTAACCAACTCCTGCTGATGTACGCCTGGCCGAACGGAATATAAAAGGCACATACTCCAGAAAGCGGCTACAATATGTATTTCACCTGGTCGCATATCCAAGATTCAGCATCCAGATTGGCAGACGAACGAGACCACATACGCAGCACCAATCCGGACGATCCTCGTATCACGGAATTAAACCTTGATATTTATAATCAAGTATCAGTTCACAGGACAAGGAAATAGAACTCTTACCTTGAAAATTACAATTTAATAACTGTCATTACAAGCTCTGGTCGACGGTCAGAGCCTTACGAACCCGAACTAAGCATAAAGGGCATGTTGCAATCCAGTTTGGCAACATCATGGTTAATGGTCCTAAGAAATGCGCAAACAGTTTATCGAAGATCCGCCACCTGATCGACTTAAGCGCATCATCATTAGGAGCATCCGTAACCGTTCAGTTGACCAGGCACTTTAATTTTCATCTGAAGAAGTTTCCACAGCTATTAAAAAGGCAAAGGGTCCCAAAGCCCTTGGACAAGATGTTATCTCGATGGTCATGCTTAAACACCTTGACACGCCACTGACTATATAACGACTACGATCAACCTTTCTATTTTATCGTCTATCATTCCCGAATTTTGGAAGAAGAGAAGGGTGATCCCTATTCTAAAACCAGGGAAGAAACCAACCCAAGGCAATTCATACTGTCCCATTACACTTTTGTCTCCTGTGGCCAAGACTATTGAAGCGCCACTCCACCCTATAATTGCGACCCACACGCAATTAGCCGATCATCAACATGGCTTTAGAAGGATGCTGATGCATAGCACAACAATTACATCAAGAATACACAATAGCCTCAATCAAGCACGTCGATGTCAACGAACAATTCTAGTGGCTTTAGACTTGTCAAAGACTTTTGGCACTGTTAGCCACTGGTTTTTCCTGTCTGGCATCTGCGGTACATCTCTTCCGTCGGAAATAATTAAGTGGATCGCCAATTACCTTGCCCGAAGGCAGTCCTCCACAGGATTTAAAACTGGGAAATCTAAACTAAGGAAAATTAAGCAGGGTGTCCCCCAAGGAGGAGTTTTATCTCCCACTCTGTTTAATCTATATATGTCAGGACTCTACCTGACGGACTTGAAATCGTCAGTTACGCTGATGACTGCACGATTTTGGGAACCGGTAATGGCATCACCCAAATGTGCGAGCAGATAAATGATTATCTTGAGGAACTCCGCAACTTTTTCATTAGCAAGAATCGTATGCCCGGGCCAGATTGCCGGCATCGTCTGTGTCTTGGGTAAATTCGCTTTCTTAGGCCCTAACCAGATTGAACGCAGAATGCAGCAGCTGCAGCAGAAGCAGCAACAACAACAGGTAGATCTGTCATCGCCGCTGTGTCACCGCGACAGATCTACTTGTTGTTGTTGCTGCCGCTGCTGCTGCATTCTACGTTCAATCTGGTTAGGGCCTTACATCTCACTCAGAGCTGGCAAATTTTCTGAACAAAAAGCTTAAGACCAAGGAAGTGATGCTAGAAGTGGATATCGCAGTAGATGGTTAAACTATTCCCACAATTAACCACCCAAAAATTCTCGGTGTCACCCTTGACAACATGGCCACCCCCTCGGCTCATGCGCAACCATTTGTGACAGGAAAAGAAGCAGGAACAAAGTCATCAAAGCTTTAGCTGGCAGTTGCCGAGGGAAAGATAGGGAGACTCTACTCGCGATATACAAGTTCATCGGCCAATTATGCAGCTCAGATCTGGTCAGATAATCGGCCATCACAACGCTGCACAGTGAGGAAGTGCTTTTTTCGATAGCGGAACTAAAACCAAATAAGGTATTGAATGCGAAACAGTTACGTCAGCAAATTATTCGATTATGATAATCGCAGCATTTTCTGACTCTGACAAAATCACTTACTTGCTTTCTTATCTTAATCATAAATCACAAATAAAATCTCCAACCGCGAACATATACTTCACTTATTTCATACATCGTCAGCATCAGCATACACTAAATTAGATCCATTATAAACTTATTGCATTTTTCTCATAAACAATAGTTCGTTCTTGTTAACTTGCTTATCTGGCTTTTTCTTGGTGGCATATTAAGATACAATATCTGATTCTTGCAGTAGAGCAAAATCAGCTAGTTCTGTAAGAATATTAATTTTAAGTAACTAGTTGAACTCTAACCATCGTGTTTGCCGGTTGCATTTCGCTGTTAAGGAAAACATCTGTATTTAAAATCCGTCTTGAAATAAAGATATTATTATTTTAAACGTGAGTTCTTCATTTCTGAAATTCGGAAATTGTTAGTGGCGCAGTCGGTAGGATCTGTGTCTCAACGTACACTTTTCGCGTAAATAATCGTTAAAAGTATTTAACCGATTAATCGTTAAATTTTAACAAAAAGTGAAAGTGCCAAGAAGAAAGATCCTAAAAAGGAAGATTCCGAACCGAAAAGATGATTCGACCAGCAGTGCTTGGACAAATGCAACAACAACAACCACAAGCAAATGGAGAACAACCCCCCGCATTGAGAAGCCTTATTTTTGATCCTGTTATATATTCCAACAAGTTACCAACATTTGATGGCTCAACAGATGGACTGAAAACCTTTTTGGATGCTGTCGACGCATTGATTCCAACATTGATCCAGTTTGATGTACCATCCCAGCGGGTAATTGCTAACATCATAAAAACCAAAATTATTGGTAAGGCGCAAATTATTCTTAATATTAATAGTAACGCCTATACTTGGACGGAAATCAGGGCTGTTCTAATATCAAATTTTAGTGAACGGAAAAATTCATTCCAGTTACTAGACGAGTTAAGAAGTGTTAGTTTTCGTAGCACAGTTATAGATTTTTATAACAGTATTCAAGATAGTCTCCAGAAAGTGAATATGAAAAGTGAGATGGAAGGACGCTCACAAGATATTGATACCAATAAACGAATTGCGTTAGACGTCTTGAAGAACAAAATGATAGAGCCAGTTAGATGTGTTTTGTTCAGCCGAAATCCTCAAAGTTTAGAGGAAGCTTTGGCAATTTTAGCTGAAGGCAATTATTTAGAGTATAGAGATCGAAGGAATCCTAATATTCCTAGAAATAATTTGAATAACAATGAGAGTCGTAATCATCGTGGACAATCTTTTCAAAATCAGAATTCCCAACGTAATCAAAATTTTCAACAAAATCGTAATTTTCATCCTAATCAGAATTTTCAACAAAATGATCATTTTCACCCTAATCAAAATTTTCAACAAAACCATAATTTTCAAAGTAATCAATTCAATCGACAAAGTGAATTCTTCAAAAAATCTCAACAAACAAACAGACCGTTTAACCAACGTAACAATAATTTTAATAACAATTCCATGCAATCTCGTATTAATAAATTTGGGCAACCACAGCCCATGGATGTAGTAGATAACTCTCAACAAATTGTGCAAACAAATAAAAATTTTCCTATACGAGCCTCGGACAACAATTCAAATGCCCCTATATTAGAATAGATTCGTACGGAAAACCCTTCCGATTTTTAATTGATACAGGTGCAACTGTCAGCTTAATTGATCCAGGTTTGTGTCATTCGAATTTAAGAGTTTCTAAAAAGCTATTTCGTATATTGGGATTGAATTCAGAGTTAGAATTTAACCATGTTGTAAAAATTAAGCCATTTAAAGAATTCGGACCGAGTGATGGTCTCAAATTCGAGTTCGTAGAACAAAAATTCTCCAATTTCTTCAACGGTTTAATTGGTAATAGTATCTTATCGATGTATAACGTTAAAATCGATCTAGGATCCAAACAATTAATACTGAATAACGAAGTGCTTCCCATTTTCTTCGACGAAAACGAAGAAAATGCAACTTATAACTATCCGTATAACAAGGAAGAAGAATTGGTATGTTTTAATCATGAACGAATTCCTTCTAAAAGTATATTAGAAGAAATTCGGACTAATCATCTGAATCAAGAGGAAAAATCATTACTCTTGAACATTGTTAATAAATTTTCGGATATCTTTTATAGAGAGGGAACAGATCTCTCATTCACTAATGAAATTAAACACGAAATCAAAACAAAACACAATGAACCCATTTATAAAAAAACATATAGGTACCCTGAAATCCACAAAGTAGAAGTCGAAAATCAAATTCGTGAAATGCTATCCCAAGGAATAATTCGGTGCAGTAATTCACCTTATTCCTCACCAATTTGGATTGTTCCAAAGAAACTCGACGCATCCGGAAAAAAGAAATGGAGGATCGTCGTTGATTATAGAAAACTAAACGAAATAACCGTGGATGACAAATTTCCAATCCCAAACATGGATGAAATATTAGAAAAAGTGGGTAGGTCAATGTACTTCACAACCCTAGACTTAGCCAAGGGCTTCCACCAAATTGAGATTATGAAGGAAGATATTCCCAAAACGGCTTTCTCTACCAATTTCGGGCATTACGAATTTGTTCGAATGCCATTTGGCCTCAAAAACGCCCCCGCCACGTTCCAGCGGTTAATGAATAGGGTACTTGCAGATTACATTGGAAAAATCTGTTTTGTCTACATGGATGATGTAATTATATTCAGTACAAATCTTTCAGAACATCTAATATCTATTGAGAAAATTTTCAAACGGCTCAGGGATGCCAATTTAAAACTTCAAGTGGACAAAAGTGAGTTTATGCGTCGTGAAACTGAATTTTTAGGACATATCATAACACCAGATGGAATCAAACCAAATCCAAAAAAGATAGAAGCCATTAAGAACTGTTTAATTCCCAAAACACCTAAACAAATTAAACAATTTCTTGGACTAGTAGGGTACTATCGCAAATTTATAAAAGACTTTTCTAAAATTGCGAAACCAATGACATTAATGTTGAAAAAGGGTGCTAAAATTGATATAAAAAACCATGAGTATCAGGAAAGTTTTGAAAAACTGAAAGTGCTAATCATGTCAGATCCTGTCCTTAAATACCCCGACTTTAATAAAAAATTTACGGTAACAGCGGACGCTTCAAATTACGCCATTGGTGCCGTATTATCTCAAGAAGGACATCCCATTTGCTATGCGAGTAGAACGCTTAACGAACACGAGATCAAGCTTTCTACAATTGAAAAAGAATTACTGGCTATAATTTGGTCTCTAAAATATTTCAGACCTTATATTTATGGGTACAAATTTACAATCAGAACTGACCATAAACCATTGACTTGGATTGCAAATCTGAAAGAACCTAACCTCAAATTGCAGAGATGGAAAATCCAATTAGAAGAATTCAATTATGACATCGAATACATTCAAGGGAGAGATAATGTTGTAGCCGATCATCTTTCTAGACCTATTATCAATGTCAATAATTTTGAAGAATCTGATTCAGTACAGGCAACCTGTCATAGTGCGGATGAGGATAACTCTCACTATATTGAAATCAGTGAAAAACCTCTAAATCATTTCAATAACATGTTGAACACTATAGACTCTAGTATCACACCCAATTTTTATTCAACTCATTCACAACATGAACAATGTGAACATAAATGAAAACATAAGAACAAAACTGATTCCAATAAGAGACAAAATGTTTTTAATTGTTGTCCAACCCAGAAAACTGTATAATGATAAAAAAATTCACAGAATCGATTGAATAAATAACCGAAAATATTATTACCAAAAACCTAAAACCAACCAAAATTATACACAATTGTAACGATGAAGACATCACATTAAATCAACATAATCTCATAAAATTCATAAATTGTAAAATTACTATAAATAATCAAATGTTCAAAAATAGAATAAGATACATCGAAAATAATATTACAATATATATCCTGATGTGATTAGAAATGTAAGCTACCAAGAAGAAAGTAATTTAGAAGAAATAAATCTGTTAAAATTCGAATCTAACCATTAATATGGACAAAAATCACGAGGACGAGATTTCTCTTAAGGGAGGGCGAGTTACGTCAGCAAATTATTCGATTATGATAATCGCAGCATTTTCTGACTCTGACAAAATCACTTACTTGCTTTCTTATCTTAATCATAAATCACAAATAAAATCTCCAACCGCGAACATATACTTCACTTATTTCATACATCGTCAGCATCAGCATACACTAAATTAGATCCATTATAAACTTATTGCATTTTTCTCATAAACAATAGTTCGTTCTTGTTAACTTGCTTATCTGGCTTTTTCTTGGTGGCATATTAAGATACAATATCTGATTCTTGCAGTAGAGCAAAATCAGCTAGTTCTGTAAGAATATTAATTTTAAGTAACTAGTTGAACTCTAACCATCGTGTTTGCCGGTTGCATTTCGCTGTTAAGGAAAACATCTGTATTTAAAATCCGTCTTGAAATAAAGATATTATTATTTTAAACGTGAGTTCTTCATTTCTGAAATTCGGAAATTGTTAGTAAACTACCTGCCAAATCTTCAGATGAATCCCGGCTCCCAGGGGCAACCAGAACTACGTTAGCTCAGTTTCGCTCTGGTTGGTGCTCGCGTCTGAACTCATCGACAGTGACAGCCAAAACTCTTGCCCAGCATGTGGCCTCGCTCCACACGATGTTGAGCACTTGTTATATATCCCTCATATACGATGCAATCCGTCGTCAGATCGATCTGACGATAATGGCTGCATTCCTGCCAACGAATCAGGTTTTGACATCTCTCGAATTCTCCATATGCTTTCCCCGCTGGTAAAATTTGTACGGGCAACTGTCAAGAAAATGTTACCATGCAGATCAGAATACTTCTTAGGTCGCACTGAAATGGGATCATTGGCTGCGTTCCTGCGAGCGGATCAGGGTTTGACAATTCTCAAATTCTCCTCCGTTTGCTTTCCCCTACGGTAAATTTTGTACAGACAACTGTCGCTTTTGGATCTGACAATTTCCCCTCTGGATCTGAATATTTTTCCGGTCAATTTCTAAAATCAGCAATTTTGACAGTTCTCAGATATCACCGGCGCCTCTGTCACCAAAGCAACATAGCCAGTCATCCGTTAGCCAGCGTGCAGAACGTGTTGCGAAGTGTTTAGTGGTAGTTTGCTGCGCCTTTAGCCTACAAACCCGCTCCTTGAATAGGAAGTCGCCGTATCAGGGAACTGTTTGTTCGAAATAGTTTGCATTTCTGGGTCGGTTTTCGCGCTCAATCCCGTCCAACAAACTCCAATCGTTTGTCATGTTGTTATCCATGGCAACGCGCACTATATTTAGTATGCTTTGCACACTATTTACAATTTGGATATCACCGAAATCATCCAATAATTCCGCAATAACTAAATTTTCCATTTTGAAATTAAAAACTTGACAGATCTTTTTTTGACAAGACGGCCGTGTATGCCGTCTGTGGGAATATTTCTCAGATCCAAAAATTGACAGTTGTCTGTACTAAATTTACTGGAGGGGGAAGCACATAGAGGAGAAAACAGAAAAGTCAGATCCATATAAGAAGGCTTCCAGGACCGCGCCCATTATTGTTGTATGCATGGAGTACATATGGAGTACATCACACTTATGACACAGACTGTACTAAGCTCTATCATAGTCTCGAACCATCGACGACAAGTCACAATGGCTGCGTTCCTGCGAGCGGATCAGGGTTTGACAATTCTCAAAGTCTCCTACATTTGCTTTCCCCTCCGGTAAATTTAGTACAGACAACTGTCACTTTTGGATCTGACAATTTGCCCTCTGGATCTGAATATTTTTCTGGTCAATTTCTAAAATCAGCAATTTTGACAGTTCTCAGATGTCACCGGCGCCTCTGTCACCAAAGCAACATAGCCAGCCAGCCAGCGTGCAGGACGTGTTGCGAAGTGTTTAGTGGTAGTTTGCTGCGCCTTTAGCCTACAAACCTATTTGCACAAACTAGTTAACAATTCCCTGAGAAATTTATTAGTAAATTGCGTTATAGTGGGGTGATTATGCTGGGAACTAGTGGATTTTGGTAGATGGCTCACGTGGTTCAGAATCGTCTAGAAGGGCAGGAGTAGGCGATCAAAAACGATTTACAAACCCTGGCAGTACAATCTCTTTTGTGGATTAGCCAACCGACCGTGTTTGGAGCCTCATTCGTGGACTTCTGATTTTATCAGCGGTGACATCGAGAACAAAGCCCTCATAGTCACAGGAGAAAAGAAAAAAAAAAGTAACAGTGGTACACTCAAATTCGGAGCGTGCAGCGTGGATTCCAAACAAGACTTTTTTCTGAAGGTCGGCACGGAGATTGGCATCGCTAACTATCGCATTTCCAATTACGCGCGTTAATTCCTGCAAAAATTTTCTTTTTAAATGTATGTTTTTTTTTATTTACAATTGACACTATGTTACCTCGAATCCTATTCGAGACATTCTAAAATGCTCCATGAATAGGAAGTCGTCGTATCGGGGAACTGTTTGTTCGAAATAATTTGCATTTCTGGGTCGGTTTTCGCGCTCAATCCCGTCCAACAAACTCCAATCGTTTGTCATGTTGTTATCCATGACAACGCGCACTATATATGTATTTAGTATGCTTTGCACACTATTTACAATATCACCGAAATCATCCAATAATTCCGCAATAGTTAAATTTTCCATTTTGAAATTAAAAACTTGACAGATCTTTTTTGACAAGACGGCCGTGTATGCCGTCTGTGGGAATATTTCTCAGATCCAAAAATTGACAATTGTCTGTACTAAATTTACTGGAGGGGGAAGCACATAGAGGAGAAAACAGAAAAGTCAGATCCATATCAGAAGGTTTCCAGGACCGCGCCCAATGCCTGCGTTCACATCTTGGAGCGCTTCGGTTATTCAGCAATTGAAATGCATGTAAACGGAACAATCAGTGATTTTTTCCGTTTACATGCATTTCAATTGCTGAATAACCGAAGTGCTCCAAAATGTGAACGCAGGCAATAATAGAGCGAGTACTAGCAGAGTCTCGGACCATCTAAATTGTTCTGGAGTTGGAGATCAGCTATATAAAGCCAGGGTCATCAAGAGCGAGGAAGTCAGTCGAAGTTCAGTATCCGCTCGGAAGCGGAAACGGAAAGAAGTACAACCGTTATCGTGATCTGCCGGAAACGAATATGTAGTTAGAGCTAGTTAGTCGTTGGTTGTTAGTTACGCGTGTGCATAGTTCGTTTATTAAATAAAGTGTGTGTGTTTTTCAATCGAAGTGTTTTCATTATTCAGTATAAGAATATCTAACGAACCCGGCTTCGGGTGTGGTGGTGGGCTCAGAAGTGGGATATTCACGTGCGTCTAGTGAATTGAAAAGTGAAAGTTGTGCGGGATATTTACGGTGGTGTAAATAAGCCCGGAAGTTTCAAGAAACTTTGAAAAGTGAAGCGCCCGGAGGAAGTTCGAGGCGGACAGAACTTGCGCGATTGTGTGTTCCGAGAAACTTTGTAGTGAAGTGCTGGAATATTCTACGCAGGTAGAATTTGCAAGACTGATTGCTTTGAACTTGCGAAGTGACTAACGAACTAAAATGCCGCGTAATATTTGAGGAATAACCGCCGCGGAGCTAAAACACGAACTAGCAAAATGGAAACCATTAACGACGGGAAATAACTCCGTCTGATAAGAGCCGGTGGACAGGATCCGGACACACTTGCATTTCCGAATAAGATCGAGTCGACGAAAAATCTCAACGAATCGGGAGCGAAACAAGTTTCTGCCATGAGTTCTTTCTTGCAGCTGCTACTTTCGAAGTTGGAGCGGTTTGACAAGCGAGTTAGCGAGCGATTTGACGAGCAATCCAAGCGATTTGACGAGCATTACAAGCTGTTGCAGAATCAGTCGGCGGAAATATCGATATTGCTCGACGAAAGGCAACGAGAAAGATCCAAGAAGTTCGAACACAACATCATGCAGAAGGACGCCAAAATGGATGGCAGGTTCGATACGGTTGCCGAGGGAGTCGAAGGATTGAGGAGCGCGTCGAAACATCAGGCCGTGGAAAATCTGATGACGCCAGCTTCTGACGAACAAAAGTCCTGAAGCATATGCAGGACACAGCTCGAGACCGCTGCGGTAGTGAACAGCCGGACTGATAGCAGGCAGTCAGCGAGGATGGAGGTGTTGCCGAGTAAAACGACAATGGAGATGAACGAGCGGTCAGCTAGGTTCGAGGAGTGCTGAGGCAAACGACAACGGCGTTGTACTTTCCTGAGGCAGCCGGTTCTACGCACCGGAGCGACCCGTTTTTACAACGGCCAAGAGCTGCCAAACCCCTTCAATGCAAGAAGGACGTGTGTTTGAGTGTTACATACTGTATCTGTTTTTTGTGTTTATTGGGAGCAACACATCTCGGCGCAATTGCTCTCAATACTACTTCTCCGCGCTGGTATTGAAAACAACCTAGGTCCTTGGATCTGCTGCGTATGCAATAGAGAGCTGCATCCCAATGCGACGTCAGTGAGATGCAACTGTTGCGACGAGTGGTGCCACCTGAGAAACTGCTCCGGTCTAAACCATCACAGGCACTGGAATCCTTCGTTTACCGCCAGTCAGTGTAGGAACTAAGGTCAACAAGCGGCGAGCTCATCAAACACGCCTCACCCCCCTACACCAGTGAGCACCCACACGAGCTTTCAGTCAACCATAACGACTCCTGCGAATAGACCCAGTAGGATTCCCCAACAAAACAACCTTACGCCTGCACCACCGATCGCCATTTACATATCATCGTAATAATGGAGAAATTTAATGGCGGTTAAGCACATTTAATCGATTAGATAGGCAATTGTGGTTTAAGCACACCATCTAGAAGTCATTGTAATAATGACTAGTTAATATATGGGTTGCGTTGTGCATATATGATGCTAGTACTCGTAGGTAAAGTATCTTTGGGCTTGAGCTCCAAAAGCACAGGAACGCTTGTCTGTAATATTTTGGCATTACTGAAATCGGTCCCCTATACGGGTTCAAAGTAGCTCACGACATGTCGGTAAAGATTAAAGTGCATTTGAACGTACAAGTAAAATGTAAACAATCCAAGGTATGCAGAGTTAAATGAAAGACAAAATACCAACACTTTTGAGCGACATTCAATTAGCACACCATCTTACAAACGGTAATGCAAGTCCCTGGGAGGCACATGCAGGCAACGTACATCGTCCGAAACTGGTTTATGCCAACGAAAAGCCAGCAATGCTACATGGAATAGTTCGATCGACAAGATCGACAGTCCACAACGGTTTTTGCTGAGACTACATATGTAAGATTCAAGGGATTTTACTGCAGCTTAGCTATCAGCATAAATTGTGACATTTGTTGCTGCAATAGCCAGCAAACAGTGTGTAGCAGGATGCACGGAAGGAATAAAATCCTTAAAGCCCTGGCCAGTAGCACCTGGGGCAAGGATAAAGAGACCCTACTGGTCACATACAAAGCGGTCGGAAGGTCAGTTGCCAACTATGCGGCTCCAGTGTGGTCACAGAATCTCTGTGACACACAATGGAATAACATTCAGGCTTGCCAAAACGCCGCCCTCCGTACTGTGACTGGCTGTCTCCTGATGTCATCCCAGGACCATCTACATCAGGAAACAAGGATGATGCCTCTAAGGGACCACAACAAACTTCTTGCGAAACAATACCTAGTGGATTGTTATCGAAGGGAGCAACCCAACTACGACCTCATGGACAAGACGCCGCCACCAAGGCATGTCAGGCGTGATTTGAGGGACCCCGAAAGAGACGTCCAGAGGTACAAAAGGGCCCCCTTTAATAACAACGCATACAGATCAGTTATCGCAGCAATACACCACGAGGAGGTACAAGCATCAATCGCGGGACTAGGTCCAAATAAAGTTCTCTCGACACAACCACCAGCCATTTCTCCCGATGAGAGAACGCTTCCGAGAGCAGCGAGGACAACACTTGCCCAACTTCGGTTGGGCTGGTGTTCGCGTCTTAACTCCTACCCATCTCGCATTGACCGGGATGTCACGAACATATGCCCCGCCTGCAATGGTACACCTCACGATGTGGACCACATTTTCAAATGCCCAGCTGCACCCACACATCTGACCCCCAGGTCGCTGTGGGAGAACCCCGTACAGACTGCTATCTTCCTGTCACTTAACACCGAGGAAGACGAAGAACAACACAACATGTAACACACACAACGAACTTCTGACCGTTGCTACAACAACAACGACGTTGTATGAACTGACAACGGAGTTTACCGAGCAATCGGCAAAGTTGGCCGATCGGTCGGTGAGGTTGGAGGAGTCGCCACGGAGAATGACAACACAGTCGCAACTGCAGAAGGACTGCTTGAAGCCACAATTGGAAAAGCGGTCTGCGGGAGTCTGGAAGCTAACCGACGAGAAGCTTTGCAGAGACTCCATGAAGTTCGAACGGAGGTGGATAGGCGCTCAGATTGGAAACGTGTGTGATGGATTCGAGGAGGCCGGAAAGTTAAGGAACGCGTGGAGACGTCGAGATTCGTCAGGGTCGAACTGTCCGCGAAGGTTGTGAAGGAACCAGTTCTCGACGAAATGGAAGCGTCCTGCACGCAGTTCGAGGGCGCTTTAGTGATGAACGGCTGGAGTGAGAACAGGCGTACCGCAGCTGTCAATTTGGCATTGCGATGTTCGACAAAAGAGGTGTTGCTGTACACTTCAACCCCACGGAATGGAGCAGTCAGCGTCGGTCGCCGACTTCGGACACCAATTGGATGGCGTTCATGGTCTGATACAAGGACGATCTGGGTGCAGTGTTGATCGCGAAAGAATAAGATTCAACTTAAAAGCTCGCTCGGTTGGTGTCAGCGATAGTGGCCGCATATGGTCGTATAGCACCCGTCGGAGAGCCGTACTCTCCGATGAGTGCATGGATCTTCGGCAGAACTGGAAGGAACCGGCCAAGATTCTTGTCTGCAGATGATGTGGTGCGTCGCGTTCCGAAACGTTGGAGACCAACAGTGAAAATGAAGATCATGCATGCAATCATGGAACCGCGTGACCGACGTCATAATGACTTCTGTTCGGGACGAACAGGTTTAAGGAGGAGGCAGTGTTGTATGCATGGAGTGCATCACACTTATGACACAGACTGTACTAAGCTCTGTCATAATCTCGAACCATTGATGATAAGTCACAATAATAGAACGAGCATTAGCAGCGTGTCGAACCATCTACATTGCTCTGGAGTCAGAGATCACCTATATAATATTACGTTTACACTATACCCAGATTACTTCATCTGCTGCTTAATCTGGGTGTGGTGAGTTTAAAATTGTATGTATTTGACAGTAAGATTAAATCAGCCGGCGCAGATGAAGTAATCTGAGTATAATGTAAACGTAATTTAAAGCCAGGGTTATCAATAGCGGGGAAGTCAGTCGAAGTTCAGGATCCGCTCGAAAGCGGAAACGGAAAGGAGTACAATCGTTATCGAGATCCGGAAACGAATAGTTAGAGCTAGTTAGTCGTTGGTTGTTAGTTACGCGTGTGCAAAGTTCGTTTATTAAAAAGAAATGTGTGTGTTTTTCAATCGAAGTGTTTTCATTATTCAGCATAAGTGTCCCCATACACTTTTAAACTCGAACCTGGTACAAATGTCCTCTGAATAGCTCAAGACACACACACATAAACGTGAAGAAAAGCGGTCCACTTGTACCATGTTCGAGTTCGACAGTGAATGGTGACACTAAGAATATCTAACGAACCCGGCTTCGGTTGAAACATTACATCATGTTATGACCGCTATGTTCGATTAGGTATAGCACGCTTGCGCCGTCCTAGTGACGGAAAGATCGAGGCGCCGCCAATTCGACATCGCCCGAATAAAAAATATAGCTATCGTACAACAGTACAACAACCACCTTGCGTAGAAAGCAGGTGAGATAACTAGTCACCCAAGTAGTGACATAAACGAACATTGGCATTCCATTAAAAATGCGCCTATTGGCAACGCAGATACCATCCTTGGCACAAACCCGGATTGCCGGCATAAGCCTTGGATGTCCGACGCATCATGGTAGCAGATTGTTGAAAGGAAGGAACTGAAGGCACATTTAGCTGTAGCATCAGACGACAATCGAAGTAGTACGAAGTAGTACTGAGCTCCTTTACCGTCAGAAAGGCCATTAAGTTCAGCGTAGTGTGCGACGCAATAGAAGAGCGTTCCTGCGGCAGCCGGTTCTTCGTACCGGAACGACCCGGCTTTCGACGGCCAAGAGCTGCCAAATCCCCTCGATGCAAGAAGAACTGCAGTATTCGAAGCATCGCTACTACAACAACAACAACGCAATAGAAGAGAGTATTCGATCTATCCTCTGGCCTCAACAGAGCAGGCCGCAAGAAGCAACAACCTAAATGCCATATACGGAGTCATCAAGGAGTTTAAGGGTTGTCGTAACTCCTATTAAAATTCGGTGTTCACTACAACTTTGAAAAGTGTAACTTCTGGCGAAGTTCACTCTCATTTTGATAATTTAGTTGGCGATGGAAATGTGCGTATACGTTCAACTGTATATAGTCACTGCAATTATTGCACTAGAACGAGGTGAAGCCGGCGGACTCGACTGTTCCTGCCGAACTTTACCACGCCAAGCAACTGTCGAGTTGCTGCACCGACTTGTTAGTAAAGCGTGGGACACAGAGATCTTTCCCATTGAGTGGAAGGAAGAATTGATCATCGAATTGCAATAAATGGAGAGGTATTTGCGTCCTTCCTACCGTTGTCAAAATAATAGCTGAAATTATCATGGGGAGAATAAATTATCACTTAGCAAAATTGATGAAGAGCAGACCGGTTTTGGATTCGGATTCTCCTGTGTCGATCACATCAACACCTTGCGAATCATCATCGAGCAATGCGTTGAGTCAAATTCTCCGCTTCACTTGCTTTTCATTGATTTATGGAGAGCTTTCGACAGTATTAACCGGGACTTCATATGGGCGGCGTTGCACAGGAGAGGTATCACTGAGAAGGTTGTGGCTATTATTACGGCAACCTACGATGGCGCCCACACAAAAGTTGTTGGTGGACTTTGAGATTCGGAGTGGAGTTCAACGGGAGTGCATCCCCTCACCGATCCTATTCCTCATAGTGTTGGGCGATGTGCTGCATGTATTTTTATCCGAACCACACAGAGAAGTTCGATGGCCTTATACATCTTGTCTCCAACATCTTGACTATATGCTTACTTTTCCACAAAATCATGGACCTGAGCGGAATGACTTTAGACAGCGCCATCTAGATATACAAGCCTCCGCTCAGCTGTTTTTGACGGCTAAATTACGCAATTATTTCCTTCAATGACGCCATCGTATCCACAATCCAGTGGTCGGCGACTGGTGCTGGGGAGTCCCCGGTATTTGTGCGTTCCGTGTTTAGTTTTCGTTTTCCGCGCTCAGTGTTTATTTGTTAGTAAAATTTCATCTAGTGATCCGGAAAACAAACACGTGCGCGATGAAAGTGTGTCGTGCGGTCAAAAGATGTATTTTGTCAAGTGTGTACTGTTCCACGATGCTCTGCGACTGATCCCCGGGGCTGCGGCTTCGACCAAATTGCTGCTAGTGTGCAGAAAGTGCGTTTTTAGAGGACTAAAATGCCGCCCGACGCAATTCGAATTGTAAACATATGTCGTGCGGGGGACATCGTCGTGTGCAGTCACTGCTTTGGCAGTGAATTAATGACGTAAAATTGACGTCACAAATAAAGTCTGATTCACCACGATCAGCTGAGCGGAGGCCTGTCTATCTAGATGGCGTTGCTTTAGATCTCGAAAGGAAGGTGTGCACCTGCCATTGCGAAAAAGAAATCTAACTCGTGATCACGCGTTCTTTTGTACTCCAGGAAAGGTTGATTCGGGTTAACAACACGCAATTACAACTGTTTAACATGGAGAGCTCTACGAATTAATAAACCTAGACTGTATAGATATGTCAAGGGGTATCGCCTGCATCGCTAGACGGGGAATTTATTATAGAAAATTAGAAATTTTCATAATTCGATTTGATTTTTGATATCAATTCAATTAGTAAACATATCGTAAATATTTTCTCGGATATGTTCCATATTTTTAATCTCTGAACGACAATAAAAATTGATGAAAAACTAAATTCACGCTAGAGGTTCATTGCACTTTGAAACTTAACCGAGTAGTTGGCCCAGTGCGTTTTTTCGCACAGCGCTTTGAGGTGCATGGGCATGCTAACAAATGCATGTCCGAAAAGTAGATATGCTATCGAAACGTCAACCAGGCATAGAAATTCAAGAGATGTTGACGCGCCCTTGCTCCTGGAGGGGTTAAGGCATTAAACCAAGGAACGTCCAAGAAATTCAAGGCGCCGATCTGTGACCGACGATAGCCGAGATGCGCCCTAATGTCCAGAACTGAGTACGATAACGCGCAGGAGTAGATGACGAGCTATGGCCCACTAGAGGTTAAGGTAAACTAACAGTAGATCTTCAATGCAAAATAGCTTCCACGAACTGAGTTTAGCCTTCTTCACTTTTTTAGGGCTAAGTTCACCATAATCTATCACGCGATAATAATAAAAAAAAAAACAAACAAATATGATTATTTTTTTTTAATTTTTATATTTTGTTTTACGAATTTAGATGACTTAATGATTTATAAACCAAATAAAATAAATTGAAAATGATGTGGAATAGATTGGAATAATAATAATATATATATATATACAGTGATGAATATATGTACATTTATAACAAAAAAGAGGGGAAATTACATGTTTAAAAAAGGCCCTTTAACAAAGAGCATTTTTTTCTTCCGGTTATTATGTGTCAATTAAAGTATTTTCTGATGAATCTAGGATAAATAGAAATGTCCAATATTTCATCCCACTGAAACCATAAATAACACTATTTCATAGTAAACATTTGAAATTGCTATCATTCTAGAGGAGGTTTCAAAAGGTTTGAAGAGAATAATTAAACAAGTGATGAAATGAGATGTAAGATAATTAGAAAGTAATCGTGACAGGGTTCTCCTCTTATACCCTCTGAATTGTTTTACTGTCCGGTCGAAAGTGGAAGGATGATCGGCATGGTAAATTCAAGTTGAATTTACTGTTTCGCACAGAAAGTTCGTATCGCTCGTGTGGTCTGGGATCCCAAAGAGCATGTTCAATGACACTTAAGGCACTTGAGGTCAAGACTTCAGCAGAATATTGCGTTGGAGAACCGTGGCCATCGGCAATGCCTGAAAATATTGAAAGATAAAAATTAATATGAACATATTACGAATGTACCTCTACTTTAATTTCTACATTTGATCATAAATCAAGGTTGATTAAAGTTCATGCAGAAAAACAATTTCGAATCATTCAATTGGATATTTGTATAACTATTTTCAGATTTAATAATGAAAGACCATAAAGAAACATACTATACGGTGTTGGAGCACGATACAGGGCTTCTGCTGGAACCCCGGTTGTATCTAAAGCAATAACGCTAACTCCGTACGGTAGCAATTCCTTTCTCAATTCCTCGGCACAACTTTCAACGGCAATACGTGATGCGGTAAATGCTACCAAACCGTCTTCACTGTCATGTCCTGCGCCAAGATAGATAAGTCGTCCACGAGTTGGTCGCAAAAGTCCCAAGAATGATTTAGCTACTCTCAATGATCCCAATATGTTGGTCTTGAGCATTGTCTCCCATTGCAGAACATCTTGATTTTCAATTCTTCCACGGTATAATGTTCCGGCCGTATTGATTACAGCCATAATACCACGTTCTCCTGCATTCATGTAAGCACCCATCGCTTCGGTAGTCTCTCGCAAAACATCTTCTCGTGTCACGTCCAATTGCATTGGAACTATAGAACCCTGTATTGGTTCTTCCGAACTCTCTTTCATTTTCATCCAGCCCCGAAGCAATTTAGCCGGTAACGAATCGACTGCATCTTTCATTCCTGCGAAAACCCTGCAACCGCGATGAGCCAAATGGGTGCATAGTTGTAATCCCAAAGCAGTGTCGGCGCTGGTAATTAAGACGGTGCCATGTTGTAGTTCTGTGAGTTCTGGTCGTGTCCCACGAACTTTGCACAACAAGTACAAAAGCAATGCACCGGCTATGGAAAAAAGTGCCAGAAGTTGTATTGCAAGAACTAGAGCTGTCTGTGGGTCCATTATGGCATTTCTGAAATGATAAGATTAACAGATAATACTATTAGGTAGGAGCCTAACATCATGTTTTCGATTATAAAATAACATATAAGTTGAAATTAAAATAGAACAAGGTGGCAAGAAATGTGTTTTTCTTTTACTGTGTATACTCGTATCTGACCAGGTGATGGCCTAATAAGTACCCCGCTAGAATTCTTAGATGAGTTCTACTCATTTGAGTTGTACCCTTATGTTTAAAGGGAAGGTTATTCCAGTACTAATCACGTAATAGTGCAGACCAGTTCTGACCCGCAGTTTAACCGAAGCCAGTCCCAAGACGCAGTAAGGCTTTGGTCCATGAAAGCGATTGGATGATCCTGTACCTATTATATAACTCCCGATTAAATTAACATGAAAAGCTCCAGCTTTAGCAGATTGCTCGTGAGGGTAATTTTATACTCTCCTGAAAAAATAAAATGGACCAGTTGAAAACTAACGGTAATTTTCTTACAAAGAGCCCCGTACTACCCTACTTTTCAGGTTTTTTGTCCATAACTCTTGAACCAATTGACGTAGACACCTGATTTTTGGCATGTAACCCTAAGGTGAGAAGCTGCTCGAGTTTTAGTACATCGGGCATAATCATATCAAAGGAACGCCTACCTCCCCTACAAATTTCAAAAGCTTTAATATTCCTTTAATTACGATAACTTTCGATAGAATGACACTAGCAAGTTGAAAATTTGACAGAATATTGCTAGTTGGATCTAGTTAGCTGGTATTTAAAATGGGCAAGATCCGACCGAAGGAACCTGTACCTCATATACAAATTAAGTTTCAAATAAGCGATAACTTTTGATTGAATGAAGCCGGCAACTTGAAATTTTAGTCAAATGTTTAAAGTAAGATTGAGTTAGTTTGTATTAAAGATGGGCCAGATCCAACCCAAGGAACCCCTATCTAGAAATGTAACTTAAAATAAGCGATAACTTACGATAAAATAAAGCTAGCGACTTTTAATTTTGGTTACATGTTTGTAGTAGGATTCAGCTGGCTGGTATTGAAAATAAGTAAAATCTGACCAACCAAACCAGTACTTCCTCTACAAATGAAACTTCAAATAAGCGATAACTTTCGATAGAATGAAGGTAGAGATTTGAAATTTTGCTTAAATATTTATAGCATGAACTAATTGGTTGGTGGCAATGATGGGCAAGATCTAACCCAAGGAACTCCTACCTCCCCTACAAATGAAACTTCAACTAAGCGATATCTTGCGATAAAATGAAGCTAATGACTTGAAAAACTCGACAAATATTTGTATTGATTATGATAATTGATTTTGAGAATGGTCAACATCCTCCTGAATGAGTAGGAATGAATAGGAAACTCACTTTTAATGCAAATGGTCGTTGCCTGTTGGTACTTTTGGTATCGCCACTAGATTTGTACAAGTCTAGGGTATATACGAATCGGACACCGGACGAAGCGAAGCTTCGGCCTGGTTTATATTGTATTTATTCGGATTATTAATAAACAAGAATAATAATATTAGTTATTTGACTGATTAGAATTTATTCGTTCAGATGAGGTAGGCATATTCAGATCCGTTATGCATATACGGTTTGTATGTTATATCTGGGGACCTCAAGATTAGGTAATTTGATGTTTCTAGAGATTAAAAAGGCAGACGTCTGGGGTCGCATATTCGGTTTATTACAATACATACCTATACAATCATCGATTTTAATTAATTAAAAACAAAAAAACAAATAACATTCGTAATACAATACACAATAATCACGTATTGCACTAACAATCAATAAATGAAATATGTAATTAACTCCTATCCGCTTCCACCCTCATTTGCTACGATATTGTATAGAGCAGCACGTTCAATGACAAATTACATCGTCGGGAAAATTACACCGTAACAGTTTGATTCAACTATATGATCCAATAATAGTCGTGAGAAAGTTAACCTTGCGCATCGTTTTCCTAAACATTCTTATGCATTTTTACACCTTTTCTGAGCATTTTGAAGAAACAATTCAATTCGGTTTTGACCGAAAGTGAAATTTTCAAGGCGAACACAACAACATCAACCGTAAATCACTACAAGTATGAGCCGGTGGCTTTGTTTGTATTTTTTCCAGCTTTTTTGATAAATGTATGTATGTAATGCTGAAGCAAGCATAAGAGAAGATGCCATAAGAAGATACATAAATATCTCAATAATGACGATCAAGTTCACTGCCTTATCTGAATGCCGTGCAGCTTCTGTATACTGTTTACTGTTTTTTGTTTGTGGGAAATTCGCAGCTGGTATCGAATAGAAATACAATTGGCATTTTTCACTTATCATGGTGAGAAGAACTTCCATAGAATTACAAATTAAATGGTTAATTTAATAAGTGGTTAACAAGATGCAAAAGACATGATTGCCATGATTAACATAACTCGAGATGCGGCTATTTTCAGTGGGAAACAATAGTTTTGCGAAGTTAATAAGCCTCATCTTGCAAATATTTGAAGAAATTGTATGGATGGATTATTTTTGGTAATATTGAACGCATGCCAGTAAAGTGGTTTTCTAATTTGTTGGAATTAGAGAAGACGAAAGTAACTTGAATCATCATATGTATACGTTTTTGAAAGGTCGTTGACTTGAATTATTGTGATGGAAAGCTTAATATTGTATTTATGCATGGAGATTACATAGTTTTCTAATTCCATTAATCGTGTACCTCTCTATGTTTTGGTCGAAAAATGTAGGTACAGACTTGTCAGCTCAACGTTGGTGATATACTAAAAAGCCCAGACCAAATTTTATTATATGTACTTATCAAATCAAAATAATCCATTAACATTATCTATACAGCGTGCCCCGCTTCAAAATAGCAATATGGCTAGAGTGGATTTTTCACTTTGTTAGCGGAAAAACGCCGTCCGAATTGTCCCCTCCATCTCTAACCGGTACAGAGTTATTACTTTTTTTGTCGTTCTTGTCGAAAAGCTAAACTTTTCAGGAAAAACTCTAATTTACCAGTCTCAGGCTTATTGAAACCAAAAACAGCCCTCTTTTTCGGAAACTACATAAAATTTCTTATAAAATGACACCTCCATCGTTGCGAAATTCATGGTTACTTCGGAGATATTAGGTTGGTGCAGATGAAATGTCGGATTCAGTACAATAGTAAATTTTTGAACAGCTGTAACTTTTTATAAAGATAATTTTATTAATCGAAATAGGTACCAGCGGATGCGAAACACTGTTCCCAACGAGATACAAGCGCATTTATTCCAATTTCGTAGAAGTCCGAGTTTCTGGTTCGAAGAAACTCCTCGAAGGTATTTTTGACAGCTGATTCATTGTTAAACTGTTTTCCTGTCAAAAAATGATCCAAATGTTTAAAGAAATTTTAATCTGTTGGCGAGAGGTCAGGTAAATATGGCAGAGGAGGAAGACTCTCATAGCGTAACTTGTTCAATTTTTGGATCGTTGTTCTCGATACATGCGGTCGTGCGGTGTTCTAAAGTATTTTAGTATAACCTCATCTCTGTCAATGAACTGAACTGTCAATTTCTGGTGCGTTTCGTCCAGTTGAATGCAGTATTTCTCAGCATTGATGGTTTCACAAGGTTGCAGGAACGAATAGTGGATAAATCCAGCTACAGACCACCAAACAGTCACCATTATTTTCTCTGGATGAAGGCTTGGTTTCGGCATGTGTCTTGGAGCCTCATCGGTATATAGCCATTGGGCTGATCGCGCGACGATTATTGTATAGTATCCACTTTTCATCGCAGGTCACAATTCGGTTCAAGAACGGTTCGCTTCTGTTGCGGGAGAGAAGAGAACTGGAGATCTCCATTCGACACGCCATGTTTTGCTCGGTAAGAGCATGCGGAACCCACTTGTCAAGCTTTTTCACTTTTTCAAGTTGTTGTAAGTGGCGGCAAACTGTCGAATGGTGCACGCCCAATTTCTCCGCAAGATCCCTTATGGTTTGGCGGGGGTCAGACTCCACTAATGCACGCAGCTCGTCGTTATATCGATCGATGCTCCTGGGTTTCCACCCGGGTCATTTCGGAGGTTCATATCTCTGGATCGAAATTTTTCGAACCGTATCAGGTCCAAATGCGCTGTTGATATTCCTCGTTGCTTCCGTTGCGTTGTGCTCTAGATTAAATTCGAAAAGGAAAAATAGTCGTTTTTCACTCGATTTTTCTTTTCTTTTTCATTGATCACCATGAAGTGCAAAATCAAAATGACTCCATAAGCCAAGGTAGCAGTTAAGTACTGCTACTATTTCTACTTCAATATGTCATATCACTAGGGCCGCCTGGTGGCAGTTTGATACATAAATAAAAAATTAAACCTATATAAGTCGTCTTATAGTTTAGTTGCAGATTATTTCGTATTGCTTTTCCTCTTCCGTGTATATAAAGATGCAAGTTCGTCAGTTGTATAGATTTCGAATGACTGTTTTTCTCCCGATAGTATTCAACCTAAGCTTGTATTCTGTGCAATTGGTGTTCGTCGCAGCACGTATAATTAGCTCGTTTCATCAGATGAAGTTTTCAGCCAGTTCGGATGGCTTTATAACGGTAAGAAGCTATCTACAAACAGAATCATATTTTCCTGATCGTCCAAAGCCTTTCTTCCGCTCGGTGGGGCCCATTTCCCGAAACTTCTTCGAGGTCATTGCACATTACACTTAGCAATATCCAATCTTTCACTTCTTTTACAAATAGTTCGATGGTCTTCCGCCAAAAACCAAAATATCCCACTGGTGCGATGCGCGAAGCAGAGGCGTCTGGTGAGACGCGCTTCGCACCAGCGGTCGAAACCGGCGAACACGCATTTTTGAATTATTCTCAACAATTTTGATAGTGTAGTCCCACTTGAGACAAATTAGAGCGACACGGCATGATAAGCGCTATATATGTTGTATGGATGACGATGGCCGTCGCCTTAAAAATTTGTTTGTGCAAAATATTACTTTTGTTTTCCACACTAACTTTTTCCTATTTTTTTCACCCAAATTGCACTTCCCTGCTTCTTACGCTACTGTCACCAACTAAGTGAACTTCTTTCAAAACTTTTCACTAGACAGAATACACATAATTTGTTATAACCTGAGCCAATAAAACACCATGACTCTAACTACTTCGCAACATTTTTGCGAAAAAGGGAATAAAATAGATTGAGCAATGTTTTTTCTCCAGCGCTGTACATATCTTGAGATTTCACACATTTTGGGGCCCCTTACATCTCTAGCTGGGCTATAAATATGGGGGGGGGGGGGGGGTGGTTGGCATATATTTTAGCATTCCATACATTTTGGTGGCCCATACATCTCTAGGTGGGCCCCATACATCTTGGGGCCCCATATGTCGAGGGGCCCACACATCCTGTGGCCTATATTTTTTGGAACTCCACATTCTTGGGTTCTCAGATAGCAATTCAATATTTGAAAACGCTAGAATGCTGTGGTCATGACATATATTATATTGAAATACATTAAGTAAATCATTTTACAAGAACTTTTTTAACATTTTGCACTTAGGAAAATGAGTTCGCCGGTTTTAAGAAAATGTTCGTCAAGGGTGGGCGCCATCGGGCATTTGCCCGGTGGCGGTGGTCCAGTCAAGCCCTGGGGCTATCCAACAAAATGAAGCACTAAAGTAGTTTGAGTACGGAAGGTGAACGTAAGAAAAAACATGGTCCAAATACCACAAAAAATAGAAGCCCTGAGTCGACAACAATCTATAAAATATTAGGGGCCCCGAGTCCGGAACGTGTGTAATGTATTGTACTGTAGCTTAGGTTAAGGATCCGACACTTGCGCCAAAGCGTGAAATCTATTGTAGCTTAGGGCCTCCAAACACTACAGAACTTCTAATGTAATCAAGTTCAAATCACTATAATGAAAAAAAAAACTTGTATTTTGAAAATCACGGGTCTCCTTTAGAAGCCCGGGCTCGGGGGAATCACTCCGTTCCCCCCTCCCTCTCGGCCTGCGCAGGAGTGGTTGACGCGTTATGCCCCACTAGGGGTTAAGGCAAAGTAGTATAAAATTCTGGTTTTCCATTCATCGAACAACTTAAATCAGAAGTTTAAATATTCAGTATCTATCTTTTCTGCCTAATCCTAATACATATTCAATTTTTGACCGTATTATGTTCACTTTTTTTACCTAATTCTTTTTTCTACTTCATCAAAATGCATACATAATATGCACACCTAACCGGTTGCATAATTTAACTGTTTATCTGGCTTTTGCCAAATCAATGTGCTAAACATGTCGAATTCCATACATGTTTGTAACATATTTGGAAGTTGTTTTGTCGACAGGCATTTAATTGGTGTTTATGGTCTGAAGTTGACATATTCACTTAACCGATTAGCTTCCATTTTCGAATCAAAAACTCGTACTAAATGTATAGAATGTCTAAACAATGTCGTTAATTGAAAAATATGTCTAAATTTAAATAGACCCGTTTATCTTAAAATTGTAGATCTGTAGATAAATTTGGTAAATGCAACAAATAGTCTAAAGTTCATTGAAGTGCAAATTTTATGCAGTTATTTAAAGTAAATAGTACTCGAATTGGCTGCAACGTGTTTTTGTAGGCGCCGGTACTAAAAAAAATTTGAAATATCAGCTGAACATTGATTATATAGTCGTACCTAACCCAAAAAAAATTAAACCCTAATCATTAGTTCTCAAAAATAGGATTTGAGTTCATCAGATAAATAATACACTAGGAGCTCACAGGGATTAAGTATGTAAAATTAGCAGACCGCGATTTATCAATGGATTCTTGTCTAGGGGGTGAAGGAGACTAGGAAAGTGCATGGTGCCGGCTGGAAATTCTGGTCGTTATCCTGGGAATGGAAAGGAAAACAATAACAGGCGCTTAAGCACATTTTTCTTTTGATCCCTATTCAGGAGATGTAGGAGAAATGCCGAATTCAGACCAGAAAAGTGTTTGGGGAGGGAGATAAGAGGAGGGATGCGAGGCGCGCTCACTGGACGCGAGCAAGGAATCAATCGTAACTTGACTGCGGCTTGTCGTAGAAAGCTCTATTTAGTATCCAGTCGTTCAGTCAGCTTTATTCTTCGCGTTTGGCGATTTAGGGCATTCTTCGCCAAACCAGCCGTTTCGCGCGAGCCGTGCTTTATGTCCCACAACCTTCTCTGCAACTTCCTTGATAGTAATTTTCAGTTCTTCCCAAGACTCGTTTAGATCTGTGCTGCCGATATTATATAGTATACGTGATACTATTTCCTCCTGTATAAGACTGCGCCGACGCCGTGGCATCGCTCAAGAGTTTGTCGATCGCAAGCAGTTTGGGAATTCAATGGACTTTGACATCTTATCTACAACATCTTGACTACGCTGACGACATATGCCTACTCTCCCACAAAATCATGGATCTGTCCGCAATGGCGTTAGATCTCGAGAGGGAGGCAAGCAAGGTTGGGCTAAAGATTAATACCAACAAGACCAAGGTTCTTAGCCCGCCGTTGCGAAAAAGAAATCCGACACCTATTGCCATCAATATTAATGGGCAGCCTGTGGAGAAGGTGGACAACTTCGTCTACCTGGGTAGCATTGTTGCCGAAAATGGTGGTACGGAGCAGGACATCGCTCGTCGTATCAACCAGGCTAAACGTGCATACGGCATGCTGTCCAAAATCTGGCAGGGCAGTTATCTCAGCATCAAGACCAAGCTGGGCCTGTTTCGCTCCCTGGTACTATCAGTACTTTTGTATGGGAGCAGTACATGGAAAGTTTCCGTAGGAGTTACCAGAAAGCTGCAAGTTTTCGTCAACTCATGTCTTCGTCGAATTTTAAGAATTTTCTGGCCCGAAACAATATCAAATGAAGAGCTAAGTCGGCGTACGGGTCAGATGCCAATCGACGAATTGATACGCAGGCGAAAATGGCAGTGGATAGGTCACACATTGCGGAAGAGTGATAACTGCATTGCTTTGCATGCCATGAAATGGAACCCCATTTCCAACCAAGGCCGACCAAGAGGGGGTCCTCGAATCACATGGCGTCGATCTGTGGCAAAGGAGTGTCAGGTACTGGGTAAGTCTTTTGGGGAGTTACGCCCCATTGCCCAGAACAGAGTACGATGGCGCGCAGGAGTAGTTGACGCGCTATGCCCCGCTAGGGGTTAAGGCAAAGTAGTAAGCAGTTTGGGAAGGCTAAATTTCTATTAGTCCACTGACAAAATTCTACACCAATACAGGTGTTCTTACCCAAATGATGGTCAAAATCGCAGTCTGATCGGTCATCCATTACACTGGAAGCCCATGTGAGGACGTGGTCAATCTAGTTGACGTTGTGTGTATCCGGAGATTTCCAGGTTTGTTTATGAATGTGTGTCGGTGTGGGATGCACGCTTTGAGAGGGATATATAGGGGAGCAATTAGCATATAATGTACACTTAACCTTTGAAGTAATTCCTCCACATACGAATAGGTAAAAAGTAAACATATAAATACGTGCTTTACCCCGGAAAATTCGCTCGGTCCACACACTCATAATACAAATTGTCAAACTCACATTCCTCTCATGTGCAAAACTGCTTAATTTCTCGCCCAATTTCACTTCCTTTATCTAGCCATAGACTGTGCGATCCGTCGTCAGATTGGTAGACTGATGGGTCGCCATAAAATATCTACCAATCTCCGCTGCACCCACACTGTAAAATTTTTGTGCGATGCGATAACGAATAACAGTTCAAAAAAAATTGTTATGATTCACTCCCAATCGAACCCATTAACTCTTTGGATTCTTGTGGTATTTTCGCATACTACATACATATTTTATATTTCCATTGCAGAGCCTTTAAAGTCGTCAGAATCCGCCAAATTTTATAATTAAAATTTTACACTCACTTGCGATAAACACTTGCACCATAGAATCGATCGCCCAATCGACGGATTGCAGGCAGTCAAATTGTACTAAAATATCGACAGATAAAAATTGAGCGTCCCATCAGTGAAATCGCCAACGATAGTCTGTGGGATCTATCTGACGATAAGAATATTGATCGATCGATCTGTGACGGATCGCACTGTATATCATATGATTTTTTAGTAATTGCACTCTCTGTTACTCACTCAAATTGTCAGATCCAATTAAATTTACCAAAACGCAGCCATTGAAAAGCACCCACAAACAACAAAAAGTTACCTTTCTCTTCTTACATGCCAACATGAAATGCACGTGCATTTGGGTCGTTTCCACAAGAGATGGGAACGACTCAAAGAGAATAAGTATCTTTAATGTTGGCTATGTAAGAACAGAAATGTATCTTTTTGTTGTTGGTGTTTTTCAATGTAATTTTCCAATTTTCCGTGTTTTGCGCAATGTTCACGTGGAAACGAAGCATTAAAAAGTAATGGTTGTAAAACCCAAACATCACTAATTTATCGTATGCACTGTTTATATAAGTATGTATACATCTTTGTGATTATTACTATTTCCTTATTTCCTCTCTTCACGTAACGTTAATCTTTTCCGTTTGAGTTATGTACTTGTATATGTAAGATGACCCGAGGAGGTGATCATTTTTTTCTTCGTTTATTGTGTCTTTTTGTGTTATGGGGCGAATGCTTAGCTTTATTATTATGCAACAGAAATTAAATAGTTTCCTAAAAGCGCGTTGACACGATCAAATTACGGTTTGACAAACCACATACTTGAACGTGTCAACCCCTTGTCAAACTGGTTTGATGTCTTGTGCTTCTGTCAAACCGTAGTTGGACGGTGCTCAACTTTTCATCAAATGCTAGTTTGTCAAATCGTAGTTTGATCATGTAAACGCGCTCTAAGCCATAGATCGCATGAATACCTATACATGTACATACGTATTCCTAAATCTTCACTCCAAGCTTGTCAGTAAAAGACGGCTCGGCTAGGAGGTGCATGAACTGTAACTGTACCATCCGAAATCTTTATGCTATCGAAACGTCCACAAAGCATAATAATGCAAGAGATGTTGATGCGCCCATGCTCTGGGCAAATCTCCGATTGATAAAAAGTCAACTTGAAAGGTATCTGTTACTTGAAATGGTTCGCCGTCATCACAAGCAACTCATTTAGCTGATTGGAGAAAGTTTCACGAAAGCACAAATGAACATGAAAAACATGTAAGTTATATAGCATTGTCAACTAAAAATAGATAAAATAGCCGATAAACTGGTATCAGTTTATCTCATTGCCTGCGTTCCTAAAAAAATCGCTGAGTCGGCGCTTCACAATTGCTGACCAGCACATTGAGATTATTTTCGTGTTTTAGAAACGGCATGCCGGCTGTCTCATTTGTCAAATGCCATGTTCAGTTTGGCATTTGACAGAAAACTCGAAATTTCTTGTTTTGATGAGTCCTAGGTGACACACAAGATACGGTAACAACCTTTTTTCCCACAATAAGGTTTAACAATTACGTTAAAAACACGATTATCAACCATACACAACACAACCTTCCTTCCTTCCTTCTCCTGTGTCCCAGTAGGGCTTGGTACCCTGATTTCACCCCCGTTTAACGGAACGTTTGCCTAATCCTTAACGGATTGTATTGGCAGGTGTATATTTTAATGGTTAAAATCCACTTAATTAAGTTGATATTAATTGTTTAAAATTGTGTCTGCCATAAGTTTGTTACTTTGTGATTTCACAATTTTAAGTAATATTTGTTAAAGTTGAAGTATTAAGCACTAAGGCTAAAGCTATTGATTTTATTATGTTTTTTGTTTTTTTTTTCACTTTGTTTATTCACTTTTATTTGTAAGTACGTTGTGATCGTCAGCTCCTGATCCTTCCAGACGATTCTGAACAACGTGAGCCATCCACCAAAACACCCAGTTACGAACGTTTGTTAATGTGCGCTGATTCGCAGCACAATCACTCCACTATAAGGCAATTCGCTTACAAATTTTCACGAAGGGAAGTGTTAACTAGTTTGCACAAATAGGTATGTAGGCTATTGCGCAGCAAATTAATAACAGCCACTTCACCGTCTTTCCTGGACGCTGGCTAACGGATGACTCACAACACAACCGTGGTTAGAATCGAAGTTTGGCAATTGTCGCAAATGTCAAATACGAGTATTACGCTGAGCCAGAAAAGCGAGAAAATTGTCTGCTGACCAAAAGTGAAAGCGCTTAGCCTCAGCGCAAGGGTTTCTATGGCAAATTACCTTGCAACACAAATCGCTTCTAGGTGCTGACTCAGCGCTGGTGTTTTAGGCCATTTGATAGTGACTTTGTATTCATTAGAAGAATTGCAAGCGTTACTATAAAAATAACAAGTCCACATAGCCGGATTGTTATTTTTGCCGATATATCTCCTTGGAGTTAAGGTATGTTTAAAAGGAGATACCGGTCCACGAACCGAGTTCACCAAGAACGTGCTTCCATACGCCACCATCAGGAGGCAAACTCAGGGCATCAGAGTCACACCATACTCACATGAACCCAATATTGAATCCTAATATAATTTGATGTTTTTATTTTTTTGAGCAAAAAGAAATTATTAGCAATTACATACCTGTTCAACGTAGTAGCTATATACAGGGTGTCCCGTGTTGGGTGGATAATGCTGATAGGGGTTATTCCACAGTTTGTTTAAGGAAAAATGGTATCAGTGGAATTGGCATATATTTAACCGTTATCGAATTATAACTATTTTTGTGATTGTCATCTAAAACCGTGACCTGCCAAACCAAATCAAATTTTGCCACTTCCCCAATCATCAAATCTGGGATTTGACATCACTTTTTAAAACTAAATAAAATTTCATTTGAAACAGCTTTTTCCCGATTGCGAAATTCATCGTTATTTCGAAGATACAACTATCCAACAACTATTGAAGAAATTTTAAAATCGTGTTTTTATTGAAAATTCAAAAGATAGTACTGTAACGGTACTTTGAACTGACAATTGTGCAAATTTGAGAAATGTTGCCCCATTATGTTAGCTTTCGAAGAGCGTGTAAAGATCAAGGACTTAGATTTTAAAATTTGAGAATGTTTCATATTTAAGGGGAACACCGTGGTCTAAACGCTACCCTAAACTCGATAGATTCGCGAAAGAATGTGCCTAGAGTACATATTTCCAGCCAGGCTCGCAGAATTGTCAGCCGGTCAAGTTTCATTTGAACGAGTGTAATCAGTAAATTTTCATTCACAGCACGACGTTTGAGCTTTATCTCAAATTGTGCAGGCAATTCCCCCCATTATCCTTGTAACAATGGTTGGAATGATCCAGCACAACTACGACAGAACTTCCATCAATTTCATAGAACGGTGGAAATAGGGGAATTTTTTTTCCGCGCGTTTTATGAAATTTCTGGTTCGATGGAAGTTCGGTCGTGGTTCTGGTCGATCATGTGTGGCGACCTTAATGCGTGCGAGCAAAAGCTTTCAAATTGCATTACTCTCGGCGACGACGAAGTAGATGTATTCGACGACGATCTCCGAAAAGCCATACCCCTTAAGCGACAGTGGGTTTATTAACAGTCATCAATCAATTCATCATGGTAAATAAATGCAAACACAGAGCTCTGAAATGTTTGCCTCGTAAGGAAATTGCCTACTTCGCAATGAATGGACTAGGGAGGGATATTGTTTAACGGTTGATGATGTGGATAAAAAATAGTTTGGGTTCGGGGATACGGATGAGGATGGGGATATTTGATAATGAAAAAATGACGATACGGATGAGGATGGGGATAAATTTGCTGATTTGTTTCTACATGTCAAATATTAGTTGAGTACATGAGAAGCGCATCAGCATTCAAATCTACCTAGTACGAGAAAAATAATCAATAAAACGATCGACCTTGAAAAAATTAACATATGGCCATTTTGTTGTAATCTGTAGTAGTTGAAGACGGCAAAACTTATTTTACAAAACTAAAATATTAATCGGAAGGGACTGAAAAGGACGAAAAAAGGAGCCAAATTTATATAATTTTATTATATTTTTTTAGTAGTAGTAGTAGTAGCGAGTAAAAACTGATTTTACTCGCTTGGAGGAATTCTACAACTGCCAAATGATATGATATGATACCCAGCATGCCTACAGTCGAAAAAAAATTGGACCACTTTTATCGTTTTTTTTTCGGACCCTCCCGATAAATATTTTCTTTTTATAACAAAATTGGCCTTATGTTATTTTTTTCTAGCTTACATTTTATTTGACAGTAATACACATTTGATACAATACGACAACGAATCAGCAAAGACCGCGTTTAGCATACATTTATCTTTTTAAGTAAGTCTCTCGTAGCATATCTTAGCACGAGCTGTATATTTTTCTTTCGTTAAGTTCGGTTTAATCCATCTCATTCATTCCATCTCTAAATATCCTCATAAATGCCCTCATACGAATATGAGGATTGTGGATGTGGATGAGGATATTTAAAAATGAAAAGATGAAAATAGGGATACGGATAAAGGTGCCTATTTTTATGAGGATAATCCGCAATTCCGGATGTGGATATCCCTTACATCCCTAGAATGAACTTTTGAAAATTTGTGTTTAGTGAGTGATGAAAGGGGAAACAATTCATTTCTTCTTCTTCATTTCTTGAAACTTCTTCAAGTACCATGGTACAGTACGCCGAGGAATATCCAGTCTTTTACCTATTTCGCAAGTAGTTCGATTTTCTCGCGCGAAAACAAAGTACTGCTTTTGCTCCACGTGCACTTTTTTCCCATTTTTTCACTCAAATTGTATTTTTTATCACCAACTGAATGAATTTCTTTCAAGTGTTTTTACTATTTGCAGACAAGATACATACATACATATATGTAATTTGTTTATTACCTGAGCCAGTGGTTTGATCAACTTTTTTTCCCAGCACTGTATACATATACTCGTAGTTTGTAAATGGTAACCTTGATTCTGTGCCTTTATTGAGAACCTTCCTAGAAAGTACATATATTTTTTCCTGTGTTTAGGCTTAAGATTCTGTTTGATATAGCGCGAGTTTTAAATTAACATAATGCACTATATTGTATCAAAATCTACTTCTGGACGTTATATATGGTAGCTTATTCATTTCCAAGATATCGAACTTCGCAAACTCATCTTTCCAATAATTACTAGCCCGCATTAAATCCTCCTCCTCTGTATGTGGAATAAACAAAGTTCAGGCTGCTTTTGATATATATATTTCGAGCCATGGTTTACCTCGTCAGTAATTTCTCTCTCCCCAATTATGGTCATTCTTTACTTATTATGGGGACACAAGTCCATCGTCTGCAAATGGCAAGGTAATATAAACTGCATTAAATGCACATTTCTTGACCTGCACTGGAGCATCTTCAAACTAAATTTTCGCAATTACCTCACCTTTTCATATGACATCATCGCTAGCTGTAAATTGGTATTCAAATGAGCACTATGATCTAACTTGGACCACATTCGATAAACTTTAGCGCCATTAATTGTTCAATGATGACTTAACTATATCCGTAAATACACAAAGTGGCACTGTCTCCAATCGGAAGAAAGGTTATAAAAAGTGGAAACAAATATGAGATATAATCACTAAAATTATTCTTAAAAAGAAACCATTGGAATCACTCAAAGACAATTCTGAAATCTCTAAAATAGGCGTTTTTCTGGAAATCTTGCAAGCTGATCCATGAAGCATAGCGAAAAAATCAGCCAAGCGTTGACTTGAGTGACAATGCAACATGAAGGCCACACAGTGACCAATTAGTAATTACTGCACTGGTGGATCTTGCCATGGGTATGGAGCTAGAAGACTTGCGATAATACATAGTAGGAGACGTTGAACTGTGGTTACGAGAAAATCTTCTTTGTCGATAAATAAATACTACAGGTACATATCTCGTATGCTTGATATCATTGTGATAATGTACTACCACCCGAAGAGAATTCCATTACCAGCTGCTGTTTAATTCATACTCTGGTCAGTCTAGTCGTTGAAACGGTAAGTTGATATGAAGGTACCATATCAAATAGTATATGATTATGCGATAGACAGCTGACAATGAGGGATTTCATAACATTGTAATCTTCATTATAATTAAGAAAGCATTGTGAAAACGAAAGTTATATGGCTCTGACTGAATGGAAAAGTGTAGACATCATTTATTACATGTACGTTCAATTGACATTTCATTGATAAATATTATATCTAGGGACGCGGGAGCGTCCCGCCCGCCAAAGAAAAACGGAAAACATGGAAAAAAAAATTCGAGAAAGTGACCAAGACTATGTTTACGCGACACAACAAGTACGGGTTTTCGGACCTCTGTAGCTGCGGCTCCAGGTGATTGTGCGGGCTCAAATTTAGTATGACCATTCTCTCTCTTACGAAGTGTTGCAAATTTGATGTCGATTTGACGAAAAGCAACCGAGATATGACAGTTTGAAAATTGCTATTTTTCAAATTATTCTTGTTCTCGTTGATCTCATTGATCTTGTTGTTCCTTGACAGGGCTACAGCCTCTTAGGGAGCGTATCGAGGTCTGGTTTCTTTTCTCACGGATTGACTGTGTCCCAAGGGTGTGCCTTTTCTTTCATTTTCTCTAATCCGTGCAGTAGATAAAAAGATACATCCAAAAATGTGAAAAAATATATAGAGTTTCTCGCTTTCTCGAAGTCTTTTTAATGAATTCAATGAAAAAAAAAATCTTTCAGGTATTAGCCGTGGTCCGTGGTTCAACTAAATTTAGTACATATCTTGCTTTGGTTATTAAGTACAAAACGGTTATATTTTAGTGCTGCTGGAGATGTGCGTCAGGATAAAAGGACTCTATTATTATGAAATGAAACAAAAACTAAAGCTGGTAGGTAAGGGTGTATTCTAAGTCGTGGTAATGAGACCAATGCACTGGAGTTCTGTTAATGGCATAATGGCATTTTGAGTCCTTCGACCACGACTGATGGCGTTTTGCGTCCTTTGGAGAAGGAAAAGGACATTTTTGGAAAAGAAGTGATATCAAGGGATGATGTGTATGATATGACGGGGGGTGGTGGGGCGAATGCAGTAGACTATTGTTGAAGGCACTTTGAGTCCTTTGAACTAGAAAAATGATATTCTTAGCAAGGAAGCGCTCTACTAACTTTTTATGCCCTAGACTTTTAGTATACGATATATGGTTTTTGTCACGACGGAAATATGTAACACCTTAAAGGAGGCTTTGGAGGTATAGCAAAGTATTATATAAATGATCAGGGTCACCTCCTGATTCGATTTAGTCATGTCTGTCTGCCTGTCTGTCTGTCCGTTCGCACGATAACTTTCAATAGAATGAAGCTAGAGCCTTGACATTTTGGTCAAATATTGCAAGTATGATCTAGTTATTATTATTATTATATACTCTGGGGGATAGCCGAAGCAGACCACTAACGTTTGGGTCCCTTTTCGCCCCCTCCCGGTCATCAGTGACTTCCAGATGTCGACTGATAATTGTCGACCTCTTTCTTCATCACTGAGTCCCGTGTTATTTCTAGCATTTGTTTGAAGCTGAGTTCACTCATGGCTTCTACACTTATCGTGTGGCTGCCTGTGATCCTCAACCTCGTGCTAGCCAGTGCTGGACATTCGCACACAATGTGTGCTGCCGTCTCGGCCTCCTCCAGGCATAGCCTGCAAACGTCATCTTCCCCGATTTTCATCTTGGCCAGATGAGCCTTAAAATTACCATGCCCTGTGACCAAGGCAGTTATCCAGCTTAGGGTACTCCGTTTATAACTAAGTACCTTTCTCGCTTCCCTGCCTAAAGGGCTGGTCATTGCATTCCGAGCTTGTTTGCAAGTGACTAGCTCCTGCCATCTTTGTTGATGCATGGAGTCCATCCACTTCCCAACCTTCGCTCCAATCATGCCGTTCCCCAGAGCAACTCTGGGTTCTGGGCCAATGAAAGTTGCCGCAGATCCCTGTTTTGCTAGGGCATCCGCCGCCTCATTTCCTGTTGTACCTATGTGTCCTTTTACCCACATCAGCGTAACCTCATTTTCTGAGGCACACGTGTTGAGCTTCCGGGCACACTCTAGTACCTGTTTAGAGTTTATGTTCGTCTGCTGCATGCGTCTGATCACCGATTGGTTGTCCAGTGCAATAAGGATTTTCTTCCCCCGCACCTGACCTTCAAGCAAGTGGTCCAACGCATGCAACAAGCCAAGCATCTCTGCCTGGTATACGGACACATACTCTCCTAGACTAAGCGCACATGCTAGGTTTAGCTCTTCAGAGTAAACCCCCGCCCCCGCTTTACCGTCCATTAAAGAGCCATCAGTAAAAATGCTGATGTCATTGTACATACACTCATTATGTATGTTTCCATCTGCAATGTGAGTCTTGTGTAGTCTTTCAACTACCCTACGTCTACTCATGCCTTCTACCGGCATTAGAGTCTCCCTGACCTCATCATGAATAATGTCTAGGATGCTCTTATGACCGCTGCTAGTTCCAAAGCGATGCCACATGGCATCCCTTTCCATGCGTATTGCCGAAAGCGCCGCCGTTTTCTTTATAAATAAGTCCAACGGCGGCAGTCCCAGCAATGCCTCCATTGCTCGCGTTGGTGTGGTGCGCATTGCACCACATATGCTTACGCAAGCTATCCTTTGTACCCCATCTAGCTTCTGCTTTGTGGTATTCTGCATGGCTTTTGGCCACCATACCACTGATGCGTAGGCTAGAATAGGTCTTACCATCATTGTGTAAATCCAGTGTGTCGCTTTAGGTGAAATTCCCCACCTACGAGCACACACTCTCTTACATTGATGCAAAATCCTTTTCGCTTTTTGGATCTTTTCATCAACGTGAACATTCCAAGTTAGTTTCGCATCTAAGGTAACTCCTAGATGCTTCACTTCCTTGGACACCTTGATTTCCGAACCAAAAAGCCGTAAGGGAGTTATCTCTATGTCTTTCCTCTTACGAGTAAAAATCATAGTGTTTGATTTACTAGCGTTTATGGTTAGCTCTTGCTCATTACACCATTCTTCGGTTACTTTCAGAGCTTGTCCCATGCAACCTAGAATTGTGTCCATGAACTTTCCACTGACCGCCAGTGCCAAGTCATCGGCGTATCCTACAGTGTGTACGCCCATCGAGTCCAGCTTCCAGAGAAGACTGTCCACGGTGATGTTCCACAGTAGAGGCGAAAGAACACCTCCTTGTGGGCATCCTCGGACTACCTTACCCCGTATTCTGTCACATCCACTGCTAAGATTTACCGCCCTCTGCTTAAGCATAGAGTCGATCCACTTAATTATAATGTAATCAACCCCCCGCTCAATCAGGGCGTTCCTTAGTTTGGTAAAGGAGATTTTATCAAAAGCACCCTCTATATCCATAAAAGTAGACATAGCGATCCCGCCATTGTTAATCTCTCTCTCTGCAACTCTAACAAGTTCATGTAGAGCGGTTTCCGTAGATCTGCCTGCTCTATAAGCATGTTGGCACCTACTCAGAGGACTATACATTAGCGTGGTGTTCTCCAGGTAGTCCACCAACACCTTTTCCATTGTTTTCAACAGGAATGATGTAAGGCTAACCGGCCTGAAGGACTTTGCCTCTGTGTAGTCTTTCTTCCCCGGTTTAGGCAGGAAGACCACTTTAGCCTCCCTCCATGCCTTCGGGATGTAGCCTGCTGAAAGACAGGCGACGAATATATTCCGGATCCTATCTAGTAGAGCGCTCATGCCCCACTGTAATAGTGCCGGGAATATTCCGTCCATTCCAGCCGTTTTAAAAGGAGCAAAAGAGTTTATAGCACTTTAGACTCCATTTGGAGTTATTATCCTCTCAGCTTCTTGTTGACTTACCCCACCAGCTCCCATGTTAGTTTGAGGCCATGGTTGGTCTGACTTGAAACTTCCAGGAAAATGTACCTCCATCAGGGCCTGCAACGTTTCTTCCACTGTTTCTGTCATGGAACCATCAACTTTGCGTATCAGCCCCATTTTCGAAGCAGTGTCTTTCGATATCATCTTCTGTAATCTGCATACTTCCGACGTATCCTTCATGCTAGAGCAGAATTCCCTCCACGTATTTCGTTTCCGAAGACGTAAGGTTCTTTTCAGCTCCCTCTTTTTATCCTTGTATAGTTCCCAAGAGTGAGAGTCTCTCTCCCTCATGTAACGGTTAAAGGCTTTCCTTGTCTCTTTTTTCATAGACTCCAGTTCCCTACTCCACCATGGTGTTGGGTCCTTTTCGTCCACTACTGTGGAGGGACAAGCGTGTTCGAAGGCGCGATTAATAGCGGAGTTCAGTTGTTCCACTGTTCGCTCTATCTCGACCGTATTCCGAGGTATTCCGTCTTGAATATCCTCGACTTGTTCCAATAAATATGTCTCGTACTTAACACGATCAGTATTTTTTGGCACTCTTATACGTTTGCGTTCGCTACTCCGTTTTCTGCCATACAGAATTTCAAACTGGATAGCCCTGTGATCAGACATGGTTAGCCTGTCCACCACTCTCCAATTCTGAACTCTGTCAAGCATATTAACAGAGCTTAGGGTAATGTCGATCACCTCAGCCCTTCGTGCATCCACGAAGGTGGGAGCGACCCCCTTGTTTGCTACCAGCAGATTGTACTTTTCCACAAATTCTAGCAGCTGCTGTCCTCTGGGATTGTCATCTGTGCTGCCCCACACAGTGTTGTGCGCATTGGCATCACAGCCTATGATCAGGGCCATATCTCTTTCTTTACAATACCTTACCAGATTTTCTACTTCCTCTGATGGAGGTGGTTCTGGTGCATCATAAGGGAGATATGCTGATGCAATTAGGAATGATCCTGCACCACTGCCGATCATTACTACCGTAAGATCAGGCGAGCAGAGATGCATCATTTGTACTGCACGTATTCCATGACGCACCAGGATGCATGTCCTTATTTTACCGTCCACCTGTGCATGGTACAGATTTGCGGTTTGTTGTGACAAACCCCTAATTTTGTTTTGTAAAATCCAGGGTTCCTGTATTAAAGCTATGTCCAGTTTCTCTTCATCAAAGCATCTCGTCATCATCGCTGATGCCGCTTTACTATGATGAATATTCAGCTGGCACACAGTTAGTGTTTCTTTGTTCGGGCCCGCCACCATCCCTGATAGTCAGCAGATTGAACGTTGATCAGAGTGCACGTTGTCTGAACTAACCTCTCCGCGCCTTCGGGCGCGTCATTGTCCGCTCCAACAACGCCTCCCTTCTCCCCTGGAGCGTCTTCTTCAGAGACTAACCTCTTCAACCCTTGCGAGTCGTCGCTGTCCGTCTCATTGGAATTCCTCCAGCCACTTTCTCCAAGAATGTCTTGATGTATTTTCATATTCTTGTTTTTATTTATTGATTCAGGTTTGGGTTTCCCGTTCTCGGACCACAGCCGAGGCAACTGCCAGCATATTGCTTCCCGCTACTCCCCGCCCCTATAGGAACATTATGACGATCCGGCCGTTCTTTCCTCTCTTTGTGCCGCGAAGCAGACTCCCTCGCGACCTCCCGAAAGTTCCGTAGGCGTTCATGCCACTCTGCACCTGCTACCCTTGAAGCAAATCAAGGTTTCTCTCCTAGTCTAACAGATCGCTACTCTGTAGACCGCGGTTCAACAGGTGCAAGAAAGGAGCAAAGTGAAGTGTTGGATCCGGAACCCCGCAGGTGAACTTTCACCTCAGTCACCAGCTCCAACCTCACACCTGGTCGCCGTGTCACCTATGCAGAGAGTTTCATAGGCGCCCCTCTGCCAACGTACGGTCGGGGAGACAGTTTACACTACCCATACAACTGGTTATTGTACAGATGTGTGGCAGTAACTTGCTCCGTTTGTGATGACCATTTGCGTCCCTGGTCACCTTCCCCCGATGGGCACGGTCGCATAACACCCCGGGGATTTAGGACATTTGACACTCCGTATGGGCTACCTTCGCCAAAACTATAGAACACAAGAGTTGGCCAAGTAGGGAGTGTGTCGATTGCTTACATATCGCAAAACGGCGGTACTCGCGTAATGTGATAGTACACGCAACCGGCCCCATAGCTCAGCCTTCGCTATTCGCGAAGTTACCAGCGGCCACCACGCGGAGGCGCTATGTAGACTTGCCCATGAGTTTCCCCACAGACCTGACCGCCTGATCTAGTTGGTTGGTATTGAAAATGGGTATGATCGGGCCAAGAGATCGCCTACCTCCCCTACATATGTAAAATAATTAAATGTATCTATTACTCCCGATTAAATAAACATGAAAAGCTCTAGCTTTAATAGATTGCTCGTTAGGATAATCTTATACTCTCCTGGAAAAATAAAATCGATCAGTTGAAAACTAACGGTAATTTTCTTACAAAGAGCCCCGAACTACCCTACTCTTTAGGTTTTTTCTCTATAACTCTTGAAATAATTGACCTAGACACCTGCTTTTTAGCATGTAACCCTGAGTTAGGAAGCTGCTTGAGTTTAAGTAAGTTGAGTACAATCAGATCAAAGGAACGCCTACCTCCACTACAAATTTCAAAAAATTAAATATTCATTTAATTACGATAACTTTCAATAGAATGACACTAGCAAGTTGAAAATTTGACGGAATGTTGGTAGTAAGATAGAATAGATAGCATAGAAAATGGGCAAGATCCGACTTAAGGAACCCCTACCTCCCCTACATATGAAACTTCAAATAAGCGATAACTTTTGATAGAATGAAGCCAGCAACTTGAAATTTTGGTCAAATATTTGAAGTGAGATTTACTTAGTCGGTTTAAATTTGGTCACATGTGTGTAGTAGGATCCAGTTGGCTAATTTGAAAATACGTAAAATCCGACCAACGAAACCCGTACTTTCCCTACAAATGAAGCTAACTTTCGATTAAATGAAGCCAGTGACTTGAAATTTTGGTCAAATGCTTGTACTAGGATGTAGTTGGTTGTTGTTGAAAATGCACAAGATCCGATAAAGGAAACCTCTACCTCCCCTACATGTGAGACTTCAAATAAGCATAACTTTCGATAAAATGAAGCTAGCGACTTGAAAAATTCGACAAATATTTGTAGTGTGGGTTAGTTAGTCGATTTTGAGACTGATCAAGATCCTTCTGAATGATCACCAGCCTCCCCTATAAACTGGGCATATAAAATAGGAAACTTACTTTTAATGAATATGGTTGTTGTCAATTGGTACTTTTGGTATCACCACTAGGTCTGTACAAGTCTAGGGTATATACGCTTCGGACTCCAGGCGGAAGCCAAGCTTCAGTCTGGTTTGAAATTATTCGGATCTTCAAAAGACTTAACACACGTTCATATTTCAAGTACTTCGAGTAGGTGGGTTCTTTAATTATTAAAGATAGGGCTTATTGAGATGTTAATACAGGTTTTTACAATTATTGCATATAAATAGTTGAAAGATAACCTGGGTCATGTTAAGATTTTTGTAAGGCGGAAAAGGAAATTTGAAAGAATTGTGTGCTAATTGTTTAAATGATAATTTTAAGCCGTCTGAATATTTCATGATGTATGATTATTTATATGGGAAAATGGAATGTACAGCATATGAAACGCGATTCTTACAACTGTTGCATAGCAAATCTAATCGAAAAATGATTAAATGAGATCTGTTATCGAACATTAAGCAAAATCATTTCTGCCCCAAATGTGCGTCCACGAATAAGATACTAACAAAGGAAGCATCATTAATGAGGGAATCCTTCTGTTCTATTAGAAGTGATAAAATACGCTTAAAGTACACTTTTAACGTTAACAAAGTCTACAAGCAGATTAAATGACAATAACTATATTTTAGGGACAGAAGGTGCAATTGAAGAATTCCGGAATTTATGACCTGTTTGTATCTTCATCTACACCGTTTTATGTTTTTTTCGTGTGTTGGAAATTGTCGTTTGTTTAATTATTAATTAATTATTAGCCAGTGAATTAACAAACAGGCCTGGAAAAATTAAGTGTTAATATAACTCCAATCTCCTCGTGGTCCTGCTGGATGGAAATAAGGCAATAGTGATTTTTTTTTACTAATTTTCTTAAATTTGTTTAATAATGTTTCACTGCCTTCTCTCCAACTGATGGAGTTTTCCTTCTTATTCTTAATTATATCTCTGTATTGAATACATTTATCTATGGAAACGGTTATTCGGACTAGACTGACGTAACAAAAAAAATTCAATAAATAATATGTAACTAATAAATAGTAAAATATTAAATAGTTTTATTAAAAACGCAAATATATCATATTTAAAAAATAAAAACCTACACGAAAGTAAAACACTTTCTTACATATGCTCAACCAAGTTATTAACCCCAAACGGGTACTCGTATTCCGAGACGTAAAAAAATAAAAAAAAAATCCCCGCCAAGAAAAACTCTTCAGCCTCAAAAAGGATTGATATGAACACAATACCGCCAAAGTACTCGTAGCTTCGCGCCTCGCTCTAGGGTATGCATATTGAACCCTGATTGAAGTAGTTAATTTCTTTCAACGCTGTTTGGCGGGGAGCTTCCATCAAACAAAATAAATTGAACAATTTGAAGAAGGACGGAGTAGAAAATAGTCTATTAATCACTTCTGGACTGAAGTGCATTTTTAGTCTTTTATAAGGTGGGAGCTTTATAACGAGATTTGGGCGAGAAGACAACAGTACTTGGCATAAAAGCTTTAAGCGCGCAACTACTTATCCATCATTTTATTGCAACGACATCGTTGTCTTTATCATTGTCACTGATTCGACGAGTTCAACAACAGACACATACGGTTTCTTTCGCAACAATTTTAAGTTTTCACTAGTAAATTCGAGCGATGATTTTAATCTCGACTGAAAGGAAAATTAATTTATTCCTCTGTGTACCGGGTGGGGTATGCAAGACACACCTCGGCAAGGCTAAGTCCATTCATTGCACGCATTTCATGTGCAATAAGCATGACACACTCTATACAAATTGAACGAAAAGTTGGATTTTTCATGACATATACATTCTATACCATTCCACCCTACCTGGCACAGAGGGCTAATTTCAATTTTTCTGTCGGTCGGGACTGAAATCATCGCTCAAATTTACTAGTGAAAACGTAAAATTCGCGCGAATGGAACTACATATATGTGCTTCTTGTTGGACGCATCAACTCACCGCCGAAGGGATTTATGATAAAATGGCAATAATAATGACAACGATATTGTTGCGACAAAATGATGGATAAGTCATTGCGTGTGGATCACGCTTTAGGCTACGAAACTCCCCGCCAATAAGCGCTGAAAGAAATTAACTACTTCAATCAGGGTTCAATATGCATACCCTAGAGCGAGGCGCGAAGCTACGAGTACTTTGGCGGTATTGTGTTCATATCAATCCTTTTTGCGGCTGAAGAGTTCTTCTTGGCGGGGATTTTTTTACAACAGGGTTGTTTTTGGGAGATAGTGATATACTTCAGCATTCACGCCGAACAAAGAAGTTAGGACACTTCCCAATAAACCTCGCTTTGATCTGGATCTATGTTCTTCTAGCATCTGAATCTTAGGAAGGATTTCATTTTGTATCCCAAACAAATGCTCATTCAAATCTTCACAATGGACTTCCGTAGTGATTGTCGATCCTGACTGGCATAAACTTGACATATTGGCAACAACCACCTTTATATTGGTTTCATCTCTTCTGAAGTCTGTCCATGGTATCCTTAAACATAGATTTAGGAAACCTTTCATCAAATGAGCCTGACCAATGTGTTCGACATAGAAACCACTAGCTAGGTTAGTGATATTGACATTAGCTTGCGCTGGCATAGCGAAGATGGCGAGAATAACACTCAGTATTATGGTCGGCAGATAACAATTTCCATGGTTTGGCATCGCAATTCTTCGCCTTTTTGCGGTTGGTTGCATTTCTTCTTCACCGTGTTGATCAGCCTTCGTAGATGCCAAATTTTCTATATCCTCGTTAATATCCTCATTGTCCATAATAGGTAATGGGCACAACTTATGAACTGGTCGCTTTGTTAGATGTCCTCGCAAATTTACCGACACAACTCTTACTAAATTGTCCGGCCCTGGGAATACTTCGATCACTCTGGCAAGTGGCCATTTAGTAGGTGGAGAGTTTTCATTTTTCACAAGAACCATTTGTCCAACCTTATAGTTCGTATGTGGCTTAAGCCACTTGGGTCTTTTCTGCAACTTCGTTAAGTACTCCATATGCCACCGTTTCCAAAAATCAAGAGTGAGACGTTGAGCTAGTTTCCATCTACTGAGAAGGTGGTTAGGGCCGTCTTCTGCTACATCTACCGGTATTGCATATGTTGACTCTTCGATAAGAAAATGCGCAGGCGTTAATGCTTCCGGGTCATTTATGCTGCTACTGATCGGTGTCAAAGGACGACTATTCAAACAGGATTCAATTTGAGCCAGTACCGTGTACATCTCTTCCATATTGAGAGTTATCTCGCCAATAGTCATTATTAGGTGTTTTTTCATGGACCACACCTGCCTCCCATAGACCACCAAAGTGAGGGCTGCTTGGCGGATTAAAATGCCATGATATATTATCATTGGCTATATATTCTTTAGAATGTTTCATCATATTGTTGAACTCCTTCTTGAGTTCTTTACTGGCTCCAACAAAATTAGTACCGCAATCCGTATACCGTATACAAACCGTTTAATCGCAGCAATGCAAGCCATTGAAGTAAGATCACTAACTAGCTCTAGATGTATTGCGTTTGTTGACAGGCAAACGAACAAAGCAATATATGATTTCACTCTTTTCGCCATTTAATGGTAATAGGTCCTGCAAAGTCTAAGCCTGCAGCCAGAAATGCGCGAGTCGGTGATACTCGGGATTTCGGAAGCGAGCCCATTAATTGTTCTGTTGTCTGTGCATTATGACGAAAATACTTCAAAATACTTCAGTTGTTAAAGTTGATTTACTTCTTGTCCTCCAACGTTTGCAATACGCAAAACGTTAGAAACTCGTATAAGTTTCGTGTAGTTCGAGTATTGATCTAGAATGCACATGTCTGAATCTTTACTAATTTTCGTTGTAACTGCAGATGTGATTCGTTCCTCCAGAACCTCTCTTCCTGCTCGTGGAAAAGTTTGATATTCTATATTTCCCATCCTTATGAACTCCGGACCATTCCACCACATGATTTTATCAATCATTTGGCTGGGAACAACTCTCGTAGCAAGGTCTGCTGGATTTTGTTCGGATCTGACATCACTCCATTGATTGATCGCAGAATGTGATTGGATCTTGCTCACCCGGTTGGCAACATATACCTTCCATCGGGATGGGTGGGAATTAATCCAATCTAAAACCACCTTTGAGTCTGTCCAGTAATGAGTTTTCCTGATGTCCACACTCTTCAATGCTGCCTTTGTTTGCATCATCAATTTATCTAGTATCAGCGCTGCACACAACTCCAATCTAGGAATAGACTGCGATTTTATTGGTGCTACCTTGGTTTTGGAGGTTAGCAAATGAACTATAGGGTTCTGGTTTTCGTCAACTATCCTTATGTAAATTACTGCCGCCATCGCCTTTTCAGAAGCATCTGAAAATCCATGTAGCTCGATCTCAACATTCTTGGTTGCTCCTATCCATCTTGGTACACGAACTGCTTCAATCGTCCGTAATGAATTTGCGAACTCATTCCACTCGTTCAGTAAGTCCCCAGAGAGTGCATCATTCCACTGCAATTTTGTCAGCCACAGCTTCTGTATGAATATTTTTCCAATGATAATCACCGGCTGAAGCCATCCTAATGGGTCAAATAATTTGGCTACACTGGATGTCACCGATCTCTTAGCTGGAACACTGTTAGTTGATTCCGGGGGGCATATTTTGAACATAAACATATCTAATCGTGGATCCCACTTAAGTCCTAAAGTTTTGATGGTATCTGTTATGTTGATGCTGAGTGAAGTAGAATCTCCTCGTTGATTATCAGGTATCTGCTGCATAACTTGATCGCTATTCGAGGTCCATTTTCGCAAATTGAATCCTCCCATACATAAAAGTTCGGTTAGCTTTGTCTGGATGTTAGTTGCTTCTCCTTCTGTTTCGGCTTCAGTGATGAGGTCATCCACATAAAAGTCTTCTAGCAGATATTTCACGTATTCAGGATATCTCATTTTTTCATCAGTAGCCAGCTGATGCAATGTTCTAACAGCCGTAAATGGGGCACTTGCTGTGCCAAAAGTTACAGTCTTCATTCGATAGTGTTTGATTACGTCTGACTTCAGTAGGCGCCATACAATTCTTTGAAACTCGGTGTCCCTTGAATCCACTGATATTTGTGGAAACATTTGCTCAATATCAGCAGCTAAACCAATTCTAAACATTCTCCATCGTAACAAGATATCTACAATACTGTCCTGTATAGTAGGTCCAACCATCAAGATGTTGTTTAGAGATTTTCCGGACTGCGTATTATGGGATGCGTCGAACACTACTCTGACTTTGGTTGTAGCACTGCTATTCTTTACAACTGCATGATGAGGCATGTAGAAGGACGGTTTGGAGTACACTTCTTCCTTAGGTACTTCCTCCATGTATCCCTTTTCTAAATATTTTTGAAGGGATTTGTTATACTCTTCGTGTAATTGTGGGTTTCTCATCAATCGTTTTTCCGTTTGATTGTACCGTATAATTGCATCTTTCATAGATGGTGCCAAATCAATTTTTGGATTTTCCTTGAACGGCAATCGTACTACATATCTTCCATACTGGGTACGAACTGTATTAGTCTTGTAGTGTGCTTCTGCCTGCGTTTTTTCTTCTGTTGGTATCTTAGTGGACACATCCGAGACCTCCTCTTGTTCCCAGAATTGCCGTAATTGCTTATCTAGCTGCTCAGTGCTAACAAGACTGATCGCTTTACCTTCAGATTTACATTTCGTTACGGGTCCTTTTGGTTTTCTGCGCTGTCGGGGTTCCTTTGCTTATCCCTGGTAACAGAAGAAATCCATAAACATCAGCTCCGAGAAGTATGTCTATCTGTGACATTACGTCAAATTCAGGATCCGCTAAATCTGCTTTCAATATATCCAACTTTACTCTGTCCTCTATATCATAGCTCGGTAATGGTCCAGTGATCTTTGCCAAAATGAGTGCGTTTACTGCGAATACCTTCTCAGTCCATTTTTCCTTGATTTGTAGTTCAATTTGGCCTCTCGTACTTTTCTCACTATTTCCGATTCCCGACACTATATACTTTGCTGTTGATCTTTTCAGACCTAAAACATTTGCTGCTTCCTCAGTAATGAAAGAGTTTTGCGAGCCTTGATCAACTAATGCTCTTAGCTTAATATGTTCACCGGCTGAATTCCGCACTTTTACGATTGCTGTTGCTAACAACACATTACACAATTTTTCCCGATTGTACAATAATTACATTGAGTTTTCACCATATTATTTTGTCTCTCATTGTCACTTGGAGCTCTTTGATTTTGCAGCACATGATTGTTCTACACTATTTTTTCACCTTGTTCGATGTGTATACTCAAATTTCTCAAAAACAACTGTTGTAAAAAAATCCCCGCCAAGAAAAACTCTTCAGCCGCAAAAATGATTGATATGAACACAATACCGCCAAAGTACTCGTAGCTTCGCGCCTCGCTCTAGGGTATGCATTTTGAACCCTGATTGAATTAGTTAATTTCTTTCAACGCTGATTGGCGGGGAGCTTCGTAGCCTAAAGCGTGATCCACACGCAATGACTTATCCATCATTTTGTCGCAACAATATCGTTGTCATTATTATTGCCATTTTGTCATAAATCCCTTCGGCGGTGAGTTGATTCGTCTAACAAAAAGCACATATATGTAGTTCCATTCGCGAGAATTTTACATTTTCACTAGTAAATTTCAGCGATGATTTCAGTCCCGACCGACAGAAAAATTGAAATTAGCCCTCTGTGCCAGGTAGGGTGGAATGGTATGGAATGTATATGTATGTCATGAAAAATCCAACTTTTCGTTCAATTTGTATAGAGTGTGTCATGCTTATTGCACATGAAATGCGTGCAATGAATGGACTTAGCCTTGCCGAGGTGTGTCTTGCATACCCCACCCGGTACACAGAGGGATATATTAATTTTCCTTTCAGTCGGGATTAAAATCATCGCTCGAATTTACTAGTGAAAACTTAAAATTGTTGCGAAAGAAACCGTATGTGTCTGTTGTTGAACTCGTCGAATCAGTGACAATGATAAAGACAACGATGTCGTTGCGATAAAATGATGGATAAGTAGTTGCGCGCTTAAACCTTTTATACCAAGTACTGTTCCTACCGCTTCTCGCCCGAATCTCGTTATAAAGCTCCCACCTTATAAAAGACTAAAAATGCACTTCAGTCCAGAAGTGATTAACAGACTACATATTTTCTACTCCGTTCTTCTTCAGATTGTTCAATTTATTTTGTTTGTTGGTAGCTCCCCGCCAAACAGCGTTGAAAGAAATTAACTAATTCAATCAGGGTTCAAAATGCATACCCTAGAGCGAGGCGCGAAGCTACGAGTACTTTGGCGGTATTGTGTTCATATCAATCCTTTTTGCGGCTGAAGAGTTTTTCTTGGCGGGGATTTTTTTACAACAGGGTTGTTTTTGAGAGATAGTATTTACGTCCACCAAAGCATAAAACATGAAGTTTAAAAATTTATTAACACGCTCCCTGTCGTCAATGACGTAAACCTCGCATTCGTCTTCTACTGTCATCCCCACAGTAATATCACAGAAGTTTACAACTTTACGACAAATACATATGATGTTTGCGACGTAAGCATGAAAAAAAGCGATGGATGTACATGCAAAAATCTAAATCTATACATTTAAAAAATCTGCTTATTCTGCTTGTCTGAACATTCCAAATATTTGTGGAAAAAAAAGAAATTAGCTGGGGTATAATTGTAATAAAATACAATACAATATCATTATTGTTAGAATCTTTGTCTGTTTGTCTGTACACGCATCAAATGAAAACCGCTAATTCAATTGAAGTTACTTTATCAGGGAAAAATGGTGCTTAATTTGCAGTAACATTTCGTCTTTATTTCATTGAAATCGGTGATATCGATCAAAACATATTGTAATGAACCATATTCTGGCAGTGCTGCTTCCACTGGCAGATCGAAGGCAGCACCTGATGAGTAGTGATCTGTCGCCAAGGGGTACACCCGGACATCGTTGCGAGGGCGAGGGCATCTACGCCGACTGACTGTCGGATTGCGTTGTTGTGTGATATCATCACAATAAATAGATCCATTCTTGAAATAACAATTAACGTATCTCATGCACTTAAAAAAACGGACTGATGATGGGTCCATAAAAAGAACGCCCAAATAACCCTAGCTAAAAAAGTTGACGTCTTAAGGTAGATAAATATTCGATGTCGATACGAATGTATAGTCTCATGCAGTCAATCAAAATGGTCTTACGATTGAAGGGGACCAACTTGGAACTGATTCAGTCGTCAAGTTTCGAGTTGTACGGTCCCGACGCCGTGCAAATCGTCAACGTTGTATGGAAATGACGTTTGTTGTTTGTTTTTAAGAATTAAGCATTAAAATCGAGCTCAACCTTTCAAGCATTTGTAGATGGAACTTGGTTCAGGTTACATTTTGATTCGTCGGTAAAGAGTGCTCTCTTCCAGTCAGTTTCCGACCAATTTCGGTGAAATTTGGCGAAATTCAGCCTCGCTGTCCTCATTTTAGCCGTTAAAGTTGGTTTTTTTCGGGGTCGCCGAGCTGAAAGTCCACATAACTGTAGCCTTCTTCTGACAGTTCTGTCGCTAATTATTGTTCCAGTTGCTTCCTGGAAGTCCATGTTGACTTCTCTAGCGGTTTTTTTCGGTCACTTAGGCTTATGCTTTTAAGATGTCGGTCATCTCTCGCGGTCGTCTTTTTGTTGCCAAGTCCTGTTCCTGGTTTCCGCTGGAGAGATCCTTTCGTGTTTTTTTTTCAAAATTTTGGACACAGCCACGTGGCTACAACCAATTCTTCTGGATATAGCCCTAGTGGAAAGCCCTTCGTTGCTTAACGCAACAATAATCATTTTTTTTTCACTATCCAACTGTGGTGCCATGTTTACTCGTCAACGGCTAAACTACAATAAACGACTGACAGAAGCGGAACCTGAACAAACCGACAGATAATTAACCCCGCATGGAATTTTCCAGGTAAATTTTGGTTATAAGACCCATAAAAATAGTTTTTTTTAGGAAATTTTGCTTTTTTTCAGTGTTAACTTTTATTTGGCCACCACTGTATATATATATATATGTACGTAGAAACTCCTTCCTTCCTTCCCTGTGTGTCATAGCTAAATAAGTGTTTGATTGTTTGAACGGAGAAGTCGAGTGAAGATCGCTTTTCTTGTGAAACGATATTTGTACCTGAAATATTGGAGGGCCGTTCCCGACCCGAGATCGAATCCCGGCCGAACAAGCAAGCAAAAAAATTTAATTTAAATGTTTAAATCGAATTGGGAAATTATTTCTTAGGAAAATGATCCGTACCTACAAACGAAACACGACACATCGCAGCAAAAAGCCCGGGTATAACGGTAGGCGAAAATTCAAAATTATATATATATAGAAGTGAAAAAAAGGCCAGTAATGTGGCAAGTATTTAACACAGAAGTGCCCCCCCCCCTGTGTCATTTACCAAGAGCCCCCGTGTTCACCTATGCTAAGTTGGTCCTCCAAAACACCCACCCTAAATAAACAAGAATAAAAAAAAGTCAGCAACATCCGGTTGCGGTTAGTATGCCTATTCGATTTTACGGTTCGATCATTTTCCTAAGAAATAATTTTCCGATTTGGTTTCAACATTTAAATCAAATTTTTGTGTTTGCTTGTTCGGCCGGGACTCGATCTCGTGCTTCAGAGTCCATTGCACTACCGCATACGCCATCGAGGCTAATGAAGAATGGCTTGCAAATAATGCTGTATATGCGAACCCAGCAAAAAGACCGGATGCCTACAATGGGTGGGTAAAAAGGCCAGTAAGACGGCAAGTGTAGGCGAAAAATAAAAATCATATCCACCGCATGGGCGGTACGGATTTTACTGAAGAGAGACAATTAAAAAAGATCAGGGAAGTTGAAAAAAAGGAGCAAGAAGCTTGTAAGTATTTCACACCAGCAGTTACCCGCAATGTTACTGACCAAGTAGCCCCCGACTTTAGCCACGGCAAAGTCGCGATTTTGAATACAATAAAATACATTCTCATTATTTCTTACACGATCACCCATATAGTACGACGATGATACGTCTACCGTGGAAATTGGACTTGACAGATTTGTTTTCATACAAAACTGAAGAATTTTTTGAAAAGGTAGGGTGGATAGTGAAATAAATTCGAAATACCTTGCCTATTTATACACCAAATGTGTAAACCAATCTACTGTGGGGTACAATTAAGTATTTTGCTGGGATGGTGGATTAAATGCTGTAGAGATGAAATTTCCGAAAAGCAGTCGCAGAGCCAATATGTTTATAAGATAAGTTAGTCCTGATTTATCGAATCGGCATATTTTTTATTGCAGCGAATCGAATGAACTGCTAATCACTCCTCAGATATTTTGCGCAAAAATGAACCACTATTGACTTATTCGCAAAAAAAAACTTTTTTTTTTTTTAATTTTGGGCGTAAAATCCATGGACGCGGAAGCGCCCTGCCCGCCAAAGTAAACAAAGAAATCGAAAAAAGCGAAAATCGAAAATGCGACCAAGACTATGTTTTCACGACATATCAATTTTACGTGTTTATTTAAACTTATTAAACACTTTATATGAAAAAGTTGAAGATAATTTTATAACGAATCATTGAATTTCTTACTTTTAATTATGCAAATAATGTGGGCGGAGATAAGTACCGTTAGACAAATTTTCAGGTGGTGCGAATTTGAATTCATGCTTTTCGGTTAAGCTTCTGTCGATTTCTAAAATAACCCTTAACCCCTTTGCAGCCTATTTTAGGTAGTTAAAACCGTTAGACAAATTTTCAGGTGGTGCGAATTTGAATTCATGCTTTTCGGTTAAGCTTCTGTCGATTTATAAAATAACCCTTAACCCTTTTGCAGCCTATTTTAGGTAGTTAAAACCGTTAGACAAATTTTCAGGTGGTGCGAATTTGAATTCATGCTTTTCGGTTAAGCTTCTGTCGATTTCTAAAATAACCCTTAACTCCTTTTGCAGCCTATTTTAGGTAGTTAAAACTCCATTTTGGGGCTGTTAGCTGAGTGTGTTGCAGCGTTAGTCTGATCCCTCAGCTTACCGGCTAGTCACGGGTTCGATTTTTTTCTTATTCTAAGTAACCATAATATCTGGTATCTGACTTATCTCAAATTGAAACTTATCTAGTAACAAAAAAATCGATACTTATCATTTTCCTTATGGGGCTAATATTCAACCTGCTATTTGATGAAATACATAAAAAAAACGATGATTTTCCCCACTTCGTGCGAACAAACGAGCAATTGACAAGGGGTGTTTTTCATTGTAAGATTATCTCGAAAACTATCCAAGACACAAAAAATGTGGTTAGAACCGTTTTTATGGAAAGGGGGAGCGTTCACCTAAGAGGAGAAGCAAAGACTTTTTTCATTCTGATTACTACATCCCCTATGAATGATTCCCCAAAGTTCGAAAACTTTATAATTTTAATTGAGTTTTGAAGAAAAAATCAGTTATTCGACCCACCCTCGATAACGAGTTTCGACCACGGAGTTGACATCGATTGGCATCATTAATTTTTGTAGTGTCATTTACATATATATGTATAGTATATATATCTGCAAAATGTTGTGGACACGATAACAGTCGAACGGAAGTCGTAAGCGAAGTGAAACTTCCAAACTTGTCCAGTAGGTAGGTAGGTCAATGAGGACTAACCTATTATTGGATTTCAGCAAACATCCATCAAGCGGTTAAAAAGTCACAGCTATATAACGGCTTAATTTTAGAAAAAAAAATAACTATTTTACATAACGGAAGTAGCTAGCTGATCCAGTTGATGAATATTAAGGAGGACTGGGCTCCTATCCAATTTCAGAAAAATGCATCAAACGGTTCAAAAGTTACAGTAATATAACGGTAAAATTTTCTAAGCAAAATAACTCTATAACGCAAGAAGCTAGCTAAGTGAAACTTTTCTAATTGGTGGGCGACCGTCAGGACTGGGCTTCTATTTAATTTCAGCAACATCAATAAGTCAGTTCCAGAGTTACAGCTATATAACAGCAAAACACAGAACACAGAATTTATAACGGAAAAAGCTAGTTGAGCGAAATTTGACCAGTTGGTGAAAGTTAGTGAGGAATACCTCCCGGTGGAGTTTCAGGAAAATTCACGGTGCAGTCGAATAGTTACAGTAATATAACGGCAAAAATTTACCTATACGAAAGGCATTAAGTTGATGAAGCTTAAAATGAAACCGGAGTTAAATTCATACAGTAAACAGTTAAAAAGTTTCATCATCTGAAAATATCGCCCGCATTTCGAAAAACACTATTCTGCAGCTGCACCTGGTATTAACAACTGCAGTTATATTATAATTATACAAAAACTTATAAATGATCCCGAATTAGCCCATATCAAAAGTCAGTTCCTTTGGCTTCACTGCGCCAGGTGTCTTTTTTCCTCCATTTCGACCATTTTTCCTCAACTATAACAAGCAAGATTCATCATTTTAATCGAATGAAAAGCGATTTTGATGATTTACACTTTTTTTTTACCAGATTCCAGATTTCGCGAAATCTCGAAACTTTCCTAAATCTACCACGAAATCTACTAGATTTCACAAATCTAGATTTGGGGCAAGATTTCAAACAAATTTTATTTGAACTCTTACTGACTTCGTCTCAGTTTCTTTGAATTCGTTTCAATTTTGCTAAATTACGTTGCGGAATGCTATCTAATATTCAGCACAGCTTATCAAATACCCCGCTTTTATCCGATAAACCGGAATTTTGAGAAAACAAATCTCCTTCTCCAACAAAAATTTCATGGTGTCCATGGGTTTCGGGATTTGCAAATCATTTTAAATTGGTGAATGTGGTGTAAACATTTATTGCAATATTTTATAAATATATATATATTTATATACAGGTATATTTTATTTATTTTTGTTTCAACTTAAAATGCTTATAGCAGGTAATAAGTTAAGAAATCGAATAAAACATCTTATAAATTTTTTTCTTATCAATAGAATTTCATGCGGAATCTGGTGGTGAAGAGCTTATCCAATCAGATTGGTACACCCTGTACACGTTACATATAATGTGTATCAAGATGGATTAGCCTCAATTGGGAGAACTTTCGGCAAATTCAGCTTCATATTTGACCGACTTACTTTTACTCATGAAATAGCCCAGTCATTATAATTTTTGTTACATCAATACCAAACGAAATGTTAAGATAGTATGAAACATACCTACTATATACAAGTATTTCTACACATACAAACTTTTTAACTATGGTAGCAGTTTCATTCCAGAGTAATTTTGACACCCCGTAGTGCGAAAATGAGAATTAATAGCTGCGTTTTTTTTCAATAGTCCAGATCAGAGCAAAACAACAATTTCACGCGTTACACTAACAAAATTGTTCTGGATAGAGTTGGTTGTTAGTGTAATGCGTGCGATTGTTATTCTGCACTTTATCTGCACTGAAAAACAACGCCTGTGTAATTTGTATAGGTACAATCATTTCCAATTAGGACCAATGTTTTTCTTATAAATACACTCCGCGACAAATGCTTAGGTTCAGCCATGTTTGCTCCCAGAAAATGGTAAAATAGAGACTATCTGGTTCCTTAATATTTTTTTTTTCGAAGCTATGGAATATCAGAAGTAATGTAAATAGTTTGAATCCGGTCAAATTTTTTTTTAATTACAGCAATTGATTTGGTTCACCATAGTAGTGTGACAATTGCTTAGGTTCTGGGACAATTTTCCAATTTTGTGTGATATTCCCTTTGAAAAATATTTCAGGTAAGTATCAAGGGGAACAAATCCAAAAAAAAAAACAGTTTACACTCTAAAAAAATTTTACCCTTTATAATAGTAGGAAACTTTAATTCCTTCTATTATAATGGTAAATTTACTCTGGAATGCAGATTTACATATCGAGTGTAATTTAACACAAAAAATATGTAAACAGGTACTCCAAAATATTTGCAAATTTCCACCCGGAAATATGTAAAAATATCCTGTAAAAATAGAAATATAAATTAATTTACCCCTAAAATGTGGGATATTACATACCCGTGCGAGACATTGCAGAAGGCTGATAACTGTGTGCTGGACATGCCATAAAATGGGACCACATTCCCAATAAGGAGACAGATGCGTCCCATTGCCCAGAGCCGAGTACGATGGCACGCAGAAGTAAAGGGTAAATAAAATAAAATATATAGGAATGGCCATTGATGACAAACTTAATTGGGATCTTCACATCAATTCGTTAGCACAAAAAATTTGACTATAGTGGGACTGATTAACCGCAACTACTTCTTGACACCAAAAACCAAGAAACTCCTATTTAATGCGTTCTTGGTTTCAAGAATTATTTATGGATTGCTTATCTGGAGTCGAACGTCTCAGCGTAATATAGACAGAATTGGTCGCATTATGACGAAAGCAATAAAAATCATTCATTCATCATATTCCCACAAGGACACCTACACTTACTGTATATGTACATGACAACTGGCATTCTACCTATTTATCAGCTAGCTCAAATGGAAAGAGGAGGAAAGAGGAATTCATACATAAGATCATGATGAACCAGATAAAAACAAATGTCACACTGCGCAGGGTAAATGAAACTACTCTGTACGTAATGCAGAAAACTATTCCCTTCCAATTCCAAGAACGGAGCGCCTTAGAATGGATCCTGTAACACAGTCTATCAAATTATTTAATGGCCTGCCCAATAACATCAAAGCAGCGGCAAAATTATTAGCTTTTAAATCAATGCTGAAAACTTATATTCAAGCATCGTTAACATCTTAACATTTATGGTAAATCCTTGGAATACATGAGCTTAAATGAATTACATCGAAAGAGATTTTTTTTTTGGTTCCAAGGGAATCTTTTTTTTTACATCTCTGTAAATGCTCAGTTTTGATTGAAAATGTACATAAGAGTAGTGCGACGTACATAAGTGGAAAGGAGGTGTGAGGAGGAGAAGAGGATAAAAAAAATTGATGCACTATGCCCCACTAGGGGTTAAGGCAGAGTAGTAAAAGTAGTATCTATCGCAGTTCGAGCAACAGGTAAGCAAAGCTCTTCAAGTTTGGTGGGAAAAACGACTGTGAAAGCTGGGTTACGTGAAAGCAGTCCATAAGCCAGACTTTCCGTTGAGAGTCAGGCAAAAACGTTTCCAATGGGCTCAGTAGCATGTCACTTGGGCTCAGAAGATGTGCAACACTGTCATCTTTTCGTATGAGACAAAGTTTGATCTACATGTTGGCGACGAAGGAATCCGTTTGCGGGGGAAGCCTCGAGAAAGGGTCAACGATCTCTCTCTCTGCCTTCGAAGATTCCGTCCGAAATTTAAAGGTGTGGGGAGGTCTTTCCGGTCATGAAAGTGGTTGAATATGCTACCCTATTTCAAACGTAACAGCAGCAGTTTACTCTCAAGTCTTGGAAAACGCATTGTAGCCTTGTGCGTTAGGCATTCATAACATTTAGCCTGTGTGTGGGGCGTAGCTTAAGCATAAGTCACAGCCGTTCCCGGCTTATCGCAAAATGCGATTAAATGCACAGGATGTGTATGCTAGCATGCATCATTCGAAACCGGTTATATGCTAACAAAACGTCATTGCGAGCTCTTACAAGTATTTCGCGCGATATGTCCGACAGGGGTTAAGGCAAAATACTAAGTCGGATGTGCGCGCAGTTGCAAACAAAGAAACATGCATTCTGATAATCGAATTTAATAATTTTATATTTGCCTTAAGCCCTTGTGGGGCATAGCGCGCCACCATCAACGTCCAAAATCCAAATTGTCCCGCGTCTAATCCAAAATTATGTGTTGGCGTCCGTCAGGGTGTTTATGCAAGTGAAAATTGAGTGAGTCATCGAACTTGACTTTTAAAATGACGTCTGGCTCGCAATAGATGGGATTGCAGTGTGTGTCCCTGAAATTTTGACGGAGGACATTCAGAGGGCGTCCATTTTGTCCAGCGCCCAAATGGATGCTAATGTGTCTCCAACTTGAGAGGCCTATTTGACGTTTTATTAGCATAGAACAGGCATCGGATGAAGAATGTCGCCAGCATACGCATCCTATCGATTTAGTCGACTTCTACGATAAGCCAGGAAAGTCTGTAACTTTTACGCCCACACCTCAGGGGTATAAAAAAATGAATTTTCAAAGACTATCAAAAAAGGCGAACAATTGAAAGTGTATATTATCTTTGACAATTATTATTATTATGGAGAGTGGGTGGTATAAATTGTCTATGAACCCGAAATGGAAGCAGGCACAATTCAAGAACAATGCTGAATAGTCAGCAAGGTCATTCGCTTTATATTTTGAATGACAGTTTTCACGCTGTCTTCAATTAAAGATTCATTTAAATAAAATATATATATATATATATCTTTTTTTATATGGTGATGACCTTTTATATGATACCACGCCGATATAAGCACGTATGTACATATGTCTAACGAACACTACAAAAATTGTTTTCAATTTCACTTCACTTCGTGCGCATCAATTCTATTTAAGTATGCTGACGTATGTTAGTACCCGTAATGTTAGTGGATTTAAATTCAAGACAAGCGTTAAATGCTGTGCTTCAACTAATTAAACGAAATTCCATTATTGGATAGTGAATGCAATGTGAGCAAACTCAATTACATTAGTCGTATTTAATTCATCCGGACAGAAATGCATTCCCACTTATAGGTCTTTGATTTAGCTCTTATAATTCGTGCGTTCAGCAAGAGAAACCATTTAATTCAGCAATTCAAATACATATGAACCATGAATAAGTGAAATTAACCGGAAAATATTTGCGATTTATTTCCCCTCTTCATGGTTTATTTGGAATCTGCACCTGAAATTGAATTGACTTGAAAACAATGGAAACATGTTTCGTTTCCTTATGAACGCACCCATTGGATCGCAGCGGAATAAAGGTGTTTGCATCTTTGGTAAATGTAGGCGACTTCGACCAAATCTATTTGTATACACTTGTTTATTAGTAGCGTTGGAATCCCCCTGGAAATTTGTTCGCTTGATTCGAACACGGCTGTTAATACTTATTATCTTCTTAAAGTTAACGAATTTAAACAAGCTAGCCTTCGATTAGCTCGCCGAAGGTATGATAATTCGAATCCCGTCCACGACGACGTTCGTGGCCATGGATATGCAGGAGGTGCATGCTGGCAACTGCATTCTCCAAAACCAGCTTATGCCAACGAAAACTTAACTGGGCCACATTGAACAGTTGACGCGCTATGCCCCACAAGGGGTTAGGGCAATTGAGTATATAATTGATAGCGTACGCAGATAACATTAACATCATGTCCCCAAACCTGCTTGCCGCAGAAGAACTTCTACATAATCTTGACACGGCTGCAATAGAAGTTGGACTACGTAGTAACAAGGATAAAACGAAAGTTATGATGGAATCATGAAGAAGGACGCCAGCACAACCGAACAAAATTGGGGACTTTGTCATCGAACTCGTAGACACTTCACATGCCTGGGTGGCAATTTGTCAAGGAACGCTATCGAAACTGACGAAATCAAGCGACGGATACAGCTAGAAAATAAGACTTTATTCTCGGTCCTTCCCATCAAAAAATCGAAGCATGTGCACAGAAAAACAAAGCTCTGCATATACAAAACCATCATACGACCTGTGCTACTATGGCTACTGAAACATTGGAAACATGGAAAACACATTTGACATTTGGGCAGGACTAACGGATAATTGATAACCACATGCCCAAACGAACAAAAGGACGATGCAGCCGAACAAGGCTGCGAGGAAGACCGAGAAGCTTGTTGGGAAGAGTCGGTAGATGCTGACGCCGGACAGCTGCTGGGCTTGCAAAATTGGATTACACGGTCACTTGACCGTGTAATCCTTGGAGGACAATGATCTAGACGGACGAGGTCCGACGTCGGGTTGTAGTGTCACAATGACGATAATATAACTATTTGGTTAAATGTCAAAGTGCAATGGACCCCTGGCGTCAGTTTAGTTTGTTATGATTTTTGATTGTGCTCGCGAGCATAAAAATATGGAACATACCCGGAAAAATATTTCCGATATGTTTACTAATTAAATTGATATGAACAATTAACGAAAATTTCGAATTCTCCATAATAAATTCACCATTTAGCGATGCAAGCGACATCTGCTATCATATCTATCCAGTGTAGGTTTATTAACCAGTAGAGTTCTCCAGTTTAACGCATTGTTGTAATTGCGTGTTGTTAACCCGAATTAACCTACACTCGAGTACAAAGAAACGCGCCTACTGTAAACATTTTAATTGAAAGCAAGCAGTAACATGATCCCCTAGTCACTATTGTTTGGTACAATATCCATTTGAGAAAACATACACCAGTAGTTATCTCAAACGTGCGCAGCGCAATTAAAACAAATTAAAATGCGCTGGACGAACGATTTCTCAACGAAAACGATTTCAACTGCACCACGGGTATAGCTTTAGATTTCATGGCAACTACAAATTAGCAATGCTGCGTCATATCACCTCAATGACCATGACGAATTTTCAGATAATGCCACTGAACGCAATCCATATTTGAAATAAAGCTATCAACAACCGCATTGATATGTAATGTATGTAATATGTCTAAATGTATAAACAATACACCTGGATATTTTCTTTTCCTCTCGAACGATAGATAAATCGAAATTACTAGATACCGCCCAACTTCAAGAAAGAGGTGAAATTTTTAATGTCGATAAATGGAGGTATCGTCGGCTTCATTCCGCACTGAGCAACAGTGCGACAAAATATACGATAGCTAGACAACTTTAGGTGCATTCGATTCATTCAGACCTGGATCATGAGTGAATAAAACGGCATGGATGTCAAAATTAAGTTCATGCATTCAAAATCTAACAGTGGGCAGTACTTACTAAAATAAGAAGAAGACAACGCCAAAATGATGGGAGTTGTCAATTGAATCGAATAAAATGGGTGTTCTGTGCACGTATCTTTTTTACGACATGGTTATTTTTCACCCATGCAATTCACAATTAAATACGTCTGTACAGTACACGCATTTCTTTATATTCCATATGACACCTATGACAGCCAATTAACGTTTGAGAACTGGCGACAACTTTGTTGATGTAAAGGCACGATCCAGCGGCACAAATCCAACGAGATCCAACAACAGACATGGATCCAAGACCGGTCTGCCAATTTCTATGGAGATCGTACGAAATCCGGGCGAATCGAATGCACCTTTTATGAAGATCATAGGGAACTTTCAAAATCATTACATAGATACGAGTAGAAGTTAGTTGATATGACATGACAAGCTCTACGTACGTAGTCTTCCGGCCATGTTCGACAATAGACACGTTTTTTTCCATTCAGACAATGATCAAAAGTGAAAAGAACGGCACAGATCATTCCAGCAGAAAATGGAAGGCCTATTTGAGACTTATTCCCATACACTGCATCCCTTACAAAGTAAGGGAAACTATCGCTAGGGAATTATAGTTTGCAAGAGAAATCGTCTGAGTGATATCTTACCACAACATGGGCCATGTCATTGGCACTAAGGTTTAAGCAATTAAGGCTTATATAAAAGTAATTTACTATGTATAAAAAGTGATTTAATAAATTATCGAATGTACAATGTTTACACGAACACTATAATTTACAAATAATAAGCTAATAATTTTACTAATGATTATGTAAGACTTTTGAGTAAAATTAAATTAAGCGTTGGCTTATATAAAAATTAAAGTAAGGCTTAAATGAAAAATTTAGTAAAGTCCACATAACTATTAGTATAAGCTTAATGTCATTACATTTTACTTATACTAATGCTTGTATAAGAATACAACCCAGCAAACAATTTCTATCTTCCGCGATAAGAATGCGATTCGCCTTGGAAGATAAATTTATCGACGGGGATATCGCCATCTTATCGCGGGAGTCACCCCCTTCGGGAAAAAATAGTTACCGAAAGCGAAATCTCCAGGAGAAACTTTGACGAAACGAGTCGGCAACAAGAAAGCGAATCGTGACGGGGATAAATAACCGAATTGACAAAATGTCGCGTAGAAGAAATTTTGGCAATGAGAGTCAACTAAAACAAAAATTACTATCGCTTTTTTTTTATTAGATTAATCCTCATTCTTTTTTATCCTACATATTCTTTGACGCACATAATTTATATTTCACACTTTTTTACAACTGATATTTATAGGATTCGAACCAGGCTCCCATGTTTGCAAGTCCACAGTGCTAACCGTTGCGTTATCTAGACTACAAACAATGAGAATGACACTATCGTCGTTTTGTGTTTATTGTGATTTGGCGAAATATCATCTTGGCGATAGATTGGCGAATTGAAATCGTATCGCGATTCTTTCGCCTGAGGGATATCCTCATATTATTGAAAAAGCGATAAATAATCGGTAAATTTATCGTATGGACGAATCGCCATCGTATCATCTTTGCAATTTATCTTTCAAATGATATGAAATTGTTTGCTGGGAGGTAGGTAGGACTGTAGAAAACACCTCGCCCGCACACATAGAAATTTTGCCTTCGTTGCGTGCGTCATTGAAAATATTTGTATAAAAAATAGGCAGTGGTACTACCACTGCAAATACCTTGCGTACAAACGCACACAGCACATTTTCTTCGCGTACATATTGTTCCCTCGGCTAAATAGATGCAATTCAACTAGTACATAGATAAACGCTGAATTAATACTGAACGCTGAAAACGAAAGCTAAACACGAGACACACGAAAACCGAACTCACCGCCATCAGTTACCCTACTGGATGCTTTGGCAGGAACGCACACAAAGCCATCTATGACGTCAAGAACGACGACAGACTTTGCCGCGATCAACTGACCGCTCCTCCTGATCCAGACGTGATCCCATACGAGATCTGGATAATCGATGGTCAGTCGTTTTATATGAGTATGAGCTTTTGATCCAGCGAAAAGAACGCGGCATAAAGTCTAGTACACAATGGGACTCATTGAATCTACTCAAATCTGAGCGGTCATTCATTGTCCCGATCTCAGTGTCTGTGAGTTTCATATCGGACGGAATTCAAAATACGCAGAAGACACTAAAGGTTTGTTTTGCTAGACGTGGCTGAGCGACTTTCGTTGGCGGCTGTGAAAAAAACGACAGTAGCGAAGAACTAACAACCGTGCAAGTACAGCCGTCATCCGACGATCCCCCGTGTTATTTTCGCAGTCGCCAACAAACGCCCAGCCGCGTCTAGCAAAAGAAACCGTAAGTACCGGTGCAAAATCGCGTCAAAAGTCCCAATTACTTTTGCGCCGCGTCCTTTTCAATTGTATCTCTTTGGTACCTTTTGGCGTTTTAGTGCACATGAGGCGATAGGACGCAGCGTCAGTCTGTATTATATGTGCGCGGCCACACACTGGTGAACACGAACTCCAACTTGATGTGAAGTGTCTTGAGCTATTCGAAGAAAATGTTAACGCATCGCTTGAGGAAAAGTGATCCTCAAGTGGATGGCCTGCTGCGTGCAGGCTGATGAGCGTGTAAGCGACTAAAAAATTACTGAATGTGTTGTCTCTTAAAGGACGATTGCATTGAGCGAGTTGACTAGCTTCACACCATCGAGAGAAGTAGCTGGCGAGTCAGTTAGTGCTATTGTTGTGATTACACACAGCGCTAACTGACTCACAAGAGTGATTCACGTCACTTGTGTTATCGCGTACTCCCTTAATAAATTGCTTGATGGACTACTGACTCACAAGAGTGATTCACGTCACTTGTGTTATCGCGTACTCCCGTAATAAATTGCTTGATGGACTACATTTTTCACATCTTCATGCCACTTTTTAACACACAGGCTGACTGTCCGCCCATTTCTTCTTTTATTTACGTTTGGACAACCAATCCGATTTTGATAGAATCAGCTACCACCATGACTCCCGCACTGACTGATTGTTAACCAGCAGAAGGTTGTATCAGCTGTTGCATTAGAACTATGTATTTCCGTCGCTATTTCGAAAATAATAACACAGCGACAAGCGAGTGAAGTAGCCGCGCTTTCAACTTTTTCCCGCAAAAGCTCAGCTACCTGCTTCTTAGCTGGTAAACTTGATTACATTGGGCGAGTTTACTGGCAGAAATTCGTCGGCTTGTAGCTAGTAAACTCGCTCAATGTAATCGACGCTTTATAAAAAAAACAATCACCTGCTTACTAATGTTACAATATTTCAGCAATTATGCCTATAGTACCATTCACTACGTTTATACCGTGGGACTATATTTCAGTATTAACTAATCTCAGCTAACTCACCACGATGTAAACATATCGGATTAGTTGATTGGACTAGCTCTTTGCTCGACTTGCGATGCGGTACTGGACTAAGTTTGCGTTTCCGTTGTTGACGGTTATTTTTGTCGGTGTTAATGTTTTGTTAGAGTCAGCGGTATAAAAGCAAGAACCTACTAGCTCTTTACATTTCTAAAATTCTCTTTAAGCCCAAGTGATAAGCCGACATCTGATATTTGCCCTTTTTAGTAGCAGTGAGTATAAATACTCCACGAACTAGAACTAAATATAATATGATCTAGTCAATACTCCGTTTAGTTCCACGGTATAAACGTGCCCATTGAAAATTCGTACGACACAATGATTTTGCTCCAAATTTATTAAGTGTGTAGACATCAGGGAATATATGTATGTACTTGTAAAGTACATATTCACCAGAGTAAAATTTCAAAATTTTTTTGAATATTTTCACTGGACTTAACCTAAAAATAAACCTTGAATATAAATAATTAATATCTTGAAGTGTCTGCAGACTTCTTCTACCTTCGTCCAATTCAAGTGCTTTGCCTATACGAAGAGGCGGATATTTTTTAGTGCTTTTTCTTAATCGAATTTTACATATTTTGTATATACATACGTAATGAGCAATTGAATATCACCAAGGAAAATTTCAAATATGTAAACAAAAAAAACCTACCTCAAAAACGAATTGATGAATTTGTTGTAATTCTGTAAATAAAAAAAAAAAGAATTTAGAGTGTGTAAATGACATCTATCAGTATTTATCATGTGGCTTCTCACTGGGCGTTGCGTTGGTTATGTTGTTATGATATTAGTTTAGTAAATTAACACTTAAAAGGGGGGAGGAGGAGTTTATATAAATATGTGGGTATATACCACGAAAATGGAGAATGGGGTTTTAATTGAACTAGTTTGGAGGTAAACATACTAAAAGGAGAGGGGGGCAAAGAAGGTACAATTTCTCGGTTTTCCGTATACTCGTGTATTTTGTAGCATGAAAAGTGGGAGGAGCAAAATTAAAGCGCACTAAACTCCCTATAAGAATGTTTTAAAAAATTTTTTTTTTGTGTCTTTTATGTTTAGGAGATGTGCTTCTAAAAGTCGCACATTTGCAAAAAAAATAATGTTGCTACTCAGCGCATTGCTCGACGATGATTCGTAAGGTGTGAAGTGATTGATACAGAAGAATCCGGATCGAAAACCAGCCTGCTCTTCATCAATTGTGCTTTCTAAGTGGGCCTTTAATTTTTCCAAGACGATTTTAGCTATTATCTTGGCAACGGCAGGAAGCACACAAATGCTTTCTGCAATTATTACAGCCTGTGGGACTACCCTTCTTCGGAAGTTTGATGATCAAACCTTCTATTCAGCGGGAAAGGTCTCTGTATTCCACGCTTAATTACCAAGTGGGTGCAGCAAATCGGCAGTTACGCTTGGCGCTGTTTGATTAAGTTCGACAGGGATACCGTCGAGTGCGGCAGCCTTTCCTCGTTTAGTGCAATAGTTGCATTGACTATTTCCTCTTTCGTCGGGGCAGTGGACCCTATACGCACATTTTTATGGTTAGCTAAATTATCTATATGAGGGGAACTTCACCGGAGGTTACACGGTTCAAGACCGCGGCGTAGTGTTCTTCCCACCGCCTCATTTGATCTTCTCCCAAGATAAGTAGCTTTCCATCACTATCCTTCACCGGATGTTGGCAGGAGTTACGACCACCTGTAAACTCCTTGATGACACCGTGTACGGCGTTTAAGTTGTTACTTTTTGCGGCTTCTTCTACTGAGGCTAAAAAAGAACTCGCATAAACTCTTTTATCGCGTCGTACACTACGCTGAACTTCTCGAGCTTTCTGACGGCAAAGGAGCTCCAAGCTGCTTCGATTGTCATCTGATGCTGCAGCCAAACGAACCTTCAATTCTTTTCTTTCAACAATTCGCCGTCATGAAGCGCCGGACATTCATGGCTTATTCCGTCAATCCGGGTTTGAACCAAGGATGGTATCTGCGCTATCAGTGTACGCATTTTTTATGGCTTTCCAGTTTTCATTTATGTCACTATCTGGATGACTGGTTACCTCAGCTGCTTTTTGCGCAAGATGGTCATTATATTATTGTAAGACAGCCGGATTTTTAGTCGAGTGGTGTTGAATTTGCGGCGCCTGGGTTCATCGTCGCTAGGACGGCACACGGCTGCAATACGCAATTTAACATTAGCGATCATAAGATAATGGTCTCTTCCAACTCTTAAATGTTTTACTAAGGGCAAAGTGGTCGATCTGATTTTGTGTTCTACGCCGATCAACAGAGGACCAACTGATTTTGTGGTGGTCCTTATGCTCAAACATAGTACAACCGATGAAGAGACTATGAAAGTGGCAAACCTCTACAAATCTTTCACCGTTGTCGTTACGATCACCAAGACCGTGTCTCCCTATCACATGTCTGAGCCCATAGTTATCAGCGCCAACTTTTGAATTCAAATTACCCATAACCATTATAATGCCACCTTTAGGTGTTCTGCTCTGAACGGCGAAGTTGTTCGTAGAAGGAGTCTTTCGCCAATTCATTGTCGGGTTCAGTTGGAGCATAACATTGTATTATTGAGATGTTCCTCATTTTGGTCCGGAACCTGGCGGTCATGGCTCGGTCGGAGACCGGATCCCAGGATAAGAGACAGTTTCGTACGGCTCTGGTTAAAAGGAGCCCTATACCTGACTCACGACCACTACCGGTAGCTCTGCCGGAGTACAACATTATAGTGCTACCCGTTGGAGAGATAAATTCTTCGCTGCTCCACGATCTTATCTCACTAACTCCTAAGATGTTTAACTTATACCTCAGAAACTCACTCCCTGATTGAAGAAATCGTGCGCTCTTGGGACCTTCTGATCCATTGGCCAGGGGGGATGCACATTCCAGAATCCAATCTTTGTCATTGTACGATAGCCAAGTCGTAACCGTTGAGTCAGTCCTTATCCGAGGCATAAATGACGTTTCGCTAGCATACAGAAGATTTCGGATAGTGCAAGTTGCTGAAATACACATTCTATCCTTTGTTTGTCGGTTTTAACGACAGGCCGTCAAAGGGAAAGGCCGTGGTATTATTTTTACGCCCCACACCACAGGGGGAGGTTTACCTCAACCAAATCATCGCACCGCCTTCACTGGCGGTTTGACGTTGGTTGGCAATGGCCGTTCCAGGGGGCGCCCAATTTCTTCAAAAATGGACTTCACGAAACTCAAATGTAAACATCGCTTAATACATAGCTACTAATACTAAGGCATGGGTCCTGCCGAAAAGAACTTTTTGAAAGAGTATTAAATTTCCTAAAAATTAATAATCAAAGCAGCTCCGTACGGAGCAGCACGTACCGAGGAGTGCAAGCTTTTGCGAAAAAAGCTCAACGTTGAAAATAGCCGTGTTTTTTTCATTCGAAGAAGAGCTGATTCATGCCCATACAGAACAACTGACCGGCCTATGATCCAGATCACACCTGGATGAGAGTTTAAATTGGATTGATTGAACGTCAAATTCTTTCTCGGCAATGGCCCCTATACCTTTCTATATTGAGCCCGCAATTCACCCCAAGCGGCGAATTATCTGTACGATGGCTGTTAGAGTTCGCTCGGCACCGCTCCAGGCCGTTCGATTTAGAGATCATATCTGCCCAGTTATCTTGAACGCTGCTTCGAAAAGCAAAGAATTTCCGTTTTAGTGATGTCAAATATGTATCAAGAAAAGTACTAATCCTACGAAAGAAACTTATCAGAAATACAATAAGCCTATAGGTAATTAAATTATCTTTAATTTGAGATACATGTAACGTCCGCAGGATTAATAGTTGAGTAGAAAATGAAAAAAAAAGTGATTAAATTTAGCCTTCCGGGAAAAAGTGTAAAGATCACTCAATTCGTCCCAAAGGGAATTAAATTTCCTAAAATTTACTTAGTACAAAAATCATCTCAATACGTGAGAAACGTTCCGAACCCTTCAAAAATTTGAAAATTTTTTCTCGAAGATTAAATAAAATTCATTTCGAAGTGAAATAAGTGAAAGAATGGATATTGCTGAGTGTACTTTGCAATGGTACTTTAAGAAGTTTCGAAAAATGGGCCCCTCCGAGCGGAAGGAAAGCTTTGGACGATCAGGAGAAAACGACCCCCAGTTGTAGATTGCTCCTTACCATCACAAAGTCATCATTCAAAACTTCATCGGTCTTAGGGACGATCTATAGGTAGTTTTAGCAACGGGTATGCAAATCTCAACAAGTTTGATGAGAAAAAGGCTGGCGAAAGCTGGCTTACGTACATGGACGCCAGTCGGTAACCCAGACTTTCCGTCAAAACATTAGACTAAAACGTTTAAAATGGGCTCATAAGCATGTCACATCGATTGGGAAGATGGAGAACACTGGAACAATTCTGGCATAGTTGAACTTTAAGCAACATGTTGGCGACAGAAGATCTTGTGTGCGGCGGAAACGTCGAGAAAGACTAATGGCTGTGAACGCCTAGCGTACAAGGCTCCAATTCGTTTTCAAGTATTTGCAAGTAAACTGCTGCTACTACTTTTGAGCTGGGAATGCATATACTACCACCTTGATGACCGAAAAAAAATCCCCACATCATAAATCCTTCAGATTTCGGAGAGAATCTTCGAAAGCATTCACCGCTGAGCGTTTCTCGAGGTTTCTGCCGCACGCTGATTCATCAGTCACCAACATATTACTTTAATATGGACACACAAAAAAGAAGGCATGTTTTCAAATCTTTTGGGTTCATATCACATGTTCCCGGGCCCATTTCAAACATTTTAACCCGATTTTTTAACGGAAAGTCTGGCTTATGGACTGGTTCCTATGAACGTAAGCCAGCTTTTACAAGCTTTTTTCTAAACAAACTGGATGAAATTTCCAACATATTGGTAAAACCAGGTCGTTCTAAAGTCAGATTAAATTTTCAACCAGTTCGGATGGCTTTGTAACGGTAAGAAGCGATCTACAAATGGTGTCGTTTTTTCCTGACCATCCAAAGCCTTGCTTCCGCTTGATGGGGCCCATTTCCCGAAACTTCTTCGAGTATCAATCCACATTACACTGAGGTACACTTGTTTCGCAAATTGTTTGATTGCCTCGCGCCAAAACCAAAATATTGCTTTTGTTTTCTGCACTAACTTTTCACTGCTTATTACGCTACTGTCACCAACTAAGTGAACTTCTTTCAAAACTTTTCACTTTTTCTAGTAAGGACACACGTTTTATAATCTGAGCCAATAAAACACCGTCACTCTAACTACTTGGAAAAATTTTTCCGAAAAAGGGAATAAAATAGCTTGAACAACTTTTTTTCCAGCACTGTATATCGAACAAAGTGTTCATCTCACGAGATAAGTCATCGGATCAATTTGTAGGTAATTTGATTAGCTTTAATTTGAGATATCTACGTACGTCCGTAGCATCAATAGTTACCGACAAAACGACAAAACCAAGTTTTGAAACAAGTGGGCATACGTAAGCGTACGTTTATACTATGGCGGTGGCGGCGACGTTTTTTTTCCGTCGACGTTCGACGTTAAAAAAACGTCATTGGCTTGTGATTATATTACGACGTTTTTTAACGACGTACTTGGAATCATTTGGTATTTCTTGAGCCTACATCATGGATAGACGGAGAATATTGCTGCTTTGCGCATTGGAAGCAGATGTGCTTCTCATGTTCACAACTACATAATATTTCACATGTAGAAACAAATCAACAAATATATCCCCATCCTCACCCTTATCCGTATCCTCATCTTTTCATTATCAAATATCCTTATCCTCCTCCGCATTCTCGAGCTCGAACAATTTTTTATCCATACCCTCATCCTCATCCGCAAAACAATATCCCTACTAAACCACCACAACAAAGAGTAATTGCATGTACCTATAATTACAAAAAAGATTCAAGAAAAAACGCTGCCGTTAACGTCGTAATATAAACTCTGCCATATAGTTGCATGTGTTTATAGTGGACGTCGACGTTCAAACGCCAGTCCGCCAACATGCGACGTTAAAAATTTTGGACGCGACCGCCACCGCCATAGTATAAACGTACGCTAAGCGCGGTCAATACACGCTGAAATATCCCCTATGTTAAAACTATGGTGAACGAAGGATAAAATTTAGAAATTTTGTTGTTCGTTGTTGCCTAGAGAATATCATACTAAAAATCCTGGATGATGAAGGTGAGATAGCGGTTAGGAGCTTTCTGGCAGCTGTGTCCTATTTTCCTTAAAACCTCATAACTATTGTGGACTAAAAACCGAATAATTCGAGACAAAGTTCGAGTTGAGTTTTCTACAATGGGTGGTTACCGATTTACTGATTTTCCATCAAATAAGTCAAGCGGTCTACATATTTTGCTCAATTCTCACCCCTCCCCGCTTTCCAACTAAAAGCGTCGCATTTCCCTACACCCCCAACAAAAGTTAAAAAAGAAACCGATGTCTGATGTAAATCTCGTTACGCCTATTACGCACTGGGTCTCTTTGAATATATTTTCTTCTTTTGCATCTCGTCAGCCGCGACTCTTTGTTATCGTGAATTTCGTATGTATTTTCTGCATCTTGCAATGAATCGAGGCAAGCGGGACGCAAAGGAATATATTCAAGAGTCCCAGTGTATACTAGGCCTTACGTATACATTACACATTCCAAATTCAAAACATTACAAGTATACGTTTTTTCATGCTACTGCATAGTAAATCAAGAATAATACAACAACTGGATTCAGGCTAGAATAATTAATTTATTATTAATTGTTTAACAAAAAATGAAACATAAACTATTTAAATTTTAAATTATTTGTCAACATATGCATCGTCAGGATTGCATAGTCCTTGTCTTGTAACTCTGAAAGCTTGAGAGAGATAAAAAAAACACAGAATAAATATTTGAAGTACGGGTGATCTTTCATCCGATCAATACTCACTAGCATTTTTCACGCAGTTAAATCGATTCATGATACATTTATTGGTAAAAGTTCGTTCATTGCATGAATCGTTTCTTGCACAAATAGGTCTGTAAACTCTTTTGCAACGACCACATCTTTGACTGTTAACATCGCCCACTATTGCAAACAGAAGGGCCACTACAATTTAACAAAATAAGATAAATTCAACTTATGATTTTCCAAGTCTAACGTGGCTCACCTATTAAGATGAAATATCTCATCCACTTCATAGCGCATGCAATCACAATTAAACAAACTCTCAAATGTTTCTTAAAGCTTACTAATGTTATTTTTCGAAATAAGGATGGTTTTATAGCAACACAAGTTAAACAACGAACTTCTTATATTTAAGTTTTGCCGGTAATGTAAATAGATTTCAATAAATTGGCTGTTTTTTATTTGCTTCCGGCGGTATTAATATTAAATATTCATGCATTACAGTCAGTTTTTTTTTAGAATTTCATGCAAAATGCTAATTCGATTAGCGTGTTTAGTATATGACTGAGCAATTTTTGCTCAGGTGTTTCGGTCTGATTACCATCAAACTTTCTTAATCATTTCTACATATTTTTCTTGAAGGCCTACTGACAGACTATTTTGCCAATTCTGGTGAAAACAAATTGGAAATTTTGTGTAAATACCAGTAGATACGATATGAAATACATTACCCTAGGTGACGAGTAAAAATTCAGGGGAAAAAATAAAGGAATTTTGAAACTTAACACGATTTATTGGTTGGCACTAGGAGTATTATATTATACTAAAAATCCCCGCCTGTGGGATGTGAGCTCGTGCGGGGGAGGGGGTTAAAGGGGACTTTTTTTGGGTTTAACTTTTATCTCCGCAACTATTAACCTTAGAAACCAAAAAGAGATAAAGGTAAACAACACAAAAAATACATAAAAAATGTTACAACCACTTTTTGCGTATTATTATTAAACAGTTAAACACTAATTGTAAGAGTAAATATCACTTTTGGAATGTATTTCATCAAATAATGTGTAAAATACTAGTCCCAAGAGTAACATGAAAGGGATCGATTTTTTTGTAACTAAATAAGCTTTAATTTGATATAAGTCAAATGACCATAGGTATGATAGTTAAAAATAGAAAAAGAAGAAAATAAATTAAAAAAAAAATGCTCATCACAAAACCCAAACGCAAACATGGCTTAATAACTCCTAAAATATGTAAACTGCTGAAAGGTAGTTTTGAAAGAGTATTAAATTTCCTAAATTTTTAAATATAAAGCTTTTCCGTATATCGAAACTTCACCGAAAAAAAAGCTTTCAAAATTTGAAAATATTTTCCGAAAAGCGAAAAAGGTCCGTTTTTGGAAGCATATTGTCAAATATCGAGAGAACTACTCATCCTACAAAGAAAGATATCAGAAATGAGCTTGTAGATAATTAAATTATCTTTAATTTGATATACGTGCACCGCCCGTAGGATTAGTAGTTGGATAAAAAATGAAACAAAAATGTCCAAATTTAGCTTTCCGGGTAAAAAAAATGTAAGGATCACTCAATACCTCCTAAAGTATGTATTCCGCGGAAAGCGATATTCACAACTTTAAAAGAGCATTAAATTTTAGTACATCTCGATGCGCCCAAAATTTCCTGATAAGCAGCTCTTCAAAACTGGCAAAAAGTTTCCCAAAGATTAAACATTGTCATTTCGATGTTGCATATCGTCTATGTATTCGTTTCACGATACAAGTCATCAAATTATTTTCTATGTAATTTGATTAGCTTTAATTTGAGATATCTGGAACGTCCGTAGCATCAAAAGTACAGAAAAAACGACAAAACTAGGTTTAAAGAAGTTCGCATAAGCGCAGTCGATAAATACTGAAATAACCCCGATTAAAAAATGATCATACTAATAATCCTAGATGATGAGGGTGAGAGCGGTGCGGAGATGTTTTGCGGCTGGCTCTATTTTGTGTTTAAAGCTCGATAAATGTTAATTCTAGAAAAAATGTCTAGGAACAAAGTAAAGAAGATAACATTTCCAATAAAAATGATCGGATTCAAATTTACCCTAGGCTAAAACCTTTGAAGAGAGAGAATCAGAGGAAATGAAAAAGAGCGAGAGAAACGAAGTAATTAGGCACAAGTGAGGAAGTAGGAAGGGGGATGAAAATTTGACATCTCTTGTGCTTCTATATGGACCGGGCGGGTGTTCCGCGGCAGAGAGACAGACTGGAATGTTATTGTTCCAATAGGAGAAGTAGGAGAGGGGATGACTTCTCATGTGCTTCCTGTGCTTTTATGTAGACTGCGCGGGTATTGCGCAGTGGAGGGCGTGTGTCTCTCTGTTTACTTTTTACGACTGGAATTGCTTCAAATAGTTTAGTGTTGAGTATATGCGGATTGCTCCTCCATAGATATTCTCTATGGTTAAAACTTTCAATGGTATAGCGCATACAGTGTACCGGCAACGTGCAATTGTTATCATTAGCGCAGAAGCTACGCAGACACCACCAATACACGCCACACGTGCTCAACAAAATCTTTAGTTGATAAAAACTTTAGAGAATACATGACCATGACCGTTCAGGAAGAGTACCTCCTTTCTTCCTTAATAAGTTAAGCTTTATTAATATGCTTTGTGAAAAAATTACCAGCGGGGGTCTTGTATTGTCCGATGCGGAATCGACATAGTAGCATCCGAACCTAATGTCGCGATAATATGTGAAGACGTTAATTTGCCAGTATTGTTGACAGCACTAGCTCCACCTCAAACCAATATATACTTCGTTAATCTAGGGAGGGGGAAAGTAGAGACAAAAACATATTCCCCATTAGAAGTTCAAAAGCTGACAATCGTAAAAAATATTCGAGTTATTCGCTTTTAGTGGATGCGACACCACTTCATCCGTTTGCATGAAGTGCAAGGCATTAATTGCCAAATTGCTTGGAAATGTAAATGTCGTCCATTCATTACTTGTTTAGGCATGCGAACATCGTTCATTATTTGTACACGACATGCTCTGCCAACGCCATCTAGATAGACAGGCCTGCGCTCAGCTGATCGCGTACGTCATTATTTCCTTCGCCAAGGCAGTGACTGCACACGACGATGTCCCCGGCACGACATATATTTACAATTGGAATTGCGCCAGACGGCATTTTAGTCCTCTAAAAACACACTTTCTGGACACTTCCACCAATTTGGTCGAACCTGCAACCCCGGGGATCAGTCGCAGAGCATCGTGGAACAGTTCACACTTGACAAAATACATCTTTTGACCGCACGACACATTTCCATCGCGCACGTGTTTGTTTTCCCGGATCACTAGATGAAATTTTACTAACATATAAACACTGAACGCGGAAAACGAAAACTAAACACGAAACGCACAAATACCGGGGACTCGCCGCATCAGTCGCCGACCACTGGATTGTGGATACGATGGCGTCATCAGAGGAAATAATTGCGTAATTTAGCCGTCAAAACCAGCAGAGCACAGGCTTGTATATCTAGATGGCGCTGGCCCTGCCCATTGAAGATGTTGGAGTTTGACGATTTTCGGAACTACCAGCTAATCGTACAGTTCATACAACTCATGGTTGTACTGGATACGTACTGTACTGTTCCGAAAATTCGCCGAAGGACTTTCCGTTCAAATGTGTTTAGCATGTTTTTGGAGGTTTGGGTTAGGGTCCAGGTTTCGCAGCCATACTCGTAGCATAGCACTAGTCGTATGATGGTTTTGTATACGCGGAGCTTAGTATTTCTGTGCACATGCTTTGATTTCATTATGTGGAGGACCGAGAAAAAAGTCTTATTTGCTAGCTGTATCCATTGCTTGATTTCGTCGGTTTCGTTGGCGTCCTTTGACAGGTTACTACCTAGGTATGTGAAGTCGTCTACGAATTAGATGCTGAGGTCCCCTACGTTGATGTTCGATTGTGCTGACGTCTTGGTTGTTGATAGCATCATTATTTTAATTTGTCCTCGTTGATGCGTAGTCAAACTTTTTTTGCAGTGGTTTCAAGAGTCAGAAGTTCTTCTACGTCGGTTAGATTTTGGGACATGATGTCGATGTTGTCTGCGTACGCTATCAATTGTGTCGACTTGATGAGTAGCGTTCCGCTGGTGTTCGTATCCATTACCCGAATGGCGTATTCAAGTGTTAGGTTGAAGAGCGTCGGTGCCAATCCATCGCCCTTCTTCAAACCAGTACGTATTTCAAAAGGGTCAGTCAACCTGTTCTGGATCTTGACCTGTGAGACGGAGTTGGTCATCGTCATCTTTATTAGTCTTACTAGTTTTGCTGTTATACCAAATTGCAGCGTGATGTTGTACAGTACACCACGATCCATACTGTCGTATGCTTGCTTAAAGTCGATAAGGATTTGGTTTACGTTAACGTTGTATTCCCAGCACTTTTGCAGGATTAGCTTAACCGAAAAAAGTCGATTGGTTGTAGAGCGACCAGGTCTGAAACCGCCTTGATACTCGCCAATGATTCGTTCGGCGTAGGGTTTTATTCTATTCTCCAGAATTTTCGTCAGTATTTTGTAGGACGCACATACATACTAGTGAAATGCCTCTGTAATTCCCACACCGCAATTTATATCCCTTTTTATACCCTAGACTTTTAGTATAGGGTATATTGTTTTTGTCACGACGGAAATATGTAACACCTTAAAGGAGGCTCCGGAGGTATAGCAATGTATATATATATAAATGATCAGGATCACTTCCTGATTCGATTTAGCCATGTCTGTCTGTCCGTCTGTCCGTCTGTCTGTCTGACTGTCTGTCCGTTCGTACGATAACTTTCGATAGAATGAAGCTAGAGGCTTGCAATTTTGGTAAAATGTTGGAAGTATAATCTACTTGGTTGGTATTGAAAATGGGCATGATCAGGCCAAGAAAACGCCTACCTCCCCTATATATGTAAAATAAATAAATGTATCTATAACTCCCAATTTAATAAACATGAAAAGCTCTAACTTTGGTAAATTGCTTGTGAGGATAATCCTCTACCTTCCTGGAAAAATAAAATCGATCAGTTGAAAACTAACGGTAATTTTCTTACAAAGAGCCCCGTACTACCCTACTTTTCGGGTTTCTTGTCTATAACTCTTGAACCAATTGACGTAGACACCTGATTTTTGGCATCTAACCCTGGGGTAAGAAGCTGCTTGAGTTCTAGTAAGTTGGGCATAATCGGATCAAAGGAACGCCTACCTCCCCTACAAATTTCAAAAATTAAATATTCTTTTAATTACGATAACTTTCGATAGAATGACACTACCGAGTTGAACATTTGACAAAATATTGTTAGTAAGATCTACTTGGTTGGTGTTGAAAATGGGTAAGATCCCACCCAAGCAACCCCTTCCTCCCCTACAAATGCAACTTCAAATAGGCGATAATTTTTGACAGAATTAAGCCAGCGACTTGAAGTTTTGGTCAAATGCTTGAAGTGAGATCGGGTTAGTTGGTATTCAAGATGGGTTAGATCCGACCTAAGGAACCCCTACCTCCTCTAGAAATGAAACTTAAAATAAGCGATAACTTACGAAAAAATAATGCTAGCGACTTAAAATTTTGGTCGAATGTTTTTAATAGGATCCAGTTGGCTAATATTGAAAATACGTAAAATCCGACCAACGAAACCCCTACTTCCCCTACAAATAAAACTTCAAATAAGCGATAACTTTCGATATAGTGAAGCTAGAGACTTGAAATTTTGTTTAAATGTTTGTAGCATGATCTTATTTGTTGGTGGCAATGATGAGCAAGATTCGACCCAAGGAACCCCTATCTCCCCTACAAGTGAAACTTCAAATAAGCGATAACCTTCGATAGAGTGAAGCTAGAGACTTGAAATTTTGTTTAAATGTTTGTAGCATGATCTCATTTGTTGGTGGCAATAATGAGCAAGATCCGACCCTACCTCCTCTACAAGTGAAACTTCAAATAAGCAATAACTTTCGATAGAATGAAGCTATCGACTTGAAAAATTCGACAAATCTTTGTAGAATGGGTTAGTTAATTGATTTTGATAATGGTCAAGATCCTCCTGAATGATTGCCAACCTCCCCTATAAACTGGCCATATAGGAAACTCACTTTTAATGCATGTGGTCGTTACCAATTGGTACTTTTGGTATCACCACTAGGTCTGTACAAGTCTAGGGTATATACGCTTTGGACTCGGGGCCGAAGCTTTGCTTCGGCCTGGTTGTGGATAAGACAGATGATGCTCCTGCGCCAATCGACTGGGATCACCTCGTCCTCCCAGATTCGCAGAAGTAGTTGGTGTATGGCATTTAATAGACTCGTTCCACCGCATTTTAGCAGCTCAGCTGGAATTTCGTCAGCATCCGGTGCTTTATTTGGAGGCTGCAAGGCGAGATTAGTTCGTCTACTGTCGGAGGTTGTGTAGTGGGGCTGCGATCAATAATAACGTCATCGATTTGGGCTTCTTGTATGGGGACGATATATGTTGGACTCAGAAGCTCTTCAAAATAGGACGCCCATCGTTTATTGATGCCATCGGTGTTGTGGATGATGTTTCCATCCTTGTCCTTACAGGGGCTAGTCCTGGAATGTTAGTCATTCTCAATTCATAAAACTAAAAAATAAAATTCGTCTTTCACTGCATCTTCCTCAACTTCAGTCGGGACGTGCACGTTGATGAGCCAGAGGTTGAAAAAATGAGTTTTAATGTGATTCGCACACAACCTTTCATTAATAGGTTTGAAGTCAATAACGTGCTGCTCGAGCTGCTTGCTCACTATGAATGCAACTCGTAGTCTGGATGGCGCAACGGTTAGCACGTTAACCTTCTACGCACTGGGCCACGGTTCGATTCCTACTGAATGCGGTAGTTTTCGATAAAAAAAGGGATTTACGTGTCGGACTATGAGCCTATGGGCTAAATAACTCGGTTGAGCATGTTGTTAATCACACACCTCTGCACAAGACCGTCACGATCTAGAAAATGAGATGATGCTAACTCATCTCGAGGCCATGGTTCAAATTAGATTGTTGGGCCAGTTATTTATTTATTTTTATTTTATGAATGCAACTCCAACTTGTGACCCGATGGTTTGCCGCTTTTGTGTACGAATTCTTATCGTTTATCTCGCTGCCAATCCAATTTTTCTCCTAGACTGCAGTGATGCTCAGTTTGTAATTCTCGACCTGTTGAAGGAGGGCCTTCACGGCCCCCGCTTTGTTCACGAAGCGTGCATTCCATAATTCGCTAAACGTTTGCGTGGTTGTCGTTGCTGATCCGCCCAATCCGAGGCTTTTGTCCCAGGTTTCTCGACATGTAGTAGTTTTTACAAGGATGAGTTGTCGGCCCATCGATAAACCCTATCCAGGGGTGACCTCGGTGACAGCTGCTTCAGGTGGTTCATAACATGCCACAGTTCACACAACTACAATATATTGCAGGTCTGACTACGTAATCTATGACACCCTACTGATCTGGGACGCTTAGGTGTGACTTAGCCATTCGTGCTATAGCTATCCTTTCCTCCTCCTTTCACAACCATGGCTTGAGACAGGCTTCGGCGGAGTTGTTGAGAAATGTATCACGCTCGTCAAAAAAACATGAATAGGCGTTGGTTTTCTGCTTGCCTGAAATCAGTAAATAAGCTGACACCAGAATTTTCATCTTTGCGACCAATCCGGGATGCTACCCAACAACATGTCTATCGAGGGTATTTACAAATGCAAAAGTGGCTCGGTAACCACCTACCGCCTGAGGAGTGGGGAAGGGTACGAACGGTCGGTTTTAGTATTCACCTTTAATGTCAAACGACTCTGTCGTGTCTGACTCAATTTTAAAAGCAGTTTTACAAAGCACGACTGGTTGTGGGGTACACTGCGGATGCCTTAAAGGCCGGTTGACACGTTCAAAGTTCACTTTGCCAAAGTTTGGCTTGGAAAGAATATTCACCATTGTGAATTACCACTTTGCCACTTGTACAAAACGCCGGAATTAGCATTTCCAGGGAATTCACACCGAAACATATTATTCAGCCCACCACAAAATGAATAAAAACCGCCAACATCTCATTATTTCCCTCTTCAGCAACTGTTTTCTGTGAAGTTACCGATTGACAATGAATTCTTTGATGGAAAGTTGAGCACCATCCTACTTCACTTTGATGGGACGCTGAAGACTTCAAAGCACTTTGAAAGAGGGTTGACACGTTCAAAGTAACCTCAAACTGGGTTGTCAACGTACTTTGTCAAAGTGTACTTTGAACGGTCAACCGGCCTTAAGGCTGAAATTGAAATGTACTTCAGTTTGTGGCAATTGTGAGGGTACATGCACAAATGGACTGCCACTAGAATATGATAAGCTTGACTAGGAAGTCACCAACAGTTGCGAGGTATGAGGCAGGGGCGCCTGACGAGTTCCTGCCTCCCATCAGTTGACGAAACCAGAAACCACTGCGAAGGTGATAAAGGCTAAGTTCATATCGCACAACAGTTGGCATACTGTTGCCAATTTGTTTTATGAACTCTCTCCACTGAGTTTTTGATGGACGCAACATGCTGTGAAAAATGTCATTTTCTCCATCACAAAAATTTCTCCGATGGCTAGGACCAGCATATGATGACAATTCAGAAATGACACCCGCATTGTCATAGCCATCCGATTTTTTGTCAGTAGTCAATTTTGAGCTATGAAATTTGACAGTTATGGATGACTAGATGCGACTGTTGTTCATAACACAACAACCTGTTGCGAAGCTGCTTCGATACTGTTGCCACAAGCGTGGTGCGATTTCGCTTTGTGTTATGAACTTAGCCATTGTTATACCATACATACTAGTCAATTGTTCCATGTGGCCCAGTAGACGTTTCGTTGGCATAAACTAGTTTCGACGAATGCAGTTGCCAACATGCAGCTCCTGCTCCTCCATTCTCCGCCAATCTGCGACAAGTCGAATTTAAAATGAAATGTTACGTCATTAATAATACGCATTTTTTTGATTATGTTCAATGACAATGTTCCGTTCAAATTTGCTTTAAATTGATTATACAAAATTTTCATCTTGGTTAATGTCGACACATTGTCCACTTCTAAAATATTAGGCCTACGATAATGTAAAATAGTAAAGAGCTTTTTTGTGGACAACTGCGTCTGCTTAAATGTTACACAATTTCTATATATTGGCCACCCTGTATCTTTTAAAGCATTAGTCCTGATGATGATTGATTTCGACCTTTTTTATAGAAAATTTTTTCAACTTTATTTTGTTCCTGCTACATAATTTATGGGAGGCAAAATACCTTTTCCATAGTCCTCTACGTGGGCGCCCCCTGGTAACGGCAGTGTATCAAATCGCTGACGGCCAAGTCTTAGCGATAAGACAGTTTGGAAAAAGGCAGATGGCTGTAGCCTGAATGGCTGACCAACACCTAAGCGTCTCAGGTTTAGTAGGATGGAATGACATGCGTAGTTGGACCTGCAACATAGTTGTGTGAGCTCCAGCACGTTTATTAAACCATCTGAAACAGCTATCTTCCGAGGCCATCCCCTGATTGGGGTTAAGCGATGTGCTGACAACTCGTCCTTGTTTAAACTACTCCATGTCAAAAAATCTGGAACAAAAGCCTCGGATTAGACGGATCAACAACGACGACCACGCAAACGACTAAAGGATTATTCTTTCGGATCCTGGAATGTACGCTCCCTGAACAAACCGGGGGCCGAGAAGGCCCTCCTTCAACAGGTTGAAAAGTACAAACTGAGCATTACTGTAGTCCAGGAAACAAATTGGCTTGGCAGCGAGATCGATGATATCAAATCGCACACGATTTTTACCAGTGGCAAACCATCGGGCCGCAAACAGTTTGGAATAGCATTTATAGTGAACAATCACCTCGAACCGCATATTACTGTCTTCAAACCCATAAAAAATGAACAGCTGGGTGTGATTCGCATTAAGACTCGATTCTTCAATCTTTGGCTCATCAATTCGCACGCCCCCACTGAAGTTAAAAATATACAGTAAAAGACGAGTTCTACGCCCGCCTTGAGACTCTCTTCGACTCACTTCCAACAAACGACGTCAATTGCTGAGACTTTAACGCGAAAGTCGAAAATGAAAGTTGGCATCGGGGGACCACTGGTACTGGAGGTCACAGTCTCCATGAAGAATGTAACGACAACGGCCAGCGACTAATCGACTTTGCCTGCAGCAGGAATATAGTCGTAAGCTCTACGTGTTTCCCGCATCGACGCATTCACTAGCAGATAGCAGACCTGGAAATCTCCAGACGCACACACCGTCAACCAAATTGATCACGTCCTGATTTGCAGGAGATGGGCGTCTAGTGTGATGGATGTCCGCTCTTATCTTTCCTCAGTGCCTCAATCGAGAATCAGCCCTCCCAAAATCTTTGCGGTTAATAAGCTTCTGAGCGATGACACGGAGGTGGCGTATACTACCGCCCTTGAGGAAAGACTATCGCCTATGCTACACAACTTCAGCAACACAGGCGTCCATGGATTCTGGGAAGAACTCAAGGGTACCATCAGGGATGTCGCAGAGAATGCCGTGGGATATAAAACTCGGCGAGCGCCAAATGACTGGTTCGACGAAGAATGCAAAAATTCACTTGACGCGAAAAACGAGGCCTACCAACAATGGGTTCAACGAGAAACCAGAGCCAGAAAAGAAAAATATGACGAGCTACTGCGAATATCGAATAGAATAAAAAGATGTAAGAAACGTAAATATGATACTTTGACGAGCAGTTGCTGAATATGAATGAAAACTTAGCTAATCGGAACACCAGACAAGCGTACAAACTAGTAAATACAATTAAGAACGGCTACCAACCCAGTACTAGCCTTTGTAAGGACAAGGATGGAAACATCATCAGCGACACCGATGGGATTAACAAACGATTTGCCTCTTATATTGAAGAGCTTCTGAACCTACCATCTCACATACCCACACAAGAAGCTCTCGACGATATTGTAGATCTGGGCCCACCCATACAACCCCCGACAGTAGAGGAAGTTGATCTCGCGTTGCGGTCAATAAAACGAAATAAAGCGCCGGGCTCTCAGCTTTAGCTGAACTGCTAAAATTCGGTGGAAGGAGTCTAGTTGATGCCATACATCAATTACACCTGCGAGTATGGGAGGACGAGGAGATCCCAGAGGATTGGCGCAGAAGCATCATCTGTCCAATTCACAAAAAGGGAGATAAACTGCGGTGTGAGAATTACAGGGGCATGTCACTAGTTTGTACGTCCTATAAAATTTTGACGAAAATTCTGGAAAATAAAATAAAACCGTACGCAGAACGAATCATTGACGAATATCAAAGCGGTTTCAGACCTGGTCGCTCCACAACTGATCAGCTCTTCACAGTCAAACTCATATTCCAGAAGTGCTGGGAATACAACGTAAACGTATACCAAATCTTTGTCGACTTCAAGCAGGCATACGACAGTATCGATCGTGGAGTACTGTACAACATCATGCTGCAATTTGGTATACCGGCCAAATTAGTGCGACTGACAAAGATGACGATGACCAACTCCGTCTCACAAGTCAGGATCCAGAATAGACTTACTGATCTATTTGAAACACGCACTGGTTTGAAACAGGGCTATGGACTGGCACCGACGCTCTTCAACCTAGCACTGGAATACGTTATTCGGGCCATGAATATGGACAACAGCAAGACGCTACTCATAAAGTCGACACAATTAGCAGCGTACGCCGACGACATCAACATCATGTCCCGAAGATTGGCTGACGCAGAAGAACTTCTGCATACGCTCGATACCGCTGCAAAAGAAGTTGGACTACGTGTCAACGAGGGTAAAACTAAAACAATGGCGAAATCGACGACAAGGACACCTGCACAATCGAGCATCAATGTGGGGGACCTCAACAGTGAACGACTTCATATACCTGGGTTGCAACTTGTCAAGGGACGTCAACGAAACTGACGAAATCAAACGACGGATACAGTTAGCTAATAAGACGTTTTTCTCGGTTCTCCGGTTAATGAAATCGAAGCATGTGCACAGAAACACGAAGCTCCGCGTGTACAAAACCATTATACGACCAGTGCTATGCTATGGCTGCGAAGCATGGACCCTACGGGTAACTCAAGCCTCTGGAAACATGCTAGACACTTTTGAACGTAAGGTTCTACGGCGAATTTTCGGGGCCGTTTGCGATTGAGATGGATGGCGCATCCGGTGCAACCATGAGTTGTATGAACTGTACGATGAGCTGCAAGTCTCGAAAATCATCAAACTACAACGACTTCAATGGGCAGGGCATGTACAAAGAATGGACGATAATCGCATGCCAAAGAGAGTAATGAACGCGTGACGAGTCGACGGAGCGAGACTGCGAGGACGACCGAGATCTCGTTGGGAGAGCTCAGTTTATGTGGGCGCCGCTCAACTACTGGGCTTCCAAGATTGGAGGACGCGGTCACGTGACCGAGATAATTGGAGGACAACGATCCAGGCGGCCAAGGCCCGACGTCAGGCTGTCGCGCCACGATGATGATGACATAATTTAAAGTTACAGAGATATATAAAAAAAAACAAGAAACTCCCTTTTAATCCCCTCCCCCACGCGAGCTCATACCCTACACGCGGAGACTTCCAGTGTGATATACTCCTAGTACCAACCAACAAATCGGGCCAAGTTTCAAACCTCCTTTATTTTTTTCCTTCGATCACCAAATATTGGCACTCGTCACCTGGGGTACACTGTGTGAAGTACATATTTGATAAAATGGAGTTTTTTTTTAACGCAGAACGCATGTACAATCTGATAGTTAAAACCAGTTTGCATAGAGTGATCATTCTTATTCACCATGAAAGTTCATTTGAAACAGAACTGTAAATACTATACATACATTTGATATTGACAATTTGAAATTTATCCAAGTGAATGTCTCTATGGTTATAGCTCCGAAACACAGCCAGATAATACTGTCATTGAAACTCGACAGATGTCGAGAAAATCAGAATATGTACCTACTTGTGGGGCATAGCGCGTCAACCCATAGTTGACATCTCGTTAGCATATAGAAGATTTCGGATAGTGCCGGCATACGCACCCTGTTCTTTGTTTGTCGGTTTCTACGACTGGCCGGGATAGGGAAAGGCCGGGATAGGGAAAGGCCGTGGAACTATTCCTACGCCCCACACATGAGGGGGAATGTTTACCTCAACCAAGTCATCGCACCGCCATTACTGGCGGCTTGACTTGGTTAGTAATGGCCAATGACCACTACCGTTACTACACTAAAAATGAACTGATTTGAAAAGTATTGGGCACGTTAAATCGGAAATCAAAATATCTTCAACTTTTACTTATACGGTTTTTCATTTGGAGTATCCGTTACAGAGATATGTGACCTTGAAAAGCGATGTAGTGTGATTTTTCTCCAAAGCCTCAAAAAGTGACGTTTTTCGACTATCGATTTTGATTATACTACTAAACCAAATTTCAACTTTGAGCAATGCATTGGATGTAGAATTTGACGCTCTTTAATTTATATCCTATTAAGTTTTTCGATACGAGGTTTCGTTTAGAAGTTACGAGGAGAATATTAAAAAAAGGGCTCAAATTTCGCGGTTTTTCGCCCGCACAGCCGCTCTGCCACGGGATTCAAGATGGCTCCATCTCTTAAATTGAAAGTATGGACCCCACCAACATTCGTACCAAACGGCATTTCTCTATCATATTTTGCAAGGTGGCGTCGATTTATGTCGCTTAGCGTCCCAACTACGGGGACTTTTAGTATGTGTACCTACTAACTACTCCTAACGAAGTCCTGAAGTCAAAAATTATCGCATATCTCATGCACTCTACAAAGTGTTCTTTGACTGGTCTATTATGACTTGAAAGTTTCCGAATATTACGTGTTAAAGGAAAAAAAAACATGGTTTGGAGATGAAACAAATTGACTTGAACCTTGCTTTACAGGGAAATCAAATTGACACTCGCATGATTACACGAAGAGGTTTTTTGTTTGAAAAAAAGCAAAAAATTTTAGTGTCAGGTTTGTCCGTTTCTTCTTTTCTAATTATTCACTTGATAGGGTGCACGAGCAAAGAAAACACGTTTACTCCCGTTCACGGCTCTATTCAAAGTGCCTTCCTGTCATTCTCATTCTTTATTCCCTCGTTCACAATACTGACAGTCGTTAGGTTCGTATACTGACTAGGTTCTTACTTAGACTAATTTTCATTACAAATTTAAAAATTAACTTTTTATACCCTGGACTTTTAGTATAGGGTATATTTTTTTTAAATATTATTCATGTTTTTATTTTTTATGTATTCACTAGATAGCAGTGACGTGCAGTGGAAATTTTTCATAGTCAAGCAGTTGGGCGCCCTAAAGCCAATTTAGCATAAACAAAAATGGACTGTATAATAGAATATGGACAGTCACAAAAACATTTATACCAAGCGGCTTTAAGCCTTAAAGAAGAAATCAGGAAAGATATAAATAAAATATTGGCACATATATTCGGAATACAAAAAAAAAAAATAAAATATTACTAATAAAAAAAAATGATAAATAAATATAATGTTAATTAAGACTAAGAAAAATTCAGGGGTATTTGAAATAAATAAATATTCTTTCGCCATTGCCATTTATTTGTATTCCAAATCTATGCGCCGTTCTTTAAGTAAAAACTCTTTAATCACATTATCAAAAAAATCGTTTTCTCTTCGCATTTGTATAAGAAGATCCTTTCAACCGCAATTAAATCAAGATCCGAAAGTCGTTCTTGGGATTGGCGATTTCTCAAAAATGTGTGAACGCGCTTTAGTGTTGAAAATGACCTTTCCGCAGTTGCCACTGTGACTGGAATTGACGTTAATAATTTTGCTAAAATATGAACTTGCTTAAAACCGTTTGCGACATAAGGCCGTTTTTGAAAATAATCGAGAATTTTACTAGGATTCGCGTTTTTAAACTCATCTGAAGAATAAATAACTTTTAGCTCATTTTTCAACTTTATTCTGTCGAAAAATTGACCGTGATATTCAATAAGTGAGTCAAAATTTTTATCGGGAAAATTTGACTTGAATTTAGAAAAATAATTCGGTTCAAGCAACTCTAAAAATGAAAGATCTTTAAACGAATGGAATCGATCTCGAATTTGCCCGAGAATAACATCTATAATCTCCCGAAATATCCGCCGTAAATTTTGTAAAGGATCTATCGCATTTCTACATTTCTTACGTGGTGGCTGATATTCTGCTGTAACTGTCGAATAGAAATTATCAAACTTTTTAGAAAAGTCATTTTCAAGCCAATTTTCAAATTCAATAATTTTTTGGCTTGCATATGAAATGTTTACCACTTTGCTTTGAATAATATTAAATAATATATCAGTTTTCGAAAAAATTTCAGAAAAAATTAACAGATATAATTGAAAATCTGACTCTGCGAATTTTCGTAAGTATATATCGGAAAAAGTCAAGGAATCGCCATCCCAGTGTTGAGAACCATTCGAAATTGTCTCAAAAACTGTACAAATTTCATGCTTATGTTCAAATAGAACGTTAATAATACGCGAATGATAATGCCAACGCGTTTTGGAAACCGATGGTAAACGACGATTTACTATATTTGCAAAAAGGTCCGACCTTTTAGTGGATGTATTAAAAAATGATGCGATTTTATTGATGTGCGCGAAAAATTATTTAATTTCCGGAATAAACTCAACTGCTTTAGACAATACTAGATTTAGTGAATGAGCGTAACATGGAACGAAAATTGCCGATTTATGTTTTTCCCGAATTAAAGTCTGAACTCCACGAATTTGAGAACTCATTACTGCTGCGCCATCGTAACATTGTGCAATTAATTTCTTATCGATATTAAAATTTTGCAATTGTTTTAAAATGTGAGAGCTTATTGCTGTAGCTGTACGATTAGCGCTTACATCCAAAAATCCGATAAATCTTTCTTCAATCTCATTTGATATTGTATATCTAAAAATCATCGTTAATTGTTCCCGACCGCTAACATCTGGCGTTTCGTCGACCATTACAGCTACAAATGGAGCCTCCTTTATTTCCAAATTGATTTTATTTCGAACCACATTAGCTATAGCGGAAACAAGATCGTTTTGGATTCTATTAGACAAACCCGAAAACGCTGCATTTGCTTTTATAGAATCTATGTGGGACTCAATCATCGGATCGTACAAGTACAAACTCAAGAAATTTACGGTTTCGATAAAATTACCACGATTATTTGAAGAAGAGTCTTCATTATTTCCGCGAAAAGGAAGCTCCTGTTTTGCCAAAAAAATTACAGTATCGATTAAACGTTTCAAAATATTACGATTACGCTCAACTTTTTCATTATGCAAACTAACAGATATTGCCACCTGGTTACTAAGCATAAACTCTATACGCTGAGAACCAAAATTATCTAATTTAATTAACGACTGAAGATGTTTTTCGGAACTTGAATGCTTTGCTGCTGAGCCCGTAAAATTATTCAAATCACTAAATCCAGCTTTATTCCAAACAGATTTTTCATTCGTGAACAAAAGACACGGCCAGCAAAATAACTTATTTAATTTACAGCTTCCCGTTAACCAAATGTACTTTTCATACGTTTCGATATGGAATTTTCGCGTAATATTTTTTAATTTAAACTCTAAACTAAGATCTGGCTTCGGTCTATCCGATTCTATAATTTCTCTTTTCTTGGCAAAGGAAAGAGTTGAAAATCCCGCTTTTAGTACGAAATCCGTCGCGCAGCAATACTCCGACATAATGCGAAAAGAAAACTTACCACTTTTATCACAAATCAAATCAATTAAATCACTACAAACGGTCAAAAAAACTTCAAATCACAATTTAATCAAAATCACCCGATTGCACTGATTTCCTCTTTTAAATTGCAACGGAAAATCCATTACATAACAAAAACAAAAGCTCTACTGGAAAAATCAAATTCCCATAAACATTCCCTGCATTGGCAACATTTCATTAAGAAGCATCATTGGGCTTTATCCCACACACAAAAGCAGTCGCGCCAGTGCTTGACTTGTCTCATATAAATTTGCGAACAAAACAAAAAAAAATCGTTGCCCAATGTACTACCGAAATCCAAGATTCCCATTTTCTGGAATCAACATGTCTCTAGTATTTGGATGCACACATGGTACATGCATCTAAAGATCTAGGCACATTTTCCTATTCTAAGTTTGGTGTCTATGGTGTGCAAAATGTGGGAGGTTTGAATATTATCTAAAGTAATTGAACGAATGTTTTTTAACCAAAAGAAGGCGCGGATCAGAATTTGAATGTGTAAAGGAATATTTGAATGATAATATGTATTCTTCAGCTTAAAGAAAAACATTGACTGAAATGATGATATGTGTATTGGTGTAAGCAAAGTTTATTATTGAATTGCTTATTTCGGTAAGTCAAGCAGTTTGGAATTGCTTACTACGAGTGCACGTCACTGCTAGATAGGTAGCTTTCTCTAGCGAATTCATAAAAAATAAAAACATGAATTAAATTTAAAAAAAAAGTTTATTTTTAAATTTTTGAAAAATTGAAACGGTTGTATCTCGGAAGTTACGACGAATTTCGGACCGACGGAGGTGTCATTTTATGAAAAATTTTATATAGTTTCAGAAAATGGGGTAAATTTTTGATTTCAATAAGCTAAAAACTCGTAAATTAGAGTTTTCCCTAGAAAGTCTAGTTTTTTGACAAGAACGACAAAAAATGCAATAACTCTGTAATGATTAAAGAGAGAGGGAACATTCGGGCGGCGTTTTTCCACTAACAAAGCAGACTCGCCGCCATTAGTCACCAACCACTGGCTACTTTCGACAGAAACGCATTCAAGCAAGTCAGTCAAGCATATGTAAGTCACTCTATGGCGTCACTGACGAAGGCAGACTAACATTTTCGATGAGCTGATAGCCGGCATATATTTTTAGATGGCAGGGTGGAACATTACTAGTTGACCGGGCGACGTACAGTGGTTCGCATCTTTGGCCAATAGTGGGGTTTTAATTGGGATTGCTTGGAGATCAATCTACCCTAGCCCTATGGTGATTTTGAAGCGGGACACCTTGTATACACATATGCATATGTACATATTTATCATTTGTCACATTTTCTGAACTTTTACAGTTTATGATGGAATAACTCAAATTTTCACTTCAACTGGGAACCTCGTACAATTTTTATTTTCTGATTATGACTCAAAACTACGAAATCCTATGGAAATCCTTTTTATATTTCTTCTTTACTCTAGTATGTATAACTACCAAAATTCACAAGCAGTATAATACGCGTTCCGTAATCGGATTGAATGTAATATGATGGATTTAAAGAGCTTTACATGGTGATTGCAAAGAACGTTGAATTATCCGTGATTTTCCTACTTTACCGAGTTTTTTTGCTTTTGTTGAGTGTTCTTTCTCGTTTTGTTATTATGATCTAATCCGAGTGATTATCTACAAAACACGTTTTTCAAGTCATATCAAGGTAGAATCAAGGTAAATTTTATTTCATTTACTTTTTAAAGCAATGTTGTACAACTAAAGTTATAACACGAATTTCGAAACGACAACCAATGGCAGTTTCGAGTGGAATGTTAACGATGGCATTTTTTTTTCAGTTTTTTTTTTTGTTGCAAAGAAATTGTTTAATTATGTTGGTCAATTGTCCCTTGAATTTTCGAAAAGAAAAAAAAAAGTGTTTTTTTTTGTTATTACTGTTTAGTTATGTTATTGCTTTAAAATTCAGCAATTTAAATTGGGGTTGAATTGTGTTGAATTATTGACGACTCCATGTGGTTAATTGTCGATTCCAGGTGGTTTACCTTGAGGTGTACATAGAGAAAATTGTCGAAATTTCACCTACATGCTTCTCGGTTATTCGCTTCATACGTTTCAAACGGAATCAGAAGCAATAGAGTGTTACTACTTTTTGTTGATGCGCTGAAAACTTTTAGTGAAATGTTGTACGAGGGTATCAAAAAGCAAACATGTCTTTTTTTTCAATCTCATCGTTTCTTAAAATGTAAAACCCAACTTGGGGTCCCGCTCGATACACGTGGAGGACTTGGTGGTGCGTGACTACACAGAGGCCCTTCCAGTTATTATATAATAGGAATTTGGAGTTTATTTGGGATAGTTTTATAATTCCTCTCACTGGATTCCCTTGTGGTGACACATTTTCGCTGTTGCCAAATCTGAACGTGCAACAGCCCTTTTCATGTATTACTTCCTACAATTTTCCCCATCAGGATGATTTGCTTTCCTCTCTGCCACTTATTTCGCAGATGTGGGTTGATCTTCTCATCTCCACCATCAAAGCCAACTCTTCCCCTTATCCGGATGGTATTCCTAACTTCTTTTTAAATCATACTCACAGTACTTATTTAGTCCCTCTTGCAATTTTGTTCAACAAAAGTGTACAAGAAGGTGTTTTCCCATATCAACGGAAATCATCCTTAATTGTTCCCATCCCCAAGAATGGCGACCCAACTCATGCATCCAGCTAATGCCTATCTCACTTCTATTCTTTTGCTTCAAACTTCTGGAACGTTTTTAATAATCATATTTATGATGCTTATAGTCATCTTATCAGTCTAAACCAACATGGTGGTTTCTGTAAAAATAAATCAGCTGTGATCAACTTAGTGGAGTTTGTTAATTTTGTCGCCAAATCATTCGAAAAGCATCTTGATGTCCATATTATTTTACTTACACTGACTTTTCTAAAGCCTTTGACTCAGTCGTCCATAAAATTTTACTTGACAAATTACTCAATTGCCCTAACCCCTTGTGGGGCATAATGCGTCAACTGTTCCATATGACCCAGTTGGTGTTTCGTTGGCATAAACTTGTTTCTGAGAATGCAGTTGCCAGCATGCACCTCCTGCACATCCATGGCCACGAACGTCGTTGTGGACGGATTCGAACCCGAAACACCGATAGTCAAACATGAGACTGATGCCTCAACACACTGCGCTACCGGTCGCCCCTTTCTTCTTATATTCTTGACAGCACCTCTAATGTTGTATTTCAAAACTCTATCTCTTTGTCCTTCTGTCTGTTTTCAGGTGTTCCACAAGGCTCTATTCTGGGGCCCATACTTTTTTCCTTTTTTTTATAAATGATCTGTAATCCGGATGGCGCAACGGCTAGCACGTTCGCCTTCTATGCGTTGGGCCCCGGTTCGATTCCTACTGAATGCGGTAGCTTTCGATAAAATAGGGGACTTACGTGTCGGACTATGAGCCCACTCAGCTGGTAAATGAGTAACCATTTATGGGGTAAATAACTCGGTTGAGCATTTTGTTGATCACACACCTCTGCACAAGACCGTCACGATCTAGAAAATGAGATGATGCTAACTCATCTCGAGGCCATGGTTCAAATTGGACTGTTGCGCCAGTTATTTATTTATTACCTAGTCTAGCCTAAAACGAGGAAAGGCCGCCGGACTCGACGGTATCCCTGCCGAACTCTATCAAGCAGCGCCAAGAGTAACTGCCGATTTGCTGCACCCACTTGTTGATAAAGCGTGGAATACAGAGACCTTTCCCACTGAGTGGAAGGAAGGTTTGATCATCAAACTTCCAAAGAAGGGTAGCCTCACAGACTGTAATAATTGGAGAGGCATTTGTGTGCTTCCTGCCGTTGCCAAGATAATAGCTAAAATCGTCCTGGAAAGACTAAAGGCCCACTTAGAAAGCACAATTGATGAAGAGCAGGCTGGCTTTCGATCCGGATTCTCCTGTGTCGATCACATTAACACCTTGCGAATCATCATCGAGCAATGCGCTGAATACGATTCTCCGCTTCACTTGCTTTTCATCGATTTCGAAAAGGCTTTCGATAGTGTGAACCGGGATTCTATATGGGCGGCCTTGCGCAGGAGAGGCATCCCTGAGAAGCTTGTGGCTATTATTAAGGCAACCTATGACGGCGCTAAATGTCGCGTTCTGCATAAAGGTAAGGTGTCGGGGGACTTTGAGATTCGCAGTGGAGTTCGGCAGGGGTGCATCCTCTCACCGATCCTATTCCTCATTGTGATCGGCGATGTGTTGCATGCAGCCCTATCCGGACTCGACAGAGGAATTCAATGGACTTTGACATCTTATCTACAACATCTTGACTACGCTGACGACATATGCCTACTCTCCCACAAAATCATGGATCTGTCCGCAATGGCGTTAGATCTCGAGAGGGAGGCAAGCAAGGTTGGGCTAAAGATTAATACCAACAAGACCAAGGTTCTTAGCCCGCCGCGAAAAAGAAATCCGACACCTATTGCCATCAATATTAATGGGCAGCCTGTGGAGAAGGTGGACAACTTCATCTACCTGGGTAGCATTGTTGCCGAAAATGGGGGTACGGAGCAGGACATCGCTCGTCGTATCAACCAGGCTAAACGCGCATACGGCATTATGTCCAAAATCTGGCAGGGCAGTTATCTCAGCATCAAGACCAAGCTGGGCCTGTTTCGCTCCCTGGTACTATCAGTGCTTTTGTATGGGAGCAGTACATGGAAAGTTTCCGTAGGAGTTACCAGAAAGCTGCAAGTTTTCGTCAACTCATGTCTTCGTCGAATTCTAAGAATTTTCAGGCCCGAAACAATATCAAATGAAGAGCTAAGTCGGCGTACGGGTCAGATGCCAATCGACGAATTGATACGCAGGCGAAAATGGCAGTGGATAGGTCACACATTGCGGAAGAGTGATAACTGCATTGCTTTGCATGCCATGAAATGGAACCCCATTTCCAACCAAGGCCGACCAAGAGGGGGTCCTCGAATTACATGGCGTCGATCTGTGGCAAAGGAGTGTCAGGTACTGGGTAAATCTTTTGGGGAGTTGCGCCCCATTGCCCAGAACAGAGTACGATGGCGCGCAGGAGTAGTTGACGCGCTATGCCCCGCTAGGGGTTAAGGGAAAGTAGTAGTAGTAGTCTAGCCATAAATACTGTTACAAACTTTTTGAAGCACTGTTCAATAAAAGAGGTGTTATATGTTAAGAAATCATTGTTTATTTATTAAATGCATTGTCAACAACGGAAATTGCAACAAGTTATTCGAAGTGATTGCCTTTTGCCTTTACACAAGCCTTTAATCGAGTTGGCCACTTATCTATGGAAGCACGCACGACTTCAATCGGAAAGTTGGCGACTGCATGTGTAAGAGACTTCTTTAAGGAACCACCATTACTGAGGCTGGATGATGACCTCTTTGAACATTTTGGGCAACTTGAGAAGCTTCTCTGGCACTGCGAGCATAAACCCTATCGTTTTGTTTATTAAATGTTTCTTCGACAGTAAAAATTTTTTCGTCCGTAAACAAAATTTTACGGTGTTCTTGGTTTGCGTACCGGCAAAGTAATCGTTTTGATTTTTCCACTCTATTTTTTTTAACGAATCTGTTAGTAAATGCCCGGTAGATCTACGATAAGCACCCAACCCCAAGTCACTTTTGATGATACGTGAAATTGTTCTTTGGGGTATTTTCATCTCACGCGATAAAATTTTTTGTTTCCGAAGAGGATTACGGCGCACGGCTTTAACCGTTTGAGGTGTTCGAGTAGTTCGCGGACGGCCACTTCTTTCACGGTCACTTACTCCAGACGTATCATTAAATCTTTCAAAAGCCCGATATACAAACATTCGGCTTATACCAAGGGTATGCAGAGACTTAAAAATATCACTTGGTTGCATTCCTACTTTATGAAGTGCAATCATAGCAATTTTATTTTCTTTGTCACCCCAATCCATGTTCACTACACTAAAAATTAAACTCAAATGATGACAAATGCATCAAGCACAAGCGTACTATAGCGATTAGCTCAATTTTTAAGAAATGCAATATAACGGTTCCTTTCTGCAGGGTTGCCAAACCTTGTAACAATATTTATGGCTAGACTAGGTATAAATGTTCTGCTTTCTTTACTTAACAGCCTCTCCTTACTATATGGCGATGATTGAGGGGGCAAAAATCCTCTTCCATAGTCCTCCTCGTGGGCGGTCCCTGGAACGGCAGTGGTCACTGACCACTGCTAACCAAGTCTTCCATAGTCCTCCTCGTGGGCGGTCCCTGGAACGGCAGTGGTCACTGACCACTGCTAACCAAGTCAAGTCGTCAGTAATGGCAGTGCCACGATTTGGTTCAGGTAAACATTCCCCCTGTAGTGTGGGGCGTAAGAATAATATCACGGCCTATCCCTTGCCGGCCTATCGTAGAAATCGGCAAACAAAGGACAGGATATATAGGATAGGTATGCCAGCAACTTATACATATGCCATATATTTTAAGTCAACTATGTATGCCTCTGATAAGGACTGCCTCAACGGTTACGACTTTTGGCTATCGTAAAATTACAAAGATTGGGTTCTGGAATGTGCGTACTCTCCTGGACAATAGATCAGAAGCCCCGAACACACGATTTCTTCAATTGGAGAGTGAATTTCTGCAGTATAAATTATGCATCTTAGGTGTTACTAAGATAAGATGGCGGAACAGCGGAGAGTTTAACTCTCCAACGGGTAGCACTGTAATACCGGGGTAGTAGTCGTGACTTTAGTGTGGGGTTGCAAGGGACATTGTTATTTATACGGATAGTCAGGCGGCTATTCGCTCACTCGAGTCCGTCTCGATAACTTCTAAAACCATTAAGAATTGCCGCGCAGCTCTGGAAGAGGTGGGTGGCTTCTTTAACATCACCCTGTGTTGGATACCGAGCCATAGTGGTTTCGTGGGAAACTGCGTGGCGGATAATCTGGCTCGGGAGGGCAGAACTGGGGGGTTTGACGTAAGATTGGAGGATATAGCAATGCCTTTTGCTATGTGTAAATCGGCGATTAAGGCCACTGCTGTCAACAGGGCCAATACAAGATGGCTCAACGGGGCAACATGCAATACGACAAGGTCGATTTGGCCGATATTAGATTCCGGCCGCTCTGCCGGCCTGGTTTCGATGAATAGGAGGCACATTGGCAGAGTTGTTGGAGTTATTACCGGACACTGCGCAATCGGGGAGCATGCCAGGAGGCTTAATATCCCCCATCATGATTTCTGCAGGAGTTGTGGTGATGAGGAGGAGGAGGAGACCATCCTCCACTTTCTCTGTCATTGTCCGGCCTTGGCTGGTAGGAGGGGCTACTTTCTGGGCTCGCGGATCTTTCATGATTTGGATGACCTTAAGAATATATGCGCCTTCCGGTTAAATCGCTATATCAGTAGCACGGGCTGGTTTGATACGCAGCCCTCTTAAGGAGACGGTTTTTCTTTTCCGGGTGGTGTCACAACGGGCCTTCGGAGGCCTAAGTGTGCTGTGTGTAGCACGGCAGCCCCTTAACCTAACCTAGTGTGGGGTTCTTCTTAACCAGAACTGCATGAAACTTTCTCTTATCCTGGGTTCCGGTCTCCGACAGAATCATGAATGCCAGGTTGTGGACCAAAATGAGGAACATCACAATAATACAATATTATGCTACAACTGAACCCAAAAATGACTTGGCAAGAGTCCTTCGAACCATGTTACATTAAAAGCAGCTGAGATAATTAATCACCCAGATAGTAACATAAATGAAAATTGGGATGCCATAAAAATACATTCTAGCCTCAGCCGAAGAAGCCGCAAAAAGTAACAATTTAAACGCCGTATCAGGTGTCATCAAAGAGTTTACAGCTAGTCGTTACTCCTGCCAACATCCGGTGAAGGAAAGCTACTTATCTTGGAAGAATATCAAATGAGGCGGTGGAAAGATCACTTCGCCGCGGTCTTGAACCGTGTAACGTCTGGTGAAGTTCCCCCTCATATTGATAATTTAGTTAACCATCAAAATGTGCGTATACGGTCCGCTGCCCGACTAAAGAGGAATTAGTCGCTGCAATTACTGCACTTAAGCGCGGAAAAGCCGCCGGACTCAACGGTATCAATGCCGAACTTTATCAAGCAGCGCCAAGCGTAACTGCTGATGTGCTGCACCCATTTTTTGCTAAAGCGGGCAATACAGAGACCTTTCCCACTGAGTAGATGGAAGGTTTGATCATCAAACTTCCGAAGAAAAGTAGCCTCACGGATTGTAATAATTGGACAGGCATTTGTGCGCTTCCTGCTGTTGCCAAGATAATAGTTAAAATCGTCCTGGAAAGTCTAAAGACCCACTTAGAAAGCACAATTGATGAAGAGCAGACAGGCTTTCGATCCGGATTCTCCTGTGTCGATCACATTAACACCTTGCGAATCATCATCGAGCAATGCGCTGAGTACGATTCTCCGCTTCATTTACTTTTCATCGATTTCGAGAAGGCTGTCGATAGTGTGAACCGGGATTCTATATGTGCGGCGCACTCGGTAAGAGTTGCGCCCCATTGCCAAGAACAGAGTACGATGGCGCGCAGGAGTGGTTGACGCAGTATGCCTTATTAGGGGTTACGGTAAAGTAGAACACGCTCTGTTCTATCGAACCTCGCATTCCGAACGGGAAAAAAATTGGTTGTTACTGACTAATCCAAATTCATTTTTTTCTTCTTTCTCTTTCTAGACCACAAACTAACCTGGAAGACCAACATTCAGGAGCGGGTGATGAAGACTACTATTGCACTCTGCTCCTACAGAAAGGCAATTGGAAAAGGGGGTCCTGGGTCCTGCAGCTGAAGGTGGTACACTGGATTTTCACTGCTGTGGTACGTCCTACTACTGTATGGTATAAGCCTGTAGTGGACGTTGGACGATATTCAAAGTAGCTCGTTACTGTAATTTCCTGGGAAAGTTGCAAAGACCGCCTGCGTGGCCCACAACAGGGGCGTTCTGAACTCCTCCGTCGGCCGGATAGGACATGTTGGACGATATTCAAAGTAGCTCGTTACTGTAATTTCCTGGGAAAGTTGCAAAGACCGCCTGCGTGGCCCACAACAGGGGCGTTCTGAACTCCTCCGTCGGCCGGATAGGACATGCTGCTTAACTAGCTCCCACTGGATATTTTCGGCGAACAAATACAACTACTCCTTCGCGGAACTTGTCAGTGAGGAGTACCGGGCACGCATCTAATGTGCACAACCTGGATCTTCCTTCGGAGACCGACTACACCTGTCCGAAACAAGCTTTTGATCGGATCTATACCTGTCTTATTCCATCTAGGAATCTCTGGGCTGATAATGTACGCTTAATGCTTGATTCCATGTTCATCTACACGGACTCTCTCTAAGACGCACGATCGAGTTGGAGTTTACTCAGATGGGCTTGGTATTAATCTGTCGTTCCATCTTCTTGACTTTTCTAGCGTCCTCCAGGCGGAGGTTTCGGCGATTTCGAAAGGCTCTGACCTGATTGGAAAGTCACGCGATGACTTCCATAACTCACTATTTTTACGGACAGCCTAGCTGCGACACTTTCATTTGGATCGGTTCCTACTACGTCCAAAGCCGTTGCAAGCTGTTGAACAGTTCTCACGGAAATGACGGCATTTTCAACATTACACGTTGCTGGATACCCGGTCACAGTAGCGGATGAGCTTGCGCGTAAAAGAACAACTGTTTTCATACAATTTCATACAATTTTTCAACACAAATTTCAAAATTAATTTGTGCGATACAATAACATCCGAAATTAAAAAAGCTTTTTTTTGCATACATACTCGTCCATATATAGGTACATATACAGGCAAACCAACAGCTAGATCTTGCAGCTAATATTTTCGCTGAAAAGTCATACCAACTCATTACGAGAATTTTGAAAGTTGAATGCCTTCAAAAACATGTTTCGTCTGGAATTTTAAAAGTACCTATCTACAGTACACCTGTAATTATAATATTATGTACTCGAGCTCATAATATATCATACGCATAAAACCACTTGCGTAAGATCTTTTCTTTTTTTTTATTGCCTCTCTAAGTTTATTGCGGAGTTCAAGCCGAGAATACGATTTGTAAAAAGTTTTAATGATTATGAAAAGAAAGAGATGAATTGAAAAGATCCACAAAAATCAAATGTGAATTATAAAACAGGAATGGAAATTGAATTCAACGAATTCTTGAAGAATATCGATTTCTCATTTTGGATGTCACAGGACTTTTCACAACACCAGTGCTGATTGAATTTTTAACTTCTGACAAATATTTATATTTTAAAATACATGGAAAACGAAATTAATTTGTTAAATTTGCATGAAATGTATGATATGTATTGTAATTGAGATGAAACATTATTTAATTTTGCGTCTCTACCTATATAATCAAGAATTTGTGTGGGTCTGTTAGAAAATCAAATATACATGTATTGTACAATTATGCAAAAAATACTATTGAATTTTATCCTCCTCGAAAGGTGGCGAGCATTGCTTATAAAGTTAATATTGGTATTTATCTACGTTTACGATTTCTGAATATATTCTGGTTTATATGATAAATTAATTTTTCTAACATATAATATACATATAATGTTATATAATGTATGTCGAAGTATATAATACAATCATATCTATTTATTTATTTATAATCATAATTCAGTATCTTTTAAAAATCGTCTTTTCCATCTCACAATATTTGTTCCTGTTTCAAACAAAAACTAACGAATTATGTCTTCCAGTAAAGTATTTAAATTTCAGATTAAAAAAAACACCCCAGGCAGTAAACTGGAGACAACAAAAATGTTTTAAATTTTAAAACCGTTGATATATGGCTTTGGCGCAATATATACATACGTAAGCGTCCAATTATTTGACTGTAATCTTGCCTGTGTGCCGCTTCTCATTGGAACCAAGTGTTTTTTATTACATACTGTACATAACATACCGGTTATTTGACCCTTACAAATTCAGCCATAAGTATTAGACAGAATACCCCGATTGCGCTTTCAATTGACTCTAATCGCTCATTCAGGTTTTCTGGGTATATTGTGCTGCAATTTTTTGTAGTTTTTTTCTTATTAGTAGTTCTCCTTCCTAGTTAAAAGAAATGATGGTGAACTAAATAGAGTGCATTCACGTAGGTAAATTAGCGCACTCCAAAATATTACGGAAATTCGTACTTTACGACCGATTCTGTCCAATAAAGGACATTACGCCCAGTTTACATGTATTGAGCTAGCTCTTGACTCCCCCTCTAAAACAAGATTAAGGTCGAGGTCTACATGTGGTTTCAAAAAAACTACCAATGAAGGGTATTTCGCTTATTCGCCTAAGCTCGAATATGCTTCGAATACACTTGCCAATAAACTGGCTTGCATTTGTAATATGTTTTAAAAAAATTATTTGGATGTGTTTCATTGATATGTACTCGAATATGTGTTTACATGCAAAAATTTACCGACGTCAGAATTGTAAAGGTCGACTATCGAACTTAATGTTTCGGTTCAATTTTTAGTTCCACCGTGAAAGTCAACCTTAAGGCAAATGAGGGAGGGTATTTTTGTTTATTATCGATAAGTTTGCGAACTATTGTATAATAATACATAATATTATATTAATGTGTACATGTTATACTAACCATGGAATCCCAAAATCTTACCGAAATATACTATTTTCGAGACAAAATTACGCTCAAGAAATACATATGAATATACATACATAGTGAAAATAATAACAAAATAACCTAAAACCATTTTTTTGGCGACTGCGCGTGATGCGACTACACTAGATAACGACTTTTGGTGGACTAAAAAGATGTAACCAAGATTCTTTTTCATATTTTTGCGTGTTTTTAAAGTTTTTTATTTGAGAGAAAATATGGATAACACGCCTTGTCCCCATGGCTCGTCTTTGCCCTCCTTTCTCTATATATACGCATATATATAGAGTGTCCCGCACTGGGTGATCAATACTGATAGGGTGTAAAGGACAGTCTGTGGAAAATGGTACTAAAAGAATTAGCATATCTTAAACCGTTATCGCTCTTTTTGTGATTGTCATCAAAAAGCTTGACTTGCCAAACCAAATCAAAATTTACTACTTTACCTTAACCCCTAGTGGGGCATAGCGCATCAACCACTCCTGCGCGCCATCGTACTCTGTTCTAGGCTATGGGGCGCAACTCCCCAAACGACTTTCCCAAGACCTTACACTCTTTCGCCACAGATCGACACCATGCGATTTTGGGAACTACTCTTGGTCGGCCTTGGTTGGAAATTGGGTTCCATTTCATGTCATGTAAGTCATGTAAAGCAATGCAGTTTTCATCCTTCCGCAGTGTGTGACCTATGCACTGTCATTCAAGTGGCATCTGACCCGTACGCCGACTTAGCTTTTCATTTAATATTTTTTCGGACCAGAAAATTCTGAAAATTTTATGAAGACATGAATTGACGACAAAAAATGCTATAGATTTGTAACGGTTAAAGAGAGAGTATCCATGCCTGATGTTAATTTTCCTCAAATGAACACTACTATTTACAATTAAAGTATTTACCATCAGGAACGGTACTCCCTGTGTATGCAGAAACTCAATCATAGGCCGGAATCTTACAAGAGAGAGAGACTCATTCCGAACCAGGCCCAGTGTGTGGTGTTTAAGTGGATCTCGACTTGGACGTCTAAAATACTGGATCAATGACGATGAAAATTGAACACTTTTTTGCATGTCCTGGAACTGGGAGTATTTAGAGGAGCGTTTGGTAGGCGTAACAGTAAGTGTTCGATGAAAAACTAAAAGAATATGTTTCCTACTTTTGACCGGTTTAATCAAGAATTTGTTCTTTCCTTTAGTGGTATAGCAAACCCATGTGAGATAAACTTCATCTCTCTATTGTTGCCTGGCTCAATGAATAGTGCGGTTTGGGGTATAATCCCTGTGTGGTAGGTAAGGTACCCTGTAAAACTGAGTACCCTACCCTATTCACCCACTTCGGACCGGTACCTTATATAAATTAGAAAATGTCAGAACATACTATGGACTTATTATTATAGTAGATAGTATAAATTAATTTTCGTTATCCTTCTTCATATGAAAATGTACTTAAATTCAGCTTTCCACAACGTCAAAACGGGCGTTTGTTTTTCATTTAATGCAAGCGAATTGCCTAACAACATTTTCCAATTCTAACCATTTCGAATGGAGTCCGAAGCGTATATACCTTAGACTTGTACAGACCTAGTGGTGATACCAAAAGCACCAACTGGCAACGATCATATGAATTAAAAGTGAGTTTGCTATATGGCCAGTTTATAGGGGAGGTTGGCACTCATTCAGGGAGATCTCGACCATTTTCAAAATCAATTACATAACTAACCCATTCTACAAATATTTGTCGAATTTTTCAAGTCGCTAGCTTCATTCTATCGAAAATTATTTGAAGTCTCACTTGTAGGGGAGGTAGAGGTTTTTTTTTTTGTCGCATCTTGCGCATTTTTAATAACAACCAACTAGATGCCAGTACAAACATTTGACCAAAATTTCAAGTCACTAGCCTCATTTTATCGAAAGTTATCGCTTATTTGAAGTTTCATTTGTAGGGGAGGTAGAGGTTCCTTGGGTTGGATCTTGCGCATCTTTAATACCAACTAACACAATCTTACTTCAAACATTTGACTAGTCGCTGGCTTCATTCTATCGAAAGTTATCGCGCGACAGACAGACAGACATGACTGAATTGGATCAGGAGGTGACCTTGATTATTTATATATACCTATATACATTGCTATACTCCCGGAGCCTCCTTTAAGGTGTTACATATTTTCGTTGTGACAAAAACAATATACCCTATACTATAAGTCTAGGGTATAAATATCTTTAGAAAAAGGATCTGAATATTCTCAATAGGCTTCCGGGGAACGTAATTATTGCTAGTGAGATAAATTCGAGACACACATTGCAATTGTGCAAAAACCAACCATTGGGGTAAGCTACTTCATCATAAAATTACAACTAGTTATTACGATACGGTTTTCACTCCTACTCCAACATACAACTGTAGACATTATTTTATCGAACTCTGTTCAGTACCTCTCACCTCCGTCCACACTCACTGACCTTTCCTCTGATCATTTGCCGGTGTTGTTCAAGGTAAATGATCAGTTTATTGAAATTGAAACGTCAAAAAAATTTCTGTTTTATAAGGCCAATTAGAGTCGATTCACTCATAAAACCGGCAATCTGACAAACTTCAATAATTCTAATCTTAACATTACTTCTAAAGATGAGATAGATAATCACTTAGAGAAATTCAATGATATACTCTGGGAAGCTGCGAGGTCGTCAATTTCGCAAAAATCTCCCTCGTCATTATCTAATAAATTTAAGCTTACGCCGCAGATCGAAAAGCTAATAGCCCAGAGAAATTTATTTCGAAGACACTGGCAACGTACTAGACTTAAAATATATTAACAAATGAAATCGCAAATTGATGCTGAAATACTTAAAACCAGAAACCTACACTGGAACAACAAATAATGAAACCGGAAAATAGAGGGCTACGCCCGCAATCCGAGGGTTTTGTAGTGTCCCATGCCAATAGGAGATGGACTGTCCTACTCTTGGAGATGCTTAACCATTCATGTTAAGACGGTATTGCAAATTGCAAGCTTGCTTAAAAAATATTGAAAATAAATTGTTTGAATAATTATTATAGAAAGTAGAGTCAGCGACCAGCATACCTCACTCCTCTCCCAGCAATCTTTACCCTTTTGAAAATGGTTAACTCCAATTCGCTCTACGGAAAACAATATGCAAGTATGTTGTGCTCGTAGTACTAGTATGTAGTACAAGAGACCTGTTATGTGCATTTTTCGTATGGCCAAATCTAAATGAATGTACTACTATTAAATATTACGTGATTATTACAAAACTTGGAGACATTATTGCACATGGTGTTGATTATCGTTGGCCATCGATATTTTCAACCGCGGATGAGTTTGAGAAATGCAGGGGTGTGCTAACTGTAACTATAGAAATATACTATTATTAGCCTATTTCGAGAAGATATCAAAATTCCATAATTTTTTTATTTTCTGTGCTAGTTGAAAGCCACCTTCCTGTATGTTTTCAAATTTCTAAGTGTAACAATCTCGAAATGGTAAGGGGGGTGGGACAAATTATGATCTCATATTTTCCCCTCTACCTCTTTTCCTCTTTCTTCAAATTTGATGAAGACGCAAAAAATGAAATGTACTCGGTAGTACCTTTCTCATGATACCCCACTTGCCTATACCAAATGAAAAAAATATTGATCTTCATTTTCTACCTCCTACCTCCCCCCTCCGCTTCTCTCCCCTCCCACTCCTATCCCACCAATCTTTACCCTTTCAGAAATGGTTAACTCCAATTCACTTTATGAAAAACAACAAATAATATTCAAGTATGCAGTACTCATAGTACTAGTACGTAGCAGAGGCCGGTTATGTGCATTTTTTTATGGATGGTGTCAAAATGTCAAAATTTGAATGAATGTAATATTATTAAATATTATGTGATTGTAATGAAACTTAAAGATATTATTGCCTATGTTGTTGGTTATCATTGGCCATCAATATTTTTGACCTCGGGGCGCTTAACGGGTGCAGGGATGTGCTAACTGCAACTATAGAAATGTACTATTATTAACCTTTTATGATGAGATTTCAAAATTCTATTAATCTAGGTTTTCTACGCTAGTAAAATGCCGCTTTTCTGTAACCTTTAATATTTCTAAATATAGCGGTCTCAAAATGCAAGGGGGGGGGGACAAACTCGGATCACATATTTTCCTCTCTCCCTCTTTTTCCGTTTCTTCAAATTCGAAAAAAAAATCAAAAACTTGAATGTACCCGACGGTACCTTTCTTATGATACCCCACTTGCCTGTACCAAACGAAAAAAAAAATTCGACCTTCATTTCCCCTCTATGGGGACCTCCCCTTAAAGTTGACCTATTACGACGATTCGCTTTCTCCAGCGAATTATAGTAATTCTACATATTTCTACAAAATTTCATGTATGTCGCTTCAGCCGTTCGTGAGATATTCCATGGACAGACGGACAGACAGACAGACAGACAGACAGACAGACAGACAGACAGACAGACAGACAGACGGACAGCCGGACAGACAGACATTTGACCGATTTCATAAGGGTTTTGTTTTTACTACAAAACCCTAAAAATCCCTAGGTAAGAGCTGCAAAGAATTTTGGAATATCACAAAAGTTCTTAAAAAGCGTCGTACCACCAATCTAAGAAGTAAACTCAACACTTTATAACTGATGCTGAAAAATGCCAAGCTTTTGTGGAACATTTTCATAGGCAGCATCTAACTACTATCAATTTCGCAGATCAAAAGACCATTAGTCAAATCAACATTTCAAATAGCTTAAACTTCTCCTATTTTTCACTATCTTCTATAAGGAATATAATAAAATCATCCAAGACAAACAAAGCACCAGGCCCCGACTCTATTTCAATGTCATTTATAAAAGATATGCATAATATTAAATGCCTGCGTTAGGTATTCACACTTCCCAAAGCTTGAGAAAATGCATCCGTTATTTGCATGCCGAAACCTAATAAACAAAAACCATTGACTAACAGCTATCGACCCATAAGTTTATTAAGAGCCGTTTTCTCAATGTCTGGTTAAATCTTATCCTGTAGATAAACGCTAACCGGCTCTCATCTACCGGTTAAGAATTTATCGGACAATAGTTCCAAACAGCTGATACGTCCTGCTGAGATTTTGACAGCTCGAACTATTTACGTTCGCACATTCAAATGAGACAATTAAACTGGTCACAAGGAACAGAGTTCTGGATATTCATTCGAAAGAAACGGATCTGAAACCAACTCAGCCGCAAAATAATGCTGAGAGGTGGTACAGGCGTAGAATAGAATTGAACAGGTGGCAGAATTCCGCCAAGAAAATCGGCTGACTTTCTGGTGCATTAGCTGCGCTGTGGACTGCATTATCATATTTTGAGCGTTGTATGCGCTAAGGTTAAATTTAGTGTCCCGGGTAGCTAACTGGCAGTTTAACCGGACATTGAGAAAACGGGCCTAAGTAGTGTAGGGAAAATATTTGAACGTCTCATAAAAACTCAAATAGTGAAGGTACTAAACGAAAAGAATATTTTGCCTAACGAACAATTTGGATTGCGAAGCAAACACAGTACGGCACACCAAATTGCACGGATAAAAAAGATAGTGCAAACAAACTTCGAGCTAAAACGGTCCACAGGCATGCTGATATTGGATATTAAAAAAGCTTTCGACTGCGTCTAGCATGATGGACTTATTCCCAAAATGCACAAGCAAGGCTTTCCACTTTACCCAACAAAACTTATTCATAAGTTTATCAAATATCGTTCCTTTAACGTCAATATAAATGGTTCAAAATCTACATCTTTCACTCTCCCAGCTGGCGTTCCTTAAGGATCAGCTCTTAGTCCACTACTTTACAATATATTTACTAGTGACATGACAGTTCCCGAAAATTGTGGAACCTGACTTTTTGCGGACAATACCGCCCTACTTTGCAGAAGTGACTCCCCTAAACAAATTGTGTCTTCAATTACAAATGGATTTGGTATTTTAGATAGTTATTTCAAAAAATGGAATATAAAAATTAACACAGACAAAACAGAAGCAATTTTCTCCACAAGAAAACGAAAAACCAGCGAGATTCCCAATCAGCCTTTGCAAATAAGAAATAATACAATCAACTGGCATCCAGAATTTATTAAATATTTAGGAGTTCTTCTATATAAGAAATTAACTTTCAAAACAAACACGTATGCTTTATTGAAAAAATCAGATTCCTTAATCAAATCACTTTACCGTTTAGTTAATAGAAAATCACCATTGTCGACAGAAAATACAATTTTGCTATTTAAAAGTATATTCCAACCGGTCTTACTATTGTATATGCAGCCACTGCATGGGGATCATGCGCTGTGTCCCACATTAAAAAGCTCCAAATTAAACAAAACAGAATTCTAAAGCTAATACTGGATCTACCATATTATTTTTCGACATCAACACTTCATTCAGTTTCAAAGGTATCTTTAATATTGTATATTGTAAAATTACACATATATATATTAATTAATTTTAGTATTAGTTTTAGCGTGCCAACTCATCCAACCCTCTGCTTAATAACTTGCCTTAGTTCACTCAACCATGTCTCTGGTTACTTGGCACTGCCTAACTAATCTTTGAACATCATCATAATGATCTTATTATTTTCATTGTACTAAGTACAGTCTAGTCTGTAAGTTTTATCGGTAGTTTTTATTTAAGTTAGGTATTAAGTTTTAGTTAAATGTATGAATAAGAGGTTTTTAACCCGTTTTCCTCTTACGCCAGTTAGTTTTCCTCTACATAATTTGTTTGTTTAGCACTACACAATAATCATTAAAGCTGCAAGAGCATTGCTCAATCACTTTAAACAATATTCATTGCATTGTACACTCTATAGGCCAGTGAAATTAAGCCAATTTTGGGGCTTTTTAATACTAATTAGGCAAAGATCTGGAAATAATTTTAATCCCTTGAATACATGGAAACTGAGTTTGCACGGTCGTAGAAAGTGAGCTCAACTTTTGAAGGGCGAAAATCCGACCCTTTTTTTTAATATTATCCTTATAACTCCTATAACGGTGCCTCGCATCGAAAAAACGTTGCAAAGATATGTGAGCTTGAAAAGTGATAAAGTGTGATTTTTCTCCGAACCCTCGAAAATTGTCATTTTTTGACTATCGATTTTGACTACGCTACTGAACCGAATTTCAACTTTGAGCAGTGCATTGAATGCAGAATTCAACGGTCTTTAAATTACTCCTGCAAGTCTTTTCGATCCGAGGGCACCGTTTAGGAGTTATAAGGATAATATTAAAAAAGGGCTAAAATTTCTCGGACTTTCGCCCTCCAAAAGTTAAGCTCACCTTCTACAACCGTGCAAGCTCAGTTTCCATGTATTCAGTATCTACGAGTATAGATGGGGTTAAAATTATTTTCAGATCTTTCCCTAATTATTATTAAGAAAATTTAATTTTACTGGCCTACTACTTATATGGTTGAGTAAATATTGAATTGAATTGAATGACCTCTTCCCATCCCAATATCGGCGTCCTTCTTATTTCGCACGTCCAGGAGGCAATTCTTGAATCTTTTACTAATGGCAAAGTGGTCAATCTGATTTTGTGCTCTGCGCCAACCAACAGTGGAACAACTGATTTTGTGGTGGTTCTTATGCTCAAAAATAATACGACCAATGACGAGGCTGTGAAAGTTGCGGAGCTCTACAATTTTTTTGCCGTTGGCGCTACGATCCTCAATGCCGTGTCTCCCCATCACATGTCTGAGCCCGCCTCTGGTCAAGAGGAGCCCCACACCTGATTTACGACCACTACCGGCAGCTCTACCGGAGTACAACATTACAGTACTATCCGTTGGAGAGATAAATTCTCCGCTGTTCCACCATCTTATCTCACTAACTCCTAAAATGTTTAATTTATACCGCAGAAATTCACTCTCTAATTGAAGAAATCGTGTATTCTGGGGAGCTTCTGATCTATTGTCCAGGAGAGTACGCACATTCCAGAATCTAATCTTTATCATTGTACGAAATCCAAAAGTCGTAACCGTTGAGTCAGTCCTTATTCGAGGCATAGTTGACGTTTCAGTAGCTTATAGAAGATTTCGGATAGTGCAAGTTGCTGGCATACACATCCTGTCCTTTGTTTGTCGGATTCTGCGACAGGCCGGCAATCGGAAAGGCCGTGGTATTATTCTTACGCCCCACAGCACAGGGAGGAATGTTTACCTCAACCAAATCGTTGCACCGCCATAACTGGTGGCTTGACTTTGTTAGCAATGGTTTACGACCACTGCCGTTCCAGGGGGCGCGCATGAGGTGGACTATGGAAGGAAGGATTTTTACATTCATTTCATCTCCAGACCATGTTCTTTTCGTTTAATGAGTATTATTCGAGAATTTTCAAACTCAAATGTATCAAAGAAATATACCTTGGAAAGCTATCACAATAGGGTAATTTGTGTCAAATTTGCAGATTTGCCAGTTCAAAGTACCATTATAAAATATTCATTTGAAATTTCGATGAAAAATCGATTTTGAAATTTGTTTTAAATTTGGGAAGTTGTATCTTTGAAGTAACGGTGAATTTCGCAACCGGCAAAAAGTTGTGCAGTACCATATAAATTTACACTCAGAACGACGACTTTAGATTCCAAATTAAAAAAAAACATTTGCTCATCTTCGGCATAGGGGATCCCTACATTTTAACCTTCCACTCCACCCACACATGTTATGCAGTGAAGGGTTAAAACATGTTTAGGCGTTTGTTGCGAATAAAGACGTGCAACTTACGAGTATGTCCTCTAGTGGTATTGATAAGAACTAAATCCTTCTTTTTTTAGACAAACGCAGCACGGCACGCTTCCGAAAACTTTCAGAAACTTTACTTTAACTAGGCACCTGGATAGAGGCAGTCCTATATTACAGGATTTTTATTTATTTATTTAATCTGCAAAATAACTCTTGAAGAACTCAAGAGTCAAGCGATTCCTGTGTATATGTGGCCATCTGTGCAAAAGTGCAAAAGGAAATCCATTTCTCACCTGGTACAGCGAAAATATGAGAGGGTAATTAAAAATCGTCGATTTTCTTGATAAAGCAAATTGAAAACGCGTTATTGGGGAATGATTCCTCACATTCCAAAGAAATCCATTTGCAAATATTTAAGACTGACAAAGTTTATATAAACTCCAATAACATCACGTCGGTGGAAAGGTAATTTTTAGTATTAGGATAGAAAGTTTATTATTACTCAAATAGTAGCCATTTTTCAGTCCTAAATGCCTAATTCTACATTTTTTTCAGCTTATTTAAGCTTCCTAAACCTTAATATTATTTTTTGTCTCCGATGTCAAATTAAACGCTATTGCATCCTATTTTAGGTGCCTAAAATTAACTTTATCGGTATAAGATTCCGAGATCCAGTAATTACATTTACATAAACAAAAACGACGTTTTATTCACAGAAAATAAACTGTATGATCGGCGTAAATTGCATTGCCTGCAGCTAACTCCGAATATTTCCACCTGAAAAGTCGCTTACAGAACAAGTTTCCTGCACCAGCTGTCCATCGAGAATAATTATCGGGGACTAGGAGCGTTCGCTTCACCTGGTAACGAATGGCAAGTTAATCGATTTCATAGATGTCAAATTCCAATTGGGTTATTTATATGAATACCATAGTAAGTATGTATGTATACATTTGGCAAAGACACCAACCTCCCTACATCCGACGAGATTCAATATCATCTCCCTAGATCAAAGACCGGTCAGTTGTGTCCGAAGGATTTTTGGACGTTATCTTACCACTATCCTACTAAGTTTATTCGAAATCAATTATATACTTTCTAAATGAAGGTAAATAGGTATGCCTTATCAAATATGTACATACAAATATGGGTTTCAAGTTGGTTTTGAGATAAACTCTTCTCTCTTCACTTAAAAACCAACGCATGAATGTATTATGTTACAAAAACAGTCATGTTTAAAGGTGTGGTTTGCGGTCGTCGCACATTATTCGCGATTAGCGATCAACCCATAGAGCACGGAGCACTATTTGTGTGTATCTTTCTCATCGTCGCCTGCGATCGACGCAAGGTGGTGCCTAGCAAAACGCACCTTAACACATGAAAGCGTGCATTCATATTCAGGGCATATTACACACATATTACTTCTGTACATTCGAAACGATAAAAATGAATGATTATCAATTTACCATTCCGTTTCTTTTTCTTCAGTACATAATTTCTTTAATGAGGCAAAATTGATGTTGATCCGCTTGATTTGATCGCATACTCACTCCTAAATGTAAAATGTTTAAATTAATGGTATGATACGCCTATACTCGTATTCGAGAAAAATAACTACAAGATAAAATAAACTTTGCGCACAATCCACAAATTGCATACACTTTCTTCAGTTCAAACCGCACGTCTCGTCCTCCCCCCCATAATCCAATACCAATCGTACAGTAGGTGACATAAGTGTTACGAACAGGTACGAGTGCATAGGCACCTCTTTGCAAACCCACAAATAGCGTGTATAATGATCATGCCGCAGCGAATTCCACATGTATACTTGCATAAATGCAGAGAGAAATTTTATTGAATTTACAAAACATTAAATAGTCCAGCAAATAATCTTCGTACCTCACCAAGATTTAGCCTTTTACGTACACTCATTAAAGATCAGCCAAGTATAGCTTAGCTACAAAAGCTAGCGGCAGTTACTAGCTTGGAAAAATTACTCAAGAGTGATGATGCTAATTATTTAGACAGAAACAATTTAGTTAAGATTACAGAAAAACTAGATAGATACATACTCATACTTTCCATAGCACGATCATTATGCTTCAATGAATTTATGTCACAGTCAAAGCCATTTCTCGGACTCGCCGACCTCTTTCCCTTTATTATTGTAGTAAACTTACCTTGACCGATTAAGATCTTCCAATTTAAAGGTATTTATCCAATTTTAATCCAAAAGCATAGGGATGAAATTATTATAAGTATTTTAGTTAAAATGGATTTTCAGACAGGATTTGCACCCGATATTACATGTGAATACGCCTTTATCACTTTTGACTAGACACAATTTACACGCTCTTACGTACATAAGTATATCTTTCCGTAAACTCCTTTGTACTCGTATATCTGAACACGGTCACAACGAATGCAAAATTGCTGAATATAATTCACCGTTACTACTATTCCACTTTTTAACTGGACAACTGTAAGAAGTTAATGGAATTTACCACACGTATTTGCGAAAATCACACACTCGCGTAGTATAAGGTACTTCGCACGATCACGACAATCGGTCACCAAACGTTTCAAATAGCTCGTTCAAAGACTTAGCACTGTTGACTATTTGTTTCTGCACTAAATTATTTCCTATAATCGTCGACGCATGAACCCTTGTATCTTAAGTCTATACAGCAAGGAACGTGAGAAACTTAACGATCTTGACGAGAATCAAACAAACCGACGATCATCATCAGGTAAAAACCTGAAGCGTACTAAAAGACTGATTTTACCTGTTCAGAGTTCACGCTGAAAGACGCCAGACATTCACTGTGGTTTAGATTACTTGTTTTGGTGGCTACAGTAGTGGCCAATGTGGTATGCATTGATGTAGAGGAGGTCGGTGTACATTGGACAAATAAGTAAATACATTATATTTACTTAAAGTGTGGTTCTAATCTATATGCATACATACTGTGCGTTTAAAGGTGTAGATAGACATTCTGATGAGAATGTTTTTTGGATTGCGTCATTCATGAGAACAGTTCTCATACTCATTTACACCCACGGCTATTCTCATTCAGAGAATATGATGAGAACAAATTTCATGAGAATATTCTTATTCATTCTCATACGTATTTAGACATTCTCGTATTGACGTCGCCATGCGAGAATGTCGTCACACTATGAGTTTTAATGGGATATGGTCATACGAATCGTATGTGGATTATCGTAGATATTTGTGAATTACCTTTTACAGTGTCTAAGCAATCATGTCCAAAAGACGCAAATTTCAGCGTTCTGTATAGAACCGAAGGGGTTTTTAGGGTTGTGGCGCTGCAAATTGTAATTTGTTGCAAATTTAAAGTACACGGTGACTCCTTGCGGAATTTTATTTTGTGATTTTGCTTTTTAGGGTTTTGTAGTAAAAACAAAAACCTTATGAAATCGGTTAAATGACTGTCTGTCCGTGGAATATCTCACGAACGGCTGAAGCTATTTTACATACATTAAATTTTGAAGGAATGTGTACCTATAGAATTATTATAATTCGCCGGAGAAAGCGTCGAATGCGTCGTAATAGGCTAACTTTAAGGGGAGGTCCCCATAGAGAGGAAATGAAGGTCACAAAAAATGTTTCATCTGGTGTAGGGGTATCATGAGAAAGGTACTTCTGAGTACATTCCATTTTTTGCATTTCCATTAAATTTGGAGAAAGAGGAAAACCGGTAGAGAGGAAAATATTAGGTCGTGTGGAAGTGGAGGTTAAGCTGGTCGCTGACTCTAATTTCAATAATTATTCAAACAATTTATTTTCAGCTCGCAATTTGCAATGTCGCCTTAACATGAATGGCTAAGCATCTCCAAGGGTTGGACAGTTCATCTCCTATTGGCATGGGATACTACAAAACCCTCGGATTACGGGCATAGCCCTCTATTTTCCGGTTTCATTATACTTAACATGACGTGTTATTTTGTTGTGAGAAAAAGGTTAGGGGTTTGAGTAGAACCCATTTTGTTTTCAGGGGTTTATAGTGCTTCAAATTATCAATTTTGCAAATTCGAAGCACACTTCTTGAGGCAGTGCAGGGATTTTTGGCCCGGCTGCAACCCCTTGGGACTTTTTGGTCCTGTAGTGGACTCAAATCATTTTTATTTTGCGAAATTCCTTGATTTCCCTCCCATGAATGATAGTGATCGTTTTCTTTTTGTGTTTAGGGTTCTGTGTTGGCCCCTGGTGTACTTAGGTTCTCTTCTGTACAGCAGCACAAAGCTCTGAAAACCACTTCTATTCAACACAGAACTCTAAAATTTTACTCAACGAACTAACACGTCCTGTTAAGTACAAAAAAGCAAAAAAAAAATAGATCCCCAAGGAGTCACCATGCACTTAAAATTTGGAATAATTTGAAATTTTAAGGATCACAAAACCCTAAAACCACTTCGGCTTAGCACAGAATCCTGAAATTTTACTCAACAAAATGAAACGCCCTGCTAAGTATAAAGGTGCCTTTAGATTTAGCAAAATCACTCGCAGAACTGTTTCGTGAGGGAAAATTGCGCGTTGTTTGAACGTGTTCCTCACCCGAAGCTAATCTCGCCCTAGGATCTCGCGGTGTGACGCACCCGGCGAGTTCACTATGAGTTCCTCGTACGCAACTACACGAGACTCATTCTTCGCTTTCGCCTTGGGTTGCTGATTCCGAACCTGAACTCAAAAAAGAAAATCAAATTTGGGGTTGCCCACCCCAGAATGGTAGCCATGTTTTCATGGGAAAATACTCGTCCGATCCGGCTGGTTCGAACTACAAGGAAAATTTAGTTCGCTGATTCCGAACCTGAAGTCAAAAAAGAAAAAAAGAAAAATGTTGGGGCTGCCCACCCCAGAATGGCAACCCTGTTTTCAAGGGGAAACACTCGTCCGATCGGGCTTATGACTTAAGACTCGTAATCAGCTACCAAAACGACCTCCTAATAGTTGCTCCCACGGGAGCCGGTTCTATGCACCGGGGGCACCCGTTCACCACCAACGGCCAAGGGCTACCAAACCTCCTCAACGCCAGTAGGCGTTGCTATTACAACAATAACAACGCCCTAATAGTTTCTTCCGGCAAGATTGTCCGTGTTTTTCATTTCATTTTATAGTATCAATTGTTTTTCGCCCCTCAATAGGCCAGTAAAATTAAATTTTATTAATAATAATTAGGGAAAGATCTGGAAATAATTTTAATTTCTTCTATAGATACTGAATACATGGAAACTGAGTTTGCACGGTCGTGGAAGGTGAGCTTGACTTTTGGTCGGCGAAAATCCGAGAAATTTGAGCCCTTTTTTAAATATTATCCTTATAACTCCTAAACGGTGCCTCGGATCAAAAAAACTCGCAAGAGTAAATTAAAGACCGTTGAATTTTGCATTCAATACATTGCTCAAAGTTGAAATTCGGTTCAGTAGCGTAGTCAAAATCGATAGTAAAAAAACGACAATTTTCGAGGCTTCGGAGAAAAATCGCACATGATCACTTTTCAAGCTCACACATCTTTGCAACGGATGCTCCAAATGAAATTAGGCTCATTTTCAACATGGTGGCGGGGACCGTGGTGTTGGGGGAAAATAAAAAACTCGAATTTTTAAACAATGTACCATCTCAAAAAATATATCAAAAATCGAAACTACCCTAATTAAAGCAACCAGCGTTATAACAATTTGACTGACCCAAGTAATTTAACCTTTGCAAAATCACCGACTTTTTCTTAATAAAAACGCAATAACTCAAAAACTATACTCGGTAGTATATTCTAGTAAAGACTGAATCGCATGACCCTCAATGAAGGATCCGTCCTGCTTCTTAAGCTGCCCGATACCGTTACTATGCTCCTTAGATAGACCTTTTTGGATGCGAGCCGCTTTAGGTAGCAACTGGATGCTCTTTCAGCTCTTCCGTTTGGAGCGTCTGTTGAGGAGGTGAGCCTATTTCTTTTTTCGCTCCATTCATTATTTCTCTTGGCCCTATTGAACTTCCTCCTAACCTGGGCTCTTTTTCGCGCCAGTTCTCAATTCCAAATAGTACGATAAAATATCCATATCCTGGCTCGAACTAGAAAAAATTAACCTAAAGCTAACTTTTTTTTAGTCTCTAGTGGACGAAGAGTCTAAATTGCATTTTTATTATATTGGTTATATTGGTCGGAAGGGCCCAAAAAGGACCAAAAAGGGGGGCTATATTTTGTTTCATGGACTATAGACATGTTGCGTGTCATATCAAAGGGGATAATGAGTACTTTCCTTTTCTGGTATTTTTTCGTTTGAAATAGCTATAACGAAGCGATAGGCAAAATAGGCAAAAAATTCTAAAAACTGCAAAAAAAACTACATTGCATGAACTATCGTTAAATATCGCACGATTATTACGAAACATGACACAAGCGTATAATATTGTTTATCATATGAATACACAAAATTTTCATATTTCTCAAAAGCAAGCTAATAATAGTATATATAGCATTAATTTCTATAATTTCAGTTATTGCTCGTCTGCGCTTCCTTCTTTCAACCTGGGAGAATTATTGTATAACTGCCAAATGATAAATAAACATCATATACAATATTTCTGCCAAGTTTCATATCAATGGTTTAATATTTAACTATGTTATTTGTATCGGACTCATCACCCCATAGACTGAAAGCTTCTTTCAGACGACCGACAGCCAGATGTGGAAAACAGATTATGTGTGTATTGTGCGTACCTTTTGTTTTAAAATTCAAAATAAAGTAATTATTTTCAAGAGTTAGGAAACGATAGAAAAAATATTGGGCGTAAGGATGGCAAGAGGGATATTATCGGGGTATCATCGTATGTCGTTTGGTTATGGTTTGCTTGCCATCCAAATGCATAGGTGACCGTTATTTTTTCATTTGGCAAGAATTGTGTGTTGTGAATTCCGTGGTAATCCATCAGCAAGATTGAATTAATTTATGAATACAGTTTTGCCATTCTGGACTCTTCTTTTGCCATTTTGACTTCAGATCGGCAATCGGCGACCCAAAAAAATCTCTACCAGTTTCTTCCACCAAGAATAAACGTATAAATTTCCTAAAAAATTTTTAAATGTTCTTAAACTGAAAATTTAATTTCTTTTCGATTTGTTGTTGTCTATACTTGAAATGCTTTGAAAGAGTTTCTATAAGAAATAATATTCAAAATGTTTAAAATTCCAACTAATATCGATACAAACGACATAAAGGCAAGGAGTTGTAACGGACGGTTTGGTGGGCATCCGAAGATGCCCGTGGGGACGGAGCCTAAGGTAGCATAATTGACCGTGAAGGTCGGGCCGTGCCATCTGGCGAAGAAAAAGGCCCCTCAACGAGCTAAGCAGCGGCCTATGCTTGCTGTAGCTCAGTTCGGGAGATGTGGGCGGGGTTTTCGCCGCTCGTTGCCCCTGTCCTTTACGTATTAACAAAAATTCATAGGCCTGGGGAAGACAACACAAACAGGGGAGGTAAAAATGGGGAATAAAAAAAAAATAGTCGATACGAATGGAATGGTTGTCGGACGGATCAGACGCCACACGGTCGCACCTGGGTCCGAGTGTAATGGGACCCTCGGCCGATGGTTTCGTACCACCAACAGATCACTACTCATCAGGTGCTGCCTCGATCTGCTGGTGGGAGCAGCACTACCAGACCATAATATGGTTCATTACAGGTGGTTCATTACAGGGCAGCTTCTAATTCGAGGCCTGCCAAGAAGAAGAAGCTGAGGACAAAATGTGCTGCTAAACAAAACAAAAGCGAGCTGGTGACAGGAGCCGACAACCATTGTAGAGGGGAAAAATTGGCATAGCAAAAAAAATACTATTTTACATTTCCCAATTATTCAGATGATCAACAGGTTACAAAGATTTCTGAGGCCAGCAGAGGCGCAACACTGCATTCCTTGCCGTAATTCACTCATAAACTCTGCAAGCTGCTGAGCAGATGAACAACAGAAAAATGCAATACTGTGTAAATAAATTTTTTTAAGTTACCTAGAAGGACAATCCTGGCAAACAAAAAGGTATCCAGGGCTCCTCCGCGCTTCGTCCGGTCACCGAAGATGCTCCAAATGCCGGCAATTCAAAGCATTTATGGAGGCCTTAAATACGTGGCTAAACCACAAAAGACAAACACAACACCAGGACTGCCTTGTTGAACTGACTCTAAAAGGATAATCTACTCTATTGGAAGGATTGGGGTGCTACAGAGGAAAGCACAGCTACTTGAAGGGAAAATACGTGAAGTAAAAATGGCTAAGTCCTAAGACTTAGAGAAAGTAGCCTTAATGTGCTTGTGGGGATACAAATCGGTGGAAGGACTAAAAAGGAACCCAAAGAGGTCCTTCTTAGTCCTGTTCTGTACCAGAAATGGGCCCCACGTTGGGCGCCAAATATGTAACGGACGGTTTGGTGGGCATCCGAAGATGCCCGTGGGGACGGAGCCTAAGGTAGCATAATTGACCGTGAAGGTCGGGCCGTGCCATCTGGCGAAGAAAAAGGCCCCTCAACGAGCTAAGCAGCGGCCTATGCTTGCTGTAGCTCAGTTCGGGAGATGTGGGCGGGGTTTTCGCCGCTCGTTGCCCCTGTCCTTTACGTATTAACAAAAATTCATAGGCCTGGGGAAGACAACACAAACAGGGGAGGTAAAAATGGGGAATAAAAAAAAAATAGTCGATACGAATGGAATGGTTGTCGGACGGATCAGACGCCACACGGTCGCACCTGGGTCCGAGTGTAATGGGACCCTCGGCCGATGGTTTCGTACCACCAACAGATCACTACTCATCAGGTGCTGCCTCGATCTGCTGGTGGGAGCAGCACTACCAGACCATAATATGGTTCATTACAGGTGGTTCATTACAGAGTCGGGGAACTTTGGGATTTGGATTGGAGTTCGGCAGGGGTGTATCCTCTCACCGATCCTCATAGTGATTGGTGATGTAGCACACAAAGGAATTCGATGGACCTTAACATCTCATCTGCAATATCTTGACAACGTTGACGACATATGCCAAGTCTTCCACAAAATTATGGATCTGAGCGGAGCTTGAGATCTCGAGAGTGAGCAAAGCACTGTTGGGTCAAAGATTAACACCAAAAAGAACAAGGGACTTATTCCTTCGTTATAAAAAAGAAATGCAACTCCTCCTATTGCAATCAATTTTAATGGATAGCCTGTGGAGAAATTTATCTTCCTAGGTAGCATTGTTGCCAAAAAATGGTGGTACATCGCTTATCGTATTAACCGTGTTAATGAGGCCAGATGCGCGTTCGGCATGCTGCCTAAAACCTGGCAAAGCACTCACCTCAGTGTTAAAACCAGTGAGAGTTTTCGCCAATTCTTGTCTTCGTTAAATTTTTTCATCCGAAGCCGAAACAATAGCTGCGTTTTTTTGCACAGAGCAGAGTGGAGCAGGTTAAGTGACAAAAAAAGCCCTATAGAGCATATTAGAGTAGCGAAGACAAAAACGGGGCATATCTTTGCTGGAAGTGTTTCTTGGTTAAGTTTAGCATTCAAACGTTATCATCGTCATCGGGCTCGGTGACCATGGTCGTTCGGTCACCGCTTTACGATACTAATCGAGAGCTCGGAGTTCAAATTTCGGCGCGATCAAAAACTGCCTGTGAGTACTAATAGAACTCTTACAGTGCTCCGAGCTTGTCAGTTTAAAGACGGCGCGGATAGGAGGCGCATGCCAGCAGCTGCACTTCCGAAAAGTAGATATGCTACCGAAACATCAACAAAGCATAGAAATGCTAAAGATAAATACGCGCCCATGCCTCTGGAAGGGTCAAGGCAATTAACAAACGTCAACTCAAATTTCAAGAGGAAACTTAAATCCTTTGTACATATGCAATCGGGAAAATTTCCTTTAGGTACAAAATTATTTTGTATGTTTGCTATTCCATATAACTACACAAAACGAACATTTTATTGAAAGAAAATGAATTTTATGTGCTTCCCAAACTGTAAACTGCCCGAAAACTTGGACACTTGCGCCGTCTGCATTTCAAAACGACTACTTACAGAGTATAATTCTCGCACTAACCTTCTATCCAGAGCAACTCAGGTCAAATTATTAGTGTAATTTTGTGGTGTTAACCTGCTCTGCTCTGCATGGGTGTTAAAAAAATGCGCCTAATATCAAATGAAGAGCTCAGTCGGCATACGGGTCAAATGCCAATCAATGAACTGCTACGCAGGTGAAAATGGCAGTGGATAGCTATGAGTATCACTTTTCCTCTCCCTATGAAATATTCAAACCCTCGTTCTCTACAGCATATTTAACAACAGAAACATTTAAAATAAATATTAATTACCACCTTTTACTAGCCTGCTTTGCTTTTTATTCGCAAAACCAAATTCGTATACAGTGCTGGAAGAAAAAAGTTGCTCAAACTATTTATTCACTTTTCCGCAAAAATTCCTCGAAATTGTTAGAGTTACGGTGCTTTATTGGCTCAGGTTATAAGAAATTATGTGTATCTTGTCTAGAAATAGTGAAAAGTTTTGAAAGAATTTCACTTAGTTGGTGATAATAGGGTAATAAGCAGGAAAGTGAAGCCTATCCCATGCAACCCAGAATTATGTCCATGAACTTTCCACTAACCGTAAGAGCCAAGTTATCGGCGTATCCTACAGTGTGTACGCCCATCCAGTCCAGCTTCCAGAGAAGACTGTCTACGGTGATGTTCCACAGTAGAGGTAAAAGAACACCTCCTTGTGGGTATCCTCGGACTACCTTACCTTGTATTCTGGCACCTCTACTGCCAAGATTTATCGCCCTCTGCTTAAGTATAGAGTCGATCCACTTAATTATAGTAGAATCAACCCCGTCTCAGTCAGGGCGTTCCTTAGTTTGATTAAGGAGATTTTATCAAAAGTGTCCACAAAAGTAGACATAGCGGTCCCGCCATTACTAATCTCTTTCTGCAACTCTAACAAGTTCGTATAGAGGGATTTCCGTAGATCTGCCTGCTCTATAGGCATGTTGGCACCTACTCAGAGGACCATCCATTGTTTTCAACAGGAATGATGTAAGGCTAACCGGCCTGAAGGACTTTGCTTCTGTATAGTCCTTTTTTCCGGTTTAGACAGGAAGACCACCTTAGCCCCCCTCCATGCCTTTGGGATGTAGCCTGTAAGACAGGCGACGAATATGTTTCGAGTCCTATCTAGTAGAGCACTCATGTCCCACTGTAATAGTGCCGGGAATATTCTGTCCATTCCAGCCTTTTTAAATTATGCAAAAGAATTTATAGCACTTTTGACACCATTTAGAGTTATTATCATCTCACCTTGTTGTCGACTCCCCCACCAGTCCTTTTGTTAGTTTTGGCCCATGGTTGGTTTGACTCGAAACTTCTAGGAAATTGTACCTCCATCAGCGACTGCAACGTTTCTTCCACTGTTTCTGTCATGGTACCATCAACTTTGCGTATCAGCCCCATTTTCGAAGCAGTGTCTTTTGATATCATCTTCTGTAATGCATACTTCCAACGTATCTTTCATGCAAGAGCAGAATTCCCTCAACGTATTTCGTTTCCGAACAGGTAAGGTTAATTTCAGCTCTCTCTTTTTATAAGTATACAATACTTCCCAAGAGTGAGAGTCTTTCTCCCTCATGTACTTCTTAAAAGCTTTCCTTGTCTCTGTTTTCATAGACTCCAGTTCCCTACTCCACCATGGTGTTGGTTCCTTTTCGACCACTACTGTGGAGGTACAAGCGTGTTCGAAAGCGCGATCGATAGCAGAGTTCAGTTGTTTCACTGTTGGCTCTATCTCGACCGTATTCCGAGGTCTGTCTTGAATATTCTCGACTTGTTCCAATAAATATGCCTCGTACTTAATACGATCAGTATTTTTTGGCGCTATTATACGTTTGCCTTCGTTACTTCGTTTTATGCCATACAGAATTTCCAACTGGATAACCTTGTGATCAGACATGGTTAGCCTGTCCATTACTCTTCAATTCTGAACCCTGGCAAGCATATTAACAGAGCTTAGAGTAATGTCGATCACCTCAGCCCTTCGTGCATCAACGAAGGTGGGAGCCACCCCCTTCTTTGCTACCAGCAGATTGTACCTTTCCACAAATTCTAGCAGTTGTTGTCCTCTGGGAATATCGTCTGTGCTGCCCCACACAGTGTTGTGTGCATTGGCGTCACAACCTATGATCAGGGCCATATCTCTTTCCTTACAATATCTTACCAGATTTTCTACTTCCTCTGATGGAGGTGGTTCTGGTACATCATAAGGGAGATATGCTGATGCAATTAGGAATGATCCTGCACCACTGCCGATTATTACTACCGTAAGATCAGGCGAGCAGAGATGCATCATTTGTACTGCACGTATTCCATGACGCACCAGCATGCAGGTACTTATTTTACCGTCCACTTGTGCATGGTACAGATTTGCGGTTTGTTGTGACAAACCCCTAATTTTGTTATGTACTCGTAAAATCCATGGTTCCTGTATCAAAGCTTTGTCCAGTTTTTCTTCCTCAAAGTAACTCGTCATCATCGCTGATGCTGCTTTGCTGTGATGAATATTCAACTAGCACACAGTAAGTGTTTCTTTGTGCGGGACCGCCACCATCCCTGATAGACTCCTCCCTGCGGATTCATCTACCCCCGCCCCAACTTGGGCACTCAGCTCACCGGTCATTCCTCTTGAATTTCATGATGACTTGATCAAGACCGCAGTTAAGTCTTTCTCCTTGCGGGTGTTTCACTAGGTCTTTCCACGAAGACTCTTCTCCTGCGTCCCATATACTCATGCATGGAGTCGTCTAGTGGGCAGCAGTAAACATCGCGTCTTATTGAACATTGTTGAAGAAGTGTTTGTTCTTTTTTTTTGTTGGAGAAGGTTCAGGCTGGGATATATTTCCATCAGGGGGGCTCTTAGAACTACTCCAACAGCTGCCCTTGAAACTATGCTAAATTTGATTCCTTTGGACATTTTTGCCGAGCGGCTGGCTGCTGGTGTGGCCATCCGCCTTTATGTAACGGGTCAGTGGACTACTACCACCACAGGACATTCGGCTCTACTGAACAGCTTTGATGTTCCTGAAGTAACGGATTACACCTCTGCTAAATACTTGTTTGAAAAGAACTTTAAAGGTTCCCCTAAACCAGCGCGGAATACGGAACCCATTTCGTCTCCCAGATTAGTATAGTGTTCTTCGGGCGGAGTTCACGGTGATTTATGAAGCTCTATTGTGGCTTGGGCATAATGTCGTGACAGCTAGGGATGTTATAATTTATACTGCTAGTCAGTTGTAATGGACGGTTTGGTGGGCATCAGAAGGTGCCCATGGAGACGAAGCCTAAGGTAGCATACTGACTGTGGGGGTCAGGCCGTGCCATCTGGCGAAGCAAAAGGCGAATTAACGAGCTAAGCAGCGGCCTATGCTTGCTGTAGCTCAGTTCGGGAGACGTGGGTGGAGTTTTCGCAGCTCGTTGTCCATGTTCTTTACGTATTGACAAAAATTCATAGGCCTGGGGAAGACAACACAAACATGGGAAGCAAAAATGGGGAATAATAAAAAATGGAGCGCTAAGGATGAAATGGTTGGCGGACGGCGCAGAGGAACTCGCGCTCGCATCGAGGCCCGGGTGTAATGGGACCCTCGGCCTCTGGCTTCGTACCACCGACAGAATACTACTCATCAGGTGCTGCCTTCGATCAGCCAGTGGAAGCATTTTCTCCAAGAATGGAGAAAAGAGGGAGAGGGGAAAATATAAGATCATAATTTGTCCCACCCCTCTTGCATTTCCAGACCGTATGAAAACTTACAGGAAAGTGGTATTTCACTAGCATAGAAAACCAAAAATAATGGAATTTTGATATCTTCACAACATAGATTAATAATAGAATGCATCCCCAAAACACACCCGAGCTCAATAATATTGATGGCCAACGATAACAATCATCGTAGGCAATAATGTCTCTAAGTTTGGTGACAATCACATAATATTTAATAATAGAACAATAGAATCACTTAAAATTGGGCATTTTGACACTACCTAGTCTAGCCATAAATATTGTTACAAGGTTTGGCAACCCTGCAGAAAGGAACCGTTATATTGCATTTCTTAAAAATTGAGCTAATCGCTATAGTACGCTTGTGCTTGATGCATTTGTCATCATTTGAGTTTAATTTTTAGTGTAGTGAACATGGATTGGGGTGACAAAGAAAATAGAATTGCTGTGATTGCACTTCATAAAGTAGGAATGCAACCAAGTGATATTTTTAAGACTCTGCATACCCTTGGTATAAGCCGAATGTTTGTATATCGGGCTATTGAAAGATTTAATGATACGTCTGGAGTAAGTGACCGTGAAAGAAGTGGCCGTCCGCGAACTACTCGAACACCTCAAGCGGTTAAAGCCGTGCGCGAGAGAATTCGCCGTAATCCTCTTCGGAAAAAAAAAATTTAATAAATAAACAATGATTTCTTAACATATAACACCTCTTTTATTGAACAGTGCTTCAAAAAGTTTGTAACAGTATTTATGGCTAGACTAGGTATACACACAAAAAATGCACCTACCGGCCTCATGTACTATACAGATGCGAGTACTAATTATGCATATTGTTGTCCGTAGGGCGAATTGTAGTTTAACCATTTTTGAAAGGGTAAAGATTGGTTGGAGAGGAGGGGAGAGGTCGGCTGGTCAATTTTCATTTTTTAATTTTTTTTAATTTTTTGCAATTTGCAATGTCGTCTTAACATGAATGGTTAAGCATCTTGAAGAGTAGGACAATTCATCTCGTATACATATGTACATATCCATCTAGAGTAAAAATTATTACTTTGAGGATTGAGAGATGGTGTCTTTTTTATGAATTAGCATGAAAGATACTATACAATGGGTAAGATACTTTAATTATGGTGTTTTAATCCATCTAAGTGGTACCAAGAAGAGCGAGGAGCCGATATTTACACCAAAATAAGCGCTTGCTACAAAGCCCTCGGATTGCGGGTATAGCCCTCTATATTCCGGTTTCATTTTTTCTTCCTCATCCTGCCTCCCCTGTTTGCGTTTCCTATCCCCAGGCCTATGAATTTTATTAATACGAGTATGTAAAGGACAGGGGCAACGAGCGGCGAAAATCCCGCCCACGTCTCTCAATCTGAGCTACAGCTGCTTAGCTCGTTGAGGAATCTTTTTCTTCGCCAGATGGCACGGCCCGACCTTCACGGTCATTATACCACCTTAGGCTCCATCCCCACGGGCATCTTCAGATGCCCACCAAACCGTCAATTACACAGTCGGTGATTAAATCGCTTGATGCTACGGAGGCCAATTCGGTGTCAGTAGTGAACTGTCGTAACTAAATCTGGAAGATGGGTATTTTTTCAACATTACCCTGTGTTGGATTCCAGCTCAGAAACGGCAGGTCAGATGGGCAGGCTCGTGAGGGCACAATCGTTATGGTCAGCGAGAGCTTCCGTGACATAAGGATGCCTCTGGTAGCTTGTAAATTGGCTTAATGACTGCTGCGACTGACAAAACATTCACCAGATGGAGTATTGGAAGCACATGCCATGTTACTAGGCAAATGTGGCCTACATTGGACCCTTACCGCTCTTCAGATTGCTGCGCTTGAATTAAAAGCACATTTGAAATGTTGGCGGCTGCCATTGCCAGCTCCGCACAATGATTATTGCAGAAGCTGTGGTGACGAGGATGAGGAGGAGACTTCTTTCTATTTGCTCTATGCCTGTCCTGCCTTGACTGGTGGTAGGAAGGCCAACCTTGAATCGTACTACCTCACGGATTTGGATGACCTGAAGAAAATGAGTGTATTTGTATTTGTATTTTGTTATTGCCCAACAACAAAATACATAGGAAAACCGCCAACCGCTAGCTAGAAAAACGGCCTTTAAGCTTCGTCTTGCTAGACACGACTCTGCGATGATCGCAGGCGACGATCGAAAAATATACACAACTAGTACTCCGTGCTCTATGGCTTCATTGCTAATCGTGAACAATGTACGACGATAGTGTTCCTAGCAAACCAACTTTTAGACACTTTAAGCTTCGTATATACATATACGAGTATGAGCATTGGTGCGCGAATGCTCATATGTGTACGTGATATTTGCGCGCACGAACGCTGTGCGCGCACAGAATCTAGTCCAGACCAAATTGCACGCACAAAAGTTGTGCGGACGAATGCTCATATGTATAGGAAGCTTTAGCCGCTGACGTCTGCAGGTATAATATATATATGGATTTGAATTGGAATCTTTACGATCTATTTTGGAAGATCACCAAGTCCAAGCGGTGGAATGTAGAAACCACTGCTCATTCTGCCGTTCGGACTTGGAAACCGCGCCGCTGCACCCGCTGTGTGGAAAATGTCAAGAGCGGTAGCCGATCATATTGCAAAATAGGTCGTCCCAATTGAATCCATGCTATTCATGTTACAAGCTAGTAAACTGTGACAGCCGCCGCTGGTGACCGTTTATACACACGGGGAGCCTGCTGCTGAAAACATTTACAAAGAGGTTCTAACTTATTTTCCCACTTTATTTATTTCGCAATTAATCGTGTGTAGTATAATCTTAAAATTTTATTTTGCTAGACGCGACTGAGCCACTTTCGTTGGCGACTGCGACAAAAAAAAGAAAAAAGAAACGATCATAATGGAGCACGGAGTTTGTATTTTAAGATTTTTTCGGTTGCTATCTGTACTGTACTCCAGATACACAAAAAGTGCTCCGTTATGGTAAATTTTTTTCGTAGTCGCTAAAGATATTCGCTCAGCCGCGTCTAGCAAACCTTTTCATTTTGAAAGTACATATGAGGGTAAGGTGAAAAGCTCTCGGCCTGACACAGAAATACCGTTAAAATCAGCAAAAATTTAGTTTTCTGCCTGGGTGCACATGTCATTAGTTCGTATGACAAGTTTCAGACGGCTTACGTGTTTTCCGTTAAAATGGAGAAACTTGAAAATCGTGCGTTAAAAAAATTCTTCGCTTTGGATGGATTAAACCCGAACGAAGTTCATCCAAAGTTAACAAAAGTTCACGGGGACTCTGCTCCTTCGATGTCAACCGTTAAAAAATTGGCAGCTGAATTTAAACATCCCTCGAAGCAAGCCCACATGAAGGACGACCAAAAACCGCAACCACACCGGAAACCATCGGAAAAATGCATGATATCGTGTTGGACGATAGGCGAATGAAAGTAAGTGATATTGCTCAGGCAGTGGAGATATCGAAAAAAAAGGGTGCGAAACATCTTGACACAGAATTAGAGATGCGAATGATCTGCTCAAGATGGGTGCCGCATTTTCTGAATGCCGATCAAAAGCAAATGCGTAAACGATTCGCAGCAATCTTTACACCGATTCAATCGGGATCTGACCGATTTTGTGTGGCAATTTGTCACCATGGAAGAGACTTGGGTTCACCACGACACCCCAGAAACGAAGCAGTGGGTGCAAACCGGTGGTTCAGCGCCAAAGAAAGCAAAGTCAATCGCATCTGCCAGAAAGGTCATGGCCAGCGTGTTTTGGGATGCGAAAGGGATCCTGTTAATTGATTACCTTGAAAAAGGCAGAACAATAACAGTCGAATATTACTCCAAACTTCTTGACCAATTGGATGCCAAAATTCGCGAGAAGAGGCCTGGTTTGAAGAAAAAAAAAATAATCTTTCTCCAGGACAACGCCCCTTTACACAAGTGTGCGTTGGCGATGGGAAAACTGCGGGATTTAGGGTACGATTTCCTCGACCATCCCCCCTATTCTCCTAATTTGGCAGACTTCAGACTTCCATCTGTCCCTAAACTTAAAGAAATTTGTTTTTGGGAAACGCTTCGCATCCAATGAAGAAGTTGAGATGAATATTTTCACAGCCTTCGAGACTCTCACTTCCGGGAAGGAATACTGATGTTGCAGAAACGCTGAGCCAAGTGTGTTGAAGTCAAGAGAGATTATGTAGAAAAATAAAATAATTTTATAATTGAAAATCGCAGTTTTTCATTGTCAGGCCGAGAATTTTTCACCTTACCCTCGTATAGCAAATGAAAAGTACAACCAACGTTCAGCCTAGGTATACAATCTTTTTCTACCGATAATTAATCCATTTTCTTTTCGCACATTTACTTACTGTTAGAAAACTATATTCCGTCACCTTCAACACATGCTGAGATTCTGTTGCTTTCTGGGATCTCTGTCTAACTGAATGTGATGCTTCTGGCCGATGGTCAAAGAACTTGACTTTATGATCGCTGAAATATTCTTTTGTAACAGATTCCATAGCATGGCATATTGTCCATTCTGAGCGTGTTGTCTGCTCTAATGGTATCCACCAAGAGGAATATGTAAACAGACACCGTAAGTTAGTGCAATTTTGCTTTTCCAAAGAAACAGGAATGAAAGCAAAAAGTTAACAAGAAACTGGGAAGAAAAGAAGTCTCCCGCCGGCCAACTTAGGTAACAAAAAGGTAAATAACCTTCTTTTGATTAGCATTTATTGCTTAAGCGAAATAACCATCCATATCTATAATCACAGTTCACCCAAAGTTTTTTTTTTCATTTAGTTAAATTCCTATAATATTTCGAACTAGTGATTTACGAGTATTGCAATAAAATATGGAATCACAAGTACCAAGAGGAAAGTCAGTGGGCGCACTGGTCGAGCAAGAATACCCTAGACATAATGATACAACATACAACCTAGATGTCAGGTAGACCTAGTTATGATATTTAAACCACAAAACGTAGAAAGTAAGGTAATACGGGGTCTTTGTCAGGAAAGTACCCTTGGTTTGCAAGTGACTGATCTCATTTTCATTGCGGAGTATAATATGTTCCGTTACAGTCGTACACTAGTTACAGCTTCTCAGGTTTATTCGATCAGGAGTTATAAAGGAGTATGGCGGAGAACGGTGAGTAAATGTTCATGAGTGAAGCGGTTTCTCATTTTATACCATTCCTTGGACCAACATCGTTTCCTCTTAACTTATCTGCTTGAGGGCAACCAATGTCATGGCAAGAAAGGCCAAATCTGTATCGGAAACCATTGCGACACTTCACACTCTTTCCGAGTCAGAAACTAAACTGAGAATGAGTTTGGATCAAAGCCTTGAAGAGTTCAGTTAGAGTTGATTGAAGCGTTGCTTGAAGAGTTGATTGACCGTGTAGAAGGTTGAATGAAGTGTCCGTGCTTGACGGGACTGCAACCTGACGGATTGATCATGCGGCTTGATCGTCTATGGGCTCCTTAACGCGCGTTCTTTTGCGTATCTATCGAGTGTAGGAGTAACAAACTGGTATTATAAACCTTTAAGCATCGACGTGGAGGTCTGTCAGACCCAGCGACCGTTCACGATTTATGTTCTCGTATGCTAGAGACTTCACATCATTCCGCGCTTTTCTCTACCCCTCAAGCCTTTGTAAAACAGTCTTCATGGAGAGTGGTGAAGGTGCTGTCGCCTGTGATTCCGGAAAGATGCTGAAAGTTAGTGAGGATTCCTCACTATCAGACTCATCGTCGTTATTTATGTTTTTTTTTCTAGCATTTTCTTTATATATTTTCTTTTTTTAAGTTTTCTATCATGATGGATCGCCCTACTATAAAAAGGAAAACATCAAATGATGATTCTGTTGATGATTCTTGAATCTACCCCCAAGTATCAACATCATGCTTGCCTGGCCTCCAATCTAGGAAATCGGTATGCAAAAATTTCTTATCTTTGTGCCTGGCTGTTTGTAAGAAAAGCACTGATAATTTATATTTCCTTCTTTTAAATAGTTTATTTAGTTTCGGGATTTGAATTTAAATTCGATTTTTTTTGCAAGTTTTTAGAATTTAAAGGATTATTTTCATCCTTTCTGGAAAGTCAAAGGCGGTACGAGCGTGTAATTTACCAACTTACTTCATTGCACCCCATAAAATAGCATCGAAAACTTTCTACTCCGTATTCCCAAATCATGTTATGCCGAATCTGACAAAGGAGTGCTTGACTTATTTCACTTTATTCAGTATATAAATGCGTTACTAGGTTTTATTGACCTGGATGTACCAAAGATAACAGGAATAAACTGAAATTTCCTAGTTGGTTGGTTTAGGTGGATTTTATCTGAAAAAGACGAACCCAATTAGCGCTGGTGTGCGCCGTTTCGATTCCATAAATTCTCGCAAGACCTGTTTAGGGCGTTAACCAGTTAGTTTTCTTAAATCCAACCTGTGAAGTTGAGAAAACAAAGTATCTCCCCTATTCCATTTCAGGCGATTTCCAATAGATCTGTCACGAACGGACTGCCTAAAACTCAATACCGCGCCCTGGCTAGTGCTGGGCATTCGAAAAGGAAGTGGGTCAGGGTCTCCTTCTCCGTCCTATCCTTGCAGCTTCGTCAATGCTCAGTCTGGCCGCGGGGCGACCGGTAGCGCAGTGTGTTGAGGCATCAGTCTCATGTTCGACTACCGGCGTTTCGGGTTCGAATCCCGTCCACGACGACGTTCATGGCCATGGATGTGCAGGAGGTGCATGCTGGCAACTGCATTCTCCTAAACCAGTTTATGCCAAAGAAACGTCGACTGGTCCACATGGAACAGTTGACGCGCTATGCCCCACAAGGGGTTAGGGCAATTGAGTAGTCTGGCCGCGTGCTCCACTATTGGCCAGTGTCCCGTCGAGACCGCAACAAATCCGACCACTTCTAAGCGTATCCTACTCAGAAGGGCATTGGTCTTTGTAGGATGGCCATGTGTTCCTAGATGTAGTCGTCAGCGCGCATCATCTGTTGTTTGCCAATTTCATGTAGTAGTTGCGTTATATCCTCTTAATAGCCCCAAGTGACGCGAGGACTACCACCACGTAGGGTACGTCAAGGCTCGGCCCGCTCGTTCCCTGCTATATTCCTGTGACCCTCAAACCAAAGAAGACCGATTCTATGGATATTGGCCCAGCCGTTCAGCTGTCGACGGTATTACTTTACTATTTCAGACTAGCAACGCTGCCGCCGCCTCTAGAGCCTTTATATCGGCTTGGCTGTCCATGAAAATGGCAATGTGATGCGCTTCGGCATCCGATAAGCCTCGCTTATTGCTAGTACTTCCACCTGAAGTACACTTAAATAATCTGGGAAGCGAAATTACTTAAAAACTCCGAGGTTTACAGAAAAAATCCCTGCACCGACACCGTAATCCATTTGTGAGCCATCAGTAAAAGTTTTCAGGCCATATTTCGACATCTTCCTCACACTATTCCGCTCTAGTTGAATAGCCAGTAGCGAAGTGTTTCTGAAAGTCTGATTCGGCGACGATGTAGTCTGGGAGCATGTTCTGCACTTCTCCCGCTAGGTATGACAGGATGTTGCTGTGCCCATATGGTTTCGCTGTCCAATTGTCAAACCTCCTGAGCCTGACCGCACTACATACTGTACATACAGCCTTGGAAATAATTTGTAGGTCGAAAGGAAGTAAGTGTAAGATAACACTTAGTGCGTCTGCCTAACACGATCGCATAGCATCTGTTACTCCGATGCATGAAGTCCTTTGCACCTTTCTCAGCACATTCTACGCAGACCTGACCAACAGCGCTCCGTACGTAAGAATCGCACCCCCACCACTGTGTACAGCCACAAAAATATTCTTGGTTGGAGTCCCCGATTCCTGTTGCAGGTTCCCCTGCAAGCATAGAGAGCTATATAGGCTTTCTTGATGCGTTGTTCGACGTTCAGTTTCCATGAGAGCTTCGAGTCGAGAATGACTCTCAAGCACTTCACATTAGTCGATAGAGTGAGTGAGTGTCAATTTAGTTTTGCAAGCGCAAACTTCTTAATTTTTGTTGGTGCAGTGAAAGCCATCAATTCGGTCTACTCCAGGTTCACACTTAGGCCACATTCTGCAGTCTAAGTGGTTACTATCTTTAGGGTACCACTCACGACGTCAATTATGACGGGTAGAAACTTCCTTGAAATCAGGATTACAATGTCATCCGCGTACGCGACTATTTTAGCTCCTGATTTCTCCAGTCTTCTGAGGACGCTATCCATTGCTAAAATCCACAACAGGGGGAGACTGCTCTCCACGAGGTAGATCGCATAATTGGCGGCTTTCGTAGACATCTAGCGACTTCACCGCAGGAGGTGTGTTAATTGCCTTGATCCCTCCAGGGGCATGGGTGCATCAACATATCTAGCATTTCTATGCCCTGTTGACGTTTCGATAGCATATCTACTTTTCGCAAGTGCTGTTGCTAGCATACACCTCCTATCTGGGCCGTGTTTATACTGACAAGCTCGGAGCACTGTGAGAGTTCTATTAGTACTCACAGGAAGTTTTTTATCGCGCCGAGACTTCAACTCCAAGCTCTAGATTAGTATTGTAGAGCGGTGTCCGAACGACCACGGCAACCGAGCGATAGCTGAGGCTTATAGGTCTCAAATTCTCTTCGCGGAGTCATGACCTTGTTTACTCGCGCCTTTGGATAAAGGTCACACGAACTCCTGTTAATGACTTGGGGACGTAGCTCAGCGCTATGCAGCTCCTAAAAATAGCATGCCTACTTGGCATGCCGGTATCATAGCAGTGATCATCGCTGCTTGGAAACAGTGTCGTCATAAGAAGTTCAAATGTTTCAGTGGTCGGTTCAGCATTCCATCCAACTTCCACCCGATCTCTTAATTGAAGACGGACAACTGTGGTTCTTGGATAAAGCTTTGTTCAATCTTGATGAGGCATTCGTGTCCTCAATAGATTCGCAGTAGTCCCTCCAAGAGACTCTCTTGGCTGTTTTACTGGCTTTCTTGTAGATGTTGAGACAACCGTCTAAAGTTGCCAGTACTTGTGTTTATAGCAGTCCATTTCCTTAGACTAGTCAGGTCTTCATTCCAGCATACTGGCAGGGTTTTTCTTGCTGTATTTAGGAGGGTGCGAAATTTTGTGCACTGAGTCCATGGCCCTCTCAAAGGTCGTAATCTTGGACTCCAAATCCTGCACGGTCTCTCTCTATAGGACGCCAATATTAGATAATTTAGTGGAGATTACCTGTCTGAATTTCTTCCAGTCGGTTCTCCTAGGATTCCTGAACGACTTTGGTTGACCAATCTTGATATCCGTCGCAAAAAATGCTGTTGTGATCCGAGAAACACTTCACACTCGAAACACTAAACTTTAAAGTTTTCATTATTGGTAAGCACGGTGAAGTCAAGATTGTCTTCTCATCGCAGAAAACTGTACTTGAGAAAGGAAAGGTAAGTGTATTACCTCTGTTGCACACTGTAAGGTTGTTCTAAAGAATGCATTCCTAAAGCGATTCACCTCTTTCGTTTATCGTAGAGCTGCTCAACAAGGTGTGCGTCTCCTCCTACCAGCAAGGTAGCTATTTTTATCGATGAGTGCTGTGCGGCCGTGGACCATGTAGACAGAGGAATTAAAGACAGCCCTTCCTTCTGCTATTTCTCTTTTTTACAACGACGAGGTCCGCTGTACTAAGATTAGTGCACTAAAATGGAAGGTACACTCGACGCCATTTTGTTGCCAACCAATGGAGAGTGACAGGCATGTAAAAATGACAGCTCCCAGTTAACAACATTAGTGCTGTCTCTCTCTCTCTCTCTCATATGTCCATTCGATGGGCACAAATCTCCATTCGATGTCAACAAAATGGCCGCGAGCGTACTCTCCTTTTTAGAGCCTTACTAAGATTAGGACATAAAGGCTTTAATGTGTTTTTCCCTACAATGCAACTTCTGGGTCTTACCTGGTCACCTGGCGTAAGATAAGTCATAGTTGTCATCATCAAGATCTCTAACCTTAAGATTCTTAGTCTATAGGTATAGTTCTTGGATCAGTCCAATATCAATATTCTCCTCACTTAGGAGAGTTTGCAGATCAGCCGCGATCAATTAAGATTAAGCTGTGTGAATTTCAGCATCAGGGATTTTCTATTCAGACTTCAATTATTTTAAAATATTTAGTCACTAAACAACAACAAATTAACTCAGCTACTGATGATGCAGTCAAAGATCAACTTAGAGCTAAATACCGTACTCTTCAGAAAGGCGTGCAAAGAAGCGTAAGACGGGACAAACGCAGCAACATCAATGCAGCGGAGAAGGCTGAGGAAGCGGCTTACCGTGATGACAGTGGAACCCTTTACAAACTTATCAAGCCATTAACTGGCAAATCTTTTGCAATTGAACATCCCGTGAAAGATAATCCCTACTGGTCACTAATGAAGACCAACTGCGACATTGAACAGAGCACTTCATTGAGGTCCTCAACAACACATTTGGACATTTGAACTCATCTTAACTAGAAGCAGAAAATATTCCGCAAATAGCCAGAGTTGATACCAGCCCACCATCTAAACTGGAAGTATCTGTGGCTATTAAATCGATGGAAGCGGGGAAAGATGGAATTCCGGTGGAACTGTTTAAGGCAGATATCAACGCCACTGCGGATATTCTTCTCCCCCTTCTCCAAGAGTGTTGGGAAACCGAAACTCTCCCTAAAGAATGGAAGAAGGGCGTCATTATTAAGATCCCGAAGAAAGGTAGCCTGACGGATTGTAATAATTGCCGTCCAGTCTCAAAACTGATGGCAAAAATAATCTTAAACCGGATTAAGCAGCAGTTGACAGCACACTGAACGATGAACAGGCTGGTTTTCGTGAGGGCTTTTCATGTAGCGACCACATCAACACCCCCCGAATTATTACTGAGCAATCCGCAGAGTGGAGATCCCCATCACATCTCATGTTCATCGATTTCGAGAAGGCGTCTGACAGCGTTGACTGGGAATACATCTGGAAGGCTTTACGTAGGAAATTTATACCAGATCAAATTATATCCATCATCAAGGAGTCCCGCCAGGGAGCCAAATGTCACGTCTTACACAAGGGTGAGATTTCAGATCCCTTCGAGGTACATAGCGGAGTGAGAAAGGCTGTATTTGTCACCTATGTTGTTTTTGATTGCCATTAACGACGTACTCTGCTGCGCGCTTCATGAACACCAGAGCAAAGTTACCAGATGGAATCTGATCGAATACCTTAAACACCTGGATTACGCTGACGATATTTGTCTTCTTTCAAATAGATCGGATCATCTAGTTCAAATGACGGATGCCCTGCACCGCGAAAGTTGTAATGCGGGGCTTAAAATCAATGCTGCGAAAACCAAGTACTTGAGCTTGGGTTCAGGAAGACAGCGAAATTTGTTTTTCGGGGCAGACGGTGGAAAAGTGGATAATTTTTGCTGCCACGGAAGCGTAGTTACAGTAAATGGTGAAGCGGATGCTGATGTACAAAACAACAACATCTCCAGACGTACCAAACTCAGGATTTTCAGAAACTATGTAAAATCTGTGCTTCTTTATGGCTGTTCAACTTGAAACGTCACCAAAGCGATAACAACTAAATTGCAAACTTTCGTGAACCAGTTTCTACGGCGCATCATACACATACGCTGGCCGGAGGTCTTTTCTAACGACAATCTCTTGTTCATTACTGGCCAGGACAGGATAGACACCTCCATAAAAAGGCGAAAGTGGCAATGGATAGGTCACACACTTCGAAAAGGGGCGGGAAATAGAACTAAACAGGCCCTCGATTGGAACCCATAGGAAACCGATGCGTTGGACGACCTAGAAACACCTAGAGAAGATCAGTTGAGGTCGAGGGTAAGCCAATAGGCAAATCGTGGAGTCAGTTGAAGGCGATGGCGGCGAACAGGACGAGGTGGAAAGTCGGCGTAGTTATGCCCCACAAGGGGTTAACAGGATCCAGAGAGAGAAGTCAATTATATCTCAAAAGTGTCAACAACAGCAGTATTTGATTCGGAACAAACTAAACTTGTATTATTAAGTTGGTTGGCATTGTACTCGTATAAAGCACTCTTCTTATTTGTAAGTTTCACCATGCGAAACCATTTCAGATTCAGTGACACTTCAACAAAAAACGTGATTAGACTACAAGGCCATCTTAATTGTGCCCTCTTAAGATATGTCTATGAATTCTTAAGAATAAATATATGTATACGAGTATATGTACACATAATATAAATACTAGTCTATGCACTATCCGTGACAGTGAAAATAAATATCTGCTAGTTGCTACTAATTTTAAGATTTCGAATGCGATGTGGAAGCATGTCAATTTATATTGGAAGGTGTTTGTGCAACTACACTTTTTTCCAAGATTCATTATCGGTATATGATGCAGATTGTGCTTTTCAATCCACGTCAGTTAAAAATAGAGATGCTTATTTTAATAATTATCATAAAAACAAAGTCAATTTTCATTTTAATAGTTGCCATGATGTGACAAATTCCGTATTAAACAAGAAGCAACTATTGAACAAAAATTAAAAAAATCGAAATCAACTGGTTAAGCTGGTTATAAATAAAATATACTCGTATATCTTCTTTTCGGGGTTTTAATGTATTTTTAGTATATTTTTGCAGTAAGTCTTTTTTGAGAATTGACCTTCAACTCAGAGCCAGAGAATATACATAATTCGGAAAAATAACGTGATTTTTGTGATAAATTATACTTACATATTTATTTTCTAATTTTAAAACAAACAGTTGGTATTTTTTCAGACATTAGAAAAATGCATTTACTTTAACCGACCATTAAAAAATCGAAAATTTTCGTTGCACTATTTTTTATAGGACATATAAAACTAAAATATTAGAATCAATCGCACTAGTCAGTTATTCACAATCTCTGAGCACGCTGCTGTTCAAAGCAACCCAAATATTCCGGCAGGCACTGACTAGACTCTACCAAATATGCGCGTCATCATTGCCATCTAAAAATACAGGCCTCCGCTCAACAGATTTTGACGGCTAAACTACGTAATTACTTACTTCTACGATTTCGTCGTATCCAGAATCCAGTGGTTGGCGACTGATGGCGACGAGTCCCCGGTTTTTGTGCGTTCTGTGTTTAGTTTTCCGCGTTCAGTGTTTATTTGTTAGTTAAATTTCATCTAGTGATCCGAGAAAACAAACACGTACGCGATGAAAATGTGTCGTGCAGTCAAAAGATGTATTTTGTACTCAGAAAGTATGTTTTTAGAGGACTAAAATGCCGTCTGATGCATTTCCAATTGTGAACATATGTCGTCCTGGGGACATCGTCGTGTGCAATCATTGCCTTGGCAAGGAGTTAATGACGTAAAATTGACGTCAAAATAGTAGTCGAATTCACCAAGATCAGCTGAGCGGAGGGCTGTATTTTTAAATGGCAATGGCCACCACCATCTTTACTAACAGGCCACAGTGTCAGCTGATTATCAAAGCACCAACGACATTACAAGCAGTCAACCATAAGTAAACGCGTGCGGTCGCCCAGCGAAATTTCGCGATTTTCGTGCGTAAAAGAGAGTTTAGTGTCGCGATTTGAAGTGCAAATAAAAGTAGTGGTTATCAGTGCCGTGTGGAAGTGAAAAAAACGTGAAGTGCCGTGAAAGACCGAGTAAAATAGTAGTGTTGAAAAGTGCGAGGTTATGAAAGTGCGACACGGGAAATTTCGCATTTGTCGTTAATTTTCCGGCAATTTGGCTAATGTGCGAGGTGCAGCACTACCCTGGGTTGAATCCTTGGGCCGGTGAGTTCAGCGCAAACTCCCGGAAGTTCCACAAAAAGCGAGTGCAAAGTGGTTGTAAATGACAACATTGCAGGTAATTTCCGGCCTTTTCATCGGAATTAATAGGGTTGTAACGAATTCGTCTGCTTGAGCAGGGCTCAAACCGAGGACGAAGATCCGTTTTTTTGTTGTGCTAATATAGCATTTTAGTGGACTAATGCACCCGAAAATGCGGGTAATGAACACGTTGTTGACGAGCCAGACGAAAGTTTCACTGCTGCTGACAGGACTAGATGCCTGGCGGTGAAACTTTCATCCGGTTCGTCAACATCGTGGTCAAAATTCGCAATTCCGGGCGCTTCACTCTACTTATTATTATTATTATTATTATTATATTCTGGGGGATAGCCGAAGCAGACCACTAACGTTTGGGTCCCTTTTCCCCCCTCCCGGTCATCAGTGGCTTCCAGATGTCGACTGATAGTTGTCGATCTCTTTCTTCATCACTGAGTCCCATGTTATTGCTAGCATTTGTTTAAGGCTGAGTTCACTCATGGCTTCCACACTTATCGTGTGCTTGCCTGTGATCCTCAACCTCGTGCTAGCCAGTGCTGGACGTTCGCACACAATGTGTGCTGCCGTCTCGGCCTCCTCCAGGCATAGCCTGCAAACGTCATCTTCCCCGATTTTCATCTTGGCCAGATGAGCCTTAAAATTACCATGCCCTGTGACCAAGGCAGTTATCCAGCTTAGGGTACTCCGTTTATAACTGAGTACCTTTCTCGCTTCCCTGCCTAAAGGGCTAGTCATTGCATTCTGAGCTTGTTTGCAAGTGACTAGCTCCTGCCATCTTTGTTGATGCATGGAGTCCATCCACTCCTCAACCTTCGCTCCAATCATGCCGTTCGCCAGAGCAACTCTGGGTTCTGGGCCAATGAAAGTTGCCGCAGATCCCTGTTTTGCTAAGGCATCCGCCGCCTCATTTCCTGTTGTACCTATGTGTCCTTTTACCCACATCAGCGTAACCTCATTTTCTGAGGCACACGTGTTGAGCTTCCGGACACACTCTAGTACCAGTTTAGAGTTTATGTTCGTCTGCTGCATGCGTCTGATCACCGATTGGTTGTCCAGTGCATAAGGATTTTCTTCCCCCGCACCTGACCTTCAAGCAGGTCGTCCAACGCATGCAACAAGCCAAGTATCTCTGCCTGGCATACGGACACATACTCTCCTAGACTTAGCGCACATGCTAGGTTTAGCTCTTCAGAGTAAACCCCCGCCTCCGCTTTACCGTCCATTAAAGAGCCATCAGTAAAAATGCTGATGTCATTGTACATACACTCATTGTGTATGTTTCCATCTGCAATGTGAGTCTTGTGTAGTCTTTCAACTACCCTACGTCTACTCATGCCTTCTACCGGCATTAGAGTCTCCCTGACCTCATCATGAATAATGTCTAGGATGCTCTTATGACCGCTGATAGTTCCAAAGCGATGCCACATGGCATCCCTTTCCATGCGTATAGCCGAAAGCGCCGCCGTTTTCTTTATTAGTAAGTCCAACGGCGGCAGTCCCAGCAATGCCTCCATTGCTGGCGTTGGTGTGGTGCGCATTGCACCACATATGCTTATGCAAGCTATCCTTTGTACCCCATCCAGCTTCTGCTTTGTGGTATTCTGCATGGCTTTTGGCCACCATACCACTGATGCGTAGGCTAGAATGGGTCTTACCATCATTGTGTAAATCCAGTGTGTCGCTTTAGGTGAAATTCCCCACATACGAGCACATACTCTCTTACATGATGCAAAATCCTTTTCGCTTTTTGGATCTTTTCATCAACGTGAACATTCCAAGTTAGTTTCGCAACTAAAGTAACTCCTAGATGCTTCACTTCCTTGGACACCTTAATTTCCGAACCTAAAAGCCGTAAGGGAGTTATCTCTATGTCTTTCCTCTTACGAGTAAAAATCATAGTGTTTGATTTACTAGCGTTTATGGTTAGCTCTTGCTCATTACACCATTCTTCGGTTACTTTCAGAGCTTGTCCCATGCAACCTAGAATTGTGTCCATGAACTATCCACTGACCGCCAGTGCCAAGTCATCGGCGTATCCTACAGTGTGTACGCCCATCGAGTCCAGCTTCCAGAGAAGACTGTCCACGGTGATGTTCCACAGTAGAGGCGAAAGAACACCTCCTTGTGGGCATCCTCGGACTACCTTACCCCGTATTCTGTCACATCCACTGCTAAGATTTACCGCCCACTGATTAAGCATAGAGTCGATCCACTTAATTATAATATCATCAACCCCCCGCTCAGTCAGGGCGTTCCTTAGTTTGGTAAAGGAGATTTTATCAAAAGCACCCTCTATATCCATAAAAGTAGACATAGCGATCCCGCCATTGTTAATATCGCTCTCTGCAACTCTAACAAGTTCGTGTAGAGCGGTTTCCGTAGATCTGCCTGCTCTATAAGCATGTTGGCACCTACTCAGAGGACTATACATTAGCGTGATTTTCTCCAAGTAGTCCACCAACACTTTCTCCATTGTTTTCAACAGGAATGATGTAAGACTACCCGGCCTGAAGGACTTTGCCTCTGTATAGTCTTTCTTTCCCGGTTTAGGCAGGAAGACCACCTTAGCCTCCCTCCATGCCTTCGGGATATAGCCTGCTGAAAGACAGGCGACAAATATTTTATATTCCGGATCCTATCTACAATAGTAGAGCGCTCATGCCCCACTGTAATAGTGCCGGGAATATTGCATTCCAGCCGTTTTAAATGGTACAAAAGAGCAAAGAGTTTATAGCACTTTTGACTCCATTTGGAGTTACAATATTATCATTTCACCTTCTTGTCGACTCCCCCACCAGCTCCCTTGTTAGTTTGGGCCCATGGTTGGTTTGACTTGAAACTTCCAGGAAAATGTACCTCCATCAGCGCCTGCAACGTTTCTTCCACTGTTTCTGTCATGGAACCATCAACTTTGCGTATCAGCCCCATTTTCGAAGCAGTGTCTTTCGATATCATCTTCTGTAATCTGCATACTTCCGATGTATCCTTCATGCAAGAGCAGAATTCCCTCCACTTATTTTGTTTCCGAAGACGTAAGGTTCTTTTCAGCTCCCTCTTTTTATCCTTGTGTAGTTCCCAAGAGTGAGATTCTCTCTCCCTCATGTAACGGTTAAAGGCTTTCCTTGTCTCTTTTTTTCATAGACTCCAGTTTCCTACTCCACCATGGTATTGGGTCCTTTTCGTCCACTACTGTGGAGGGACAAGCGTGTTCGAAAGCGCGATTAATAGCGGAGTTCAGTTGCTCCACTGTTCGCTCTATCTCGACCGTATTCCGAGGTATTCCGTCGTGAATATTCTCGACTTGTTCCAATAAATATGTCTCGTACTTAACACGATCAGTATTTTTTTGGTACTCTTATACGTTTGCGTTCGCTACTCCGTTTTCTGCCAAACAGAATTTCAAACTGGATAGCCCTGTGATCAGACATGGTTAGCCTGTCCACTACTCGCCAATTCTGAACTCTGTCAAGCTTATTAACAGAGCTTAGGGTAATGTCGATCACCTCAGCCCTTCGTGCATCCACGAAGGTGGGAGCGACTCCCTTGTTTGCTACCAGCAGATTGTACCTTTTCACAAATTCTAGCAACTGCTGTCCTCTGGGATTGTCATCTGTGCTGCCCCACACAGTGTTGTGCGCATTGGCATCACAGCCTATGATCAGGGCCATATTTCTTTCCTTACAATATCTTACCAGATTTTCTACTTCCTCTGATGGAGGTGGTTCTGGTGCATCATAAGGGAGATATGCTGATGCAATTAGGAATGATCCTGCACCACTGCCGATCATTACTACCTTAACATCAGGCGAGCAGAGATGCATCATTTGTACTGCACGTATTCCCTGACGCTCCAGGATGCATGTCCTTATTTTACCGTCCACCTGTGCATGGTACAGATTTGCGGTTTGTTGTGACAAACCCCTAATTTTGTTTTGTAAAATCCAATCACTCTACTTATATATTAGCACAACAAAAAACGTATACTTACCCTATGAACTCCGACGTAAAGGCAGGGAATTACCTGTAATGTTGTCATTTTACAACCACTTTGCATTTACTTTTTGAGACACCTCCTGGAGTTTTCGCTGAACTCACCGGCCCGAGGACTCCTCCCAGGGTAGTGCTGCACCATTCACATTAGCACAAATTGCCGGAAAATTAACGAAAAATGCGAAATTTCCCGTTTCGCACTTTCATAACCACACTCATGCCTCGCGCACTTTCGAGCAGTTCATTTTGGTCAGTGGATTACGACACTGCGTTTTTTCACTTTCACATATCACTAACAAGCACTACTTTCAATTGCACTTAAAATCGCGACACAAAAATTACTTTTACGCACGGAAATCGCGAAATTTCAAAAGGTCGACCGCACACGTTCTTCACTTTGTTTACATATGGTTCACTGCTTGTCATGACGTTATTGCTTTGACACTACGGCCTGTTAGTAAAGATGGCGGTGCAATGGCGCATTGCATCACCGCCATCTTAAATAATAATAATAATAATCCGCTAACTCACCACGATGTAAACATATCGGATTGTTGATTGGACTAACTCTTAGCTCCACTAGCGATGCGGTACTAGACAAAAAAAATGGATTAAGCTTGCGTTTCCGTTGTTGACGGTGTCTATGTTTTGTTGAAGTCGGCGGTATAAAAGCGCTTTTCAACCAAATCCGACCCAGCGTGATCGTTGAGGCACTCTACTTTTCGCTACTCTGAGCACATCTTATGGAAGTATCCGCTTTTGTATGGCAATCCTTAAGGCGGTATATTGCCTCCACTTCTTTGGAATCTGGTCGTCAATAAATTTCTTGTGGACCTGGAATACATGGGGTACAATGTCACTGTCCGTGCAGATTTTCTTGCAATCTCTGTTTGTGGTAGATTTGCGAGCTTCCTAATTAAGGTACTGAGTGCCCTCCTGTCCATTCTAACCGATTAGGCAAACCATTGTGGAGCTAGGTTTTGCTCGGATAAGACGGAGCTTGTAATTTTCAACAGACGGCATACGCTCTGTCCTATCGAACCTTCCAACTTGGACAGAAAGAAACTGGCTTTTACTGGCTAAATTCTTCGGTCTAAAACTAGATAGCAAACTAAGATGGAAGCCCAATATTCAGAAGGAGATGAAAACTGGGGCCTGGCGAAGGTGGTACCAAATAGTATAGATTCCACAAGAGTTATCACTCCATATAAGTTTCGCCTCTGCCAGGAGATTTGTATGTATCGACAAATTGTATAAACATAGTATAAACTACACAGTATAGATACACAAGAGAATCAATACTTACAAATCTACCGCCGGAGGCGGAGTCAGCTTTCTTGAGAAGTCTATACAATTTGTCAATACATACAAATCTCCTGGCAGAGGGGAAGGTTATATGGAGTGATAACTCTTGTAGAATTATCAATCCTCTTTGGTTGTACGCCCAATTATTTTTTCCCTTTACCAAAGAGGATTGATAATTCTACAAGAGTTATCACTCCATATAACTTTCCCCTCTGCCAGGAGATTTGTATGTATTGACAAATTGTACAGACTTCTCAAGAAAGCTGACTCCGCCTCCGGCGGTAGATTTGTATGTATTGATTCTCTTGTGTATCTATACTGTGTAGTTTATACTATGTTTATACAATTTGTCAATACATACAAATCTCCTGGCAGAGGCGAAACTTATATGGAGTGATAACTCTTGTGGAATCTATACTATTTGGTGGTACCAAAGAGGATTGATATTCTACAAGAGCTATCACTCCATAGAACTTTCCCCTCTGCCACAAGATTTGTATGTATTGAGAAATAGTATAAACTACACAGTATAGATACACAAGAGAATCAATCCCTACAAATCTACCGACGGAGGCGGAGACAGCTTTTTTGTGTATGCATTGATTCTCTTGTGTATCTATACTGTGTAGTCTATACAATTTCTCAATACATACAAATCTTCTGGCAGAGGGGAAAGTTCTATGGAGTGATAGCTCTTGTAGAATATCAATCCTCTTTGGTGGTACATTGGATATATTCTGCCGTGGTGTGTGTGCGTTCTATACTCGTACTAGTGTATGATATAAGTGTGTGGTGGACGGCACTCAGAGTTAGTGCCTACTGCAACCTGCTGGGGAAGGTGCAAAGATTTGTTGCATTGGTCGTAACATTGGCGTTTAGAACCACTCCGTCAGCCGGTTTGGACATTCTACTCAAATTGCTTCCGCTGGATATTTACGGCGAACACGGCTGAACGCCTTCATGAAACTGGCCAGTGGCGTGGGCAGAGCACTGCCCACATATCTATTCTGTGCAATCTGGATATGGATTTTGTTGCTTGGAAACTGACTACACGTCCCAGAAACGTTTTTGATCGGAGCTATACCAGCCTTATTCATTCTAGAAATCGTTAGGCTGATAATGTAGCCTTAATGTCTGACCCCATGGTCATCTACACGGATGGCTCTAAGGCGCACGATGGGGTTGGGGTCGGAAATTACATGGACGAGCTTGGTATTAATTTATCGTTCCGTCTTCCTGACTTTTATGGCGTTCTCCAGGCAGTGGTTTCGGCGATTTTGGAGGCTCAGACCTAGTTGGGAACTCACATGGCGACTGCCAGAGACATCACTATTTTCGCGGACAGTTAAGCTGCAATACGTTCACTTGAATCGGTCCTTACTACATCCAAAACAAGTACGGATTGTCGCTCAGCCCTCGCGGCAATGTGTGAATTTTTCAACATTACACTTTGTTGGATACCGGGTCACAGTAGCTTTGCAGGCAACTGCAGACCGGATGAGCTTGCGCGTGATGGAGTAACCGGTAGTGTGGGTGGGAATCGTGAACGTGTCAAAATGCCTTTTGCAGCATGTAAAATGGTAATTAAATCCGCTGCGGTCGATAGAGCTCACACAAGGTGCGGCTCGGTGGCAGTTCATGCCAAACGACGAAGGCGATATGGGCTAGATCATAGCCTCCTCGGCTGTATAGTACTGATGTCATTAAGTAAAATACACATCACCTGGCCGGTGGGGGTCATCACATGGCACTGCCCCATTGGGTAGCTCGCTTGAAGGCTCCGCCTTCTTCACCATCATTACTGTGGGAGCAGTGAGGATGTGGAAAAGGAGGAAAGCGTTTTTCATCTTTTGTGTCATTGCAGGCTTTGGTGATCAGCAGAAAATTTCTTGATTCTTCAATCTTCTACGAGTTGGAGGACCTCAATCGTTATATTGCTAGCACCGGCTGGATTGACACCTAGATTTTAAAGTGAGATATAGAGATTCTGGCGGTACCACAACGAAACCACAAGTTGTCTAAGTGTGCTGTGACACGTTACGGCAGGTCCCACACGTAACCTAACCTAAATTGCAACATTTAAGGTTTTCCCAGAACGAAATTATTTTCGACGAAAAGTAGTGCTAAGCAAAATAGCCCGGACAAAAGTGGCAACAACCACTTTTCTCCCTGCAGCATCAATAATGAAGCGAAATAGCTGGACAGTATTGCAACTCCTGCCGTGGTTTTGAAGAATCGTTCCGAAAGGCAAATTAATTTTCACTCATACAGAGCGCGGTCAGCTTGATGTGTTGCTTAACCTTCTTACGCCAGTCTGGGGATGTGTCGAATTTCAAGAGCCATTGTTCCATTTGATAGATTTATTTATTTATTTATTTATTTATGCTTGGCGCACTGGCATAGCGCTTTTACGTCGAATGACACCAAGATTTCGTTGTCGTTCAGTAGTTCTATGTTTTGGAGACGTTTCATAAGTTCCATCGAATTTTCAACATCAACTGAGTATTTACTTTGTATATCTCCGATTTCTTGACGCTGTTTAAGTAGCCATTTTACTATGTTAAATGTGGGTGAATTAGTATCCGCGATAATCTATCTCATCTGGTCGCCTTCCTAGTGATTTTTGGGTTGGCACCTTATTCTTGGAAGTGACGGGTTTGGGATCTGCCAAACACACACCACTACACCAAGCTGGCCGCACTCTATGAGTGAAAATTACTTCGCCTTTCGAGAACGATTCTTCAAAACAATCGAACAAGAGAAGGATGGATCCCTCCCTTTCTTAGATGTGATGATATCTGGAGCTGGGGCTGGAGGAACATTTGCATTCGAAACATATAGGGGAAAAAACATCCACACAAAGAACAATCCCCAACTCATCATACCACACGCATTCTCACAAAATGGCAGCATATAACTCCATGGTCTATCGATTAATAACTTACCCATTGACACGAGAGGCTTATGAAAAAGAAAAGCGCTTCATCGTTGAAACCGGTGTAAGGCCGGCCGCATCTTGGACGTAGGCAGGGAAGCGTAGCGCAGCGCGCACATGGTATTGTTGTTGTAATAATTGTCAAAATCTGATTTTACAACAACAATGCCATGTGCGCGCTGCGCTGCGCTGCGCTGCCTACGTCCAAGATGCGGCCGGCCTAATCTATGGCTATAGTAAGGACAAACTACAGAATATTATCGAATGCAAAGAGCAGTCGCAACGGAAGCGAGAACTTTCGACACTATTCGATAATAATAAGGAGCTAAAGAATATTTCTTGAATCAGTATTCCCACGTATAATCTCTTCTACCCAATAAGAAATCAACATAAGAAATACCACATCCAGATAGTTGGAACCAGCAGCAACGCACGGCTTAAGACCTATCTCGGAGTGAGAAGGATCCACTTAACAAAGAGGAGACGAGTGGAATTTATAAGATAACGTGTCCGGAATGTAATATGAAATTAGTGGGCCAAACGAAGTGATTGATAACGACTCGATTTAAGGAGCATACAAAAGAAGCCGTTAATGCGTTACGAAGAGGTAGATCAACCCTCAAGTCATCTGTTGCGACACATATCGTAGACGAAGAACACCCCATCTGCTGGGACGACGTGAAAGTACTAAGGCAGGTAAGGAAAATCTTGATGCTTTGGAAAGCTTGGAAATCATAAAAGCACCGACTAATGACCGACTTAACGACGCCGCAGAAAATTACGCATCTAGGCTTATAAAATAAATAATAAATAACTGGCGCAACAGTCCAATTTGAACCACGGCCTCGAGATGAGTTAGCATCATCTCATTTTCTAGATCGTGACGGTTTTTGTGCAGAGGTATGTGAGCAGCAACACGCTCAACCGAGTTATTTACCCCATAATGGGTACTCATTTAACAGCTGAGTGGGCTCATAGTCCGACACGTAAATCCCCGGAATCGAACCGGGGCCCAGTGCGTTGAAGGCGAACGTGCTAACCGTTGCGCCATCCGGACTACGGCTTATAAAAATTGCATGTAATTCCAGTATAAAACCAGGAGTCCGCAGCGTATATACCCTAGACTTGTACAGACCTAGTGGTGATACCGAAAGTACGAGTACCAATTTTCAACGACCATATGCATTAAAAGTGAGTTTCCTATATGGCCAGTTTGTAGGGGAGATTGGCCCACATTCAGGAGGATCTTGGCCATTCTAAAAATCAATTAACTAACCCATTCTACAAATATTTGTCGAATTTTTCAAGTCGCTAGCTTCATTCTATCGAAAGTTATTGCTTATTTGAAGTCTCACTTGTAGGGGAGGTAAAGGTTTCGTTTGTTGAATCTTGCGCATTTTTAATAACAGCCAACTAGATCCCAGTACAAATATTTTACCAAAATTTCAAGTCACTAGCTTAATTTTATCGAAAGTTATCGCTTATTTGAAGTTTCACTTGTAGCGGTGGTAGAGGTTCCTTGGATCGGATCTTGCCCATCATTGCCACCAACCAATTAGATCACCCTACAAACATTTTAAAAAAATTTCAGGTCTCTAGGTTCACTCTATCGAAAGTTATCGCTTATTTGAAGTTTCATTTGTACGAGAAGCAGGGGTTTCATTGGTCGGATTTTACGTATTTTCAGTATTAGCCAACTGGATCCTACTACAAACATTTGACCAAAATTTCAAGTCGCTGGCTTCATTCTATCAAAAGTTATCACTTATTTGAAGTTTCATTTGTAGGGGAGGTAGGGGTCCTTGGGTCGGATCTTGCCCATTTTCAATACCAACTAACTAGATTCTACTACCAACGTTCTGCCAAATTTTCAACACGCTAATGTTATTCTATCCAAAGTTATCGTAATTAAAGTAATATTTAATTTTTTATAATTTTGTAGGGGAGGTAGGCATTCTTTTGATCTGATTTTGCCCAACTTACAAAAACCCAAGCAACTTCTCACTTCAGGGTTACATGCCAAAAATCAGCTATCTACGTCAATTGGTTTAAGAGCTATGGACAAAAAACCTGAAAAGTAGGGTAGTACGGGGCTCTTTGTAAGAAAATTACCGTTAGTTTTTAAGTGATCGATTTTATTTTTTCAGGGGAGTATAAGATTACCCTCACGAACAATCTACCAAAGCCAGAGCTTTTCATGTGTATTTAATCGGGAGTTATAATTACATATAATTATTTTACATATGTAGGGGAGGTAGGCGTTCTCTTGGCCTGATCATGCCCATTTTCAATACCAACCAACTAAATCATACTTCCAACATCTTACCAAAATTTCAAGGCTCTAGCTTCATTCTGTCAAAAGTTATCGTGCGAACGGACAGACAGACGGACAGACAGACAAACATGGCTAAATCGAATCAGGAGGTGACCCTGATCATTTGTATATATACATTGCTATACCTCCGGAGCCTCCTTTAAGGTGTTACATATTTCCGTCGTGACAAAAACAATATACCCTATACTAAAAGTCAAGGGTATAAAAATGCAATAGTATGTTTTTATGGTATTTTTTGGTATTCTTGTTGTGAAATGTTGCCCAGGTCTGTAATTAAGACAGGTAGTAATATATAATAGTTTATAATATAAATACTCGCCGTTAGCCGTAGTCCACTAGAAACATAAGCACTGACAACGCCATCTAGATATACAGGCCTGCGCTTAGCTGATCGTGTACGTCATTAATTCCTTCGCCAATGCAGTGACTGCACACGACGATGTCCCCGGCAAGACATACATATGTTTACGGATACAATTGAAATTGCGTCAGACAGCATTTTAGTCCTCTAAAAACACACTTTCTGGACATTTGCAGCAATTTGGTCGAAGCCGCAGCCCCGGGGATCAGTCGCAGAGTATCGTGGAACAGTTCACACTTGACAAAATACATCTTTTGACCGCACGACACACTTTCATCGCGCATGTGTTTGTTTTCTCGGATCACTAGATGAAATTTTACTAACAAATAAACACTGAACGCGGAAAACGAAAACTAAACACGGAACGCACAAATATCGGGGACTCGCCGCCATCAGTCGCCGACCACTGGATTGTGAATACCATAGCGTCATCAAAGGAAATAATTGCGTAATTTAGCCGTCAAAATCAGCTGAGCGCAGACCTGTATATCTAGATGGCGTTGGCACTGAAAAAGGAAGTAAGTTGCTTTCGAAATACTGTATTTGCGAAATAATAAATAATTGAAGTAGACACGTACATATGTTTCTGTGTTAATTTTCAATTTAATACGAACTACAAGAACGGTAAATCTAACCAAAGTACATATTTCGAGGTGGAAGCCAAGTACAGTACTAGCTCAGAAATTTGGAAACTTAGAGTTTTGAATTGCTGGGAAATCTAAATCTGGGTAAAGTTAAAATTTTCACGCAAAAAAGGAATTTCTTCCTTTGTGAATGTTCTGTGTTGCATTATTGTAGTTTTGAGAGCAGTGTTCACTGTTTACAGGCACTGTAAACATGTTTCGCGCGCTTTTTACTTAGCATTGCCCTCGCGCCACAACCATCTACTTGTGTTTCTGTCGCCCAATATGGTTTGCCGGATGCACCATACGCGGTTCACACGGCTCACCCGGTTCATCCGACTCTGCCGTTTATGTATATTATTAAATTCAATGTAACATCCGGAGTGTTTATATCGTTGACCCGCAATCAGTATTAGGCCGCGTTCCCATTAGGCAATTTTTGTTGAAAGAGACTAGCCGAGACACAAAAATCGCATGAAAGATAAACTCGTTGTTGTTCACACGTGTAAGCAAAAGTCTTTCATTGAATTCGAGAGCCCACACAACATCACTACGAACACACACAAGTTTGAGACCGACGACACTTCCTTGAAACTATTGTATATTAAATACACCGCGCTACGCGGCGCAACGAAAATTCAAAGAAAATACACTCACAACACAGATCACTTCAGATAAAAACACCCGCGGCGCTATTTTTAGATACTTTATTGCATTGACTTTCGTTGACAGATCACGCAACATGGGCGCCACCATATGTAAAATGAAAACGATCGACCGAACATCACACGGAAGCACACGACCTACCAATCGACAGACAAAATATTGACCGGGACAGTGTTTTGTCTTTTTACTGAAATGTCATTCAACACTGTTAAAAGTGTTATTTTCACGAACGGATTCGTGAGCTTTTTGTGTCTCGACTAGTCTCTTTCAACAAAAAACCCCTAATGGGGACGCGGCTTTACACTAAACGACGACTATGCTTAAATTAGACGTTCAGTGTTGTGGCAGTTTCTAGCTTATTCACCATTTTCCAGTATTTCACGAAATGGCGCCGACAAGGGAACCCTGTCCGCCGGGCAGTTCATGAAATGACGGGTTCCGCTATTCGTGATTCGCCGAGTCGCGAGCAATGGCGAGCTATTGCTCGTGGTAAATACTTATATAAAATAAATGGTAAGCGCCATGTCCATCTCTCCCGTTGTAATGAACATTCGAAGTCAATAATTCTATTGAACAACGGGAGGATCGAAGCGCAAAACTCTTCAACAAATCAGAGGGCGGCATGTGCTGGAGCGGTGCACATTTTTGGTGAAGGTTGGGGTGGGTCTTTCTGATTGCTGCCTCCTTTTCCGATTACGTCTATACATCACATCCCTAAGCCTGAAAAACAACGAAAACAAGAGAACAAGAAAATAATCTACCAATACATAGAAAGGCGACGACTACATGCACTTGGGTGGGCTCAGATGTTATGAACCTCGGTCAACTTTCCGCTCCATCATCCAACAAGTCTCATGACCAATACAATTCGGGACTTCCCTAATTTGCGATGCCTCAGCGAATACCAGGCCACATTACTCTCTTTCTTCTGGCTAGACTGGGGAAAAGGAGCTCCTTTAGGAAAAACTCCAATAATTGTTAAGTTAAGGTTCGTTTTCTTTGTTTAGCAAGAAAACCACCAATTAGAGCATAACCAACTTCAAAAACAAAAGCTATAAATTACTTTACACATAAAAATTCCATGATCAAACAAAAGAATTTCTTATCTTTAATCCGAATAACGGTACTGCTTTCCCAGTGCAAGTCTCGATTACGTCACGAAACATTGCAGGTGATCCTCAAACCCAAACTGATATTACGATTCGAAATTACGTAAAATTATTTAATTTCTGAGGGCACTGCTTATGTAGCACCGATTCCGGGTAATATAAGGCGGAATTTAGGTCCTACGATGACTAAGGGTCTTGTTGTGGCCCCGCACTTGCCGACCGCATGAGCGGCCGCGTCGAAAAATTTCAGTATCCGACACTGAAAATGTACGATACGCCGCATCACTTAGTTGCACAGAAAAATTCATATTTTCAGGAACATTAGGAATTTAACATACTCACCAGGTAATATTGGTGCTTTGCGTTGCTTCCAAGCAGCAAAGACCCAATTCCAAAAACCTTATTTTTCCTCCACACAATTCGTTCCGATCTTAAAAAAAGATATAAGAAAACCTGAACAATCTAAACTAAACTAAACTATTTAACCGTATGAAAACACTTTATTTCACTTACTTCGAGAATGAAAATAATAATTTTTCAACTAAGTAATTAATATTTATTACCAAAATATCGGTGAATATACGATTATATATGATAATTATTATCATCTCATCAAACATCAAATAATAATAATAATTACAAATGAATAATGCACATAGCGGATTTTTCAATAATTATTATTTCTTCTGAAACCTGAAACCGCATTATTATTTCTTCTGAAATAATAATTATTGCTTCTTAGATAGACAAGACGTAACGTGTGTTGTCAGATTACGTTCAGTGGAACGAACGAAAGGAATTTCATTTCATCGACACTGCGCGTGGGCATGTGTTTTGGCTAGCCACTGTACGTACTCGCTTTCTTACTCAAATACACATCGCAGACACAGCTGCATACTCCTAAAGGCCGGTACTCAGATCGCGTGGAATGAAAAGTGCCATGAAATCCCATACAAAATCGCAAAATTTTTGCCCGATGAAAATAGACGTGAAATTGTGTGGAACCTCAATTTCATTTCACGCGATCTGTGTACTTCCTTGAAGTCAAGTTTGCGGATTTCACGAGGATGAATTTTTTTCTCGTACAAAATGTACGAGAAAAATTTTCACTGACAGCTCAGCTGTCTCTGTCGGTGTCATTCAGGTTGTTTTGCGTTTTTCCGGTGTAGTTTATAGTTGGGCGATAGATAAGTAAACAAATTAGTCGTTATAATATTTGACATGGTTCATTTCCCCGGTAAACAGATCGAGTGAAAAGTGAAAAAATTACGTGTTCCACACACTTTTTTCCACGAGCCATTTCGCCGATGAAAAGTGCTGCTGTTAATTTTTTCATTTCACTCGATCTGAATACCAGCCTTTAAAGTGGAGTTTGTTCATTAGCTGGTCCATGATATTGTGCAGAGCAGTGGACATTTGTGGCTTCTTTAATAATTCTCCTTTCTTCACTGTGTGTAGTTGATCTTCTTGTACACCCCCTTCATGTTTTTTCCGTCGTTGAACTGATTTAAAAAAAATACACTACCGACTTACTATTTCCAATTTTTTGGGCAGTATCCGAATAAGTTAGTCTGAACTCTTTACAGGCAACTATTTATCCTTTTTCTCCCGGTCTTAAAACCTTTCCTTGACTAGTTGCTTGCAAGATCCTTTAAAGTGCACCACTAATGACAAAAATCAGTGCAGAGATTGCACTTTTTTATCAAAATCATATACGAGTATATAACAATCGTATAATCGCAGGATGAATAGTCTTGGCTTCGTGAAAAAAAAGTAATAAACCAGTAGTCCGAAGCGTATAGACTTGTACAGACCTAGTGGTGATACCAAAATACCATTTGGCAACCACCATATGCATTAAAAGTGGGTCTCTTATATAGCCAGCTTATAGGGGAGGTTGGCACTCATTCAGTGGGATCTTGACCATTCTCAAAATCAATTAACTAACTAACCCATTCTACAAATATTTGTTGAATTTTTCAAGTCGCTAGCTTCATTCTATCGAAATTTGTTGCTTATTTGAAGTTTTACTTATAGGGGAGGTAGGGGTTCCTTGGGTCGGTTCTTGCTCATCATTGCCACCAACAAATAAGATCACCCTACAAATATTTAAACAAAATTTCAAGTTTCTAGCTTCACTCTATCGAAAGTTATCGCTTATTTGAAGTTTCATTTGTAGGGGAAGCAGGGGTTTCGTTGGTTGGATTTTACGTATTTTCAATATTAGCCAAGTGGATCTTACTACAAACATTTGGCCAAAATTTCAAGTCGCTAGCTTTATTTTATCGTAAGTTATCGCTTATTTTAAATTTCATTTCTAGGGGAGGTAGGGGTTCCTTAGGTTGGATCTTACCCATCTCTAATGCTAACTAACTCAATCTCACTTCAAACATTTGACCAAAATTTCAAGTCGCTGGCTTCATTCTATCAAAAGTTATCGCTTATTTGAAATTTCATTTGTAGGGGAGGTGGGGGTTCCTTGGGTCGGATCTTACCCATTTTCAATACCAATCAAGTAGATCTTACTAGCAACATTCCACCAATTTTTGAACTTGCTAGTGTCATTCTATCGCAAGTTATCGTAATTAAACGAATATATAATTTTTTGAAATTTGTGGGGGAGGTAGGCGTTCCTTTGATCTGATTATGCCCAACTTACTAGAACTCAAGCAACTTCTTACCTCAGGGTTACATGCCAAAAATCAGGTGTCTACGTCAATTGGTTTAAGAGTTATAGACAAAAAACCTGAAAAGTAGGGTAGTACGGGGTTCTTTGTAAGAAAATTACCATTAGTTTTCTACTGATCAATTTTATTTTCCCAGGAAAGTATAACATTACCCTCATGAGTAATCTACCAAAGCTAGAGCTTTTCATGTTTATTTAATCGGGAGTTATAAATACATTTAATTATTTTACATATGTAGGGGAGGTAGGCGTTTTCTGGGCCTGATCATGCCCATTTTCAATACCAACCAACTAGATCACACTACCAACATTTGACCAAAATTTCAAGGCTTTAGCTTCATTCTATCGAAAGTTATCGTGCGAACGGACAGACAGACAGACAGACAGAAGACAGACAGACAGACAGACATGGCTAAATCGAATCAGGAGGTGACCCTGATCATTTATATATATACATTGCTATACCTCCGGAGCCTCCTTTAAGGTGTTACATTTTTCCGTCGTGACAAAAACAATATACCCGATACTAAAAGTCTAGGGTATAACTAGGGTATAAAAAAAATATTTAATACAATACAAATTTGAAAAAATAATTGTAGTTGCAATAATTATTTTCCTCTGGGAAATGATTATGTCAAACAATAATTATTATTTTGAAAATTTAAAAACGAATAATTATAATATTGTATAGGTATAATGATTATTGATTTGAATAATTTTGTCCAATCTCTGCACTTACTTCACAGATCTTTTTATATTAACTAGAAAACAACTTTTATGGAAAAACTAAAACTATTCAATACAAATATGTATGCAATTGTTCGGCATCCAAATCTATCAACACTGCCAACAGCAGGAACGATGTCACTCACTCGAAGTAGTACTTTGATCTTCCCCGTTTTTTTTTCTGATCAGTTGAACTAACCGAACTGTTCGTTCTATATACTACCCTCAATCCAAACGTTTCACCCTTCCTTCCTTTCGCGAACCAGATTTTATTCCCGCCAAAATATCAATATATCCTAATACTAGCAAAAAAAAGTAGCGGCAGCAATATCACTGCACATTCCCACCAACAAAAATAACGCGTTCAAATTTTCATATAGAAAATAAAAACGTTATTCAAATCGCATACATTTTCAAATGCAAGTACGTTGCATTTTATAACAATGTACGAGCACTTGACTTGACTTCGCATTGTTGCTGACGAATTTAAACACAATATGAATACAAGAAGCATAAATGCATCAGCACAAGCTATGTAGAAGAACAGCTGATATTTAAATTTCGTCATACGGAATAAATCAGCTGGTGAAAAGATCGAAGTAATAGCCCCCATATACGATGCAATCCGTCGTCAGATCGTGTAACGGACGGTTTGGTGGGCATCCGAAGATGCCCGTGGGGACGGAGCCTAAGGTAGCATATGACCGTGTAGGTCGCGCTATGCCATCTGGCGAAGAAAAAGGCCCCTCAACGAGCTAAGCAGCGGCCTATGCTTGCTGTAGCTCAGTTCGGGAGACGTCGGCGGGGTTTTCGCCGCTCGTTGCCCCTGTCCTTTACGTATTAACAAAAATTCATAGGCCTGGGGAAGACAACACAAACAAGGGAGGTAAAAATGGGGGATAAAAAAAATGAGGCGATAAGGATGAAATGGTTGGGCGATGGCTCGCTTGCCCTCGCGCTCATATTGAGGTCCAGGTGTAATGGGACCCTCGGCCTCTGGTTTCGTACCACCGACAGATCCTTACTCATCAGGTGCTGCCATAGATCTGCCGGTGGAAGCAGCACAACCAAACCAGAATATGGTTCATTACAATCGATCTGACGATATTGTGATCGTTGACTATCGTTGACGATTTTTTTGACAGTTCCATATAATTTCGATCGTCAGATATTTTGTGGCGATCCATCGTCAGATCGATCGATGGATAGCACCGTCTGTAGCGGATTTAAGGGAACAATGTAAACAGAAGGATGAAATGAGCAGTTGGGATACTCAATTGAATTTACTCTTTCGTCGATGTTGCGAAAAGCTTTGATTGAGTGAATGATTTACTTCTTAGATGCTCGCTCACAAGAAATACAAAATATTGAAAATAAAAATTATATTTCAAAATATTGATCGATCGTTTTGGGAATTGGTAGAGCCCATGAGATAAGTGAAACATTACACCGTCCAGGAATTCTTCAGCTGAAAAAAAAAATTCATCAGGTATTATAGAATCGAAAATTGATGTACAGTGAGCTCAGCGGAAATGGCGACAACCCGGCATAATTGCTTGTTGTTGGCGGATTATTCGCAATATCCGCAATATATGTACGTTTCCAATTAATGCTCAGGAAAAGGCACTAATCTGTTTTAAGGTGCACGTCGAATGCCGAGTACTGTGGTTGCATTTCTGGGTACTTTGGATTGGCGAGCTTTTGCTCATGACTCGCTGAGTCAAGAGTAATGTGGTACGGCCTTAAAGTGTATACTTGGCATGTATTGTACATATATCTAAACAGTTTTGGATACATGCTTGTCCAATTTGAACATCAAACAAATACTGCTAGTTGAAGACATCTTTATTTCTCATCTTAACGTAAAGTGAGATCATCATATTCACAACAATACGTGACCATATTTCAAAAATAATACGCAAATTCCTCCAGTCAGTTAATGCAAAGAAGATATGTATTGTATATTTAAAAACGGCATACTCGTTACTTCCATTGCCAGTAAGACTGGTTACAAATAAATTTCGCAGTTTCGTCTCACGAACGTTTTTGTATGTTAAGAAAGTCACCTTGGTCCAGAAGCATCTGCTCGCCCACTTCTCGCTGTGAATTGATTTATAATTGAGCCCTCTTTGTGCTTATGGAGGATTCCATTAGATATTTTCATGAATAAAATCTACACACGATACTTTTACTAAAGAAAGTGACTCCAAGCTGTTTAATCAAATAAGGTCAAATAGTATTCGGGCACAAACAACACGGTAAATATTGGTAACCTGCTTAAAACCTAGGTGTGAAAAATGTGTTAAACTTCATTATGTTAAAACGGTTTATCGGCATTTATTGTAAATGTGTATTTAAACAAAAACTTACCAGCAGCATTAAATTAATACAGCAAGTCCAGAGACATCGCTTTATTTCCTTATGAGTACATATTTGTTGTTGGATGATGACATAAATACATTTCGTTGAATATAAAAAAAAAACTATCTTCAATATTTAAGTAACGGTTATGCAAAACACCTATAAATTGTGTATATTCCACACAATGAATATGCTTTAAATATATTTGGCAGAAATATATTATACCGCTTCTAATTTGCATTGTGTTAGCATAAAATTAAATAAAAAAATAATAAAAATCTGGTTAGAAAATCTTTGAGGTGCAAGAGCAAGATATGGATAAGAAACAAAAATAGGTAATAGGTAGGTATAGGCAAATAAATAATTATCTGGACCTTGTTTTTCTTTTTTTTTTTCTGAAGGGAGCTTTCACCAGTACCCCAATTAATAATATATGTACATAAGCCTCAACTAGCATAGTTTTAAGACTTCATGTTTTCGTTATAGCAAAGAGGATTAATATTCTACAAGAGTGATCACTCCATAGAAATTTCCCCTCTGCCAGTAGATTTGTATGTATTGACAAATAGTATAGACCATGATACGAGGAAGACAAGACATCGCCTTCCCGCGTTTCATTTTCGTATTTTTCTGCGCATCACGTCATAAGCTCATATAAACTTGAGAGACTGGTGGTTCATAACTCTCAGCATTGCAAGCCTCACGACAGTATTGCTTCGATTGTTGAGGAAGGAGTACCCGTACGGTGCAGGACGGGCACACAACATTTATTGCTAGGAGTGATAGTTATTGCGATATGAACAAATTCGCTTCTCAAATAACATACATGTCAAGCAAAGCCCACACAAGAGACCGCTGGTAGGTATTCAGAGAGCCGGCATGCGCAAGGTCATTTCCTTTCCTTCTTGTATCATGAGTATACACTCAGTATAGATACACAAGAGAATCAATACATACCAATCTACCGGCGGAGGCTAAAGTTGTATGGAGTGAGCTTTCTTGTGTAGTTATTGCTCAATATATACAAATCTACTGGTAGAGGCTAAAGTTCTATTCTAGAAGAGTGATCACTTCTATAATATGAATCCTCTCTGGTTATAGTTTGCGCGACGAAGATGGGTGCTGCTGCCAAATAAAATTGAAAAATTGTATTTCAGATGGCGATAAGTAGGTATACTCAGCGCGACCAAAATGCCGCTCAGGCGGCGAAAGTTGCGACGAGTTCAACTTGGATAGAATCAAGACGACGCGAAGTGTCAATGTCAGCCTGACATTACACTTTGCGTTTTTCTGCAGGAAGAGCAATCCCGCAAAAAAACGCATTATCGCAGAAGAAGAGGAACGCGTACATTTAAATGAAACGCTTTACACTTATGCGTTACGAAAACGCTGCAGTTTCCTGCCGCAATCGGGAATCGTTTTGCTGCAGCAAGTTCAACGACAGCGGAAAGACTGCTCCCTCAAAAAAAAACGCAGTGAAAAGATAAACAAACGGTTGTATATGAAACGAATTACACCTTCCATTTTTGGTTCAACTATATACTAGAAACGCATGCACCTAGTGAGGAAATTAATACAGTGCATCCATTAAGGACTGGTTGAAGTTGTATCGACCTCCCAACTTCTATCTACTATACTGCAACAACAATAAAACCATCCATATCCTCACTGGGATATATTGTATTTTGAACGTTTTATTTCTTTCACAAGCTTTTCCCGCAGAAAAACGCAATATGTAAATAACGGGTCCTCTTCTTTTACGACAATGCATTTTTTTTACGGTATTGCTCTTCCTGCAGAAAAACGCAAAGTGTAATGCCAGGCTCAGTTCTCATATGGCTTGTTTTGGCACTGTGGTCGATTGTTTGCTTTGTTCGACAGTGGCGTAGATAAGGGGGGGTTAAGGGATCGATCCCCCTTCATGGATTCTTATACAATCGCTTCTATGTTGCCCTTATCTCGAGTTTGAAAAAAAAAACTGTCTTACATCCTGATAATATTAAATTAAGACAGACACACAGAAATAGAAACGACAAACAGAAGTATAAAATGCACATAAGCTTCCCCAGTTTTATTGCGATCATAGAGCATTTTGGAATTATTACTCTCCTAAGCAGTGCCGGCTTTAACTATTTTGGCGTCACATTCAACTACATAATAGGAAATATACATGTCTCTGCTTCTTAAAATCGACCCTTAGTTCACCGTGCAAAATTAGCGATTTATCTTCACACAACCATCTTCCACAACAGAAAACTTATGAGAAAGATGAACTTTGCAAGAAAACTGGAAATTTACCAGGCTTTGTGTTGTTGAAACTAATAACAACCAGAGTCCGAATGTAGAGCTCGGAGTTCAAATCTTGGCCCGACCAAAAACTGCCTGTGGGTACTAATAGAACATTCACAGTGCTCCAAGCTTGTCAGTATAAAGACGGCGCGGATAAGAGCTGCATGCAAGCAACTGCACTTCCGAAAAGTAGATATGCCATCGAAATGTCCACAAGGTATAGAAATGCTAGAGATGTTGACGAGCCCATGCCCCTGGAGGGGTCAAGGCAATTAACGCATATACCCTAGACTTCTACAGACCTACTGGTGATACCACTTATTGCGACAGGGCGACTCAGGTCGAACATGAACGTCTAATTGACCACTTTTTCGATATAAAAAACTTTATCGCGCCCTTTTTTAACGCCCAACGAAAAACCTTCAACAGCTTTTTGTCGCAGCATTAATCCCACTCCTCGATGACATAGCAACCCAAAACGAAAATGACAGCCCGCATCGAATTTCGCACCAAAACTAACAATTTCGATATCTTACTCATTCCTGAAATTATATACAGCGGTCAATTCTAACCCATAAACGTCTGCTTTTGAACTTGTAACAACTTTTCGCAAATGTAAATATATTAGCATTGCCCATTAAACGCGGGGCACCCTGTATATATGAGCTGTTGTAATCCGTGTTTAAAAAAAAACATCTGACATACTACCCTGCCTTAACCTCTAGTGGAGCATAGCGCGTAAACCACCCTCCATCGTACTCTGTTCTAGGCAATGGGGCGCAACTCCCCAAATGACTTACCCAGCGCGTTACACTCTTTTGTCACAGATCGACGCCATGTGATTTTCTGCCTCAAGTTGACGAAGGATAATATACCCAACAAAGTTTTGTCATCGTTCAAAATAACCTTACCTAGCGACTTACTAACACCCTGCGATGAATCCTTCTGGCCGCCTGGGGTTCTCCTTAAGGACTTCGTTAAACGGAATTTTCAACGTCGACGAGTTGCCCGGATTCCAAAGTAATAAACAATTTTAAATTTTCTTTTTACTATCAAAATGTTCGCGGCTTAAGGACCAAGCTTCACAATTTAAATATTTCTGCTCTGTCTGCTCAGCATGACGTTTTGTGCTTATCGGAAACTTGGTTAAATTCTTCTATCAGCAGTGGAGAGCTTCTAGAAGGCTATGACATATTTCGCTGTGACCGCAACTATGAGCTTTCTGGGATGTCTCTTGGTGGCGGTGCCCTTATTGCTATACGGCGCAACATTGAGTGTGTCTTACTATCCATCACCGCTAGCGAACCTTACGACTGTGTCACTACTATAATTCGCTCTTCTAGCTATACTCTGCTTCTCATCTCCTGTGTCTATGTTCCCTGCAACTCTCCTTTGTCAGTCTATGAGAGTCTTTTCACTCATTAGTCTAGTTGATGCCATACATCAATAACGAGTCTAGTTGATGCCATACATCAATTACTCCTGCGAGTATGGGAGAACGAGGAGATCCCAGACGATTGGCGCAGAAGCATCATCTGTCCAATTCATAAAAAGGGAGATAAACTGCGGTGTGAGAATTACAGGGGCATCTCACTAGTTTGTACGTCCTATAAAATTTTGACGAAAATTCTGGAAAATAGAATAAAACCGTACGCAGAACGAGTCATTGGCGAATATCAAAGCGGTTTCAGACCTGGTCGCTCCACAACCGATCAGCTCTTCTCAGTCAAACTGATACTCCAGAGGTGCTGGGAATACAACGTAAACGTATACCAAATCTTTGTCGACTTCAAGCAGGCATACGACAGTATCGATCGTGGAGTACTGTACAACATCATGCTGCAATTTGGTATACCAGCAAAATTAGTGCGACTGACAAAGATGACGATGACCAACTCCGTCTCACAAGTCAGGATCCAGAATAGACTTACTGATCTATTTGAAACACGCAGGGGGGGGGGGCAAAAACTCCTCTTCCATAGTCCTCCGCGTGGGCGCCCCCTGGAACGGCAGTGGTCACTGACCATTGCCAACCAACGTCAAGCCGCAAGTGATGGCGGTGCGATGATTTGGTTGAGGTACCCCTGTGGTGTGGGGTGTGAAAAAAATACCACGGCCTTTCCCTTTGAGGGCCTGTCGTTAAAACCGACAATCAAAGGACAGGATGTGTATGCCAGCAACTTGCACTATCCGAAATCTTTATATGCTAACGAAACGTCAACTATGCCTCGGATAAGGACTGACTCAACGGTTACGACTTTTAGCTATCGTACAATGACAAAGATTGGATTCTGGAATGTGCGTACTCTCCTGGACAATGGATCAGAAGGTCCCCAGAACGCACGATTTCTTCAATTAGAGAGTGAATTTCTGAGGTACAAATTAAATATCTTAGGAGTTAGTGAGATAAGATGGTGGAACAGCGGAGAATTCATCTCTCCAACGGGCAGCACTGTAATGTTATACTCCGGTAAAGCTACCGGTAGTCGTCGTGAGTCAGGTGTGGGGCTCCTTTTAACCAGAGCCGCGCGAAACTGGCTCTTATCCTGGGAACTGGTCTCTGACAGGGTCTTGACCGCCAGGTTCCGGACCAAAATGAGGAACATCTCAATAATACAATGTTATGCCCCTACTGAACCCGACAATGTCTTGGCAAAAGACTCCTTCTACGAAGAACTAAACGCCGTTCAGAGCAGAACACCTAAAGGTGACATTATAATGGTTATGGGTGATTTGAATGCGAAAGTTGGCGCTGATAACTATGGGCTCAGACATGTGATGGGGAGACACGGTCTTGGTGATCGTAATGACAACGGTGAAAGATTTGTAGAGTTCTGCAACTTTCACAGTCTCTTCATCGGTGGTACTATGTTTGAGCATAAGGACCACCACAAAATCAGTTGGTCCTCTGTTGATCGGCGCAGAACACAAAATCAGATCGACCATTTTGCCATTAGTAAAAGATTCAAGAGTTGCCTCCTGGACGTGCGAAACAAGAAGGGTGCCGATATTGGGATGGGAAGAGACCATTATCTTATGATCGCTAATGTTCGATTGCGTATTGCAGCCGTGCGCCGCCCCAGCGACGAAAGATCCAGGCCCCGCAAATTCAACACCGCTCGACTAAAAAATCCAGCTGTCTTACAACAATATAATGACCATCTTGCGCAAAAAGCGGCTGAGATAACTAGTCACCCAGATAGTGACATAAACGAAAACTGGGATGCCATAAAAAATGCGTACATTGATAGCGCAAATACCATCCTTGGCCCAAACCCGGATTGCCGGAATAAGCCCTGGATGTCCGACGCTTCATGGCAGCGGATTGTTGAAAGAAAGGAGCTGAAAGTTCATTTGGCTGCAGCATCAGACGACAATCGAAGCAGCATCGAACCCCTTTACCGTCAGAAAGCTCGAGAAGTTCAGCGTAGTGTGCGACGCGATAAAAGAGTTTATGCCAATTCTCTTTTAGCGTCAGCAGAAGAAGCCGCTAGAAGTAACAACTTAAACGCCGTATACGGTGTCATCAAGGAGTTTACAGGTGGTCGTAACTCCTGCCAACATCCGGTGAAAGATAGTGATGGAAAGCTACTTATCTTGGAAGAAGATCAAATGAGGCGGTGGAAAGAACACTTCGCCGCGGTCTTGAACCGTGTAACCTCTGGTGAAGTTCCCCCTCATATAGATAATTTAGCTAACCATCAAAATGTGCGTATACGGTCCACTGCCCCGACTAAAGAGGAAATAGTCACTGCAATTATTGCACTAAAACGAGGAAAGGCCGCCGGACTTGACGGCATCCTTGCCGAACTTTATCAAGCAGCGCCAAGCGTAACTGCCGATTTGCTGCACCCACTTGTTGATAAAGCGTGGAATACAGAGACCTTTCCCACTGAGTGGAAGGAAGGTTTGATCATCAAACTTCCAAAGAAGGGTAGCCTCACAGACTGTAATAATTGGAGAGGCATTTGTGTGCTTCCTGCCGTTGCCAAGATAATAGCTAAAATCGTCCTGGAAAGACTAAAGGCCCACTTAGAAAGCACAATTGATGAAGAGCAGGCTGGCTTTCGATCCGGATTCTCCTGTGTCGATCACATTAACACCTTGCGAATCATCATCGAGCAATGCGCTGAATACGATTCTCCGCTTCACTTGCTTTTCATCGATTTCGAAAAGGCTTTCGATAGTGTGAACCGGGATTCTATATGGGCGGCCTTGCGCAGGAGAGGCATCCCTGAGAAGCTTGTGGCTATTATTAAGGCAACCTATGACGGCGCGAAATGTCGCGTTCTGCATAAAGGTAAGGTGTCGGGGGACTTTGAGATTCGCAGTGGAGTTCGGCAGGGGTGCATCCTCTCACCGATCCTATTCCTCATTGTGATCGGCGATGTGTTGCATGCAGCCCTATCCGGACTCGACAGAGGAATTCAATGGACTTTGACATCTTATCTACAACATCTTGACTACGCTGACGACATATGCCTACTCTCCCACAAAATCATGGATCTGTCCGCAATGGCGTTAGATCTCGAGAGGGAGGCAAGCAAGGTTGGGCTAAAGATTAATACCAACAAGACCAAGGTGCTTAGCCCGCCGTTGCGAAAAAGAAATCCGACACCTATTGCCATCAATATTAATGGGCAGCCTGTGGAGAAGGTAGACAACTTCGTCTACCTGGGAAGCATTGTTGCCGAAAATGGTGGTACGGAGCAGGACATCGCTCGTCGTATCAACCAGGCTAAACGCGCATACGGCATGCTGTCCAAAATCTGGCAGAGCAGTTATCTCAGCATCAAGACCAAGCTGGGCCTGTTTCGCTCCCTGGTACTATCAGTGCTTTTGTATGGGAGCAGTACATGGAAAGTTTCCGTAGGAGTTACCAGAAAGCTGCAAGTTTTCGTCAACTCATGTCTTCGTCGAATTTTAAGAATTTTCTGGCCCGAAACAATATCAAATGAAGAGCTAAGTCGGCGGACGGGTCAGATGCCAATCGACGAATTGATACGCAGGCGAAAATGGCAGTGGATAGGTCACACATTGCGGAAGAGTGATAACTGCATTGCTTTGCATGCCATGAAGTGGAACCCCATTTCCAACCAAGGCCGACCAAGAGGGGGTCCTCGAATCACATGGCGTCGATCTGTGGCAAAGGAGTGTCAGGTACTGGGTAAGTCTTTTGGGAAGTTGCGGCCCATTGCCCAGAACAGAGTACGATGGCGCGCAGGAGTAGTTGACGCGCTATGCCCCGCTAGGGGTTAAGGCAAAGTAGTAGTAGTATTTGAAACACGCACTGGTTTGAAACAGGGCGATGGACTGGCACCGACGCTCTTCAACCTAGCACTGGAATACGTTATTCGGGCCATTAATATGGACAACAGCAAGACGCTACTCATCAAGTCGACACAATTAGCAGCGTACGCCGACGACATCAACATCATGTCCCGAAGATTGGCTGACGCAGAAGAACTTCTGCATACGCTCGATACCGCTGCAAAGGAAGTTGGATTACGTATTAACGAGGGTAAAACTAAAATAATGATGCAATCGGTGACAAGGACACCTGCACAACCGAGCATTAATGTGGGGGACCTCAACATCGAGTTCGTGAACAACTTCATTTACCTGGGTTGCAACCTGTCAAGGTGACGCCAACGAAACTGACGAAATCAAGCGATGGATATAGTTAGCTAATAAGACTTTTTTCTCGGTTCTCCCCATAATGAAATCGAAACATGTGCACAGAAACACGAAGCTCCGCGTGTACAAAACCATTATACGACCAGTGCTATGCTATGGCTACGAAGCATGGACCCTAACTCAAGCCTCCGAAAACATGGTAGACACTTTCGAACGTAAGGTTCTACGGCGAATTTTCGGGGCTGTTTGCGATCGAGATGGATGGCGCATCCGGTACAACCATGAGTTGTATGAAATGTACGATGAGCTGCAAGTCTCGAAAATCGTCAAACTACAACGACTTCAATGGGCAGGGCATGAACAAAGAATGGACGATGATCGCATGCCTAAGAGAGTAATGAATGCAGAACGGGTCGACGGAGCGAGACTGCGAGGACGACCGAGATCTCGTTGGGAGAGCTCAGTAGGTGTGGACGCCGCGCAGCTGCTGGGCTCCCAAAATTGGAGGACGCGGTCACGTGACCGAGATAATTGGAGGACAATGATCCAGGCGACCAAGGCCCGACGTCGGGCTGTCGCGCCACGATGATGATGATGATTTCACTTTCTCAAACTCTGTCCAATCAGCCAATATTTCAACACTTTCACCCATTGAGTCTTCCTATGTTGATGTTCTCATCTCTTCCCTTAAATGCAGCTCATCTTCAGGCCCCGGCGGTATACCTAATTACAATATTTCCTTAAGAAAACTCATAGTGTTATTTCCCATCCACTTGCTATAATTTTTAATAAAAGTTTTCAAGAAGGTATATTCCCGTCTCGATGGAAATCGGCCTACCTAGTCCCAATTCCTAAAAAAAATGACTCTAACGATGCTTCCAACTACCGCCCTATCTCCCTCCTTTCAAGTTGTTCTAAACTCCTTGAGCGGATTGCCTTCGACTGCTTTGGACACTTGATTTTTCCCAATCAGCATGGATTCTGTAACAAAAAATCTACAGTTACTAATTTAGTAGAATTTGTTGACTTTGTCGCTAAATCCTTCAACAAACATCTTGATGTCCATGTCATCTATACTGACTTCTCTAAGGCTTTCGATACGGTCAACCATGGCATTCTGCTTGATAAACTGCTTGCTCTTAATTTCCCACCTTTTCTTGTTTCATGGCTCGCCTTTTATCTTCTTGATCGCTCTTCCAGTGTAGTTTTCAATAACACAGTTTCTCCTTCTTTTTGTCCTTCGCCTGGCGTTCCACAGGGCTCAATCTTAGGACCGCTACTTTTCCTATTCTTAATCAACGATCTACCATCTCTTCTCTAAAACCCTTCTCTACTTTACGCTGATGACTGCAAGCTTTATTCGTCTGTTTCTTGTCCTGAAGATTGCTTAGCGCTGCAATCAGACTTAGATCTTCTATCTGCCTGGTGCTGATCTATTGTAATCAATTACAGCTTAACGTCTCCAAATGCAAGTTTATAGTCTTTTCGCTTAAACCTTATCCTATCACGTTTCCTTATAAAATTAATTCCATCGACCTTGAAAACGTGTCACTATTTAATGATCTTGGCGTCACTTTCGACTGCCGGCTTCGATTTAATGAGCACTATTCTCTTACTATAAACAGGGCATCTAAACTGGCGGGATTCATCCTACGCTGTTCTCACGATTTTCGTTCCATTTCTACCTCTATTAACCTCTTTGTTTTACTTGTCCGTAGCATTTTAGAATATGCTTCTGTTGTATGGTCTCCCTCGTCATCCGTATCTTCCAACTCAACTCCTTAGAATCCGTTTAACGGAAATTCACTCGTGCCTTAATGTATAAATTTAATCTTCCCTACCTTCGCTATGTCGAATGTCTTACATTTTTCAATTTGTTATCCCTGCAAAAGAGAAGGATATTTCTAGATGAGTGCTTTCTCTTCAAACGGTGCCGTGGTTTATTAGTGCACTTTCACACGAAGAGCCGCACGGCTCTCGCTCGCGAGTGAGAGCCTTTTCCGCTCCCACCTTCCATTCATTCACACGAAGAGCCGTACGGCTCTCGCTCGCGAATGGAAGCGAGGCGCGTAAGACTGAAATGCAAAGAATACACTTCTGCTTTCACACGGGGAACACGAGCTTTTACGTCGCGCGAGTGAGAGCCGTGCATCTCGAGCCGTTGCGGCGCGCCACTTGGTCTAAATGTACAGCGAGAAGTGTCGGTATTCACACGGGAAGAGCGACAAAGGCTCTCGCTCCTCAGTCCCCGCTACCCGCTAGGATGGTCCCAATATGCTTTGGAACGTTGACGTTTTTGTCTTCGAAGACGGCGTCGACGGTAAAGAAGATATGTAGTCACAACACGTCTGCAACGCGTATTTTGCGACTGAACAGAGCTCGAGAGCCTTTGTCGCTCTTCCCATGTGAATGCCGGCACTCCTCGCTTTGCATTTATATCAAGAGCCGCAACGCACGGCTCGAGATGCACGAGCCGTACCGGCTCTCACTCGCGCGACGTAAAGGCTCGTGCTCCCCATGTGAAAGCTGCAGTGCATTCTTTGCATTTCAGTCTTACGCGCCCCGCTCTCACTCGCGAGCGAGAGCCGTGCGGCTTTTCGTGTGAAAGTGCACTTACTCTCATCGCTTCAAGAGTGTATTATCTTCCGTGTTCCGTCCTACAACACGCGGTCCAACCTAGTCTTCAATCCTCCCACTGCTGAACTCTCCGCATACATGAACTCACCTCTACTTCCGGCAATGCGCAATTATGATAGGCTGGAGCTTGGTCCTTTAGCTGTTTCACTTTTTTCTTTGAAACGACTGCTTCTACAAAAAGTTTCCCATACTGACATATAGTTTTGTGAGTTTTTTTTTTATTTTAACTTTTCCTTAACTGATATACTATATTCTTTTATATGTTTGCTTTTCTTCTTTCTTTTATACTTTTTTTTCTGTCCTTCATATTTAATACTGAAGTCGATTTTCTTTTTCTTTTTTATGTATTTTCCTTATTATTATTATTCTTACTATCCTTTTTTCCTTTTTAAATTTTATTATTTTATTATTTAAGCTCTGAATTAACTTTATCTTTTGTATCTTTGAATTTATACTGTATTTACTGTATTTGCTGTTTTTTGGATTCTCTTATCCTGTTCAGTGATTTGCTTGATTAAATAAATAAATAAAAAATAAATATTGATGGCAATAGGTGTAGGATTTCTTTTTCGGAATGGCGGGCTAAGAACCTTGGTCTTGTTAGCATTAATCTTAAGTCCATCCTTTCTTGCCTCCTTCTCAAGATCTGCCGCCGTTGCGGACAGACCCATGATTTGGTGGGAGAGTAGTAAGGCATATGTCATCAGCGTATTCAAGATGTTGTAGATTAGATTTCTCTGTCTAGTCCAGATAGGGCTTTGTTAATATGTAAAGGACAGGGGCAACGAGGCGCAACACCGCCCACGTCTTCCGCACTGAACTACAACAAGCATAGGCCGCTGCTTAGCTCATTGAGGGGCCTTTTTATTCGCCAAATGGCACGGTCCGACCTCCACGGTTATTATGCTACCTTAGACTCCGTCCCCACGAGCATTTTCCGATGCCGAACAAATCGACCGGTCCGTTACACACCTTACCTTTATACAGAACGTGACATTTCGCGCCGTCATAGGTTGTCTTAATAATAGCCACAAGCTTCTCAGGGATGCCTCTCTCTTTCTCTATAGAAATCGCTTCACACTGTCGAAAGCCTTCTCGAAATCGATGAAAAGCAAGTGAAGCGAAGAATTGTACTCAGCGCATTGCTCGAAGATAATTCGCAAGATGTTAATGTGATCGACACATGAGAATCTGGGTCGAAAACCAGCCTGCTCTTTATCAATTCTGCTTTCAAAGTGAGCCTTTAGTCTATCCGGGCCCTATTCCAGGTATCGCTGACGCTAAAATTCTCTAAATGCTTTTTGACTTGAAACCATTGAATTTATAGCCATGGAATGAGCTTGTTCTGTATGTTTCCATAGAAACAGTGGCTCCAATATCTGGGTACTAAGTCGACAAGTGGTCGACTCAGTAGACCATTTTAGTGATTATGAATGACAATTAAGTGTTGACAGGAATTGACAGTACGGACGGGATGTACATAAATACACCATATTTTTTCCGTTTGATTGATAGATTGATTTTATTCTGTATTGTCCCGCGATGCTTGGATCACCTTAAAGATGCACAATCTTTCTGCCTTGCCAACCGTCTCGACGAAAGTTTGCGCATCTTTAAGGTGACCCAAGCATCGCGGGACAATACAGAATAAAATCAATCAATCAATCAAATAAACGGAAAAAATATGGTGTATTGATTGATTAGAGTGAAAAGTGTAAATTTTCAGGCAGCCGGCTTTTTAGTTTTGTTTGTGGCGCAGCGAAAATGGGGGCAGATGAAACTTCTACACCAGCAGAGAGATGGAAACCTGCAAATAAATTATATTCAGAAACGACAATTTATGTGCTAATTACCATTTATTTTTCAAGGTACCCAAAAGAAAGAAATGATCTGAATGTGTGGCTTAACTGTTTTAATTTAATTTTTAGGCGACGATCTTAATATTTACTGCTAACCTCGTATAAAGTATCTTTCGTGCAATTACCCATCAATAAATTTGATTGAAGGAACAACACCATTTTTTAATTGGCGGGGACCTCCAGATTCGAAAAAATCTAATGCAGCGAAGTGTCCGCTGCATAATCGAATTTATTGTTGTTATTTGTTGTTGTTGAAATAATCGGTAATGTTATTATTAAAACAACACAATTAGACATAACAGTCAACATATACGTCAATATCGAATCAACTGAGTAGGCTGCCTGTCGACTTATTCCCCAAATGTTGGAGCACTTTTGAATGGTCGAAGCACGGTCCATTGCTAAATGGTCTAAGATCGAATCAAATAAATTAATCTATTTTGCAATGTGTTTCAAGCTTAGACCATTTAGCAATCAAATTTATTGATGGGTAATTGCACGAAAGATACTTTATACGAGGTTAGCAGTAAATATTAAGATCGTCGCCTAAAAATTAAATTAAAACAGTTAAGCCACACATTCAGATCATTTCTTTCTTTTGGGTACCTTGAAAAATAAATGGTAATTAGCACATAAATTGTCGTTTCTGAATATAATTTATTTGCAGGTTTCCATCTCTCTGCTGGTGTAGAAGTTTCATCTGCCCCCATTTTCGCTGCGCCACAAACAAAACTAAAAAGCCGGCTGCCTGAAAATTTATACTTTTCACTCTAATCAATCAATATGTACACCATATTTTTTCCGTTTATTTGATTGATTGATTGATTTTATTCTGTATTGTCCCGCGATGCTTGGGTCACCTTAAAGATGCGCAAACTTTCGTCGAGACGGTTGGCAAGGCAGAAAGTTTGTGCATCTTTAAGGTGATCCAAGCATCGCGGGACAATACAGAATAAAATCAATCTATCAATCAAACGGAAAAAATATGGTGTATTTATGTACATCCCGTCCATACTGTCAATTCCTGTCAACACTTAATTGTCATTCATAATCACTAAAATGGTCTACTGAGTCGACCACTTGTCGACTTAGTACCCAGATATTGGAGCCACTGTTTCTATGGAAACATACAGAACAAGCTCATTCCATGGCTATAAATTCAATGGATTCAATTTATCCAGCGCTATAAATTGGCGTCTCAGTTAATCACAGTAAGCGCCGTGTTTAAGGCCAACAAGCATTTAGCGAATTTTAGAGATAAAGTTTTAGCGTTAGCGATAGCTGGAATTGGACTAATAATAGTAATAATTATTATTATTTTATTATCTTCACAACGGCAGGAAGCAGTTGTATGTTATGTCAATGACAATTTGATATACGAGGAGACTAACAAAAGTTATGATACAAGGGATTGTCGCTGGTGGACTGCACTTACCATAGAATCGTACGGAGCTCTGTTAGAGAAGGTTCAAAGATCTGCATGTGTTGCCATCTCAGGAGTCCTAATCTCGACTGCTGCCTTGGGCATCTTCATAGAGCAGATGACTGCGAACACGGCCATTTGCCTCCGTGAAAGTGGTCAGTGGACCGTGTCAATCACAGGCCACCTGTTCTAAACAACATTGATATTCCTGTAGAGACGGACTACATCTCTTCGAAGTACCTGTTCGTTAGGGGTTTAACAAGCTTGATCCCATCGAAGAATGAGTGGTCGGAGAATGCTAGTCTGACGTCTGATGCCATTAGCATTTTCACCGATTGTTCTAAGACCGAGAGAGCGATTGGGGCTGGTGTGTGCTCGGAGAATCTCCTCATTGGCTTGTCACTTTGCCTCCCAGGATACAGCAGCGTTTTCAAAGCCGAGGCGGTAACCTGGCATAATGTCATATCTGCTAGATGTTATAATCTATATGATTAAATCGCTTAGCTTCGTCGTGGTGACGTCAAAGATAGTATTGGATTGTCGCAATTCTCTCTTAGAGATAGGGAGATTTTTCAACAGCCCTGTACTGGATAGCGGGTCATAGTACCTTCTCCGGTAACTGCAAGGCTGGCGAGCTGGCTCGGGCGGGTACGACTAAGGAGACCACGGAGTACCTACGCAATACTGAGATACCTCTTCCAGCGCGCGAATTGGCGTCTAAAGCGGTGGCGTATGACAAGGCTAATACCAGACCGTCTAATGGCACTACATGTCAAGCAACGAGTCAAATATGGTCAAAAGTGGACCCCGGCCCCTCCCACGGGCTGATGGTGAGCAGAAACCATTTAAGAAACGTGGTGGGACTTATCGCTAGGCACTGCCCCATGGGGGAGCATAGTAGAAGACTTCAACTCCCACACAGTGGGCCCTACTATTTGATTAATCTAGAAAATGATTTAAAGAAGGTTAGGGTTGTTAGGCTTCATCGCTTCATTGTCAGCTCTGACTGGTTTGAAAACTGAGTTAGGCTCGGCTTGCTGTACTGAGGATATCACAGCGAACCCAGTGGTGGTCTATGTGGGCTTTCATCAGTCTTTTGTGCTCAAGGCAGCCCTTCTAACCTAACCTAATCTAACTTAAGAAAAGTTCAGTTATTTGGGCTAAAAACAAAATGAAATAAAATAAAACTCTTTATGTTTTCAACACACTCCTATACGTATATTTCATTAATTTCTACACACTTTTTCAACCTGTAAATCCTTTTTAAGAAAAGTCCTAGAAACCCACTTTTTGCAGTTTTCCAAATTCCAAATTTGATTATTAATGTCAGAAAGCGCAATAAAGTTGCTAATATCGCCGCAGGTCCTCCTTCACCTTTTTTTCTAGTAAATTTTTGAAAACTTCTGATAAGTTTCTGTGCACAACTTAGAAGTTCGTACCAGAAGTTACCGTTTGACTAGTTTCCCAGAGAATAGCAACTACAATTTTCGCGCTGGTGAACTAAACCGAAACGATTACTTTTGTTGCTGACTTTCCTGCCTTGGTTTAGCAGGTGAATTGGCAACGTCTGGACTCCGTACTAGACTTCTATTTGGTTTGCCAGATCGTACTTATAAAGGTGACGAATCTTGGTCACCTGCAATCACTTAATGGAAGGTGCTGCACTCCCCCTCTTTTTTTTCCGAAAATATGTGGCAAAACGCACACTTGCCTCTTTTTGGGTGTCAGTCAAAATGATATCACGATACCCACCGGGCAAATTTCTTTGTGTACCCGAAATTTTCATGTAAGATTCGTGAAACGGCGATGAAATTCAAGCCTAAATCATCAACAATCAATTGTTGCGTTAGTTTGCATCTGCGTCAATTTTTGACTTCACGATTTTGGGCGACCTTCACGAAACTCATTTTCCACATTAAAATGTCCTGTTTGGAATCGTCTTATACCACTTAGAAACATTCACTAGCGATGGTGCGTTCACTCTATAGGAATTGTTTTTCGTCAAATATTTCTTTCGGCTTCAAATGCCATCGAAATCCATAGGGAATGACAAATTGAATTTTTTGCTGTGTTGGCATCGGTGACTCTACCGATCTTCCTTCTCCTATTTTACGTTATATAATTTCAAGCACTTACCTTCGAATCACAAAAACTTTTCAGGGATTATCGTTTTTAATCGCAGCGTTTTCCAAGCTCTGCTTTGGTTAAATCATCATCATCGTGGCGCGATAGCCCGACGTCGGGCCTTGGTCGCCTGAATCGTTGTCCTCCAATTATCTCGGTCACGTGACCGCGTCCTCCAATCTTGAAAGCCCAGTAGCTGCTCGGCGTCCACATATACTGAGCTCTCCCAACGAGATCTCGGTCGTCTAGGCAGTCTCGCTCCGTCGACTCGTTTTGCATTCATTACTCTCTTTGGCATGCGATCATCGTCCATTCGTCGGACATGCCCTGCCCATTGAAGTCGTTGTAGTTTGACGAATTTCGAAACTTTCAGCTCATCGTACGGCTCATACAACTCATGGTTGTACCGGATGCGCCATTCATATCGATCGCAAACAGCCGCGAAAATTCGCCGTAGAACCTTACGTTCAAATGTGTCTAGCATGTTTTCGGAGGCTTGACTTAGGATCCATGCTTCACAGCTATAGCATAGCACTGGTCGTATAATGGTTTTGTACACGCGGAGCTTCGTGTTTCTGTGCACATGCTTCGATTTCATTATGGGGAGAACCGAGAAAAAAGTCTTATTAGCCAACTGTATCCGTCGCTTGATTTCGTCAGTTTCGTTGGCGTCCCTTGACAAGTTGCACCCCAGGTATATGAAGCTGTTCACGAAATCGATGTTGAGGTCCCCCCGGTTGTACAGGTGTCCTTGTCGTCGATTGCATCATTATTTTAGTTTTACCCTCGTTGATACGTAGTCCAACTTCTTTTGCAGCGGTATCGAGCACATGGAGAAGTTCTTCTGCGTCGGCCAATCTTCGGGATATGATGTTGATGTCGTCGGCGTACGCTGCTAATTGTGTCAACTTCATGAGTAGCGTATTGCTGTTGTCCATATTCATAGCCCGAATAGCGTATTCCAGTGCTAGGTTGAAGAGCATCGGTGCCAGTCCATTCCCGTGTTTCAGACCAGTGCGTGTTTCAAATAGATCAGTAAGTCTATTATAGATCCTGACTTGAGAGACGGAGTTGGTCATCGTCATCTTTATCAGTCGCACTAATTTTGCTGGTATACCAAACTGTAGCATGATGTTGTACATTACTCCTCGATCGATATTGCCGTATGCCTGCTTGAAGTCAACAAAGATTTGGTATACGTTTACGTTGTATTCCCAGCACTTCTGGAGTATCAGTTTGACCGTAAAGTTGGTCGGTTGTGAAGCGATCAGGTCTGAAACCGCTTTGATATTCGCCAATGATTCGTTCTGCATACGGTTTTATTCTATTTTCCAGAACTTTCGCCAAAATTTTATAGGACGTACAAACTAGTGATATGCCCCTGTAGTTCTAATCCCGCAGTCTGTCCCCCTTTTTGGGGATTGGACAGATGATGCTTCTGCGCCAATCGTCTGGGATCTCCTCGTCCTCCCATACTCGCAGGAGTAATTGATGTATGGCATTAGCTAGACCCGTTCCACCGAATTTAGCAGTTCAGCTGGAATTTCGTCAGCGCCCGGCGCTTTATTTCGTGTTAGTGACCGCAACGCGAGATCAACTTCCTCTACTGTCGGGGGTTGTATGGGTGGGCCTAGATCAACAATAACGTCGAGAGCTTCTTGTGTGGGGATGTTAGATGGTAGGTTCAGAAGATCTTCAAAATAAGAGGCCCATCGTTTGTTAATGCCATCGGTGTCGCTGATGATGTTTCCATCCTGGCCCTTACAAAGACTAGTCCTGGGTTGGTAGCCGTTCTTAATTGTACATATTTACTAGTTTGTACATTTGTCTGGTGCTCCTATTAGCTAAGTTTTCGTTTATATTCAGCAACTACTCGTCAAAGTATTTACGTTTCTTGCGTCTAGTTATTCTATTCGATTCTGGTTCCTCGTTGAATCCATTGTCTGTAGGCCTCGTTTTCGCGTCAAGTGAAGTTTTGCATTCTTCGTTGAACCAGTCATTTCGCGCTTGCCTAGCTTTATATCCCACGACCTTCTCTGCGACATCACTAATGGTACCCTTGAGTTCTTCCCAGAACCCATATACGCCTGTGTTGCTGATGTTGTGTAGCATAGGCGATAGGGCGGTAGTATACGCCACCGCCGTAGCATCGCTCAGAAGCTTATCAACCGCAAAGAATTTTTTGGGGGGGGGGGGGGGGGCTGATTCTCGATTGCACTGAGGAAATTCTACATCTGTTGGTCGTCTTCACCAAGTGATGATCTGAGTCACAGTTTACTCCTTGATAGCAGCGGACATCCATCACTCTAGACGCCCATCTCCTGCAAATGAGGACTTGATCAATTTGGTTGACGGTCTGTGCGTCTAGAGATTTCCAGATCTGCTTGCGAGTGCGTCGATGCGGGAAAAACGTAGAGCTTACGATTAGATTCCTGCTGCAGGCGAAGTCGATAAGTCGCTGGCCGTTGTCGTTATATTTTTCATGGAGACTGTGGCTTCCAGTGATCCCCCGGTGCCAACTTTCATTTTCAACTTTCACGTTAAAGTCTCCCAGCAGCAATTCGACGTCGTTTGTTGGAAGTGAGTCAAAGAGAGTCTCAAGGCGGGCGTAGAACTCGTCTTTTACTGTGTCTTCTTTAACTTCAGGGGGCATGCACATTGATGAGCCAGAGATTGAAGAATCGGGTGTTAATGCGAATCGGACACAGCCGTTCATTTATGGGTTTGAAGTCAGTAATGTGCGGCTCGAGGTGATTGTTTCTCTAATTGCCTTGACCCCTCCAGGGGCATGGGCGCGTCAACATCTCTAGCATTTCTATGCCTTGTTGACGTTTCAATAGCATATCTACTTCTCGGAAGTGCAGTTGCTAGCAAGCACCTCCTATCCGCGCACTCTTTATACTGACAAGCTCGAAGCACTGTGAGAGTTCTACGAGTATTAGTACTCACAGGCAGTTTCTGATCGCGCCGAGATTTGATCTCCGAGCTCTAGATTAGTATCGTAGAGCGGCGACCGAACGATCACGGCCACCGAGCGCAACATGTGCGATTTCTTGTCATTGATCTCGCTTCCAAGCCAATTTGTTTCCTGATCTGCAGTAATGCTCAGTTTGTACTTTTCGACCTGTTGAAGGAGGGCCTTCTTGGCCTCCGGTTTGTTCAGGGAGCGTACATTCCAGGATCCGAAAGAATAGTCCTTATTCGTTTGCGTGGTCGTCGTTGTTGATCCGTCCAATCCGAGGCTTCTGTTCCAGGTTTCTTGACATGGAGTGGTTTTTGCAAGGACGAGTTGTGAGCATATCGCTTAACCCCATTCAGGGGATGGCCTCGGAAGATAGCTGCTTCAGATGGTTTAACAAACGTGCTGTAGTTCACACAACTATGTTGCAGGTCCAACTACGCAAGTCATTCCATCCTACTAAACCTGAGACGCTTAGGTGTTGGTCAGCCATTCAGGCTACAGCCTTTTTCCAAACTGTCTTATCGCTAAGACTTGGCCGTCAGCGGTTTGAAACACTGCCGTTACCAGGAGGCGCCCACGTGGAGGACTTTGGAAAAGGTCTTTTGCCCCCCTTTGGTTAAATACTAGAAAGATAACCGCACCACCGTCGCGTCATCTCTGAACGGTCAAAGTCGTTACAGAATCAGATAAATAGGTTATTTTCAGGATTTGAAACGTTGTGATTATTCAGCAACTCAAATTCATGTAAACCAATTAACTTTCCCAGTCTCTGATTGATTAGAATTTGAGTTGCTGAATAAACAGTTTATTTTTGTGAACGTACGTATTGACTTATTTGCGAGCATATTATGTTTAATCGAATCAGAAATGAAAAGGAAAGCATCCGTGAGAATAATTTCGGATCAGACCCTTGTTGACACTATTTTTTACCTATAGTTAACACCAAATATGTGAATTTTCATGCTTCGTAATATTAGAAGATTTATGCAGTCTATGCCTGCTGAAGGCCACCCTAATTGTCACACACTTTATATAAAGAAGAAGAGAGAGAAAGAAGAAGAGCGTGAGCGGAGGGCAGAAATGAAATATTTAATCATGGTTATCCTAGCAGAAGTTGCTCGGTAACTTCTGAGCCCACCCAAGCTCATCACACATGAATTATATAAAACGTAAAGTGATAGACATACAATGGCAATAATGTGATGAAAAGATCAAGAGGAGCTCAACGTGTATTGGTAGGGCATCCATTTCTGACAGATTTATGTATGATACAATCGTTAAATTTCTTTTCGTGTTACGGGTAATTGACGAACCTGTTTTTCATTTTCGAAGATTTGCTTGGCTTGGCCATGGATTTTGGTGAAGCTTTTTCGGATTCCATTAAAATGAACAGGTTCCAAACCACTCTAGTGGCATTACAAACACACCAACTTTTTCGCTCTTATCCCAACATGAATTATATTGATTGAAAATTGATATCTTCTAATTTACATGATTTTTGGATTATCAAGATTTCTAAAGCTATGAATATGTGCCGAATTGCGGAAGCCGTGTTTGTTGTTGCCGGGTTCGGCGCCCAGATCTGTACGTAGCTTGACATCAAATTCGCAATTCAGAGTCATTGTGGAATTTCAAATATGTATAGTATGTACAACACAACATACATATTTTTGATACTGAAGTGAATGCTCTATTTGACTGTGTGAATCAATGCAATATTCTATCACGTCCATGGTGAGTCTATAACTATCGTACCGCGTCCACTTGTTTTGGCCGGTTTGATTGGTACCCCACAGTTCGCACCCCGCGTTCTTGATTTTTACATTAATTCGTTGAAAGACCTGCTCGGATGGTTTAGTTGCCACGATAAAGTCACGTTGAAATTGAAAACTGGTGTGGACTTCTCCATGCCCGCCAGCGAACCGATCGATTAGTAGACGAATGGTACGTTCGATTCACCCAGATCTAGATTACCAGTGGATCGAACGCCATGGATTTCAAATGTAAAAAATGAAACATTTCAATTGGAAAGTGATATGAAGACCGGGCGACCGGTAGCTTAGTGCGTAGAGGCGTCAGTCTCATGTCTGACTACGATCGTTACGGGTTCAAGTCCAGTCCACGGCGTTTGTGCCCGTGGATGTTTGTGTTGTCTCCCCCCCCCCCCCCCCCCCCCGTGGTGCGGGGCGTAATAACAAGCCAGAACATCTCCCGACTTGTCGCAGGTAGACGCCTAAATGGGAGCAGGAGGCGCATCCTGGCAACGTGCATCGTCCGAAGCTGGTTTATGCCAACGAAACGTCCGCTAAGCCACATGGAATAGTTCACGCGCTATACCCCACTAGGGGTTAGAGCAAATGAGTAGTACAATCAGAAGGTGTCGATAATCCCATACGCTTGTGGAGCGGTTGCCCAACTTGGCTTTACTTTTTCCGGACTTTCCTTAACATAATTTCAGCCCCGCCACACACTGTCGAACACGAGCATGATACAAGTGGACAACCATTCGGAGGAAATCTTAACGCATCGCTTGAGGCAAGGGTGTCCTCAAGCGTTGTGTTAGAGAGATTACCTCTGAATGGCTCAGGATATTTGACACAAATCTAAAGAAAATTGGGTAATTATGCATATTAACCAGTTCATCTCCGATTTTCTTGAAATTTGTATGCTGTAGAGTTCAGCACGCTGATCAAGAGTTGATACAGGGTTACTGGTAAGTCAACTTATTTCTTGTAACACGTTATAATAGAGTCAAAATACAACAAAATACAGCCACCAATGTTCTACCGATTTTCAGTGGCTACTGAGACATTTCAATTTTTAAATTTTCTTTTAGATTAAGGCCCGTTTTCTCAGACTGATTAAACTCTTTGTTAACTAACAGAGACACAAATTAAACGAAACTATAAACAGCCCGATAAGCATTTTCGTTTTCTCATACGTCTCATACAAATTACCAAGCCATAAAGTGTAGAACTTATCTCAGACACAATTATGGCAAAATCAGCTGATTTTCTAGGCGGAATTTTACCGTCCACAAATCTGTTTTGTATTAGTACGGACTCTCAGCATATTCATTTGCAGCTGAGTTTGTTGCAAATTCTCTTCTATCGAATGAATTTCCAGCAACTGCGTTCTTGATGGCCACTTTCATTGTTTGCAAAAGTGAACAGTTCTAGCTGTCAAAATCTCAGCATCCGGTATCAGGTGTTGGGTTTTTGCTTAGGATAAATTTTCAACCGGAAGCCAGTGGTTGGATTTTGTTTTGGATAAGAGATTAATCGAAGGCTAGGGGACGGTTAGCGTTTACCTGATTAATAACGCTAAACAGATATTGAGCAAATCAAATTGTGCTAAATGGCAGTTTATTTTTAAAATAAATTTTAATCGGACATTGAGCAACCGGCCCTAACTCTTTTTGGGTTTCCGTCAACTTTCGGGGACCAATAATAATAATAAGGTACCTGCTACTCACCATTAAGGTAGGCACTGCGACCAAGAGCGCCTATAGTCTATTTTTATTATTCAGGTAACAGACCTTCCACTACTCGTACGAAGACTAGTATAACGGCAGGGCACACAGTAAACTGTCCGAGAAAAGTATGCCTCATCTGCGCAATCGCCGGGCATACACATAAATTGTGACACGTGAACTCCACGTCCTCCAAACAAAGACGACACTCCGTCTTGTTAGACAAACCCATCTTGATCAGATGAAATCTTACCCAGTGATGAAATTGCAACCGCATTGTTGGATCTCCCTCTTCGAATGTATGCTCTCTCACTCTCTCAATCCTAGCCCCTTGTGGTGCATAGCGCGTCAACTGTTCCATGTGGCCTAGTTGACGTTTCGACGGCATAAACTGGTTTTAGAAAATGCAGTTGCCAGCATGCACCTCCTGCATATCCATGGCCACGAACGTCGTCGTGGACGGGGTTCGAACACGAAACGCCGGTAGTCAAACAAACATAAGACTCATGCCTCAATACACTGCACTACAGGTCGCCCCCAATGATAATGTTAAGGGTGTTGCCCTTATTTTTGGACAACAGACCACGCCTTTCATTGATACACCCCAAACTCACGAGCTATGACGTCGGTTGATGTATTAGGATCCCCAATAAAAGCCTCCAATATCTGATCCTCTTGATATGCTGTATATCTCCCTGGTCTACCGCTGTCATGTTGTCTTCTTTGCACGTTTCCCATTTCAGCTATACGACGATAGATAGTTCCCAAAACACTTACATGGGGCAGTCGGTTTTCGGGAAAACGACGTTGATATTTTCTTCGGGTCTCGTAGTACTGTCGGTACACATTTGTAATGAACCATATTCTGGTCTGGTTGTACTGCTTCCACCGGCAGATCGAAGGCAGCACCTGATGAGTAGCGATCTGTTGGTTGTACGAAACCAGATTCCAAGGGGCACATTACACCCGGACCCCGATGCGACTGCGGGGGCATCTGATCCGTCCGCCAAACATTCCATCCTTATCGCCTCATTATACCCTTCACGGATGTGATGAGGTGTATTAACTTTGTCATGAAGTTTGCAACGCACAGAAGGAAGCATCTCCGACCACGTAAACTAGATATGTATATTCTTGGTCAATATGATGAGACGAGTCGATTAAGCTTTGTCCGTCTGTCTGTCTGGTTCTATGCAAACTAGTCCCTCAGTTTTAAAGCTATCGAGCTGAAATTTGGTACAAAGCCTTCTTTCTTTTGTATGCTATATATATATCGGAACCAACGGAATCGAATCACTACGTCTAGTAGCTGCCATAGGAACGACCGGTCCACAAATTCGACTTTATGAGAAAATCTTTTTTATTTCTAAAGATATCTTTTTGAAATTTCACCCTAATCAATAGTATTTTTAGTCAAATCACAGTCCCAAATTTGGCTGACTACTCTATTATATAGCTGTCATAGGAACGACCGTTCCGAAAGCAAGTTTTTGTTAGACAAATTTTTTTTATTTCTGAAGATGTATTTATCAAATTTCATATTATTTATTCATTTTGACCGCCAAATCACGTCCACGTTGGTTGAAACTGGCCCACTATTTCATATACCTCTTATAGGAACTGTGAAATCGGAACAAGTGTGACTACTAATTTCCAAGTGGAAAATGCAGCCTAAGTCACAACGAAGTGGCCAGATAGTATTTTTCCCCATTTTTACCTCCCCTGTTTATGTTCTCTTCCCCAGGCCTTGAAGTTTTGTTAATACGTAAAAGACAGGGGCAACGAGCGGCGAAAACACCACCCACGTCTCTCGAACTAAGCTACAGCAAGCCTAGGCCGCCGCTTAACTCGTTGAGGGGCCTTTCCTTTCTTTCGGCCATGGCAAAAATTATTAGCAATTCAAAATGTGGGGTGTATAAGAACGTTCCGCTCTTTAATTTTGTCTCCGAAAGTTTTTTTGCTAGAACTAATAGTTACGGAGTTACAAGCAAAGAAAAAAAAAGCAAAAAAAAAACCTTTACCCCCTCCCCCCGCGCGAGCTCGCACCCCACCGGCAGAAAGTTTTGGTATATATATTGTATATATATATATATAGTATAGCCCGTTGTTGAGGTCAGCACTGAACCAATTTTGTTTGCTTGTTTTTCCTGTTTATTACGATTTTTTCGTTTGTCAAGTTTATGAACTACTTCATTAAGCGCACACTATCGGGCAAACCACTTGGTCTAGCAGATATACTGATAAGAAATGACACATTTGTATTTCATATGCATTATTGGTGTTTCAAAAACTACTTCTTTATTTTTAATCATTGATTCGTTAAGCTACAATGGTTTAATTTCATTCATGCGATTGCATGCCAACGGATGTCCATGAAAAAAACTTGGGGCATTCGTCAGGTTTACTTGGCAAATGTACATGAGGGGGCATACTGCGTATAGTGAGACACGGTGGAGGATGATAAAAAAAAAGTTAAGTACAGGGAGCCAATATTTGGTGATCGTAGGAAAAAATTCAAGAAATTTTGAAACTTGGCACGAGTGTTATTGGTGGAGTTTTCTTGTTTTTTTTCTTTGCCGGTGCGAGCTCGCGCGGGGGGAGGAAGTTGAAGGGGATTTTTTTTTGTTTTTTTTTTTCGTTGCTTATAACTCTGTAACTATTAGTTCTAGCAAAAAATTTTCGAGACAAAATTAAAGAGCGGAACATTCTTATACACCCCCCACTTTGAATTGCTAATAATTTGTTTAATTGACGAGCACAAAACATTTAACTGCGGCACATAACTAGCACGTAACTCTAGCATGGGTTGGTATAAGATAAGTTCATTATTTCTATTTGGGGGGGGGGGGGGGGGTGCAGCGGAACGTTCTTCTATACCCCCCATTTTGAACCGCTAATAATTTTTTTAATTGATGAACACAAAACTTTTAAATGTGGCACATAACCAGCACATAACTAGCACATAACTCTGACACGGGTTTGAATAAGATTAGATCATTATTTCTAGAAGGGGGGGTGTAGCGGAACGTTCCTCTACATTCCCCATTTTGAAGTGCCAATATTTTTTTATTCGTCGAGCACAAGACTTTTGAATGCGGCACATAACTAGCACATAACTAGCACATAGCTACAATAGTCGTTTTCGCAATTTGCGTTAGTGGGGGGTGCAGCGGAACACACCTGTTTGCGTGGTCGTTGTTGTTGATCCGTCTAATCCGAGGCTTTTGTTCCAGGTTTCTTGTTTCAGATGGTTTAATAAACGTGCTGAAGTTTACACAACTATATGTTGCAAGTCCAACAACGCAAGTCATTCCATTCTACTAAACCTGAGACGCTTAGATGTTTGTCAGCCATTCAGGCTACAGCTATCTGCTTTTTTCCAAACAGTTTTATCGCTAAGACCTGACCGTGAGCGGTTTGAAACACTGTTACCAGGGGGCGCCCACGTGGAGGACTATGGAAAAGGTCTTTTGCCCCCTACACCGATTTTCAGCAAAGTGCAATACCAGAACCATTGTCAAGTGCATTTAAATTGAGTTTTGCTGCGAGCGCATTTAGCTATTTACATCGCAGTATAGTTTTTTTTTTTCGAAATCCTCAACGCTTGCGTTTCTCTTTACTGCTACTGGATTAGCACGTGGGTTTGCTAACGGTTAATTTCGCTTTTTCTGGCATATGCATCACAATTTCCAGTCAAAAACACTATTCAGGCTGCCAAGCTGAGTCGCTTTGATAACGACATGCGTGCCTAAAAGAGCCAAATATTACACCATAAGTTTTACATGACCAATTTTACAGTGAACTGCTAATAAATGGGATTATGCCACCTACAAACGATAAATACTCAGCCTTTAAAACAAGCACAGATATTTAAAAAAAACAACTGCCCTGCGGGATGAGTTTTCCCTTCCACGGGTAATCGACAACAGGTCCTTGCAACAATGAGGAAGGACAGCCAAGCGCGTGTTTTCGATAAGACTGTTACTTAGCAATGACTGACGCGTCGCAGATATTCAAACAGAGTACATACTATTCGCATTAAAATAACAGGGTGTGTAACGGACGGTTTGGTGGGCATCCGAAGATGCCCGTGGGGACGGAGCCTTAGGTAGCATATGACCGTGAAGGTCGGGCCGTGCCATCTGGCGAAGAAAAAGGCCCCTCAACGAGCTAAGCAGCGGCCTATGAGTGTAGCTCAGTTCGGGAGATGTGGGCGGGGTTTTCGCCGCTCGTTGCCCCTGTCCTTTACATATTAACAAAAATTCATAGGCCTGGGGAAGACAACACAAACAGGGGAGGTAAAAATGGGGAATAAAAAAAAACAGTCGATAAGGATGGAATGGTTGGAGGACGGATCAGACGCCCACGCGGTCGCACCTGGGTTCGGCTGTAATGGGACCCTCGGCCTCTGGTTTCGTACCACCAACAGATCACTACTCATCAGGTGCTGCTTCGATCTGCCGGTGGGAGCAGCACTACCAGACCATAATATGGTTCGTTACAGGTGGTTCATTACAGGTGCTAGGACTAGGGTCGAGTTGAGTGTGGTCTATTTGACTTTAAATGGCTGAAATATGTGGGAAAGATACCTCGTTCAGCACTTTAGGACCAATTTATATTTTTGCAAATTCGGTGGCCATTTTGAAAAAAAAGCCTAAAATCCAACTTCCGTCGACACAAAAACCGATAACATCGGGCAAATTTTTTTCTTATAGTTCCAAGAAACTATATGTTCCAAATTTCAGGCCGCTACTCTAAAGTGCAGCATTTCAGTGGTTTTCGCGTTGTACCGAACGTATTATCAGCGGCGTTGCCATCACAGAACCCGTAACAATAAAGACTAGGGTATAAATATCAGCGTATTCTGAATTTAGAAATGTAGCCATTTTAGTGAAAGATAAATAGTATACATCAATTAACTTCTTTTCATTCATTGTATCAGTTTTTATTAGAATTACTTTTTACAAATGTTAACTTTTATAAGGACTTTTGTTAATTACTTTAGGACTTTTTTTAAACTACCTTATTTCCATTCATTGCATCGCTTTTACATGAAATAATTTTCCCAAATGCGAATTATTTTACTTTACGCTACATCGCTTCAAGGTCTCTTGTTAATTACTTTATAATTACTACTATTATCAATTATTTAAAGGATTTGCATTGATATTTATACCTTTTTGGAAAGCTTACAAGACGGATTTGTTTTTCTAATGGTTTGTACGCGTTGTGTCATGCAAATGTTTTTAGTAATACCACATTTTAAATCAAGTCAAATTAAATCCGGAAGGCGCAACGGTTAAAACGTTCCCCTTCTACGCACTGGGCCCCGGTTCGATTCCTTCTGAATGCAGTAGTTTTCGATAAAAAGGGGACTTACGTGTCGGACTATGAGCCCACTCAGCTGTTAAATGAGTACCCATGGGGTAAATAACTCGATTGAGCGTGTTGCTGATCACACACCTCTGCACAAGACATACTGTCACGATCTAGAAATGAGATGATGCTAACTCATCTCACCAGTTATTTATTTTTCGTAAAGATATCTTCAGAAATAAAAAAGTTTTTCTAACAAAAACTTGCTTTTGGAACGGTCCTTCCCATAGCAGCTATATGATCCCCCCCCCCCCCCCCCTAATTGCCCTAACCCCTTGTGGGGCATAGCGCGTCAACTGTTCCATGTGGCCTAGTTGACGTTTCGACGGCATAAACTGGTTTCGGAGAAGGCAGTTGCCAGCGTGCACCTCCTGCACATCCATGGCCACGAATGTTGTCGTGGACGGGATTCGAACCCGAAACGCCGGTAGTCAAACATGTGACTGATGCCTCAACACACTGCGCTACCGGTCGATTTCAACCAAATTCGGGAATGTGATTTAGCTAAAGGTGCTATTGATTAGTGTAAAATTTGAAAAGGACACTTTATGTATTAATGTTCTTGCAAATGTACAAGTGCGAATCATTTTCAATTTAAATTGGAATTGTTTGTGACACTTGGTTTCATTCTGCACACCAACTTAGTGTGCGTCTGTAGCTTAGCTCGGTAACGCACCGGGCATTTTTTGCTACTCGAAACACGGTCTCTGCGGTTCGCGCCCCGCAACGGGACCAACTATTTTTTATTCTCAAATTCCCTCTGAATTAATTTCTCCGAGCTTAGTGGTTTCGTATGGATAGTAGCACTCATCAGGTCTTGCATCTTTGCAGCTATCCATGTGCAAGACGACCACGAAAGTGTGAGAATTCTGTTTGTATAGGCCGTGAAGGCGTGATTTTACTTGAAAACTCGACCGTGGAGGTCTAGATGGTGTGAAGCACTTATATTAACTCACTAGAGGGGTGGAGAGAGGGTGAGAAGTGGAGATATTTGTTCCCTGGCAATTTTACTTTATGTATTAATGTTCTTGCAAATGTACAAGTGCGAATCATTTTCAATTTAAATTGGAATTGTTTGTGACACTTGGTTTCATTCTGCACACCAACTTAGTGTGCGTCTGTAGCTTAGCTCGGTAACGCACCGGGCATTTTTTGCTACTCGAAACACGGTCTCTGCGGTTCGCGCCCCGCAACGGGACCAACTATTTTTTATTCTCAAATTCCCTCTGAATTAATTTCTCCGAGCTTAGTGGTTTCGTATGGAAAATTTGAAAAGGACATCTTTAGAAATAAAAAAGTTTTTCTTACAAAGATGAATTTTTGGACCGGTCGTTCCTGTGGCAGCTATATGACGTAGTTGTCCGATTATGGCATCTATATGACGTTGGCTCCGAAATATTTACAGCGTGCAATAGAAAGAAGGCTTTGTGCAAAATTTCAGCTCGATAGCTTTAAAACTGAGGGACTAGTTTGCATAGAAACAGACAGACAGACGGACAAAGCTTAATCGACTCGTCTCATCATTCTGACCAAGAATATATATAGTTTATATGGTCGGAGACGCTTCCTTCTGTGCGTTGCAGACTTCATGACAAAGTTAATATACCCTATCACATCCGTGAAGGATATAAAAACTATTTTGTTTCTTAATTAAAAAATTTGAGATGTGAAATATTTATCAAATTTTGACTAAGACTAAGAGAATAAGTTCCAACCCATTATCTAAATAGTTTTTTTTTTAATTCTTATTTTAAATGGCTAAATCCGTGTTTTTTTAATGAAACCTAAAAAATCAAATATCTCAGTAACCACTGAAATCGGTAGAACATTTTTGGCTTTATTTTGTTGCATTATTATAACTTGATACAAGGAATACGTCGAGTAAAAAGTAACCCTGTATACATGTTGGGAGCAGAAATCATTTCTTCACATTGTTTTTTTAATGCTGAAAATTGAAATAATGTATCGTAGATATGCTGCAACATATGAAAATTATGATGAAAATTGCAAATTCTTTACGCAATAATGTAATTTTCATTGAAGGAATTCGTCTAATTTTTTTTTTTTTTTATGTGAAGAAATGGTTTCCGCGCCCAATATGTAAGTACATACGTATATATTCTTGATCAGCATCATCGAAACAACATACATACAAAATTTTTTAGGAAAATCGGAGGTGACGTTGTAAACATGCATAATTTTCGAAAATTTTTCATTTGATGCATGTTCCTGTTCGAGAGTGTATGGCCGGGTTTAACCTGTGTGTTCACAAAAGTTCATTCTTCCTTCGCAACCTGACTGTGCGGATATCATCTGTGAACTATCAAAATGAAAGACCAGTTTTGAATTAAAATTGATCCAGATCTAAACAAAACGAACGCACCTAATCTCAAATCGCTTTTTAAGTAAGTAATCCTAGCTGTATGGTGTATGTATAGTACACCTACTTACATACTATGCTTAGATTTTACTTGAATTGGTGGCTATAAGAAGACGTATCTTTAACGATGCAAGAAACCGTTACTCGTATCATTATTCTCATGACCTATTTGTCACAGTGTGAATCGTTATAAAACTGAAATTGATCGAAAAGCTGTTAGTGTTGTAAATTAATTCAATGCCTTTCGAACATTTGATTTTTCCCGAATAAAAATAATGCAATAACTAACACAATTTATATAGTTAATGCTGCAGCACTTTTGTTGGTCAACGAACATCTAAAACACGATAAATCAAGACATTAATACATACATACTTCCAAATCGTGTACGTAGATAAACAAGCACGTCAAAGGTTAGAATGTTAATGTAACAGCTACTTATCGGCTTTTTTTAAAGGCGATGATGGAAATCTTCCAAAGATACCGCCGATTTGGCGGCATGCCGGATTTTTACCGACTAAAACCAAAAAACACCTCGCGACGCGTCGTATGTCCAGGTTGCTATGTCCTCATCCTTATTTATTATAAAAACAAGCTAGCCACGTGAAGCGTATCATACCTTCGTTGAGACTTATGGTGCATTTGCCACTTCGAAATCAGTAGTAAAACTGGTTTCGATTTCACTGTTCCTGTGAGAGGTATATGAAATAGTGCGCTAATTTCAAACAAATTCAGGAAAGTGATTTGGCAGTCAATATGATTTAATAATATGAAATTTGATAAAGATATCTTCAGAATTAAAAAAGTTTTTCTAGCAAAAATTTGCTTTCGGAACGGTAGCTATATGATAGAGTAGTCCAATTTTAATCGAATCCGGGAATGTGATTTGACTAAAGAGACTACTGATTAGTGTGAAATTTGAAACAGATATCTTTAGAAATAAAAAAGTTTTTCTCACAAAGACGAATTTTTGGACCGGTCGTTCCTATGGCAGCTATTTGACGTAGTAGTCTGATTCCGTTAGCTCCGATATATGTATGTACAGCGTGCAATAAAAAGAAGGCTTTGTACAACAACAACTCGATAGCTTTAAAATTGAGGGATTAGTTTGCATAGAACCAGACAGACAGACGGACATCGACTCGTCTCATCATACTGACCAAGAATGTATATACAGTCGACTACGGATAAGTGCAATAGCCCCTGGCAAGGAAGTTGATTGCACTTATCCATTTTTTTTTCACTTATTCGTTGCAAAGATAGGCCTGCAAAATTAAATCAATGTGGGGGTCTTATAGGAAATAATTGGCGCGAATATCTGAAACTATTTGTAATCATTTCTATAGATTCTGAATACTTGGAAACTGTGTTTCCACAGTCGCATAAGCTGAGCTTGACTTTTGGCGGATGAAAATTTTTTTAAAATATTTTTCTTATAACTTCTAAACGGTGCCTCGGATTGAAAAATTTAACAGAATGTAAACTAAGGAGCGTTGAATTCTGCGCCCAATGCACTGCTCAAAGACGAATTTCAATTCATCGATTCGAAATCGATAGTCACAAAATGGTAATTTTTTAGTCTTATATTAGAAAAAACACATTTTATCAATTTTCAAGCACACAGATATTTGAAACGGATGCGCCAAATGAAAACTGATTAAATAAAAGTTGAAGATTTTAAGCCTATCGTGCCCAATATTTGGCCTTTTAGTGTTGCTGTAATCAAAAATGGAACAATGTCTGTTTAGCGATTTCATCCTTAATAGCTGGATTTCGGTAATTTTTTTTTAATCTCAATTGTACATTTTTAATAGACTAATTTAGGAGATAAAAAAACTAACAAAATGGGATAAGTCAAAAAATTAAGCGATTTTTCAAGAAGGCGACCTTCCCGGTGGAGGTGGAATTAGAAAACATGAATTTTTCAGCAAACTGTGCCAACTCATACAACATGTCAAAAATTCTAAAGTACTCTAACTAATATAGTACAACCAGTATTGTAACAATTTAACAGGCCACATGCAATTTAGTCTTTGCAAAATAGCCGACCTTAATTCATGTTCAAACTGCGGCCAAAGCACTCAATCTCATCTGAATCTGGCCAGTTCACTTGATTTGAAACTGATACAAATGTAAACTCACCACAATTTGATTTCTGAGACCGAATTGATCTGGCCCCTAGTGTGAACCCAATATTACTTTAATAGAAACTCAAGAGCTCAAAAACTACATCAGGTAGAACATTGCAGTAAATACTGATTCGCAGCTAATTTCCCACCCTAAAAATTAAAAATAGCCCGGTGAAATAAGATTAATTGTTTAATAGATATATGGGCTATACTCACCCTAAAAGTGGGCACTGCGACCAAAGGAGTATAGATCGGCTCTACTCATGCTGGTGGTATCTACGTAGTTGAAGGTCTCATCAACTCCTTTGATTGCCGCAGTCCTGTAGGATCAGTAGTGCTGTCATATCATTTCAAACCAATCCGTTATGATTACCCTAACTGAAACTTAGCCCTGACCACAAAAGGGTTCCGGCCCAGGAAAATTGGATGATAAGCTTTGCCTTGCAAGCTCATCCGTTGCTTCATTTCCGTCAATGCCACGGTGACCTGGCACCCAATAGAAAAATATTTGGTTGCCGGTTGCCAGACATGGGAGAAATGCATGACGCTCTTTCACTAGTTTGAAGAGAGCCTAAGTGAAGAGAGCCTTAATGGCTGCCTGGCTATTGTTTTTCAGAATTACCCTGGATCAGACCTCAATAGCATTGATCTCGGCTTGTAAAAGCGGCAGGCCAAGTACCCATGTTTTGGGTCCAAAGACGTCCGTACCAACTCACTGTTCAGTTTTAGACCCATCGGTGCACCAGATGATACACCTGGGGATTGGGCACAGATTTCCATTTTCCCATTCCGAGCGATATGGAATGAGAGCCATGAATTTATTACCGAAGCATAACTCCGTGGTCATCCAATCTGATCTTCATTTCCCTCAATGCCACGGTGACCTGGCACCCAATACAAACATATTTGGTTGACGGTCGCCAGACTTGGGAGAAGTGCATGATACTCTTTCACTAGTTTGAAGAGAGCCTAGGTGAAGAGAGCCTTAATGGCTGTCTGGCTATTGTTTTTCAGAATTACCCTGGATCAGACCTCAATAGCATTGATCAAAGACGTCCGCACCAACTCACTGTTCAGTTTTAGACCCATCGGTGCACCAGATGATACACCTGGGGATTGGGCACAGATTTCCATTTTCCCATTCCGAGCGATATGGAATGAGAGCTATGAATTTATTACCGAAGCATAACTCCGTGGTCATCCAATCTGATCTTAGGCAGATCCGTATGCAAGGAATTTGTTTCAGAATAGTCATGTGACCAATATCACTACCTCATATATCGGAGGTTATATTTATCCTAAGAGCATTGAGAGCGGCTGTTTCTCTCTTACTAGATATAGCTTTAAAAAATAAAAAGATAAGTGTACTTTTGCTTTTCTTTTTTTTTTCATTAAATTTAAAATTAAGATTAAATGAATTTATCGCAATTTATTTACAACAAAACAGGATTTGTTTCTTTCTAATAAAATTATTATGATATTTAGGAGAAAACTCGAGAAAAGTAAGATGAAAAGTAAGATAAAACAGCAAGATTTTGTCAACATATTTTGATTTTATTTTTCGAAGCTATAGATGTAGCTAACAATTTATTTGATTTCCACGGGCTATTTACTAAATTACTCTGTTAACAAATATAGTAAAGCCTTTTTAAACTAGAATAAATTATTTATAATTTAAAACGAAAACGACATCTCGGCCAGCCAGAAAGTGGCTGTTATACTTACCGAGATATTAAGCTATTAGGCTAAAATCGCGAAACCGATATTTTTGCATTTTTTCTCACAACTACACTAAAAATAGACTTGAAATTGACTTGAAATAAAATTATCTTTATTATCGGTTTATAACTTGGAGCATCCGCTTTAAAGATCTATGACCTCGAAAGTTGATAAAGTGTGATTTTTCTCCTAAGCTTCAAAAATTGTCATTTTGTAAATATCGATTTGGACTATAGGTACTGCTGAACCGAAATTCGGCTCAGAGCAGTGCATTGGACGCAGAATTCAACGTTCTTTAATTTACGTCGTATTAAATTTTTCGATCTGAGACAACGGCTTGAAGTTGTAAGGAAAATGTTAAAAAAAAGGTTTAAATTTCTCGGATTTTCATCTACAAATTAAGCTTATCTATGTATGATCTATAAAAGGGATTAAAATTCATCTCAGATCTTCATAATTATTTCCTCTAAGGCTAAAGAACTTACTTAATTTTACTGGCCTATATGGCGTTTATATACCTATTTTGCACTTATGCGGTTTTTGCACTTAAGCGTCTTGCATTTATCCGTTCTGTACTGTAGTTTATATGGCCAGAGATGCTTCCTTCTGTCCATTACAAACTTCATGACAAAGTTAATATACCCTATCGCATCCGTCAAGGGTATAATAACCATACCTGATATGAAGAGAAATGAAACTGGAAAGTAGAGGGCTTCGTCCGTGATACGAGGGTTTTGTAGTGTTCGATGCCAATAGGAGATGAACTGTCCCCAAGAAAAACAATCTTTACCATTTCAACAATGGTTAATTAAATAACTGGAATTCAGATTAGTCCGAATTCAATTGATACAGAGTGAAAAAAAGCTACTAAGAACAACAAGTAGTACTGGCACAGAGCAGAGATATAAAGAGCAGGAACTCAGAACAGATTAATTTTTAAAGCAGGATGCAAATAATCCCACGCACACAAATAAGTCTCGCCACTCTAGAAGCAACAGCTATTATTTCAAGCAAACCACCCTTTAGAGTGATAAAGACACCAACACATCAAATCAGCTGTGTCTGTTGAATAAAAAGCCATGGATTCCTCAGGCGTCATTGTATGCGTGGCATGGCATCCCAGTTGCATATGTATGAGTCGCCATTTTTGTGTTTCCCACAAATGTATGTGTGCATTTTCATGTTACCAGAAACACAAAACAAAAACCTTAATGAAGCATTACCATATGCGTTGTTCGTTAAGTTTTTTCAATTCGTTGAAAGCTTTGGCGCCGTTTCTCTTTAAAAAATAAACAGTCGTGCGAGATTATCGAAATACTTTCCGATTTGATTTAAAAAAATTCGATGCGCTTATTGTGTGGACCCATTCCAAGTCGATTGCGGCTTCTTTTTAGCTTTCCTAAAGAGATTGAAGCGTGAGTTGTGTTGATTTAGAATCTATAGTATTTCTATTGACAATCACTTGGCTTAAAAGCAACCCTTTGCAAATGTTCTACCGTTTTATTTTTTTCGTGCAAAGTGATTTGGTTTGCTTGGTCGTGGTGCCGTCGACCCAAGCTGGTACGGCCAGATGTGTTTGGCCAGATTCCAACGCAATCACCCTACTTTTATTGGTCCAGAGAGTATCTTCCCAAGAAAGTTCATTTGACTCATCCGGGTATTCCCCGTGCTCCAATGTCCAATTTCATATTTCAATGAAGTTTGGAACGCTCCCTTGAGCGATTCGACATTTTTGTGTTATTGCAGGTGCCCATCAGGAAAACAAGGTCCTTTTGATTGTGAAATGAAACGTAACACAAACTAGGGGAATATGGGTACTTTTTAAATAGGAGTGGTGATCCCAGTGCGCTGGAGTACTTTTCAATAGTCCTATTCCTAAAACGGGGGTACATTCCTACTTCTCCGGAATGTATCATGGTTCGCGGCTTTACCGCTTTAGCAGAATAGAGCGAGCGAAACATTCTAGTATCTTTTACCAACAGTTAATTAGTTTTTGTATAATTTTTTGAACAAAAATTTTAAATCCAGTTGATGCACACTTTTCGAACGTGAATACCCATGCTACGGTGATTATTTTCGGGTCAACACTCGATCTAAAATTTTAGTTCATATTTTTTTTTACAAAAATTTGCTAGTATGAGGAGGCTACAAGGGTTGCAAATCAATTTAAAACCCACTACTATATTGGATTCACACTGCAGCCAGATCACTTCATCTGAAACTGTCAAACATATATAATTTTAAACTCACCACACCCAGATTGAGCTCAAATCAAGTGATTTGCATGCAGTGTTCGCCAAAGACGCATACCACTATGCGTCGCCCGGTCAACTAGGAATTTTTGGCAATGGGACACAACTGTCCAGTACAGTCCCGCATCAATAACGCTCGAGCAGCTTTTTTCCAGTTTGACTCCTTTCTGGTAATACAACATTTCCAGGAGCACCAAGCCCAGGATCTTCGAAGCCGACGTAAAATCGATTTGATTTGCAATATCGATTTTTGTTTATTTACTGAGAAAGCCAATATTTTCAACGCAAGCCTTAAAGCCTCGTTTTTCAAGCTGCGAAACTCCGCTGCCTGCTGCGGAACAGACTGCCTTGAAATCCTTGTTTTCCTATTTTAGAAGCTGCAAGATACCGGTGCGTGTTGTGGAACAGACTGCAAAAGAAGGCTGAAAGTAGTCAATTCCACAAGACGCAGCGGAATTCCCAAGCACGGAAAATGAGGATTTACCGATAACTCCTACGCCTCATTCATCGACCTACCCGATAAAAACATTGTTCACATTCATATGAAACATTTCAAAGAAAAACAAAATAAAGATTATGTTAAAATATCTCTACTCATGTAACATAATGCGTCATACAATCACAAAATAACATTAACATAAAAAATGGAGTTCCTCCGCTGGTTGGGTCTGTCTTATGTCTGATGTCCATATGTCGAGATCGGGTGGGAACCAGGCAGCCGGATTTTTGGTGGGTTCTTCTTGCAGGGGTGCGCGAGTTCGCACGTCGGCTGGCATTCGTTGGAAATCTATCGTCATATTGTTAAGCAGCTGGATGGCTTTCATTTTGTGTATTCCGTGGTGATCTGCTGCTGTATCTGTGGGAAGAGAGAACGCGCGCGTGCGGATCAGTACATGCGAATGTCACTTGATATGCTTACTTACCAGTGTCCACTTTCCGTTGCGCATTGGATTGCTGATGGATGCGACCATTTTCCCCAGCATCTGCGTGAGACCCTCATCGTAGATGCCCGCACTATCGTAGTTGCCGCAAATCGCCATTTCGCGGGCGATTAGCCTTCTGGCATTCTGGCAGATATCCTTGGCTGACACCTTTTCCATCACGGTCATTCCTACACAGGATGTGGTCTTTTCCTTGCCTCCACAAAATAGCAGTAAGCCGTCAGTCAGAACAGATGATTGGTGAGAAGGCGTGGACAATAAACAACGACCAAGTGCCAGAATTGGGAAGAGCCACCACCACGGGGCGCGTTGGTGGCGCTGCAATGTCCGGATGACGACGGATAAATTGCACGGAAACCATCCAAGCGGTTTTATCTTCGTCTTCGCCAAAAGTGGAAGAGATCGTTGTTAGGTGTGTGTCGCAAATTTGGAGCTCGTTTTTCGATGCGACCAGATCACGTTTCACGATCCGCTCGGCGGAGTCCAGGAGGCCACCTTACCACGATTTCTTCACGCAATTTGCACAATTTCCCACTGGCCACTTGTGGAAATCAAAGAATTATTACAAAATTCTAGGAGGAACTTGAGAAATTCTCGGGTTTACTTCACTTTCACAGCTTCGATTTAATTCGCGCGACTGACAACTGTCAACTATTGTCACAAGTGGTCGTCTCTCGTCAAAGCGAGATGGAAAATGGCCCGAAGTCATTTAGTAAACAATGCGCTTGTTTACAAATCGCGACGGTAGATTTTTGCTTAAATTACACTTTCATATGAATTGTCACTTATGTTAACCGAACTTGCGAATTACGCGATTTAGTTATAAATCACTTGCACCGTGGTATCACTAAATTTTCACTTAACAAATCGAGATAGTAAATTCGCCAAAATGGACACAACTGATCGTTTGACAGCTCGGCTATAATCGGTTAATACGATGGCTTTTGACGAATAAATGAGACAGATTCGATAAGCCACTCAACGAAAATTCATATATTGAGCTCTCTTTCTGCAATTGGAAGTGACTATACGGCCCCCTATTCACTATGCAAATAATTGTCAGATCGATCTCATAGTGGATCGCCACAAAATATTTCGTGGCTAAAATTATATGGAATTGTAGAAAAACAATGACAACGATAGGCGCATACACTCTGCGATCGATTTGACGATCACAATATCGTCAGATCGATGTCGACTGATCGAAAGGTATATGGGGTGCTTTAGTTTTCACTTTTTGCACATCCATTGTGTACGGATTAGTGAACATAACACATACGCAAGTGAGATACTATGAGCAACCTTTGCTTAATTTGTACTGAGTCCCAGCTCTGTTATATTTTTCCTCTATGGTACTGGCGCCTATTTTTAGTATGCTCACCTCCAGTTGGGTATATTGTATCAACTATTCCCTGTGAGAGAATGAGAAAGAGAACACAATTATACAGGGTGTATCGTTCCTGATGGTAAATACTTTTAAGGTATCATAGATAGTAGCAATATATGACATGGACACTCTCTCTTTAACCGTTACAGAGTTGCGGAATTTTATGTAAATTGTGTTAAAAAAAACTTGACTTATCGAGCGAAATCAAAATTTTCCACTTCCCCGATCATTTGACTTAAATTGACTTTTTTCCAGTTGCATAGATCACCGTTACTTCAAAGATACAACTGTTCAAACTTAAAACAAAATTTCAAAATCGATTTTCTTCGGAAATTCAAATGATTATTTTATAACGATGCTTTAAACTGACAAAACTGCAAAGCTGCCCCATTGTGTTAGCTTTCGAACGGCATATAAATTTTAAGGACTCAGATTTAAAAATTTTGCGAATGTTACGGATTAAAGGAAAAGAAAACATGGTTTGAAGAAGAAACAAATTTACTTCAAACTTGACTTAACGCTACTAATGAAAAATAGGGAAACAAAAATCTTGTATAGTAGTTTTGGAATTTGGCTCAATGGAGTGGAGAGTCCTCTGAATATATGCTCCAAAGTTCCTGTTGGTAGGGGGTCCGGAAGTGTAAGATAAAGGCAGTTAAAGGTATTTTTTTTTCATTTTTTCTTGAATATTTCGGTTATTTAGTGTAGACATTGATACAATAACAGAAAAAAATCGTGTAGTTTTGGAATTTTGCAAAATTGATAAAAGCAATCTTCTGAATAAATCCGAGTCCGGAAGTGTAGGGGAGAGGAAGCCAATGGTATTTTTTCAGTTTTCCTTGGTTTGTGGTTTAAAGTATAATATACCATTTTATGGTCTAATGTGTGATATATCCTTTTGTAGAAAATTTTAAATACTTTAATTCGCCTTTAGAACTCTTTTTTATAGAACTAGTTTTTTAAATATTCAAGGAAAACAAGAAAAAACACTCCCGAACTCCTTGTCAACGCAGATTGTGGAGCATATAACCTTGCTGGGGTGTGTCATGCGTACCTCAACTGGTGCACAGATTATTAATTTAAATTTTCAGTTGGTCGGGACTGAAATCATCGCTCGAATTTACTAGTGCAAACGTAAAATTGGCGCAAAACAAACTTTAACAATATGTTTGTTGTTGGACTCACTGGCCACGTTTATACCGTGGAACTAAAAGGCGATTTAACTAAATCGTTTTAGTGTTAGTACTTGTTGATGGAGTGTTTATACCGACCATACGGAGAGGTACTTCTTCTTATTTCTCCGTTGATAGCACAGATAAATTTGACAGATATGAATTTTACGACAGAAAAAGACTTTTTCTTGACCGTGATCATGCACTGCTTTCCTGAAATTGCAAACAAAACAAACGCCGAACAAAAAAAAACCAAAACAAAGGACACGTCAACCACCGCGTCAACATTAGCGATGACAGCGACATAGTCCCAATTTTTAAAGTGTAACTTTTATAGCGACGACGCATGGATGGGTAGTGAATCGAAAAAATATACTTACTTGTTCTGCCACCCAAATCAGAGAAGCGCTCGCGTCGCTGTGATACATGCTCATATATTTTTGTTGTACATAATTTTTAAATTCGGTTTTTTGGCCATAACTTCTAAACTATGAGGAATTTCGGATTTTTGACGAAATTTTTGCAAGCATTGTACGGAAATAACGTTTGTGCAACAGTTGGACGCAATTTATAATTTAGATATACTGAAACCTTACGCACATGATACAATGATTTCAAACTCGTGTTGCAAACCAGTTTCCAGAGCAGTTGCAACTACTCGTACTTTGCTCTGTTTGCACTCGTTTCGACTGACCTGACCTGACCCTCGTTTCAAGCAAGTTGTACACCAGAATCGGAATTACACTTGTCACACGGGCACTTTTCACACTCAACTTCCCTGTCAGATTATCTCCCACCGCCACCCTTTTGCTACGTAAGTGTCACCATACACTGTCGAACTCGAACACGAACCTGGTACAAATGTGCTCTGACACCCACATACATTTCACATAGGTGTGAAGAAAACCGGTCCACTTGTACTAGGTTCGTGTTCGAGTTCGACAGTGTGTGGTGACACTTATAAAGTGAACAATTACTACACCAACCGGTACGTCGTGAAAAGTGACTTGAGAGTGAATGCCAGGCACTCTCTGAGATTGTTTTAGAAATCGATAGAGGCTTTAGCCAGGAAACTTTGCTTGTGTTTTGTCTTATTTTATTTTTTCGCTTTTATCTCCGGCCACGTTAGTCACACAATTAAAAATTAAAAATCCAATTATTCGGTATAAAATTATCTTCAACTTTTACACAAATTGTTTAGTTTAAACAAACACGTCAAATGTTACAACGCACCAAAGTTGGAAAAAATCGTTTTTCCAATCAGTTTTATAGTATGCGAACAAGTCAATAATAATGCATTTCTGCGCAAAATATCTGAAGAGTGATTTTACAGTTCATTCGGTTCCCTACAATTAAAAAAAAATATCGCGAACCGATAAACCACAACTGATTTATTACCAAGAGAATGCGAACAACTCAGGAATTTTATGAATATATAATATTTGCTCCGTAGTCCGGATGGCGCAACGGTTAGCACGTTCGCCTTCTACGCACTGGGCCCCGGTTCGATTCCAACTGAATGCGGTAGTTTTCGATAAAAAGGGGATTTAAGTGGCGGACTATGAGCCCACTCAGCTGTTAAATGAGTACCCATTTATGGGGTAAATAACTCGGTTGAGCGTGTTACTGATCACACACCTCTGCACAAGACCGTCACGATCTAGAAAATGAGGTGATGCTAACTCATCTCGAGGCCATGGTTTAAACTGGACTGTTGCGCCAGTTATTTATTTTATTTTTTTGCTCCACAACTGCTTGTCGAGAATTTATCAATCTACAGCACATCTATATACTATTTGTACAACGCATTTCGTTTGTAGATACGGGTAAAATGTTAATTTTCAGCCCGATGCGATTTGTGCATTCTCTTGTGGATGATAAATCGGTCCCGGCTAATCGTATCGAGTTCATTTTTTGTAGATTGTAGGGAATCGAGTGAACTACCAAATAATCTCAGAGAGTGCCTGGCATACATCCCAGTTTTTATTTATGGCTAATAACCCCAGGTGACGAGTAAAAATTTAGGAAAAACATAAAAGAACTACGATTGGGGTAAACCCCAATCATGCAATACTCTAGATGAATTTGAACCTGGTTTTGAATCTAACTGATATTGTTAATTAAGTGTTAAGTACAAAATTTCAGCCCGATAAATTGTATAGGTAATGAGTAAATTGGCTTAACGTATTTCATGAAATAGTGCAGTTTGTATGGGAGGGGGTAGAAGGAGGGTGAGGATTACAATAAATTTTATAATGTAGGTTACAATTATCATAAAAGTGATATATTCAAAATTTCAAAGCAAGATGTTTTATAGTTTCTGAGAAAATCTGATTATTGTAAATTATCAAAAATATGTCATTTTGTATGGGAGGGGGTAGACGGAGTAAGGGTAATCGATTAATTTTTTTGAATCTAACTGATATTGTTAATTAAGTGTTAAGTACAAAATTTCAGCCCGATAAATTGTATACGTACTGAGTAAATTGGCTTAACGTATTTCATGAAATAGTGCAGTTTGTATGGGAGGGGGTAGAAGGAGGGTGAGGATTACAATAAGTTTTATAACATAGGTTACAATTATCATAAAAGTGATATATTAAAAATTTCAAAGCAATATGTTTTATAGTTTCTGAGAAAATCTGATTATTGTAAATTTTCAAAAATGTGTCATTTTGTATGGGAGGGGGTAGAAGGGGTGGAGCGATTTAGCCCGTTCACGAACTTAGCCTTCATTTTTTGTCAAAAATAACGTGTGCAAAATTTGAACTTCATAGCTCAACGCGTTCTCGAGCTAGAGAGGTCACGGACGGACGGACGGACAGACGGACAGACGGACAGACGGACATCCGGTTTTGAGATATTCGAGTGATAATATGAACTTCTGTATCATTCATTTTTTTCTGCGAGCCTTATTTCTTAGCGTTACAAACTTTGTGGCAAACTTATAATACTCTCAGATTTCATCTAGAGTATAAAAATAAAGGAACTTTGAAACTTGGCGCGATTTGTTGGCTGGTCATCATGATCATCGTGGCGCGACAGCCCGACGTCGGGCCTTGGCCGCCTGGTGCTAGGAGTATATTATACTAAAAGTCCCTGCCCGTGGGGTGTAAACTCCCGTGAGAAGGGAGGGGTTAAAGGGGACTTTTTTCGGTTTTTTGCTTTTATCTCCGCAACTATTAACCCTAGAAAAAAGTCTGAGAGACCGTTAAAGGATAAAAGACCGTTAAACAATAAAAAATACACAAAAGGTTATAACTACTTTTTCCGTATCTTAAACAGTTTTCGGGATAATCTCACTTGAAAATCACTTTTTGTCAAATGTTCGTTTGTTCCCACTAAAAGCAAAAATCATGGTTTTTGGGATGCATTTCATCAAATAACGTGTAAAATGCTAGCCCCACGAATAAAATGAAAGGAATTTATTTTTTACAACTAAATAAGCTTCAGTTTCAAATAAGTCAAATGCCCGTAAGTATGATAGTTACTTAGAGAAAGAAAAGAAAAAATAATCACAAAACACAAATGCAAACACCGCTTGATAACTTCTAAAGTATGTAAACTGCTAAAAGGTAACTTGTGACTTTCCCAAAGAGAATTAAATTTCTTAGAATTTTATATATAAAGCTTACGTGGAAATTTCACCGAAAAAAGCCTTTCAAACGTTGAAAATACAATACTTTCCGAAAAGCGAAAAATATCCATTTTTGGATGCATATTGTCAAATATCGAGAAAACTATCCTACAAGGAAACATGCCAGAAATGAGCTTGTAGATAATTAAGTTACCTTTAATTTGATATACGTGTAACGTGCGTAGGACTGGTAGTTATAAAGAAAGTGGGAAGATTATTATTTTTTTTTTTTTTTCAAATTTAGCTACATGGGCAAAAAAAATGTGAAGATCACTCAATACCTCCTAAAGTATGTATTCTACAAAAAGTAATGCTCACAACTTTAAAAGAGCATTAAATTTTCTAAATTTAGTACAAAAACCATCTCGATACGTGCAGAGTTTTCCGATAAGCAAAATGGGAAAAATTTTCCTAAAATATTAATAATTTTCCTTTCGCTATTGCACATTGGACAAAGTATTCATTTCACGAGATAAGTCATCAAATTATTTTCTAGGTAATTTAATCGGGTTTAATTTGAGGTATCTAGGACGTCCGTAGCATCAATAGTTACTGACAAAACGACAAAACTATGTTTCAATACAAGTTGGCACAATCAATAAATACTGAAATAACACCGATTAAAAAATTATATCAATGTGGTGATCGAAGGAAAAAAAATCCCAAAGCCTAGAAATTTTGTACAACTGATCGTTGTTACTTAAAGAATATCATACTAAAAATACTGGATGTTGAGGGTGAGAGCAGTGCGGAACTGTTTTGCGGCTGGCTCTTTTTTTTAAAGCTCCCTTAATATAAAATGTCTCAGAACAAAAGAAAGAAGACGATATTTCCAATAAAAAAGATCTGATTCATATTTGTCTTAGCATCAATGCTTTCAATGGTATAGCGCATACAGTAAACCGGAAAGGTGCCATTATTATCATTAGCGAAGAAGTGTTCGATGGCTACGCAGACACCGCCAATAGCACTAAACGTAATGAACAAAAACGTCGAAGTGCCTCAACATCTTTAGTTGATATAGAGGTTTATTAATATGCTTCTTGAAAATGACCAGCGAGGGTATTTACGTTAGAAGAAGAAAGCGACACTCGGCGAATCCTATCGTCCAATAACTCTACTTTGTATCACCAGTTGCCAAAACGCTTGAAGCACTAATCCACCCTGTTCTTGCGGCCGACATCCAGCTTGCGGATCACCTGCATGGCTTCCGAAGCATGCACAGTACGACCACGGCCTTGGATGCCATTACATCCTGCATCCATAATGGTCTCAACCAGGCTCGTCCATGTCAAAGAACAATACTGGTGGCGCTTGACCTGTCGAAGGTCTTCCACACTGTCAGCGCTTTTGTCTGACATCAACTGTTCATCGTTTCCGACGCAAGTAGTGAAATGGATTGCTAATTATCTCGCTGGTGGGCTATCCTATACAGAATTCAGGAGCAGCAAATCAAAGCTTAGGAAGATTAAACAAGGTGTACCTCAAGGAGGAGTTCTATCTCCTACCTTGTTAAATCTATACCTATCAGGACTCCCAACACCACCTGAAGAAATCGACATCATCTCCTACGCTGACGACTGCTCCATTCTGGCAACAGGTAACAACATGGCATATACGTGCGAAAACATCAACGGTTATCTTGAAGAACTTAACTCGTTCTTCATAAGCAAGAACCTTACCGTCTCACCGTTGTCGTTACGATGCCCAAGTTGTTCGTAGAAGGAGTCTTTCGCCAAGACACTGTCGGTTTCAGTTGGAGCATAACATTGTATTATTGTGATGTTCCTCATTTTGGTCCGGAACCTGGCGATCATGATTCTCGGAGAGACCGGATCCCAGGATAAGAGACAGTTTTGTGCGGCTCTCGTTAAGAGGAGCCCCACACCTGACTCACGACCACTACCGGTAGCTCTACCGAAGTACAACATTACAGTGCTACCTGTTGGAGACATAAATTCTCCGCTGTTCCACCATCTTATTTCACAAACTCCTAAAATGTTTAATTTATACCGCAGAAATTCACTCTCTAATTGAAGAAATTATGCGTTCTGGTGACTTTTTGACCCATTGTCCAGGAGAGTACGCACATTATAGAATCCGATCTTTGTCATTGTACGATAGCCAAAAGTCGTAACCGTCCAGTCAGTCCTTACCCGAAGCATAGGCCACGTTTATGCCGTGGAACTAAAAGGCGATTTAACTAAATCGTTTTAGTGCTAGTACTTGTTCGTGGTGTGTTTATATCGACCATACGAAGAGGTACTAAACATGAAAGATGTCAGCTGTTGGTTTGTGACTGCGGTGACATTGGTTAAGAAAATGTCAAGGGGCAGTAGCCTCCTAATAAAAACGCGTTCCTACCGCTACAATCAAAGGATGAAACGAATGCAGAGTTTCAGGAAAGGATGAGGTATTTATATAACAAATAAAATATAATTTTCAACAACAACACCATTAGCGAAGACAGCAACACCACCTAGTCCCAATTTTTCAGTCCAGTTCTGCATAGCAAGTGGAGCTAAAATTGGTACCAAAACTAGCTAGTGCGACTTGTTTATGTCGTCGTGAGTTAGCTCGAATTAGTTAATCCTCGAAGATAGTTCCGCGGCATAAACAAGGGCATAGTTAACGTTTCGTTAGCATATGGAAGATTTCGGATAGTGCAAGTTGCTGACATACACATTCTGTCCTTTGTTGCACTTTGTTTGTCGGTTTCTACGATAGACCGTCAATGGAAAAGCCCGTGGTATTTATTCTTATGCTTCACACCACAGTGGGAATGTTTACCTCAACCAAATCCCCCCCTCAGAGGATTTATGACATCCCTCTGTCTTATTGTATTAGCGTTGAAGTCTCTAAAAAATATGATAGTCACATAGCAATATGTCTGAACTGCAGGGAGGGTGCTATCGGCCTAATCCGCAAATTTTTTGCATTGTAGCGTTTGATAAGTGAGACTTGTCGTTGTCGTTAACATATGTATACCTATGTATCTCACAATTGAGAAATACACATATACTTCTACATAAGAGTACTAGTACAAAATGGGAAACTTTTGGACAATTGGACACATCCAATGGCCGGAAGTCAGTGTCATTATCAGCAATTTCCAAGATCAGAAAGTCATTCGGTCGTTTGTAACGATTTAATCTACTGCGGTTGGTAATGAGTGCGTTCAGAAGGTGGCAAAAGAGCAGAAACCGCTCGCGAGCAGCTCCGCAACTGCTCGCGAGCAGCTCCGGAGCTACTCGGTTTGGAGTCTGCACCTGCTGAACGCTACTTCACCAGCTGACCAATCGACCAGCTGAAAGCTGACGATGATAATTTTAGACGTCAAGTGCCGAAAAGTGGAAAATACATGAATCCCACGCTGTCCATTACAAAAATCACGAACAACGAGAAAACAAATTCAAAAGCACCCGAAAACCAAAGAACTAGAAGCCGAAAACGGCGAAAACACAACAACCAATTTGATAACTGTTAAAACTCGGAAACTCGCAACATGAGCGTGAGGTTGAAAAGAAGAAGAAGAACCTGAGCACTGAGCACTGATCAGTGAGCAGAAATATTTCTTGCTCGGTGAAATTTGATCATGCTCACCCGAGCAGAAGTTGCTCGGTCACTTCTGAACCCGTTCGTTCTGAACATGTTCGCTGAGCGGAAGTTGCTCAGTTCCTTCTGAACGCACACAATGTGAGACGGTGCGGCGCTGTATTCACTAGCACTCACATTCTTTGAATAGCGCTAATCGTATCGTTTATAACTATAACAATAGAAGCATTGTTCTCAATCTTTTTACACTAGCTACCCTTACGTATGTACTTGGCATGCACTTTGATGGTCATATCGTCGATGCAGTTTGATGACAAGATCAATTTTCCATGTACATATGTATAAGAATGTTCTCTACTCAAATCTTAATTCAACTTGTCCCTGGCACTCCTAAAGACCTTATTTACAAAAATACCATTGAAAAGACACGATCGGCGTGTTGTACAGCCAAATGTATTAATAGGCACGTTTTTTTGTACTCGAGTTGCGGTTAATTCAGGTGAAAATTAAGCGCCGTGCAAAAAAAACGTTCCGTGTCAACTACTCGGTTAAGTGTCAAAGTACAATAGACCCTGGCGTCAATTTAGTTTTTCATCATTTTTGATTATGTTCGCGAGAATAAAAATATGGAAATACATATCCGGAAAAGTATTTACGATATGTTTACTAATTAACTTGATATCAAACCGCTGACGGCCAAGTCTTAGCGATAAGACATTTGGAAAAAGGCAGATAGCTGTAGCCTGAATGGCTGACCAACATCTAAGCGTTTCAGGCTTAGTAGGATGGAATGACTTGCGTAGTTGGACCTGCAACATAGTTGTGTGAACTCCAGCACGTTTATGAAACCATCTGAAGCAGCTATCTTCCGAGGCCATCCCCTGAATGGGGTTAAGCGATGTGCTGACAACTCGTCCTTGTAAAAACCACTCCATGTCAAAAAACCTGGAACAAAAGCCTCGGATTAGACGGATCAACAACGACGACCACACAAACGACTAAAGGATTATTCTTTCGGATCCTGGAATGTACGCTCCCTGAACAAACCGGGGGCCGAGAAGGCCCTCCTTCAACAGGTCGAAAAGTACAAACTGAGCAATACTGTAGTCTAGGAAACAAATTGGCTTGGAAGCGAGATCAATGACAAGAAATGGCACACAATTTTTACAAGTGGCAAACCATCGGGCCGCAAGGAGTTTGGAGTAGTACTTATAGTAAACAATCACCTCAAGTCGCACATTGCTGACTTCAAACCCATAAATGAACGGCTGTATGCGATTCGCATTAAGACTCGATTCTTCAATCTCTGGCTCATCAATGTGCACGCCCTCACTGAAGTTAAAGAAGACGCAGTAAAAGACGAGCTCTACGCCCGCCTTGAGACTCTCTTTGACTCACCTCCAACAAACGACGTCAAACTGCTGCTGGGAGACTTAATGCGAAAGTCGGGAATGAAAGTTGTCACCGGGGGACCACTGGAGACAGACGCACATACCGTTAACCAAATTGATAACGTCCTCATTTGCAGGAGATGGGCGTCTAGAGTGATGGATGTCCGCTCCTATCGAGGAGCAAACTGCGACTCAGATCATCACTTGGTGGCTTCCATGGATTCTGGGAAGAACTCAATGGTACCATCAGAGATGTCGCAGAGAAGGTCGTGGGATATAAAGCCCGGCGAGCGCGAAATGACTGGTTCGACGAAGAATGCAAAAATTTACTTGACGCGAAAAACGAGGCCTACAGACAATGGATTCAACGAGGAACCAGAGCTAGAAGGGAAAAATATGACGAGCTGCGGCGAATATCGAATAGAATAATTAGACGTAAGGTAGTCCGGATGGCGCAACGGTTAGCACGTTCGCCTTCAACGCACTGGGCCCCGGTTCGATTCCGGGGATTTACGTGTCGGACTATGAGCCCACTCAGCTGTTAAATGAGTACCCATTATGGGGTAAATAACTCGGTTGAGCGTATTGCTGATCACATACCTCTGCACAAAAAACCGTCACGATCTAGAAAATGAGATGATGCTAACTCATCTCGAGGCCGTGGTTTAAATTGGACTGTTGCGCCAGTTATTTATTTTAATTAGACGTAAGAAACGTAAATACTTTGACGAGCAGTTGCTGAATATAAACGAAAACTTAGCTAATAGGAACACCAGACAAGCATAGAAACTAGTAAATACAATTAAGAACGGCTATCAACCTTGGACTAGCCTTTATAAGGACAAGGATGGAAACATCATCAGCGACACCGACGGCATTAACAAATGATGGGCCTCTTATTTTGAAGAGATTCTGAACCTACCATCTAACATCCCCACACAAGAAGCTCTCGACCATATTGTTGATCCAGGCGCACCCATACAACCCCCGACAGTAGAGTCGGTTGATTTCGCGTTGCGGTCACTAAAACGGGAACATTCCTGTTTCACGAATATTAGGAGAATTCTCGCTATTCAATTTAGAGGGAATTCTTAAAATTCCTTCATTGCGGCATTCCCGCTAGAGGTAGTCCATTTCCGCTTTAGGTGGTAGGAACCTAGAACCCATGCGGGGGGACTTGTAGGTCCTAAAGCGGATTTTTTTTGGGTTTTGTCAAAATTCTCTCTAATCAAATAGAGAGCATTCTTCTAATTTTTCCGAAACAGGAATGTTCCCTAAAACGAAATAAAGCGCCAGGCGCTGACGAGATCCCAGCTGAACTGCTAAAATTCGGTGGAACGGGTCTAGCTAATGCCATACATCAATTACTCCTGCAAATATGGGAGGACGAGGTGATCCCAAACGATTGGCGCAGAACCATCATCTGTCCAATTCACAAAAAGGGAGATAAACTGCGGTGTGAGAATTACAGGGGCATATCACTAGTTTGTACGTCCTATAAAATTTTGACGAAAATTCTGGAAAATAGAATAAAACCGTACGCAGAACGAATCACTGCGAATATCAAAGCGGTTTCAGACCTGGTCGCTCCACAACCGATCAGCTCTTTATGGTCAAACTGATACTCCAGAAGTGCTGGGAATACAACGTAAACGTATACCAAATCTTTGTCGAATTCAAGCAGGCATAAGACAGTATCGATCGTGGAGTACTGTACAACATCATGCTGCAATTTGGTATACCGGCCAAATTAGTGCGACTGACAAAGATGACGATGACCAACTCCGTCTCACAAGTCAGGATCCAGAATAGACTTACTGATCTATTTGAAACACGCACTGGTCTGAAACAGGGCGATGGACTGGCACCGACGCTCTTCAACCTAGCAGCGGAATACGCTATTCGGGCTATGAATATGGACAACAGCAAGACGCTACTCAGTCGACACAATTAGCAGCGTACGCCGACGGCATCAACAGCATGTCCCGAAGATTGGCCGACGCAGAAGAACTTCTGCATACGCTCAATACCGCTGCAAAAGAAGTTGGACTACGTATCAAAGAGGGTAAAACTAAAATAATGATGCAATCGACGACAAGGACACCTGCACAATCGAGCATCAATGTGGGGGACCTCAACATCGAGTTCGTGAACAACTTCATATACCTGGGGTGCAACTTGTCAAGGGACGCCAACGAAACTGACGAAATCAAGCGACGGATACAGTTAGCTAATAAGACTTTTTCCTCGGTTCTCCGATTAATGAAATCGAAGCATGTGCACAGAAACACCAGGCTGCACCATTATACGACCAGTGCTATGCCATGGCTGCGAAGCATGGACCCTAACTCAAGCCTCCGGAAACATGCTAGACACATTTGAACGTAAGGTTCTACGGTGAATTTTCGGGGCTGTTTGCGATCGAGATGGATGGCGCATCCGGTACAACGATGAGTTGTATGAACTATACGATGAGCTGAAAGTTTCGAAAATCGTCAAACTACAACGACTTCAATGGGCAGGGCATGTATTTTACAAAGAATGGACGATAATCGCATGCCAAAGAGAGTAATGAATGCAGAACGAGTCGACGGAGCGAGACTGTCTGGATGACCGAGATCTTGTTGGAAGAGCCGCGCAGCTACTGGGCCTCTAAAATTGGAGGACGCGGTTACGTGACCGAGATAATTGGAGGACAACTATCCAGGCGGCCAAGGCCCGACGTCGGGCTGTCGCGCCACGATGATGACGAATTCCACCTCATATCATCTGGTGAAAAGTAATCAGAGACATGTGTCCTCTACCCCGGAACACCCGCCCGGTCCACATAGTCACCAACCAACCTGTCAAACCAACATTACCCATTACCATTACCAAACGATGCGCAAATTCCGTATTATTATTTTTATGTCGGAAATACTAGTTAAAACACCGAATTTTGAATTTGCAAAAAAAGGTTTATTTGGATGCATTTCGGGCAGCCTTCCGCCCATCTTCAGCAACACGACTCAAGTCGTGTTGCTGAAGATGGGCCCGAAATGCATCCAAATAAACCTTTTTTTGCAAATTCAAAATTCGGTGTTTTAACTAGTTTTTCCGACATAAAAACAACATTACCCAATTCCATTTCATTTCCCTGGAAAACCCGCCTGGTCCATATAGTAGAGCAACGAAGCTGCCAAACAATTGCTTCGTTTCCCCCGGGTTATTTAATTTCCTTATTCTCTCTTTTCTCAGACCCGAGTTAACCCACACTGGAGTACAAAAGAACGCTCATAATGTTGTTACATTTTAAATACACTAAGCCTAAAATGTGTAGGGTTACCTAGTTTTAGCTTTGGAGGGTAGCTCATTCATTGAAAGTGTAGATAATTGAATTGTAGTGTCGCTATCTCCACGAGAAATCACGACTTTTAGTGAAGTTTATTGGCCCAATTCACACAGAGCCTCAATACCTAATAGCTAGCCACGGGTTTTTTCATTCGGAAAATAAGGGCCCGAATCATTTACTTTCGAAAATCATCTGGATTAGCGGCCATTGCCACACGCGAAGAAAAAAACGAATGAAGATTCTAGATTTAACACGACCGCACGCCACACGAATGATAATTTTTGTAAAAAAAAGTCCATTTCACACGAGAAATCACGGCTCGGGCAAAATAATTTCTAAAATAAGTTTCCCTTCCCTGGTCTGTCATCTCTCTCATTTCTCACGTTCTATCATTGCCCATTTTCAGGTGACAAACTTTTTCAAATGATAGAATGTTTGTGCATGGCCAGAGTCCTGCTTAATAAAACATGACAATTCGACAATTGTTAGAAAAATGCAAAACTGTCGACAATTCTATTCTGACAATTATTTAAATATCGACAGGGGATCAGGATCAATTGTCAATTGAAAAATGTGTTTCATAAAATGCGCAATTTTAGTTAATTGTGACAATGGGTGCGTTCCCAAAAGTATCGTAATTCCTATACTTATACATTGCCCCTTCTCCGATTCGTGATTTCTCCGGTGAACGATACGATTCCCGTGCCGCCATGAATATATTTCACACAAACATACGCCACTTAATAAGGGATATTTGGACTTTTAAACACAATTTCCAAACAAAATGACGAGCGAGGGCAGACTTTCCGATCACTATACGCACTTTGAGGCCAACAAACAGTTATTTACGAATGGAGTGACAGAACTTGTCAAGAGCGAACTGTCAAACCTATAGGAATCGTTAAAGGGGTAATCGGATCGGAAAAAATTCGTGATACTTTTCACCTTCTCAAAGATTCTGGTATCGGTGTCTGAAATCGTAGCGAAATCGTAGCGTTTCCGCAAAGTATCTATGAAACCGTGTCGACACCGTGTCAACACGATCCAAAATAGAAACTCACCCAATGACTGCATTCCTAAAACGTCAGCGCTTAGTTTGCGCTTCGCAATTTCTAACCAACACATTGTGATTATTTCGTGTTTTAGAAACGGCATGCTGTCTATCTCAGTTAGGGATGCAAGGGATATCCACATCCTCATCCACAATTGCGGATTATCCTCATAAAAATAGACATCCTCATCCGTATCTCCATCCCCATCTTTTCATAATCAAATATCCTTATCCTCATCCGCAATCCTCATATTTGTATGAGGACATTTATGGGGATATTTAGATGCATTCCATTGAACCGAGCCGAAATTCACGAAAAAATACACAACTCGTGTTAAGATAATGCTTCACGAGACTACCCAGCAAAAAGTGAGGCTATCCAAGTAGGGTAGGTACCTGGTTATCCAAAACATGGAAATCGTAGCCCTCGTGGGGGTATTACGAAATGTTATGAATAGGGTAAAAACAAAATTCATCAATGTCATAGCTATTTTTCCAACCAATTTAAAGAGAATAATGAGTTCTTTCCATTTCTGGTATTTTACCTAATTTGAAGCAGCTACGACGCGACGGAGTGAGGAGCGAAATGGGCAAAAATTGTTAAATAAAAATTGCACGTACATAAATACGGATATTAAACGATTAATATGAAATTTGGAAGAAATAGAATGTTATTGTAATATTTCCTCTGACCGAAGCCGGGTTCTTTAGATACTATATTCTTATGCTGAATAATGAAAACACTTCGATTGAAAAGCACACACACTTTATTTAAAAAACCAACTAAACACGCGTAACTAACAACCAACGTCAAACTATTTGTTAGCTGCGGATAACGATTATACTCCTTTCCGCTTCCGAGCGGATACTTTATAGCGGTCCGACTTCCACTGAGTGTCTAGTCTTACTACTTCTTACTTCTTTTCTTGGTGACATCTGCCTTTATATAGCTGCTAGACCCATGTACCCACCAGTTAGCGAAGATTCTAGACGGTTCGAGAATCGGCTAGTGCTCATTATCGATGGTTCTGTTTCGAGAAGGTTCTAGAGTCCAGATGGCTCGAGAATCAGTTAGTACTTGTCATGGATGTTTCGAGACTATGAAGGAGCTTAGTACAGTGTGTGTCGTAAGAGAGACGTACTTCGTACATACAACATTATTATAATTTGGCAGTAACACAATTCTGCCAGGTTCAAACAAGGTGCAGGCGAGTTATAACTGACTAAGTAAAATAACTTATTCCAAAGTTGATGCGTATCAATCGTTTAATATTTAACTATACTACATGCATTATAATGAAATGCAATTTCTAGAATTTTTTCGCCTATTCCGCCCCTCACTTCGTCGTAGCTACTTCAGATGGAGAAAAAAATACCACAAATGGAAAGTACAGTAAGAGTCCGATTAATGCGGGGTTACGCTCAGAAAAGTTAAATCGCTAAACGAAACGGCGTTAAACGATTAATTTTAACATGTAGGTAAATATATAGGTACGGATACATACTCGTATACTATACGTACATCGTTTGTTTATCGATCAAAAATAACTTGTGACACAACAAACATGTATTCGTACTGCTAATACGCACCACGGAATTGCATGTGAGTACCAAAGAAACGAATTCTTGGGGAATATCGCGTGAAATTGAAACATCGTTAAACTGAAACGGCGTTAAGCGGGGTCTTACTATATACTCATTATTCCCTTCGATATGACACCCAACATGCCTACAGTCAAAAAACAAAATTTGGCCCTTCTTTTTTCGTCCTTTTCTGACTCTTTCGATCAATATTTTTGGTGGAGCAAAATGAGTTTTGAGCTCTTCGACCACTACAAATTACAAAAACAAAAAAATGTTAAGAATAAAGTGGAATGGGTCATTGCGAGTCTAATGACCGAATCAGATCGAACGCAGAAAGCAGCAGCAGCGGCAGTGACAATGTGTGGGTTCAGAAGATATTGAGCAACTTCCGCTCAACTGATCATGATCAATTGATCACCGAGCAGGAAAAATTTCTGCTCACCGCTCGCACTTTTCTTCTTCTTCTTTTTCCTTGACTTTCGTATGGAGTGTGTGTGACAACGAGAGTCGCGTTCAGCAGGCACAGACTGCATAATCGACAAGTTCCGGAACTGCTCGCGAGCAGTTCGCGCTCTTCGGTAACTTCTGAACGCAGGCAATAACAACATGCAGATCTGCTTTTGCCGCTGCGTTCAATCTAGGTCGCTTAAGGGAAATGTATGCTTTCTAACTTGACATTTCGGCTTCCGCTGTATTCTGCGTTCATTCTGGTTCGGGCATAAGTCAAAATGACTCAACACCGCTATTAGCCCGGGGAATAAAGGCATACTGCCTTGCAAAAGGTTCAGTAGTTCTAATTTTTTGATATGTTATATAAGCCGGTCCCGTAGTTAAGAATCCAAGTTTCTGACCTCCCACCCCCTGTGCGTTCCCTGTGGCACCCCTAAAACCGACAAATTTCCGGCCATTTTTCACTTTATTGCACATATCTTCTTAATTGTGAATCCTAGCGAAAAACTTTCTACAAGAAAGTTATAGAGCACCAAATTTCCTATAAATTTGATGCATTAGGTTTTCCGTCAAGCTGTTATCTTAAGAATTACGAGCTGTCAAAGTTACACATTTTTGATAAAAACTATACGTTTTCGATGGTTTTGTTGGTTTTTTGTTCTAAAATATTATCTCGAAAACGGTACGTTTTCATAGAGAAAATTATCTTGAATAGTATTTGATAATATCTGTATTATTATGGTATAGTTTCAATTAAGCAATAGTTGAGGAAAGTTAAATTTTCATACGCTTATTTTTGTGGGGTTTTGAAGTCTCAGCTTGTTCCTGGTTGACTTCTTCAACAGTAGTTCAGTCGGATCATCTTCATAACCATTAATTTTTATGTCCGCTTTGTTGCTACAGCTTTGTCCACAACAGTTTTTGCAAATTACAGAGCATTTTAGACCGCTCTTTCCGCAACTACAGGCCTTAGTGCAGCCTTTTTTGCACTTACATGAAATGGATTTCAGGATAGATTGAGGAGCTGGATCTCTGGTGGTTTTGATAGGAGCAAGTCCTTGGCTGTCCCTTCTCCATCCCCAGTCCAGAGGGTTTTTAATTTGGCTCTGCCATGTCTGGACTTGGTGATAAGTCCGAAAGATGTGGTACATAGCTGCATCCTGGGTCGGTGGTAGCTTTGAAAGATTCAACTTGTTACCTGTAGCAGACTTCGAGAATAGTTGATATCGCAAAGCTTCTAAGGTTTTTGTTGTGTCACCGCCATATAGAGTAAGAAATATACGCTCTCCTGCTTCAAAAATGGCCGAAACACTGGCGTTAGGATTTCTGAAGAAATTCGCAAATTCATGCAGGGTTGGTTTGTTTTCAAAGAAAGTGTAAAACTTGGTTTTGCCAAATTCAAACAGGGAGGACGTGGTGTCGCACCCACTGAAAGCGTGAAGAACAAGCAGATTTTGCGATGCTGAGTACTTATAGGATGCTGTGGAAAATAAAATGTCAGGGGACCACATCTTCCAGGCTTTCGGAAGTAAATAGGGAGATCTTGACCCAAAGAAGTCATGAGAACAAGCAAATCAACGTCCTTCCCGATGATCTCCACAGCATCATACTCTGCACCAAGGCTTATTGCAGATGTTACAATAAGTACATCAGCATCTTCAATCGCCTGCTTCACATTTATATTGTTTTGATTGAGTGTCTCCTTCAGGAGTGAAATAAAGCGAAGTTTGTTGTTTTCGTTCGCTGTTGTTCCATCAAAAATTACATCAACTGATGCGTTCACACTACATCTTTTGAAGCTTTCAGCACTCTTTGTACCTCTTATCTCAGGATCCAGGGGATAACCATCAAAAATTACCATAACGTTTGCTCCGTAATGATCACGAATGAACTTCACATACCTTTTACAAATTTCATTGAAACTGTCAATCCTATTCCATATGACCTTGTGGAGAAGGAATTCACCGTCTACGACTGCAGTTCAATTGGGTAAAAGTTCGGTTGGTTGTGGTAATGGTGAAAATGCTGAATACAGAGATGATTTTGTACCCTCACTCATACCGTCTTCTGAAAAAAGGGACATTGGATAAGGAGCCAGTTCATATTTAAAAAACTCTTCCAAATCTTTCGGTGTCTGCTTTGCAATGCAAATTCTCTGCAAAAGTGTCAGAGGGTCAATTGCCGATTTATTTTCCCATACTTTCAAAAAGTTTGCCTCAGATCCTAATGTCACTACTTTGTTACTCCTTTTCAGTTTCAAAGATCCAAAATTACCACCAAAAAAAAAGACAGGTTTTCGAAATTATTTCTGTATTGAAACTATACCATAATGATGTAGATATTATTAAATACTATTCAATACAACTTTATCTACGAAAAAATACCGTTTTCGGGATAATAGAAACAAAAACCCGACAAAACAATCAAAAACGTATAGTTTTTGTAAAAATGTGCAATTTTGACAGCTCGTATCTCTTAAGATAGTAGGCTTGACGGAAAAACTTAGTCCATCAAAGTTATTGGAAATTTGATGGTCTATAACTTTCTGGTAGGAAGTTTTTCGCTGGGATTTACAATTAAAAAGATATGTGCAATAAAGTTCAAAGTGACCGGAAATTTGTCGGTTTTAGGGGTGCCACAGGGAACTCACAGGGGGTGGAAGGTCAGAAACTTGGATTCTTGACTACAGGACTGTTCTATATAACATATCAAAAAATTAGAACTACTGAACCTTTTGCAAGGTAAGGTCACCTTTTCAGACTCTATTCCCCGGAGTATATCCACTACCACATAAAAATAATCAGCTAGAAGCCAATTTACCCTGCCAGTTGATTTCGTCCACACCAAGGATTCCACTCATCAGGGTGCAGTGGAATCCATGGTGTGGAGCGAAATATATTTCGGTGGTGCACTTTTGGTTGCATCTCGTTCCGAGCAACGCAATACCAGGCATAAAAGTGAAAGCGCTTAGCTTCAGCGCTTAACTCAGCACAAGCGCTTCCAGGGCAAATTACCATGCAGCACTGAGCGCTTCTCATCGCTGTTATTTTAAGAAGCAGACAATTTGAATTAGTTGAGGAAGCTTTTATTCGCATACCAAAATGGATATTAGCAATACAATGGCAATTTTCAATTTAAAAAACTAGACTTGTACAGACCTAGTGGTGATACCGAAAGTACGAGAACCAATTTTCAACGACCATATGCATTAAAAGTGAGTTTCCTATATGGCCAGTTTATAGGGGAGGTTGGCACACATTCAGGAGGATCTTGGCCATTCTAAAAATCAATTAACTAACCCATTCTACAAATATTTGTCAAATTTTCCAAGTCGCTCGCTTCATTCTATCGAAAGTTATTGCTTATTTGAAGTCTCACTTGTAGGGGAGGTAGAGGTTTCGTTTGGTGAATCTTGCGCAATTTTAATAACAACCAACTAGATCCTAGTACAAATATTTTACCAAAATTTCAAGTCACTAGCTTAATTTTATCGAAAGTTATCGCTTATTTGACTTGTAGCGGTGCTAGAGGTTCCTTGGATCGGATCTTGTCCATCATTGCCACCAACCAATTAGATCACCCTACAAACATTTAAAAAAAAAATGTCAGGTCTCTAGCTTCACTCTATCGAATGTTATCGCTTATTTGAAGTTTCATTTGTAGGGGAAGTAAGGGTTTCATTGGTCGGATTTTACGTATTTTCAGTATTAGCCAACTGGATCCTACTACAAACATTTGACCAAAATTTCAAGTCACTAGCTTTATTTTGTCGTAAGCTATCGCTTATTTAAAATTTAATTTCTAGGGGAGGTAGGGGTTCCTTAGGTCGGATCTAACCCATCTTTAATGCCAACTAACTCAATCTCACTTCAAACATTTGACCAAAATTTCAAGTCGCTGGCTTCATTCTATCAGAAGTTATCACTTATTTGAAGTTTCATTTGTAGGGGAGATAGGGGTTCTTTGGGTCAGATCTTGCCCATTTTCAATACGAACTAACTAGATTTTACTACCAACGCTCTGCCAAATTTTCAAATCGCTAGTGTCATTCTATCGAAAGTTATCGTAATTAAAGTAATATTTAGTTTTTTTAATTTTGTAAGTGAGGTAGGCGTTCCCTTGATCTGATTATGCCCAACTTACAAAAACCAAAGCAGCTTCTCACTTCATGGTTACATGCCAAAAATCAGCTGTCTACATCAATTGGTTTAAGAGTTATGGACAAAAAACCTGAAAAGTAGGGTAGTACGGGGGTCTTTGTAAGAAAATTAATTAGTTTTTAAGTGATCAATTTTATTTTTTCAGAGGAGTATTATGCTAGGATTACACGATTGACGATTCGCGTCAATATTTACGCTTTTTTGATGTTCAATCGATATCAATCGTGTAAAGGCACAATTTTTTTACGTCAATTTACGCCAATTTGGTTGACGACTAGATTGTCCCCAATTTCCGTCAACCAAAATTTACGCGTTTACATCAATCATGTAAACGAACCTTTTAGGCACAATTTTTTTACGTCAATCTACGCCAATTGGTTTGACCCCTAGATTGTCCCCTATTTCCGTCAACCAAAATTGACGCGTTTACATCAATCATGTAAACGAACACAAGTGTCAATCGACAGATCAATTGCGTCAACCAGTGGTTGACGTCTCGAGCATCAACCACAGGCGTCAATATTAGATCAATTTTGGTGGAAAATTTACAGTTTTTACAGTCTTACGTGTTTTTCGTTTCAAACAACATGTAAGTTTTGATTATACCTACTCTTTTTTTATTTAATTTTTGTGAATTTAATTTATTTATAGTTTAATAACAAACTATATTTTGTTTCTAGTGAGTTTGAACATGATAAGTGGAGATTTTTTCAACGATAATATCGAATTTTCTAGTGCGACGATGCAGGAAAACAATGAAGCAAGTGTTTTTGTGCAACAAACAACACAACAAAAAGTGAATAAAGCAAAGCCCAAAGCAAATCCAAAAGTCACAATTTCATGGTCGCCTGAGGATGTGCGTCTTCTGATCACCTCAGTCGGATTGCAACCGAGCATATGGGATTTTGCTTGCGCCGATCACAAAAATTTTTTTTTTATATTATCGTATAGAAAAACTATAAACTATAACCGATTTTCACTACACAACTAAAAATAATTATTAATTAATATTAAATTAATAATTTTATTCACAAGTTGAAAATATTTTTTTATTATATTTATGTAGGACGTCCGTCGTCGCAATTTTGTCTGATTGGGGAGAGTCAATAATGCGGAATTCAATTGGTTTTGGCGCAAATAAATATAAGCGTCAACCAATGATCAATTCGATTGACATAAAAAGAGTCAATCGTGTAAATGGTTCGATTGTACGGTTGGCGGTTTACCCTTTTTTTTTAATTTTGTCAATCGACATTTTGGTTGACGCTGTTAAAATTGACGTGTTTAAGTCAATCGTGTAACTCGGGGGAACAATCTATTTACGCTTCTGTCTAAAATACGCCAATCGAGCGTAAAACTATTGACGCTAGATTTACTCTTTTCCGTCAATCGTGTAATCCTAGCATAAGATTACCCTCACGAGCAATCTACCAAAGCTAGAGCTTTTCATGTTTATTTAATCGGGAGTTATAAATACATATATTTATTTTACATATGTAGGGGAGGTAGGCGTTCTCTTGGCCTGATCATGCCCATTTTCAATACCAACCAACTATATACTTCCAACATCTGACCAGGCTCTAGCTTTATTCTATCGAAAGTTATCGTGCGAACGGACAGACAGACAGACTGACTGACAGACATGGCTAAATCGAATCAGGAGGTGACCCTGATCATTTATATAAATATGATACATTGCTATACCTCCGGAGCCTCCTTTAAGGTGTCACATATTTTCGTCGTGACAAAAACAATATACCCTAGAGCCTTGAAATTTTGGTCAAATATTGTAAGTATGATCTAGTTGGTTGGTATTGAAAATGGGCGTGATCAGGCCAAGAGAACGCCTGCCTCCCCTACATATGTAAAATAGTTAAATGTATCTATAACTCCTGATTAAATAAACATGAAAAGCTCTAGCTTTGGTAGATTGCTCGCGAGGATAATCTTATACTCTCCTTGAAAAATAAAATCGATCAGTTGAAAACTAACGGTAATTTTCTTACAAAGAACCCCGTACTACCCTACTTTTCAGATTTTTTCTATATAGCTCTTGAACCAATTGACGTAGACATCTGATTTTTTGCACGTAGCCTTGGGGTAAGAAGCTGCTTGGGTTTTAGTAAGCTGGGCATAATCAGATCAAAGGAACGCCCACCTCCCCTACAAAATTCAAAAAATTAAGTATTACTTTAATTACGATAACTTTAGATAGAATGGTACCAACGAGTTGAAAATTTCGTAGAATGCTGGTAGTAAGATCTGGTTAGTTGTTATTGAAAATGGGATCCGACCATAGGAACCCCTGCCTCCCCTACAAATGAAACTTCAAATATGCGATAACTTTTGATAGAATGAACCCAGCGATTTGAAATTTTGGTGAAATATTTGAAGCGAGATTGGATTAGTTGGCATTAAAGATGGGTTAGATCCGACCTAAGGAACCCTTACCTCCCCTAGAAATGAAACTTAAAATAAGCAATAACTTCCGACAAAATAAAGCTAGTGACTTGAAATTTTGGTCAAATGTTTGTAGTAGAACCCAGTTGGCTAATGTTGAAAATACGATAAATCCGACCAACGAAACCCCTACTTCCCCTACAAATGAATCTTCAAATAAGCGATAACTTTCGATAGAGTGAAGCTAGAAACTTGAAATTTTTTTAAAATGTTTGTAACATGATCTAATTGGTTGGTGGCAATGATGGGCAAGATCCGAACCAAGGAACCCCTACCCCCTTACAAGTGGAACTTCAAATAAGCAATAACTTTCGATAGAATGAAGCTAGCGACTTGAAAAATTCGACAAATATTTGTAGAATGGGTTAGTTAATTGATTTTTGGAATGGCCAAGATTCTCCTGAATGAGTGTCAACCTCCTCTATAAACTGGCCGTATAGGAAACTCACTTTTAATGCATATGGTCGCTGCCAATTGGTACTTTTGGTATCACCACTAGGTCTGTACAAGTCTAGGGTATTTACGCTTCGGACTCGATCCCATTATCTGCCATAGATTTTCGATGAGGTTCAACTGGGGGCTATTTCCAGACCAGGGTAGGGTTTCAATCCCGAGTTGCGCCTTATATTGCGTGATCTGTTATTGATAAATGTTACGATAACAGCGGATTTTGATTCAATGTCAAAGAAACTTACAGAGCGAGCTCGATGTGTTGGAGCAGAGTCATCCTGAAATATCGAATTTTGAATGTTTTCTGTTAGGTCCCCAATTGCTGGAACAACACCTTCATTTATTATTTTCTTGTATGCTGTTGCATTCACAGACCCTTCTAGAAGGATTAGAGGCTCTATGCGCCTGTACATGATGCATCCCCAAACCATAACGTAGGGGGAATGCTTCACAGTTGATTGAACTCAATCACCAGAATAACGCTCTCCTGCTCAACGGCGTACTCTGACTGATCCATCGGACCCAATCAAATTGAATTTGGATTCATCGGAAAAAATAACATGTTTCCAATCCTCCAAAGTCCAATTTTCCCGCTCCTTGTACCACTGTAGTCGAGCTTTCCTCGTTCGTTTTAGCAAAAGGAGCTTCTTGGCAGGTCGACGGGAGCGCAAACCCATCTCATTTAGCCTTCTTTGGATAGTTCGCGTACTACGAGGCTTCTTCATCGAAGGTTCCAGATCAGCTCTTAATTTTGCAGCGGACAATTGGCAAGAGCTTCAAATTGCTCTCCTCTCTTGGCGTAGGAACCCGCCGCCTTCCACTGCCTGCTTTCCTCTCAACAGTGCCTCTTTCCTTCTGTTTTGGCATCCAACTTCACGAGCGATTTCGGATTTCTATTTGTTTTGCTCGAATAAACAGCAGATCCGCAAATTTTGCTCCATGGTTAACTGCTTACGTTTTGACATTTTTATCGACTACTTGTTAATATAAAAGACGGAATAACCACTGATGAAGCTATTATACATTTTCTGGCTTATGTGGACACCCTAATTTATACCTGTAAAATTTCAACCGCCTACGAAAAGGAGGGTCATTACCTCATTTAGGCTGCGCGCATGTTGGCGCACGTTCACGTGTTTGCTGTCAAACGGTTTGGGTCTATGGTTTGCAACCAAAGATACAAATCTGTCAGTATGACAAATGCTCGACTATTGTCGTATCAACAAATTGGGTTCATTATTGTGCTTTAAAACGGATAATTAGGTAAGAATTGAGTGGCGAAACAAACGACTGGAGAGTAGTAGGATGTACATAAGCACATATTTCATTCTACAATAAATTATTGGCGTTAAGGCGGCTATTACACTATAAAAGTTCTTTTACAAATATCTTTTATGAAAGCTATTTTCAAAGAACTTTTATAGTGTAATAGCCGCCTAAGAAAAGATTTGCGACATGGACGTTGCTTGTTTCAACTAATATGCTTGCACACCTTCCCCCTTTAGCGGCTAATATCATTCATAAAAGTTCTTTTGAAATATCGTTCGTCAAATATATTTGTAAAAGAACTTTTATAGTGTAATAGCCGCCTAACACACAATAATTAATCCAATTTGGTGATACGACAAAAGTCGAGCATTTGTCAAATTGACAGATTCGCATCTTTGGTTGTAAACCATAGACTCGAACCGTTTGACATAAAACACGTGAACGGGACACGTGAACGTGTGCCAACTTGCGCGCAGCCTTACCGGTCCTAATTCGGTTTTTTTTTGGAACATTCCTGTTTCGCAAAAATTAGGAGAATTCTCTCTATTTGATTAGAGACAATTTTCACAAACTCAAGAAATGTCCGCTTTAGGACCTACAAATCCCCTCGCGTGGGTTCTAGGTCTTTACCATCTAAAGCGGAAATGAACTACCTAAAGTAGAAATGCCGCAATTAACGAATTTTAAGAATTCTCTCTAAATGCAATAGAGAGATTTCCCCTAATATTCGCGAAACAGGAATGTTCCTTTTTTTGTCGTTGGGTGTATTCAGTGTCCGTCGTCATTTTGCCTGGAAGTGTAAATAGAAGTATCAACTATCCGCAAACAGATGGCACTTGAAGCTGCAAGTAGATTCCAATGACAAGACGTCATCCGGACCAATTAATTCCACTTGGGTTCCACTGTGGATGTCAGATACGTGTACATGTATTTGTCTCATTCTGACCACCTCGATTGCTGGCTTGGATTTGGTTTGCCCAGTTTGATAGTTTTTTGTCCGATTATGGCTTTTCACACGGTCATAGAATGGTATGGTTAACTCTGTTGCATAAATGGTTAATTTCTTAACTTACTTCCGGCGAAGATTCTGTAACGCCGGTAACATAACTTATTTGATACAACTGATAAACGGCACTACATCCTCCCAAAGGCAGCCAAAATAAGTACATACAACGGCTGGCACTGGTGACGCATGGCAACTACCCTCTGTTTTATTCTTGCCTTGGGAAACTGAAAACAAAAAAGTATTCATTCTTAATTATCCGGTCGGTGTCTGATAGGAAGGAAGGCGGCTGGCAATTCTTGCAAAGATGACGGAGCGAAGAACACGTGCTCTCTTGCGTTACACTTGCAAGAGAACTGGGGACACTCGCATGTTTGTCACCTTGAGACAAGTAAACAAACAATATCTTCATCTCGTTCTAGCGCCTGGAAGAGCCGAATCGGCTTGGCTTGTCCCTCATTGGCGAGAGCCATGTAACCTCAGTGACGTTTCGACGATCGCCCGCAGAGATACATCCGATTTTTTGCTAGCCCGTCATTTGTTTTAGTTTTGACAAAGTTTTTAAATGCAATTTTGACACATTGGCCATTAAATTCACACACATTCACATGTGCGCCAATTAGGCAGCAGTGGGTTTTCGGCCAATGTTTACAGTGCGAGTCTTTTTCATGTGCAATTTACAATTTGACGAGAATAGCTAAAACGCGAGTTCCACAGTGCTTCCTCGGATACAAAGAGATTGCAAGTGGCCAATAAATGCATATGCGACCTTTATGCGGTCCGTGAATCTAATTACGAGAAAGGAGGATGCAAATAGTTTTACTCCTTTGTCGGTCGTGGACTTCAGCTGGCTGAACCCTTTGCGCAAAATCGAATTGGCCACAAGGAGTTTGTGCATCTCCAAAATATTTCCTAATTAGAGTCTCGTGAAACGGTTCACGGTTCTCTCGTGCTTTCTTGTTGCTTCCGGACAATTTGCTTGGATAATTAAGCCGCCAACGTGAATGAAAACGGCGAAAAGTGTACAAAAAACAACGGGAACCCGAACGAGTATTTTCCGGGGGAAACACCCTGAAAATCGCGCCAAGAAGTAGCGATTACAATGTGACGCGCCGCGAGTGGTGTTTGTGGCCCATTTGTTCGGCATTGGGCAAAAAAGTGTGTCCCAGAATATCATCGGCCCGCTTCCCCCTAATTATTCCTCGGTAGTACAATGATCAGTGTCCCCGACTGTCAGACCGTGCTAATGTCTTTGATGTACAACGACATCCAGTGACCGTCGTTCGGCTCTGTTGTCGGCGGAGAGAACAGTTCAGCATCTCGTGCTACATCTCGCACTTCCTTCGATGTTGTTGCATCGGTTAGGGCTCGTCGACACTACCCCGTTTGCATTTCACATTTTTCCTCTTACGTTTTTTTTCTCAAGTGCGGGGCCATTTATGTGTACTTTCGGTTGTTGTTTCGTGTGAATGCTTCTCTTGAAAATCCCCATAGCTTTACCGCGACGCGCTCCCTTGACGATCCAAACCACTGCCACTGGTGACCATAGTGCTCTGCTTTCAGTTTTTTTCGTGAGAAAACATGAAGTTATAAGAAAATATTGAAATCTCCCCGACTGGAAGAAAGCATCCACCAGTTATTAAATTCGGTAAATAAAGACGGAGTGCAGTCAAGTGTACCGGCGAAAAGAATTCCATTTCATCAGAGCAGTGGATTAAATGCGTGCAGTATGCTCTAACTAATGTTCACATGGATTTAGTGAAGACAACATTACAAGGATAATTTGCAAATGGAAGTAAGTTTAGGTCACTTCAGACATACTAAATTGCAGATCTATGAGTATTTGTGGATTGTGGAGAAAGAAGAGGTTGATGTCGAATGAAGTACCATCCCTTATACCAACGCATAAGTTGCCTGGGAAGTACTGAGGACTACGAGCAAGTTGAACAAAGCACCATTCTGAGAGCATACATAAATAAATGAGAAACTAAGATATCATATGGAACTTTGTGAAATCTCAGAGTTTTTCATATTTTTTTTCATAACTTTCTTTTTTGACTTTATCTGATGAAAACATAATACCATACGCTATTCTTGAAAATGCAAAACTTAATCGTTTGCCTTGACTTCTAGTGGGCATAGCGCATCAACTACTCCTGCGTGCCATCGTACTCGGTTCTATCATCCACGACTTACCCAGCAACTCACAGTCTTTCGCCATGACTTTTTACGATACTCCCTTGATCGACCTTCATTGGTAATGGGGTCCTATTTCATTGCATGTTTAATAATGCAGATACCACCCTTCCGCAATGCCAATGCCATTTTTGCCTGCATATCAATTCGTCGATTGAAATCTGGCCCGAATGGTATCTGGTAGACGAATTTGTTTACCTTCTCCCCAAGCTTTCCATTGATACTGATAGGAAGAGTTGAATTTCTTCTTTTTCGCAACGGCGGGCTAAGAACCTTGGTCCTGTTGGTGTTGAGTACTAGCCAGCGCCATAATGGCCGCTTGACTATCAGTGAAGATTCCTATGTTCCTGTTGATGTAGCCTGCGGCCCGGCACAGTTGCGCACAGACTTCAACGTTATGAACTGAAAACTGGAACGCCATAAAAAATGCGAACATTGACAGCGCAGATACCATCCTTGGCACAAACCCGGATTGACGGAATAAGCCCTGGATGTCCGACGCTTCATGGGAACGGATTGTTGAAAGAAAACAGCCGAAGGTTCGTTTGGGTGTAGCATCAGATGACAATCGAAGCAGCATCGAACTCCTTTACCGTCAGAAAGCTCGAGAGGTTCCGCGTAGTGTGCAACGCGATAAAAGGGTTTATGCGAATTCTCTTCTAGTCTCAGCAGAAGAAGCCGCAAGGAGTAACAGCTTAAACGCCGTATACGGTGTCATCAAGGGGCAAGACTTCCATATCTGAGGCGCCAAATTTTATCGGCGGCTTATTCAATACAAGTGGACTGAAAATTTAAAAAATTAAATGATGATGTACTTATCATAAGTGGTTGTTAACTATCTAAAGCGGAAATTTATTCTATATATTATGTGTACAACTTTGCTTCCGCAGTTTTTCCTTGGGGGGAATTAAAAGCTTAATTGTCAAAAAGTACTTACAGATGTATTATTCAAAGTACTGCTATCGCTAGCGACAACTTTCGCCCATCTCTCCGGCAATTTTCGGATTCTATCTCGGAAAAAGGAGGCGTCTTTCGACGCGATCCATGATTAGATCCACTTTTCGATTTCCTCGTACGAACGAAAATTCTGATCAGCCAGGCCGTTCGTCATGGAACGAAATAGATGGTAGTCGGAAGGAGCGATGTCTGGGGAGTACGGCGGGTGGGGCAAGATTTCCCATTTCAAGGTTTCCAAGTACCTATGTCTTGACCACTTTTGCGACGTGTGACAGAGCATTGTCATGCTGGAGGATGACTTTTCGTGTCTCTCTTGGTACTGTGGTCGTTTTTTTCTTTAATGCTCGACTTAAACGCATCTACGCATCAATTGCGTTCGGTACCGATCTCCTGTGATAGTTTCATTCGGTTTCACTAGCTCGTAGTATATCACACCGAGCTGGTCCCATCACTTTGGCGCTGTGAATATTCGATTTTGCCGTCGACGTTGAGGAATGTCCAGGCATTTCCCATGACTTTTTCGTCGCCGGTTACGATGCAATGTAGAAATCCCTTCCGATTCTGCCTTTGAAGCAGTTGTTCGCATACAAATAATCGCCGTTCAATATCTCTTGATTTTAACTAGTACGGAACCCAATTTCCTTGTTTCTGAATCATGCCCATGGCCTTGAGGCGTTTCGAGATGGCTTGTTGAGTCACTCGCATTGATTCAGCTAATTCTTCTTGCGTTTGGCACGAATCTACCTATACATCGAGCAGTGCTTCCAATTCGTCGTCTTTGAAAATTCTTTTCTCTCCCACCACCATGCTTGTCCTCGACATTGAAATCGCAACTTTTAAAACGTTGAAACCACTCACGACATGTTCTGTCACTCAGAGCAACCTCACCGTAAGAATCTGAGAGCATTCGATGCAGCTGAGGCTTGCAGTTTTTTTCAAATGGAAGCAGAAGATCAAAACTTCCCGCAAATGACGAGAACTTGGCTCGAAAACAGACATTTTGAATCGCGAATCTTATTAAAAATGCCGACAACTTTTACTAATGCGGGAATGTCGATACGTTCACAGACGTCCAAACTCACTTTGTGACATTATTGAACTACGTATATTTTGACCAGCTCTCACCGGTGCAGTCGTCTGTCGAAAAACGGCGGAAGCAAAGTTGTACACCTAATACAATTCTAGCACCGGCTTTCCTCATACAAAAGTTCTAACTTTAAAGGTAAATATCTCCTAAGCGTGGAAAGCAGAGACCTTTCCCACTGAGTGGAAGGAAGAATTGATCATCAAACTTCCGAAAAGGGGTTACCTTACATACTGTAATAATTGGAGAGGCATTTGTGTGCTTCCTGCCATTGCCAAGATAATAGCTAAAATCATCCTGGAAAGACTCAAGGCTCACTTAGAAAGCCCAATTGATGAAGAGCAGGATGGTTTTGGATCCGGATTCTTCTGTGTCGATCACATTAACACCTTGCGAATCATCATCGAGCAATGTGCTGAGTACGATTTTCCGCTTCACTTGTTTTTCATCGATTTCGAGAAGGCTTTTGATAGTGTAAGCCGGCATTCTATATGGTCGGCATTGCACAGGAGAGGCATCCATGAGAAGCTTGTGGTTATTATTATGGTAACCTATCACGGCTCGAAATGTCGCGTTCTGCATAAAGGTAAGATGTCGGAGGACTTTGAGATTCGCAGTGGAGTTCGGCAGGGGAGCATCCTCTCATCTATCCTATTAATCATAGTGATCGACGATGTGTTACCTGCAGCCCTATCCGGACTAGACAGAAAAATACAATGGACTTTAACATCTTATCTACAACATCTTGACTACACTGACGACATATGTATGCCTACTCTCACATAAAATCATGGATCTGTCCGCAATGGCGTTAGATCTTGAGAGGGAAGCAAGGAAGGTTGGGCTAAATATTAATACCAACAAAGTCAAGGTCCTTAACCCGCCGTTACGAAAATGAAATCCTACACCTATTGCTATCAATATTATTGCGCAGTCTGTGGAGAAGGTGGACAACTTCTTCTACCTACTCAATTGCCCTAACCCCTTGTGGGGCATAGCGCCTCAACTGTTCCATGTGGCCCAGTTGAGGTTTCCACAGCATAAACTGGTTTCGGAGAATGCAGTTGGCAGCATGCACCTCCTGCACACTCATGGCCACGAACGTCGTCGTGGACGGGATTCGAACCCGAAACGCTGGTAGTCAAACATGAGACTGATGCCTCAACACATTGCGCTACCGGTCGCCCCTAGCATTGTTTCCGAAAATGGTGGTACGGAGCAGGACATCGCTCGTCGTATCAACCACTTCATGCGGGCCTGACGGGATGCCTAATTATTTTTTAAAGGAAACTCGTAGTTCAATTTCTGTTCCTCTCTGCATCTTATTTAATAAGAGTATTCGGGAAGGTGCTTTCCCGTCCCAATGGAAATCATCATTTGTTGTCCCTATACCTAAAACTGTTGATCCCAGTTTAGTTGCAAATTATCGACCGAGGTCCCTACTCTCTTGCTTTTCTAAATTCGTTGAGAGGGTAGTTCATAATTTCATCTGGAATAATTTTGGGCATCTCATCTGTTCTGAACAGCATGGGTTCTGCAGGAACAAATCCCAACTCGGTGGAATTCGTTAACTATGTCGCAAAATCTTTCAATGAGCATTTAGATGTTCACACAATACACAATACACACCTATTTCGCCAAAGCTTTTGACGCGGTTTGTTATGGAATTTTGTTAGATAAATAAGTTGCTCTTGGTTTTCCGTCTTACATTGTAACTTGGCTTTCATCGTACCTTATTGACCGGTCATCTTGTGTTGTTTTTCAAAACACATTTTTCTCCAGTTTTTGTCCATCGTCCGGCGTACCTCAAGGATCTATTCTGGGTCCGCTGCTCTTCCTGTTTTTTGTAAATGATCTTATTCCTCTTCTTAGTAGCTCTTCCTTATTCCATGCTGACGACTGCAAACTCTTCTGTCTCTACCATCTCTTGTTTTGCTGATTGTGTCGCTGTGCAATCCGATTTGGACTGCTTTTCCTCCTGGTGTATTTCGAATGGATTACACCTTAACATCTCTAAGTGGAATTGTTTGTGACACTTGGTTTCATTCTGCACACCAACTTAGTATGCGTCTGTAGCTTAGCTCGGTAACGCACCGGGCATTTTTTGCTACTCGAAACACGGTCTCTGCGGTTCGCGCCCCGCAACAGGACCAACTATTGTTTATTCTCAAATTCCCTCTGAATTAATTTCTCCGAGCTTAGTGGTTTCGTATGGATAGTAGCACTCATCAGGTCTTGCATCTTTGCAGCTATCCATGTGCAAGACGACCACGAAAGTGTGAGAATTCGGTTTGTATAAGCCGTGAAGGCGTGATTTTACTTGAAAACTCGACCGTGGAGGTCTAGATGGTGTGAAGCACTTATATTAACTCACTAGAGAGGTGGAGAGAGGGTGAGAAGTGGAGATATTTGTTCCCTGGCAATTTTACTTTATGTATTAATGTTCTTGCAAATGTACAAGTGCGAATCATTTTTAATTTAAATTGGAAAGAGTGCTACTATCCATACGAAACCACTAAGCTCGGAGAAATTAATTCAGAGGGAATTTGAGAATAAAAAATAGTTGGTCCCGTTGCGGGGCGCGAACCGCAGAGACCGTGTTTCGAGTAGCAAAAAATGCCCGGTGCGTTTACCGAGCTAAGCTACAGACGCATACTAAGTTGGTGTGCAGAATGAAACCAAGTGTCACAAACAATTCCAATTTAAATTGAAAATGATTCGCACTTGTACATTTGCAAGAACATTAATACATAAAGTAAAATTGCCAGGGAACAAATATCTCCACTTCTCACCTTCTCTCCACCTCTCTAGTGAGTTAATATAAGTGCTTCACACCATCTAGACCTCCACGGTCGAGTTTTCAAGTAAAATCACGCCTTCACGGCTTATACAAACCGAATTCTCACACTTTCGTGGTCGTCTTGCACATGGATAGCTGCAAAGATGCAAGACCTGATGAGTGCTACTATCCATACGAAACCACTAAGCTCGGAGAAATTAATTCAGAGGGAATTTGAGAATAAAAAATAGTTGATCCCGTTGCGGGGCGCGAACCGCAGAGACCGTGTTTCGAGTAGCAAAAAATGCCCGGTGCGTTACCGAGCTAAGCTACAGACGCATACTAAGTTGGTGTGCAGAATGAAACCAAGTGTCACAAACAATTCCAATTTAAATTGAAAATGATTCGCACTTGTACATTTGCAAGAACATTAATACATAAAGTAAAATCTCTAAGTGCTCCATAATGGTGTACATATTCGTTAAAACCCTCGCGTACTTATTTTCCATATCAGATAAATTCCATTCCGCTTAAAAAAGTTTCAGAGTATAAAGACCTTGGTGTCGTTTTTGACAGGAAACTGCGCTTTAATACTACTTTGCCTTAACCCCTAGTGGGGCATAGTGCTTCCGTCAACTACTCCTGCGCGCCATCGTACTCTGTTCTGGACAATGGGGCGCAACTCCCCAAAAGACTTACCCAGCGCCCTACACTCCTTTGCCACAGATCGACGCCATGTGATTTTAGGACCCCCTCTTGGTCGGCCTTGATTGAATATGGGGTTCGCCTGCGTATCAATTCGTCGATTGGCGTCTGCCCCGTACGCCGACTTAGCTCTTCATTTGATATTGTTTCGGGTCAGAAGATTTTTAGAATTCGACGAAGACATGAGCTGATATGAACTGCTGAGATTTTGACAGCTAGAACTGTTTACGTTTGCACATTCAAATGAGACAATTAAACTGGTCACATGGAACAGAGTTCTGGATATTCATTCGAAGGAAACGGATCTGAAACCAACTCAGCCGCAGAATAATGCTGAGAGGTGGAGGTGGATGTAGAATAGAATTGAACAGGTGGCGGAATTCGGCCAAGAAAATCAGCTGACTTTCTACTGCATTATTTGCGCTGTGGACTGCATTGTCATATTTTGAGCGTTGCATGCGCAAAGGTTAAATTTAGTGTCCCGGATAGCTGACTAGCAGTTTAACCAGACATTGAGAAAACGGGCATAAACTTAGTATCTCTACGTAAAAGAAAGATTTTTCTTGATCAACGCTTTCTTTACAAGATATGCAGGGGGTTTCTGAATTCATCACATTCAATGGACATAATTTTTCGTACTCCATCCTATAACATGCGTTCTATGGCAGTTTTTGAACCTCCTTACACTGAAATTTCGCCTTATATGAACTCGCCGCTTTCAAGGACAATACGACAGATTCGAGCTTGGTCCTCTACCCACTTTTTTTTTGCCTTCAGACCCATTCTGCTACAAAAACTTGCATTGTTTGTATACAGTGGAAAAACATCTATTTTTAAAAATAATGGGGTTTTTTCCCTTTTCTACGTAACTGTCATACTTACGGGTATTTAACTTATCTCAAATTAAAGCTTTTATAGTTTAAAAAAAAATCAATCCTAGTAATTTTCCTTGTGGGACTAATATTTAACCCGTTATTTGATAAAATACACCAAAAAATGATTATTTGATTAATGATCAAAGGAACAATTGACAAAAAGTGTTTTTCAAATTAGATTAGCTCCGTCGCTATTAAATAAATAACTGGCGCAACAGTCCAATTTGAACCACGGCCTCGAGATGAGTTAGCATCATCTCATTTTCTAGATCGTGACGGTTTTTGTGCAGAGGTATGTGATCAGTAACACGCTCAACCGAGTTATTTACCCCATAATGGGTACTCATTTAACAGCTGAGTGGGCTCATAGTCCGACACGTAAATCCCCGGAATCGAACCGGGGCCCAGTGCGTTGAAGCCGAACGTGCTAACCGTTGCGCCATCCGGACTACGTCGCTATTGGTTGTAGAAAAAAAACTTCGCAGATGAAATTTGTAGTAAATTTGGTGGTCCACAAAAATTTAATACATATATTTTGCGTTAAAATGGACTGGAGCGGAGTTATAGGCGAAAAACTGGTAAAAGTGCCAGTTTTTCGAAGATAGCGGGGGGAGCACAGGGGGGGGGGGGAGTGACGCAAACTTGGATTTTTAACTAATTTTTGAAGAAAAAATTAGTTATTCGACCCTCCCTCGATAACGAGTTTAGACCCCGGAGTTGGTTTTCTTTACGTTTCATGACCCCAGGACTCGATTGGCATCATTAGATATACAGGGTGTCTCAAACCCCAACGTCAACCCGAAAACCGGTGATAGGCCAAGTGGCGGCAGTTATCAGAAAAGTATTAAAAAAAGTCTCCGTAAATTATTTTTTAACTTATAGACATTCAAAAAAGAATTGGAAAAATTCATACCCTATGATGATTTTTTAAGTACTGTTATTACAAATTTTCATTTTTTTTTTATGAAGCAACCCTGACTAACTGTTCTATAAATCACAATCTAAAAGTAAGAAATTACTGTATTGGTTTTAAATAAAATATGACTTTTTTCCCCAATTTTGTACTCAAAATTATCACTTATCCCAACTTCAACTGACTGCACTGTAAAAAAAAATATACCACGCGGTTTTGGCAAGTAACTGTAAAAGATGGCGCATTTTGTCCAGATTCCAAAATGGTACGACATATGTAGCACATGTAACCTTATGAATGATTTACCGATTCAGTAACAATTTGATTATAGGACGCATTTAACTGCCATTATGCCATACAGATACAGTGCGCGGGAATATGCTATAATGCATCTTATTTATGGGGAATGCAAATGCAATGCTAGTGCTGCAGCCAGACTTTATCGTGAGAGATATCCAAATGCCAAACCTTATCCGGATCACCGAATATTTATAAACGTACACCAGTCATTCTCAGAGGGTCGAATTCCACACCACATGACAGGAGAGCCAAATTCCATCATGCCCTACGAGGAGGAAGTCTTACAAGCAGTCGAACAAGACCCCAGTGCCTCAGTACGTGCAATTGAATGTAGCACAGGAGTACCCAAAAGTACAGTACAACGAATTCTACGGAGAAACAAGATGCACCCGTACCATGTTCAACGAGTCCAAAGTCTGCTACGTCGAGATTATCCGCAGAGAGTACAATTTTGTTAAACGATGTTGCGTGAGTACAGAGAAGATCCCCGATTCTTTGACAAAATTCTATGGACCGATGAATCCACATTTTCTAAAGATGGTTACATTAACCTCCACAATTTGCACGAGTGGCACATTGAAAATCCACATTTAATGCGGCAAAATAGAGCGCGGTATCGCTTTAAACTGAACATGTGGACTGGAATTTTAAATGGCCAAATTATTGGACCATTCGAGCTTTCGGAGAACTTAAGTGCCGAGACATATTTAGATTTTTTAATGAATCATTTACCCAATTTATTGGAAGACGTGCCACTCAGTACTTTTGCAAATATGTGGTATCAGCACGATGGCTGCCCAGCGCATTATGCCCGCACAGTAAGAGAGTTCGTCGATCGAGAATATCCCGAGAGGTGGATAGGGCGGTCTGGTATAATTTCGTGGCCGGCATGTTCACCTGACCTAAATCCCCTCGATTTTTTTTTACTGGAGAGCGGTAAAAGAAAAGGTTTACACGAAAGAAATAGAAAATTTGGAGGAACTCCGCCGAAAAATTGCGGAAGTCGCTGAAGCCATTAGTTCCGGAAGATCGGCCGGCTTATAACTCGATCCTTTTTAAGAAGATGTCGTGCTTGCATTGCAGCTGAAGGCAAACATTTTGAACATTTGTTGTAAATTGAAGTTCTAACGTTTAATTGTAAATTGATTTTTTTGTTCAATAAATTACACTTTTGCCTAAATGAGATTATTACTTCTTTTCATCTCAATTAAGAGATAATATAGGAAGTGTGGTACCATTTTGAAATCTGGACAAAATGGCCATCTTTTACAGTTACTTGCCAAAACCGCGTGGTATATTTTTTTTACAGTCCAGTCAGTTGAAGTTGGGATAAGTGATAATTTTGAGTACAAAATTGGGGAAAAAAGTCATATTTTATTTAAAACCAATACAGTAATTTCTTACTTTTAGATTGTGATTTATAGAACAGTTAGTCAGGGTTGCTTCATAAAAAAAAAATAAAAAAAAAAATGAAAATTTGTAATAACAGTACTTAAAAAATCATCACAGGGTATGAATTTTTCCAATTCTTTTTTGAATGTCTATAAGTCAAAAAATAATTGACGGAGACTTTTTTTAATACTTTTCTGATAACTGCCACCACTTGGCCTATCACCGGTTTCCGGGTTGACGTTGGGGTTTGGGACACCCTGTATATATACATATCCACAAAATGTTGTGGACACGATAACAGTCGAACGGAAGTCGTAAGCGAAGTGAAACTTCTCCAGTTGATAGATGTCAGTGGGGAGCCGGCTGCTATTGAAATCCAGCAGTATCGAACAATCGGTTAAAAAGTTACAGCTATATAACGGCAAAAGTATCTAAGCCGAATAACTCCATAACGGAAAAAGCTAGCTAAACCAAACTTGTCCAGTAGGTAGACGTCAATAAGAACTAGCCTATTATGGAATTTCAGCAAACATCCATTAAGCAGTTAAAAAGTTACAGCTATATAACGGCATAATTTTATAAACAAAATAACTACGTAACGAAAGAAGCTAGCTTAGCAAAACATATCCACTTGGTGGATGTTAAGGAGGACTAGATTCCTACCTAATTTCAAAGAAATGCATCAAACGGGCCAAAAGCTATATAACGGCAAAATTTTCTAAGCAAAATAACTCTATACCGCAAGAAGCTAGCTGAGTGAAACTTTTCTAATTAGTGGGCGATAGTCAAGACTGGGCTCCTATTTAATTCCAGCTACATCAATGAGTCAGTTCCAGAGTAACAGCTATATAACAGCAAAATTTTTAGAACACAATTAATTGATAACGGAAGAAGCTAGTTGAGCGAAACTTGTACAATTGGTCAAAGTTAGCGAGGAATAGTTTCCGGTGGAGTTTTAGGAAAATGCACGGTACAGTCGAAAGGTTACAGTAATATAACAGCAAAAGTAATAATCGAAAATTTACTTACACGAAAGGCATTTAGTTAACGAAGCTTAAAATAAAACCGGAGATAAATTCATATAGTAAAATCAATCGAAATACATAATTCTGCAGCTACACTTGCTACTACAACTGCAGTAAGTATCCCAATTATCGCATCGTCATAATTATACATAAACTTATAAATGGTCCCCAATTAGGCCATATCAAAAATCAGTTCCTCTGGCTTCACTGCGCCAGGTATCTTTTTACTACTCCACCGACCTATACAACATATCAAAAATTCAGAACTACCACACCTTTTGCACACCAACCCTATTTATTGGATTAATAAGATACCGTAAGAGCCTGATCAATACTTTACAATTATTTTATTATAATCGATTTCAGTTTTGAAACATGAGAAAATAGTTGCACAAATAGAGCGCAATATTGCCGAAATAATAGTTCCCAGAGCTTTTCAAATGAATTAGTGTCAGCAAGCGGGAAGTGCAATCCAATCTAATCCAAAGTCAACATATCATTGGCTTAAATCTACTCTTGAGCTACTCCGGCTGCGTTATTGTGCTGGAAAACTCAGCTTTGGCCAGTGAAACTCTCACCTGCCATAGCTACTATATTCTCCAGAATTCATTGAATCCCACAGCATTCAATTGACACCATTTAGAAAAGCATCAGTCGAGGAGAAGCCTGTCAGATTTCCACACTGTCAACCCCAGAATGATGGCTTATTATCACTGGCATCTCTTTTCGAAAATTATTCCAATAATAGTAGCAGCCCTCTTGGCCATTCCTACGGCAGCCGGTTCTACGCACCGGAGCGACCCGTTTTTCAACGGCCAAGAGCTGCCAAACCCCTTCAATGCAGAAGGAAATATATGTGTGCGTCATATTTTCAACATATCCGTTTTTTATGGAACCTGGGAGCTTCAGATCTCGGCGCAGCTGCTCTCAATACTTCTCCACCGTGCCGGCATGGAACTCAACCCATGGTCCATGGATCTGCTGCGTCTGCAACAGAACGCTGCACGCAAATGCAACCTCAGTTAGATGCAACTGTTGCGACGAGTGGTGCCATCTTAGGGGTTGCTCCGGTTTAAGTCACCATAGACAATGGAATGCAACATTTACAGCTAGCCTCTGTAGGAACAGAGGACAACAAACATTCACCTCAAATGATTCACCCTCAGTTACGGTGAATATACAACCTAGCTCCCATCTGTCTCCGGTCACACCTGCGAACAATCCCGCACGACGTATCCCGAGTCAACACAATCTGACTCCCGCTCCACCCGTCGCTAACTTCAACAGCCTATCCATTGTCCAGCTGAATATCAATGGGCTGCAGCATAAAATTACAGAACTCACCGCGTTCATGGATAGACATCGCATCCTAATTGGAGCTGTACAGGAGACAAAATTAAATCACAACTCGTCCCTCAACTCTTATGGAAATTTTAACATCGTAAGAAAGAACAGGATAACCAATGCCGGAGGGAGACTTGATATCCTCGTTGATCGATCTATGCCATATCGTGAGATTGTCGTCCCAGCTGTCGACAACACAATGGAAGTACAGGCCATTGCAATCAAATGTGGAAATGTGGACTTAGAATTATTTAATCTCTACATACCACCAGTATCAAGTTGTCCCCCGGGTTTCAGCGTAAAGGGCTTAACCCTTTCCTATCTGGCCATACTGCCTCCTGCTGGGAGACTTTAATGCTCATCACGAGTTATGCCATTCTAACCTCGAAAACGACGCCAGAGGAGTTGCCATAGCGGAACAAGTGGATGCATCAGATTTCTGTCCTCTGACCGATGATATTCCCACTCGGTTGACTGGAACTTGTTCCAGCTCCCCCGATATATCAATTGCAAGTGCGGGGCTCATCAACATCGCCCAATGGGAACCGACTCTCACGCTGTCGATGTGATCCATACCGACCACTGCACCTTCATCAATCATAACAAAGCAAACTGGGACGGCTTCAAAGAATACACGAACTCGGCTTTTTTAGCCTTACCAACACCCTCTGATGTTCGAGTAGCTGAGGCCAACCTAAGGCGTATTATTGTGAAGGCAGCAGCTAGATTCATCTCGGCTGGTCGTATTCCAACCATACGACCTAATCTTCCCACCTCAGCAGCAAGATTAGCGGATGAACGCGACAGAATTCGCAGCACAAACCCTGACGATCACAGGATCAAAGATCTGAACCTACAAATTCAACACCATGTTGCGGAACATAGAGGACAAAAGTGGAATGAACATCTGAACAATTGCATCCTAACAACCGGAGTTGGCAAGCTATGGTCTACGGTAAGAGCCCTCATCAACCCAACAAGCCAGAGAGGACTGGCTGCTATTGAATTCGGTGACAATACAACTAATAACTCTGCACAGTGCGCTAGCTTATTTAATAGACAATTCATTGAACATCCGCCACCCGACAGGCTAAAGCGTAAAACTTGCAGAACCATTCGAAACCATATCGTAGACCATACACTTCAAATCTCATCGAACGAAGTTGCTTCAGCCATAAAAAAAAGCCAAGAACTCCAAAGCCCTAGGACCAGATGGCATATCGATGGTCATGCTGAAGCACCTCGACATGCCTGCAATTGACTACATTACGGAGGCCTTCAACCTCTCCGTGTCATCGTCTGTTGTTCCTGAAATATGGAAGAAAGGTAGGGTGATTCTAATACTAAAACCCGGGAAAAAGCATACGCAAGGCGACTCCTACCGTCCCATCTCGCTTTTGTCTCCAATTGCAAAAACCCTTGAAGCTGTCTTACTTCCCACATTTGCGACCCATATTCAGCTGGCTGACCACCAACATGGTTTCCGAAAAATGCGCAGCACAACTACGGCCTTGGATGTCATAACTCCTAGCATTCACAACGGTCTCAACGAGGTCGCTGTCCGTCCATGTCACAGAACCATTATGGTAGCACTTTCGAAACGCCACTTCAAAATATGTACATTATGTTTTTCTAAAAAAAAAATGTTATTTTCGAACACTTTTGTCTTAAATTTTTGCATACATAATGTTTTATCATATCATATTGTAGAAAAACTTCCTTATTTCCTAGCGATCAAATCCTGATATCATTGTGATATCCTAAATTCTAAAATTTTAGTAATTACGATCGTTTAAGTGTTGGAGGACGTGGTTTTTTCCTTGATTGGTACATTTATACCGTGTCGATATCTCATTACCAAATACGCAATAACTCAAAAACTACGCAAGCTAGATTTGTCAATTAAACACCAAATCTCAGCTATTATTTTGGACTTCAATTAAAAATTTATCCCATAAAAATCAGAAAATAAGGTTTTTGAGTTGTACATCTGTAAATTACAATTTTTTCTTTCTATTTTTCAAAATCTTACCTTTTATTCTTTTTGTTTGTATTTTCGAAAACCTAAATTATGGTTTTGTTTTAAAAATCAAGTCTCTATTTTCTTACGATCAAAGCATACTTAGATCATTCCTACCTGATTGTGCTTGATTTCTAGCTGTTGTGACCTTATGCCGGGTTTCCACCAAAGAGACAGTTTTGAAAAACACGGACAAAAACTGTTTTTCTGAACAAAAACACCAATGTTTTGTATAAACTGAACAGTTTTTAAAACATTTTTGTCTTTAAAAACTGTTTTAGCAAACAAAACACTTTCCCATCGCGAGTGGGAAAGTGTTTTTGTTTTATAAAACAGATGAAAGGAAAATACATTTCTTCTTATTTTTTGTCTGGCTGGTTGAAACACGCACTTCTGTTTTCTGCGACAGCGTGTATTAACTATAAAGATAATTTTAAAAGACAAGATTCATTGAAGGAATTTAGTAGGATTTTGAAACTTCAATTGATGAAATGGACCGAAAAATAAAAAACATTATGAAATCCTCGTCGTCGGACATTTTTTGGAACACTGTAGAACAAGATCAACAGAACTAGAAACAAAACCAGTCTGTTCAATTGGAACAGTCTGTTTAAATAAAACAGAACTGTTTTCAGAAGAGAAAACTTGTTTCTGTTTTTGTTTTTAAAAACAAACCTGTTTTTCAAAACTGTCTCTTTGGTGGAAACCCGGTATTATGAATGAGCAATGTGTAAATCGAAAAGACACATATCGACTAAATGTCCCTTATTAAAATATTTTTTGTTGGAAATTGCATGAGGAATCATGTGGCAGTGCCCGTGTGCGGTCCTTACGGGACACCCTGTATAAATTGTAAATATAAAAATAAGGAAATAATTAATCCAGCTAAATAACTGACAGAAGATTTGTGGTTCGAATGCTAGTAGGTGATAGTCGACTTACAACTGAAAAGTGTAGGCCAACCATTTGGGGAAAGCGAAGGCAGACGTCATGGAAAACGCGGGAAAGGTGCCTAATCAAATCATTTGCAGAATTTTGATTCAGTCGTCATTTGGATTAGGACATTTAAGCAAATATCAATTTTAGTAGCAGACCGATTCCCCGAGGAACAACCAGGCAGACATATTTTAATGTTTTCATCACTGCATATTCAATTTTCGCTATTTGTATTAAACAATTTTGCAATAACTTTCCCATTTATAAGTATTTTATCCTGGCAACGACCCTATTCTCAATTTGCTTATATTACATTACATGTTTTCATCGGTTCTATGAGATCCATGTGTATTATTCTCTCTAATTTACTCTTCGCTATCGATTTTCGTTTCTCTTTGCCTCAAACGAACTGACCTCCCTTCTTCTCATGCCATTTCCACATGCGTCCTTTGTCTTTCTCATATCCTTTGTAGACACAAGTTCATGTTTGTTGAGAAAATTGCTTCTCTTACATTTTCCTACAAGATATCCCGTATGCATTATATACCGATTGTCGATTCCCCTTTTTACATCATTTTTACAGTTGCACAAGGATGAAGGAAGTGGAGAAAAATCAAATCCATCAAAAGGAATAATATATCATTTTTTTCAGAGGGGTTGAACGTCTGTTCCTTATTTGATTTTTAAAATCAAATTCGAATTTCGAATTGAAATGAAAAAGTGTAAAGATTGAAGAAATTGTTAGTAGTTTAGGCTTTACGAAGAAAGGAGTAGATCCTGATTTTTCATTTTTATACCCTAGACTTATAGTATAGGGTATATTGTTTTTGTGACGACGAAAATACGTAACACCTTAAAGGAGGCTCCGGAGGTATAGCAATGTATATATAATATAAAATATATGATCAGGGTCACCTCCTGATTCGATTAAGCCATGTCTGTCTGTCTGTCAGTGTGTCTGTCTGTCCGTCTGTCTCTCTGTCTGTCCGTCTGTCTGTCTGTCTGTCCGTTCGCACGATAACTTTGGATAGAATGAAGCTAGAGTCTTGAAATTTTGATCAAATGTTGGCAGTGTAATCTAGTTGGTTGGTATTGAATTGGGCATGATCAGGCCAAGAGAACGCCTACCTCTCCTACATATGTAAAATAATTAATATCTATAACTCCCGATTAAATAAACATAAAAAGCTCTAGCTTTGGTAGATTACTCGTGAGGGTAATCTTATACTCTCCTGGGAAAATAAAATCGATCAGTATAAAACTAACGGTAATTTTCTTACAAAGAACCTCGTACTACCCTACTTTTCACGATTTTTGTCTATAATTTTTGAACCAATTGACGTAGACACCTGATTTTTGGCATGTAACCCTGGGGTGAGAAGCTGCTTGAGTTTTAGTAAATTGGGCATAATCAGATCAAAGGAACGCCTACCTCCCCTACAAATTTCAAAAAATTAAATATTCCTTTAATTACGATAACTTTCGATAGAATGACACTAGCGAGTTGAAAATTTGATAGAATGTTGTTAGTAAGATCTACTAGGTTGGTGTTGAAAATGGGCAAGATCCGACTCAAGCAACCCCTACCTCCCCTACAAATGCAACTTCAAATAAGCAATAACTTTTGACAGAATCAAGCCAGCGACTTGACGTTTTGGTCAAATGTTTAAAGTGAGATTGGGTTAGTTGGCATTCAAGATAAGTTAGATCCGACCTAAGGAACCCCTACCTCCCCTAAAAATGAAACTTAAAATAAGCGATAACTTACGACAAAATAATGCTAGCGACTTAAAATTTTGGTCAAATGTTTGCAATAGGATCCTGTTGGCTAATATTGAAAATACGTAAAATCCGACTAACGAAACCCCTACTTCCCCTACAAATGAAACTTCCAATAAGCGATAACTTTCGATAGAGTGAAGCTAGAGACTTGAAATTTTGTTTAAATGTTTGTAGTAAAATATTATTTGTTGGTGGCAATGATGACAAAGGTCCGACCCAAGAACCCCTACCTCCCCTACAAGTGAAACTTCAAATAAGCAATAACTTTCGATAGAATGAAGCTAGCGACTTGAAAATTCGACAAATATTTGTAGAATGGGTTAGTTCAAGGTTTTGATAATGGTCAAGATCCTCCTGAATGATTGACAACCTCTTCTATAAACTGGTCATGTAGGAAACTCACTTTTAATGCATATGGTCGTTACTAATTGATACTTTTGGTATCACCACTAGGTCTGTACAAGTCTAGGGTATATACGCTTCGGACTCCGGACTGTAACCAGGCCGAAGCTTCGCTTCGGCCTGGTTACAGTTGAATTTTCCCTTTCAACTTCGCGCCGACGAAAGTGCACAAGGAAGTGAAGAAAAATCAAATCCATCAAAAGGAATAATATATCATTTTTTTCAGAGGGGTTGAACGTCTGTTCCTTATTTGATTTTTATACCCTTCACGGATGTGATAGGGTATATTAACTTTGTCATGAAGTTTGCAACGCACAGAAGGAAGCATCTCCGACCATATAAACTATATATACGAGTATTCTTGGTCAGTATGATGAGACGAGTCGATTAAGCTTTGTCCGTCTGTCTGTCTGTCCGTCTGTTTCTATGCAAACTAGTCCCTCAGTCTTAGAGCTATCGAGCTGAAATTTTGTACAACGCCTTCTTTCTATTGCACGCTGTATATACGTCGGAACCAACGGAATCGGACCACTACGTGATATAGCTGCCATAGGAACGACCGGTTCAAAAATTCGTCTTTGTGAGAAAAACTTTTTTATTTCTAAAGATATCGTTCTCAAATTTCACATTAATCAATAGTATCTTTAGTGAAATCACATTCCTGAATTTGGTTGAAATCCGACTACTCTATCATATAGCTGTCATAGGAACGACCGTTCCAAAAGCAAGTTTTCATCAGAAAAACTTTTTTAGCCGAAGGCTAGCTTGTTAAAATCAAATTCGAACTTCGAATTGAAATGAAAAAGCGTAAAGATTGAAGAAATTGTTAGTATTTTAGTTTAGGCTTTACGAAGAAAGGAGTAGATCCTGATTTTTCATTTTTTTAAATTTTGTATCACGGGGTTTTTAGCTGCAAGCAATTTTTATACCCTAGACTTTATAAAGTATAGGGCATGTTGTTTTTGTCACGAAGAAAATATGTAAGGTAGAACAATGTATATATAAATGATCAGGGTCACCTCCTGATTCGATTTAGCCATGTCTGTCTGTCCGTTCGCACGATAACTTTCGGTAGAATGAAGCTAGAGACTTGAAATTATGGTCAAATGTTTGTTGTAGGATTCACTTGGTTGGTATTGAAAATGGTATAATCCGACCCAAGGAACCCCTACCTCCCCTACAAATGAAATTTCGAATAAGCGATAACTTTCGATAGAACAAAGCTAGCAACTTGAAATTTTGACTAAATGTTTGCAGTGAGAACTAGTTGCTTGTAATTAAAAATTGCTAAGATCTGAACCGAGGAACCCCTATCTCCTCTACAAACGAAACTTCAATTAAGCGAGAACTTTCGATAGAATGAAGCCAGCGACTTGGAATTTTCGTCAAATGTTTGCAGTAGGATTTAATTTGTCGGTGTTGAAAATGGATAAGATCTGACCGAAGCAAATCCTACCTCCCCTACAAATGAAACTTCAAACGAGCGATAACTTTCGATAGAATGAAGCTAACGACTTGAAATTTTGGTTAAATGTTTTAAGTTGGATCTATAATTTATAATCTAAATATTGTTTCTTCTTTTTATTAGGGTTTGGTAGTAAAAACAAAACCCTTATGAAATCGGTCAAATGTCTGTCTGTCCGTCTGTCCATGGAATATCTCACGAACGGCTGAAATGAAGGTCCACATTATTTTTTTCGTTTGGTACGGACAAGTGGGGTATCATAAGAAAGGTACCGTCGAGTACATTCCATTTTTGTATTTTTTTTTTCAAATTTGAAGAAACGGGAAAAGAGGGAGAGGGGAAAATATGTGATCCGAGTTTGTCCCCCCCCCCCTTTGAATTTCGAGACCGTTATATTTAGAAATATGAAAATTTACAGAAAAGCGCCATTTTACCATCGTAGAAAACCTAGATTAATAGATTGTTTTTTTTTTTTGTAGAATTATTATATTAAAATATAATAATCGTTAACTTAGTGTTGTTATGTGTTATGTCATAACAACACTAAGTTCACGATTTCAACTAATAAAATTCAATCTTACCTATACAGGGTTATTGGTTAAGTCGACCTATTCCTTGTAACACGTTATAATAGGGTCAAAATGCAACAAAATGAGGCCATAAATGTTAGACCGATTTTCATTGGTCACTGAGTTATTTGAATTTTTAGATTTTTTTGAAATAACCTAGAATTTTGCCATTTAAAGTAAAGATTAAAAAAACTACTACAACACTATAGCTGACATTTCTTAATCATTTAAAATTTTAAAAACCCATCACAATTCGAAATTTTTAATTTTAAATAAAAAAAATTTTTCTTAAATTTTTTTAAGTTGATTTTTAATGTAGTATTACTAAAAAAAATTATATGGCACGGAGTCTGCAGACCACTGAAAAAACATACTCGTATTGTCAGCTTTCCAAAAAGGTGTCAATGTCAATACAAATATTTCAAATGATTGAAAAAACTAGCTGCAACTTGTTCGGGGACCATCAAATCACTCGTCTCGTTCATGTCTGCTTACATCATATGATGCGTTTTTTTATAAGAATTCTGATAATACCATAGCTTCTGTTACATTTTTTATCAAGCGAAATGATGGTCCCCGAACAAGTTGCAGCTAGTTTTTTCAATCATTTGAAATATTTACTATTTACTATTATTAATATGTTCTATCATCGACAACTAATCATAATAATCATCGAAAATTTTATTTCTTTTTAATTGACACATCAAATCGATGGTAGAATTGTTTTTTTTTTAAATTTCAATATTACAAAGTATTTTTGTAAAGTGTTTTCTTAAATTTAATTTCAATTCGGAAATGTCATTTCAAGAGACAACGCAACAATACTCCCCCCTTAGCGAAGGCTAAATTTCGTTGAGTGGTATTGAATTTCTTTGAAAAGAAACCCAATGGTTGCCAAGCACAATCGACAGAGCTGCACTGGCAGCTATGTTAGAGGCATCAACAAAAACAGCTAAAGGAGCCTCAGAAATAGGGAAGGCGAGAAATGAAGCTTCGAACAACTGTTGTTTAGTGAATTCGAATGCTTCAATTGCTTGAGGAGTCCATACAACTTTACGCTTGTCAGATTTGCGCGAGCCAATAAGATACTTGTTCAATAGTGCTTGGTGATGTGCTGCTCGAGGTAAGAAACGACGATAAAAGTTTATTATGCCGAAAAATCGTCTGAGCTCCTGAATGGTGATAGGCCTTTACCAAATCCAAAGTTGAAAAAATTCAACTACCAGTAATATTGTGGGTAATATCTTGGATATTGGGTATAGGATACCGATCAGGTGTTGTTTGAGAATTTAGACGGCGATAATCGCCACAAGGACGCCATTCACCATTATTTTTCTTATGCAGCGGGGAGGACCAAGGACTGTTTGAAGGTCGACAAATTCCTTGCTGAAGGAGAAAGTCAAACTCTTTCTTAGCTGCAGCAAGTCTGTCAGGAGCTAAACGACGATCTTTGGAAGCCACAGGAGAACCAAACGTGGATATGGTATGTGTGACATTGTGCTTAACAGGTTGGATGAAATTACTAGGGAAAGTAACTGCTCGATGTGTAGAGAGGAGTTCTCTTACACGAGGATCCAAGGTCTCGTCTACTTGGACAGAAAGAGTAAATAAGGGACCTTTCGAGATTAACCCAACAGAATGAAGTTTAGTATTTGGATCTATGAGCATTTTCTTAGAAACATCAACCAATAAGCCAAAGGGACATAAAGAATCAGCTCCAATGATGGGCTTGTCGATATCAGCAATGACAAAGTCCCATGTAAAAATTCTTCGCAGATTAAGATCAAGAGTGATACGTCTTCTATCATATATGTTGATGGTAGACGTATTAGCAGCAGCAAGTTTGAGAGAGTCGGGAAAACGTCTGCAGGCAGCTGAAGCAGGAATCACCGAGATGTCGGCACCCGTGTCAATTAGAAATCTACATTTGGTAGAATTATCAAAAATTGTACGGCGACATGAACCAGTTCTAGCAAAGTCAGTCGCCGAAGACTTCACGCAATCTAGTTTTTTGACGAGGCATCAATTTTGGTGTTAGAAGAATCGAAAGACTTAAAAGAACAAGGCTCAACACATTTGTGGGCTTTAACACCAAATTTGAAATGGTACCAGCAATATTCTTTTTTCGTTTTACGGTTCCGGGAATTACTGCGGGAACGAGATTTGTTTTGTTGGTGCAATTTTGTGTCTTGAATAAATTGTACGAGTAAGAACTGCAATTTGAAATTCAGGCTCATTTAGTTCTGTTTTCATTAAATAATTTTCGTTATCAACACTGAAAATAGAAGGTCGTACAAAAATTTCACTAACTTTGTCCGCACTGACTAATAAGTATTTAATTGAACCGGAAGGATTACAAGCAAGAATAGCTTGAATATTGTCAGGAAGACGTTGAAGCCATAGAGTCTTCTGAAGGTCTTCGCTGACTTGTTCTCCAGCCAATTTCCGCATCTTTCTAAATAATTGTGAAGGCGATTTATCATCTAAAGAAATATTTGTGAGAAGTTGCTTTAATTTTGTTGCCTCACTCAAAGAAAGACGAGAAATCAATGCATCCCCCAATACTGTGTAGGGCTGTTCTAATGAAGGCTTGCACACTATGTCACCAACAACTTAAATTGCCTCGGAATCGAGTATAGATAATAAATAATTAAATCTTGTTGTCTCCGAAACTATCTGTGCAACATCAAATTGAGCTTCCCCTCGTTTAAACCACAGCTCCGGCAAATCTTTCCAAAAAGGTGGAAGTTTAATTGACACCGGACCTATAGTTAGAGGGGTTGAGGAGCAAGCGGTATCCTCCTGAGTTGACATAATGAAACAAACACAAAAACTATTTGTTTAAAAAAAATGTTCGTCAGCACTAGATGAAATACCTCTAAAGCTACAATTCGACCACCTTTACAATAATTCCAAATTACTTAATACTTATCTGAATTACAGAACTACGTTACTCAATTTTCATTTGATGATGATTAATGTCTTCTTTCTCCTTGAGATGCTAAAGCTGTATTGAACTGAACTATGGGCCGTCGGGTTTGCCGGGAGCTAAATGCTGGGATTTTCGTTGCAATCAATGCTCCAACCATAACCGTTCCAATGAAACCATGATGCGCCAGTCCCGGATACAAAGCGATAAACGATGTTGAGAGAAATGACGAGAATAGATTGGCAAAGATGAAAACCAGTTGCCTATTTCTTTGTCGGGCCTATTTCCTTTGTCAGGCCTATTCATTTGTCGGGCCTATTCTTTTGTCGGACCTATTCTTCTGTCGGACCTATTCATCGCGTCGGGGTCACCATTTGTTGGAGGAGGTTAATCCTTTTTAAATGTAAATTAGGAACCAAGTTTATTATCTTTATAATATTTATTTATTTTTATATTAAGTTAAAACTATAATTGATTATAAGTTATTTAGTATTATAAATAGTTATTTAACATTCATCATCATCATCGTGGCGCGACAGCCCGACGTCGGGCCTTGGCCGCCTGGATCATTGTCCTCCAATTATCTCGGTCACGTGACCGCGTCCTCCAATTTTGGGAGCCCAGCAGCTGCGCGGCGTCCACACCTACTGAGCTCTCCCAACGAGATCTCGGTCGTCCTCGCAGTCTCGCTCCGTCGACTCGTTCTGCATTCATTACTCTCTTAGGCATGCGATCGTCGTCCATTCTTTGTACATGCCCTGCCCATTGAAGTCGTTGTAGTTTGACGATTTTCGAGACTTGCAGCTCATCGTACATTTCATACAACTCATGGTTGTACCGGATGCGCCATCCATCTCGATCGCAGACAGCCCCGAAAATTCGCCGTAGAACCTTACGTTCGAAAGTATCTAGCATGTTTTCGGAGGCTTGAGTTAGGGTCCATGCTTCGCAGCCATAGCATAGCACTGGTCGTATAATGGTTTTGTACACGCGGAGCTTCGTGTTTCTGTGCACATGTTTCGATTTCATTATGGGGAGAACCGAGAAAAAAGTCTTATTAGCTAACTGTATCCGTCGTTTGATTTCGTCAGTTTCGTTGGCGTCCCTTGACAGGTTGCAACCCAGGTAAATGAAGTTGTTCACGAACTCGATGTTGAGGTCCCCCACATTGATGCTCGGTTGTGCAGGAGTCCTTGTCACCGATTGCATCATTATTTTAGTTTTACCCTCGTTAATACGTAATCAAACTTCCTTTGCAGCGGTATCGAGCATATGCAGAAGTTCTTCTGCGTCAGCCAATCTTCGGGACATGATGTTGATGTCGTCGGCGTACGCTGCTAATTGTGTCGACTTGATGAGTAGCGTCTTGCTGTTGTCCATATTCATGGCCCGGATAACGTATTCCAGTGCTAGGTTGAAGAGCGTCGGTGCCAGTCCATCGCCCTGTTTCAAACCAGTGCGTGTTTCAAATAGATCAGTAAGTCTATTCTGGATCCTGACTTGTGAGACGGAGTTGGTCATCGTCATCTTTGTCAGTCGCACTAATTTTGCTGGTATACCAAATTGCAGCATGATGTTGTACAGTACTCCACGATCGATACTGTCGTATGCCTGCTTGAAGTCGACAAAGATTTGGTATACGTTTACGTTGTATTCCCAGCACCTCTGGAGTATCAGTTTGACTGAGAAGAGCTGATCGGTTGTGGAGCGACCAGGTCTGAAACCGCTTTGATATTCGCCAATGACTCGTTCTGCGTACGGTTTTATTCTATTTTCCAGAATTTTCGTCAAAATTTTATACGACGTACAAACTAGTGAGATGCCCCTGTAATTCTCACACCGCAGTTTATCTCCCTTTTTATGAATTGGACAGATGATGCTTCTGCGCCAATCGTCTGGGATCTCCTCGTTCTCCCATACTCGCAGGAGTAATTGATGTATGGCATCAACTAGACTCGTTCCACCGAATCTTAGCAGTTCAGCTGGAATCTCGTCAGCGCCCGGCGCTTTATTTCGTTTTAGTGACCGCAACGCGAGATCAACTTCCTCTACTGTCGGGGGTTGAATGGGTGGGCCTAGATCAACAATATCGTCGAGAGCTTCCTGTGTGGGGATGTTAGATGGTCGGTTTAGAAGCTCTTCAAAATAAGAGGCCCATCGTTTGTTAATACCATCGGTGTCGCTGATGATGTTTCCATCCTTGTCCTTACAAAGGCTAGTCCTGGGTTGGTAGCCGTTCTTAATTGTATTTACTAGTTTGTACGCTTGTCTGGTGTTCCTATTAGCTAAGTTTTCGTTTATGTTCAGCAACTGCTCGTCAAAGTATTTACGTTTCTTACGTCTAATTATTCTATTCGATATTCGCCGTAGCTCGTCATATTTTTCTCTTCTGGCTCTGGTTCCTCGTTGAATCCATTGTCTGTAGGCCTCGTTTTTCGCGTCAAGTGAATTTTTGCATTCTTCGTCGAACCAGTCATTTCTCGCTCGCCGGGCTTTATATCCCACGACCTTCTCTGCGACATCCTTGATGGTACCCTTGAGTTCATCCCAGAGCCCATGGACGCCTGTCGCTGTAGCATCACTTAAGAGCTTATCAACCGCAAAGATTTTGGGAGGGCTGATTCTTGACTGGTGCACTGAGGAAATTCTACATCTGTAGGTCGTCTTCACCAAGTGATGATCTGAGTCGCAGTTTGCTCCTCGATAGGAGCGGACATCCATGACACTAGACGCCCATCTCCTGCAAATGAGGACGTGGTCAATTTGGTTGACGGTATGTGCGTCTGGAGACTTCCAGGTCTGCTTGTGAATGCGTCGATGCGGGAAACACGTAGAGCTTACGACTAGATTCCTGCTGCAGGCGAAGTCAATAAGTCGCTGGCCGTTATCGTTACATTCTTCATGGAGGCTGTGGCCTCCAGTGGTCCCCCGATGCCAACTTTCATTCCCGACTTTCGCGTTAAAGTCTCCCAGCAGCAATTTGACGTCGTTTGTTGGAAGTGAGTCGAAGAGAGTTTCAAGGCGGGCGTAGAACTCGTCTTTTACTGCGTCTTCTTTAACTTCAGTGGGGGCATGCACATTGATGAGCCAGAGATTGAAGAATCGAGTCTTGATGCGAATCGCACAGAGCCGTTCGTTTATGGGTTTGAAGTCAGTAATATGCGGTTTGAGGTGATTGTTCACTATAAATGCTACTCCAAACTCCTTGCGGCCCGATGGTTTGCCACTTGTAAAAATTGTGTGCTATTTCTTGTCATTAATCTCGCTGCCAAGCCAATTTGTTTCCTGGACTGCAGTAATGCTCAGTTTGTACTTTTCGACCTGTTGAAGGAGGGCCTTCTCGGCCCCCGGTTTGTTCAGGGAGCGTACATTCCAGGATCCGAAAGCATAATCCTTTATTCGTTTGCGTGGTCGTCGTTGTTGATCCGTCCAATCCGAGGCTTTTGTTCCAGGTTTCTTGACATGGAGTAGTTTTTACAAGGACGAGTTGTCAGCACGTCGCTTAACCCCATTCAGGGGATGGCCTCGGAGATAGCTGCTTCAGATGGTTTAATAAACGTGCTGGAGCCCACACAACTATGTAGCAGGTCCAACTACGCAAGTCATTCCATCCTACTAGACCTGAGACGCTTAGGTGTTCGTCAGCCATTCAGGCTACAGCTATCTGCCTTTTCCAAACTGTCTTATCGCTGAGACATTGGCCGTCAGCGAATTGATACACTGCCGTTACCAGGGGGCGCCCACGTGGAGGACTATGGAAAAGGTCTTTGCAACATTATTATTTTTATTTAAATATTCCGACTTGATAAAATAGTAATATGTTCTATCATCGACAACTAAATAATCATTATCGAAAATTTAATTTTTTTTAATTGACACATCAAATCGATGGTAGAATTGTTTTTTTTTTTAATTTCAATATTACAAAGTGTTTTTGTAAAGTGTTTTCTTAAATTTAATTTCAATTCGGAAATGTCATTTCAAGAGACGACGCCACAGGGCCATAGCCGTTTGGTCTCGGTGCTTGTTGACCTACAGCCGTTCTGTAAATCAAATCTAAACTATTGAAGTTTTCTCTTTCGTTGTTCTTATGATGAGTGTGCGTAATTTTAATGTATGACGTAAATCTGTTCTTAGGGTTTTCCCAGGCAATCGTCGTCAAACCAATATAAACCATTTACCGTGTCTGATTTGATTACACATATCGTCTGTGGACCTTGCCTCTTCAAAGACCGGATAGAGTTTCCATTCATCAAGCATCGATACTCCTCCGCAACTGCGAGTATTTGCAAAGTTAGGTTAGAAAGGCTGAGGTATAGAACACAGCACACATAGACCACCACTGGGTTCGTTGTGATACCTCATAAGCTCAAACACTTTGAACAGAGCCTAGCCGTCAAACCACATGTCAACAAAGCGATGTAGATCATCTGCACTTACGACCTCCAAGTCATCCAGGTCAATAAAATAGTGACACCCAAGAGTGTTCTTTTTTCTACCGGCCAGAGCAGAGTAGGTACACTGGAAGTGATGTATTGTCTCTTCCTACTTCTCATCCTTACAGCTTTTGAAATAGTGATTGTAAGTAAGCCGAAGACGCAATGCCCCGTAATGATCCCCACAACCATTTGAGATACATTCTCCTCTGCAAGCCTGAGGAGCTACTAGGATTGAAGGTCGCCTAAATCTGCCTTGCAATGTTGCAAGTACTTCCTTTTAGCCATTCGATATTAGCACGGCTTAGTGTGTTAGTCCCATCTATCCACATTGGTCGTACCCGCCCGAACCAGCTCGACCGCTGAAATCAATTTGAAGCGGCATCCAGCACAAAGTGATGATGAAGAAGTCGCTCAGTTCCTTGAACCAGTGCGACCAGTCACACGATCAGTATACACTGTAGATATTCCTTAAATCTGACGTCAACGTTTTCCTGTGCCACCTTACATCGTAGAACACCACATTCGACGATGAATGAATCGCCGTCAAAACTTTTCTTAGGTCTTAGGAAATATCCGGACGAAATTCGATCTCCTGCGACCTGCTAGCATATACACAAACGTATCAGAAAAACAACGAGCTCTATTTGATTCAACATTTCGGGAGTTCACTGAAAATCAGTCTACTTGGAAACTTGCATTACCAAATCCCTCATCAAGATAGACTGTACAAACGCCATGTAGACCATATACAAGCCGTGTTTCCAAAATTCGATTTTGAACAAAACAACTTTCTTCCTGGTCCTGCGAGGGTACGTTATCATGATACCCAACAAGCATCAGCATTGGGAACTCAATGTGTCATACCGGGTTCAGCAACTTCGCCCACATCTACCGTTTCTCTAAGGGGTTTGCGTCATCATCATCAAGTCGAAATGAACAATCACAAACAGCAGCAAATCCGGCAGCTAGGACCCATCGAACATCCGATAGGTACAAACCTTAAACGCAGGAGGAAATGTTATGTATCACGCCACCTGCGGCCAGCACCAGCAATAAATTAATTGTTGCCAACTTCACAGTTTATTTTAACACTTTCTTCTATACTCTATCCTGAACTAGTATTGTTAAGATCGATCTGTGCTTTTACTTGAAGTTATATTAATAAAATTGGTATTAATCAATCCTATCTTGATCAAATACACAACACATGTTACATACTGCAGAATTAAAATCCCATTAATTAATTACTCGTGTTAACACATTCTATTTACCATTGTACGTTTTTCCAAATATGCACACTATAAGTAGGTGTGAACACATCTCCTACTACTACGAGTACTTACTAATTAGTGAAATTTCAATTATGGCATTCGCATTTTGCCTTTCGGCTACTTCATTCAATTCTATTCCTATTTGAAAATGTTCTCACTTTCAGCTGCTCTCATTATGCTTCCTGTCATTCCAATTACTGGTACGAGTATACTGAACGCATTTCATTTGCAAAAGCATATTATGTTTATGTTAATTATGAAATTAGGAAGGAACGCGTCCTAATCTGCCTCAAAGGACCAGATAAATGAATGTCTGAGAGGATAAACCACCCAATCAAGTTTAAATAATTTTGTATACAAAAGCTCCCTCATTTGGGATTTCCAACACCTATGAATATGTTTCGACAGACCGCGAATTAACTCAGAAGTAAAAACGCGTTTAAATTGTCACCGTCGACATCCCCATTAGACTTCCATTCAATCCTTCGAGTTACTACGTCAGCTCCAAGAGATTTTATGAAATAACTCCAGGAACGTTCTGTTGACAGAGTAGCTGTAATTGACGGCTTCAATGCGCTTGTGAAGGGATGATACAGGATCAAGAAGAGAAATATTATAGGCAGCAGATGGAAGCAGTTTGATCAAAATCAATTATGTAATTTAATTGAAAGCTAATTTTGAAAATATGATACATATTTGTAGAATTAAACTCAAAACTTTTTGTAGCGGATATGACATTTTGGTAGCAGGCGGAGCCCACGAGGTCATCTCAATTTAAAACAATTTTGTCAAACACGCAGACCACTGTGCGTCAACGAACGAAACTTTATTTTCACGATTAAAGTTATCAGTAATGGCTTTATGACCAATAACCAGCTAACATTACACAGCTGGGACTGTGTGTAGTGTGTACCCATTTTTCCTGCTTTAAAACCCTTTCGAAACCTTCTCCTTCTGTCACACTTAGGCCCTGCTCACACGGTAATACTCAGATCTCGGATACTCGGCGACAGAGATACGGAGACTTGGAGACTCGAGACTGTAGCTCAATTCAATTCTTTATTGTAATTCATTAATTCATTCGTACATTATTTATTTACAATTTATTATTACTTCTCTCCTCAAGAGCAATGCTTGTGCAAGGAGAGTATTAATTGAAGAGATTACTAACAATCTGAAAAAAAAAATTAGGGTCAAGTTAAGAAGCCAAAATTTTAATTTTACCTTGAAGTTTTGGGCTTCAAAAATAACTATTCTGATGTCATTTGGGAGTATATTAAACATACATATATATATACGTGCGATATCCCTCTCTTATTATTATGGCGTGTATTGACCGGATGAAAAATGAAATTTGGGTTTGAATTTAAATGCTTGGACAAGTAACATAGTGTGCATTTCGCATAAAGTTGTCTTACGTGTAGTACATTAAGCAGTGTGAACAGTTTTCCGGAGGGAAATCTTAGGGGTAGATGGAAAGCAGTTTTAAGTACAATACTCCCCGGTTATAGTCACATAGAAATAAGCACGCAAATTCGTTGACTATAAACGGGTTTTTTATTATCCGGGTCCGAGTGTTTATATTAGGGATCCCGGTTATTAGCAAAAAATGTGTTTACCTATATATTAGGGGTCCCGTCTATAAGCAAAAAACTTGTTCCTATGTGGGTTCAAAATGCTCTATGTTTAACGCTGTGTAAAAAATAAAAATAAAATACCTTTGTTCCTTATATTGTACAATAGGTGTATTTTTCAATTGTTTTTGTACGACAACCTTCAAAAAGGAAGCAAGCTTCCTGTACACGCCAATGCTAGGGAAAAACGAAACACCTATAGTATAAAGAACAAGGTGCATTGTCGGGGACCCCGCACTTCCGACAACACATGTTTAAATTTTTACCAAATAATGGGCTCAAAATGGGCTATTATGGGCCACAAAAAAAATTATGGGCTCAAAAGGGCCTGTTTTTTTTTTAAATGTAAATGCGGGGCCCAGCTCAACAAAAAGTGCCACCCCGCACACAGGGAAACGCAGTCAAAAACTAAAAGAAGTAGATAAAAATAACGGGCTTTTTATGGGCTTTCCGAATCATAAGACAAAACCAGGATGTGCGCAAAATTTTAAAGATGGAAAATAAAAATAGAATAACCTATGCGGGGCCTCGGACCTAACGTGAATTTCGGCCTCGAACGAATGAAAGAACGGGAAATGAAATGGAGCAATATTATGGGCTAATTGTGGGCTGCAAACCTGATGTAAAAATATGCTCGGAAAAGGACGAAGGAGCACATAGGGATCGGCAGTGCGGGTGCTGACGCTATATTGCCATAATCGAAACCAAGCCTTGTCTACATCGATGCAGGGCCCTCTAAATATGTATTATGGGCTTTTTATGGGCTTTCGTTTATATCATGCGACAGTTCGAAAAACGTAGCTGTTGTTTGTAAACAACAATACCGGTGTCACGTGACAAGTCGGATGCGGGGTCCACAACTACAACAAGCAATACTCTCTACAAAGGTGAGTGCTTGAGGAGCAGTTGTGATAAGATTTACGGGCTATTTATGGACTTCAACATTTTGTATGCAAAAAATTTCGGGCAGCCACTGTCGCTGTCGCTGCGTTCAATCTAGTGCCCGAACCAGAATGAACGCAGAAAGCAGCAGCACCGGCAGCAGGAACTACAACTATGTACATGCAGATCTGCTTTCGCCACTGTCGCTGCCGCTGCGTTCAATCTAGGTCGCGTATAGGAAATGCGTTCTTTCTAATTTGATATTTTGCTGCCGCTGCTGCTGCATTGTGCGTTCATTCTGCTTCAGTGTTCGATTCGTTGCACAGGTTGTCTTCGCGCATCTTATTCAAAAATACGTTTACTATATTCGCAGTGTTTAAATTTTAATAGGACATTGTGAAAACGGCCCTATGACTTTTGGATATCATTTCCCTCTATTTGATTTCTCCAAGTTTAGTGGTTTCGTACCAACATATGTATAGGTATATAGTAGAAGCATTCATCAGGTGTGTTGCATCTTTGCAGCTATATACGACCGTGTGTGTGTGATGTGTGTTTATGTATTTGTGGAACTACAATAAATAAAAAGGACAATTTATTTTGTTTATTTTTTTTTTAACATGCAATTCAAATACATAGTGAATCATATTATGGTCTCTCCAAATACATCGTGCTGAACAAGTAATATTATTCCAGAATTTTCGTCAGCATACTTAAAAAAACATTAATACTGCTGTGTGTTACAAGCCGAAATGTCTACAACTATGCTTTTACACAATCCTTCAAATCTACAGTACACAAGAAGATGTGGCACAATCTCCAAGTTTTTCCATCCATGTGTTTTTTCCGTGAAAAAGGAAGGAAACGTAATGATTGACTTCTCCGATTAAGTCTTCGAGTTCATGTTCGATTTCGTCCGACGCTCGCTGTTTCCTCCTCTCACCAGAATACCGAGTTGGCTTGTATCGGATGTACGAAACACATCCTTGAAGCTTGAACTTTGTTTCGTCGACACTCAGCATTGTAGAGACGAATTTTAGTTTCATTGCTCGGGGTACCCCTAATGTGTACGTATCAATCAGCAGCAGTGGTCCTGAAACTAAAGACAACCTATGCAACGAATCGAACACTGAAGCAGAATGAACGCACAATGCAGCGGCAGCAAAATATCAAATTAGAAAGAACGCATTTCCTATACGCGACCTAGATTGAACGCAGCGGCAGCGACAGTGGCGAAAGCAGATCTGCATGTAGTTGTAGTTCCTGTTGCCTCTACTGCTGCTTTCTGCGTTCATTCTGGTTCGGGCACTAGATTGAACGCAGCGGCAGCGACAGATGAGCCCGACATTTTTTGCATACAAAATGTTGAAGCCCATAAATAGCCCGTAAATCTTATCACAACTGCTCTGCAAGCACTCACCTTTGTAGAGAGTAGTGCTTGTTGTAGTTGTGGACCCCGCATCCGACTTGTCACGTGACACCGGTATTGTTGTTTACAAACAACAGCTACGTTTTTCGAACTGTCGCATGATATAAACGAAAGCCCATAATATTTAGAGCGCCCTGCATCGATGTAGACAAGGCTTGGTTTCGATTATGGCAATATAGCGTCAGCACCTGCACTGCCGATCCCTATGTGCTCCTTCGTCCTTTTTCGAGCATATTTTTACATCAGGTTTGCAGCCCACAATTAGCCCATAATATTGCTCCATTTCATTTCCCGTTCTTTCATTTGTTCGAAGCCGAAATTCACGTTAGGCCCGAGGCCCCGCATACGTTATTCTATTTTTATTTTCCATCTTCAACATTTTGCGCACATCCTGGTTTTGTCTTATGATTCGGAAAGCCCGTTATTTTTATCTACTTCTTTTAGTTTTTGACTGCGTTTCTCTGTGTACGGGGTGGCACTTTTTGTTGAGCTGGGCCCCGCATTTGCATTTTAAAAAAAAACAGGCCCTTTTGAGCCCATAATTTTTTTTTGTGGCCCATAATAGCCCATTTTGAGCCCATTATTTGGTAAAAATTTCAACATGTGTTGTCGGAAGTGCGGGGTCCCCGACAATGCACAACAAAGGTGTTTTATACCTTTAAATGAGAAAATTATAGGAACCAAGGGAATGTACACCAGCCACGGACACATTATGAAATAAAAGTTAAAAGTTGTATTTTATATTTATTTTATGGAACATTCCTGTTTCGCAAAAATTGGGGGAAATTTCTCTATTCAATTAGAGAGAATTTTCACAAAACTCCGGAAATTTCTGTCTTAGGAACTTCAAATCCTCCTGAGTGTGTTCTAGGTTCTTACCACCTAAAGCGGAAATGGACTACCTAAAGCGGAAATGGCGCAATTAAGGATAGTCTCTAAATGCAATAGAAAGAATTCTCCTATAATTCGCGAAACAGGAATGTTCCTTTTTTATAATTAAGGGGTGGCGTTTTCAAAAAGTGTGTTTCTATTTCATCTAGAGTTTGTGCACCAACTTGCTTCTCGACTAGATAACAGGTCAGTGTCCTTAAAGCTTTCAGTGCTTCGATTCTGGAAACGAACGGATCTTCCGTGGAAACGTCCATTATGTCATTAGAAGGATGTTCGTCTTCCGTCAATTCAGCCAAATATACATCTGAAATCTCTCTCACAATAGCTTCGTCTGATAATACACCGAAACATTTAAGATCGGCATCACAATCCATGTAATCCTCGAAAACATCCTCCGAAACAGGCAAGTCAATTGTTTCAGTTGGAACTTCTTCTTCGAGGCAGTTATCCTTGATAAAACCCGCTTTCCTAAAACAGTTTTGGATTGGATTTGGATTGTATTTGCTCCAATGAAACTCCTGAGTTTAATTTGTGACAAGGGGCGTTGTCTACAAATAAAACTACATACTTTGCGTTGTGGGCTTTCCAATTTTATCTTGATTTGAAAATCCAATGATGTTGGTCCATAGTTCCGAAGTCTTCCGAGAATTTGTTTTGGTTGTAATAGTATGGAATTGGAGTAGATTTTACTCTGAAGTAGTGCGGATTTTTGAACTTCCCTATGGAGTACACGAATATTTCCCTCCCATTCATGTTACAAATGAATGGCAATCTGATTTGATCCTTACAATTCTTACAACGACTTATTTTCTCACCAGCTCTTGCCATTGTCCCTTATGGTAAGGCTTTGTAAAACAGAGCAGTCTCGTCGGCGTTAAAAATATTTTCTTCAGAATAATCTTTTAATGTTTATGGTAGGGTGTTTGAAGTTTACTCTAATGCAGTGGGCTGATCAGCTGAATTTTTTTTCCCATGTATGCGATGAAAAGAGATATTTTCTTTTTGTTACCAACGCGACAACCATCCATTGCTCGCTTCGTAGCTTGCAATATTCAGCAACTTTGCTAGCTCAGTAGCCTTCTCTTTAATTAATGGGCCAGTTATAATTTCGTTCTTTGCTCTCATTTGATGAAACCAACGAAAAACAGCTTTATCAGCTTCGCTTTAATTTCCAGATCGAATCCGTTTTTGTTGAACGTTCTTGTTTTGTAACAATAGTTGCCGAAATTCATCTTCCTTTTTCAATATTCTTGTTAAAATTGAGATATTACAACCAAATTTCTTTAAGATTTCTTTCCTGGGAACATTTTCTTTAATTGCGTCAATTATTTTAATCTTCTTTTTCACTTTCAAAGCAGTCCGTTTCCGACAGACCACTTTGAAAATCTAAGGATAAGTGTATAATAAGACGATTTATTATGTACCACAAAGTCATTAAATTTCTAACCTATAATGATGATCTCTCTAATAATTGAAGTTGTGCAATTTTGTTAACGGGATCTTCACAAGTCGAACAAAACACTTAGAAATTGCACTCCAAATTAAATTTCAAACTTATAATGCAAAAAACTCGACGCATTTAGCACTGATCTCTAAAGGAAAAATGCAAAGAATGGGTAATGGTTTTCTAAGAATGCAAACGAATATGAATGAAAGTCCAGATTCGAAAATGGTACGACATATGTAGCACATGTAACCTTATGAATGATTTACTGATTCAGTAACAATTTGATTATAGGACGCATTTAACTGCCATTATGCCATACAGATACAGTGCGCGGGAATATGCTATAATGCATCTTATTTATGGGGAATGCAAATGCAATGCTAGTGCTGCAGCCAGACTTTATCGTGAGAGATATCCAAATGCTGAACCTTATCCGGATCACCGAATATTTATAAACGTACACCAGTCATTCTCAGAGGGTCGAATTCCACACCATATGGCAGGAGAGCCAAATTCCATCATGCCCTACGAGGAGGAAGTCTTACAAGCAGTCGAACAAGACCCCAGTGCCTCAGTACGTGCAATTGAATGTAGCACAGGAGTACCCAAAAGTACAGTACAACGAATTCTACGGAGAAACAAGATGCACCCGTACCATGTTCAACGAGTCCAAAGTCTGCTACCTCGAGATTATCCGCAGAGAGTACAATTTTGTCAAACGATGTTGCGTGAGTACAGAGAAGATCCCCGATTCTTTGACAAAATTCTATGGACCGATGAATCCACATTTTTTCTAAAGATGGTTACATTAACCTCCACAATTTACACGAGTGGGACATTGAAAATCCACATTTAATGCGGCAAAATAGAGCGCAGCATCGCTTTAAAGTGAACATGTGGACTGGAATTTTAAATGGCCAAATTATTGGACCATTCGAGCTTTCGGAGAACTCAAGTGCCGAGACATATTTAGATTTTTTAATGAATCGTTTACCCAATTTATTGGAAGACGTGCCACTCAGTACTTCTGCAAATATGTGGTATCAGCACGATGGCTGCCCAGCGCATTATGCCCGTACAGTAAGAGAGTTCCCCGATCGAGAATATCCCGAGGGGTGGATAGGGTGGTCTGGTACAATTTCGTGACCGGCACGTTCACCTGACCTAAATCCCCTCGATTTTTTTTACTGGGGAGCGGTAAAAGAAAAGGTTTACACGAAAGAAATAGAAAATTTGGAGGAACTCCGCCGAAAAATTGCGGAAGCCGCTGAAGCCATTAGTTCCGGAAGATTTGCCCGGCTCATAACTCGATCCTTTTCAAGAAGATGCGCTTGCATTGCAGCTGAAGGCAAACATTTTCAACATTTGTTGTAAATTGAAGTTCTAACGTTTAATTGTAAATTGATTTTTTTGCTCAATAAATTACACTTTTGCCTAAATGAGATTATTACTTCTTTTCATCTCAATTAAGAGATAATATGTATTTTAGAATCTGGACAAAATGCGCCATCTTTTACAGTTACTTGCCAAAACCGCGTGGTATTTTTTTTTACAGTGCAGTCAGTTGAATTTGGGATAAGTGATAATTTTGAGTACAAAATTGGGGAAAAAAGTCGTATTTTATTTAAAACCAATACAGTAATTTTTTACTTTTAGATTGTGATTTATAGAACAGTTAGTCAGGGTTGTTTCATAAAAAAATTAAATAAAAAAAATGAAAATTTCTAATAACAGTTGTAATGAGAGTTGGTGGTTATCGGAGTCAGCGAAGCTGAAAAGAGAAAACTGGAGTTTGTGACCGTGAAGGTCTGAAGGGCGTGGAACACGCAATCTCCATCAACTGGTAAGCGGCGGCATGTGCTAGTACGTAGCTCTGTTCGGGAGAAGTGGGGTGGGTTCTAGCTACCAGTTGTCCTCGAAATCCTCATCACATATAAAAAAATATTCACATGCCTTCATAGGGCCACCAATCCAAAACAAAGGGATAGTAAACACACAGAAAAAAAACTGGTGGAGACGAACAACCAATAAAAATTGATAGACTAACAAGAAGCAGGAAATCATCTGCCTGAACTGGACCAAGCACCCATTTTTCTTGTGGATCCGTGATGGTTAGGATCCCCGACCTCTAAACCCACCTACAACCAAATTTGGTCCTCTGGCCGCGCATTCAGTGGGACCACCCTAAGCATATACCGAAGGAAGAGAACTAGGTGTTTAACCCATGATGCTGAAAAGAGGGAGGGCTTTGGAAAGGAAAAGACTGAGGGTTAACTCACTCCATAATTTTTTTATTACAGTCTTCTCTTGTTTTCCAATCGGTATGCAAACTAAACAATAACATTAATCAAGAAAGGAAAAAAAAAATAGTGCGCAAATACATATGTACCACAAAAAAAATTTTATTTATTTATTTTTTTATTTTTAATAAAGCAAACAGTAAAAGTTATATGACTCACCACTAGAATCTGCAACGACCGTTGAGGTGCTAGCGCTGGAACAAATTTGTATTATACGTATTTATCACAAGAAGAAATTACTCGATATTACAACATTGCCGATAGAAGCAAAAGAAAAACGAGAAAAGAAGTTAATCTAGAAATCTAATTTTTACTGAATCAAATTTTTTTTCTTGAACGTTGAATGGCCTATAAGTAGGCAAGACGAGCGATAAATCCGATACGCAGCAGCAATTTGAAAAGCTCTCACAAAGTCAAGATGATGATTCTAAAGCAAACCATTTGCAAAGTTCTGATTGAGCTTTGAGCCATATGTTTTGTACCGTATGACCGATTCATCTACGGATCTATGCGATGATGCTATGCTGGTGGCTGATGGTTGACGTCACAACTACTGTTGATGGAACTGTTGTGTATGCAGCCACTGATGAGTTGAGTCGATGAGAAGATGCCGACGTCACAGCCAACATGAAGCGATCACTTGCATCTGGGTGTCCATTTTGTCGTTAGGAGAAACGCAATTGAGTTGGCTATCTCAAACAAGGCATGGATTAAGATCACCGAGGGACGGACTACCATATATTTATTATGATTTTTATTATATATTTCATATATGTAGGTATATGTATATTTCAGGGGCCACTAGGAATCACAATTTTTAACACGCTTTGTAAAAGCGTATGCCTAGCATGGAACTATCATTCTTGATCATATCGCCATTTATAATTTGTCAGAGGGGCTTAGCACTGGGGCACTATTCCATATTCGGTTATGTATTATTTGCCACTTTCACCAAACAGGGATTGGGTTAAATTATTCTGGTTTTGAGAACAAACACTCCACAGATGCAGGAACTCGATCAAACGAAAATATCTAGCTCCGTAGCAGGATCCGTACAAAGATTTATTACGTCCGAGAAGCGAAGATATATCGAATTCAATTTCAATTTGCTTCGACAAAAAAAAACTAGATAAATAGAAAAAATATATTTTTTTTTTCTTTTTATGGGATTTTTTCAATAGCTTCGCGCTTAGAGTCTCTCGTCCTTCCCGGTCGGAATTTCAAAACGGACTCCCGAAAAAAAATTCTCGTTCTTTGTCCAAAGTTTCCCTCAAATCCTTCCCCCATGTCCCTTCATGCAGCAATTTATCCCGCCAAAAGGAACTGGTACTCTCAGGTTCCGTCCCCCCATATCCCTTGATCCAAGAATTTTCCCGCCAAAATTGGTCGGCAATCCTACTTAAATATTCCCCCCATATCCCTTTACCCAGAACGATGCCGAGTTCCTCCCTCCCAAACGCCAATTTTTCCACCTCTAATATGAAAAGAACAACAATCATGCAAAGCGATCGTCGTCGTCGGCAGTCTCATACACCCGCACGTGCATATATAAGTCACTTCCCCTGAAAATCTCAGCAACGGCATACATATGGACATAGATGGGTACTAGGAGAAAGTCGTGCATTATGCGTCATCGCTTTAATGAGAGAACCCTTTTTGGTTTGCATTGCTGTTCTTGCTAGCCAGTTGCATTCGTTGGACAGTGCAACACCATGCGGAGCTGATGACGTATGAACTCCGAACAAATCTACATATATCCACAGAGATTGCCTAAACATTGGCGAATGCATTATCGGCTCGATGGATTTTACACAATAGGATGAAGTGCACATTTGAGTCTCAGATTGCCTCCACAAGTTGTCAGATTGTAAGAATATGAAAATTCTTAATCTTTGACAACTTGTAGAGACCCAAATAAACACAAATCTTACACAGTACTTAAAAAATCATCACAGGGTATGAATTGATTGTTGCTATGAATTCACAGTAGTTGCTACGAGCAAAAGTTCCTTGCTATGAAATTATTCTATTATTGACTGTGTTTTTTTTTTGCAAATGTGGCAATATTATAATTGCTTTTTCAATCAGAATTTCTTCACTCAACTTACACTAGAACTTAGCCAGTGCAATTTTGTATGAATATTTGCACTGGTATAGCAGAAAAACCACAGCCAATAAACAGTAACAAAGCCAGGGTTTTGCGCGATTGTTTCTTAATAATATGGGAGGAGTGCAATAAGGCCTATCGGAAAGTGGTTGAATCAATACTCGTAGATAGAACCTTACGTGACATCAAACAAAACGACCGGCCTATGGGCGGTATTATATTACTTCTCTGTGGCGACTTTAGGTAAACTTTACCAGTAAAACCCGGAGGGATGAGGGCTGATGAAATTAAGGCATGTCTAAAAAGCTCACATCTATGGTGCATTTTCATACCCATGCATTTGTCAACCAATATTTGCCAATGTTGATGGAATTCTCCGAAGTACTCACAGTTGAATTAGTGTTTGGATCAATTATCTTGGTCCACTCGATTTTATTGGTGTAATGTCTCCCTGACAGTTCGTTGACCGGAGAGGTACTAAATATTAAAGATGTCAGCTGTTGGTTTGTGACTTTGGGGACTTTGGCTTAGAAAAATGTCAAGAGGCAGTAGCCTCCTAATAAAAACGCGTTTATTCCTCTAGAATCAAAGGATGAAACGAATGTAGAGTTTCAGGAAAGGATGAGGTATTTATATAACATTTAACATACAATAGAATTTTCACCACCAACACCATTAGCGAAGACAACAACACCATCTAGTCCCAATTTTTCAGTCCAGCTCTGCGTCGCAAGTGGAGCTAATTAGTACTAAAACTAGCTAATGCAACATGTATGCGTCGTGAGTTAACCCGAATTAGTTAATACTCGAAGATAGTTCCGCGGCATAAACAAGGCCAGTAGGTCATGAAATTTTCTAGTACCAATTTCAGCGTTATCCTCTGATGTTATTATATTAGACCAGTTTATAGACTATAATTTTTGCTTTAATAAAGTCAGGTTGGTTTTTATTTTTACATTAGGTGTTACGTCTTTCTGTTGTATACTTGTAGGAGGGGCTGTTAATAAAAGAGTGTTACGATCTGTTACAGAATTTTTAATTGGTGTGCACAGTCTATTATGTTTGTGGTCGATACAAGACGCTGATGCGGTGGAGCGTGTAGGTTTGTTAATCATCAAATTCCTAATATATTTATATTAATGTCTCCTAGTACGAGTGTAAGGTGAAAAGTTCTCGGCCTGGCAATGAAAGACTGCGATTTTCAGTTAAAAAATGATTTTATTTTTCTACATAATCTCCCTTGACTTCAACACACTTGGTCCAGCGTTTGTGCACCATCAGTATTCCTTCTCGGAAGTGAGAGTCTGGAACACTGTGAAAATATTTATCTATGGCCCTCTCAACTTCTTCATTGGATGCGAAGCGCGTCCCAGAAAGAAATTTCTTCAAGTTTGGGAACATATGGAAGTCTGAGGGTGCCAAATCAGGAGAATCGGGGGGATAGTCGAGCAAATCATACCCCAAATCCCGCAGTTTTCCCATTGCCAACGCACACTTGTGTACAGGTGTGTTGCCCTGGTGAAAGATGTTTTTTTTTCTTCACCGGCTTCCACCCACTGCTTCGACTGTTGGTTCGGTTCTGGCGTGTAGTGGTGAACCCAAGTTTCATCCATGGTTGTCACCATGCCGCACAAAATCGGTCGGATCCCGATTGAATCGGTGCAAATGTTGCTGCAAAAATCGTTTGCGCATTTGCTTTTGATCGGCATTCAGCAAATGCGGCACCCAAAAAAATAAAAAATAAAAAAAAATGACAACTTAAAAAATAATTAAAAAAAATTAATTTTTTTTTTTCAAATTCTAGTCTTTTAGAGTGACGTGAGTGAAAAGTGACAAAAATCCGAGTGAAAAGTGGTTTCCCCAGCCCGGGCCCTGGAAACTAAAAGGTTGCCGCGCGGCGTTTTCAAATTCCTGCGTCCTCTTGGCGTGGTGTCTTCAACTCAACTCGTTCTTGTTCGCTCACCCACCGGCTTTTCGTCGCTGAGTTTATACAGCATGGTGTTGTCGCTGTTTGCAGCGGTGTTAAAGTCATCGCCGTTGACAAGGACAGCCATGTTATTGGTCTTCTTCGCATACCACTTGATGTTCGTATCATGACTTGCCTCACATGTCCATCCTTGGATAAGATCGTCTCTGCTACAATTCCCAATGTCCATTTATTTACTGAGCTTTCGTCGGGTGTGGCTACTACGTCTCCAACTTGTTTAGGCCTGGGAAGATATTCTCAAAGCCTTCGTCTCCAAAATATCGCGACTAATTGTTGTTGATGCTGCCATCCTTTTCGCTAAGTTACTGCGAGATTGTGCATAGGTGCTATCGGCTTGGATGCACCCCAGCCTCCCAAGAGGGGATGATTCGGTCTCAGTCCAATGCAATCTTCCTCTTCCCCTATACATATATGTTATCGGTCGACTGTTAATTATGTTCTCCACTTCATAAAGAAGCGTATAAGATGATCGCTAGACTTTTTTGATGGCAGAGCAGACATGAGTCCACGTTTAACAGAGCGGACGCTCCATGCTCCACCCATTACGGAGCTCCCGGTGGAATAAATTTCCAGTCGATGTGTAGAAATTTGTCTTTTAGGGCTGCTTGTATTTGTTGAAGCCATATTCTTCGCAATTCATTGTTAAAACCGACGAAATTGGTTCCATTATCAGAAGTTTTTGAGGCTCTCCTGGACGGGCTATGAAGCACATCAGCGCAAGAATAAAAGCGTCTGTCTATATAGCTGTGACTGGTTCCAAATGTACTGCCCGTGCTGTGAGACACTTGTAAGTGACTCCCCACCTCTTTTCTGTACGACGTCCAATAGCTACTTCCATCGAACCGAACAGATCCACTCCTTTATTAGTAAAAGGACGCGTATATGCCGATAGTCTGCATCGAGGTAACTTAGCCATTTCGGGTATATCGGGCTTAGCTCCAAGCAATCTGCACTTCTGGCAGCCGTTCCGCACATTTTTCAGCATCGCTCTAAACTTAGGGATAAGAAATTTTTCGCGGATGGTATTCATCACTGTAGAGTGGTTTCCGTGTTGGAACTTTTGATGATAATAATCGATGGGTAAATAGGTGAACCTATTTCGCGGAGGCATGATGATCGGTTTTTCCATTTCGTAATCGCAATTCGGAGTTCTGAATTCTACTACGCTGATGTATAATTTGATGTTCGACTAAAAATAGAGAAAGTTTTCGTTAAGCGCTGGACCTTGAAAGTTTACCTGTCGAAGCTTGGAGTGTGACATAATCATCTAATAAAGTGGATTAAAACTAAATGCGTTTGACTGCCCCATGATGCCTAAAGTACCGATGAATTCATCGCTCTTTTTGTGTCATTCGACACCCGACACTTATTCTGATCTACCGGCTTTATTTCAAGTTAAAATAAACTGGAGTTCGGCGTGGTAATGTAGAACCATGGTTCGGACAATTCCAAACCCACAGATTGGTAAAACTTATAGAGAGAAAAAATATAAGGTTCTGTAGAAATGGAAGTTGAGAATCTGTGGAGCTAAAATTTGGTAATTGCACCAAATTGCTTCGGGGGTTGTTCTATGTATTAAAAACCTACACGTTGGTAGTCAATAGCACCAAATGGCGAGAAAAGAATGCAAGAGGAATCCATTGATTATCCTGTTGTTGCTTGAGCACTGAACCTAATGCGACGTCGGACGCGTCCGTGATCAATTCTAAAGGCTTGTTGCATTGAAAATGTCGTAGGAGTGTTGAAGTCGCTAAATTTTCTTTACACTCGTCAAACGCCTTCAGAGATTCGGCAGACCATGCAATGGCTGACTTGTCGTTTTTCTTGGAGTTACGCAGATACTCGTCAAAGGTGCTTGAATTTTGGCAGCATTCGGCAAAAAGCGTCGGTAGAAATTCAAAACTCCTAGGAATCTCCGTAGTTCCTTAACGGTTTTAGGAAGTTTGTACTCACGAATAGCTTGAACGCGCGTTGTCGAAGGCAGGATTCCGCTACTGTTGATAGTATGCCCTAGATACTCAATCTTACCAACTCCAAACACACATTTAGCGGTGTTGACGACTATCTCCAAATAACTCGCACAGAAGTCTAGACCTCTGACGACTTCGTCGATAAATCTTTGGAACGATTGCGCCGCGTTTCGCAAGCCAAACGTCATCACCGTAAACTCGTAAAGGCCGAAGTGGTGATTACAGCCGTTTTTGGGATGTCCTCCTCGGCCATTGGAATTTGGTGGTAGGCACGAAGCAGGTCCACTTTAAAAAACAAAAAAATTTTTTCCGGCTAGGCTTTCCATAATATCCTCGATGCGACGAATCGGATATCTGTCGGGCTTCGTAACGGCATTAAGCCGGCGATAATCACCACAAAGACGCCAAGTTTTGTCCTTCTTGGGAACCATATGCAAGGGGCTGGCCCAAGGGCTACTCGAAGGACGACAAAACCCCATGTCCATAAGATACTGGAATTCGGCTTTGGCTGCTCTCAATTTATCGGGGGCGAGTCTTCGTGAGCGCTCAGCGACGTGTGGACCAGGTTGGTAATGTGGTGTCGGACGTTGTGTTTCAGAGCGGAACGCTTCTGCGTTGGATTCGTTAATGATGGGTAATCCTTCAGTAATGAGTGATATGGCGATGTATCTACAACGGTGTAAACAGAATCGTGACTGATATTTGAAATTTGGCCAAACGATGACAGTTTCGTTGTGGAGTCGATAAGGCGTCGACCTTTGATGTCCACTAAAATACCGTGAAATTTTAAGAAGTCGGCTCCTATAATAGGACGTGAGACATCCACTACGATGAAATGCCAGGAAAAATTTCGTCTGAGTCCTAAGGAAACGTTAAGAACTTTCTCTCCGAATGTATTTATGATCGAGCCGTTAGCCGCAAATAAATTAAAAGCGGACGAAACGGCATTTTTAAAATATCGATTGCGGGGTATAACGGAAACATCCGCACCTGTATCTATAAGGAAACTAAAGCCTTCGTTCTTATCGAGTACATGAAGACGGCTTTCGGTGGTCACGTCATTCGCCGTCTGATTCAATGGCGCAACGACTCGTTTTCCGTTTTGGATGAAAAAGTGCATGGTGGTCGGCACTTTCGTGCTTCAGCGCCGAATCTCTGGTGATAATAACAAAAACTGGATGTCGAATTACCCCTGGATGCCGAACGGCCTCTAGAACGCGAACGCCGATTATTCCTTTTTGTTTTATCCGAGCGTCTGTAATATCGCAAATTATTCAAAGTGAATATGCTGCCACCTAACAAAAATTTCAGCAATAGATGCCGCCTTATTGGAACGGAATTGAACGGACCCACTGAGCAACCGACGTCATCGCGGGGGCTTTTGAGAGGGCATTTTTTGGCGCGCATCTCCAAAGGTGCGGAGATCTGACCGCCGGGGAGGAGAGAGTTTTTCGTTTCGGGAAGGCAGTCGTTGAAGAGTTGGCGTGCATGTGGGTAGTCCGCTCGGGAGTACTTTGATTTTTTTTGCCCGTTTTGGAGCCGGCGAATTTTTCGTTTTTTTTTTTTGATTTTGAATCGCGTCGCGTCCGGGAAACCAAAAACAAAAAAAGGGAAAATCCGTGATTCGCCTTAGGATCCGGTGGAAATGTATTTTTCTGTGAATGGCGGAAAAATACAAAATTTAAAATTGAAAATTGATTCCGTGGCATTGAGTGTCGAGGAGTGTTCGCATTCGTATCGCGTTTGGTCCGTGAATTTTTATGGGAACTTTTGTTCGCTTGTTTGCAAAGTCCCGGAAAACAGAGATTGCGAAAAACGGTTACTGTGGGAGTGGTTGAGGGATCCTGGTGGTCCGCTGTCCGTTCCGTTGGGAGAAAAGTGCCATTGTGTGGAGGGCTCCGCCACCAGCGCAGGAGCCCCCAGGTAAGTGGGCCCCTGAACTAACACCAAAGCAAAGGCGACGAGCAGAACAATCATGAAAGGTTCTCCGTAACAATAGTAGCTATCCCACTTTCTCTAATAAGACGCTGTGGTGCGAGATAACGTGTTAAGAGTGTTTTGATGAGAGATGAAGTTATAAAGTCAGTCTCAAAGTAGAAATCATCAATACTTGTACACTCGTATTGCAGGATTCGGGGTTATGCTAAAGCAACGTGATATTCTCGTGTTTTCTTATTATCATTTTGAGTTTTCTACTCGGAACTGTTCACAGTTCCAAAGCAAAGTCATTTTTCCAATTGTACTATATACTTTCGGGTAAATTATCCCATATATGCAGATCGAAAAAAATAAGGTTTCTTTTTATTCCATTTTTCTCGATAACTCTCATAATTCATTTTTGTTCGGATGTATCATTTTATTGGTCTCTATTTTGTTGTGACGATTCAATTGAAAATTTGAATTCACAGAAAATTTATTATAAATACATTCAATTTGTATCATTTTCTGCTGGTCCTAAGAATTGTCTTATGGGGGATTTAAATGAAAAAGGGGGGAATTGTTGACCTCTGACAAATTTGCCCACTTAACGTCGGTATTGGAAGCCCAGGTGTATGCGAGTTGAAGCTAAATGTTTTCTACTAGGAAAAGAATTCTATTTAGTTGTGAATCTCATAATGAGAAATGTTTTTTTTTAGAGTGCTATTACAACTCGATGTATAGTACTCCAGCCTAGAATACGTTTCTTTCTCGCTTTATTAGTTGAATACATGAAAAAAAAAAGGATAAAATCGAAAAAGAAAAAAACTTAAGAAAGATACACTATTATATCGTAAATAGGAATAACTTGAATTTTGCCGAATAACGAATAGTTTTGAATAAAAAAATATATATATATATATACATGCGCTTATCTGTCTGAATTATTTGGTACGCGCCATGTTAAGCAAAAATAAAATGCAGGGCTAAGTAGAGCCTTTTCTTCCTTCCCTCCCTCCTCTCGGCGTCTCATGGTTTGATTTCTTTAGCTGGGAGATTTCTCACAATGTTGCGCCATGAAATCTCACGGCCGGGAGGGTTGTGAGCGCAGGGCCCATGTCATCTGGGGCCCATATATGAGCCGAACACTATCTTAGGCTCACGCAACCTGGAGGGAAAAGGAATCTGTCCTGACTGGACGGTTTCTTTTTGTGTGTATCCGGCCTTCGTGCCTTATTTGAGTAGTTTGACTGATGCAGTCCTTTGTCCCTGCACGGGATTTTGCTGTTGTTTGATGGGAGTTTGCCGTTCTGACGTGCACCTTAATTTTCAGTTTATATATATTTTTGAATTTCTTTGCCTTTGTCTCTTTTTTTTTGTAACGGGCCTGATGTGCGATACTTGTTTTGTACGCTGATGACGGAGGCCAACAGCTACGTAACTCACCCCGCAACTCCCGATAACTGAGTTGGTCTGCCAGCGCACATCACCTGCAGCATGTTGGAGAGGTTTTTTTCACCTTTGGTGCCTTTTGGCCTTCACGGCCAACCAGTACTCCTCGTCCTCCGGCAGTCATCACTACACGTCCAGAATCCGCTTTTTCCAAACGCGAACGAATATACGCAAGTTCCTGCATAACAGCTTCCATTTGTTTTGACTGTGCGCGTGACCCCATGGAACTCGCTTCCAGGACAGGGTCGCGAACCTCCATAATCTTATCGGCTATATCCGCTAACCGCTCTAAATCCGTCGTTTCGGAGATGGACAAAATCGCTTGCACCCTCGATGGCAGACGCTGCGACCACAAACTTCTGAGAAAGTTGTCAGTCACCTTGTTTCCCGCTCTGATCTTCATGTTACGTAATAACTGCGACGGTTTCTGATCTCCGAGATCCAATTCAATTATGATTCAATTATTCAAAGCAACGTATTTGCCTTGATCCAGTGGGTTTTGGACAATGTCGGCTACTTGTCCCAGGACATCGTGATCTAGCTCGCTTAAAATTCGATCGAATTTTATCGTATCACTGGTGATTTTGTGCGTGCGGAATTGAGCCTCCGCTCTCGCAAACCATAAGTCGGGCCGCGATTTCCAAAAAGCCGGGAGTCTTAGCATGGCGATTCCACTAATTGCCGATGCGATCATTTCCACCGTCCGCGGAACGCCTTCGTCAAGCGTATCATCGAATTTTCCTTCGTTTATTATTTTGAGTAGACTGTACCAGTATGGCGATGGCCCCGCAAGCAATTCGGGCACAAAACTATTTCAGCGAAATTTACCTGTTGAAGGCTGCTAATGTATTAGTTTTTAGGGGGTCACCAATTTAGCGAGGGAGTGTGCGTCGCAGGTGGAAATTAGTGAACTTCTATAGCGAACTCCGGAGCGAAAATTTAAGTAAAAGTCGGGAGCCAAACTTTAAACGATTAACATAGACTTTATTCATATGAAGAAGAGAAGATGACAAAAATGACATTTAGGTTGGCGGCACCGAGCCGTTGAGTTCGAAAAGAGTGGCGACGTTCAATGGTGTTCGATGACGTATGTTTTCAGCCATGGTCGCTACAAAAGCTTTACTTGTGTACTGTACTCGTACTATCCAGGTCAGAATTAGCCCTCAATAAATTATTGTGTTAATCGCTAACCCATATTGGGGAGCATTGTTGTTGTATTGCGTGTTATTTCACTAACCTATACAGGTCAAGAAAAGCAAATGAACGCGCCTAATGTTGTTTTATTTTTTAGGGGAAAACTTCAATTCGGCAAAACGTCCAATTTCCATCCACATGCTTAGATAAAATGACAACTATGACAACGATATCGTTGCTATAAAATGATGGATAAATCGTAGCGCCTGGACACTGCTTAGGGTGTAGCGTCACGGAGCTCACGAACGCACGTGTAGGAGAATCAGAATTTAGTCACACAAGATATTCACTCTGGAGTTTAAATATTCCGAGTGAAATATAAAAAGCATAAAAAAGGGGTCAAAGCCGGTACTTTAGGTTAATCAAATGCGTTTTTCTTCGTTCAGAAAAATTGGAATTTCGGATCTCGATTTTAGGGCGACGTGGAATAGCCGCTTCAGTTCGCGGCGGAGGTGCAAAACGAACTCCCCGTTTTCTTTTGTAAAAAAACCCTATTCCTCCTAAGCTCTGAAAATAAATTTATGATAACATCCCCTCCCTTTTTCCATCATCCATGCTGATGATACTATAATTCCAAGCCGACATTTGTGCGTAAAGATAACTACACTTGCACCAGTTACAGCGACTGTTTGGTATTCAATGTACACCACAATAATGCAAATATACAGACGTTAGAAAATTGCCTAGCCATAGGCGTAAACACTTCTGGCTATGGTAATTCAAACAATAGCGCTGCATTGAATATTTGAATCTTGGGCGGTTCCTATAAATTATAGTAACAAATTCGTAGAGTGAGCAAAGTGTGGCTTGAGTACGACAATTAATAAAATCTGTACGGTACACATAACTGAAATAAACTATCTAAATTATCAAACAGTCGATTATATGCACTTGGCAGAATGTATCACAATTACTTACTACTGAAATGGCTAATTAAGGCATTATCATGATTACCATAAATTTAACATTTCAAATAATATCGGCCAATGATTTAAATAAAATTTCAAACTTGCCCCTAAGCTAACAAAGCACCTACGCCATTGTGATGTGTGCTGTTATCTGACGCACACTATGACCAAACATTCCATACGTACCTATATTCAAGACCTTAGACTGATTTTTTGTACATTTTTTTTTTGCTGTCCAGTTTTTAGTTGTGGAATTTGGATCCACAGCTCATTCATTTTTATTTTTACAGCGCCTAGATTTATGCACCCAGTCGATCATGTAAAATACCGTATACGATATACGGTTTTATAATTAAAATACACAAACCATATCTTAGATTCGTACCTTATATTACATTTTGAGTTGGAAAAGGTTTTTAACTTGAAGTTATGTACAGTTCATGTAATAAATGATAATTGATTTCCGAAAGAAGTAAACTAAATTTCAAATGTCCAAACCACCCGGCTGGTTGCCATAAATATTATGGACGAGCGGTGCCTCGACTTTTTTGGTGTGGGCCAAAAATAATAGCGAAAACCATAATTTTTTTTATAACTTTTTGGAAAAATCTGAAAAATCTGGGAGATAAATTTTTCACCTACTGTGGTGGTCGTTCGATGGTTCTAAACTTGGTTACTTAGCGCCTGAGAGAAATAAATTACGGTAATTAAGATCGCCTTTCTATAGGTAGTTTTCGCGATATCTTAAATTCCGATTGCCTTGCTTTGCGGCGATTTCATCTCTTGTGTAATTCGAGAGGCTAGAGAGAGAGAGGAGCAATTTGACTTGTGAGCACCCCGTAAAACATATTTTGAATTTATATTGTAGTATAATATACTCGTATACGGATTGCACTCATGGAAAAAAAATAAAACAGTTCAAAAGTTCAATATCCAATTCGAGTCGTATTTTATAATTTTCTATCGCATTTGGCCAACCACGTTTTCGAAACACTGATTTTTTAGTGGTGACACCAAAACTTCAAATATGCAACAGCCATATGCATTGAAAGTGTATTTCCTATTAGGCCAGTCAAATTAAATATTATTAATAATAATTAGGTTAAGATCTGGAAATAATTTTAATCCCTTCTATAGATACTGAGTACATAAAAACTAAGTTTGCACGGTCGTAGAAGGTGAGCTTAACTTTTGGAGGGCGAAAATTCGAGAAATTTGAGCCCTTTTTTTAATATTATCGTTATAAATCCTAAACGGTGCCTCGGGTCGAAAAACCTTGCAGGAGTAAATTAAAGACCGTTGAATTCTGCGTTCAATCCACTGCTCAAAGTTGAAATTCGGTTCAGTAGCGTAGTCAAAATTGATAGTCAAAAAATGACGATTTTCGAGGCTCCCTAGAAAAATCACACTTTTTCACTTTTCAAGCTCACAAATCTTTGCAACAGATCCTCCAAATGGAAAAGCTTGTCTGTAAAAATTGGGGACAATTTGATTGTGAGCCTAACGTGCCCAATATTTTTCAATTGGGGCCATTTTTAGAGTAGCTATGAGCAAAAATTCAAAAATGAATGCTCATCGATTTATGCCTTAAAAGCTCTATCTCTGTAAGTATAACAGCTAGAGGTTTTATTTTAGTCTCAAATTATAGATAAATTACTCCAGTTAAATAAAGTTTTACAAGATTTCTTGTGAGACCAATTTAGGAGATATTAAAATGAAACAGGACAAGCCAAACAATTAGGCACATATTCAACATGGTGGCGGGGTCCGTGGTGTTAGGGGGGAAATAGAAAACTCGAATTTTTAAGCAATGTTCCAACTCAAACAATATATCAAAAATTGAAACTACCCTAATTAAAGCAACCAGTGTTATAACAATTTGACTGACTAAAGCAATTTAACCTTTGCAAAATCACCGACTTTTTTAAAAATAAAAACGCAATTACTCAAAAACTATACCCGCTAGCATATTCTAGTAAAGAGTGAATCGCAGGTAATATCTTACTCTACAAACGAAAAATAGCCTGTAGAAATCAGATAAACTGTTTATTAGATATAGCTCAAAAAAATAAGAAGGATATGTAGCCCACGATCAACATTTTGCTGTTTTATCTTATTTTTCTCGAGTTTTCACTTACATATTATATTAATTTTTATCAAAAATAAAAACTTCCTGTTTTGTTGTAAACAATATGTTTTAACATTATATTACTAATTTTTAAATTTCGAGTCATTTACAGCGTTTTAATTAAAAACAATAATTTGTTCAAACTTTTTTTATTTTATTTTCCAAGGCCATATCTAATTAGCAGTTCATTTGATTTCTACAGGCTATTTTCTGTTTTTAGGGTAAGATATTACCTGCGATTCACTCTTTACTAGAATATGCTAGCGGGTATAGTTTTTGAGTAATTGCGTTTTTATTTAAAAAAAAAGTCGGTGATTTTGCAAAGGTGAAATTACTTTGGTCAGACAAATTGTTATAACACAGGTTGCTTTAATTAGGGTAGTTTCAATTTTTGATATATTGTTTGAAATGGAACATTGCTTAAAAATTCGAGTTTTCTATTTCCCCCCTAACACCACGGACCCCGCCACCATGTTGAAAATGTGCCTAATTGTTTGGCTGGTCCTGTTTCTTTTTAGTATCTCGTAAATTGGTCTCACAAGAAATCTTGTAAAACTTTATTTAACTGGAGTAATTTATCTACAATTTGAGACTAAAATAAAACTTCTAGCTGTTATACTTACCACGATAAAGCTTTTAAGGCATAAATCGATGGGCATTCATTTTTGAATTTTTGCTCATAGCTACTCTAAAAATGGCCCCAATTGAAAAATATTGGGCACGTTAGGCTCACAATCAAATTGTCCCCAACTTTTACAGACAAGCTTTTCCATTTGGAGGGTCTGTTGCAAAGATTTGTGAGCTTGAAAAGTGAAAAAGTGTGATTTTTCTAGGGAGCCTCGAAAATTGTCATTTTTTGACTATCAATTTTGACTACGCTACTGAATCGAATTTCAACTTTGAGCAATGCATTGAACGCAGAATTCAACGGTCTTTAATTTACTCCTGCAAGGTTTTTTGACCCGAGGCACCGTTTAGGATTTATAACGGTAATATTAAAAAAAAGGGCTCAAATTTCTCGGATTTTCGCCCTCCAAAAGTTAAGCTCACCTTCTACGACCGTGCAAACTCAGTTTCCATGTATTCAGTATCTATAGAAGGGATTAAAATTATTTCCAGATATTTCCCTCATTATCATTAAAAAGCCCCAAAATTGGCTTAATTTGACTGGCCTATATATGATCGGTTTGAGCAAAAGTTAGCCAATGAAGCTACGATGAAAGAACATTTATAGGGCAGCTGGGTGTCATTTGAAACGAGTGAATCCTTTTCACCACATCTTTATAGAGGAGATAGGATCTTGCCCAAAATGAACTAACTAACCCACACCACAAATATTTGCCCAACTTTCAATTCGCTAGCTCCATTCTATAGTATGGGAAGTAACCACATATTTGAGATATCATTTGTAGGGAAAGTAGGCGTTCTTTTGGCCCGATCATAACCATTTTCAGTACCAGTCAACTGGATTCTTTTACAAACATTTGACAAAAATTGCATCTTGCTAGTTTTATTCTATCGAAAGTTATCACGTATTCGAAGTATCATTTGTAGTGGAGAGGCTGCTTTTGTCGGATTTTTCCTATTTTCAATATCAACTAACTAGATCTTCTATCAACATTCTACCAAATTTTCAACTCGCTAATGTCATTCTTTCGAAAGTTATCGTTATGCCGGGTTTCCACCAAAGAGACTGTTTTCAAAAACAGTTTTGTTTTCAAAAACAAAAACAGAAACAAGTTTTGTTTTCTGAAAACAGTTCTGTTTTATGTAAACAGACTGTTCCAATTAAACAGACTGGTTTTGTCTCTAGTTCTGTTTATCTTATTCAACATGTGTCCCAAAAAATGTCAGACGACGCGAATTTCATAATAAGCTGTGGCTTTTTTTTAATAACACATCTAAAACAGAAAAAAACGGAGATATTGGGTCAATTCTCAATTAAAAAAAAAAAACTAAAAGTTATATAACTTGAACCTTTAAAATGACAACTAATTGTGTACTTGGATGCTGTCGCAGAAAACCAAAGTGCGTGTTTCAACACACAAGACAAAAAACAAGAACAAATGTGTTTTCCTTTGATCTGTTTTAAAAAGCAAGAACATCTTCCCATTCGCGATGGGAACGTGTTTTGTTTCCTAAAACAGTTTTTAGAGACACAAATGTTTTCAAAACTGTTCTGTTTTTACAAAACATTGGTGTTTTTGTTCAGAAAAACAGTTTTTGTCCGTGTTTTTCAAAACTGTCTCTTTGGTGGAAACCCGACATTAAAGAAATATATTTCATTCCTTGAAATTTGTAGGGGAGGTAGGCGTTCCTTTTGTCTGATTATGTCAATCTTAATAGAACTAAAGTAGCTTATCTAAAGGTAACATTTCAAAAATCAAGTGTCTACGTCAATTGGTTCAAGAGTTATAGACAAAAACGTGCAATGTAGGGTAGTATGTGGCTATTTGTAAGAAAAGTACCATTAGTTACCGACTAATCGATTTTATTTTTCCAGGAGAGTATAAAATTACCCTCTCGAGCCATCTACCAAAGCTAGACCTAGGGGGCAAAAACTTCTCTTCCATAGTCCTCCGCGTGGGCGCCCCCTGAAACGGCAGTGGTCACTGACCATTGCTAACCAACGTCAAGCCGCCAGTGATGGCGGTGCGATGATTTGGTTGAGGTCCCCCTGTGGTGTGGGGTGTAGAAAAGAATACCACGGCCTTTTCCCTTTGAGGGCCTGTCGTTAAACAGACAATCAAAGGACAGGATGTGTATGCCAGCAACTTGCACTATCCGAAATCTTTATATGCTAACGAAACGTCAACTATGCCTCGGATAAGGATTGACTCAACGGTTACGACTTTTGGCTATCGTACAATGACAAAGATTGGATTCTGGAATGTGCGTACTCTCCTGGACAATGGATCAGAAGGTCCCCAGAACGCACGATTTCTTCAATTAGAGAGTGAATTTCTGAGGTACAAATTAAATATCTTAGGAGTTAGTGAGATAAGATGGTGGAACAGCGGAGAATTTATCTCTCCAACGGGCAGTACTGTAATGTTGTACTCCGGTAAAACTACCGGTAGTCGTTGTGAGTCAGGTGTGTTGCTCCTTTTAACCAAAGCCGCGCGAAACTGTCTCTTATCCTGGGAGCCGGTCTCTAACAGAATCTTGACCGCCAGGCTCCGGACTAAAATGAGGAACATCTCAATAATACAATGTTATGCCCCTACTGAACCCGACAATGTCTTGGCAAAAGACTCCTTCTACGAAGAACTAAACGCCGTTCAGAGCAGAACACCTAAATGTGACATTATAATGGTTATGGGTGATTTGAATGCGAAAGTTGGCGCTGATAACTATGGGCTCAGACATGTGATGGGGAGACATGGTCTTGGTGATCGTAATGACAACGGTGAAAGATTTGTAGAGTTCTGCAACTTTCACAGTCTCTTCATCGGTGGTACTATGTTTGAGCATAAGGACCATCACAAAATCAGTTGGTCCTCTGTTGATCGGCGCAGAACACAAAATCAGATCGACCATTTTGCCATTAGTAAAAGATTCAGGAGTTGCCTCCTGGACGTGCGAAACAAGAAGGGTGCCGATATTGGGATAGGGAGAGACCATTATCTTATGATCGCTAATGTTCGATTGCGTATTGCAGCCGTGCGCCGCCCCAGCGACGAAAGATTCAGGCGCCGCAAATTCAACACCGCTTGATTAAAAAATCCAGCTGTCTTACAACAATATAATGACCATCTTGCGCAAAAAAGCAACTGAGATAACTAGTCAGCCAGATAGTGACATAAACGAAAACTGGAATGCCATAAAAAAATGCATACATTGATAGCGCAGATACCATCCTGGGTAAGTCTTTTGGGGAGTTGCGCCCCATTTCCCAGAACAGAGTACGATGGCGCGCAGGAGTAGTTGACGCGCTATGCCCCGCTAGGGGTTAAGGCAAAGTAGTACAAACCCGGATTGCCGGAATAAGCCCTGGATGTCGGACGCTTCATGGCAGCGGATTGTTGAAAGAAAGGAGCTGAAAGTTCGTTTGGCTGCAGCATCAGGCGACAATCGAAGCAGCATCGAACTCCTTTACCGTCAGAAAGCTCGAGAAGTTCAGCGTAGTGTGCGACGCGATAAAAGAGTTTATGCGAATTCTCTTTTAGCCTCAGCTGAAGAAGCCGCAAGAAGTAACAACTTAAACGCCGTATACAGTGGCATCAAGGAGTTTACAGGTGGTCGTAACTCCTGCCAACATCCAGTCAAGGATAGTGATGGAAAGCTACTTATCTTGGAAGAAGATCAAATGAGGCGGTGGAAAGAACACTTCACCGCGGTCTTGAACCGTGTAACCTCTGGTGAAGTTCCCCATCATATAGATAATTTAGCTAACCATCAAACTGTGCGTATACGGTCCACTACCCCGACTAAAGAGGAAATAGTCACTACAATTATTGCAACAAAACGAGGAAAGGCCGCCGGTCTCGACGGTGTCCCTGTCGAACTTTATCAAGCAGCGCCAAGCGTAACTGCCGATTTGCTGCACCCACTTGTTGATAAAGCGTGGAATACAGAGACCTTTCCCACTGAGTGGAAGGAAGGTTTGATCATCAAACTTCCAAAGAAGGGTAGTCTCACAGACTGTAATAATTGGAGAGGCATTTGTGTGCTTCCTGCCGTTGCCAAGATAATAGTTAAAATCGTCCTGGAAAGACTAAAGGCCCACTTAAAAAGCACAATTGATGAAGAGCAGGCTGGTTTTCGATCCGGATTCTCCTGTGTCGATCACATTAACACCTTGCGAATCATCATCGAGCAATGCGCCGAATACGATTCTCCGCTTCACTTGCTTTTCATCGATTTCGAAAAGGCTTTCGATAGTGTGAACCGGGAATCTATATGGGCGGCCTTACGCAGGAGAGGCATCCCTGAGAAGCTTGTGGCTATTATTAAGGCAACCTATGACGGCGCGATATGTCGCGTTCTGCATAAAGGTAAGGTGTCGGGGGACTTTGAGATTCGCAGTGGAGTTCGGCAGGGGTGCATCCTCTCACCGATCCTATTCCTCATTGTGATCGGCGATGTGTTGCATGCAGCCCTATCCGGACTCGACAGAGGAATTCAATGGACTTTGACATCTTATCTACAACATCTTGACTACGCTGACGACATATGCCTACTCTCCCACAAAATCATGGATCTGTCCGCAATGGCGTTAGATCTCGAGAGGGAGGCAAGCAAGGTTGGGCTAAAGATTAATACCAACAAGACCAAGGTTCTTAGCCCGCCGTTGCGAAAAAGAAATCCGACACCTATTGCCATCAATATTAATGGGCAGCCTGTGGAGAAGGTGGACAACTTCGTCTACCTGGGTAGCATTGTTGCCGAAAATGGTGGTACGGAGCAGGACATCGCTCGTCGTATCAACCAGGCTAAACGTGCATACGGCATGCTGTCCAAAATCTGGCAGGGCAGTTATCTCAGCATCAAGACCAAGCTGGGCCTGTTTCGCTCCCTGGTAATATCAGTACTTTTGTATGGGAGCAGTACATGGAAAGTTTCCGTAGGAGTTACCAGAAAGCTGCAAGTTTTCGTCAACTCATGTCTTCGTCGAATTTTAAGAATTTTCTGGCCCGAAACAATATCAAATGAAGAGTTAAGTCGGCGTACGGGTCAGATGCCAATCGACGAATTGATACGCAGGCGAAAATGGCAGTGGATAGGTCACACATTGCGGAAGAGTGATAAATGCATTGCTTTGCATGCCATGAAATGGAACCCCATTTCTAACCAAGGCCGACCAAGAGGGGGTCCTCGAATCACATGGCGTCGATCTGTGGCAAAGGAGTGTCAAGCACTGGGTAAGTCTTTTGGGGAGTTGCACCCCATTGCCCAGAACAGAGTACGATGGCGCGCAGGAGTAGTTAACGCGCTATGCCCCGCTAGGGGTTAAGGCAAAGTAGTTTATCTTGCCCATTTTAAATAGCAACCAACTAGATCATACTGCCAACTTTTGATCAATATTTCAAGGCTCAAGTATTATTCTATCGAAAGTTAGTCAAAGTAGAGTCAGTAGGAATTCATTCGTTATAGAATCGTTACCCACTCAGAAACGGAAAGGACTACAATATTTATCGAGATCCGCCGGAAAGAATAGTTTCAGCTAGTTAGTCATTGATTGTTAGTTACGCATGTGTATAGTTCGGTTATTAAATAAAATGTGTGTGTTTTCCAATCGAAGTATTTTCATTATTCAGCAGAGGTATATTTAAGGAACCCGGCTTCCGTCGAAACATAACAATATTAGGCGCGTTTTTTTCAAGATCCATATAGAGCAGAGCAGGTCAAGACCACACAATTACACTAACAATTTGATCTGAGTTGCTCTCGGTAGAACGTTAGTGCAGGATTTCTACTCTGTTAAATAGTTCCACATTTGAAATGTAGTCGGCGCAGGAGGTGGAAGTTTTTGGACAGTTTACAGTTTGGGAAGCACATAAAGTTAATTTCCTCTCAATAAAATGTCCGTTTTGTGCAATTATTTGGAATAGTGAATATACAAAATAATTTTGCTGCCTAAAGGAAATTTGTCCGATTGTATATGTACTAAGGATTTAAGTTTTCTAACTAAACCAAGACACACTCCCAGCAAAGACAAAAACTTACTCCGTTAAATTGCTCTGGATCGGTTTTTTCGTCGCTTAATCTGCTCTGCTCTGTACGAAAAAAACGCGCCTATTATTGACTATAGCAAATGAGATGGATTGAGTATGCGAAATTAGCGACTCGCGGTTTCTCTATGGATTGTTGTCGAGCATGTAGGAAACTAGGAAAGTTCAGGGTGCTGGTCGGAAATTGTGGTCATTATCCTGGGAGGGTGAAGGAAAAGAATAATATGCGTGTAAGCTTGGGGGGCGACCGGTAGCGCAGTGTGTTGAGGTATCAGTCTCATCAGGCGTTTCGGGTTCGAATCCCGTTCACGACGAAGTTCGTGGCCATAGATGTGCAGAAGGTGCATGCTGGCAACTGCATTCTCCGAAACCAGTTTATGTCGTCGAAACGTCAACTGGGCCACATGGTACAGTTGACGCGCTATGCCCCACAAGGGGTTAGGGCAATTGAGAGAGAGAATCTTAAAACGCCCCGAAAATCGCGTAACTGTACTACCGTCAATCGTAAGGAGATGTATATGGTCAAATTCACCAGATCTTAGTCCTTTAAAAAACTGAAACTATGAAAATTTCCAATTTTCCATAATAAATTCGCCATTTAACGATGCAAGCACCATCTGTTGACATATCTATCCAGTGCAGGTTTATTAATTAGTAGAGTACTCCTGGTTAATCCAGATTAGAATATTGTTGTAATTGCGTGCTGGAGTACAAAAGAAGACACCTAAAGTTGAAAAGATTATTGAGACTTTACCAATACCATATGAGATCTAGAAGATATTTACGAAGAATTTGTGGATATTAAGGTTTTTCCTTAAATAAGCTGCTTAAAGATGTTGCTGTCCAACGTTGCTCGGAAAAGTGTATAAAGCTAAATAAAGATTGTGTTGAATCAAAATCCGGAACATTCCTAGTTGACCGGGCGACGCATAGTGGTTCGCGTCTTTGAACAACAGTGGGTTTTAAACTGAGGTTATTTCGCACTCCCCTCTGCTTGGGGGTTGCTACCCTCAGTATACAACCACAGAAAAGCAAATATGGAACATTTCTACTTGACCGGGCGAAGCATAGTGGTTCGCGTCCTTGTCCAATAATGGGTTTTAATTTGAGTGGATTTTTCACCCTCCTTTGCGTGGGCTCCGCGGCTTAAGGGGCTGCAACCCTCAGTATGTCACCATAGAACGCTCGCTGCGCTCGCTCTATATCCTACAGCGGTAAACCCACTATTAGCCAAGGCCGAACCACGATTTCACCGTGATACAATCCTAGAACGCTCGTTTCGCTAGCTCTATACGCTATAATGGTAAAACCACTATTAGCGAAGACGCGAACCATGATGCGTCGCCCGGTGAAATATGATATACCCTCAATTCAATATTTACATTGTATGTAACGGGTAGGGAACATTCATACTTGACCGGGCGGAGCATAGTGGTTCGCGTCTTTGACCAATAGTGAGTTTTAATTTGAGTGGATTTTTCACTCCCCTTACGTGGGCTACGCTCGCTTCGCGACCGGAGTGGCTTAAGGGGCTGCAATCCTCAATATACCGCCCTAGAACGTGTAGGATTCTTCTGAATTTCACCACTACGTTTCCCTCTGGCGCTAACATCGACGGTTTTGAGACGCGACCCGATTTAAGCAAGCTTGGCGCTGAGTTCATTCTTCTTCTTGTCGTTTCTTGTCATGGACACACGCGTCTCGCCGATTCTCATTGAACATCCAAATGTATTAATATTTTGTTTATTGATTCAGTTGTATTCGAATAAATTGTGTAATTGTTAGTTGGACATTTTCATTATACCCAACAATTGGTGACCCCGACGTGATCGGTGAGCGCACTTGTTGTACTACGCACATCGCGTGTTTTCTCGAACAGTCACCGTGCCCATAGTTTTCCAAATTCGGAATCATGCCACTCGACGAGGACAAATTTCGAACAAGTTCGAACACCTTAAACAACGCATTATAAGTGTTTTCGCGGTGTCAGAAGAAATCGAAAATCGCGAATTACTTGTTGGTCTCGAGTTAGGCGACCAAAAGCCGTCTCAATTGCACCGCGCAATGCGATTTAAAGCAGCAGACCGCGTCACAGATAATTTTTTGAAAACGCTATGGCTCCAGCGATTGCCAGGCAATCCTGAGCATTTTGGAGACATCCGATTTAACAAAACTATCTGAGATGGCTGACCGAATTACGGAGCTACGTGCGTCATCGCCTCTGTTTCATCAGCTTCCACCACCACGCCTGACGGGTTGAAGGAAGAACTCGCTTCCATTCGCAAAACGCTTGACTACATTCAACATGGCAGGTCGAAAACACGTCGTCAGAATTCCAGATTGCGGAAGAATACCCCATCGGAGAATTCCAAAAAGCGTTCTCTCTGTTTCTATTATCGTAAATTCGGCTCTTCTGCTCGTTATTGCCTCGACGTCGGACAACCAACAAAAAAACTAGACACTGCGTTGTCTGTGGCGGTGGACCGCGTGTGACATCAAAATCGCCTACACATTTTTGACCCAGCCACCCGTTCGAATTTCCTCATCGATACTGGGGCGTATGCAGGGCCGTCGAGAGAAAACCCGGGCCCGGTACTCAACTTTTGTAGGGGCCCATATATGGCGATCGGTAGCTCAATGAACCCACCGACTGTAAATCAACCTGCTCCATCATCGCTATCGTCGTCAGCAATCATGCCTTGCAATGCACTTCCGGCACACATTAAAAGGACTTATAAACCGCATCCAGCCAGGCGAAGTCAACAACAATTTTGTTGATTTTGTTGGCATTTGAGCAGCTAATGTTGAACGGCAACATCATTCAGGAGGGAGTAATATAGGTTCTGAATTTCACCACTACGTTTCCCTCTGGCGCTAACATCGACGGTTTTGAGGCGCGACCCGATTTAAGCAAGCTTGGCGCTGAGTTCGTTCTTCTTCTTGTCATTTCTTGTCATTGACACACGCGTCTCACCGATTCTCATTGAACATTAAAATATTGTAATTAGGCGCGTTTTTTTCAAGATCCATATAGAGCAGAGCAGGTTAATACCATACAATTACACTAACAATTTGATCTGAGTTGCTCGCGATGGAACGGCAGTGCAGGATTTCTACTATGTAAAATAGTTCCACATTTGAAATGCAGGCGTCGAAATTTTAGACCAGTTTACAGTTTGGGAAGCACATAAAGTTCATTTCCTGCCGATAAAATGTTCGTTTTGTGTAATTATTTTATATGGAATAGTAGACATACGAAATAATTTTGTTGCCTAAAGGAAATTTGTCCGATTGTACTCGTATATGTATGTACTAAGGATTTAAGTTTTTTCTTGAAATTTGAGTTGACATTTGAATTCTAACTAAACCAAGACACACTCCCAGCAAAGACATGCCCCGATTTTGTGTTCTTTACGCTAATCTGCTCTCGATGTTTTTTTTCGTCGCTTAACCTGCTCTACTCTGCTCTGCACGAAAAAAACGCACCTATTAATATTTTGTTTATTGATGCAGTTATATTCGAATAAATTGTGTAATTGTTAGTTGGACATTCTCATTATACCCAACAAACGTTCGCTGCGCTCGCTCTATATCCCAAAGCGGTAAACTCACTATTAGCCAAGGCGCGAACCACGATGCGTCGCCCGGTGAAATAGGAATATACCACGAGTAGTACGTAAAATACGATTGCTTTCAGTTTTCTGGAGAATGATAAGAAAATCACCGTCGAGTATTTTGTTGCTACAGGACGATTGCTTTCAGATCCACTTTACCAGAGAAAGTGTGAATTCCCTCGATGTATCGTGCTTATGTGTCGTCAATAAGCAACTCGACCACCAATATAACTGATACGTTTAAATAAAATTCGCTACGAAACTTCAAAATAGCAAGTTATATATAATTGATTCAATGATAAGATAATACATATAAAATTGAACACTTTCGCTAACAGGTGGAAATTGTGAGTCACACCGTCGTTATTGTTTGTAGTGCTGTACCTCAAAATTGATAATTCAGCATTTACGTTACCTTTTACCTGTGCAGTAGATTACCGTGCTAGGCAAAAAAGTAACTATCGCGTGTAAATAAATATTATCACGTGGTTTTGCAACGTGATTCGGAACATATATTCAGTCCTGGAAAAAACGTCGTTCAAACTATTTTATTCTTTCTTACGCTGAAATTCTTGGAGTAGTTAGAGTTCCAATGTTTTATTGGCTCCGGGAATAAGAAATTATGTGTATTCTGTCTAGAAATAGTGAAAACTTTTCAAAGAAATTAATTCAGTTGATGAAAATAGCGTAATAATCACGAATGTAAGGGATATCCTTATCCGCAATTGTGGATTATCGTCATAAAAATAGACATCCTCATCCGTCCCTATCCTCATGTTCGTATGAGGATATTTATGGGGATATTTAGATGCAGAGCATTGAACTGAACTTCACAAGAAAATATAGAACTCGTGTGAAGATATGCTAGAGAGAGAGAGGAGAGTTTAATAAACAAACACGGTTTCTGCTGATTCGTCGTCGTATCGTATCAAATGTAGTAGATTTGATAATCCTGGGTAAACTCAATCTCGTCTAAATTTAAACGGCTTTAGATTTTGTTTAAAGTCTTAAAACGCGGGAACTGTAATACATACTAGACTGTCTGTATATGGTGAGGTGGAAATAATTTTCCTTTCGATGAAAGTCATATCAGCGTCTCAGATAAATTCCCCCGAACAATATATAAAAAAGTGTCTTTCATTACGTTATAAGCAAATTATGTAATTTAATTAAAAAGTCTAATTTGACTACGCTATTTTGGTGTTTCCAGACATTTTGTATTTTATATGTATTGATTTTAGAATATGAGACCCATTAGTTTTAGTAGGTATTAGCTTTTTTTTTGTAGAGAGCAGAGTAGAGTAGATTAAGCGGCAAAAAAACGATCGAGAGCAGATAAGAGTAGCGAAGACGAAAACGGGGCATGTCTTTGCTGGGAGTGTGTCTTGGTTCAGTTTAGCATTTAAACGTCAAGTTAAATTTGAAGAGGAAACTTAAATCCAGATACAATTGGACAAATTTTAGGCAGCGAAATTACTTTGTATAATTCCACAAAACGAACATTTTATAGACAGAAAATTAGTTTTGTGCGCTTCCCAAACTGTAAACTGCCCGAAAACTTCGACACCTGCGCCGCCTGCATTTTAAAACGCAGACTACTTAACCGAATAGAATTCTTGCACTAACCTTCTATCCAGTGAAACTCAGATCAAATTGTGTGGCCTAATCCTGCTATGCATAGCTGTTAATCAAACGCGCCTATTATGAACAAGCAGACTTACTTACTTTACTTATTAGCCATGTGGTCTCCGTTGGGATATGGCTTCCGAAAGTCATCGCTTCCAATCGTCTCGGTCTTCACATCGCTGTTTCCAGTCCCGCACACCGAGGAACTTCCTACTATCTTCTCGCACTGAGTCCGCCCAGCACTCCTTAGGTCTTCCTTGCGCTCTCACACCTTTGACGGTGCAAGCAGAGACCTTTTTGGGGACTCCGTGTTCGTCCATTCTTTGTATATGACCTGCAAACTGTAGTTTTAGAATTTTCACAAATACCTCTGGTTCGTCACTGACTGACTAAGTGGTGTAAGATACTGGAGGATCATGTACTGAGGACTAGCATACCAAAGACTGAATATCTTTGCTGTCCTTTCTCAGATCCAGAGAGACCGACATCAGATATCTACAATACATTAAAGGAGAGCAGTTGAAGTCCTGTACAAGGTTCAACTACCTAGGCTCGATGGTCAACAAGGAAGCTGCCTGCGATGACGACATCAAACATCGCATCAGTGTCGGTTGGATGAAGTGGCGAGAAAACTCTGGAGTTTTCTGCGACAAGAAGAAGATGCCACGATAGCTTAAGAGCAAGTTGTACAAAACGGTCGTACATCCCGCCAAGATATACGAATGTAAAACGATTGCGACCGAGATGAAAATGCTACGCATGTCAGCAGGTGTGACTAAAAAGGATCGCATCAAAAGTACCTACATCCGAGGTAGCTTGTTTATTGAGCAACCGATCACTGAAAAGTTCGAAGATCGTCGTATGGGTTGGTATTGCCATGTTTTAATGCGCCCACCTGAGAACCCAGTCATGAAGGCACTATCAATGAATGTTCCATTTTCTGGACCCAAACCCCGAAGCAGACGGAAACACACATGGATCGATCAGATGAAGAAGCAACAATAACGCTTTAATCTCGGCGATGATACGATCCAAGACCGAACTGCCTGCAGAAGGAAGCTGAGATTATACCGCCAAAATGGGCGAAGTGCCAACACCACAGGCAGAGCGAACCCGCAGGGTGGTATGAAAGGGCAAGGAAGAAGAAGATAATACAAGAGGTAAATATAGGAATTTGGTCCTGACTGTCTATCTATCTTTGACACAAAATATTAATAGTGTTCCGCGTGTTTTCCTCGGAGAATCCTCGAATCTTGGCTTGGCTTGCCCTATGCAAGGGGACTCTTTGAGTCCTCTCTGGTTCTGCATGGCGCTGAATCCCCTTTCATCACGGATTTCGGATTAGACAAATGTCCAATCCGTGCTATTCGAAAAGGCGTTCACGCACCACCCCGGCTTCACCTTGGATGATATCCACATAGGTGCAATGTCGGAAGCAAACTTTTACAAGTATGTACTTAGGAATTCGGTAAGGTGAGCACAGCAGTAATGATGACTTGAGAGAAGGACTGCTGGTTGAGCTCTGGCGCAGGTTGAAATTGGTGCTGAAATCCAATTTATCGGGAAGAAACAAAATAAGTGCGATCAACCTATATGATATTCCGTTACTGACTTATTCATTCGGAATAGTCCCTTGGTCTGTCGCATCGTTGGCGGATATTGAACGGGGTGTACGTGTTTGAATGTCAAAATTCCGAATGTTACATGCAAAATCGTCAGTGGAGCGAATGTGTTTACCTCGTGAAATTGGAGGTAGAGGTTTGGTTGACATTGCTAATTTACACCACCAGCAAGTCCACGCACTTATTTCAGAGGCAAAGCAACATCGAGTCCTCCATATGATGCTGTCTGCAAGGCTCCACTCAACTTGAAGAATCAATCATTTGATCCTTTGAGTTTGGTGAAATCAGACCAAGAGAAGATCGACAAATGGAAGGCGAAGACAATGCCTGGTAAACACGTGAGTTGTCTTTGGCAGCCATCTGTCTATCTTCACCTGTCACCAAGTGGCTTCGGGCAACGTATTTCATAAAATCAAAATTTGCCACTTCCCCAATCACTGAACCTGAGATTTGACATCAGTTTCGAGCACTAGATAAAATTTCATATAAAATATAATAACTTTTTTTTTCCGATTGTGAAAATCAAAGATACAACTATCTAAACTTTGAAGAAATTTGAAAATCTGTTTTTCATTTGTTTTTTTTTTTTTTTTTTTGAAGTGGCATATCTGCACATCGACCTTAGCTTAACAGGCAAGAAAACCCAAAGAATTCGCCATTTTCTTTCGGGAAATAAGCTTCGAATTTTGTGTTATGATTGAGCAATGAGATGCTTGAGCTAGTTTGATAAGTTTATTTACTCGTAAATGTGACAGCAATCTTAACCGTTAAAATTTGATATTTTCGATTTGTTGGCGAATAACTATAGCAACTAGTCCAAGGTAGTTATTTCAAACCCAATTGTTGTGTTAAATCTTCTTTGCGAATAAGTTCAGGTAATATCTTTATAAACATAAAAAATAGCTTCTGGTAAGTATAGCCCACCTTTTTAGTACAATAATTTACGAAAACACTTCAGTGATGCAAAACCAATTTCCTGATATGGACTACGTCGATATGGTGTGCATCTATGGAATTACTCGAGGAAACGGGCTTGAAGCAGTTCGGGAATACAGTCGGCGGTTTCCACAGCGACAACTTCCGAATAGACGCACCTTTGAAGCATTCGTCGTATAGGAGTTAGAAGCGAGGAAGCGATTCTTAATTTATTCAACAAGGATTCAAGATTAAGTACACGAAGAGCCGCACTTCAGCTGCATTTCCCCCGAATGGTGGTACAACGATCCCTTTAATCTGATAACCGGTATGCGTACCATATGACGCAAGTTCAAGAGTTTCTGCCTACACATTTCCCGAGAAAGATCACTTTCTATCACTGGTTTCTCGAACAAATCCGGGTAGATCGTAATTTCTCAAACAGAATTTTATGTACTGATGAAGCAACGATCACGCGGAGGGGGTATTCAATACCCGCAATAACCATATCTGGACTCACACGAACCCCAACGAAATTCGACAGTCGCGATTCCAAAACGAATTTAGAATAAACGTTTGGATAGGTTTAGTGGCCGAGCAACTTATTGGTCTTTTATCCTTCTGCGACTGTTATTATTATTATTATTATATTCTAAGCAGACCACTAACGTTTGGGTCCCTTTTCGCCCCTCCCGGTCATCAGTGGCTTCCAGATGTCGACTGATAGTTGTCGACCTCTTTCTTCAATACTGAGTCCCGTGTTATTGCTAGCATTTGTTTAAGGCTGAGTTCACTCATGGCTTCCACACTTATCGTGTGCTTGCCTGTGATCCTCAACCTCGTCCTAGCCAGTGCTGGACATTCGCACACAATGTGTGCTGCCGTCTCGGCCTCCTCCAGGCATAGCCTGCAAACGTCATCTTCCCCGATTTTCATCTTGGCCAGATGAGCCTTAAAATTACCATGCCCTGTGACCAAGGCAGTTATCCAGCTTAGGGTACTCCCTTTATAACTGAGTACCTTTCTCGCTTCCCTGCCTAAAGGGCTGGTCATTGCATTCCGAGCTTGTTTGCAAGTGACTAGCTCCTGCCATCTTTGTTGATGCATGGAGTCCATCCACTCCCCAACCTTCGCTCCAATCATGCCGTTCCCCAGAGCAACTCTGGGTTCTGGGCCAATGAAAGTTGCCGCAGATCCCTGTTTTGCTAGGGCATCCGCCGCCTCATTTCCTGTTGTACCTATGTGTCCTGTTAAATTCTCCGATTACTTACTTACTGCTGGACGATATGCCAATACTCCAAAGAAGCCACATTTGGTGGCAGATGGATGTGTGTCCGTCGCACAATGCCAGAACTCCCAGGAATTTTTAGACAGTGAATTTCCCGGAATGTGGATTGGTCGATTTGGACCAGTCGCCTAGCCTCCGTGAAGTCCTGACTTGACCCCCTTAGATTTTTATTTATGGGGTAAATTAAAGAATGATATCTACAGCACACCTATTGTCTCTCGCGAACAGCTGTTACAAAGTATTCATGCAGCATGCACCAAAATGAGGGACAACCAGGAAGAAATTCTACGGGCGGTTTTGTCTGTTGCAAAAAAGATAGCGGATGTGCCTCCAACATAGAGGTGGCCAATTTCAATAACACCAAAATTAGATCGTCTGTAACGATTTGCTGACGTTGAGGTAAACCTCAAGGACGGAGATCGAGGCTGGTCGTTCAGACCTGCCGTGACACCTAAGTGCCAATATCTCTTCAGACATGACCTGAGTTGACGCGTGTTCGACACTAGCTCACCTGTTGGTAGTGTGGGCGGGGTTGTTGTAGATCACTCTACCTCGTCATCGCTACAAAGAAAACAGTTATCACGCGTCGGCGTCGGTCCGAACGCCGAAACAAACGAGTAAATCCCTCACAAGATAAAAAAAAAGCGAACTAGCCGACGAAATCCCCAACCAACCCTAGAACTAACACGTGAGCCCCCTGACGGCGATGGGGCTCCGCGCTCCCTCCCCGACCTTGGGTTGAGCCGCGCAACATTGCTCAACCCCCTTTGCGCAACTTGATGGAACTAACCGCGCCGAGAACGGAAGAGTGAAGGGCCTTCAGGGATTCAGGAAGCAGTAATTACGCGCTTATTTACAATTCATTTTTACTTTTATGTTTTTTTTCCCGAATGTATTTTATACGAAAATTTTTCAAATATCTAATTAAACAAACGCATGGAGACAACTATAGTATGGATGCATTCTGGTTTCAATTTTGAGCAAGCAGAAGAACGTATACACAAAAAAACTGCTAATCTCAAGAAAAAAAAAACACGGTTGTGAGTAACATAGATCGTTTACAATTCACCTTATTTTACATTAAATCTAACTACTTAACTAACTGTTCATTCCTAATTTTTGCCTTTTTATTTTCTTTCAATACTCAACTAACTACTTAACTAACTGTTCATTCCTAATTTTTGCCTTTCTATTTTCTTTTAGTACTCAAATTAATTGTGAATTTAATTCCCTTTTTTTCGTAGCGTTTGTGTTTGATTAGAGAAGAGTGTTTCTCTCTCATTCTCATTTCCAATTTATTTAAATTTAGTTTCAACTTTTCTTTTCATTTTAAATTTTCATAAAGATATTTTAAATAGCTCTCTCAATATTTTCGTTTGTTTTTACTATTCATTGTTAATAAAATAACATAAACCGTTTAATTGATCGCGATGATAATGTCAAAAAGAAATAACGCGTATTGGATGTGGAGAATCTCCTGTTGCACCACCGGTATGCGGTGTCTTCATGCGACCGGGTCTTTTGCGAATTCACCAAAAGAAAATTCCTGGCCGGAGGAGCTCGCATCACCATATATGCCGCCACCTAATCTCCTATATTTCGCATATCCGCATAAGCGCCACTGATTCGTTTCCGGATTATATATTACTTCGATCGTCTTCGGATATGCCGAAACGTCGGACCCGCCCAATATCTTTCTCTACCTATAATTAGACTCACATACCTGTGTGAAGCAGGGTATCGGGGTAATTTGATTTTTGGGGACAGTGGCCCGTACTGTGGCCAACGTAACCGCCGTTGATGCCCGGGCGCTAGCCGAAGTAGCCGCCGTTGGGGCCCGTGCTGTAGCCGATGTATGCTTGCTGCTATTGGTGTTTTTCCGACAGTGCGCGTCCCGCTGCCTGAATTCCGGCCGACAGATACGTCGCCCGCCTTGGAGGTTTTTTTGTTTTTGTTCTCGCTGTAACGGGCAGTGATGTTCCGATACCACCAAAGTATCAAATGAACTCATATCATCTTGCGATACTGACTCATATGAGCACCTCGAAAGTATCGATACTTACTCATATCGTTACTTTTTTTCTAACTCAGTTATCTTAATGTCAAAGTGCGAAAATATACGTGACATTTTACCAAATTTATGTGCCCAATCTAATAAAACATAATAAATATTTTTATTTATTTATTCATTTTATTTTATTTTTTGTTATTTATAATATATGTAATACTTAAACAATAAAGTCCGCTTTTGGAAGTTTTCCCAACGGACAACTGTCATGAAAATGTTCCTCCAGATCAGAATACTTCTCAGATCAAGAGGGGAACATTTTAATGACAGTTGTTCTTATAAATTTTACCGGAGGAGAAAGCATATGGAGGAGAATTCGAGAAATGTCAAATCCTGATTCGTTCGCAGGAACGCAGCTAATAACAAACATATTTCACCACTATCTATGGCAAGCGGCTGCGCAACGGACGACTACGAGCGACGACCGACAAGTAGAAGATGGGGTAGGGCGGCGCGGTGGCGACCATAGACCAGGCATCATAGCAACATGCTCGCCAAAATGCATTTCAGAAAATAAATTACTTTTGATTCGATACAAGTACTTGGCTTCCGATACCGAATAAGTATCTAGAAAAGTGATTCGATGCTAAAAGTACTCGGTATCGAAACAAAATATCGAGTATTTTACTCGTATTTATTTGTATAGGATCATCACTGAGCAGGCGGCGTTCCTGCCGGCCGAAATTGTGCGTGATGAAATGAAACGATTTCATTAGTCCCAGTCACGTGAATTCAGTTGTATAAGGCACCTACCTGTGGTGTCCTTCACCCTAATTTTCGGGTTGTGTTTGCTGGTGTGCTCCAGGGTGACTCGCTCCTCCGCGATGGATTTGACTTTTCACCTGTCAATTGATAATTCGACCTTCCCAATTTCCATTAGAATTCCGAAGGTCAAATTATCAAATGTCATGGTCAAAAGTCCAATATGTAGCCGCGAATCACACCTAGATGGCGTTCAATTATATTTCCAATGGCTGCGCTCATAAAACATCAGCGCTATGTGAGCACTGACTGATGTGTTTTATGAACGCCGCCATTGGTCGGGTTGCTCTGGTACAGTCAGTTGCAAGTGCCGCGGTGAGTATCTTCGCCAGGTACACTTGCAACTGTGTGTACCCCCGGCGCGACCGACATCAATTTTCATTGCGCTCATTACGCATCGGGGCAACCGGTAGCGCAATGTGTTGAGGCATGAGTCTCATGTTTGACTACCGGCGTTTCGGGTTCGAATCCCGTCCACGACGACGTTCGTGGCCATGGATGTGCAGGAGGTGCATGCTGGCAACTGCACTCTCCGAAATCAATTTATGCCAACGAAACGTCAACTGGGCCACATGGAACAGTTGACGCGCTCTGCCCCGCAAGGGGTTAGGGCAATTGAGTTATTACTCAGGGATATGCCGATGACCTGGTCATAACTGTTAGAGGAAAGTTTGAAGAAGTCCTAACGGAAATTCTTCAATCGGCATTAAACACAGTACAAAAATGGTGCAATGACAACGGCCTTCGAGTCAATCCGGCTAAGGCAGTTGTTGTCCCCTTTTCGAAGAAAAGAAATCCCAGACAAATGAGATGTCCTACAATATACAACTCTCCAGTGCTCCTGGCGGATTCCGCCAAATACCTCGGTGTTACTCTAGACAGGAAATTACTCTGGTCGGAACACCTACAGACAATATCGGACAAAGCCATTAAGGCCCTATGGGTTTGTAGGCAGTTTGCGGGTAAGACTTGGGGAACAAGCCCTCGCATAATCCTTTGGATCTATAAGGCGATTGTCAGACCAATTGTTGAATATGGAGCTGTTGTTTGGTGGAAAAAATCAACCACCAAAGATGGCAAAACCAAACTGGGTAAGATTCAGAGACTAGCATGTCTCACAGCCACGGGGGCTATCCGCAGCTGCCCGACTGTAGCTCTTGAAGCGCTACTCGACCTTCCGCCGCTTCACATTCATATAAAGGCGGAGGCAAAAATAGCAGTAGCAAGACTAAAAGCTTGCCAGAATTTCCTCAAACTAAACCCTGAGCAGACCAACTGGGTAAATGAGGACCATGTACTCAGTATGCCATCAGACCATTTGGCTAGGGAGCTTTGCTTTAAAATTCCATTCTCAACCGAAATATGGAGCAGAGAGGATTGGAATCTGAAGCTCGACACTCTCCCCTCAAACGTTGTTACGTGGTACACAGATGGATCTAAAACCGAAGATGGTACAGGGGCGGGCGTCGTAGGTCCGTCTCACAAGATATCCATTCCAATGGGAAAGTACGCCACGGTATTTCAGGCGGAAGTTCACGCAATCGAGACTTGTGCGAACACATGCTTAGCAGCTGGATACCAAGGCAGGAATATTGCAATCTTCACTGACAGCCAGGCGGCGATCAAAGCACTAAGTAACTTCTCCGTCTCGTCGAAAGTGGTGCTTAGTGGTCGTGAAGCCCTGCAGAGATTAGGCTCCGTAAATAAGGTTACCATTTACTGGGTCCCCGGACACGCTGGTATCCCAGGAAACGAAACAGCGGACGAGTTGGCCAGGGGAGCATCTGCAACCCCACTCGTCGGTCCGGAGCCATACTGTGGAATTCCCTTGTGTAGTGCAAGACGGCACATCAGGGAATGGGAACACTCAGTAACCATCGCGCACTGGGATAATACCCCTGGTCTTAGACAGGCCAAGCTGTTTATAGCTGGCCACTCACGCAACCGTACCCACGAACTGCTGAGACTACGCAGAAACCGGGTTAGAACTATTTGTGGGCTCCTTACGGGTCACTTTACCCTGAGGGGTCATCTGCATAGAATGGGAATTGTCTCTGACCCAAGCTGTCGCTTCTGTGAGAGCGAAGATGAGACTTCCCAGCACATTCTCTGTGACTGTGATGCACTTCATCTCCGACGCTTGAAGTGCTTCGGCGATGCATTCCCTGAAGCGGAAACGATTCCCTCACTAACATTCGAACAGCTGAGCAGATTTGTTGGGATGATTGGTCTCGAGAATTAGTCAGATCACTAATCTGCGTAGACTTCAGGGTGTAGCACAATAGACTTCCGGGTCGCAGTGCTTGTTGGCCCTCTGGGACAACTGCCCTCCATCTAATCTAATCTAATCTATTACACATCTATCATTACTTTTTTATTTTGTAAAAGTTTTGTTATTAAAAAGGAAAACTTCGTATATTATGAAAATATTATTTCACTGTTAAGACGTAGTTTAAGTAAATTTGATCATCTGAAGGCCATATTTTTTTACCTTCAATGCGAATTATTTTAAAATTTTCAAATTCAAATTTATCAGAAAAATAATACCTGTGGAAAGCCAACACATTAGGGCAAGATTTGTCAAATTTGCAGATATGCCACCGTTACAACATTCTCATTTGAATTTTCGATGAAAAAAATATTTTTAGATTTCTTCAAAGTTTGGATAGTTGTATCTTTGAAGTAACGTTATAAAAAAAATAAGTTCTTGAGCTCTGTTTCTTGAGAATGAGACTGATCGTTCGAAGCTGGTTTTAATATAAACATATTTGTAAATTTAATGTACTTTATAAAAGATAAAGGTTACTTTTTCTGTAGAACACTTCGTAACGGAGATATTGTGCGTTAAGATAATTTCTCGTACGATAATTTCCCGAAAATGGTTTTTTTACGATATTGATTTTCTATCATTTGTTTACTATCATTAACCCATTTCTGATGACTTCCCTCGTGAGATGAATACTTTTCCCAATATTTGCCAATATTGATGACGAAAACGAGGAAAAAAAACCCCATTTAAATAAAAAATCAAATTTTAGGACAGCTGTATTTTTAGAAATGTGGACGTAGGAGGCGGATTTTAATATGAAAGTTTTAGCAAATTTAATATACTTTCATAAAGATAAGGGCGACTTTTTCTCCAGGATACATACTTCAGGAGATAGTTAGCGATGTTTTCACATATGTCTTCTATGCAGTCAATTTTTTTGACAATTTTGCATTGCCGATTTCTAAGTTACTAACAAACTGAGGGGCATCCCATGATACAAGGAATACAAGATAAGGCATTCCCGTGTTTCATTTTCGTATTTTTCTGCGCATCACGCCAATGACGTAGGTATTCAGAGAGCCTTCCTTGTATCATGACTCTCAGCATTGCAATCCTCGCGACAGTGTCGCTTCGATTGTTGAGGAAGCAGCACGCGTACGGCGAAGGACGCGCATGGTGCAGGCCGAGCATGGTGCAGCGGTCTCCGCTTGAGATGATTGCGATATAAACTCAGAAGGAAATTCGCTTCTCAAATAACACACATATCAAGCAAAGCCCACACAAGAGACCGCTGCATCGTGTCCATGCTGCACCCTCAACAAGCGAAGCGATACTGTCGTGAGGATTGCAATGCTGGCTCTGCTTGACATGTTTTTTCAATTTCGCCAATGACGTAGGTATTCAGAGAGCCGGCATGCTCAATTCCATATCTTGTATTCCTTGTATCATGGGGGTATCCCATTTTCTCAAATCCTTTATGACTTTTCTCGTGGGATGACCACTTTGCCAGATATTGGCCAAAAATATCACGGAAATAATCACACATTGGGAGAGAACATTTCCAATTTTGGAAAAGTTTTTTTCGGAAACTTTTGGACATACAAAGCTTATTTTGGTATGGAAGTTTAGTAAATTTAATGAGCTTTAAAAATGTAACAGTGACGTTTTACTTACGACGTACTCGTATACTTCGGGAGATATTAAGTAAAACCCGAAAAAGTGCATAAAAAACTTTGACAAGGCGACCGGAAAAATTATCATTTCGTCATTTTGGTCTAAATAGGGTTTCATGGTCAAAATTTGTGTTGGCAAACCTCAAATTCGTTTTTAGAACCCCAAATACCATTAAACTTCTTTTTTGTCAAAACAATAACAATAGTTATGTTAAAACCACCCAAAGGTTAGCAAAATAATGTTATTTTTGTTAATAAAAAATTTTTCCAGCCGAATTTTCGTTGGTAAACCCCGATTCGTGTTCTGCACCCAAAAAGCATAAAGGTACAAAAAAAGTACTGCAAAAATTTCCAGTATTCGAATTCCCGCCACTGTATGTGTCCTTGAGCTAGGTCAAGAAGAACAACAGAACAGCTGACATTTGAGCGGTATACTCCTAAGATGTTGGAAACAAAGTCGCCGACACAATGCATATAAGACTCATCAAAGTCGTAGGTAGCTTTTTGCGGAGGGAGGGGATATGTCATCGGCACTACATTTTTTTTTTCAATATCCGCTCGGTGCTGGATGTGAACCCTTTATCTCTCGAGTGAAAATCAACCCTCTACACATAGGCTTACCACAACTGCCCTCTAAGAAGGAACTTAAGTAAATATCAAAACCATATAACAATGAGTTGCTTTATTTTCGAAGCATTCAACGAAAACGAGTGGCTGATGAAATTCTCGATTAGTACCATCAACTGATTCAGCCGAAAGTTTTTAAATTCTTCATGACTGAAGTTAAAAAAGCTCACGTCAGATAAGACAGGAATTGAGCAGGAATGAAATTCGTCGTGGAGAAGCAGTAGGGACAACAAAATTTATCGTCATTTTGTAATACGAAAATACATATGTAAGTGACATTCAGTTTGGAACTTATCATGAGATCATTGTAAATAGGTCCCACTATCATATGGTCAGCTCAGCACTAAGTTGAAAGACCCGGCTCCCCCATATGCGCAGATAATGCATATGTGAGAGAGAATGTCATTATATAGGGGCGCGAAATCGCCTACTTAATTAAATATTGCGTTACATTTTTAAATTATGAAGTATTCCCAGAGTAAGGCATAGAAAGGCTTCGGTTTTTCGTCTTGCGACTAATTGTACCACGCGCCTTTTTGATAGATCATTTCGGCTTCGGTAAGTCAGAGAAAATTTATATTAAAAAATATAAAATACAGTGGCCCCCGCTTAATGTGATAGCATTTGTCCCAAGCTTAATTTATAACAATAACTGGTTAAAACAAAATCGAGTTGTAAGTAATGAAAGTTTATTCATCCATCCAAAACAAACATAAAAAACAAGATCGAAAACTTTTGGCATTCAGCAAAGTAATTTTCAACATACATAACTTGTATTTATTTTACTTTTAGAATTTATTGAAAAACGTCAGTAATTGACGTTTGTTTAGCACAGTCAAATAAATTTTTAATGGTTAAGTTCATAACACACAGCGGAATCGCAACATGCTGTGGCAACAGTATCGAAGCAGCATTGCAACACGTTGTTGTGTTCTGAACTGCACTCGCATCTAGTCATCCATCAATTGTCAAATTTCCAGTTCAAAACTGACTACTGACGAAAAATCGTATGAATATGACAACGCAAGTGTCATTTCAGGATTGTGATCATATGCTGGTCCTAGCCAGCGGAGAAATTTTTGTGATGGAAAAAATGACATTTTTCACAGCATGTTGCGTCTATCAAAAACTCAGTGGAGAGAGTTCATAAAACAAATTGGCAACAGTATGCCAACTGTTGTGTGATATGAACTTAGCCAATGTACTGCTCCTACCTGTAATTTAACGAAAGACGTCAGTATGATGTTTTGTTTTATTTAAATTCGTAAATACATTTTTATTGTACCTGTAATGCCATGAAAAATCATCGGCTCATGACATAACCCCTGCAGGTGTCATTTCTAAACTGTCAGCAAATGCTGGTCCCAGCCATCGGAGAAATTTTTGTGATGGAAAAAATGACATTTGGTGCAGCATATTGAGTCCATCAGAAAGTGGATAAATTCATAAAACAAATTGGCAACAGTATGCCAACCGTTGCGTGTTAGAATCTCAGCCGATAAGTGAGAGTGCTGATTGGAAACTTTTTGTCCAAATGTGAGTAAGCCAGTGAGCAAAGGTCGAAAGCTATAACATTATCAGGACTTTTAATTACAATAACCGATGTAAATTTCTATGAGATAAGGACGTCCGGTTTGTTCTGGGGAATTTTAAAAATATAAAACGGGTTATAATATTATCCGCGATTACAATAAACAAAGACCACTGTAGTCGAAAAATTCTAAAAATGTTCGGCGCCCACTGTGGAGTCAGTATGATTTTATTTAGTCAATGAACTAGTTGAAAAATTCTGAAAAATTTGGCGCCCAATGTGAGGTCTGTGTGATTTTATTTGGTCAATGAACTAGTACAAGATAAAATCACACTGACCCCACATTAGGCGTTGATTTTGAGGCTTCTTCGATAATTTTTCGGCTATTTTTATTTTCTACCTTAAATTGTCCCTGACTTATGATTGGAAAAAGCCTCGATTAAGTCTAAAAGCTTGCCGAAGGTAGGAAGGGTATCATACCGCGTGAAGGGTATCATACCTTCGATGTGAACCATAAGTCACATCGAAGGTATGATACCCAAGACAAAAACAAAACAATACAAAAACTTGCTTTTGGAACGGTCGTTCCTATATGATAGAGTAGTTCGATTTCAACCAAATTCGGAAATGTGATTTGACTGATACTATGGATTAGTGTGAAATTTGGGAAAGATATCTTTAGAAATAAAAAGTTTTTCTTACAAAGACGAGTTTTTGGACCGTTCGTTCCTATGGCAGTTATATGACGTAGTGGTGTGATTCCGTTGGTTCCGGCATATTTACAGCGTGCAATAGAAAGAATTCTTTGTACAAAATTTCAGCTCGATAGCTTTAAAACTGAGGAACTAGTTTACATAGAACCAGACAGACAGACGGACAGAGCTTAATCGACTCGTCTCATCATACTGACTATAGAATATATATATAGTTTATATGGTCGGAGATTCTTCCTTCTGTGCGTTGCAAAATTCATGACAAAGTTAATATACCCTATCACATCCGTGAAGGGTATAAAAATCGGTTTATACGTCTTGTGACTAAGGAAACCGTATATATTAGCGATTGTACTATATAAGAACTCATGAGGAGGGGGGGGGGGGGATTTATTCCCCTGATCACCCCTCTATCTACGTCACTGAGACTCATCGTAATAGCTCATTAGCTGTCATCAGCAAAAACGATATGTCCGGAATCATTTAAATAATTTCCAGCCCTGTTTGGTAGATCCACAAAAATAAAAAAGAGCTACACCCTTGCACCCACAGGGTTGTAAAATCGTGACAACAAGTAGCTGGTTCACAAAAGGTGGCATATACGAGTATATCATAGCCACGAGTAACGCTGATTTACCCTCATTCACACGCTCACGTAGCGACAATAAAATGCGGAAATGGAATTTAAATCAACATTGCCCGGGGTATATTTGAATGCAAAATATACATATGGTTAGTGCCGGGCGTGGAGGTTTTACCGACAAAAAATTGAAAATCATTTACATAAATTTGATGGGGAGAATTCAATAATGAAGGTATGAATATCTATTTGTTCGCTAGTATTTTAAACTTGTTAATTGCCTTAATCCCTCCAGGGGCTTAAGCTCAACATCTCTATCATAGTAATGGCTGCGGCCGTAAGGGTGCGGTTATGTTGGAACCTCGACAAATGAAAAGAGCAGCGCTGACAGTGAAGCAAAGGAAATGGATTCGTGTTTTTACATAGAGCTGTTTTTGTTGGAGCAGCGATAAACGTTTAGAGCGTTGCTGAGAGCAGTTCTTATCATAGGTCGGAAAAAAAGAGAGAGCAAATGCGTTGTTCCAACATAGCTCTATGTAAAAGCACGAATCCATTTCCATCGCTTCACTATCAGCGTTGCGTTTATCGTTTGTCGAAGCTCCAACATAACCGCACCCTAAAACACAAGCGCTTCTACTTAGCAATTTGTTCTAGAAAGGAATGCCTTAAGCTGATTCTTCTCACTTTTAGTCAACATTATATTTTAACGCGCGATTTGTGTTGTTGATTTTTTTTTTTAAACTGTTCGCGACTTGGGTCCGCTGCGGAAACCAGTTATAACATAAAGTGCCCACGGATTGCGTGATGTTTCCGTTCTGCGATGAATGCTCGCCAGTCCCAAATACCAAACTGAACATTGCATTTGACAAATGAGACAGCATGTCGTTTTTAAAAACACCAAACTAATTACAATGTGCCGTTCAGCAATTGAGAAGCGCTGTACTAAGCGCTTGAGTTTTAGGAACGCAGCCAATGCCTTGTTGACATTTCGGTAGCATATTCATTTATGATGCAGTTGCTGGCATACATACCTCCTAATTATACCCTTCACGGATGTGATAGGGTATATTAACTTTGGCATTAAGTTTGCAACGCAGAGAAGGAAGCATCTACGACCATATAAACTATATATATTCTTGGTCGGTATGATGAGGCGAGTCGATTAAGCTTTGTTCGTCTATCCGTCTGTCTGTCCGGTTCTATGCAAACTAGTCCCTCAGTTTTAAAGCTATCGAGCTGAAATTTTGTACAAAGCTTTCTTTCTATTGCACGCTGTAAATATGTCGAAACCCACGGGATCGGACCACTACGTCATATAACTGCCATAGGAACGACCGGTCCAAAAATTCGTTTTTGTAAGAAAAACTTTTTTATTTCTAAAGATATCTTTTTCAAATTTCACATTAATCAATGGTATATTTACCCAAGTCACATTCTCGAATTTGGTTGAAATTGGATTACTCTATCATATAGCTGTCATAGGAACGACAGTTCTAAAAGCAAGTTTTTGTTAGAAAAACTTTTTTATTTCTGAAGATATGTTTACCAAATTTCATATTATTCAATCGTATTGACTGCCAAACCACTTTCCTAAATTTAGTTAAAATCGGCCCAATATTTCATATACCTCTCATAGGAACAGTGAAATCGGAACAAGTTTGACCACTATGTACTATAATTTCAAAGTTGCAAATGCACCATAAGTCACAAAGAAGGTATGATAACCTTCACGCTTCTCGTGAAGGGTATCATACCTTCGGCTTGCTTGTTTTAGATTCAGACTGGAACTTTTACCACGATGGCTTCTGTTTCGTGCGTTAACCCCAGCCTCGAACTTTTCGATCGATGGGCTGTATGGTAAGAGCAACTGATGATCGATAGCTATAATATATTGACAGAATGTGAGTTATTTTCGGGCTATATAAATAGTCTTCGTATTAATCCACCTAACTAAATACTTGACCGTTTTTGAAAATAATTTATGTTCATTTATTTCGCGCAACACTATAAACTGTATGTATGTATTATAGTAGAAGCTCTAAAATTAACCACCTCTCCAAGTTGACCATTTTAGTGCCGCCCTTTCAGCTTGGGTGGTTTTAATAGAAATATGTTTCTGTACGTTGACCACCTCCATACCTCCTAGTAAGTTGACAACCAATTTAAGCCCCAAGTCTTTTTTTTGTCCCTATAAGTTGACAAAAAAAAATATTGAGGGACTTTCAAACATCTGTTTGAATAATAAAATGCCAGGTAGCCTCTCAAGTATGCTTTATTATATGTGTAGATACATGTATTTCGGGAGCGACTTACTCCTTTCATCAGTATTTAGCTTACTTAAGTTGGGGCCTTTTTACCCATCTGGTGGGCACTGCGACCATGGAGAGGTCTATTGTGCCATAGCTCATATTATTGCAAAAGACTCTCCACCATTTTTACGGATGGTATTATGTCTTTTACGGGGACTTCCCTGATAACTGCAGGGCTGACCGTGGCTTGTCCCAGAAACTTAAACCTAGCCCGCGCGATTGCCGGGCATTCGCACAAGGTGTGCGTAGTGGTTTCATCTTCCTCCATACACAGGCGACATTCAGTTTCGCTAGACAGGCCCATTATATTTTGACAATCGTTTAAAGTTAATATTTCAACTAAAGCAGCAGCTATTGTGCCATAGCTCATATTATTGCAAAAGACTCTCCACCATTTTTACGGATGGTGTTATGTTTTTTACGGGGGCTTCCCTGATAACTGCAGGGCTGACCGTGGCTTGTCCCAGAAACTTAAACCTAGCCCGCGCGATTGCCGGGCATTCGCACAAGGTGTGCGTAGTGGTTTCATCTTCCTCCATACACAGGCGACATTCAGTTTCGCTAGACAGGCCCATTATATTTTGACAATCGTTTAAAGTTAATATTTCAACTAAAGCAGCAGCTACGTATGTATGTATCTGAAAATAAAATTGGTTAGTGGTATATGATTGACGCTTTCGTCGATCAAAAGCGCCGCACGTGGACAATCAACTAATCTATCATAAATCAACTTACCCGATGTAACGTTGAAACCGCGAACTCGGCCCTGAGCCACCCATGGTTCCTGAATGAGCGTGAGTGTGATCTGTTTTCCGACGAACAACCTGCACAGAGTGGCTGAAGCTCCTTTTGCGTGGTGCATGTTTGCCGGAAGTACCTTAATGGCACTCATTGCCTTGCCGAGGCCTGGTGTTTCCATCACTCTTCCGCAGTGGTTTATTATGGCGAGAACGACTATACGATAGCTAGTACGAAAGCCAGTCAAGCTTCTCGAATAATTTAAGGCACCAGAGCTACTTCCAGTCCTGAGCAGAGACTTAGTTATGGTGTTCGATACGGGGAACTGAACCATAGTTGTTGAGGCCCGACTGGTACATGGTACTCCCGGGCATTTTACAGCCCCGGACAGAGCCTTGGCTGCGACGTAGGGTACTGAGATGTGAGCCTCCGGTTGGGTCGTTGTTGAGGCCCCGCTGATTGATGGTCCTACTGCACCGGAGGACTTCGCATCCGACTTATCGAGAGCCACGTCGATAACGATTGCATCTCCCTCGGGTGACACATTGTCCACTGCAAGGACTAAGTGTAAGGACTGATTGAATACCATTGATTCTCTATGTAGAATTCTCCAACGGTCAGTTTGTAGGCGATCTTGGGAACCTATGGACCCAATGATCCTGCCAGGCTCCAAAAAACTACTACTAGGGAAATACCCACGGATGACATAGGGGCAGGGGAAGTATTTTTCTTCAAGAATACAGATGATAGAGAAAGGACATTTGGATTTTATATGCCCAAAGTACTTACGGACCCAATCGGAAACAATTAAAATCTACATATTTGAAATTTCTTCCACCAGACGCCTCCTCGATTTTGCAACCGTTAACTCAAGCCGTGCTCAAATGAAAGCAAATGGCGTGAAACCATCTGACAAAATGAATGCATTATTGTGAATAGTGCATGGTATCTGAAAAATATATACGAGTACGAATTTTTCCAAAAAAGTAGAATTTGTATAATCAATAAAAATCTTTCAACATATTCAGAACTCGACATGGAAAGCATTTGTGAATAAATTGTATCGGACAGTTTGCAGGGGAAGATGCGATTCGTGAATAAATAAAGGAGGCGGTGGGATACCACGAATCGGGGATATTCAGAAATATCTGCTCAGTACTTTTGCAAAAAGTAGTACGTGTGTCGTCAGATTTAACAAGTTTTTTCGCCTTTTCGTTTAAATTAAGCACCTCTCTATGTTGATCGAAACTTGCTCGCCCTTAAGTGGTCAACTTATGGAGGTTCCATTGTATATATTTCAGTCGCTATTTAAAAATAATGTAAGATTTTCTTCTTATCCTTATTACAGACATGGGAGCCAAGAAGCCGCTTATCAATTCAACTAAACCTGCAAAACCGATCGGCAAAACCATAAATAAATCCCGAGCTCATGATGGTGGACTCACTGCCAAAACAGGAAACACTAAAGTCACTGTCACAAGGGATCGAACAAGCACACCGGTTAAATCGCTTGAAAAATCCACACAGAATAGAAAGGATAAAGATGCTAGTGCCAAACAAACAAGCTCCATACCGAAAACAGTGGGCCTAACCAAATTGCAGGCAAAAAGATCTTCATCTTATTCGTCCCCAGCTCGTAGCCCGTCGCCAAAGAAAATTATTAATCGATCGAAAAACGTCGAAGATAAATCAAAAGCTATCAGTAAGGTAATCAAAAGTTTAGATATAAAAATTAGCGGATTTAGGAACATTGCTGCCCATGAACCGAAGGTCGAGTGTAAAGCATCCATTTCTGAAATTGTTAAGACAAAGTCGAGAGCAGCTTCAGCTAAAATTAGTCCAGGTCCTTTCGGTAAGCTTATGAAGAGAAGTGAAGATGACTCCGTCGTTTCGCAAAAAGTTAACACTTTGGTAGACACAACGTCAGCTGTTAAGCTAGACTTTATGGATACCAAGGATACAAAAAATCTAGTAGCGAATCAAAAGAAGAAAATCGAAAAGAAGCAAAATAAAGGAAAAGATGTAAAAGAAACTCTGCTTACTAATCACAGCGTTGATAATGGCAATAAAAAGCAATCCGAAAAAGCAAATACAGTTGACCGTGATTTTGAAAACGTGAAATTTTCTGATGAAAAACTGCAAAAATCAATGGATAACAATGAGCTAGTAGGTGAGTCGATACTAATCGACGAACATGAGCGGCCAAGTGATGAAAAATCTCATAAATGGGATTTAGGTAAGAGCGAAGCAGTAATCTTAAAGAAAAACCCCACAAAGAAACCTTGCAGATTCAATGCAAATACAAAGAAAGCCCCTGGAAAGAAGGGTACATTGGTGAAAAAAGTACAAAATGAAGTACAAGCTTCAAACGAAGAATCTCATAAAAATGAAAAGTGTGAGGCCGCAGAACAAACGAAATCATTAGCTAGGGATCTTATCACTGATCAGGACAGGAAGGAAGATGTGCAGCACCATTCATCTAAACCCATATCCTCAACTATCGCCCCAAATTCTTCCAATAATAAAGACCAACATAACTCTACCAAAAAGGACTCAAGTCAAGGTTCAAAGAAAACTAGTTTGAAGAAATCAAACGTAATCTCCACTTCCAAACCAAAATCCTTGAAAACAACTGAAATCGCAGAAGCGGATGATCATCCAAAGAAAACCAACGATTTAGGTAAAGCCTGTGGAACTAAGCAAATTAAAAGCAATGAAGAGTTGTCTAAAGGCAGTACAAAGCCTGCTTTGACGGAAGCGGAAAAATCGAGTGAAGAGAAAGCTACTCTTAATAAGGAAGCGGAAGAAATTATAGGAAAACAAAGTATGCAAAAAGAATTTTCAAAGACTTGTTGCTTAACTACTCTGCAATCACCAGAAGTTGAAATGAAAACCGAGTTAAAGATGGAAGAGGTCACTAAAAAAACTCAATCGATTCAAGAAGGAGATACCGCGAAAGGACCAAAGTCTGTTGCTCAGGCGGGCCATAGGAAAAGTCCAATTAAAACAGATAATAAGGCGCAATTGGTTCGGGAACGTCTTCAGAAAAAATACATGGGAAACAAAACGACAACATTCAAAGCATTCAAAGCGAAAAAACAAACTGGATCTTCGAAGAAGGGTTCTATGTCGCCGTCTAAGTCGCCAAAACGAGAGCAACCACGGAGTCCCAGCAAGAAGTCCGTAATGAAAGGAGATGATATCTATGACTTCAATTCAGAATCCGAGAGTGAGGATAACATCAAAATGAATCTTATTATTGAAACATCTATGCTTTCAAAACTATCGAAATTGGCTAAATCCAAAGAACGGGATAAGAAGAATGAAGAGGCAACAAACAAACAGCAGAAGCTAGGGGGAAAAGCGGAAAACGGCGAGTTTGATGTAAATCCTAAATTGGCTGCCGGCCAAAAAGACGATAAAAAATTGGAAGAAATACCTGAAAAGATAATTCAAAAAAATCCAACAAAGGATATTGAGTCTGAAAAAAAGGAGATTGAAGAGGAGCTTAAGGATAAAAAAGAAGTCATAGATAACAAAAAAGGAAAAGAACCCCCTCGAAAACGGAAGTCGGATACGAAAGTAAGCCTGAACAAAACCAAAGAGAAAGTGAAGAACAAAGATAAAGACTTTTCGGATGAAGATGACAGACCGCTTCAAGAAACGAAAAAGTTGCTCGATGATGCGAAACAGGTTGACTTAGACGCAGACGAACTGATGAAAACAGTTGCCTCCCATGCGGGGGATGGTGTAAAAAAGGATTTGAAGAAAACTCCTAAACAGTCAAATGTTTCAAAATCGAAACCTCCCAAGAAAGCTCCAATAGTTAAACGAAAAGCGCGCAGTGAATCATCCAATAGTGATGATAGCGAGAACGATGAAAGTGACGAGACATCGTCGTCCGAAAGTTGCCATGTCTTTGGACCCAAGCGCCATCGTATGGCTTCCCTTAATGCTCTCGCAAAGGTTCAATGTTTGTACGAAAATGAGTCACGAACAGCCCACGAGCTGGGCCTATCAAAAAGTTCACAAGCGCCAAAAATACGAATAATTGCCTCGGGTACAAGTTCCGATGAAGATGAAAATGCAGCGAAAAAATTAAAGAAAGATGAATCTAAAGAAGAGCCCATTAAGGAGGAAGAGGAAGAAGAAAGTTCGGCACCTGAAGAGGAAAATAAGCGAGAGTTACGCAATGCTCCCGGCCTACGTGGAATGGGAAAACATTGGGATTTCAACGATGCTTCAAGTTTTGAGAGCGGCCACGAAAGTGATGCAACTTTTTGCCATAGCGATGAAAAACCCAAGTCGAAAAAGAGAAAGATAGTAAAACCTAAGCCGATTGTAAAGGTTAAAGAGAAATCGGATCCTACGAAGAGCAAAAGAGCAGCAGCTCAAAAATCTGTTAAAAAGAAGCCCCGGGCTCAGTCTCCCAAGAATTTATCGGAATCTAGTAGTGAGGAAGAAAATGAAAAGAATCAACAGAGAAAGCGAAAACGCGAGGACACTCCCGAAATTAAACTTAATGTTACTTCGAAGCGTATGGCAAGTCTTAATGCCAGTGCAATAGTAGCTGCGACATATGAAGTGGAACGCCACTTAGATCGCAATTTAGACTCCGATTGTAGCAGCTTTGAAAGCATCCCGGATGACGTAAAGTCTGAATCGCCAAAGAAGAAAGATAAAGACACGCCCGTCAACGCGGATCTAGTGGAAGAAACGCCCAAGGAGAATGATAGTCGACCTACGTCAACTAGTGTCGTGATAGTACAGGACACTGATGTTACAATCACGGGTGTGTACGTGAATTCTTCGACCGGTTCTAGCCAGGAGGCTTATTGTAAAATGCAGTATCGGGTGCAGTCAAGTGTAACGGAAGAACGAGTACTTCGACCTAGTTCTATAGATCCGCCAAAATCGTATACACCGTTAACTGCCTTGTCTAGTATGAGACCACCTGGTACAGACGGGGGTCAAGCAATATCGCCGGAAGGTATGTGCATAAAATTTCTGATTTCGAATAACACGACCGAAATGTAACTCAACTTTCATTTCAGATCTTTCTCCCTCGCAGCCACAGCAAACATTCCAGCCGACGATAGTTTGTCGCGGTGACCAACCTCCGACTTCTGCTGAAGCTCGACACCAACACACGCCACCAAATGCACATATCTATGCACAACATCATCACCATCACTCGCAGCCGCCACCACATCCACTTCCTGGTCAAGAGCAAATGCATCACATGCATCATCAACAATCACCACCCAAGTATCATCACATGTATCATCACCATCATCAACAACCGCCTTTGGCTCAGCCTAGGTGTGAATCGCCACTACGCTATCCACCAGGAGCATATCAAAATGTTCAACCGCCGATGCCACCACCACCAAATACTATATCAATATCAGGCGGAGGGTCCAGTGCATTTTGTGCACCATCGATGCAACAACCTCATCACGATTCAAGCGGTGAGTAGTGATTTAATCACAGTTTCATTTAACACGACGACGACTCAATTATTTTGAATTGGAAATTTTAAAATCCACAAATTAAATGCCACAGAGCAAAACATCTTGTAGACGAAACACTAACCATTATTAGGGTTTTGTAGTAAAAACGAGACCCTTATGAAATCGGTCAAACGTCCGTCTGTCTATGAAATATCTGACGAACCGCTGAAGCTACATACATGAAATTCGGTGGAAATATGTAGAAGTGTAATTCTCTGGAGAATTTCCTCTGAAATAATAATTATTTCTTCCCAGACACAGACGTAACGTATGTTGCCCAGATTACGTTCAGTGGTACGAACGAAAGGAATTTCATTTCATGGACACTGCGCGTGGGCATGTGTTTTGGCTAGACACTGTACTCGCTTTCTTACTCAAATACACATCGCAGATGCAGCCGCATACTCCTAAAAGTTGATTTTGTTCATTATCCGGTCCATGATATTGTGGAGAGCAGTGGGAATTTCAGGCTTCTTTAATAATTGTTCGTTCTTCACTGGGTGTAGTCGCTCTTCTTGTACACCCCCTTCATGTTTTTTCCGTAGTTGAACTGATTAAAAAAAATACACCACCGACCTACTTTTTCCAATTTTTTGGGCAGTATCCCAATACGTTAGTCCGAACTCTTTACAGGCAACTATCTAGAATTTTTCTTCCGGTGTCAAAACCGTTCCTCGACTCGTTGTTTGCAAGATCCTTTAAAATGCACCACTAATGACAAAAATCAGTGCAGAGACTGCACTTTTTTATCAAAATCGTATTATAACAATCGTATAATCGCAGGATGAATAGTATTAACTTCGTGAAAAAAGTAATAAAAAAAAATATTTATTACAAATTTGAACAAATAATTGTAATTGTGATAATTATTTTATTTCTGGGAAATGATTATGTTAAACAATAATTATTATTTTGAAAATTGAAAAACGAATAAAAATAATATAATAATTATTGATTTGAATAATTTTGTCCAACCTCTAGATATCTCATTAAAAAAGGCTAATAATAGTATATTTCTATGGTGGCAGTAAGCACACTCCTGCACCCCTTAAGCACATCTCAAGTCAAAAATATTGATGGCCAACGGTAATCAACACTATAGGTAATAATATCTCTAAGTTTCGTTACAATCAATTAACAATAGATTAATTTAAAGTTAAGCATTTTGACACTATCCATACAAAAATACACCTGCTGGCCTCACGTGCGAGTACTACTTGCATGTTGTTTTTCGTAGTGCGAATTGCAGTTATTTATTTGATCATTTTTGAAAAGGCAAAGATTGCTGGTAGAGGAGGAGGGGGTAGGCTGGTAGCTGTCTCTACTTTCTGTAATAATTATATTGTAGAATAATTAATAATTATTATTCACACTATTTTCATTTTTTTTTATGTAAGCTTGCAATTTGCAGTGTCGTCCATGAATGGTTAAACATCTCGAAGTTTAGGACAGTATACATCTCTCTCTCTCTAATTGCCTTGACCCCTCCAGGGGATGGGCGCGTCAACATCTCTAGCATTTCTATGCCTTGTTGACGTTTCAATAGCATATCTACTTTTCGGAAGTGAAGTTGCTAGCATGCACCTCCTATCCGCGCCGTCTTTATACTGACAAGCTCGGAGCACTGTGAGAGTTCTATTAGTACTCACAGGCAGTTTTTTGATCGCGCCGAGATTTGATCTCCGAGCTCTAGATTAGTATCGTAGAGCGGTGACCGAACGATCACGGCCACCGAGCGCGACCCCACAGTATACATACATATCTATCTACTATACAGTACAGCTTCCCGTTTTAAAATTATTACTTTGAGAGGTGGAAGAATTGAATTGGCGTGGAACGTGTTTTGTCGAATGATTGCATCCAGTATAATTCATGATACTGGGCTACTTCGATATCTTCGACAAAAGACGTTCCACGCATTCAGTAGCCATAAGACACATCCATGTACCGATGCATCTACATCCAGTGAGATACATCAGTTTACTGATGATTTACCATTTGCGATATACTTTTTGGCATAGCCCATCAACTGTTCCATATGGATCAGTTGATGTTTCCTTAGCAACTGGTTTCGGGCGATACATGTTAATTGCCTTTACCCCTCCAGGGTCATGGGCGCGTCAACATCTCTAGCATTTTTATGCCTTGTTGACGTTTCGATAGCATATCTACTTTTCGGAAGTGCAGTTGCTAGCATGCACCTCCTATTCGCGCCGTGTTTATGCTAACAAGCTCGGAGCACGGCGAGAGTTCTATTAGTATCCACAGGCAGTTTTTGATCGCCCCGAGATTTGAACTCCGAGCCCTAAATTAGTATATTAGTATTAGTACTAATAAATGCCCGCAAGCTCCGCAAGCAGAACAATAACCTACCGACAAAGACTTCTTTGCAACGAACATTTTTTGATCGAAGACATTAAATTTAAAAGAAATACATATTAATAGTTGATCTTCGACTATCGGAAAAGTCAACTGATCTAGGGCCGGTTGCTCAATGACAACCGGTCCTAGATCAGTTGAGTTTTCCGATAGCCGAAGATCAACTATTAATTTTTCCTTTACATTTAATATCTTATCACAATAATAAACTACCATTTAGTACAATTTGATTTTCTCAATATCTGTTTAGCGTTATTAATCCGATAACCGCTAACCGTTCCCTAACCTTCGATTAATCTGTTATCCAAAACCATTCCCAACCGCTGGTTTCCGGTTGAAAATTTTTCCTAAACAAAAACCCAACACCTATTACCATCTGCAGAGTTTGACAGCTAGAACTGTTCACTTTTGCAAATTCAAATAAAAACAAGCTAGCCTTCGGCTAGCTTGCCAAAGGTATGATACGCTTCGCGTGAAGCGTATCATATCTTCGTTGTGTTTTGTGGTACATTTGCCACTTTGAAATTAGTAGTAAAACTTGTTCCGATTTCACTGTTCCTATAAAAGGTATATGAAAAAGTGGGCCGATTTCAACCAAATTTAGGAATGTGGCTTAGCAGTCAATATGATTGAGTAATATGCAATTTCATAAAGATATCTTCAGAAATAAAAAAAGTTTTCCTGATAAAAACTTGCTTTTGGAACGGTCGTTCCTATGACAGCTATATGATAGAGTAGTCCGATTTCAACCAAATTCAGGAATGTGATTTCACTAAAGATACTATTGATTAATGTGAAATTTCAAAACAATATCTATAGAAATCAAAAAGTTATTCCCACAAAGACGAATTTTTGGAGCGGTCGTTCCTATGGCAGCTATATGACGTGGTGGTCTAATTTCAACCAAATTCAGGAATGTGATTTGACTAAAGATAATTCTGATGAGTGTGAAATTCGAAGATGATACCTTTAGAAATAAAAAAGCTTTTCTCACAAAGACGAATTTTTGGATCGGTCGTTCCTATTTCAGCTATATGACGTAGTGGTCCGATTCCGTTGGTTCCGACATATATACAGCGTGCAATATAAAGAAGAGTAGTCCGGATGGCGCAACGGTTAGCACGTTCGCCTTCAATGCACTGGGCCCCGGTTCGATTCCGGGGATTTACGTGTCGGACTATGAGCTCACTCAGCTGTTAAATGAGTACCCATTATGGGGTAAATAACTCGGTTGAGCGTGTTGCTGATCACATACCTCTGCACAAAAACCGTCATGATCTAGAAAATGAGATGATGCTAACTTATCTCGAGGCCGTGGTTCAAATTGGACTGTTGCGCCAGTTATTTATTTATTTTATATAAAGAAGGCTTTGCTCAAAATTTCAGCTTGATAGCTTTAAAACTGAGGAACGAGTTTGCATAGAAACAGACGGGCAGACTGACAGACGGACAAAGCTTAATCGACTCGTCTCATCATACTGACCAAGAATATATAGTTTATATGGTCGGAGATGCTTCCTTCTGTGCGTTGCAAACTTCATGACAAAGTTAATATACCCTATCACATCCGTGAAGGGTATAACAATGAAACTGGCCATAAAGAACACAGTTGCTGGAAATTCATTCGATAGAAGAGAATTTGGAACAAGCCGCAAACGAGTATGCCGAGAGACCGTACTGATACAAAATAGATTTGTGGTCGGTAGAATTTTGGGGCGACCGGTAGCGCAGTGTGTTGAGGCATCAGTCTCATGTTTGACTACCGGCGTTTCGGGTTCGAGTCCCGTCCACGACGAAGTTCGTGGCCATGGATTTGCAGGAGGTGCATGCTGGGAACTGCATTCTCAGAAACCAGTTTATGCCAAGAAACGTCAACTGGGCCACATGGAACAGTTGACGCGCTATGCCCCACAAGGGGTTAGAGCAATAGAGAGAGAGAGAGAATTTTGTTAAGAAAATCAGCTGATTTTGCCATAATTTCTGTCACGGGATAAGTTCCAGTTTATGACTTGGTAATTTAATCGTCGTATGAGAAAACGAAAATGCTCACCGGGCTGTTTATAGCTTCAATTAATTTGTATCCCTGTTAGTTTACAAAGAGTTTAATCGGACATTGAGAAAACGGGCCTTAGTCGTACAGTGTAGAATTCAGCTTAAATAACATTTCCTTTTGATACAATCAATAATATGCACTAAATCGTCAGCTTAATGTGTTGTGGACAAGCAAACTTTGTAAATTTTACCCTTTAAACATTATAAAACACTCATCTTACCCAAGTAACTTCAATTTCCGAAATTTCAATACTGAAAGCTTTCAATTAACACCTTAACCGCAACCTACATGACAAGCAATAAACTACCCAATTTGCTCGTTTATCAAACAATCTCTTTAAAATGTATTGAAAAGATACGTGGAAATGCGCAAACTCGAAAGCTCTCTTAAGTTTTGTTCATAATAGCCGCGTTTTTTGTGAACAGAACGGAACATAACACATAATTCTGGATGACCAGTAGGAGCTACTTTTCAGGTTGAAACATTCCGAATTCGCTGTACCTTATACGGCGTAATAGTGGCCGATACTTCACTTCACTTAAGCCATTTAGGCTTTAGGCAGATCATACAGTTCCTTTCCTGTCAATAAAATATCGATTTTGTGTAATTATGTACATAGAAAAACCAAAATAAAAATAAATAATTTTACTGCTCTAACCAAATTTGTTATATTGTACTTGTACTGAGAGTATGTTGTATAGAATTTATGTTTTTTTTTTCTTGACATTTGAATGCTATTTAAACAAAAACTCACACAGAATCATGGAATAATTCTTCTTTCACTTTTTTAGGTTTCGTTTCCTTGCTGTCATTCCGTTTTGCTCTGCTCTGAACGAAACACGGTCAATATTTATATTGTACATAAACTTAAAACCTCCCTGTACTTTACCTAGTGGTTGTGGAGGACTTGTAGGGTCACATTAGCGCTGAACGAATGGCAGTTCACCATGTTTGTTTCATACAAAAATGTGATAATATTATTATCGTGAAGAAGATTAGATTGAAATTAGATATTAAAATGAAATCCGAGCTATTCTTCCTGAACTCTAGATCTGTGTGTAAACATCCCACCGCGTTTTGAAACGACGCCAAATTGAAAATATTGTGTGAATGTTTATTAGTATTTTGCATTAACAACCATGGGCCGTTAACTATTAAGATGCGTCATCGTTTTCTGTTTCCGGGAGCATTAAGTATAGTATCTCACCCTAGGGACCTTCTGATCCATTGTCTATGTCTGATAGAGTACTCATATTCCAGAAACCAATTTTTGTCACTGTGCACAAAACACTTGAGGGAAATCAAACGTGTGTGGCACCCATTTGTGTGTACAATACATTCATTATAGGCCTAATTATATTTGTACAATTTTCATCAAAATGAAACGATTGGATTGGATCAATGGGTAGAGAGCATGTCTTATAGATTGAGGGGTCGTTGGTTCGAAGTCTGCCTGGAACAACTTTTCTTTCAGCGTGTGTAATGGATGGTTTTGTAGGCATCCGCAGATGCCCGTGGGGACGGAGCCTAATGTAGCATATTGACCGTTTAGATCGGGCCGTGCCATCTGGCAAAGAAAAAGACCTCTCAACGAGCTAAGCAGCGGCCTATTCTTGCTGTAGCTCAATTCGGGAGACATGGGCGGGGTTTTGCCGCTCGTTGCCCCTGTCCTTTACTCAATTGCCCTAACCCCTTGTGGGGCATAGCGCGTCAACTGTTCCATGTGGCCCAGTTGACGTTTCGTTTGCATAAACTGGTTTCGGAGAATGCAGTTCCCAGCATGCACCTCCTGCACATCCATGGCCACGAACGTCGTCGTGGACGAGATTCGAACCCGAAACGCCGGTAGTCAAACATGAGACTGATGCCTCAACACATTGCGCTACCGGCCGCCCCTGTCCTTTACGTGTTAACAAAAGTTCATAGGCCTAGGGAAGACAACACAAACAGGCGAGGTAGAAATAGGACAGATTCCACGGCTTTACACCGTACCGCGCCATAAGATGTTTACACCTAACAAAAACCTGCTTTTGGAACGATCGTTCCTATGACAGCTGTATGATTATGATTAGGCCCATTTCAACCAAATTTGAGGTTGTGATTTGACGAAAGGAAAATATCTTTAGAAAGAAGCTAGCCTTCGGCTAACTTTCTGAAGCGTGGAGCAAAGTGTGAAGGGTATCATACCTTCATTTTGATTTATGGTACATTTACCACTTTGAAATTAGTAGTAGAGCTTGTTCCGATTTCACTGTTCCTATGAGAGGTATATGAGATAGTAGGCCGATTTCAACAAAATTTAGGAATGCGGTTTGGCGGTAAATATGATTGTATAGTATAAACATAAATAATTTGGCAAATAGGTAGATATATCTTCAGAAATAAAAAAGTTTTTCTAACAAAAATTTGCTTTTGGAACGATCGTTCCTACCACAGCTATATGATAAAATAGTCCAATTGCAACCAAATTCGGAAATGTGATTTGCCGAGAGAAACTATTAAATAGTATAAAAATTGAGAAACATATTTATACTCTTCACGGATGTGATAGGGTATACTAACTTTGTCATGAAGCTTGCAACGCACAGAAGGAAGCATCTCCGACCATATAAACTATATATATTCTTGGTCAGTATGATGAGACGAGTCGATTAAGCTTTGTCCGTCTGTCCGTCTGTCTGTCCGTCTGTTTCTATGCAAACTAGTCCCTCAGTTTTAAAGTTATCGAGCTGAAATTTTGTACAAAGCCTTCTTTCTGTTGCACGCTGTATATATGTCGGAACCAACGGAATCGGTCCACTACGTCATATAGCTGCCATAGGAACGACCGGTCCAAAAATTCGTCTTTGTAAGAAAAACTTTTTTATTTCAAAAGATAGCATTTAGAAATTTCACATTAATCAATAGTATCTTTAGCTAAATTACATAGCCAAATTTGGTTGAAATCGGAGTACTACGTCATATACATAGCTGTCATAGGAACGACCGGTCCAAAAATTCGTCTTTGTGAGAAAAACTTTTTTATTTCTAAAGATATCATCTTCAAATTCCATACTCGTCAGTACTATTTCTAGCGAAATCACATTCCCGAATTCGGTTGAAATCGGACTACTCTATCATATAGCTGCCATAAGAACGACCGTTACAAAAGCAAGTTTTTGTTAGAAAAACTTTTTTATTTCTAAAGATATCTTTATGAAATTGCATATTACTCAATCATATTGACTGCTAAGCCACGTTTCTAAATTTGGCTGAAATCGGCCTACTATTTCATATACCTCTAATAGGAACAGTGAAATCGGAACAAGTTTTACTACTAATTGCAAAGTGCCAAATGTACCACAAAACACAACGAAGGTTATCATACCTTCGGCTAGCTTGTTTTAGAAATAAAAAGTTTTTCTTACAAAAACGGACTTTTGGACCGGTCGTTCCTATGGCAACCATATGATAGAGTAGTCCGATTTCAACCGAATTCGATTTTGTTGATTCCGACATATAGACAGCGTGCAAAAGAAAGAAAGCTTTGTACAAAATTTCAGCTCGGTAGCTTCAAAACTGAGAGACTAGTTTACATAGAACCGGACGGACAAAGCTTTATCGATTCATCTCGTCGTACTGACCAAGAATGTATATATGTATGTACTTTATATGATCGGAGATGCTTCTTTCTGTGCGTTGCAAATTTCATGACAAAGTTAATACACCCCTATGGTGAAGGGTACAATAAAAAAGTTTTTCTCACAAAGACGTGTAATGTACCCTTATGGGCGCAATTTTAAATTTCTTTCTTATTAAAATTTCGCGCCGCGCCAGAATTCAAATTTGAACGGATCGACCGAAGCGCCTCTATTTTTGAAGAGGCTAACTACTGGCGCTCAAGAAAAAAGAGGGGGGAGTGGGTTTCCGCCCGGTTGAAGATCAGGCCGTGGGAAAAAAGGACGGATTTCGCTCGAAAAAAAACGCGACACGGGCCGAATTACCTTTCGAAAACAATGATAGATCTAGCAGAAACGTCTACAATACAAGAGAAGAAAGGAAGTGCTGTCGAAATCGGGAATTCGGATCTTCTTGCATTGTTTTTCTTATATGGAGTGCTAGTGGGAAGTCGCGGAAAGTGCTAAAACTAGACCGTGTGTGTGTATGCGCGGTATTCGCGATCATCATCTAAGAGCCTGCTGCACCTACATGTTCGATATTGACTCCTGGGTGCTTCATACCGCTTGCGAGAATTCGATTTGTGTTAGTTAAATATGGTTCTGTACTAGTCTCCTCGGAGATTCTGTTGCTAACGCCTATTTGTTAGCGAATTCCGGTTGTTCTATATTGCACATGCGAGAACTCGCCTTGTAGTGATCTTATCCTCGTTGTGTGCACTAGCCAACTCATTAAACATTCGTATATGATAGTATTCCCGAGTGCTCCATATTCATATTCGCCTTGTTGTAGTTTAATTCTATTGGTATACGCGCGACGCCTCGGAGAGCCTGTTACACATTTATACTCGTATTTGGTAGCGGCCACAGGTTCTCCATATCTCAGGCAAGAATTCGCTTTCGTAATTTAATTACGTATATACATATGCACTAGCCTACTCAGAGAGCCTGCACATTCATATTTGGTTCACCTATTATCGTATTATAATGGTTTAACCGAAGCCGGGTTCGTTAAATATTCTTATGCTGAATAATGAAAACACTTCGATTGAAAAACACACACACTTTATTTAATAAACGAACTATACACACGCGTAACTAGCAATCAATGACTAACTAACTCTAACTATTCGTTACCAGCGGATCTCGATAACTATTGTCCTCCTATCTGTTTCCGAGCCGGACTTTAACTGAAGTTCTGACTATATCTGAACTTCGACTGACTCAACTGTTTCCGCTTCCGAGCGAATACTAAACTTTGACTGACTTTTTTACTCCTGGCTCTATAGGTATATAGCTCATCTGCGGCTCCAGAACCATTTAGATAGTTCGAGACTCTGCTAGTGGTCGTTTTATTGTGACTTGTTATCGATGGTTCAAGACTATGATAGAGATTAGTACAGTCTGTATAATAAGTGTGACGTACTTCATGCATACAGCACTGCCTCCTCCTTAGACCTGTTCGTCCTGAACAGAAGTCACAATGACACCGCGTGACGTAGTATTCCGATTTCAACCAAATTTGGCTATGTAATTTAGCTAAAGATACTATTGATTAATGTGAAATTTCTGAATGCTAACTTTTGAAATAAAAAAGTTTTTCTTACAAAGACGAATTTTTGGACCGGTCGTTCCTATGGCAGCTATATGACGTAGTGGACCGATTCCGTTGGTTTCGACATATATACAGCGTGCAATAGAAAGAAGGCTTTGTACAAAATTTCAGCTCGATAACTTTAAAACTGGAGGACTAGTTTGCATAGAAACAGACGGGCAGACGGACAAAGCTTAATCAACTCGTCTCATCATACTGACCAAGAATATATATAGTTTATATGGTCGGAGATGCTTCCTTCTGTGCGTTGCAAACTTCATGACAAAGTTAGTATACCCTATCACATCCGTGAAGGGTATAAATATGTTTCTCAAATTTTATACTATTTAATAGTTTCTCTCGGCAAATCACATTTCCGAATTTGTTCGTCCTGAACAGAAGTCACAATGACACCGCTCACGCGGTGCCGTCCGTTCCAAATGCATGATCTTCATTTTCACTGTTAGCCTCCAACGCTTCGAAACGGGACGCACCACATTATCTAGCTCGGCAATAATCTCGTTCGGTTCCTTCCAGATTTGCCGACGCCACGATCACATCCGTTCTCTCTGACACCAATCGAGCGAGCTTTCAAGTTGAGCCTTATACGAGCCATAGACGCAGGCACTAATCCGCCGGATTGGTCGGACGTCAACCACTCGTACGCGAACCGTATTCATATAATTTTACTCGAGAAAAGTAGTCAAACAAGTCATTCCCTACCGCCGCGATGCACTCCGCATCAGTGTACTTTTTTGACCCTATATTGTAGTTGTTGTTTGGGTTGGCTGTGAGTTGGCGTCGAGCTCGATGCTATAAGCAACGAACCCGACTCCGACCCAGACCCGACCCAACAACAATTTGAATATAGAGTTCGACCGGTATTTGAATAGGCGAATTGTTGTGAATGAACGATTACGGTTTGTGTCGAAATATAATATGATCTGCTTATTGACGAATTTGTTGTTTGAGTACTTTTCTCGAGTAACATTGTATGAACGGTTCGCGTATCAGTAGTTGATGTCCGACCAATCCGGCGGATTAGTACGTGCGTCTATGGCTCGCACTATTCTTACGCGATCAACACTCCACCGAGGTCTTCGTTGCATCAGGCCATGTACGCCATCCAATCGGCGCACAGTGGGACGAAATCGATGATTTTCTGGACATGGCTTTTTCGCCCAGATCCTTCGGTTTAAAAATTACAATGTGGATGCATTTTAAAGTGTTTTTTCCTGCTGAATGGCGAAGTCCGTTTTGTGATAGGTGGGATGTGAAGGAAGATAAAGCACATTAAATAATGGTTTTAGATTGTATTTATTATTATACCCTTCACGGATGTGATAATGTAATGCAAACTTCATGACAAAGTTAATTGTCATGAAGTTTGCAACGCACAGAAGGAAGCATCTTCGACCATATACACTATATATGTATGTACATTGTTGGTCAGTACTATACATATGTTGAGACGAGTCGATTAAGCTTTGTTTGTCTTGGAATTGTTTGTGACACTTGGTTTCATTCTGCACACCAACTTAAGCTCGGAGAAATTAATTCAGAGGGAATTTGAGAATAAAAAATAGTTGGTCCCGTTGCGGGGCGCGAACCGCAGAGACCGTGTTTCGAGTAGCAAAAAATGCCCGGTGCGTTACCGAGCTAAGCTACAGACGCATACTAAGTTGGTGTGCAGAATGAAACCAAGTGTCACAAACAATTCCAATTTAAATTGAAAATGATTCGCACTTGTACATTTGCAAGAACATTAATACATAAAGTTTGTTTGTCTGTCTGTCGGTCTGGTTCTATGCAAACTAGTCCCCCAGGTTAAAAGCTATCGAGCTTAAATTTTGTACAAAGCCTTCTTTTTATTGCACGCTGTATATACAATATATATACGTATGTATGGAACCAATGGAATCGAACCACTACGTCATATAGCCGCCATAGAAACGACCGGTCTAAAAATTCGCCTTGTGAGAAAAACTTTTTTATTTCTAAAGATATCTTTTTCAAATTTCACACTACTTAGTATTATCTTTTGTTAAATCACTTTTCCGAATTGGGTTCAAATTGGACTACTTTGTCATATAGCTGTCATAGGAACGACCGTTCCAAAAGCAAGTTTTTGTTAGAAAAACTTTTTTATTTCTGAAGATATCTTTACCAAATTTCATATTATGTAATCATATTGACTGTCAAACTAATGATAATAAATATAAAATAATATAAATTTGGTTGAAATCGGCCCACTATTTCAAGTTTTAATCAACCTCCATTACAGAATTTTCGGCTAATTCCTCGTCGATGTCATTAACTTTTAACCTAGTTTTTGAGGTCACATCTCTCAAAATGCAGTATTGTGACTTACTTAGATTGATGGATGTAATCAGAGCAAGTGCGTTCTCCACAGATAATCAAATCGGATCCGATTTTTCACCAGCCCCTTAGCTCAACTCAGCTTTCTTAAGATCTTCCGAATCGTCCGAATTATGTTGTGTCCGCCAAAGGCCAAGGCCTGACGTCGGGCTGTCGCGCCACGATGATGTTGATGACCCTAGTCGGATCGCACCCATTTTCGAAAGTAACTTCTCAACTGCGACTATTTGCTTGGCATTGAATTTGAATTGTGTTCATACCCATACAAAAAATTAATTCATAGTTGAAATAATGTATATCAAAATTGAATTAATAAATTTATTAGATTCACTCTTTATTCTGTAACATTACAATTAATATTATACTCTCTTCTCAGCACTTGTGGAGGGAGGTTGAGTTTAGCACTTCATAATATCAATTTCACGTCAATCGTAGCATAGTTGTGTTCATTTTATTTCCATCTATTAATACACTATAGTGAAAAGTGTTTCAAAACTAGTGTGTGGAAGTTGGTGCTTTAGGAATCATGGCGTCCGAATCAGTAGGGAAACGAAAAACTAAAATAATTATTTTTTATTACTCGATCCCGATGAGGATTTAACAGTAATCCCTCCATTAAAAAAATCGGCTAACAAAAAAGTGGTGTTCGACGGTCATAATTTCCCTTCATTAGCGTCTTATTCAAACAAGCCAAAAGAATCCCCAAAATTCATAACAATAAAGAACAAAGACCCAAATAGAAATTTAAAAAATTTAAACATCTTCCTGCTGACTACAGCACTAAATAGCATCGTTAGTGACCCCGTGCAAACCTCTTTCACAAGAAATGGTGACATTTTAATGCTAATTAAAAACCAATACCAAGCATCAAAAATAACAAAAATTCCATACATCGGCGATGTTCAGATCTCCTTCCATGAGAGACTCAACACAGTAAAAGGTGTTATCTACGAGCCTCTCCTAATAAACTAAGACAATGAAGCGATTGTCGAGGGTCTCAAGCATATAAATGTAACCGAATGTCAAAAAATCACCAAATTGACTGACGGGAAACTTACAAACACACCTTTGCACATCATCTCATTCAATGAGTACACTCTTCCTTCGGAGATAAGAGTTGGATTCCTAAATGTAAAAGTGACGCCATATATACCACAACCAATGCAATGCAAAAACTGTTTCAAGTATGGACATACAAAAAAATACTGCACTCAAGCAACGGCATGTGATGTATGCTCTCTTCCAATACACGACCCGGATCACTGCGGGGGCGACCGGTAGCGCAGTGTGTTGAGGCATCAGTCTCATGTTTGACTACCGGCGTTTCGGGTTCGAATCCCGTCCACGACGACGTTCGTGGCCATGAATGTGCAGGAGGTAGATGCTGGCAATTGCATTCTCCGAAACCAGTTTATGCAGTCGAAACTTCAACTGGGGCACATGGAACAGTTGACGCGCTATGCCCCACAAGGGGTTAGGGCAATTGAGAGAGAATTAAATGCATGAATTGTCAACAAGCTCACACTGCCTTGAACAAACAATGTCCCACGTTTAAAAAGAAAAAACAAATCTTAGAGTACAAGACAATAAACAAATGCTTATTCCGAATAGCCATCGAAAAAAACCAACTCAAACGCAGCAAATGCTCAATTCGAAAATATAACAGAAAATCGGGAAAATGCAATAAAAAGAAGGTAACTCCGTCTAAAACTACAAACTCTTATTAACAACAAATCAAACCGGTCAAATACAAGCATAGAAACATCACAAATGCAAATGGAAACTGAAATTATATCGAAGCTACAAAAACAAATTACTGAAATCACACAAAATACTACCTCAGATAATACAATTCAAAAAAATAAAAATAAAATAAATAATACCATTGACTTAAATACCCTTTCTCCCCCCCCCCCCCCCCCCCACCAATTAACTGAAACACAACAAAACATTCCTCAATTCACATCGTCATCTTATAAACTAGACAATCGTAATCAAATCCAAAACTCGATAACTTCAGCAAAAACTGTTAACAAAACCTCTTCCAATAAATTAACATAATAACATAACATCTCTGATTAAATTTATTTATTCAAATTAAGTTAAACCATCTAACGTTACATTAGTATGGTCCTGAAAATTCTTCAATGGAATTTGAATGGATACCAGAACAATTTATCGGAATTGCAGATCCTAATTACAGAAAATGACCCAGACACAATCGCTTTACAAGAACGCACACCCCATCAAATACTACAGTTCTTCCTCATAAAAACTACCAATGCATTTTTTAAAATCCTTTCAATACTGGTAATCAGGGTGTGGGACTTTTAATCAAAAATAACACTGAATACCAGCTTTTCTCGACACTTTCAGTATCTATAATGGCAGTAACCTTCAATACGTAGCGACCCAATTTAAAAGCATAATAACTTGTACAATAGTTTCATTTTACATTTCGCCCTCTATATCAATTACATCCCAAGAATTAACACAAGTTTTTAGCCAATTCCCTTCCCCCGTCCTTTTTATTGATGATTGCAATGGTTGGAGCCCCATTTGGGGCTCGCCGCATGCTAACCAACGTGGCAAAATAATCGAAGAACTGATAAGTTCTCTAAATCTCTGTAGTTTAAACGACGGCAATCCTACACACTTCTCGACACACCACACTTTCACACACATTGACATATTTCTCTGTTCAGCCTCGCTGTACCCTATATGCAAATGGGCAAGTGCAAAGAACTTACACGGAACGGAAGTGATCACTTCCCAATATTTATTACTATCGGTAATAATCAAAACTTGCCCACAAAATTTATACCAAAATACCAACTAGACAGAGCCAACTGGACAAAATTTCAGGAACATTTAGACAACTTCTCACTACGCAAACCCCCCAGCAATAATATCAATAAAGAAACAGCTACAATTATCAGGGCTCTGAAATACTCTGCCAATAATGCAATACCTATTACAGCCCCGAGAATAGTATCAAAGTACACACCATGGTGGAACAAATCTCTGTCCATTTTACGTTATAAAAAACAATCATCCTTCAACAAATTGAAGAAACACCCAACCCTTCAAAACCTATCGGAATACAAGAAACTCAATAGCGAATTCAAACAGCTCTGTAAATCGTCAAAGGCCGAAGCCTTTGAAAAATTCTCCCAAAGTTTAAATCCCAGTTCCAGCCTAACACACATTTGGGAAAAGATAAAACACGTCTCCGCAAAGCAAACATTCTTCCAAATTAAATCCCTTGAAATAAATTACACCCAAGTGGAAAACTCAACAGAAATTACTAACTCTTTTGCAAAGACCTGGTTTGAATCATCTATCGACTCCAATTTAAGTTCTGAATTTATAAACTTAAAATCTTCATCTTTATATGAACCGTATAACCCTTCTTTTATATCCCCTTCGGCCTCTAAAATTGACGAACCAATCTCCCAACTAGAATTTGACTCATCCTTAGGTTCCCTAAAAGGTAAAACTCCCGGGTTAGATAAAATACCCTTTCCTATTCTCAAAAACATAACTCCACAATTTAAACACCGCCTTATTAACTTATACAACAATATCTTACTTGAAGGAACAATACCTCAAACCTGGAAGGTAGCTGCCATTTTCCCCCTCCACAAACCTACAAAACCAGTCAACCATGTATCCGGTTACCGCCCAATATCCTTACTTCCATGCATATCAAAGATCCTTGAAAAAATTATATCGCGGCGCTTAGCTTAGTTCCTCCAAAAAAACAATCTTCTATCTCCAAACCAGGTCAGGGAACCGTTGATATTCTACTCCACATTGACCACTATACATCCAACATTATCTCAACCCACAACCATTCTTCTATAATAAGTTTTGACTTTGAAAAAGCATTTGACCGTATTGGGTGTCATACTGTTCTCAACAAATAAAAATCCTGGTCAATCGGCCCACGCCTTTTACATTTTATAAAAAACTTTCTGCTAAATCGAAAATTAAAGGTAAGAGTAACAATAATCAATCTCAACTACAGCACCATTGTCAAACGGCATCCCCCAAGGATCCCCGCTATCAGTAATTCCATTCTTAATAGCCTTCGAGGATCTCAATGGAGTTATTAAAGTTCATAAATATTTTATACATTGCATATACGCAGATGATCTCTATATACTCTGTAAGATATTTGAACAAGCTACATTTCTTTCCCTCCTAAGTGATCTCTTGAAAGACATATTAATTTGGTGCAATATATCAGGTGCAAAAATCTCCTTGCCTAAGTCCCAACACCTTCACATTTGCAGGAAAACGAAATGCATCCCTCCCACTATTACATTAAACAATACCAACCTGACCAATGTTAACTATCTTAATATTAGGGCTGGTAGTTAATAAAAAATACTATTGAAATAACCACATCGAAAACCTACGAAAATCACTAGAAATGAGATTAAATGTTATTAAATTTCTATTAAGTTCCAAGTCAGAAGCACAACCAAAGACGTTGGTCCATATTGTAAAACAGTTCATTCTCGCTAAAATCGAATATGGTCTTCCGATATAGGACTTCTCAGCTAAAAATCAAATTCAAAAAATCAAGAGTATCTACCATAATGCAATACGGACAGCGATCGGTGCATTCAGGACTACACCAATCCAATGCATGTTAGCAGAAACCGGACTCCCAGCATTCGAAGAACGTCGGGACCATCTTCTAGGCCGTCTCATCAGCAAAATTCTAACTTCAAAAAATTCCATACTCTCTGGGGACATTCAGTCCATTCTGAGACGTAAGACTGAGCCAAAATATAGTTCAACGCTACTTAGAATTTGCAAAAAAAAGTAAATCCTTGGAAATACCACTCACTCCAACTAAACAGAGAGTAATCAAAAACCCTCCATGGCACTTCTAACCAGATAACTTAATTGCAGATCTGACAACTTACCGAAAAGACAACACCAACATTGAATGCTTTCAGAAGTTATTCCTAGACGCAACGAAACCATACACGAATAATAGATGGTCACTTCTTTTCACGGATGGGTCTAAAACTCCACATAGCACATCCTTCGGAGTTACATCTGAAGACAAAATCATTCGCTTCAGTCTCATTCCAGATTATTCGTCTGTATTTACAGCAGAACGTGAAGCAATCCTTTCCGCAGTTAAATTTGCTTCAAAAACAACTGGCAAATTCATTATCTGCACCGATAGCCGATCGTGCTTTAACGCTCTCCAAAATATCAACAATAAAGACCACACTATAACAGTTATCAGGGATACTATAATAAGCAAAGGATCAAAAATTAAAATAATGTGGATTCCGGGCCACTCTTCTATAGCTGGAAATGATCTTGCCGACTCGATTGCAAGATATGCAGCTCAAGGGCCAGCTCTTCTCGAACAACCATTCAACAAAACCGACATAAATAGACTCGTGGATTCATCGATCCATGAAGATAGACTACATAAATGGACGAACTTTACACACTTCTACAAAAACTGCAGCCCATTACGTGAACCAGCAAAATACCCAACTAACAGCTAACTAACAATACAGTTCATGAGACTTCGATTTAGCCATACACTATCCACACACTTATACCTTATGGTAAACAAACCAAAGCCTATATGCAACTTCTGCCAAACACAACACCTTACCATCCCTCACCTCCTGGACGACTGTCAATCACTCCAACATTACAAAACCTCCAAAAACTTACCGTCGAAACTATCCTCCCTCCTCTCCACAAAAAACTTTTACGACAATCGTTTAATTTTAAATGAATTCATAAAATTTGTAAATATTAGTGTATAAAAATCAATATTAATCTTTATTCCATGTTATTTTGAATTAAACCACATAAATTTGTATAGAATTAATGAATTCCTGAGCCAAAGGCCCTAGTTGCCAGTAATGTATATTTACAATGTACAATAATTTATTTTATTGTAAATAAAAATAATAATAATAATATTATACTGGTGTACGTTTTTACGAAAACGTTCAATTTTTCCAATGTCTCTCTGAATAAATCCTACAAATTATAAGGCCGAAATAATGTGCTCGTATATGTCCATAGAAAACTCAACCAAGGACCCAATTGTGATCGCCTGATTCAGCCAAAAATTGACGTGTTACGAAATGGCTACCTTCTGCTAGTTCCGCTTGCAATAATTCCCTCTTTTTTTTTTTGGCTTTCGGGCACCACCACCGCAGAGATAACGACAACGTCCAACACAATCAACGCAAGGCCGACTTGAAAGCTTGTCGCCCCAAGAAATTACCCGTCATCGTCGAAGACAACATCGTCCTTATTTCGGAGCTTTTTCCACCCCATACCATAGCTGTCTAACACGTGTTCTTCCTTTCGCCCGTTCCTACCAACACAGTCCGCACCCTCTGTCATATTCGAAAAGAATGCCATGAATAGGCTGAAAGCGATAATGCGGAAGTTCAACTCTTCAACACCCAGCGAAATGCTTCTTTTGCCTTAAAAGTCGGTTCTTAGGAAGTTATATGAATGGGTTAGGGTGGTGGTGTAGACGTCATCTGCTGAGCTAACAGTGTGACACTTTTTCAATGAAAGACGTTTGAGCGTCCTTATTTTATGGTAAATGTGGCCCACTATTCTATAAGGTGGTGTACGGTGTGTATTTTAATCGTCGCGCCGCATCCGTAGCTGGACATTCTAAATGCCACCGGCTCCCATTTCAATTCTTCCTGATAAGGCAACATACTCGTATATGTATATATGTATGTACATAGTTGAAGAGAGTGAGTGAGGCGTTCAATTATGTAGGCGTAGTGGTTGTCGTCAGATGCTGCTGCTCTGAACTTCTGCACTTCTTGACTATTCTGGTTTTGTTTGTTTTTTTTTCTTGCCTAGTTGTCTCTGAATTTTGTGGCCTATTCACTTCTGGATTGAGCACCTTGGACTTGCGAGCTCTTTGACTTACTAAGTGTCACCATACACACGAACCTGGTGCAAATGTCCTTTGAATAGCTCAAGACATACACACACCTGAAGAAAACCGGTCCACTTGTACCATGTTCGAGTTGGAGTTCGACAGTGTATCGTGACACTAACTCATCTTTATTACAGAGGAAGAAATATTATTTCTATCGTAAGTGTCGTGGACACTTAAAATCTGTCGAATATGATAAGCCCCCCCCCCCCCACTGTAAATGCATACATTCTGTTTACATCGACCGAAATTGCTGGAACATTGGATTTAGCTTTTAGTCAGCTTGCATTAATTCCGTAGCAACTTTTTTCCATGAAATGAATCAAACAGCTATTTCAATTTTCGTATGAAAACATAACTACCTCTTTTTCTATAATAGCTGCGTTTCTTTTTGTACACAGTAGAGTAGAATAAACGGCAAAAAAATGCTATATAGCAGATTAGAGTAGCGAAGACGAAAACGGGGCATATCTTTGCTGGGAGTGTGTCTTGGCTTACTTTGGCAACTCACATTTCAAAAGGAAGCTTGAATCCTTAGTACAGATACAATCGAACAGATTTCCTTTAGGCAGCAGAATGATTTTGTTTGTTTACTATTCCAAATAATTACACAGAACGAACATTTTATTGCTAGGAAATGAATTTATAGTGCTTCCCAAACTGTAAACTGCCCAAAAACTTGGACACTCGCGCCGCCTGCATTTCAAAACGTGAAAATGCTAACGGAGCAGCATACTTGCACTAATCTTCTATCCAGGCAGCTCAAATTGTTAGTGTAATTGTGTGATGTTAACCTGCTCTCCTCTGCATGACTGTTAAAAAAACGCGCCTAATGTACACTGAAATTTGACAAATCTCTAAAAATCTCATTTTGTAAAAAGCCTAATAGGTTAAAACTCCAGTTATCTTTCAAATTCAAATACAAGTCACATGCTGACTGCCTGTTCATTGTGAATTCGATCTAGGGATGTCCAAATTTTTAAAAGTAGCGGTCTTTGGTTTTACCCGGTTTTTTTTTTGTAGTCGGTTAAACCGTCCGGTTTTAACCGACAGAAACTACTGGCTTTTCGGTTTTTAACCAAATCATTTAGTTGATTCTAAATATGAAATTCAAGACATACAAATTTGACTCGAAGATACTCTAAGAAGATACCTAAATTATAGGTACATTATCCGATTACCCAATTACAATCTGCATTATTCAAACTGAAAATCAAGTTTAGTTTAATATAAGGCGCGTTCTTTTGCTTTTCTTAACCTGTATAGTTTAGTGAAATAACACGCAATATAACAACAATGCTACCCTATATGGGTTAGCGCTTAATTTAGTATGTAATTTATCGAGTGCAGATTCAACCCTGAATAGCGCAAAGTAAAGCTTTTACTTAGGACACTTCTAGCGGTTGCTCGAAAAAGTTCTTTCGTGCCACGATTTTCCACTCTGTTTCACCTCATTTTACCTCAATTAATTCAATGTGACTCCACATTTTTTCCTGGAAAAATGGAAAAATGATTTTTGTCGAAATATTAGGAAACTACTCGAAATAAATTAGTTTGTTCTATCACAGTTGCATTTGGTAGGTTCAATGGTTGCTCTTGATGTAATAGATTGAACTTTGTTTTTAATATAATATTTTCCAAAGAGCGGGATTATGCCATCACTTAAAATCCAAACTTAATCTGAGACATCCATTTCATGTCAAATACATGCTTTTACTCTCTCGTCAGATACATCGTTTTTTTTTACACAAAAGTTCGGGTTAACTACCCTTGACCCGGATAGCTGCAAAAGAATGCGCCTATAGTTATCTGTGAGGGAGCGAACACAGCAATAGTTTCAGGGAACAAGGCGTGGCTTGAAGGACAACACCAAATCATTTAGTATAATCATTACATGGTATTTTATTTATTTGAGTTTTTTCGCTTTAAGTTTTCCATAGCAAAAATATTTGCATTTGTATGTACATGCATATATTTCATGGTATTTAAAATTGTATTACAAATCGAAAAAAAGTAACTGATAAAGTATACAAATCTAGTATAGAGAATAATACTTATACACAGGGTACCCCGTAACGATCGCACACGGGCACTGCCACGTGATCCCCCATGCAATTTCTAGCAAAAAATATTATGGAACATTGTTCCGAATTTCTTAACACTTTTGTTACTGTGTATTTAACACAGCCGTTACTAAAACCACAATAGGTGCGTTTTTTTTAACAGTCCAGATCAGAGCTGAACAAAAATTGCGCCTTGAGGCCGCCGGACAGGCCTTTCAGGCGGGCGGATGGATAATTGGAAATCGATCTTTTCACCATAGAATGAAAGTATCTATCTATTGGATTGAATTGTACGGCATTTTACTTTCCATGGCCAAGTTTCAGATACATTCCTGTATTGAAATAAACTCCAGTGAAAATTCATTCTGGTCACGCGGCCGGACAGTTTGCCTTGAGTCCGCCGGACAGGCCTTTGAGGCGACCGGATGGGTAATGGGAAATCGGTCTTATCGCCATAGAATGAAAGTATGGATTGAATTGAACGGCATTTTACTTTCCACGGCCAAGCTTCAGATACATTTGTTTATTGAAATAAACTCCAGTGAAAATTCATTCTGGTCACGCGACCGGACAGTTCGCCTCAAGGCAGCCTGTCCGGCCGCTTCAAGGCGGCCTGAAGCAGCCATAACGATCCGGAATTCTTCAAGGCCGGGCCTGATTAGTTTTTCCGGACAGGAATTCCGGATGGTGTATGTTCGGCTTGATGAATGCGATTGTTGTTCTGCTCTTGATATTTCGACTCTGAACGCGCCTAATATCTCTAAAACTACGCTAGCTAGAACCCTTAGATAAAATGATAATCACATATAAAATTCTGCTTTAGTATTTAAAATTTATTCCACGAAAATCAGATAAACGGTATAGTTGTTACGGTATAGTTGTTGAAATTTTTGTTTTTCTACAAAAAAATGTTTTTCACTACCTTTTTTTCGAATTTGTGCATGCATAATGTACTTTTCCTGTTTCAAAAATTAATTCTCAATTCTCTGGTTATTTAATCGCGAAAAATTCGCAGCGCGAAAATCCGCATCGGAGATTTCCGCAACGTCAAAAGTCTGACCACGGCGTCTTATGAGGAGGTTCACATCGCGCCGCGAATGCGCCGCGAATTTTTTCCCTTCGGCGTCATGTTTAGTTTATTCGACATGTTAATAAATTGTTCATCCATATGTCAATTAACAAAATAAATTCGGATACAACATCAGCTGATGGCAGGGTAATTTTATGGAAATTGTCACTTTGTTCTTTTTTGATAAAGTGGTCCCCCAAAGTGTGGTGAATACACATTGGGGTATCCGCATGCTGAAAGTCATAGATTTCAGACGGGATTTGTTTGAAATCTAGCCCAAAATCTAGATTCTGAAATCTTGAAAATGTATGCAAAATCTAGTGGATTTGGCGGTGGATTTGATCAAATCCCGAATTTTTTTTTTATAAGTCATTATAATCGCGTTGGTGCGGTCTGTTCTGTCTATTTTCTTTAAGAAGTGCGCCAACACGATTTTCGGGGAAAATTATTGTACATACATGGAACATTGCATGGATGGTGAAGCAAAATTGGAATTACATGGCATGGATGGTAAAGCAAATAGAATTATCCTGTTGTTGTTTGCGATTGCGCACATTATTCTCAGGTGGAAGCATAGTCACCTAGCTGGCGTGTATGTGACCGCACAATAGGATTTAAGATGTCAGTCTAAGCTTAGTCTGCTTGAGACGATTAGATCGGTTTGAAACAAAAACATCTCAATACGTGAGAAGCGTTCCGAAAAACAGAAACTCTTCAAAAATTGGAAAATTAATATATGATATATTTTAGCAAATTTTCATCGTTCCAAAACTTGGTTTTGCCGCTTTCTCTATAACTATTGACGCTATGAACGTCTCAGATAGCTCAAATTAAACTTAATTGAATTTCCTACGAACTGATCTGATTATTTATTTCGTGAGATCAAGACTTTGTTCGATAAATAAAACCGAAATGCGAAACAGATATTTTTCGCATTTCGGAAAGTGTTTTCAACGTTCGATTCGAAGAGCAGCTTTATATTAAAATATATATAAAATTTTAGGAAATTGAATACTCTTTCTGTTGTGAATGTTTGAGTAAATGAGTGTTTTCAATAGCACACTTGCCTTAGGAGTTATCAAGCGATGTTTACATTGCTGTTTCGTCAAGTCCACTTTTAAGAAATTGTTTTCAAAGCAATTAATATACTGTGAGTCACAGTCAAAATGAACCACCTTATGTTAGAGAAAGAATTACTTAAAATATGACTGAAAACCATTCAGATTGTCGCTGTTTTTAAGAAAATTGTGTCAAAAAGCTTCACTTTTCGGACAAAATCAAAATTTGCCAGTCTCATTTAATCCAAAATTCGACCTCACTTTCTGAAACTACATAAAATTTCATATACAAGTACAACATATAAAATTTCCGGGTTTCGAAATTCACCGTTACTACAAAGATACAACTGTTCAGACTATTCAAAATTTAAATGATATTTTTCCAACGGTACTTTACACTTTTGACTCATGTGGCAAAAGTTGCCCCAATGTTTTGGCTTTTCAACGGTGTACAATATTTCTTTGATACGTTTGCATTTGAAAATTTTCGAATAATACGCATTATTATGACTGTGAGGTGTATTTTCGAAATTTTCAGGTTTATATCACTTTTTGTGAACTAAGAAGGAAATACTAGTATAATTATAAAACACTGAAATAAAAGACTTACATGTCGAGACAATAAATTTACGTAAAAATAATTTTAATCTGAATAGTTTTTCAGTCATTTTTTCTGTAACATAAGGTGGATCTGTATCTCACTGTGACTCACTGTATCTACGGGCATCTGACTTACCTGAATTTAAGGCTATTTAGTTTAAAAACAAGCTAGCCTTTGGCTATGATACCTTCTTTGTGACTTATGGTGCATTTGCCACTTTGAAATTAGTAGTAAAATTTGTTCCGATCTCACTGTTCCTATGAGAGGTATATGAAATAGTCGGCCGCTTTCAACTATATTTAGGAACGTGGTTTGGCAGTTAATATAATTGAATAATATGAATTTTGGTAAAGATAACTTTAGAAATAAAAAAGTTTTTCTAACAAAAACTTGCTTTTGGAACGGTCGTTCCGATGACAGCTTTATGATAGACTAGTCCAATTTCAACCAAACTCGGGAATGTGATTTGACTAAAGATACTATTGATTAATGTGAAATTTGAAAAAGATATCTTTAGAAACAAAAAAGTTTTTCTCACAAAAACGAATTTTTTACCGATCGTTCCTATGGCAGCTATACGACGTAGTGGTCCGGTTTCATTGGTTCCGACATATTTACAGCGTGCAATAAAAAAAGTCTTTGTACAAAATTTCAGCTCGATAGCTTTAAAACTGAGGGACTAGTTTACATAGAACCGGACAGACAGACGGACAAAACTTAATCGTCTCGTCTCGTCATACTGACCAAGAATATACATACATATGTATATATTGTAGTTTATATGGTCGGAGATGCTTCCTTCTATGCGTTGCAAACTTCATGACAAGGTTAATATACCCTATCACATCCGTGAAGGGTATAAAAAAAGCTCGGTCCTAATCATTTTCCTTGTTGGACTGGTGTTTTATCCGTTATTTAATGAAATATGTACCTTACAAAAACGATGATTTTCCACTTCATGGGAACAACGCAAGCAATTGACAAAAGTGTTTTTCAAATGAGATTATCTCGAAAATTATTAGTGAATATTATTAATAAATGAATAGGCGAAAAGTGGTAATATTTTTCATGTATTTTTTTGTGGTCTTTGTTTCAGAAAGGTTTTTGCTAGGATAAATAATTACGGAGACAGGGGAAATAGGGGGAATTTTCTTATTTCTTGCTTCCCCAAAGGTTTCAAAACCTTATAAATGATTTCCCCCAATTTAGCCTATATGACTAATATGACTCGTTACCTCGTTTAAACTTTCGCTCATCGGAAAGATGACTGTGTTCAACATCTGCATGTGACATGTTCCTCAACCCATTGCAATCCTTTTTCGCCTGACCCTTAACAGAAAGTCCGGCGTATGGACAGGTTTCAATGCACGTAAGCCCGCTTTCACAAGCTTGTTTCTCACCAAACCTGAGAAGATTTAATTACACGTTGCTCGAACTAGATCGTTCCTAATGCCAGATGACGTTTTGAAGCAGTTTCGACGGCTTTGTAAAGGTAAGAGGCGATTTACCACCGGAGTGGGTTTTGTCCGTATTTTTGAAATGCACTATAAAAGAGCAGGTAGACGTATCCAACGAAAAAGATCTTCCTAAAATCATTTATAATTCGAGTCCATTACTGATGTCTTTTCCCAATTCGAAATAACCGTGGCTCATTACCGCTATTATGCTTTCATTAATCCTTTTTTTTTTTCAAATTAGAGTACGGTTGTTTCCTTCTATGTTTGGCCGGAAATTTTATGGTCAGCCCTCGTAACTAGACTTTTTATTCTATCTGCTTGGCAGTAAAGTCCTTGTGACAAATCACAATTAATGACAAAATTTTCATTGAAGATATCGGACGAACTTACTTTGATTACCATTCGGTTGGTGGGAATACTGTATCGCACTACATATTCCCAAAATTCAACATGAAATCTACAAATACGCTAACATCAAACTTTTTACTCCTGCTTTTGGTATTTGAAATAAGAGGCGGCTTATAAGTTGTGTATTGCATAAAAGGTACAGTCACACAGATTTACACAAGACAAATATTTTGACGATATACTTTCCGCATAAAATAAATAAATTTCCGGATCAAATAGATAACTTTCCGGATCAAAAAACTCAATTTCCAAATAAAAAAAAATTCCAGATCAAATAAATAAATTTCCAAACCGAATAAATAAACTTCCAAATCAAAAATATAAATTTCCGAAACAAATAAATAAATTTCCAAAGGAAATATATAAATTTCCGAATCAAATCAATGAATTTCCGAATCGATTAAATAATTTTCCGAGTAAATAACTTAATTTTCAAATTTTCCAAACGAAATAAACAAATTTCCAAGTCAAGTAAGCATACTGCAAACTGCGAACAAAATTGTCTAAAGAAAGAATTCATAACTCAACTAATTTATTTCGCAAATAAAGACATTCGAGACAATCATTACTCATTGTAAGTTGGTGGAACGAAACGAAGAGACTGACGGACGAAATTATGGCGGAGATTGAATGAAGAGAAATTTTTGTATGGCCATTAAGAAATTGAACATAAAGATTTTGAAGGAAATTGTAATGTAAGTGGGTTGGGGAACATTCCTGTTTCGCAAAAATTAAGAGAATTCTCTCTATTCGATTAGAGATTACTTTCACAAAACTCGAGAAATTTCCCCTTTAGGACCTGCCAATCCTCCCGCATGGGTTCTAGGTTCTTACCACCTAAAGCGGAAATGAACTACCTAAAGCGGAAATCCTGCAATTAAGGAATTTTAAAAATCTCTCTAAATGCAATAGAGAGAATTCTCCTAATATTCGCGAAACAGGAATGTTCCGGGGCGGGTATTAATAAGGGATCGGGTAAACTAGGCATCACAATGACGCTGGTACGTTTTGAGTTAGACAGGGTTGACATTCTGTGTTCAAACCAACTCATCAAAAGGTGAGTTTTTAGCGAAACCACTCGAGAACCTGATGCGCGAGGCAAAATTGCGCGTAATGTGAGCGCGTTCCTCACTCCGACCTGTCAAACTGGCTCCGGGTGAATTTCGGGTGAAAACGCACCTAAAGAGTATGTCGTGGAATCTTTGAGAACGAGTTATCAAACCCGAAAAAAAAATTATTTTTATTAACTGTAAATTTTTGTATGGATATGATGACGCAACTATCTTGTCCTGCGGTCGTATAAACCGCATAGTCAACGAATTTCAGAGATTAAAATTGTTAAAAAATATAGTTAGCAAAGCCATAATTTGATAATTTGCTAATACAGGGTGTTCTGCTTCACATGGTACATACGTTTGTTTCAATGTATTTGCTTCCTTCCGTTTAGTTTTTGAATTATTGCGTATTTCCAATTTTTAAAGCGACTAACGAAACTTTTTTTCAATTCACTTTATTTTCCTAAATTGGAACCACTATCATATCATATTTTTCTTTTTAATTTTATTAAATAAAAGGCGTTCAGAAAATATAATCAATCACCTGACACCCGCGTTTGACTCGATATCACTCATTTTCGGTTTTTAGTAACATTTTTCAGAAATTAAACTGTCTTCGATTGAAGAGTACTTCAAGAATGTAGGTAATCAGAATACATATAGTGAAAACAACTACACCATTAATAGCACAAAGCTCAACTTCCTTAAATGCGTATCGTAAAACTATCAGCTAATAACGGTAATCGGAAGACATTTTTGTCAATTAGGAACTTTATATCACTTAGCAGGAACAAATAAGTTGCTAGAAATTCTAATTAAAATATTGTAGTAATAATAATTGAAATAATCGAACGGGTTCATACCACCGTTGGTAACCGTGTCGTTAGTTGTTCATGGTTTATATTGTAGTTCGAAAAGTGCATAAGTCTCGTTTAAAACATAAGTTTTTATCGTTTAGCGGTTACCTTGTTTTACCTTGTTGAGAGAATTGTATATAAACATGTTTCTGATAGCTGTTGCATGTTCTGAATTAGGAATGAACCCAATGTATGCCTTCTGTAAGATTTAACTAATGTACTTATTTCATAAGGAAAGTTACTAATTTGAAATGGAAAATAATTTAATTGATTTGGAAAACTATTTATTTGTTTTGGAAATTAAGTTATTTGATTCGGCAAATTATTTCATTGATTTGAAAATTTATTTATTTGATTAGAAAATTATTAAATCCGGAAAATTGTCTATTTGATGTGGAAATTTATCTTTTTGATCCGGAAAGTTGTATATTTGATCCGGAAAATTGTCTTTTTGACCCGGAAGTTTATCTATTTGATTCGGAAAGTTGTCTTTTTGTTCCGGAAAATTGTCTTTTTGGTTCGGAAAATTATCTATTTGATCCGGAAAACTGTTTATTTGTTCGGGAAATTTATCAATTTATCTCGGAATTTTGTGTATTTAACCTGGAAATGCTATATATGTATATAGTATTAAGGGTTGATCCTCCTTTTCCAGAAATTATTGCTTCCAGTGGTCTGGGCATCGATTCCAACTGGTTTGATGTACATATATGTAGAAGGAATTGAACACCACTTCGCTTATAAGACATTTAAAAGGTTTTCTTTCGACGAAATGCTGTGCATTTTGATCGAGACGGGCTCACAAATTGTGAATTATTTTTAACTCCGAAGACTGTAATGGTACTTCTAGTAAATGGGGGCAATTAGATAAAAGACATTAGCGTGCAGCATACGATTTGTGTTTGTGATCGTTATCATGGTAAAGAATAAATCATCTTCAATCCCCAATATCTCCACACTTGGCTTAACATTTTGCTTTGAAATGTACAAGTACACGAACCTATTTAGTATCCCTGTAATGTGCCCAAGATTTCCGGTGCCACTGCCTGGATACAGCCTCACACCATGACGGAGCCACCGTATTGCATATTGATCAAAGATTCTTCAGTTGAATCTCCGAATGCCGCCAAAAAACTATTTTATAGATTTTTAAGGCGTTCTAACACATTTTGCTAGAAGTAAATACTGTTAAGAACATATTTGCCGGCAAAACTTTTTTTTTCAAGCTGATAAACGGCTTGTTCGGGGCCACTCGCCAATTAAAACCATTTCTCCTGAGAACTCTTCTTATTGTTTCAGTGTTAAAGTCGATGTTTAGCTGATTTTTAACCATTTTGGTTAATTTGCCAGCACTGAGATGAGGGTTCTTCTAAATTTGTCGTCCAAAGAACGCCTCATTCCTATCTGGTAATGCATTTCTTTTGCCTTTTTTCAGTTTTTTGGCAATTCTTCCTTCTCTATCAAAACCATGGATTATGTTCTGAACGGATCCTCGACTTTTTCTAAAATATGTAGCTATCTTCCTATGCGATTTCCCTTCCTGATTAAGTTTTATCACCAGGTGCTTAATTATTTTTCACTGGTTACTTTCTGATAGCTATAACTTATAATGAGATGAGTGAAGAAAATAACATTCCTGAACATTTTGCTGACTATTTTTAACAAAAACCAAATTAGGTGGTTCACTTTGAATGTTGTTAGTTGCCTTGACCCCTCCAGGGGCAGGGGCGCGTCAACATCTCTTGCATAGCTATGCCTTGTTGACGTTTCGATAGCATATACATTCCGGACGAGGCAGCATGGCCCTCCTATGCGATCTGTCTTTTACTGGCGAGCTTGGAACGCTATAGGAGTTCTAATAATTCTCATAGACAGTTTTTATTAACGCGCCCGGGATAGAACCCCTTCATCTCTATATGCAGCATCGTAGAGTGGCGACCGAGACCTCACGGCTACCGAGCGCGTTAATGCGCTTGTTTTTTTTTTATATTTTCATCCACTCACTATAACTGAAAACAGCAACAATTTATACTGAAATTATAAATATATGACCCATTATAAATTAAAAAGAAAATTAGTGAAAAAAAAATATATTCTGCTTTCCAAATAAAATTCGTTAGATTGTATTTTCACTGAAGATATGCTATGTATGTTTATCTTCAAATTAGAGTTAGGGTTTGAACCTAAGAAACACTCTTGAACGAGGGAAATACTCCATTTTCCCTCAAATGTCCCCCTATTCCGTTCTACATCGTTTCTTCGCTGTTTATTCTGTTCTGCACTGTTGTGGTACAACGAAGCGCGGAACTAAAATTTTTTTTCTTTCCATGGTGGATACCAATGAAAAGGTGCTGACCCACTACACCAGACAGACTACATCGCCAGACTAAACGACCGGCCCACTGACAAAGCCCACAAAAGCTGAAACAGCGCCAACTGCAGAACCGAACACGTTGTGGAACATTCGAGAGACATGCAATCGGGCAGCATAGCTTTTCACCTACACTCGGACTCATAGGTGGGTTCTGGTGGGTGCCGGATGGGCAAGAACATGGGACGCATTTCCCTGTGACTCGGAAAGAGATGGAAAATTTTCCGTCGTAAAATCTGCCGACTATCGACTATCTCCACATACAGTTTGCAAGTGAAATTCAAGCGTGTCAAGCGAGATTTCCTGACGCTTGGAAAGTTTTCACGTTTCCCACGTTTTTGCTTCTTCGATTAACAACGTGAGTGGGAGTGAGAAGTGGCGCGCGGTCTTTCTAAAGAAAAGGGTGATTAAATCTCCTTATTTCGCGTGAAGAAATTGACGCGATTTAAATTCCAGGTCGAAAAGGGCCACCGATTTTTACGACCTGCCGGGCCCATTGAACCAATTCGATAGTTAACTAATGTTGGAGCGACATGTCAACTATGCAGATATATTCGTTTCCGTATTTCATATTTGTGCGCAATAGTGTTTGCGATTAAAAAGCTGGCAGTTTGTGGTTTGCCATTTTACTGGATATCGCGGCGCTGTAATCCTCGTAATCGGTTTCCGCATGTCGTTCGAGCTATCGTCGTAGGCGATAGCGCTCAAAGTTATAGTATTCGGATTTTCCGCCTCAAGATCGTTGGTTGTCGTTGAAAGCCTGTTGTGAAATTGTTACCGCATGTACTCGTATTCCTGCGCCCAACAGATTGCCCCTGTTGCAGCTCCAGCCATAAGAACTGAGATTCCTTCGCATTTGGACTACTATTATAGCGGTGCGGCAGTTGTGGATTACGCGAGCCGCCAACAACAACAACAACATCATCAACCCGCATGTAATAGCAGCTTGTTACTGGGTAAAAATATATCCTGTGTGAATTCACACATAAGACATAGTACAGAAGCAACAGTGCCATTAGAAGGGATTGGCTACCTGTTACGGCTTTAGCCTGATTCGGAGGGTTGGATTCGAGATAGCTGTTTGCAGTTACACTCAAACAGGAAAATATGGCACGGACGAAAGTAAACCTTACAAACCAAGATTTATAATGCTTATAAAGCAATATGTATTCAAGTTTCTGGCAATGTGCAAGTGCGAATTATTTTTCAGTGAAAATCGGAATTGGTGACTTGCTTTTATCTGTGGCTTAGCTTGACAACGTACCGGGAATTTTTGTTGCTACTCGAAGCACTGTCGAATGAAGTTCAAGCTCTCACGGGACAAATACTTTTTTATTCTCAAATCCCCTCTTATTCAATTTCTCCAAGCTTAGACCGTTTCCCCACTTGTCGGTACGATGGCGGTGCGGGATCGGCATGCTCGGTATACGCAGTACAGAAAGCTTACCGAGCGCCTTTATTTCAATGGGTGTTTCTCGATTGGCTCGGTATTTGCGGATGTGGGGAGGGATCGTTTCGTTTTACCGTGTCGCGGGTGGAACATCCAGTGGCCGCTCGCCGCTCGGTATTGACAGATATCATCATCATCATCGTGGCGCGACAGCCCGACGTCGGGCCTTGGCCGCCTGGATCATTGTCCTCCAATTATCTCGGTCACGTGACCGCGTCCTCCAATTTTGGGAGCCCAGCAGCTGCGCGGCGTCCACACCTACTGAGCTCTCCCAACGAGATCTCGGTCGTCCTCGCAGTCTCGCTCCGTCGACTCGTTCTGCATTCATTACTCTCTTAGGCATGCGATCATCGTCCATTCTTTGTACATGCCCTGCCCATTGAAGTCGTTGTAGTTTGACGATTTTCGAGACTTGCAGCTCATCGTACATTTCATACAACTCACGGTTGTACCGGATGCGCCATCCATCTCGATCGCAAACAGCCCCGAAAATTCGCCGTAGAACCTTACGTTCAAAAGTGTCTAGCATGTTTTCGGAGGCTTGAGTTAGGGTCCATGCTTCGCAGCCATAGCATAGCACTGGTCGTATAATGGTTTTGTACACGCGGAGCTTCGTGTTTCTGTGCACATGCTTCGATTTCATTATGGGGAGAACCGAGAAAAAAGTCTTATTAGCTAACTGTATCCGTCGCTTGATTTCGTCAGTTTCGTTGGCGTCCCTTGACAGGTTGCAACCCAGGTAAATGAAGTTGTTCACGAACTCGATGTTGAGGTCCCCCACATTGATGCTCGGTTGTGCAGGTGTCCTTGTCACCGATTGCATCATTATTTTAGTTTTACCCTCGTTAATACGTAATCCAACTTCCTTTGCAGCGGTATCGAGCGTATGCAGAAGTTCTTCTGCGTCAGCCAATCTTCGGGAAATGATTTTGATGTCGTCGGCGTACGCTGCTAATTGTGTCGACTTGATGAGTAACGTCTTGCTGTTGTCCATATTCATGGCCCGAACAACGTATTCCAGTGCTAGGTTGAAGAGCGTCGGTGCCAGTCCATCGCCCTGTTTCAAACCAGTGCGTGTTTCAAATAGATCAGTAAGTCTATTCTGGATCCTGACTTGTGAGACGGAGTTGGTCATCGTCATCTTTGTCAGTCGCACTAATTTTACCGGTATACCAAATTGCAGCAGGATGTTGTACAGTACTCCACGATCGATACTGTCGTATGCCTGCTTGAAGTCGACAAAGATTTGGTATACGTTTACGTTGTATTCCCAGCACCTCTTGAGTATCAGTTTGACTGAGAAGAGCTGATCGGTTGTGGAGCGACCAGATCTGAAACCGCTTTGATATTCGCCAATGACTCGTTCTGCGTACGGTTTTATTCTATGTTCCAGAATTTTCGTCAAAATTTTATAGGACGTACAAACTAGTGAGATGCCCCTGTAATTCTCACACCGCAGTTTATCTCCCTTTTTATGAATTGGACAGATGATGCTTCTGCGCCAATCGTCTGGGATCTCCTCGTTCTCCCATACTCGCAGGAGTAATTGATGTATGGCATCAACTAGACTCGTTCCACCGAATTTTAGCAGCTCAGCTGGAATCTCGTCAGCGCCCGGCGCTTTATTTCGTTTTAGTGACCGCAAGGCGAGATCAACTTCCTCTACTGTCGGGGGTTGAATGGGTGGGCCTAGATCAACAATATCGTCGAGAGCTTCCTGTGTGGGGACGTTAGATGGTCGGTTTAGAAGCTCTTCAAAATAAGAGGCCCATCGTTTGTTATTACCATCGGTGTCGCTGATGATGTTTCCATCCTTGTCCTTACAAAGGCTAGTCCTGGGTTGGTAGCCGTTCTTAATTGTATTTACTAGTTTGTACGCTTGTCTGGTGTTCCTATTAGCTAAGTTTTCGTTTATGTTCAGCAACTGCTCGTCAAAGTATTTACGTTTCTTCTTCTTCTTTCAAAGTATTGACAGATATCACGTCGAGCAAAAAAATTTGAAAAATAGCGATACAGAACAATGAACGCCGAAAATATACCGTCTAGTTCGTAAATGAAGGCAGTGTGGAATAGTTTCGGTATACAGAGCGTACTGTTCCGCGCCGCTGCCATACCGACAAATGACGAAAGGGCCTAAGCTGTGAAGGCGTGATTTTACTTCAAAACTCGATTGAAGATTCAACAACTTTTGAGTAATAATATTTCATTTTAGATTATCCTTTTCTTCTCGAGTGATACTACTCAATTGCCCTAACTCCTTGTGGGACAAAGCGCGTCAACTGTTCCATGTGGGCCAGTTGACGTTTCGTTGGCATAAACTAGTTTCGGAGAATGCAATTACCAACATGCACACGAGTGATGGGCGCAACGGTACTCCATAAATAACGATGTTACCCAGCGCAAACTTGAGTATTTACTACCCCACCGATCTATACAACATATAAAAAATTGAGAACTACCGCACCTTTTGCACGCTTACCCCCTTATTTGGTCTCTATTTATTGGATTAAATATTTGAATTGACATTTCGTGTGTGATGGCGGCCACCATGGTGATGGGCCATTGTCTGTAGCAGGCATAAGATTTACGCATTTTTTACTGCTTCTCAGCGCCAAATATGGAAGACGTCATGTGTCCAATGTATGAAAAATATTGGCGAAAAGCGCAAGGTTTACTGTTGTGCCTCTTGTACAAAATAATATAAAAGACTAATGAAACCGAGTTTCTTTTTTAGTTTCAAGGCTCTAATTTATAATTGAACCACATTTTTAAAAATATGTGTGACTTTAGTTGGTCATTTTGAGATTCTCCCCATTGACCATTTATAAAAAATGGCAAATATAATCGATTTGTGTATGTAAAATAAGCATGTCTGTCTAGGTTTATTCAATTCCGTATCTGCACTTTATACGCTCCTGCAATTCGTTTTTGGAAAATAAGACGTCAAAACCATTGATTTAACATCGTACTTAGAAGAAAATGCGATGAGGGTACCTTTGCGCTCTCCTTCGAAGGTGTTGCGGCAAATGTGGAGGCAGTGTCGCATATTCGGTTCATATATATCCTCAGGATGCTAACGCTTGGATTTAAATTAAAATGGAAAGCAATGAAGAAACTACCGAGCTAGAGATAACAGCACTCAGTCATCGCGAGACACTTTAAATCAAACGTATTGAATGGTGTGAACAATGCGGTTCAACTAGTCATGATATGACCTGCTCATCTTGAGGATCAGGTCGACCTACTCCGAGTCTGGCAACGGACCTAGGTTCGCAGACCTAGGTCTGCATCGACTTATCGACTTCGCCTGCAGCAGGAATCTAGTCGTAAGCTCTACGTGTTTCCCGCATCGACGCATTCACAAGCAGACCTGGAAGTCTCCAGACGCACATACCGTCAACCAAATTGACCACGTCCTCATTTGCAGGAGATGGGCGTCTAGTGTCATGGATGTCCGCTCCTATCGAGGAGCAAACTGCGACTCAGATCATCACTTGGTGAAGACGACCTACAGATGTAGAATTTCCTCAATGCACCAATCAAGAATCAGCCCTCCCAAAATCTTTGCGGTTGATAAGTTTTTGAGTGATGCTACCGCCCTTGAGGAAAAACTATCACCTATGCTACACAACATCAGCAACACAGGCGTCCATGGGTTCTGGGAAGAACTCAAGGGTACCATCAAGGATATCGCAGAGAAGGTCGTGGGATATAAAGCCCGGCGAGCGCGAAATGACTGGTTCGACGAAGAATGCAAAAATTCACTTGACGCGAAAAACAAGGCCTACAGACAATGGATTCAACGGGGAACCTGAGCCAGAAGAGAAAAATATGACGAGCTACGGCGAATATCGAATAGAATAATTAGACGTAAGAAACGTAAATACTTTGACGAGCAGTTACTGAACATTAACGAAAACTTAGCTAATCGGAACACCAGACAAGCGTACAAACTAGTAAATACAATTAAGAACGGCTACCAACCCAGGACTAGCCTTTGTAAGGACAAGGATGGAAGCATCATCAGCGACACCGATGGTATTAACAAACGATGGGCCTCTTATTTTGAAGAGCTTCTAAACCGACCATCTAACATCCCCACACAGGAAGCTCTCGACGATATTGTTGATCTAGGCCCACCCATTCAACCCCCGACAGTAGAGGAAGTTGATCTCACCTTGCGGTCACTAAAACGAAATAAAGCGCCGGGCGCTGACGAAATTCCAGCTGAACTGCTAAAATTCGGTGGAACGAGTCTAGTTGATGCCATACATCAATTACTCCTGCGAGTATGGGAGAACGGGGAGATCCCAGATGATTGGCGCAGAAGCATCATCTGTCCAATTCATAAAAAGGGAGATAAACTGCGATGTGAGAATTACAGGGGCATATCACTAGTTTGTACGTCCTATAAAATTTTGACGAATATTCTGAAAAATAGAATAAAACCGTACGCAGAACGAGTCATTGGCGAATATCAAAGCGGTTTCAGACCTGGTCGCTCCACAATCGATCAGCTCTTCTCGGTCAAACTGATACTCCAGAGGTGCTGGGAATACAACGTAAACGTATACCAAATCTTTGTCGACTTCAATCAGGCATACGACAGTATCGATCGTGGAGTACTGTACAACATCATGCTGCAATTTGGTATACCGGTAAAATTAGTGCGACTGACAAAGATGACGATGACCAACTCCGTCTCACAAGTCAGGATCCAGAATAGACTTACTGATCTATTTGAAACACGCACTGGTTTGAAACAGGGCGATGGACTGGCACCGACGCTCTTCAACCTAGCACTGGAATACGTTGTTCAGGCCATGAATATGGACAACAGCAAGACGTTACTCATCAAGTCGACACAATTAGCAGCGTACGCCGATGACATCAAAATCATTTCCCGAAGATTGGCTGACGCAGAAGAACTTCTGCATACGCTCGATACCGCTGCAAAGGAAGTTGGATTACGTATTAACGAGGGTAAAACTAAAATAATGATGCAATCGGTGACAAGGACACCTGCACAACCGAGCATCAATGTGGGGGACCTCAACATCGAGTTCGTGAACAACTTCATTTACCTGGGTTGCAACCTGTCAAGGGACGCCAACGAAACTGACGAAATCAAGCGACGGATACAGTTAGCTAATAAGACTTTTTTCTCGGTTCTCCCCATAATGAAATCGAAGCATGTGCACAGAAACACGAAGCTCCGCGTGTACAAAACCATTATACGACCAGTGCTATGCTATGGCTGCGAAGCATGGACCCTAACTCAAGCCTCCGAAAACATGCTAGACACTTTTGAACGTAAGGTTCTACGGCGAATTTTCGGGGCTGTTTGCGATCGAGATGGATGGCGCATCCGGTACAACCATGAGTTGTATGAAATGTACGATGAGCTGCAAGTCTCGAAAATCGTCAAACTACAACGACTTCAATGGGCAGGGCATGTACAAAGAATGGACGATGATCGCATGCCTAAGAGAGTAATGAATGCAGAACGAGTCGACGGAGCGAGACTGCGAGGACGACCGAGATCTCGTTGGGAGAGCTCAGTAGCTGCTGGTCTCCCAAAATTGGAGGACGCGGTCACGTGACCGAGATAATTGGAGGACAATGATCCAGGCGGCCAAGGCCCGACGTCGGGCTGTCGCGCCACGATGATGATGACTAGGTTCAACTTATAATGAAATTCGTAACCTTACTGAGATTCAACAAAAGATTGTTTCTGCAGATGCAGAAACAAACCACAGCTGCTTATTTAAAAAAATAAAGATAAATTTACATGATAATTATAATTATGTAATGAGGGACGTATTTGAACAATAAAGACAGATAAAATACGTCTTATGTTTCATTCGCTTATACTCGTATTAACGATTCGCTTGTATTAACAGAGGTCTTGCATTTATTTGTTAATATAAGTGAGTGTCTACTGTATTAAATATAATTCAAAAATCAAATATTTTTAGAAAATAATCAGGCCTAGCGGTTTGAAAATTGTTCCATTTAATTCAGGACATACAAAAACCCACCTTCCTTAAAATTGAATGTTCGTAGATTTTTGGCCAGGAATTTGGGGGATCTAGGGACCACTACGATCGGCTAGACATACTGACTTAGCTAAATCGTCTCAAGAGATGACCCTGATTATTTATATCGCTGGTCCGATCTCGCAACCTCGTTAAGTTTGTTTCGAGTGATTTTTCAGGAGAGCGAAAAACCTTTTTAGAAATGCATTGTCTCTTATGACCTGACCCTACCCTTTGAATTTTGCTGTTTTGTGACGTCGTTTCTTAGAATATCGCAATAAGGTGAAACATTTTCGCCAAAATGGCACCTACGAGTAGAAACCTCGTAGATAATCGAATTTAAAAGATTCGCTTCAGTTCGCTAAAACAAAATAAAACATCAATGGGCGCGTTCTTTTGTGCCATGCATAAAAACATTCCGGGTCAATTACTTAGTTAAGTACCAAGGTGCAATAGTGTCTGTTTAGCTTTTAATCATTATTGATTGTGTTTGCAAGTTTAAAAATATGAAACATACCTGGAAAAATATCTACGACATGTTTACTTATTAAATTTCTAATTCATCTCGATTTTTCGTTGTGGGGGTGCCAGCTTCACGGACGTCTATCCAATCTATGTTTACCAACCCGTAGAGTTTTCCAGTTGAATCCAGGTTACCGCACTGCTGTAACTTTTAGCCCGAATTAACCTACACTGGAGTATAAACGAACGCGCCTAAAGTTTAAAATAAGGCTATATTATTATATAGCAGTGTAAACATTTCTGATACGTCTTCGTTCTCCAAATTTGAAATTTTCGCGACAATGCGGCGGAGGATGTTGCGTCCGATATCAATCGATAGCACATACGTTTAATTCATCCATCCATATACCTATGCACGTATATAAAATTATCCAGCACATGCTGCGGTCTGTGTTGTTGTTGACCTATTTTGTCGCTAATGGACAATCATTTGAACGGATCTGAATGTGAGTGGAGAGATACACGAACGAGAAATATACGGCCTTCGTCAGGACACCGGATACCGACTGTGTAGTCATACGCAAGTTTCTCTTCAGGATATGGAAAGTAAAGTGCGAGATACAACGAACGACTGACATCAGAATCAGGCTATGTTTGGAGAAAGCTATTTACAACCTTTTACCCCGCGCCATGGCGGAGCAATACATAAGCTGTGGGCCAAATGCACATACTAGTCAGTTTTGGTAGAAAATTTAAGTATCGACTTTTCATGTTTAGGTTATTGGTTATATGGGTCAGCGTTTAATGTGTAGTTATGAAGTTCCCTTTATCAAAATCTTTGCTTATGAAATAAGAGCACTTCATTAAGAATATATGAATACGTTTTGGCAATCATTATGAGTGAGTTTTAACTGTCTTGGGTACACCTGGTTGTGCTGAAGCTGAACCGCGAAAAAAGAGTCATTTGGCCATTCGCGACGTGGTCCATCTTCTTTCTAATGCTGCATTTACACGTGAACGTTGAGCAAAACATTGGAAACTTGAACATTGAAACTACCATTGAAAAGCACCAACAACAAATAGATACCTTTCTATTCTTATAGGGGCGACATGAATTCACGAGCATTTGAGTCGTTCCCATCTCTTATGGGAACGAAACAAATGCCCATGAATTCATGTTGGCGGTGTAAGAACAGCAAATTTCAGCGGTAAGAGTAGAATGGGTAGAAAAATTCACGCAAACGTTTAATGGATTATTGTTTCGGATCCTAGAATGTACGCTCCTTGAACAAACCGGGGGCCGTGAAGGCCCTCATTCAACAAGTTGAGAATTACAAACTGAGTATCACTGCAGTTCAAACAATCTGATTGGTAGCGAGATAGACGACAAGAATTCGCACACATTTTTCAAAGGCGGCAAACCATCGGTTCTCAAGGAGTTTGGAGTTGCATTCATAGTAAGCAAACAGCTCAAGCCGCACGTTATTGACTTCAAATCTATTAATGAAAAGTTGTGTGCGATTCGCATTAAAACTCGTTTTTTCGACGTCTGGCTCATCAACGTTCACGCCCCGGCTGAAGCTAAGGAAGATGTAGTGAAAGAATAATTTTATGTCCGCCTGGAGACACTGTTCGATTCACTTCCAACAAATGAGGCCAGAATACTGCTGGGAGATCTTAATGTGAAAGTTGAAAACGAAAGTTGGCATCGGGGAGGACATAAGCTCAATCTTGTTAATTGCCTTGACCCCTCCAGGGCATGGGTGCGTCAACATCTCTAGCATTTATATGCCCTGCTGACGTTTCGATAGCATATCTACTTTTCGGAAGTGCAGTTGCTAGCATGCACCTCCTATCCGCGCCATACTGACAAGCTCGGAGCACTGTGAGTGTTCTATTAGTACTCACAGGTAGTTTTTGATCGCGCCGAAATTTGAGCTCCGATTAGTATCGTAGAGTGGTGACCGAACGACCACGGCCACCGAGCGCGACGGATGTAGAATGCAATAATAACGGTTAACGATTAATCAACATCGCCTGCAGTAGGAATCTTATCGTAAGCTCCTCATGCTTTCCGCATCGACGCATTCACAAACAAACCTGGAAATCTCCAGACGTACGTACCGTCAATCAAATTGACCACGTCCTCATTTGCAAAAGGTGGGCGTCCAGTATATTGGATTTCCGATCCTATCGAGGAGCGAACTGCGAATGAGACTATCACTTGGTAAAGACAGCCTATCGGTGTAGAATTTCTTCAGCGCACCAATCGAGAATCAGCCCTTCCAAAATCTTAGCGGTAGACAAACTCTTGAGCGATGCCACAGCGCAGACATATACAGCCACCCTTGAGGAAAAACTATAACCTATGCTACACGACATCAGCAATACAGGTGTATATGGGTTCTGTTAAGAACTTAAAGGTCATCAAGGAAGTCGCAGAGAAGGCCGTGGGATACAAAGCCTGTCGAGCGCGAAATGGCTAGTTTGACGAAGAATGCAAAAAATTGCTCGTTGCGAAGAACGAAGCTTACAGATAATATATCCAACCTGCAACTAGAGCCAAAAAAGAAAAAATTGACGAGATACGGCGAATATCGAATAGAATAATTAAACTTAAGAAACGTAAATATTTTGACAAGCAGTTACTGAACATTAATGAAAACCTAGCTAATAGAAGCACCAGACATGCGTGTACACAAGTAAATACAATTAAGAACGGCTATCAACCTAGGCCTAGCCTCTGTAAGGACGAGGTTGGAAACATCATCAGCGTCACCGATAGCATCAATAAACGATGGGTGTCCTATTATGAAGAGCTTCTGAATCTAACATCCTCATATAAGAAGCCCAAATCGGTGGCGTTATTATTGATCATGGCCCCACTACTCAACCACCGCCAGTAGATGAAGTTGATCTCTCCCTGCGGTCACTCAAATCAAATAAAGCGCTGGGCGCTGCTGACGAGATTCCGCTGAGATAAAATCCGATGGAACGGGTCTGTAAATGCCATACACCAACTACTTCTGCGACTCTAGGAGGACGAGGTTATCCGAGACGATTGATGCAGGAGCATAATCTATCCCATCCACAAAAAGGGAGATAAACGGCGGTGTGAGAATTACAGAGGCATTTCACTAATCTATACGTCCTACAAAATGTTGAAGAAAATTCTGGAGAATAGAATAAAACCGTACGTCGACCGAATTATTGGCGAGTATCAGGGCGGCTTCAGATCTGGTCGCTCTACAACGGATCAGCTTCTTACGGTTAAGCTAATCCTACAAATGTACTACTCAAATACCCTAACCCCTTGTGGGACATAGCGCGTCAACTGTTCCATGTGGCCCAGTTGACGTTTTGGTGCCATCAACGAATACAACGTTGACGTAAACCAAATCTTTGTCGACTTTAGGCAAGCATACGACAGTATCGATCGTGGTGTACTGTTAAACATTATGTTGTGATTTGTTATACCAGCAAAACTAGTACTACTAACAAAGATGACGATGACCAAATTCGTCTCCCAGGTCCTGGATCCTGACCTGTGAGACGAATTTGAAACAGGTTGACTGATCGTTTTGAAATATGTACCAGGGTGATGAACTGGCGCCGATGCTCTTCAACCTAGCAATTGAATCCGCCATTCGGGTAATGGATAAGGACACCAGCAGAACGCTACTCATCAAGTCGACACAATTGAAAGCGTACGCAGATGACATCAACATCATGTTGATGATTGGCCGACGCAGAAGAACTTCTGCATACTCTTAACACCGCATTAAGTTGGACTACGCATCAACGAGAACAAATCAAAAATAATGATGCAATCAAGAAACAACGCCCGCACAATCGACCATCAACGTAGGGGACCTCAGCATCGAATTCGTAGACGACTTCACATTCCTGGGTAGCAACCTGTCAAAGAACGCCAACGAAATTGACGAAATCAAGCGACGAATACAGCTAGCAAATAAGACTTCTGCACAGAATGACGAAGCTACACGTATACAAAACTATCATTCAACCACTGCTGTGTTATGGCTGCGAAACTTGGACCCTAACCCAAGCCTCCGAAAACATGCTAAACACATTCGAGCCGACAGTCTTCCGGTGAATTTTCGGAGCGGCTTACAACCGAGATGGCTGGCGCATCCGGTACAACGATGGGTTGTGTATGAAATGTACGATGAGCTGGAAGTTTCCAAAATCGTCAAACTACAACGTCTTCAATGGGCAGGGCATGTACAACGAATGAACGATGTTCGCATGCCTAAACAAGTAATGAACGGACGACGAGTCGAGTTTGATCTGGTTAGTGAAACTGGAGATGAGCTCGTTTATTTGATCCGTGATAGATCATTATCTAAGAAGGTAATATTTTTGTTGAGAGTATCGCGATATTTACGCCAGTCATATCATATCGTACACAAAATGGGGTCCAACATTGCAGAAATTAGGGCAATCTCATTTTTTTATAAGTTGTTAGAGCCCAACTAGATACTATGAATCCAAATTTGCAACCCTGAATAAGTTGTGCAAGCGAAGATATAACCCAAAAATCGCGAAACTTTTCCACTTTTTTCTGTTTTTGTCAAAAAATCACTAAAGGGACATTCCGACGTAAAAAGTCAATAGCAGCTTTTTAAAATTTCCTACAATTTAAACTACATGGGCCCAGTGTGGCTCTAGTAGTTACTGAGATACGGCTCTTTAAAATTGCGTTATTGTTTCCAAAAATTATAAATTTTAATTTTAAACGTATGAGCCCAAATGAGTACAGCATATTTACAGAAGGAGCATTCACTATACTATGTTTTGGTTTGGACTCTGGCCGGACTTGACAATTGAACAAGTTTTAATGTGGTCTCTCAGGGTTTGTTGACTCATGGTAGAGAAGTTTCTGGCAGTGTATTGTCACGTTGGTTACTAGGAATGGTGTGCATGCTCAACATTTGCGATGAAGTAGAGCGATTTAGTGCTACATCATCTTCCACAACGGAGCAGCATGTTGACATTAGGCTTTCCCAACTTGTGCGGGACACTGCAGATTCAGAGAAACTGAATAGATGATTCAGTATACATCTTCCATTTACAGCCACTTCCAGGTTAATTTCCTTAAGTAGTGGATTGATTGCAGGGCCTGATGTCAACTGCCACTTGGTCCTAGAGCTGGGATCAGAAGCGGCTAATAAAATTGTTGGAGAAACGTTTGGGAAGGTTAAATTGAAACGGAAATCACTAGTTCTACGAGTATTATAGTGATGAAAAGGACGTTTGAAGTAGATTCTCTTGCAAAGACTTTGTATTATTAAACGTTTTGATGAGCAACTAAAACAACACTTAAAGTTCGAACTGGCACCATACACAATGGCATTGTTCATTGACGCAGGGATGCGGAAAGGCACAAAATCGTCTTTTTATTTTGCCTTCACTCCTCTCTCGGAAAACCTTTCCCTTTAAAAAAAAGGCACATTTGTTGTGGTGGATGATGGGTATTTGTTGCACAAATTTATTTGGCATCGGAATTATTCCGTCAAAAATTTAATTAAAGGATACACTTCATACATCCTCAACCATTTTGGTGGCAAAGTATCCGTGATTTTTGATGGGTGCCCGGAAAATGGAGCTATTAGGAACACAAAAAGTGCAGAACGCTCTCGTCGCTATGCTGCATTGTCCAGGGACATAATCTTTGATGAAACTATATTAATAAACATTCAACATGAAAAATTTCTGTCCAAAAGAATAAGCTGCAAATGATCCGAATGTTGATGATTGAACTACTATAGATAAAAAATTGCCGAGCTCAGAAATGAAATAACTGTATTAAAATCCTCTAAAGCTGCTTCAACGAATATGGAGGAAATAATTTCTGAACTTGAAGATAGTCGGAAAAGATCGTCTAATATCATTATTCATAGCATCGTAGAAGGAACCCCAGAAGCGGATCACGACAAGACAATGGAGATAATAAACACTATGGCACCAACCATGAGCGCTCAAGCTAAAGATATTAAGGCTTTTCGTATTGGGAAGCCTAACGCAAATAAACCAAGACCAATAAAAGTAATTACTTCTAACTCATCCGTGGCATTTGATATCATGAAGGGCAAAAAAGATAACGCTGCGAAACAATATTTGCGCGTGAATAGTTATAATGTTGTTTCTGACCTGACCTTTCGACAACGTGAACATCTGAACTCCTTAAGATCTCAACTCAATGAAATTAAAAAAAAATGACCCCGATGCGACAATTAAATATCACAATAGTGTCCCTCGCATAATTCATGGCCGTTCCTCAAAAAACTAGAACTTAATATATATTATCAAAATATGCGTGGTATTCGTACTAAATTACATGACTTACGACTTGCACTATCAACAATTTCTTATGATATCATTATTTTTACTGAAACGTGGTTAAACAATAAATTTTATTCTTCCGAACTCGGCTTAAGTAATTATAATATTTATCGATGTGATCGTAATAAGTTAACTTCTAATACATAAACTAAATGGCGGCGGCGTTCTCATCACAGTTAATAAATTACTAAAATCTACTTTGCTTAAATGTAAATATAATAATGTGGAACAGCTGATTGTGTGCATTCAAACTAAACCGGTTCGTACAATTGTCTCGACTGTCTACCTTCCGCCGGACGCATCGTCCGATCTCTACCAATTTCATGCAGAAGAAATATGTAACACTTCGGAAGCTTTTCCCCCAGCGAATTTTATTGTAACTGGTGACTTCAATTTAAGTAATGTTAATTTTACTTCGAAATCTTGGTCTGTTAATAATAATAATTCTAAAAGCTCCGAAATAATTGATGCTTTTTCCCTTTAAAACTTTACTCAATTTAATCCCATTAAAAATGTAACCAATAGTCTACTTGATTTAGTTTTTTCGAATTTAGATAATGTTAATGTTTTACAAGCTACACATCCTATTTTACCTATTGATTTATGTCATCCTGCGTTAGAGATTATTGTAAATTTACAAATTTTAAATGCTAAAGTAAATAGAAGATCTTCTAATTTTCTGAATTTTAAAAATGCCGATTATATAAATATTACTGATGCCTTACGTCCAATTGACTGGTCCGAGCTAGAAAATCTACCATTAGATGATGCAGTGTCTTTATTTTATAATGTTTTAAATAATCGAATTACTTTATACGTTCCTAGTACTCGCTTAAATTGTGACAATTTTCCCAATTGGTTCTCTAGTGATTTAAAAAAATTAAATAATTCAAAAAAAGAAATGTGTTCATTTAAATTATAAAGCAACGGGTAATTTAAATTATTATACGGAATTCTCCATGCTTAGATCAAAATGTAAACAGCTATCTAAACTTGATTTCCAACGCTACATTTCCAAGCTAGAATCTCAGGTTCCTACTAATATGAAGTATTTTTGGCGACACATTAATTCTCGCAAAACAGACGGCGACTTGCCTGATACCATGCATCTTAATGGTGTAAGGACCTCAGACAGCTCAATAATTGCTAATTTATTCGCTGAAAATTTTTCAAAGGTATACAGCACTGATAATACCTCGTATGAGCCTCCCTTACTCAATAATGCTTTTAGCTTATCCAGTCTTTCAATTAACCTGGATTCTCTTATAGAAAAACTGTTTACGCTAGACATTTCTAAAAGTGCGAGACCTGATGGCATTCCTCCGATTTTGTTAAAAAATTGTGTCGAGAATGTTGTACACCCACTTCATGTCCTTTATAATAAATCTCTAGCTTCTGGACACTTCCCATCCATATGGAAAGTAAGCTATGTTCTATCGATTTATAAATCCGGTGACAGAGCTGATATAAGAAATTATCGTCCAATTAGTCTTGCATCCCGAAACGTTTTGAAAGTATTGTAACGGATATGATAACTCCTTTAGTACGACCTTTGATTATACCTAACCAACATGGGTTTTGTGCTGGAAAGTCGACTGCTACTAATTTAATCGTATACGAAAATTATATTTATAAGTCATTTGCCAACTTCTCACAAGTCCACTCTATATACTACTACTACTCAATTGCCCTAACCCCTTGTGGGGCATAGCGCGTCAACTGTTCCATGTGGCCCAGTTGACGTTTCGTTGGCATAAATTGGTTTCAGAGAATGCAGTTGCCAGCATGCACCTCCTGCACATCCATGGCCACGAACGTTGTCGTGGACGGGATTCGAACCCGAAACGCCGGTAGTCAAACATGAGACTGATGCCTCAACACACTGCGCTACCGGTCGCCCCAACTCTATATACACAGATTTGAAAAAGGCCTTTGATAAAATTAATTTCCATATTTTGCTAAGAAAACTACGGAATTTCGGTTTCTTTGGGTCTTTTTTAAATTGGATAAATGACTATAGGAGGTATATTAGAAATCGTTCATCAATTGTTAATGTTAATAATAATTACTCTGAACCATTTTGTCCAACATCAGGTGTTCCGCAAGGCTCCCACATAGGTCCCTTATTATTTTTAATTTTTATCAATGATATAGTTAACGTTTTCCAGAATGTTGAATTTTTGCTTTTTGCAGATGACTGCAAAATCTTTAAAAAAATAACCTGTAACGATAACATCCTAATTCTGCAATCTAATTTAAATAACTTCTTCAACTATTATACCTGGAATAATTTAGAGATTAACCTATCAAAATGTCAATTCATTGTATTTAATCGAAGTAGAACTTATTTTCATTACACTTACGCAAGTTAACTCAATTAATGACCTAGGAGTACTCTTTGACTCAACTTTAAATTTCCGTGAACATATTATGGATATTTCCGAACAAGCCCGTCGAATGCTAGGCTTTATAATTAGAAATTCTTCCGAGTTCCGTAACATACATGCACTTAAATCATTATATTTTTCACTGGTCAGGAGTAAATTAGAGTACATGTCTGTTGTATGGAATCCATTTTATAAATCTCACAGCAATACTATTGAAAAAATTCAGCATAAATTTCTAAGATATATGGCATATAAAATGCATATCCCATTTGAGAATATTAATTATTCTTGTATTCAGTCAACTTTAAATATGAATACCCTTGAAGCTAGAAGAAGTTATTATGATGCAATTTTTGTATTTAATTTAGTTAATGGTATAATTGATGCCCCTGACATACTTCAAGAAATCCCTTTTAAAGTCCCAACTAGAAACACAAGGCATCATGAACTTTTTTGTCTACATACATTCCGAACTAACTATGAGTCAAACTTGCCTATGGAAAGATTGAAAGCTATTGGAAATCTGGTTTCTAATCATTTGGACTTATTCAATTCGAATAAAGATATATTGAAAAAATTCTTACTACAAATAGATTTATTTGAGTGATTTTCTTTTAATTTTGTTTTCTAGTAATTTAAGCGTTTACTTTGAATTTTAAATATTGAATTGTTATTTAATAATAATAATAGTTAATTATAATATATTTACCTAGTATATTCACTATAAGACAGCCATTTTTTATGTTTTTATATACCTATATAAAGGACACTTGTCCGTTTACTATTAAATAAATAAATAAGCAGGGAGTAGAGAACCAAGAAACTGAAGAAGATGCAGATACTCTAATAAAATAAATATATTATTTAATAATAGGTATGGGCCTATCAGAGCAATACGTAATATTAGTTTACCATTGAACTTGGCTGATTGGCAAAAGCACAAGCGTGCCAACATCAACATATTAGATTCCACACGACACTAGGGCCACCTATGCGTCATTCATTTAGTAGCTATTAAGGGGTTATCGAGTGTAGGGTAGCCACCCTACTAAGCTGTCCATGTTAATGTTGTTGGTGTAACGCCTGTGTTTTTTACCCTACACCCGGTAAATTCCCCAAAAACACGCCTATGTATAAGGATATAAATTATGACCTTGAGAGACTTTCTTGCACTAGGTCACATTGCAAGTCGATGCTACAAGTTCGGCATTAAATAACGAAATTACACACTCATTTCAAATAAATTGTTCTCAAAGTACTTTAAAACCAATTATGAAATGTCAAATAGTTAGTTGCATGGGACTCAAAGTAAAAATAATTACTTGTGTAGACCGCCTGAAAGGTTTTTCCTTTGTGTTTTCTCCCGTAGTGGTGTGGGGCATATGAATAAGCCTCACTATTTTCCGGCTTGTCGCAGAATGCGGCTAAATAGGCAGGAAGGATTTTAGCAACATGCATTTTCCGAAACCAAGTAACGAATCCTCAATCAAGATTGTCCTCGCTTAAAATACGATGCGAATACTGTGTAAATGCAGTAACAACAAACGTGGTATTTATCGCCGCACGCTTGAAAGATGATAATCCCAAATATGTTGTATGGACGTGCGCTACTGGATCTAATTGCCTTAAATCTCATGGCTTATTGGTAATGCCTACTCCACTAAATAGGTTTTTCCAATCCTCTCCTTCTCTCCATATACTATATGACGCACTACTCCTGTAGGTTTAAAATGAATTCGCATTATTGTCGCATGAGCATTTATTGAGGTGAAAAAAAAAAACATTTCATATGTCAAATGAAAACAAAAAAACCTTCTTTTCGACGTAATCCATTTTTGCTCATTATTTCCGAATGTATATCAATCATCAAAACTAGTTTCGAGTAGTGATAGTTGGGACGCTAAGCGACATAAATCGACGCCACCTTGCAAAATATGATAGAGAAATGCCGTTTGGTACGAATGTTGGTGGGGCCCAAACTTTCAATTTAAGAGATGGAGCCACCTTGGACCCCGCGGCAGAGCGGCTGTGCGGGCGAAAAACCGCGAAATTTGAGCCCTTTTTTTAATATTCTCCTCGTAACTTCTAAACGGAGCCTCGTATCGAAAAACTTAATAGTTTGTAAATTAAAGAGCGTCAAATTCTACATCCAATGCATTGCTCAAAGTTGAAATTTGGTTTAGTAGTATAATCAAAATCGATGATCGAAAAACGTCACTTTTTGAGGCTTTGGAGAAAAATCACACTATATCGCTTTTCAAGCTCACATATCTTTGTAACGAATACTCCAAATGAAAAACCGTACAAGTAAAAGTTGAAGATATTTTGATTTCCGGTTTAACGTGCTCAATACTTTTCAAATCGGTTCATTTTTAGTGTAGTTGTGAGTGAAAATGCTGGAATGCTTTCTTATCGATTCCAGCTTTAATAGCTCTATTTCGGTAAGTATAGTAGCTGAAGTTTTGTTTTAGTATCAATTTACAGATAATTAAATCTTGTTCAAAAAGTCTTTGCTTGATAGCTTGGCTTGATAGCTTAGGTCATAGTTACGCTTTTTAGGGTTTTGTAGAAAAAATAAAACCCTTGTGAAATCAGTCAGATGTCAGCCTGTTCAAAGAATATCTCGAAAAGAGCTGGAGCTACAGGTATGGAATTTGGTAGAAATATGAAGGATTACTACAATTTGTGTTATAAGGCTTTTCATTAGTGGCCAAATTGCAAGGAGAGACAGTTATTCGCCGCTTAAAGCACATATATGAAAATTTCCAGGATGACGGCATATAAATAGGATAGCGACGTTAAATATCCAGGATGTTGATATCCTTAGGAAAAAGTTTAATAGTAGTATATTTCGATAATTTGATTTGCTACTCTCTGCATATCCCGTAAGTGACCTTAAGAGAGAAGTAATAATGCCAATCCGTTAGCAACGGGTGCAGGTATCTTGTTATAGATACAATTTGCATGTACATAGTCATAATTAATCAACTAGTCAAGAATAAAAAACAATAAAAATTATTTTTGTCCGCTATTGCCACATTGTGCACCGTCGAGTCAGTAAGCGGATAGATTTGAAACTGATTTGTTTTGTGTTTCGTGACAAGTGGTAATGTGTTACAGTTATCAAAAGTGATAGTGCGTATGATAGATGCTGATTGTTATTTGGTGAGTTTGAGGGACACCTGAAAAGGGCATCCTTCAAGCCATGAAATTCTGGCAGGCTGTGGAAACGCAGCAACATATTCCATCTCCTGGAGATTGGGGGTGGAAACTAGAAGTAGAACGTTGGCTCCCATTATGGATAACAGCGCCGGGTGTTGCAAGGGCATGTGCCACTCTTCATAATCTGGAAAAAATGTGAATATCTTTCGAACTAATGGTCGCATGGAAGTGCGGTTAGTTTCATTCTACTCAAAATGGTCAAATACATTAAGAGCTAAGTTAAAAGTGGCATAAAAGCTTTTTATTTTTAACTTATTTAATACGTAAGCTTATTTACTTAATCACAAAATCTGGGAAAATGTGAATATCTTTTGATTTAGTGATCGTATGGAATTGCGGTTGGTTTCATTCGACTCAGAATCACTAAATACATTAGGTATCAATCTAAAATGGGCAGAAAAGCTTTTTAGTTTTAACTTATTTAATAAAGCAGCTTATCAAACTAATATCTTTTTTTATTTAAATGAGAATATCTTTTGAACTAATGATCGTATGGAATAGCGGTTGATTTCATTCGACTGAGAATGATCAAATACATTAGGAATCAACCTAAAAATGGAATAAAAGCCTTTTATTTTCAACTTTTTTAATAAAATAAATATTCAACAAAAATAATAAAATCTGGAAAAATGTGAATAAGTTTTGAACTCACTGTTGTATGGAATTGACTTTAGTTTAATTCGACTCAAAATGATCAGATACATTAGGAAACAGCCTAAAATTGGCATCAAAGCTTTTTATTTTCAAATTATTTAATAAAGAAGCTTCCTTAACAAATCCAAAAGTGTGGAAAAATGTGAATATCTTTTGAACTAATGGTCATATGGAACCACGGCTAATTTTATTCTGCTTAGATTAACTAAATACATTAAGAACCAACCTAAAACTGGCATAAATACCTTTTATTTTCAACTTACTTAACGAAAAAGCTCATTTAACTAATAAAACAATCTGGAAAAATGTAAATATCTTTTGAACTAATGGTCGCAAGGAATTGCGGTTGGTTTCATTCGACTCAAAATGACCAAATACATTAGGGACTATCCTAAAACTGGCACAAAAGCTTTTTGTTTTCAACGTATTTAATAAAAAGACTTATTTAATTAATAATAAAATCTGGAAAAAAGTGAATATCTTTTGAACTAATGGTCGGATGGAATAGCGGTTGATTTCATTTGACTCAGAATGACCAAATACGTTAGAAACCAACCTAAAATGTCATATAAGTTGCTTGAACTTTGAAATTATGGAAGAAATTTAATCATTTAATTAACTAATTTTGTAATTAATTAAATTAGTCTGACAAAAAACTTAGCAAAACTTTTATAAACAAGGTTAAAGTATCTACGAATTAAGGCTTAACCAAAACTTTTAGCTGTTATATTTATCGAGATACAGCTATTAAGGCTCAAATCGCTAAAAAACCATTTTTGCATTTTCGCTCACAACTACACTAAAAACGAACCGATTTGAAAAGCATTGGGCACGTTAAACCGGAAATCAAAATATCTTCAACTTTTACTTGTACTGTTTTTCATTTGGAGTATCCGTTACAAAGATATGTGAGCTTGAAAAGCGATATGTGTGATTTTTCTCCAAAGCCTCAAAAAGAGACATTTTTCGACTATCGATTTTGATTATACTACTAAATCAAATTTCAACTTTGAGCAGTGCATTGGATGTAGAATTTGACGCTCTTTAATTTACAACCTATTAAGTTTTTTGATCCGAGGCACCGTTTACAAATTATTAGGACAATATTAAAAAAAGGGCTCAAATTTCGCGGTTTTTCGCCCGCACAGCCGCTCTGCCGCGGGGTCCAAGGTGGCTCCATCTCTTAAAATGAATGTATAGGGACCACGAACAATCATACTAAATGGCATTTCTCTATCATAAAATATTTTGCAAGGTGAAATCGCTTAGCGTCCCAACTATGACAACTATAATCTATGTGTCTAGTATCTTCACTATCTCCTAGTGAACTATTAGTTGGTACAAGGGATGATACTTTTAAAAATTCAATTTCGATGTTATATAGTAGGTTCATACTATCTGTTGATTTGATGCGTATCAGTTGATGGATTTCACTATCACATTGGTGAAGATGCTTGAGTATGTCTTTTCACCAATAATAAGGACAACGTTTTCCGTTGATTTGATATTCGCTAATAGGCTAGTACAAAAGTGTATTGCCTGCGTAACAGGATCCGTTCGGAAATGCTCAGTTCGTGGAATGTGAAGGGAAAAGTAGTCTGCGGCTCTTACAGGGTAGAAATGAACTTGATCCACCCTTCGTCGCGTGACGTTGGTTTTTATTAGATTCATATTAGCTTCGTAAATAAATTTCCCTCTTTTCATTAGAATCAATTGCCGAATAGATAGTGAATTTGTTGTACTGCATACCGTAAGTGTTGATGCCAGAGCAGGAATATGATGCATAATGTTGATGGCTTTCGTCATGATGCGACCATTCCAATCAAGATTAAGATTTTTTATGGTACTTCGCGTGAAGCTAGCTTGTTTTAATGTACATATTTTAACGTCGAATTCCCGAATTCGAAATATTTTACTCTGATCTCACTTCGCTGCTTATATATTTTAATTTCCTCTCATTGTTTCGATAGCCTATGCACTGCAGTGCTATATGAGAGTTTTGGCAACTAATGTATGTTAACAAAGCAGAAAAAAGATGAGGAAGAGAGACAAAAAAAGCCTGCACAAAAATATTCTTGGTCGGAGGGCATTAACCAGAAAATCGGGAAGAAAAATGGGGCACATCACATTATATTACATCGGTAGATGAGAGACAAACGAGCAAAGACCGGTGAAGCACGACCGGGAACATTTTTTTTTCCTTATTTCATTCAACGTTATTTTTTGGCGAATGAAAATTTTTCACTAGGAACTGAGCAGCGGCGGATCTTATTTTGCAAGAAGACATCACTATCAACTGAAAGGATTTTGAACGAAGATTTTAAATTGGCGCAGAGTAGCCAGATTCAAGCCATACTGATGTCTCCTGTGTACTTACTCATCCTTTATCTACAATGTTAAATGAAACTTCCAATGTATGTATGTACTTACATATTTATAAATATACAGGGTGTTTGAGAATTATCGGACACGCTCTCGACGGCACGATACACCATGTACCCCAGATGATTGAATGCAAAAATGCAACAAGTTTTTTCTCAAATTTGCACCCGGAGGCCGGAGATATGTAAAAATACTCTGTAACAGTGGGAACATAAATCATTTTACCCCTAAAATGTGTGATATTACATATTTTCGAACCTCCCAAAAAATAACTGGCGGAACAATCCAGTTAATGGATCAAGGCCTCTAAGAGCCCCGAATGGACACTCATTTAACAGCTAAGTTGCTCATTTTCCGAAGCGTAAATCCCCTTTAGTAGGAATCGAACTAGGGCCCAGTGAACAGAAGGCGAACGTGCTAACCGTTGCGCCATCCGGACTACTTATATGCACTAATTACTACGACTATATTATTGCGACAAAATGCAGCAAAAAATTAGTAAAACTATACTTGCGAGCAAAAATACTGAATCAAACCGAAAGCATGTGTATTTGTATGTATATTTTTAAAAGTACGTTATGTATCCCCACAAATCATTTGAAAGTTTGAGATCTTAGCTTTACAATGGTACCTATTTTATCACCATTTAATAAGTGTTTTATGAATGAACGTTACCTGGAGCTAAAAAGTCGGGAAATTGAACATTTATGAATGGGTTATTACAAGGCAAACTAACCCTATAAATGCATCCGCAAAGGGTTTTCAGTGGTCGGTTGTATCTGGAAGGTCGATTGAATAAGTTTAAAGCAATAAAAGTCACAATTTTGTCATTCATGTGTACCACGCCTCAGCAAGCGGCTCAAGTGGTCGCCCTATTTTCGGAAGGGCTTACTCAGAGAACAGTCGCTCGTCAGCTAGGAATGAGTCAGTCTACTGTGTCAAGAGTGTTTCGGGGGGGGGGGGGGGGGGAGAAGGTAGCTACAATCAGAGACCCCGACCCGGCCGCTCTAGGTGCACTTCCGATTGAGACGATCGTTTTATTGTGACAAGTATGCTACGAAATCGGCACCTCACGGGAGTTGACGTGCAGCAGAATCTGAGGGACATTCGCGGAGTAGCTGTAAGCGAGTGGACAGTGAGGAGATGACTAAAGGAAGCGAATTTGACTCCAAGACGGCCCGCCACAGGCCCCAGACCAGACCCCACATCACCGACAAGCTCGACTCACTTTTGTCAGGAATCACTTAAATTGGACCCTCGAGCAATGGCGGTCCGTATTGTTCACGAACGAGACTAGAGTGTGTCTACACGGCAGTGACAGAAGAGGTCAGGTATACAAGCGTCCAGGTGAGCGATTTGCGCAATGCTGTATCACAGAAACGGTAGCATACGGTGGCGGTTCGTGTATGGTGTGGGCCGGTATCTCTGTGGATTCAAAAACGGAAATTGTATTCGTGCCCTCTGGAGGCCGAGGAGGAGGACTGACAGCCGAACGGTATATTACCGGTATTCGACATGGCCATGTTGTTCCCTACGCAGCATCTATTGGCGACAACTTTACTTTAATGCACGACAATGCACGATGTCACACATCGCGTCAGGTACAGCAGTTATATTGCGACAATTGACTGGCCTACACGCAGTCCAGACCTAAATCCCATTGAGCATTTGTGGGACGAGCTCAAAAGAAGAGTCCCACACAGAGATCCCGCGCCTTCGACTATCGACGAATTAAAGGAGGTCTTAATAGAGGAATGGAGCGAAATTCCTCAAGATACCATTAAAAAATTAATAATTTCAATTAAAAATCGAGTACAAGCTGTGATTAGAGCAAGAGGTGGTAATACCAGATATTAATAAATAAATAATTTTGTTATTTTTTAAAAATTTGTTGTTATATTTAACAAAAATCTAACACTCCATTTTCTAAAATCCCCATTTTTTCCTACTTTTTGATTTCAAGCCCCACTCTTTTAAAATCTATCTTCAAATATTGTTAAAAATGGTATTAATGTAAAGCTAAGATTTCAAGTTTTCTAATGATATACGATTTGCAGGGATACATAATGTACTTTTCAAAATATGCATACAAATACACGTGCTTTCGGTTTGATTCAGTATTGTTGCTCGCAAGTGTACATCTACACTTACATCATTTTGAATTTTACACCAATTTTACTCATTTAAATAAAATTTTAGAGGGAAATTTGCATTCAGTTTTTAAAGTGTACGCGACGGTGTGTATTTTGAATATGTACAAAGTGAGCTCATCAATAGGGAGAAGCTTGGACCAGCAGTGGCCCACTCCACTCAAGTCGATTGTCAAAACTCGAATCCGGATAAATACTCGTACTATATTTCGTTACAAAATCATTTTAGTGTTTATGAAAATGTTTTATTGAATTCTCCCATTACCATCAGTCAGTTTGAGGTCGATATTTCGACTGCAAAGCGTTTTCCTGAGTTTTTGTATTTGCCTTTAAAGATTAAGTGTGATCTATGATTTTAACAGACTACAAAAGTGTATAGTGTATCCCCCGTCTTCCTGTGGTGTGTGGAGTAAGAATAAACCACATCCTTTTCAGGCTTCTCATAGAAGGCACAGGATGTGTATTTCAATAAACTTTCAGCTTGCTTTATCTAAGATCTTCCACATTTATGCTAAACGTCAACTGTCTCTCTTGGTAGTAGTTGGCGCGCTACGTCCCTGCATTTATATCTTTGCCATGTTTATTGCCTTTGATAATTAGATTATTGGTTTTATATCAATAAATTAAAAATATGAGTATGTACCTATATACTAATAAGTTTTACTTTTGTTTCGTTACAGGTAAGCTCAAAACTTGCATCATTAGATTTACATATGTATATAAATCGTAAGTATACATGTAGTCCAGCCCTTTTATGTGTAATCAACCCGATATTTTTTTTTTTTTATTAAAACGCTTCCCTTGGCTAGACTTCAAATAAAATAATATATCTTCTGTTGAATTGCTCCTGGGCAATAAAGTCCCAATGACAACTTCATACAGTTGTTGTTGTTGTAGCTGACGCGCTGATATCCAATGAATGTGTGTCATAAAGCTTGGTTTTCCATGTTTTCTTCAATGTCCAGGTGTAGAAATGCAGCTGCCTCAATAGGATTATCCCATAGCGCAGTAGGTGTTACGCGCGTGGGAGCTGCAGGACAGCTAAAGATGTGCCCAACATCGTGTGGAGTGAGGCCACAGGCTGGACAGGAGCTCTGCATTTCGTTATCAATGTGGGGTAGGTACGAATTCAGACGTGAGCACCAGTCAGAACGAAGTTGGTCGAGTGTAGTCCTGGTTGCTCTAGGCAGTCGTAGTTCGTCTGAAGATATAGCAGGTGGTTGCGCACTTAGTACCCTGTTTGGTGTCATGTCCGCGATTGAGGATAGCACTTCTTCCTATTGCAGTGTCGTGATGGTCAATCTGTAGCTAGCGTTATCGTAGGGAACTCTTTTAAACCTTTGGATCTCCCGCTCGCGGTCCCTCATATTACGTCTTACATGACGTGGCGATGGGCTTCTATCCATAAGGTTAGAGTTAGGATGGTCACTCCGATAACAGCCAACCAAATACTACTTCGTTAGAAGTGTGTTCTTGTGTGTGGCTTCTTAGGAGCATCATTCTGGTTTCTTGGTGAAGGTGGTCTTGCGACGACATCAGTAGGCAGCCTGTGACAGTTCTGAGAGCTGCATTTTGGCAGGTCTGGACGTTCCTCCACTGAGTGTCACATAAGTTTTCCGACCAGATGGGAGCCTCATAATTGGCTCCAGATTTCCCGATAGACTTGTAAGTCGTTAGTAGGTCCTCCTTGTCTTTCCCCCAGGAACTGTCAGCTAGAGCTTTGAGGCCTTTGTTCCTGCTTCTCATCTTGTCACAAATGGTTGACGCATAGGCCGAGAAGGTAGCCATACTGTCAAGGGTGACACCGAGAATTTTAGGGTTGTTAATGATGGGGATAGTCTACTGCAATATCCAGTTGTTGCCTCACTTCTTTGGTCCATGTGGTAAACAGTGTAGCGGTAGACTTCGGCGCAGACAGAGTGAGATTTTTGCTGATGAAGAAGGTGTTTATTTCGTCGAGATACCCATTTATCTGTTCGCACATTTGAGTGATGTCGTTGCCCATTGCTAAAATCGTGCAGTCATCAGCATAACTGACAATTTCGAGTCCGTCAGGCGGCGTAGGGGGTCCTGACATGTAAAGGTTGAACAGGGTGGGAGATAAGACTCCTCCTTGGGAAACACCCTGCTTAATTCGTCTTAGTTTAGATTTCCCGGCGCTAAATTCTGTGTAGGACTATCTGCTGGCAAGACAGTTGGCGATTCACATTACAATATGCGACGGAAGCGATGTACCACTGATGTCAGACAGGAGAAACGAGTGGCTGACAGTGTCAAAAGCCTTTAACAAGTCTAATGCCACCAGAATTGTTCGTTGACAGGGACGTGCTTGGTTGAGGTCATTAAGTATTTTCGATGTTATGACATCCAAAGCCGTCGTGGTGCTGTGTATCTTTCTAAAGCCATGTTGGTGGTCGGCCATCTGAATGTGAGTCGCAATTATAGGGTGGAGCAGCGCTTCTAGGGTCTTAGCTACAGGGCCTGGATTTGGACCTGGGTTGAACGTTGACGAAGTATTGAGAGCAATAGCGCCGACATGTGTTGCTCCCAATTTCCAGAAAAAAATGGATAGTCAAATTATATGACACACACATAGATTTTCCTTCTTGCATGGAAGGGGTTATGGCAGCTCTCGGCCGTGTGACGAGGTTGTTCCAGGTAACACGGGTCGCTCCGGTGCGTAGGAACGATTTCATACAGTCGACCGTCCTTGTGTCTGGAGGACCCCGATCACCCTTCATGGATGCCAAAACGAAACCTGCAAGCAATGACGAAATTCTCGTTAAAGACATCGACCGTGTCAGTTTGATTTCCACTTGAGTAACTCCGTAACTCGTACAAACATAAATGCGATTTTGCCGCTTTGGTACCACCAAATGATGCCTGGTGCCGTTTCATTAAATACGATCTTTTTACATGTCTTTATCGAACATTTCATAGTTTTGCCATCGGCTCATGGACTATTAAGCCGCAAATACCTGCTATTATAAAATTTCCACAAAAATTAAAGAATTTTTCACACAGCAACTAAACATTTTGAAAGTTCTAATTGGAATGTCCTTCGCTGGCAGCTGATCAGTTTGTCAGATACGGAATATGCCGCACACAAGACAAGACGGATATTAATCAATTTTGAATAATATTTTGGAATTAAATAAGCTGAATACTGTAAAAGGTATCGATAAAATAAATAATTTATGTACGATTTTAGATCTCGCACAGGTGGGACTTAAACGAATACAAAAAGTTAAATAAGAAAACTTCATTTCCTATTGTTAGTGTTATTTTGCACCGGATGGATAGTCTGGATGGTGCAACGGTTAGCACGTTCGCCTTCTACGTACTGGGCCCCGGTTCGATTCCTACTAAATGCGGTAGTTTTCAATAAAAAAGGGGATTTACGTGTCGGACTATGAGCCCACTCAGCTGTTAAATGCGTACCCATTTATGAGGTAAATAACTCGGTCGACCGTGTTGCTTATCACACACCTCTGCACAAGACGTACCGTCACGATCTAGAAAATGAGATGATGCTAACCCATCTTGAGGCCATGGTTCAAATTGGTCTGTTGCGCCAGTTATTTATTTATTTTGGACCGGATTTTTTACTGTGTGTATATACGTATTAATAATTAATTATTAATACGTATTATTAATTTAAGTTATCATATTTAACTACACCATACCATGGAACTTTCGAAAATCATCAAACTCAATCGACTATTTTCTCACCCTTGTAGGAAAGATAGTTCCTTTCTTCTCAATTCTGCACAACTGCGTTCTGCAGTCTCTTATTCCTTTCTGCTTATTAAAATCATTTTTCCTTAAATCCTCCCATCGTTTTAACATGGCATTCGCATTATGCGCTAGTACCTTTTTGCAAAAACGGCAGATCACTACAGTGTCCTTCGAGATTGTACTGGACGCCGTGGTTGGTGGCTTGAAAGTTTATGTGTTTTTTCTCAGCTCTTCACATTACAGCAAATTCCTTGCTTATCTAAAAGCCTATCTGTCATACTCCTTCTTTCTCCAGTCGCGACCCCATTTTACGGAGGGCGGTTGATAAGTCCGCGGCCTAAGACATTATATGAAAGAAAAGTAAGTGTATTTAATTTATATTTTTCAATATGTCTCCCTCACATTTCACATCTGGCGTATAAAGCTTTTAAACCACCGAAAAAAAATTTTTTTTCTCTTTGCCCTCACTTTCACTTTCAGTCAACATAAAATTTTCTCGCTTTTCTGGGTTAGCGCAATATTTGACATTTGCGACAATTGTCAAGTTGCAAAATTACAAATGCCTGTTCCGTCGAACTTCGATTCTAACCTCGGCTGTGTTGTGTATATGGTCAATAAATAAATAACTGGCGCAACAGTCCAATTTGAACTACGGCCTCGAGATGAGTTAGCATCACCTCATTTTCTAGATCGTGACGGTTTTTTGTACAGAGGTATGTGATCAGCAACACGCTCAACCGAGTTATTTACCCCATAATGGGTACTTATTTAACAGCTGAGTGGGCTCATAGTCCGACACGTAAATCCCCGGAATCGAACCGGGGCCCAGTGCGTTGAAGGCGAACGTGCTAACCGTTGCGCCATCCGGATATGGTCAATGGTCGTGTTTTTAATGTGATTGCCAGACTTTATTGTGAGAAGGAAAATTGTTACGATATCTTGTGTGTCCCTTGGGACTCATCAAAGCAATAAATTTTAAATTTTCCGCCAAATGCCAAACTGAACATGGCATTTGACAGATGAGACAGGCGGAAGCGCTGTCTAAGCGCTGACTCAGTGGTGTCGTTATATGAACGCAGTCAATGACATTTCTTACTGAGCGATGGAATCCCTGTATCCATCAACACGGTGAAGCCAAAGTCATTGCCCTAGACATTTCAAAAGCTTTTGACATACTTCACGCTTTTTTTCTGTTTATTAATCATCTTTTGTGTATAATTTCTAACCCAGTACTCAGTTTTGCTGACGATAACACCCTTGATTGCACGTATTCTTTTAGTTCTTTTAACCGAATATCGCGGGAGCGCAACATCTGTTAATTGTGATCGCAGGTTTGATTCCTTAAATGCAGATATTTCAAGAGTCATCGCTTGGGGCGAGACGAATCGCGTAGAGTGCAATGCTTCCAAAATCCAAAGTTGTCTTATTACCAATAAAATATATGCTCCAAATGCCTCCTATTCCTGCCTTCTATGTCGATGGTGTGAATACTCCTGACTTACCAACGCTAAACATATAGTATCTCCCATAAGCTCAACTCGACAGACCGCAATTTTTCCATTGCAAAAAACCCAATAAAATGTCTAGTCTTCCCAAATAGATGTAAAAATACTTCAGTCCATCTGATTTAGCGCTAATATACAAGTCACTTAAGACCGAGGCTCCACGCACTGCACTGTCGGCATTAGACAGGGTGCAACGAAAGCTTTTAAGCTTATTGGTGATTATGGTATCACTTCTTGCTTGGAGTCGCTTCAGCTCAGACTTGACGTTGTTTGTCTTTCATATCATTTCTAGACTATATAAGTATGAGGTATATTGTTTTCGTCACGGCGAATTGATTCGATTTAGCCATGTCTGTCTGTCCGTTCGCATGATAACTTTCGATATACTGAAGCTAGAGCCTTGAAGTTTTGGTAAAATGTTGGCAGTGTGATCTAGTTGGTTGGTATTGAAAATAGGCATGATCAGGCCAAGAGAACGCCTACCTCCCCTACATATGTAAAATAACTAAATGTATCTATAACTTCCGATTGAATAAACGTGAAAAGCTCTAGCTTTGTTAGATGGCTCCATAGGATAATTTTATACTCTCCTGGAAAAATAAAATCTATTATTTGGAAACTAACGGTACTTTTCTTACAAAGAGCCCCGTGCTACCCTACTTTTCAGGTTTTTTTGCCTATAACTCTTGAACTAGTTGACGTAGACACCTGACTTTCGGCATGTAACCTTCAGATGTGAAGCTGCTTCAGTTTTAGTAAGATAGGGATAATCAGATCAAGGGAACGTCTACCTCGTCTACAAATTTCAAGAAATTAAATTTTCTTTTCCTACAATAACTTTCGATAGAATGACACCAGCGAGTAGAATGGTAGAATGTTGGTAGTAAGATCTAGTTAGTCGGTATTGAAAATAGGCAAGATCCGACAAAAGCAGCCCCTACCTCCCCTACAAATGATACTCCGAATTTGCGATAACTTCCGGCAGAATAAATCTAGCAACTTGAAATTTTTTGGCAACACATTTGTAAAAGTATCCTGTTGACTGGTATTGAAAATGAACGTGATCGGGCCAAAAGCACGCCTACCTCCCCTACAAATGATATCTCAAATTTATGGTAACCTCCCACAGAATGGAGCTAGTGATTTGAATTTTTGGTAAAATATTTGTGGTGTGGGTTAGTTAGTTGATTTTGGGAATGGGCAAGATCCTATCTACCCTATAAAGTTGTGGAAAAAGGACTCACTCGTCTCAAGTTGCGCCCACCTTCCCTACAAATGTTCTTCCATCGTAGCTTCATCGGTTAACTTCTGCCCAAACTGACCATATAGGGAATAGACTTTCAATGCATATGGCTGTTGCATATTTGAAGTTTTGATGCCACCACTAGGTCTGCACAAGTCTAGTGTGTATACGCTTCGGACTCAACCAGCGCTGCTCTAATGAAATAAGCAGTGATATTGCATTACCCATACGCAACACTCGGCAATCAAGTCATGTCCACCATCTTACCATCGAAACAAGTGGCAACCGAATAGTTAAATTTTATGATTCATTCTTATGCCGGACAACCCGAATGTTTAACAGTTTACCATCGTTTGTTTTCTCCTGCAGTTACGACCTACAGAAATTCAAACAAAACGTTCACCGACATTTAATTTCATCTGGTCCAACTCAACCCATCTCTTCTCTTTTACCTTAACTTTCCTTTCCTTACCCACCGATTAGACTGTGCTATTGCGTCAAAGGGTATCACTTAAGCTTTGGCGTTAACATATATACAACTTTTAGTCTGATTTTTCATTGCCTAGCCGAAAGTTATACTTGCGTTTATGTTGGTTTATCTTAAATGCATTGTTTTTATCCAGTCTCTACTGTACTATGTTTAATTCCCTTATCTTTGCTTTACAACGAATTACAAAATGACATTTAAAATAATAACCGAGAGCGAAACTATTGGTTCATTATCGTATACATACGAGTATTTAACCTCGTGCAAAGCGTGATCATTAAATACTTAAAACTCATCTATAGTGATCGCCAATGATTCATTGCATATTCAAAATACACAGTCACAGACGTCTGAATTTTTGCATCTGAATAAAGCGGTCAAAAGGTGTCACTAAGTTACATAGAAAATAATTATCGAGTTAATATTGAACTTGATGTTAACATGATCTATTATTATTGATTGTCAAGCATATTGAATAAAACCCATTTGTTTGACTTGCTTGCTAACATGCTGTAAAATGTTAAATCAATTTGGTATGTTTTATGTTATTCGCATGCAAATGTTATAAACAAAATCTCGGGCTTTTGTTGTGTAAATTGATTATTAGTTTTTGGGAAATCTAATCTCGTGTTTTATCATATTAAATATATGTATATATAGAAAAAACTGTGGGTGATTATCTCAGCTTTTCTCCGAAAGATGATCATATCAATCTAAAGGAGTCCATTCACTTTAAGGGTGGCCACACACTTTGGAACACGAACATGGTGCAAGTGTCCTCCGAATAGCTCAAGAGCCGCATATACACACTTCAGACAAATCTGAAGAAAACCAATGCACTTGTACCACATTCGTATTCCAGTTCGTGATCGACAGTGTATGGTCAGGGTAAGGAAAACTGACGATATTGCTACTGAAGAAATGAAAGACAATCGTATGACCAATTATCTTCAGGTTTCTCCGTGATGATGTTCGTCAATTTTTTTCTATAGATTCTCAACACCACTGGCGATTATCGTCAGTTTTACCTATAGATTCTCTTCAGCACTTGAGATTATCTTTAATTTTCGTACAGCTTCTCGTCAGGATTTGAGATTGCATAAAAGATTCTTGTCAGTTTATCCTACAGTAAATGAGAGATTTGCAACAGATTTTTCTGGAGGAATAAATAAATAACTGGTGCAATAGTCCCATTTGAATCAATGTCTCCAAGTGATTCAACATCTTCGCATTTACTAGATCGTGACGGTGTGTTTTTACGCAGCGGTTTGTGATCTGCTACACGTTCAGCCGAGTTGTTTACTTCTACGTGGCTGGGTACCCAGCAAAAAACTCGGATGAAAGTTGAAAATTATTCACCGCGCATAGGCAGTACGGAATTGTATGAAGAAATGAAACCGGAAAATGGAGGGCTACGCCCGCAATCCGAGAGTTTTGTAGTATCCTATGCCAATAGGGGATGAACTGTCCTGGGCATTCATGTTAAGACGATATTGCAAATTGCAAGCTTGCGTAAAAAATATTGAAAATAAATTGTTTGAATAATTATAGAAACAACAAATTATGATCTCATATTTCTTCCTCTACCTCTTTTCCCCTTTCTTCAAATTTGATGAAAACGCCAAAAATGGAATGAACTCGGTAGTGCCTTTCTCATGCCACTTGCCTATACCAGATGAAAAAAAATGTTGATCTTCATTTCCCCTCTATGGGGACCTCTCCTTAAAGCAGCAACCCCCCTACCTCCCCCCTCCACTTCTTTCCCCTCCCACTCCTATCCCACCAATCTTTACCCTTTCAGAAATGGTTAACTCCAATTCACTTTACGAAAAACAATAAACAATATTCAAGTATGCAGTACTCGTAGTACTAGCAAAGATTAACCATAAGGAAGATACCTTACTTAGTACGATTTAATTTTTAGAACGGGATGCACTCATGTTTAATCTTTGCCAATAATTCAAAGGTAAATTCCCTTAAGAGAGATAGAGACGGCAACACTTCAGTAATAGCAACTGCCTATAAAGTTTCAATGTGTGAGTAACATGCTTGTTAGTTGGCCTTACCCCTTCGTGTACGCATATGAGAACCAACACGTATGCAACTACTAGTCAGTCGCGTTAATTTGTATGAAGTAGGGTATCTTCCTTATGGTTAATCTTTGGTACTAGTAAGTAGCAGAGGCCGCTTATGTGCATTTTTTGTATGGATGGTGTCAAAATTTAAATGAATTTACTATTATTAAATATTATGTGATTGTAATGAAACTTGGAGGTGTTATTGCCTATGATGTTGGTTATCATTGGCCATCAATATTTTTGACCACGGGTGCGCTTAAGAGGTGCAGGGGTGTGCTAACTGCAACTATAGAAATTTACTATTACTATTATTAACTTTTTCCGATGAAATTTGAAAATTCTATTAATCTAGGTTTTCTACGCTAGTAAAATTGCGCTTTTCTGTAAATTTTCATATTTCTAAGTATAACGGTCTCGAAATGCAAGGGGGGGGGGGGATAAACTCGCATCACATATTTCCCCCTCTCCCTCTTTCCCCTTTCTTCAAATTTGAAAAAAATTACAAAAATGGAATGTACTCGACGGTGCCTTTCTTACGATACCCCACTTGCCTGTACCAAACGAAAAAAAAATTTCAACCTTCATTTCCCCTCTATGGAGACCTCCTCCCTTAGAGTTAACCTATTACGACGCATTTCTCCGGCGAATTATAGTAATTCTACACATTCCTACAAAATTTCATGTATGTAGCTTCAGCCGTTCGTGAGATATTCTATGGACAGACGGACAGACATTTGACCGATTTCATAAGGGATTTGTTTTAACTACAAAACCCTAAAAAGGCCTGCCAGCCAAATATTTCACCTGCAGTGCGCCCCCCAATGCTACTAACCAAGTAGCCTCGGGTTGTCCGTGGCTAAGGTGGCGCCCTAAACAGCTACCCTAAATATGCTACTATTTAACCTACACAATACAGATATGTTTCCCGTGGCTATATCCTATATGCCCACTATTAATAAATAAAAAAAGATCCAAATTCATTTATTTTAACCCAGACTCTCAATTTCGACCCTGCAATCACTACAGAATTCAGTTGTACTACTTATTTCGAACCTGATTTTGGAGAAATTTTCTCTCCGGTGTACTGGAACGGATATGGTCCTTGTGGGACATAGCGCGTCAACTGTTCCGTGTGGTCCAGTTGACGTTTCGACGGCATAAATTGGTTTCGGAGAATGTAGTTACCAGCATGCACCTCCTGCACATCCATGGTCACGAACGTCGTCGTGGACGGGATTCGAACTCGAAACGCCGGTTGTCCGACATGAGACTAATGCCTCTACGCTACGCACTGAGCTACCGGTCGCCCTTAATATCGCTATAGCGATTACACTTCAATGATGATCGTGTAGAAGTGTTTTGCTAGGCGCGGCGATGAGCGAACATGGCGTCTGTGATTTGTGGCTGTGTAATGTAGTGTTAAAAGAACACTAGATAAGGAGTAAGCCTGGGTTGATACATACGTTTTGACTCAACAGAAGATCAGGAGTAGGTCCGCAAGTAGATACTATATTTAGTAGGTTTTTTTTTGTCGTTGATTGCGAATCTGAAGTTAAAATTGCAAAGCAAAAAAAAACAAATGGCAGAATCGCAATACCCTTTTCTGAAAGAAATTAGTAAGTGTTTTTTGGGGTTGCTGATTTCTAATCAGAAGTCAAAATGGCGAAAAAAGTAAAACAAATTGGGAGGATCATGACAAAATATATATGTATATATTTTTTTTTAAACACGGCTCATCTTTCTGAAAGAAATATATGCATTTGGATGGCAAGCAAAGCACAGCGAACTTCTCTGTAATGAACCATATTCTGATCTGGTTGTGCTGCTTCCACGGGCAGATCGAAGTCTGTACCTGGTGAGTACTGATCTGTTTGTGGTACGAAACCAGAGGCCGAGGGTCTCATTACACCCGGACCCCGATGCGAGCGCAAGGTCACCTGCGCCATCCGCCAACCATTTCTTCCTAATCGCCCTATTTTTTCCCCCATTTTTGCCTCCCATGTTTGTGTTGTCTTCCCGAGGCCTATGAATTTTTATTAATACGTAAAGGACAGGGGCAACGAGCGGCAAAAACCCCACCCACGTCTCCCGAACTGAGCTACAGCAAGTATAGGCCGCTGCTTAGCTCGTTGAGGGACCTTTTTTTTCGCCACATGGCACGGCCCGACATTCACTGTCATTACCTTAAGTTCCGTCCCCACGGGCATCTTCGGATGCCCACCAGACCGTCTATTACATCTCTTTAACTAAACGTCATACTCTGCAAGTGCGATGATATCCCTTTTGCCATGCGACTGCTCAAGGCATGGGATAGTGCGATGCCGTCACTAGTCGCAGTAGCTTGTAGCAAAATATCTTTATGTAGAATATGTACAAACAAATTGTGCTGCGTGATCGTCGCTTAATCGCTCGTCGCTCAGCCGCATCTAGAAGAACAAACCTTTAGAGGTAGACTAGCTGAATCGTTCAAAAGAAAACATTTGAAGCTATTAAATAATACTATCCTGCGAAAAATCAACAGCGTTCATACTGGTATGCTACTGCTGCTATGATCTTCAAAGACCCAAGACTATCTCTGGTGGAGTAGAATTGGCTTTAAGGCCAGCTGCTCCTGAACTAAATCCTATTTACGATTACAGAACTAGTAACTGTAGAAGAGAAAAAGAATCTTCAGTTTGAGTAGTGTTTCAAGGAACATTATTTTTAGATTGAGCGGATATAGAATACTTGAAAACCGCAACAATTTATGTGAATGCAACGAACACTATTAAATATAATACTTTCACTACTAGTATCTAAGCACCAATTATTGGCATTGATTTATTCATATCTTTCCTTCCTTATTTTCTTACTAAGCTAGTACAATATACAGAACTACTACTAATTAAACCTTAAATTTTTAAATAACTAATTATGAAGAAATTTTAGCTATAAGTTTGAAATCCAATGAGCGAATAATCGCAACGATTCCATTTTACTTGGTTAGTTTTTATGAATGAGTGCAATTTAACAGCAGTATTTGCACCTTCCTTATGCTGGTACAATCATTCCTTCCTCTAGCCATTCTTGGAAAATTGTACCATCGCATCGTCTTATAATTTTTTATAACTTTAATTTTCTCCGGCCTAAGCCGAACATTTTTCTATTTCGACCCTCAGTGTTGGCAGTCCTTTATTGAAAACTAAATCAAAAATTATATCTGGATATGTTTAATGGGTTTATGTACAATAATTTAGCAAAAAGGTCACCCAAGGCGACTTGGATGGCTTAAATTAGCTGTTTTTTTTATCTTCGAACTTCATGCTTCTTCCGTCCTTCTTTCGAGTAAGTCAACCCCAAACAGTTTGGAGCACGGGAGTCGTGTCATAAAATGAGCTTGCATGTGTAGACCAAAATATTCTGGAATTGTAGAAAAAGTATTTCGCATACCGTTTGGTACGATTTTGACATTGCCGGTTTGACAAAGGAATTGTGGTTTCTGATGAGTCTTCGCATAAGAGAAAGTTGTACCATACTCTGAGAAGCTTCGTTTTAGGTCACAAAATCATATCATACGATACGGAAAATGCTTTTTCCACAATTCGCTCTCTGACCTTAGGTACTGGAGATTTTGAATAAAACAATTTTTGAAGCCCTGTGCATAGAAGGCCATCTTGCTTACCGTTGCGTCATCCAGACTATGCATTGGTAAACATATCATAGATATTTTTCCGGATACATGTTTAATTCCTATTCTCGTGAACACGATAAAAATAATAAACGCCAGGTGTGTATCTGGACTTTTGACATTTAACCTCTGGGTAGTTGACAGTCTGTTTTTATCGCACAGCTATGCTACTTAATATACTTAATGACAGGATTTCGATCGCAATGGGAGTCTCGCCCAGCGTTTTTCAAGCTGAGATCCACGCCATTGAGGTCTGCGCCAGGGTAATCTTGGAAACTGGACTTCGCGGCGCTCACATTGCTATCTACTCAGACAGCCAAGCAGCTATAAAAGCGCTCTCCTCATTTAAGGTCTCTTCAAAACTGGTGAAGGAGTGTTACAATCTCCTTCAACTGTTGGCAACCAAAAACCGAGTCTTCTTATGTTGGGTGCCAAGCCACCAGGGCATTGAGGGGAACGAGGTTGCGGACGAACTTGCTAGACAAGGATCATCCAGTCGTTTTCATGGACCTGAGCCTTACTGTGGCTTTGGACTGGCCTCGGCCAAACTGCGGATCACAGATTGGTTTGCACGATTGCGTCAACAGTACTGGAATAACCTTCCAGGGCTTCGTCAATCAAAGGAGCTGATACTGCCCTTCAGTTACAAGGGTACTACTCAAATGAGTAGAACCCACCTAAGACTCCTAGTGGGGTACTTATCTGGCCATCACCTGGTCAGATATCACCTGAACAAGATGGGTCTGTCAAGCGAGACTGAATGCCGTCTTTGTCTGGAGGACGTGGAAACGTCCAAGCACATCTTGTGCAAATGTCCCGCCATCGCGCGTTTTAGGATGTAACTCCTCGGGCAGGCTACTATCAGCACTGCAGAATTCAGGTTGATTCCTGCTGAAGACTTACTGCCCTTTATTAGAAGGGTGGAGGGTCTTTTGAATTAATGAGCTACGGCACAATATATCTTAATGGTCGCAGTGCCTTCCTGCTGGGAAAGTAGCTCGATTCTTGTATCTATCTATCTATCTACTTAATATTCGAAACGAAACACCGCCTAAAAGAATATCATTTTGAGCGCATGCTTCTGACAAACTTCTAGTTCATGATATTCGTAATGAAAACTCCCTCTAAATCATGAGATGTGTGTATTTTTCTCACGAAAAACAAATTCACATCCATGGGTCTGTAATCCTGGTACTTGACATATGGCAACCACTATTCCGACAAGAGAAGTGTCAATATCCGTTTCGCACTAATTGTCAGATATACACGCGATTTAACTTCATAAGAATGAATGAATGTTTTCCTCAGGCATATTCTTTTACAATTTTTTATCATTATAAAAAGCCATAACATGTGGTTAATAATAAAATATTTACGTATATTGTTTACAAATCAATTGCATCAGTCTCACATATTACAACCATCCAGAGGACTTCCATGCAGGGCTACCGCCAGATTGCCAACCGTTTCCACCGCCATAACTACCAGTGGACCATTCGCTGCTAGTTGGTTTCCAGCCACTAGATCCACTAACTGCGGACTTCCATTCACTGCTAGCTGGATTCCAACCGCTAGTCAACCCACCGGTCCATCCGCTTGCACCACCCAATTTCCAGCTACTGCTGCCGCTTCCATCTAATAAGGCTTCAGTCCATCCACTTTCGACGCCAGATTTCCAGCCGCTGTTGCCACTACCGCCAAGTGAGGTTGTGGATGCAGGAGCGGACCATCCACTGCTAGCTGGTACCCAAACACTAATGACTTTTACTTTGGGTTGCCATCCACCGGAGCTACCTCCCAAGCTCAAACTTCTTTCGCTTCCATATCCTCCAGCTGAGCTGCCACCTGATTGCCAACCGCTTCCTGAACTGAGACCACTGGACCAGCCGCTAGAGGCTGGTTTCCATCCACTGGGGCTACCTCCAAAGTTCCATCCACTTCCGCTGCCATACCCTCCAGCTGAGCTGCCGCCTGATTCCCAACCGCTTCCTGAACTGAGACCACTGGACCAGCCGCTAGAAGCTGCTTTCCATCCCGTGGATGGCGCTGGAGACCAACCGGATGTTTTCCAACCACTTCCACTGGCATATCCTAAACTGTCACCAGCTCCTGACCAGCCACTACTGCTACCTCTAATGTTCCCTGCCGAAACAGCTGACCTCAGGGCCAACAAACAAAGAAACGCTCTCATGTTTGCTTGTTGAATCTTCTGAACAAATTGCAATGTAATGTAAGACTGATGTATATCTTAATTGTTTCGTCCGGTATTTATAGTTGTAAGATGCGTAAATTTTGGGTATGAATCTGTGAGGAATAATTGTAATTGAAATTAATAGCCTTCAACAGCGAACTTGAAAATTTAGTAAAATATTTTTTTTTCTCATTAGCTCTTAATTCGATCATGATGATGACTACCGCGATACTTTTTCGGTGCTGTAGTTTATTCGCATACAATGTAACTTTTAGCAATTCACAATATTTTCGAAAAATTGTTGTTCGTATGTACTCTGTTCGTTAGGTGACTATTATTATACCCTAGACCTTGTAAAGGTATAAGGTATATTGTTTTGTTACTGCACCATGTATATTTATTTATATGTAAATGATCAGGGTCGCCTACTGAGTCGATTTAATCATGGCTAGACGTGTGTGTCTACCACAACAACCTTCGACAGAATGAAGCTAGCTTCTTGGAATTTTAGTCAAATGTTTGTTCTATTAGGATCTAGTTGGTCAGTTTTGAAATGGGCATGATTCCACAAAAGGAACGGCTTCCTCCCCTACTATTTGCCCCAACCCCTAGTGGCGCATAGTGAGTCGACTATTCCCATGTGGCTTAGTTAACGTTTCGTTAGCATAAACTGGTTTCGGACGATGCATATTGCATGCACCTCCCTTACAAATGTTATTTTAAATAAGCATATACTCGTATTTAACTTCCGATTGGATGAAAATATTTATTATAAATTGTTATCATTTCTGATACTTGTAGCTTCTCCTTGCTACAAATATGTTTATTTTAACTATTGTATATGTTGCGTATTTCGGGAGGTACTTACTCCCTTTTTCAGTACTTTGCTAGTACATAATTGACGGTGTTACAAGTGTTTAAGTACAAAATTAAAAGAAACAGGTAACAATTATAAAAGTTAAACGATACAGTTTAGTCGTTAAATTAAAGATATTGATTCAGGTAAATAAAAAGATGCAATTACGATTAAAATTAATTAATAAAATTAGTAATTAAAATGGAACGCAATTCTTGGATCTGCACAATATATAATTGAACAGGGTCACCTGCTGATTCGATTTAGCCATGTCTGTCTGTTCGTTCGCACGATTGGCTAGGTTAGATTGGGTGGCAACCTAGACCGCTTGACTTAGCGATATTACGTTGTGTTGTGTTCGAAGGATTCTGATTTCTGATTTTCTCAAGCTGAGACGAACAACTACTTTTAGGTCTTTGAAAAGTAGGCCCCCAGACATTTCAATCTTTTCCGAGCGCTGGACAGTCGCACAGAAGTTGCTTTTGAGTTTTCTTTGTATTTGGTAGCTTGCAATTCCACTACCAGTGATAAGTTTTAATCTGTATGTGTGTTCTCTTAACAAGCAGTGCCCCGTTAGTACGCCCACTAATAGTCTCTCTCTCTCTCTCTCAATTGCTCTAAGCCTTGTGGGGCATAGCGCGTCAACTATTCCATGTGGTCCAGTTGACGTTTCGTCACCATAAACTGGTTTCCAGCATGCACCTCCTGCACATACATGGCCACGAATGTCGTCGTGGACGGGATTCGAAACCGAAACGCCGGTAGTCAAACATGAGACTGATGCCTCAACACACTGCGCTATCGGTCGCCCCTTTTTCCTATCGTAGAAGTCACATAATATTTTCGTTGTTCTAGAGTCGTTGGTATTGTCGCGCACGGTGGCCGCGATCGTTCGGTCACTGCTCTACGATACTAGAGCTCGGAGATCAAATCTCGGCGGGATCAAAAACTGCCTGTGAGTACTAATAGGACTCTCACAGTGCTCCGAGCTTGTCAGTATAAAGGCGGCGCGGATAAGAGGTGCATGCTAGCAACTGCACGTCCGAAAAGGTAGATATGCTATTAAAACGTCAACAAGGCATAGAAATGCTAGAGATGTTGACGCGCCCATGCCCCTGGAGGGGTGAAGGCAATTAGAGAGAGAGATAAAGTCGTTGGTATTCTGCCAGTTTGCGTTGGCCAGTCCATACATCCTATCGTCAAGTTTCTTCTTGCAGTTCTGTATTGGCAGCTCTTCAGCTGTCCCTAGGTCGAGGCTAGCCCCTTATTTAGCCATCCACGATTTTATTACCTAGAACCCCGCTGTGACTCGGAACCCACCGGAGTTCCACTGGTCTACCGGTCGCCAACATTTGGAAGTCTATCAGACAGTTATATACTGTCTTCGACTTGATGGCAACGGACCGTGACTCGGAACCCACCGGAGTTCCACTGGTCTACCGGTCGCCAACATTTGGAAGTCTATCAGACAGTTATATACTGTCTTCGACTTGATGGCAACGGACTGTAGGGCCTTAGCCCACCCTGACTGTCCGTATATATGGCGATTCTGTCCTTTTTCCCGAGACGATGTATCCGCTTTCGCTGCCTTTTCAATTCCAAGCTCATCCGTCTGAAATATGCTACACTCATCTGGCAGCCTGAAGGATAGATGGCATGTAAGTTCTGTCGAATAGACTGCTGCACCAGCTGAAAGTTTCCATCTTGGATCCATCTGTAAAGAGGTTAAGAATCTTTCCACGTCCACGCTCAACTATCGGGAAGTGGTCTCTATTAGGTATACTATATTAACTTTGAAGTTTATGCTGAAATTCTGTTGTGGTTTCGTATAGTTCGTATTATTAGGTGGTAGCCTGCAGTTGGGATGGTCATATGTCCTTTGTCTGAATTGCCCTGCCTTCCTGACCCTTAGGCCACATTTAGCTGTCTCTTTCCGTAGATATGGGCCGATCGGGGCAGCTTTAGCAGAGCGTTCATAGATCGCGGATACGGTTTTCACGCACGTCTAATCCCCAAATAACAAAGTCTCTATACTCTCTCCATTTTCTGTATGTTGGTTTTCAATTTGAGTGCTGTCCACCAGACCACAGCTCCGTATGTTAGAGTGAGTAGAACTTCGTTCACCTCAGCCTGTCCGAGTGCGTCCATTATAGCCTACATTGTGACGTTGTTGAAAGCCCCTGCTATGGCCAGAAATACCTACACCGAGAATGAACTCTGGAACACTATGGATTTGTCATTAATTGGAGAATTCTTTCTATTACATTAGAGAGAATTTTGACAAAACTCAATAAATTTCCGCTTTTGGACCTACATATTTCCCTGTGTGGGTTCTAGGTTCGCACCACCTAAAACGAAAATGGACTACCTAAAGCGGAAATGCCGCAACTAAGGATTCTCTCTAAATGCAATAGAGAGAATTCTCCATTAAGGCCAAATCCATAATGTTCCTGAACTCTTTGTATTCAAGGGATTTTTCAGTCGTAGAGCTAGAGACCACTTCATGAAGAGTAGTTTCCACAGATTTGCCTCTCATGTGAGCATATTGAGTTCTTAAGAGGTATACTACTTTGCCTTAACCCCTAGCGCGGCATAGCGCGTCAACTACTCCTGCGCGCCATCGTACTCTGTTCTGGGCAATGGGACGCAACTCCCCAAAAGACTGCTTTAGTAAGCTTCCTGATGTACTCGTATTCACTTCTCGATCGTTTATAGCAAAAAGGAAGATACACGGATCGGTCTAAAATCCTTGTGCTTAACATGGCTGCTGTTGCCTGACCGCGTCATCAGACATAGTTATAATTCCGTGCCGCATCGACTGGCATTTTCACTTCCTGGAGGGAGAACGCTGTGAGTAAACGACCTAACCAGAGCGCCTCCGAGTATTAACAACTCTGCACCTTTTCACTTTTTTTGGGAGACTTTCAACGTTTCGACACCGCCTCATGCGTTGACAGAGAAAGCCGCGCCCAAACGTGCCCTCCGGACAGGTATCTAACCCGTATAGCGACGCCGAACTGTATTAGTGGTATGGAAAGCTGCAGCTACACCTAAGTATTGAAATAAAAAATGAAACCGGAATATAGAGGGCTACGCCCGCAATTCGAGGGTTTTGTAGCAAGCGCTTATTTTGGCATGTAAATACTGGCTCCCTGTTCTTCTTGGTACTCCTCAGCTGAATAAAAACACCATAATTAAATGTTTTACCCATGATATAGTATCTTACATGCCAATTCACAAAAAGACTGCATCTGTCACCTCTCAAAGTAATAGTTTTAATACGAGAAGCTATAGATAGATATGTATGTATACGAGATAAACTGTCCCACTCTTCGAGATGCTTAACCATTCATATTAAGACGACATTGCAAATTGCAAACTTGTGTAACGGCTTCGAAATTCAGGGCGGCTGGGACAAATTACGGTCTAATATTTTTTCCTCCTCCACTGTTCCCCTTTCTACAATACAAATCTCAAGAAAATGCCAAAAATGGACTGTACTCAACATCACCTTTCTCACGACACCCCACTTGGCTATACCAGTGGATAAAAAAAATTTACCTTAATTTCGCCTCTATGTGGACCCCCCCCCCCTCTTAAAGTTGGCCAATTACAACGCAACGCTATCTCCAGCAAATTATAGCATTTCTACACATTCTCGCCGAATTATGTGTGCAGCTTCAGCCGTTCGTAAGATATTCTATGAACAGACGGACAGACAGGTATTTGACCGATTTTGTAAGATTTAAGACACAAAACCCTAAAAAAATTAACTGTGTGAATAGTTATTGTTAGGATCACCAATCACCAATCTTCACCCTTCCAAAGTTGGTTCATTAAATAACTGCAATTCGCACTACGAAAAACAATATGTAAGTAGTACACGCATATCTATGCGTGAGGCCGGTAGGTGTATTTTTTGTATGGATAGTGTCAAAATGCATAACTTTAAGTCAATGTACTATTATTAAATATCATGTCATTGTAATGAAACTTAAAGGTATTATTGCCTATGATGTTGGTTGAGGGGTGCAGGGGTGTGCTAACTGCAACTATAGAAATGTACTATTATTAACCTTTTTGGATGAGATTTCAAAATTCTATTATTTTCGGTTTTCTATGCTAGTGAAATGCCGCTTTTCTGTAAATTTTCATATGTCTAGCTATAACGGTCTCGAAATGCAAGGGGGGGGGGGACAAACTCGGACCACATATTTTCCCCTCTCCCTCTTTTCCCCTTTCTTCAAATTTGAAAAAAATTCCAGAAATGGAATGTACTCAACGGTACCTTTCTTACGATACCCCACTTGCCTATACCAAACGAAAAAAAAATTTCGACCTTCATTTCCCCTCTATGGCGACCCCCCCTTAAAGTTGACCTATTACGACGCATCGCTTTCTCCAGAGAATTATAGTATTTCTACATATTTCCACCAAATTGCATGCATGTAGCTTCAGCGGTTCGTGAGATATTTCATGGACAGACAGACAGACAGACGGACAGACGGACGCATGACCGATTTCATAAGGGTTTTGTTTTTATACAAAACCCTAAAAAGAGGAATTTAATTAATTCGTTTTTATTGCAATGATTGCGATTCGCGAAGTATCGTCATACAAATTTTTTTTCTAAATGTTTATCGGGATATGTCTGGAAATTGAGTGAATTAAGTAACAATATCCACGAACCATAGACTAAAAGAATGATTAGCATCCCTGTGTTGTGGGCTAGTAGGAAATTTCAAAATTAAACCCCCATGTAACTAGTATACGCATACAGAACGAAAGAAGGACCATTTTAATTACTTAATATATACCTATACACATACATTTTTTTCTATTATCTTATAATGATACATATTTAACCCTATGTATCTATATATCGAAACAAACTTTTGTAACGATTTAAGTTAGGGCAAAGATGTACATACCGAAGACGGCGAAAGCACTTACTGAAAAGAAAAACAAAAAGCGAATACATTAAATGTAATGAAAAAAAAGAATTAAATAGTCTCATAAGGAAAATTCGCGCTCGGTGGCCGTGGTCGCTCGTTCTCCGCTCGGAGTTCAAATCTCGGCGCGATCAGAAACTGCCTGTGGGTGCTAATAGAAGTCTCACAGTGTTCCGAGCTCGTCAGTATATAGACGGCGCGTAGGAGGTGCTTGGTAGCAACTGCACTTCCGAAAAGTAGATATGCTATCGAAACGTCAACAAGGCATTGAAATGCTAGAGATGTTGACGTGCCCATACCCTTGGAGGGGTCAAGGCAATTAACATAATGAAAATAAGCCTAAACTAAGAGAGTGATATCATACGAAAGAGAGAAAGAAAAAAAAAATACTAATTGAATATATTGAGAAATGTTCCATTAAGAACTAAAATTAGTGACGATTAAATAAAAGCGAGATGTGTTCAGCATAGTTGATGATGCAGTCTGTAACAGAAAGCGACTTGTTTAGCGGAGGGCCTACTGTTCCGCCATGGATTTCAGATGTATTTTTTTTTTATCTTTTTGACATGGATATGTCTTAATAGCTGGGGGTCATCCTAAAAATCTGTCCGTCACACGAAATGTCTGTTTTTCTACTCGGGGGTCAGAAGAGGAAACAAGCCCATGGAAAATTTTTCTTTTCTGGTTGTGCATGTCGTTTGAGTGAAGTGGTCATTGTGCATGGCTGTTGCTTGTAGATCCGCGCGGGCGGCGCGCTTGTGGGGATCCTGTGTGTACATGTTGGGATGTTGATTTGATAGCGATAAAGGTTGACTTTGTGGACGGCAAGAAAAAACATAGTGTACGGGTGAACAGGCGCTCTCTGTGCTCTCTGTCCCACGCTCTCAGTCAACGCGACGCCATAATCAAAACTCCTGCATACACACCATACCACACATTCAAAATCCTCAAAAATATAGAGTACGCTCCGTACTTCCTAACTTGACTAGGCCCCCAGAACACGTCGCAAGAAGTCGTCTGCTCTCCCCGCTCGAAATGCTCACATGCAATTTATGGTCTCTGAACGTATGCGAAATTTCGCTCAGGGCAGCGGACCTTCTCCTCTTATTCATTCATATCATTCTCATTCTCACCATTTCATTAAACAAATTGTGCACTCCCGACATGCACATGCATAGACCCAATCTGAGGTCACAATGAATGAAATTCCAACTTTACTCATTATTTAGGTCAAGGACTTTCAATGACCTTCAATTCCCGCCAATTCTCATTCATCATGTAATAAAATAGCCCGTGTTGTACTATCTTAATCACTAGGGTCCCAGAAAAAGTAGCAAGTAGTCAGTTCGACTAACATTTGGACATGCGCAAACGCAATTTGAGAGAGTGTACATAGTTCCCGCCCCCCGAAGATGAGCGAGAGCGGATGAAGTTCATTCGAGCCAAATCGGGTGAACCAGCGACTGTGTTTGTGCATTTGCAATGGCGGCGATTTGAGGTCTGATTGGTCCACAATGTGGGCCCCCACCACACGTGCAATAAACATATAGAACAAAATGGTGGATTTATACTAGGCGAGTTAGAATCTCTCAAGCCCCGAAATAAAGAAATATTCGTCGCAGGATGTTATATGTTATTATAATTATAATTTTTAAAATGGCTGGAATCCAAACAAATAAAATAGCGCGCGTTGTACTACATATCTGAATCAATAGGGTCCCAGAAAAAGTAGCAAGTAGTCAGTTCGACTAACATTTGGGCATGCGCAGACGCAATTTGAGACTGTGTACATTACATAGTTCCCGCCTCCCGAAGATAGAGAGCGAGAGCCATCGCGGATGAAGTTCATTCTATCCAAATCGGGTGATCCAGCAACTGTGGTTGTGCATTTGCAATGGCGGCGATTTGAGGTGTGACTTGCCCACAATGTGGGCCCCCACTACACGTGCAATAAACATATCATAAAACAAAATGGCGGATTCGTACTGCGCGAGTTAAAATCTCCCAAGCCCCGAAATAGAGAAATATTCGTCGCAGGATGTTATAGTTCCGGGCAGCTCCTCGTGACATGATGTACATTCAGAGCAGTCTGCAGAAGATCAAATGCCCCCCCTTCTGCAAAAATTCCAAAAATTTTCTTGTGCGTTCTCTTTGTGCGTGTGTTGGAATGTTTTGTTTACTTTTGTTCGTTTCCCTTTCTGTTTGCCGGACACAATCTCATAGAGTCGCACGTGTTACTTGAGAAACGGATTGTGTGTGCCGGACCCGGACTGTTGATTAAAGGGGCGGGATGAGGCGGATAGTGTGGGAGCGATTTTGCAATAGATACACAAACACAATACACGTCCGATTGGGAAAAGATGATGGGAAGCGTGATTGCGATTAGCAGAAACTTACTCAGAGAAATGTCGATAGGTTGCAGTCTGCAAACTGTACCGAACGGGTAGATGGAACAGGGTGCACGAGAAGAGGTGAATATTGCACACACGCGATGCAAACGAAAACGAAACGATCCCGCGGGTGAAAGGAGCCCGAGCGGGCAGGACAAAGCAAAGCAGAATTTATGACGAGTATCTACACTGCCACCAGATACATCGGTACATGGATATGTCTTATGCCTACCGAAAGCGTGGGACGTGCTTTTTCGAATGATTTCATCCAGTATTACTATACTGGGATCTTTATAAAACTTACGTCGATATCTTTAACACAACAGGTTCCACGCAGTCGGTAGTCATAGACATATCCATGTTCCGATGTATCTGCATGCAGTGTAGATACTTTGTATCTTTTTTTTTTGAGCATTGAAGTACAGTGTTCCGAAGCAGCCTCGGATTCTGGTCCTATGGTTTTTTTTTGGATTGAGAATAACGGGCAGACACACGATTATTGTAACTTTTTGTTAATGGAAAAGGTCACTGACACCGTGAAATAACCCACCCCGATACTCACGATAACTGGGCTGGTTTGCCAACGTGTGTCACGAGGTGGTTAGTGAAGAAGATTCTCGGACATACTTGAGGTCCACAGGCCTACACGGCCGTTCACCGCCTTCGCCCTTAGTCCCATTGGGACCTCTATTAAAAATGGGATGATTTTTTTTTTTTAGAAATGAACTTAAATTTAAATATACTTTCAGGTCTTTTGAATATCAAGGAATAAAAGGAATGCGTGTTAGTGTTTTATGTATTGTAGTTTATTTATTATAACACATAACAGTCTCAGGTCTTATAACCATCCAGATGATTTCCATCCCGAGCTTACGCCAGATTGCCAACCATTTCCACTGCCACCGGTGGACCATCCACTGCTTGCTGGTTTCCATCCACTACTAGCTGATTTCCAGCCGCTGCTCGAACCTCCGGTCCATCCGCTTCCGCCACCAGATTTCCAGCTAGCGCTGCCGCTTCCTCCCAAAGACCACCCGCTGCCCGTTGATGAAGCGCCAGACCATCCACTGCTAGCTGGAGCCCAGACACTGATAACTTTGACTTTTGGTTGCCATCCACTGGAGCCTCCTCCCAAGTTCCATCCACTACCGCTTCCATATCCTCCAGCTAGACCTCCACTTGATTGCCATCCGCTTCCGGAACTTAGCCCACCGGTCCAACCACCGCTGGATTTCCATCCGCTTCCAGAACTTTGGCCGCCAGACCAACCGCTAGAGGCTGCTTTCCATCCACTTGATGAAGCTGGAGTCCAGCCCGATGATTTCCATCCACTTCCGCTACCATATCCACTAAGCGCACTGAGGGCTCCATATTGACTTACTATGCCAATTCCTAAGCTAGCACCACCAGAGCTGCCTGCTCCGGCCCATCCACTGCTACCACCTCCAATGAATCCTGCCGAAACGGCTGAACTAAGGGCTAACAAGCAAATGAAAGCTCTCATCTTTATTGATTGAATTCTCTAAATAAGCTGAAATTTTATGTGAAACTGATGTTACATTACAATATTCCCACTATTTATAGTATTGTAAATTGGCTAGATTTTCAATACAAGTAGGAGATGCTACAAAGTTACTAATCTTTAGCAGTTAGTGAACTTGAAAATTTTTGTAGTGTATAATCGTCTCTTACTTAATTCGATCATATCGATGAGTACAGCCGTACAGTACACTTGGATACTACAACTATTATTAGTAACTAGTCAATGCCACAACGAATTCAAACTTTTACCATTTTCTTTGGTTAATTGATAAATTGATGAGAAATCATATCCGATGCCCATGATTACCTCAGCCTGAAATGCAGAAAAGAAGCAAAAAGCAACTTCTGTTGCAGCGTGTCAGACACGGTCAGGGGTTATTAGATGATATATCAATTTGGTACACCGATTTGTAGATTTAACAGTGAACTTTGCAAATCGTATAAGATGTACGAAGAATTTTTACTTAGTAAATATTAATGATAGACTAATATGGTTGATTTGTTAGATATTTGTCAATGCACAAAAGAATACGAAGAACATACCATACCCGTACCAGTATCGTTGAATAATAAATAATAAGTAATCTCTTTGTACTTTCCATGGTAATCTTTTGATTAATGGCATACATTGCGAGCAAACAGATATTTCATTGGATTTCATTTGAATGTTTCATAGATTCTTGTATTTTAGGCGCCAAATCAAATAACCCTCAATTTGCCGAGGCCGACATACTACCTAATGAAAAGTAAGAAGTGTATTCAACAATCTAAGCATTTATTTAGAGTGGTGCATTTGGTTAATATGCATTATCTTTACAAAAAAATACAAATTTTTGTCTGGAAAAACAGGTTGAGGCAAATCCAAAAACCTTACAAGAAGATTAAATTGTAAGAGAATTTTTAAGGAGGGTATTGTACTAGTATTCTAATTTCTATTCTTTATTTGAAGCGTGACTCGTATTCGCGAGTATCTCTTCTTTCATAATGTTTGCCTTGGATGCAGATTGATTCTGACAGTTGTGTGCACTTCATACAAGCGAGTCAAGCGCCGCTTGACTTAACAATTGTAAAAATATATCTCAACATTTCATTAAAACTTTACATCCATTTATACATTTATACAGTAGACATAACAACATTCAATACAATACAATGCCAATACAAAACGCATTTCTCTTCTTCAATGCAATTCGCCTGCATTTTTACCCCTATCTGCAAGCTGTTTGAATTCGCTCGCTACAACGTATCAAAGCCAACCGGGTTGTTAAGATGTTTGGTGTTGGGGAACAAAGCGGTTTGCTCTCCTTTGCTTCAAATCGCCCTCATTCTCCGTTATCTGTATGTGAGCCATTTGAAGCTCCAACCTGTTGTTTGTTGCGAAATAAAATTTCTCATAATCGGTCTAGATTGCAGGCCAGTAAAATTAAATTTTATTATTAATAATTAGGGAAAGATTTGAAAATACTTTGAATCCCTTCTATAGATACTAAATATGTACATGGAAACTGAGTTTGCACGGTCGTAGAAGGTGATTGAAAATTTCGTCAAAAATCCGAAATTCCTTATAGTTTAGAAGTTATGGCCAAAAAACCGAATTTTAAAAAAACTAGGGTATACAAACAAAAAAAAGTAGACTGAGGGGTATAAAAATAGTGGGGATCGATGCTCCTAGGCCCACGGGCATGGGGATATCTATTGTTTGGGGGGCAAAAATTTCGTCAAAAATCCGAAATTCCTTATAGTTTAGAAGTTATGGCCAAAAAACCGAATTTTAAAAAAACTAGGATATACAAAAAAAAAAGTAGACTGAGGGGTATAAAAATAGTGGAGATCGATGCTGCCCACGGGCATGAGGGTGTCTATTGTTGGGGGGGGGGGGCAAAAATTTCGTCAAAAATCCGAAATTCCTTATAGTTTAGAAGTTATGGCCAAAAAACCAAATTTTAAAAAAACTAGGGTATACAAACAAAAAAAAGTAGACTGAGGGGTATAAAAATAGTGGGGATTGATGCTCCTAGGCCCACGGGCATGGGGGTATCTATTGTTGGGGGGGGGGGGGGGGGGGGCAAAAATTTCGTCAAAAATCCGAAATTCCTTATACTCGTAGTTTAGAAGTTATGGCCAAAAAACCGAATTTAAAAATTATGTACAACACAAATATATGAGCTTGTATCACAGCGACGCAAGCGCTTCTCTGATTTGGGTGGCAGAACAAGTAAGTATATTGTTTCGATTCACTACCCATCGATGCGTCGTCGCTATAAAAGTTACACTTTAAAAACTTGCATGAGTAAATTAAAGGCCGTTGAATTCAAAGTTGAAATTCGGTTCAGTTACGGGCTATTTTTATACTCTAGATGAAATCTGAGAGTATTATAAGTTTGCCACAAAGTTTGTAACGCTAAGAAATAAGGCTCGCAGGAAAAAATGAATGATACAGAAGTTCATATTATCACTCGAATATCTCAAAACCGGATGTCCGTCTGTCCGTCTGTCCGTCTGTCCGTCCGTCCGTCCGTGACCTCTCTAGCTCAAGAACGCGTTGAGCTATGAAGTTCAAATTTTGCACACGTTATTTTTGACAAAAAATGAAGGCTAAGTTCGTGAACGGGCTAAATCGCTCCACCCCTTCTACCCCCTCCCATACAAAATGACACATTTTTGAAAATTTACAATAATCAGATTTTCTCAGAAACTATAAAACATATTGCTTTGAAATTTTTAATATATCACTTTTATGATAATTGTAACCTATGTTATAAAACTTATTGTAATCCTCACCCTCCTTCTACCCCCTCCCATACAAACTGCACTAATTCATGAAATACGTTAAGCCAATTTACTCAGTACGTATACAATTTATCGGGCTGAAATTTTGTACTTAACACTTAATTAACAATATCAGTTAGATTCAAAAAAATTAATCGATTACCCTTACTCCGTCTACCCCCTCCCATACAAAATGACACATTTTTGATAATTTACAATAATCAGATTTTCTCAGAAACTATAAAACATCTTGCTTTGAAATTTTGAATATATCACTTTTATGATAATTGTAATCTACATTATAAAATTTATTGTAATCCTCACCCTCCTTCTACCCCCTCCCATACAAACTGCACTATTTCATGAAATACGTTAAGCCAATTTACTCATTACCTATACAATTTATCGGGCTGAAATTTTGTACTTAACACTTAATTAACAATATCAGTTAGATTCAAAAAAAACAATCGATTACCCTTACTCCGTCTACCCCCTCCCATACAAAATGACACATTTTTGATAATTTACAATAATCAGATTTTCTCAGAAACTATAAAACATCTTGCTTTGAAATTTTGAATATATCACTTTTATGATAATTGTAACCTACATTATAAAATTTATTGTAATCCTCACCCTCCTTCTACCCCCTCCCATACAAACTGCACTATTTCATGAAATACGTTAAGCCTATTTACTCAGTACGTATACAATTTATCGGGCTGAAATTTTGTACTTAACACTTAATTAACAATATCAGTTAGATTCAAAAAAAATAGTCGATTACCCTTACTCCGTCTATCCCCTCCTATACAATATGACACATTTTACCAACGTTGCTCTCTAGCTTGATATCGCTTTGAGCTATTTATTGGCTTTAACCAGGTTCAAATTCATCTAGAGTATTGCATGATTGGGGTTTACCCCAATCGTAGTTCTTTTATGTTTTATTTTTAGGGTAGGATATTACCTGCGATTCACTCTTTACAAGAATAACTACCGGGTATAGTTTTTGAGTTATTGCGTGAAGGGGTATCATACCTTCGTTGTGACCTATGGTACATTTGGCACTTTGAAATTAGTAGTAAAACTTGTTCCGATTTCACTGTTCCTATGAGAAGTATATGAAATAGTGAGCCGATTTCAACCAAATTTAGGAACGAAGTTTGGCAGTCAATATGATTGAATAATATGAAATTTCGTAAAGATATCTTCAGAAATAAAAAAGTTTTTCTAACAAAAACTTGCTTTTGGAACGTTCGTTCCTATGACAGCTATATGATACAATAATCCGATTTCAACCAAATTCGGGAATGTACTTTGACTTAAAATTTTACTGATTAGCTGATTACTCTATAGCTTTAAAACTGAGGGACAAGTTTGCATAGAATCAGACGGACAAAGCTGAATCGACTCGTCTCATCATACTGACCAAGAATGTATAGTTTATATGGTCGGAGATACTTCCTTCTGTGCATTGCAAACTTCATGACAAAGTTAATACATATACCCTATCACATCCGTGAAGGGTAAAAAAAAGTGGTTGATTTTGCAAAGTTAAATTACTTTGGTTAGTCAAATTGTTATAACACTGGTTGCTTTAATTAGGGTAGTTTCGATTTTTGATATATTGTTTGAGTTGGTACATTGTTTAAAAAATCCGAGTTTTATATAACCCCACCCCACGGACCCGGCCACAATGTTGAAAATTTGCCTAATTGTTTGGCTTGTCCTGTTTATTTTTAGTATCTCTTAAATTGGTCTTACAAGAAACCTTGCAAAACTTTATTAAACAGAAGTAATTTAGGTATCTAATACAATTTGAGGCTAAAATAAAATTTCTAACTGCTATACTTACCCAGATAGAGCTTTTAAGGCATAAATCGATGAGCAGGCATTTTTGAATTTTTGCTCATAACTACTCTAAAAATGGGCCAAATTGAAAAATATTGGCCACGTTAGGCTTACAATCAAATTATCCTTTATTTTTGCAAACATGCTTTTCCATTTGGAGCATCCGTTGCAAAGATCTGTGAGCTTGAAAAGCGGTAAAGTGTGATTTTTCTCCAAAGCCTCGAAAATTATGGTTTTTTGACTATCGATTTTGACTACGCTACTGAACCGAATTTCAACTTTGAGCAGTGCATTGGACGCAGAATTCAACACTCTTTAATTTACACAAGTTCTTTCGATGCGAGGCACCGTTTAAGAGTTATAAGGATAATATTTAAAAAAAGGGCTCAAATTTCTCGGATTTTCGCCCACCAAAAGTTAAGCTCACCTTCTACGACCGTGCAAACTCAGTTTCCATGTATTCAGTATCTATAGGTATAGAAGGGATTAAAATTATTTCCAGATTTTCCCCTAATTATTTTTAAAAAGCCCCAAAATTTTACTGGCCTGTGCTGAAATCGGTCAATATAATTTTCTTATGTTGCTTTAAAATGCATTTTCTACTTAATAGGTACTCGTAACATGTAAGTGCTACATTTTCAGCTTGTATGATGAATCAGCAACAAACTGTTTGAAACATTTGTAGCCTGACTCTTTATACATAAAGAAAGATGACGGTGGATATAGGCATATGAAAAAATTTTATCTATGCATATTGCGAAGTCTTCTCATTTAAGGTCTACCCAAACCAGCGAGGTACGCGCACGCGCTAGCGGTAGCAATACGTGGTACTCAGCGGTAGCAGCATACCGCGTGCCCATTCAAACCACCGCGTTACGACCACGGTACCATCGATAGTGTCGGCTGCGGTTTATCGCGATCAATAGTGCCGGCTGCGATACAAAAGTTCAGTGCCGCAGCTTTGGCGCGGTACACAAAAGTGTATCGCTGCAATACCCCAGCTTCGCCGCGGTATACCGCATATGCAGTGAGAGCTCGCATATACCGGCATGTAGATTTGTACCGCTGTACCGTACCGCGTACCGCGCTGGTTTGTGGAGCGCTCGGTGGCCGTGATCGTTCGGTCACCGCTCTACGATACTAATCTAGAGCTCGGAGATCAAATCTCGTCGCGATTAAAAACTGCCTGTGAGTACTAATAGAACTCTCACAGTGCTCCGAGCTTGTCAGTATAAAGACGGCGCGGATAGGAAGTGCATGCTACCAACTGCACTTCCGAAAAGTAGATATGCTATTGAAACGTCAACAACGCATAGAAATGCTAGAGATATTGACGCGCTCATGCCCCTGTAGGGGTCAAGGCAATTATGGAGATTATACGGAAAAAGTGTAGTTTTTCCTCACCTTTTTTTTCCGATACTACACATGCTAGAAACTTGATTCTTTTTGCGAATTATAAAGATTCAATTGAACTTTCTTTTTATCAAAGATTACAAAAATGATAATTGTTTATATATTTTCTTGGCTGATAAAAAAATATTCCAACAATTAATTTATATTTCGATGTATATCAATGTTACGCCTAGTACGCACTGGGACTCTTGCATAGATTCTTTTGCGTCTCACCAGAATTTCGCTTGCTTCGATTCATTACAAGATACAGAAAATACATAAAAAATTCACGGCAACAATAAGTCGAGGCTGGCGAGATTCAACAGAATCTATTCAAAGAATCTCAGTGTGTACTAGGCGTTAGCAAAATAATTTTTAATCAAAAGCAAGCTAATTGAATGATGAAGAATTTACAGTTAGCTAAACTTTGTAGTTTTCGAGTGCATTTTTCTGGTATTATTAAATAAATTTTAAATAATAGTCCAGGTTTAGATCCTCCACCCTTATATTGCTCTAAACCTACTTCTTAGTATGTACATACTTAAGTTTTTCCTCTCACCTTACACATTAAACTAAGCAAATGCATAGTACGAGTATTTAACACCTTCATACTGTCTTCTTTTCCACGGAAAGGAAGGATACCGTAATTACACTCGAATTTACATGTCGGAAAATTGTGGAAAACTAAAGGAAATGTCGTGGGTGTCATTTAGATTAATATATGATTCCGTTCATTAAATGGAACCTAAGAACATGTGTCGTCTCAACGTTAACAACCACTTTGACTTAAGGATCTCATCAAGTCACGCAACTTTGCGCTTCTAATAATCATAATTTGTTTCATTTAAGCGTCTTTGTCACGAAAGTGAGAGAAGACACTTCAGATTAAGTTATCCAGGAAGAGGTGCTTATTATTCCGATTTAATTTAGGTGAATAAGGAGACACCCAAATGGATAATTTCTGTTGCTTCGATGTTATTGATGGATTAGTAGACTCATTAAGGGGTCAATGAATTTATGGATCGTAAACGTGCGCCTTCCAACATTTGTTCCGTGTCAGGTTCGGTGTTTACAATAGTGGTTATTTTATTTTATGGCACATTTAGGCTGCCCGCATACTGGAACGTATTCGTGTTCGTGTGTTTTCTGTCAACGGTTGGCGTCTTCACTTTATTCACCAAAGACGAAACTCTATCAGTTTGATTAATACTGGGCTGTTACCGTATTTACAAGTTATGCTAATTGATAAGAAAAATTAAAATTCAGAAATGTGTGTTGGAAAACGGACGACTAAACAATAGTAACACAGTAAAAAATGTGCTATCCTCTGGACATCGAATCGGTGTTTCTATCGGTGTTTATTAAGTACAAACTGGGGTGATATTTTAGTGTACTTAGAAGGGAGTCAGTAAGATTACAATTAACAGATATCTTAATTCTAAAGGATATTTTAACCATGACCAACGATGGGATAGAATGATAGTTATCCGATAGGAGTAGAGATGTATGCGATAAAAGTAGAAACGCACCGAAGAAATAAGATGATGGTGACTATTTCGGAATGAAATTTATACGATAAAAGTTATAAAAATAACCCCAAGTAAATAGAAATATGTATATTCGTATATAGGCGTTGCACCGTTACAGATTCAAAAGAAGTCAATATGAAGACAGTACAATTCACGTATAAAGAGATATAAATGAACTTATAGACAAAAATAAGCAATTCCATTACAAAATTATTATCGATGATAACGGGTATGCGCCAAATATCCTCGAAACTACGAAATTTATTAATCGTTTTCTTGAGCGATCGGAGAGAGCCTATTGTGTGGTATTCGCTAAGAATTGGGACATCATGCCGTGAAATGTGACCTTCAATATCCTTGAAAAGTAATTGAATGTTACTGAATTGGCTTGGCATAAATACTTTGTGTAAGAATTTCACGAATTGAATCTGAATCCATCCGCGGTTTTTTGCACGATAGTTTCCCATAGAAAGCATTGCATTTTCTACAGGGTTATCCATTTTCTCTTTCGGAAAGTAAACTTAAATTAAACACAGTAAATATTTGAATTTCGGTGGAATTTTTATTTCATAATAAAGTTTGGATTATGCGTGAAATACAATATCTGTCAAATGTCCACCACGGGACCGCTTGCAGGACTCGATCCTTTTGAGGTAATTTTCGATTACCTTTTCACACATTTCGGGCAATAACTCGGCTATAACTCGACGGATTTCGTCCTTCAATTGACCAATCGTCGTGGGATTGTTCACATAAACACGGTCCTTCGCAGAGCCCCACAAAAAGAAATCTAACGGCGTTAAATCGCAAGACCTTGCTGGCCAAGCCACATCGCCGAATCTCGAAATTACGCGTCCTGGGAGTTTCTCGCGCAATAAAGCCAAATTTTGTCGCGTGGTGTGGCATGTGGCCCCGTCTTGTTGAAACCACATATTGTCGAGATCCATATCTTCAATTTCCGACCAAAAAAAGTCATGAATTATGGCGCCATAGCGCTGGCCATTGACTGTAACGGCGGCTCCTTCATTGTTTTCGAAGAAAAACGGCCCAATGACGCCGCCGGCCCACAATGCACACCAAACAGTCACTTTTTGCGGGTACAAACGGTTTCTCAGCGGTCACTTGCGGTTGCTCACTGCCCCAGATGCGACAATTTTGTTTGTTTACATAGCCGCCGAGCGCAAAATGGGCCTCATCGCTAAAGAAGATTTTCTTCGAAAAATCGGCATCGGTGGCCTGCTGTTCGAGGACCCAATCTGAGTACTCACGACGCAATCTGTGGTCAGTCGGCTTTAATTCTTGCGTGAGCTGGACTTTATAAGGATGGAGTGATGGAGATGAAGGTCCAAATGCAAAATGCGCCACAATGTGCCGTAAGATAGTCCTAAATGCTGGGATCGGCGCGGAATCAACAAATTCGGGTCTTCGGCCACACTTTCACTCACAGCGGCGATGTTTTCGGTCGAACGAGCAAAACGATGATACACTGGTGTAGAAATGTCTGTCACCGATCCAGTTTCTTCAAATGTTTTCACTGTGTAGGCAATTGTGCGCTCATTGGGACGATTATGTCGACCATAATCTGCGCGTAATGCACGAAACGTGGCCACCGCAGATTCACCATTTTGGTAGAATAATTTAATAATTTTAACGCGTTGTTCAGTCGTAAAACGTTCCATCTTGTAAAATGGCAAACCTTCAACTAAACCAATACCAGTTTGGAATACACTGACATTTGACAGATGTCGAATGGCAGGGCTTTACTTTCCGAAACACGAAATGGATAACCCTTTATTGTAGTTAAACCCGTCGAACTCTGATTTTACCGTTTGGGTGCTTTGTAATATGAGCCGCTCTAAGATAAGTTTGAAATGCCAGTTCAGCTAAAAAATAAATGAATAGTGCTAGACTTATGCCGCAACCAGATTGAACGCAGAACGCAGCAGTAACAACAGGCAGATCTGCTTTCGCCGCTGTCGCTGCCGCTGCGTTCAATCTAGGTGGCTTAAGGGAAACGCATGCTTTCTAACTTGAAATTTGGTTGCCGCTGTTTTCTGCGTTCAATCTGGTTTGAACATTACCTGCAAATGGTATCAGCTTTAAACTTTGTATCGACAACTGCTGGGGATGACTTTACAAGAAATCAAACGCGGAACCATTTATTTCGAAGCCGGTTTCGTCTACAACACAAATCGTATTTTAAAATTTTTGGAACTATTTTAAATTGGAAATATTCCCAACCTAAAATTCACTTTGTTTAAGAAAATCTTTACAAGAACGGTAATTTTATATTTACAAGAAGAAATTAGTTCAATTATCTCCTGGCTTAGGTGGATGTCATTTGAACTCAGGAGGTGTGGAACGCTGTCATCTTTTCGTACGCTTCAAAATTAAAACTACTTATTGTCTACTAAGCTTCTCAGATGAAAAACCAATTTACAAAGTGGGTCACCATTTTTTCTGTATCAAAAATATGTTTTGGAGATAATGTCAAATGTTGAATCAATGTAGGCTTCCTTGCATCAACCTTTGTTTTCGCTATAGAAACGATCTTTTGTGCCATGGAATCTTTTAAGTGAAACTTTTCTTCACGCGGTAGACGGAAATTCGTTTTAAGTTTTTCTTACGTAACAAAAACGGAGAGTAGGCGATTTAATGAAAAACTCGAAAAACTACATGTGAGCATGCACATTATCTAGCGGTTTATATTGAAACACATTTGTATTGGTTTGTATTGCGCATACTTATTACTGGACTTTTAGGCCCGATAAAGTTGAGCCTTAGACACCTATATGCAAAAATGTTGAACTATGCACTTTTCTATTTATAATTAATAATAATATGTAATAAATATATTTAAATGCTAAAATTACCTTTCCTTACTGATGCTATTGAAGTAAAACTTTGCCGCTATATTAATTTGCAAATTAATTTCTTCGGTAGATTTATCAACTTTCCCAGCAAAACCTTTACGCCTCGCCACATTAAATACATGATGTGATGTACTCGGTAGTCATGTGGTCACGGTCACTGGTTGACGAGGCTACATCTAGAGAGACGAAGGTTTAATCCTCGGTGCGTTAGTAGAAACGACCTGTGGGTACTACTAGAACTCCCATAGCGCTCCCAGCTTCTCAGTATAAAGACAGCACGGATAGGAGATCTATGGTAGCAATTGCGCCATCCGAAAAATATATGCTATCGAAACGTCAACAAGGCATAGGAATGAAGTGATGTTGACGCACATATGCCCTTGGAGGTGTCAAGGCGAAACTAGCATACATACATGCATTAAATACATGTTTTACCCTCGATAGGAGCTTCAATTTCTGTGGGTATACTACGAGCATTAAAAATTCCACAGCGCTACGTTCCAAAGCTTGTCAGAATAAGATGGCTATAGGGATATGAAATGTAGTTGAGCAACTGCACCATCCAAAATTTATATGCTAACGAACGTCAACAAAGCTAGAATGTCGACGTGTCAATGCCGTAATGGAGGGGTTAAGGTAATAAGTGTATGTACAAAGCGGCGCGACAAGAGAAGAGTGACTTTGCTCTCATCTAGTTGCAGACCTTTATTCGCCAAGGCTTTAGATTATCAGTTCAACTTTTTTTTTAACTTTTTAGGCTTTCCGCTGTGTAAGATCTAAATGCTATATCTTTTCGAAGAGTAGCAAGTGTTTTGGGGGGCAAAAGACCTCATCCATAATCCTCCTCGTGGGTGCCCTCTGGAACGGCTAACCAAGCCAACCAAGTTTTACAGCTCAAAACATTGAATGGCCAATAACACCAGTGCGTCTTAGGAAATAGACGAACGGTGGAGTTGCAACATATTGTGAGAACATCAACTCGTGACACCCAGCTGGAGGATCATTAAAAGAACGCGATCAAAAACACAATTGGAGAACTACCTTGCGCTATGTAAAAAATAACTCCCGGCGACTCTTAGGACACTAAGGAAGCAACCCTTCCCCTAATATTGGGTATGTTGGCTTGTAACCTGTGTACCTGAAATCCATTTACACTCGAAACACTAAACGAGCCTCGGATACCATGGACTGATTCACCGGCAACGACTTTCGGCTACAAACGACGGACCACGATCGGTTTTTGGAACGTTCGAACGATGTGGGGCGAGTGCAGTAGTGCAAGGCTCACTGAAGTCTGACGGGAAAGACCGCATATAACACCTCTATATTAGGACTAAGCGAAACAATATGGGGTGGATCGGAATCGACTTTATCGTCAAGCTCCCAAACAGTGCTGCTCTTCTCTGGAAGTGAAAACGATACCTCACCTAGATTGGCAGGCGTCGGAATTTTGTTGACTAATGATGCACGCCGATCTTTAAGGATTGGAAGCCCATTTCCGACCACATCATTATAGCCAGATTCAAATCCAGGGTAAGAAACATCACCATAATTCAGTGCTACGCCCCGACTGAACCAGCAGATCAATCAGCAAAGGATGCCTTCTACCACCAACTTGGCGACACCTTCGACAAATCCCAAAGCTAACATAAAAATTATCATGGGGATTTCAATGTCAAAGTTTTCGCGCTCGGTGGCCGTGGTCGATTGGTCAACGCTCTACGATACTAATCTAGAGCTCGGAGTTCAAATCTTGGCGCGACCAAAAACTGCCTGTGGGTACTAATAGAACTCTCACAGTGTTCCGAGCTTGTCAGTATAAATACGGCGCAGATAAGAGGTGCATGCTAGCAACTGCACTTTCGAAAAGTGGATATGCTATCGAAACGTCAACAAGGCATAGAAATGCCAGAGATGTTGACGCGCCCATGCCTTTTTAATGCAATTCGATTTCTTGTGGGTTGTTCTATTCCAAATTACAGTACTGAATAAATATAGTACGTTCATTTTCAAGCGTCAATCAGATATTCTCTTAAAAGATTTTCGTTGTTATTTGATTGAAATTAAAGCAAATGACCAAAATCCTTTATTTAGAATTAAACTAGAGGTGTATTGCATATGAATAAACTTATACATATGTATATGCTACAAATGCGTGAAACAAAGTTTACAATGGGGTATATTAATTTACACAACACTCTCTCTGTATATATATTTCACAAAATATACACCTTTATAGACTCAACATGGCCATTGGTCTTCAATCCATATCATCATGTAACCGGTTGAACAATATTATAACCTTTCACGTGACCACTTCTACCAATTACATGGTATGAAATGTTTAACACATTTTTATTATGACATATTTCTTTAAAAATGGGTCATGAACAAGCATCCTTTCACGAGTCAGATACATACACATATGTATTTAAATGTTATGTGTTGATACGAGTATTTATTGTACAAAACGAAAAGTTGTTGACTACATAATACAGTTTTTGGAATTATTGTTATTTGTATAACTTCCTAGTAGTCGGTTATACTCTTCCCATAGGTGAATAATTGAACCATATCATTCAGTTGAATATCATCTGGTACATTCGGCGCGTTTTTTTAACAGCCATGCAGAGCAGAGCAGATTAAGACCACACAATTACACTAGCAATGTTCGTTTTGTTTAATTATATGGAATAGTGAACCTACAAAATGGTTTTGCTGCCTAAAGAAAATTTGTCCGATTGTATCTTTCGGTACTATGAAATAAGCTATTTGGAAATTAGCCATTGATGTACAACTTCGGCTGAATCCGAAAGTGGCCATGCATGGAATGCATTCACCTTATTTCGATTTGAAACGGAAATTGTGCATAGACTAAAAAAAAACACACAATGCTGGATGCGGACATGCTAAGACGGAGCGGATGCTGGTATATACAAAAGAAGTGAAACGAGGAACCTGGGGCTTACAGAGGGTCGCAACTCCCTAGGCTCGGAGCTAGCCCAGCTCGTTCCAAACCAAAGTTGTCCATTCATCATTGCGATATTGTGAATTGTGAATCAACAGTCCCTTGTATGGGCTACGCTCCACATTGCTCATGCATGGCCTATTTCGTTTATTTTCCGATGGGCGCTTTCCACTCAATACTTAAGTATCCATATCAACTATTTCGGATGGCCACTTTCGTCATGGCTTATTTTGGTGCCCCGTATCTGTACTAAGCATTTTGATGTTTGAATGCTAAACTAAACCAAGACACACTCTCAACAAAGACATGTCCCGTTTTCATCTTCGCTACTCTAATCTGCTCTATGGCGTTTTTTTGTCGCTTATCCTGCTCTACTCTGCTCTATACAAAAAAGCAGCAATTGTTTACAATTTTCCCATGACTACAGTCAAAGAACTCCAATGGAAAAGTAAGATTCCTTGTACTGGGCAAAGATAAATTCTCACCTCGTCGGTAAAATTTCGCCGTTGAAATAACTTGCCTTGGTAAGGTCAGAGTTGTTTAAAATTATTCCCTCTGAATCCCTGAAAAGTGTTTCCTCCAATGCTACGACCGATGCGTATTACATACAAACTTATAAAGCTAGACGATCGTCTTACACAGGCCCTTGAAACTCCATGAATAGACGCTCGTCATATTTCGCTTCTGTAAATTCAATTAAGCCGATTAATTTTTTTCGAGCCGGTTGGACGAGAATTAATTTTCAACAATAACGAATGAAATCATGATTTCAAGGTCCCAACCACAAGGGCATTACATACATAATTATGCGTTAAATTGATATTATTTACGTGTTTATTATTTTCTTACAGATTTAATGATACGGTTTTGTTTTTGTGTTGATAACTTTTGTGATTTATCCGGAAATGCGTGCATTCTGCAAATTATCCTGGAATGCAAATCCTGTTGTTCATGGGTTATTATTACAAAGAAAATTACAAATGAAAGAAACCAAAGAGACAACTACAGTCGAGAACGGATAAATGCGAAACGCTTAAGTGCAAAAAGCGCATTAGGAACCGCATAGGACGTAAATTAAAGTGCGCTGATTTCTGCGTTCAATGTATTGCTCCAAGTCGAATTTCGGTTCAGCAGTATAGCCCAAATCGATAGTCACAAAGTGACAATTTTTGAGGCTTGGGAGAACATTCGAGCTCACAGATCCTTGAAACAGATACTCCAAATAAAAAACTGATGAAATTAAAGATGAAGATAATTGTCTTTCAAGTCTAAGGTGACCAATATTTTTCTCAATCCGGCCCATTTTTAGTGTGGCTGTGAGCAAAAATGCAAAAATATCTGTTTAGCGATTTAAGCCCTAATAGCTTATTATCTCGGTATGTATAACATCAATGATTTTGTGGCATGTCAAAGTCGATTGAATTCCTTTGTCAAGAAGCCCGGATAGGGCTGCATGCAACACATCGCCGATCACTATGAGGAATAGGATCGGTGAGAGTATGCACCCCTGCCGAACTCCACTGCGAATCTCAAAGTCCCCCGACCTCGCGCCTTCATAGGCTACCTTAATTATAGCCACAAGCTTCTCAGGGATGCCTCTCCTGCGCAAGGCCGCCTATATAGAATCCCGGTTCACACTATCGAAAGCCTTTTCGAAATCGATGAAAAGCAAGTGAAGCGGAGAATCGTACTCAGCGCATTGCTCGATGATGATTCGCAAGGTATTAATGTGATCGACACAGGAGAATCCGGATCGAAAGCCAGCCTGCTCTTAATCAATTGTGTTTTTTAAGTGGGCCTTTAGTCTTTTCAAGACGATTTATGCTATTATCTTACAGTCAGTGAGGCTACCCTTCTTCGGAAGTTTGATGGTCAAACCTTCCATCCACTCAGGAAAGGTCTCTGTATTCCACGCTTTATCAACAAGTGGGTGCAGCAAATCAGCAGTTATGCTTGACAAAGTTCAGCAGGGATACCATCGAGTCCGGCGGCGTTTACTCGTTTTAGTCCAATCATTGCAGCGACTATTTCCTCTTTAGTCGAGGCAGTGGACCGTTTAAGTTGTTACTTCTTGCGGCTTCTGCTGAGGCTAAAAGAGAATTCGCATAAACTCTTTTATCGCGTCGCACACTGGTCGATCTGATTTTGTGTTCTGCGCAGAGGTCAACTGATTTTTTGCAGGTCCTTATGCTGAAACATAGTACCACCAATGAAGCGACCGTTAAAGTTGCAGAACTCTACAAATCTTTCGCCGTTGTCGTTACGATACCAAGACCGTGTCTCCCCGTCACATGTCTGAGCTCATAGTAATCAGCACCAACTCTTGAATTCAAATCACTCATAACCGTTATAATGTCACCTTTAGGTGTTCTGCTCTGAACGGCTCTGGCTAAAAGGAGCCCCACGTCTGATTCACGACCTCTACCGGTAGCTCTACCGGAGTATAACATTACAGTGCTAGTTGGAAAGATAAATTAAGAGATAATGAGCTAAGATGGTGAAACAGCGGATCACCATCTTAGCTCACTATCTCTTAAGACTTTTAATTTGTACTTCAGAAATTCACTCTCTAATTGAAGAAATCGTACGTTCTGGGTACCTTCTGATCCATTGTCCAGGAGAGTACGCACATTTCAGAATCCAATCTTTGTCATTGTATGATAGCCGAAAATCGTAACCGTTGAGTCAATCCTTATCCGAGGCATAGTTGACGTTTCGTTGGCATATACGAGTAGAAGATTTCAGATAGTGTAAGTTGCTGGCATACATCCTGTCCTTTGTATGTCAGTTTCAACGACAGGCCAACAAAGGTAAAGGTCGTGGTATTTTTTTACGCCCCACACTACAGGCAATGTTTACCTCAACCAAATAATTTCGCCCCATTACTGGCGGCTTGACTTGGTTAACAATGGTCAATGACCACTGCCGTTCCAGTGAGCGACCACGCGGAGGACTATGGAAGAGGAATTTTTGCCCCCTTTCTTCTACAAGTTGATATTTCATTTCAAAATAATAAAAAAATATTGATACTTTGCTTGCACTCTTAAACTGAAATAGATTTTCATGCAACCCTCTCTTTGTCAAAATCGATTTATTCCAACATTAAAAAAAGCGCTTGCTGTATAAATCAGATAGAAATGGGGGTAATTGGAGAAAGAAGGAAACAACGATCGCTTCTATTGAGTCCTACAAAATAGCTCGATAAGAAGAGAATTTACAGAGCTTTGCTTCAAATTCGGCGCGGATAGGAGGTGCATGCTGGCAACAACACTTCCGAAAATTAGATATGCTACTAATAGGCCAGTCAAATTAAATATTATTAATAATAATTAGGGAAAGATCTGGAAATAATTTTAATCACTTCTATAGATACTGAGTACATAAAAACTGAGTTTGCACGGTCGTAGAAGGTGAGTTTAAGTTTTTTTTTTGATATTATCGTTATAAATCCTAAACGGTGCCTCGAGTCGAAAAACCTTGCAGGAGTAAATTATAGACCGCTGAATTCTGCGTTTCAATGCATTGCTCAAAGTTGAAATTCGGTTCAGTAGCGTAGTCAAAATTGATAGTGAAAAAATGACAATTTTCGAGGCTCCCGAAAAAATCACACTTTTTCACTATTCAAGCTCACAGATCTTTGCAACGGATCCTCCAAATGAAAAAGCTTGTCTGCAAAAGTTGGGGAAAATTTGATTGTGAGCCTAACGTGGCCAATATTACTCAATTCGGGCCATTTTTAGAGTAGCTATAAGCAAAGATTCAAAAATGAATGCTCATCGATTTATGCCTTAAAAGCTCTATCTCGGTAAGTATAACAGCTAGAAGTTTTATTTTAGCCTCAAATTGTAGATAAATTACTCCAGTTAAAAAAAAGTTTTACAAGATATCTTGTGGGTCTTTAATTTACTCTTGCAAGGTTTTTCGATCCGAGGCACCGTTTAGGATTTATAATGATAATATTAAAAAAAGGGCTCAAATTTCTCGGATTTTCGCCCTCCAAAAGTTAAGCTCACCTTCTACGACCGTGCAAACTCAGTTTCCATGTATTCAGTATCTATAGAAGGGATTAAAATTATTTCCAGATATTTCCCTCATTATTATTAAAAAGCCCCAAAATTGGCTTAATTTGACTGGCCTATAAACGTCAACAAGGAATAGAAATGCTAGAAATGTTGACGCGCCCATGCCCTGGAGTGGTCAAGGCAATTAACATTCCGCCAGCTCTCTCAATAATTGTGGTTACTCAAATTGTTAAATAAAATAAATTGGTTTGGCTTGCTTAACTCCTCTGATATGATATGACCAACTCAATTGGTTTTAGTTGGGGAGCTAGCGATGTTTTGGTTACGTTATAAGTATTAAGGCTAGAACTTTCATGATCGCAGGAGTACGAGAATGAGAATTAATGTTAAGCCAGAATGTTTTTCAGATCCGGAGGGGAATATGTTCAAATCTAAAAATTGACAGTTGACGGTACATACTCGTATTTTACAGGAGGGAAAAGCATATGGAGGAGAAATCGAGAAAAGTCAGATCCACGATATTCAATCAGAGTTTGCCAAAACGCATCCATTATGATTAAGAAAAAATATGTACGAGTATATCAGTGACAATCAAAGCGTACGTTATTAACAAACAGCGAACTGCGGTGGCTAATTTATACGGAAACGAAATTTTGCACTTTCCACGACAGTTGCAAAAAATGTGATAAGTACGCTGATAAGAGCTATGGAACATACAAGGCCGAATCCATTATCGCCCAATACAGTGGAATTGATGAACTTGAGAAATATCCAAGCGCGTGTTAATCCACACCGTTCAAGAACAATTATCGTCAATGTCACGATAATCTTGGAGCGTCAGTCTAGTAGAATTATACAACACGTGCCAGGTTCAAGGTTGTTTGGATGTCTCCCACAACTCTTAGGCTCTACTCACACATCATCATCATCGTGGCGCGACAGCCCGACGTCGGGCCTTGGCCGCCTGGATCATTGTCCTCCAATTATCTCGGTCACATGACCGCGTCCTCCAATTTTGGGAGCCCAGCAGCTGCTCGGCGTCCACACCTACTGAGCTCTCCCAACGAGATCTCGGTTGTCCTCGCAGTCTCGCTCCGTCGACTCGTTCTGCATTCATTACTCTCTTAGGCATGCGATCATCGTCCATTCTTTGTACATGCCCTGCCCATTGAAGTCGTTGTAGTTTGACGATTTTCGAGACTTGCAGCTCATCGTACATTTCATACAACTCATGGTTGTATCGGATGCGCCATCGATCTCGATCGCAAACAGCCCCGAAAATTCGCCGTAGAACCTTACGTTCAAAAGTGTCTAGCATGTTTTCGGAGGCTTGAGTTAGGGTCCATGCTTCGCAGCCATAGCATAGCCCTGGTCGTATAATGGTTTTGTACACGCGGACCTTCGTGTTTCTGTGCACATGCTTCGATTTCATTATGGGGAGAACCGAGAAAAAAGTCTTATTACTGTATCCGTCGCTTGATTTCGTCAGTTTCGTTGGCGTCCCTTGACAGGGGGTCCTGGGTTGCAGGTAAATGAAGTTGTTCACGAACTCGATGTTGAGGTCCCCCACATTGATGTTCGGTTGTGCAGGTGTCCTTGCTCTACTCACACGGGGATACTCAAATCTCCGAGCGATACTCGTCGACTAAGAGATCTGGCCTGTGTAATCAGACGATGACACTCATACGGGGATACTCCAGTCGCAGATACTCGACAACTGTGCAACCGGAGACTCGACATGCTAGTCTCCGACTTGCTGAGTCGCTTGTTCTCCTTGATTTTGCAAAACGAACTTGAGGAACGCACATACGGAGTCCGGGGGAACTGAGTAGCTTGATAGAAGATTCAATACTTCAGTAGCGGCGTATGAAGATGACGGGCAACTACAGTCTTGAGTCTGCAAGTCTCCGCATTCCTCAGTGATTCTTAAATGTCGGATACTTGGCGATTGGAAGACGGAGACTTGGAGATTCGGGACTTTATTCGCCATTCATCTTCACGCGGCCGCGAAGTTACGAATCTCCTATCAGTCTCTCCTCCACAAATTTCACGTTGAATTTTTAACCACTTATATGAATATCTTTCTACGCGAAACCAAGGGACTAAGCGACTCGGAGACTAGCATGTCGATTGTCTCCGGTCGCGCAACTGCCGAGTATCTGCGACTGTAGTATCCCCGTGTGAATGTCATCGTCTGATTACACCTCTCATATCTCTCAGCCGCCGAGCATTTTAGGGCGCGTGTCCATTTGAGACAAAAATTATCTCGAGACCGGTCTACTCACTAATGCATAAGGTGTGGAGAGCGTTATCCGTGACTAAATAGACTAGTCTGCTGAGTTCGGAATCTTTTTGTATATTTATTTCAAGTCACGAGACCAGGCGGGCAACATGGAGTGGAAAGACGGTGATATTTTTAAATTGATTAATATGTACGAGTTCCTTTGGGAATGCAAATGAAATTCCTGAGTTGTAGGGGATCCTCGAACCTCAACTCGTTGAGTTGAGCAAGCTCCTAGCTGCCCTCGTCGTTCCACGCATTGCCTGATCCAACACTGTCTCATTTCTTTTTTTCCGTTTTTTAATTAACTTTTATGCTAGAACAGGTACTAGCCATCCATGATATTTACTTTCGCAATGCTCATGTACTAATGCCGGTCGCGCTTACGTCTCGAGATCTCAAGTCGACACAAAACAGACTACTAGTCTCGGAGATTCATATTTCAAACTCTCCCAATTGATCTCTCGATACGATGATTAATGTCAAGTCGACAAGGTCCGGAGATTAATCCCGAGACTTAGTCACAAGTGAACACGTACCTTTAGTCGCTCGGAGATCTCGAGTATCCCCGTGTGAGTAGTGCCTAAATATTTCATCATACCGATATGCAAACTAAGCGCGAATTGTTTACTCAAACAAGAGCCGAATATTTTATGACCGATAGAATTGCGGTAGATACATATGTTTAGTTAACGGAACACATTGAAGCAGTTGCATTAACAAAATTTGCAAATTAACACTAATTACTGCGCTGAATGACCTTGAACGTTGAAATGAAGCTGTGTATATTGTGTCACAACCGAAGCTTTTACAAAAGTCTGGTGATTTCAACAAAGTTTTTTTTAGATACCAAACTCAAACTATTGAGTTATTCCAAAAGTGTGAGATTTTGAGCTCATTTAAGCTGACAAAAAGTAGTAGACATAATTAAAAGAATTGTACTAAATTCGGGCATATTTAGTGCTAATTTCGTACAAGCGAAAAAAATTTATTACACCTTACTTTTAAAAGGTAAGAAAAACACTGAACTTTTTTTAACACAAATTGCTCGTTATATTTAATGCTAATTTCGTACAGTCGACAAATTTAATTACATCTTTTTCTAAAACGTTACGGTAGTGTCTGCCAGTCTTAAGCTGGCAGACAACCGAAAATATTTCCTTGTTGTCAGCTTGTTGTATTCAGTGCTAATTTAGTACAGCCTTCCCACTCCGAAAAACACCCGGAAGCCGTGTTTTTCGCAATTCAAAGTTATACACGTGACATCCAAATTAAACAGTGGTGTGGGTTGACGCTATTGGATGCAGAGCGATCGACGCGAGCGTTCATGTTTTTGCGATACGCAGGGATGTGATCCCTTAAGCGCGGAGCGAGCGTAGCGAGCGAAGCCCACACAAAAGACTGTTGATTCACAATGTAATGGATAGTCACGTGCATAACTTTGATTCGCGAAAAACACGACTTCCGGGTATTTTTTTCAGAGTGTAAAAGCTATACTATACTTTTGACTGGAAACAAGGAAAAATTTTCTGTCGTAGCATTTGAAAAACAAGCGTAATAATTTTTTTTCCGCCTGTACTAAATTAGCACCGAATACGATAAGTACTTTTTGACTGAAAAAAATAAAATAGTTTTGGTTGTCTGCCAGCTTAAGTCTTAAGCTTGCAGACACTACCGTAGCTTTTTAGAAAAAAGATGTAATTATGTTTTTTTCGACTGTACGACATTAGCACTAAATATAACGAACAATTAGTGACAACAAAAAAATGTGTTTACGGTAGTGTTTGTCAGCTTAAATCTTAAGCTGGCAGACACTACCGTAAATTTTAAAAGTAAAGTGTAATAATTTTTTTTCGATTGTACGAAATTAGCACTAAATAGGCCCGAATTTAGTACACTTCTTTCAATTATGTCTGCTACTTTTTCTCTGACAGCTTAAGAGAGGTGAGATTTTGTTTACGGGCTGACGCAATAGGTGAAAACCCAGTTAACATATTTCAGTAATTGCCATCTTAAATGAAGGCGACGGGAAAGAACAATTGGAATAACTCCTATTATTCCTTCCCCGTAGTGGGGAGTAACGCGTTAACTATTTCCATGTGGCTTGACGCTAGCATAAACTGTTTTCGGACGATACGAGTACATGTTGCTAGTATATACCCCCTAAATAAACCTTCGTCATATTGAAAGTCCGCCTTGCCTTGTTAATCCAGTCATTATGAGCTCAGAAGCACTTTGGGGAAACAAATTGTGATGGAGAATTTTTTTCTTTAATTTTTTATGTTTTTTGGGGTACTGAACATGAATTCGGAGGTTCCCACCAGAATTTCTTTGCGAAACATGGTCAAAATCTAAAAAAAAAAACAACTCGAAACTCGCACATTTTCGGACTTTTTTTTAATAAGTCACCGTTTTAACCGCCAGAAACATTGCGTTACTATGCCTATAATTCGAATCGAAGGTTACCGGGAACTTTTCCGGTAACAGTTCCACGAGTAACAATTTGGAAAAAGTTTTTTAAGTGCAATTTGTGCTCAGCTTCTACCCTTTCTCCATTTATTGGTTTGTTCCTCTCTCTCTTCTCTATTCTTCCAACACAGAACCCAGTCATCTGCTCCCTACCTGCTGAAGGTCAGATCACCGACAGTTCGGTTCTAAATTCTAGCGTGTGGACAACTTGTATTTTTGAGTGAATTTACTTCCACTATCGTGTTGATTTTAATACCTGACACCAGTACGAAACATATCTGAGAAGATCAACCAAGAAACAATCTGTAGAAGTAACTGATGGTGCCCATAGTTGCCCAACATACTTTCCTGACCAACTCTCCTAATAAAAGGCGCCTGAACTCAACCTGGAACAAAAGCCTCGGATTGGACGGATCAACAACGACGACCACGCAAACGACCAAAGGATTATTCTTTCGGATCCTAGAATGTACGCTCCCTGAACAAACCGGGGGCCGAGAAGGCCCTCCTTCAACAGGTCGAAAAGTACAAACTGAGCATTACTACAGTCCAGGAAACAAATTGGCTTGGCAGCGAGATCAATCGCAAGAAATCGCACACAATTTTTACAAGTGGCAAACCATCGGGCCGCAAGGAGTTTGGAGTAGCATTTATAGTAAACAATCACCTCAAGCCGCACATTACTGACTTCAAACCCATAAATGAACGGCTGTGTGCGATTCGCATCAAGACTCGATTCTTCAATCTCTGGCTCATCAATGTGCACGCCCCCACTGAAGTGAAAGAAGACGCAGTAAAAGACGAGTTCTACGCCCGCCTTGAGACTCTCTTCGACTCACTTCCAACAAACGACGTCAAATTGCTGCTGGGAGACTTTAACGTGAAAGTCGTAAATGAAAGTTGGCACCGGGGGACCACTGGAGGCCACAATCTCCATGAAGAATGTAACGACAACGGCCAGCGACTTATCGACTTTGCCTGCAGCAGGAATTTAATCGTAAGCTCTACGTGTTTCCCGCATCGACGCATTCATAAGCAGACCTGGAAGTCTCCAGACGCACATGCCGTCAACCAAATTGACCACGTCCTTATTTGCAGGAGATGGGCGTCTAGTGTCATGGATGTCCGCTCCTATCGAGGAGCAAACTGCGACTCAGATCATCACTTGGTGAAGACGACCTACAGATGTAGAATTTCCTCAGTGCACCAATCAAGAATCAGCCCTCCCAAAATCTTTGCGGTTGATAATCTTCTGAGTGATGCAACAGCGGTGGCGTATACTACCGCCCTTGAGGAAAAACTATCACCTATGCTACACAACATCAGCAACACAGGCGTCCATGGGTTCAGGGAAGAACTCAAGGGTACCATCAAGGATATCGCAGAGAAAGTCGTGGGATATAAAGCCCGGCGAGCGCGAGACGACTGGTTCGACGAAGAATGCAAAAATTCACTTGACGCGAAAAACGAGGCCTACAGACAATGGATTCAACGAGGAACCAGAGCCAGAAGAGAAAAATATGACGAGCTACGGCAAATTTCGAATAGAATAATTAGACGTAAGAAACGCAAATACTTTGACGAGCAGTTGCTGGACATAAACGAAAACTTCGCTAATAGGAACATCAGACAAGCGTACAAACTAGTAAATACAATTAAGAACGGCTACCAACCCAGGACTAGTTTTTGTAAGGACAAGGATGGAAACATCATCAGCGACACCGATGGCATTAACAAACGATGAGCCTCTTATTTTGAAGAGCTTCTGAATCAACCATCTAACATCCCCACACAAGAAGCTCTCGACGATATTGTTGATCTACGCCCACCAATTCAACCCCCGACAGTAGAGGAGGTTGATCTCGCGTTACGGTCACTAAAACGAAATAAAGCGCCGGGCGCTGACGAGATTCCAGCTGAATTGCTAAAATTCGGTGGAATGGGTCTAGCTAATGCCATACATCAATTACTCCTGCGAGTATGGGAGGACGAGGAGATCCCAGTCGATTGGCGCAGAAGCATCATCTGTCCAATTCACAAAAACGGAGATAAACTGCGGTGTGAGAATTACAGGGACATATCACTAGTTTGTACGTCCTATAAAATTTTGACGAAAATCCTGGATAATAGAATAAAACCGTACGCAGAACGAATCATTGGCGAATATCAAAGCGGTTTCAGACCTGGTCGCTCCACAACCGATCAGCTCTTTTCAGTCAAGCTGATACTCCAGAGGTGCTGGGAATACAACGTAAACGTATACCAAATCTTTGTCGACTTCAAGCAGGCATACGACAGTATCGATCGTGGAGTACTGTACAACATCATGCTGCAATTTGGTATACCGGCCAAATTAGTGCGACTGACAAAGATGACGATGACCAACTCCGTCTCACAGGTCAGGATCCATAATAGACTTACTGATCTATTTGAAACACGCACTGGTCTGAAACAGGGTGATGGACTGGCACCGACGCTTTTCAACTCAGCACTGGAATACGCTATTCGGGCTATGAATATGGACAACAGCAAGACGCTACTCATAAAGTCGACACAATTAGCAGCGTACGCCGACGACATCAACATCATGTCCCGAAGATTGGCCGACTCAGAAGAACTTCTGCTTACGCTCGATACCGCTGCAAAGGAAGTTGGATTACATATTAACGAGGGTAAAACTAAAATAATGATGCAGTCGGCGACAAGGACACCTGCACAACCGAGCATCAATGTGGGGGACCCCAACATCGAGTTCGTGAACAACTTCATTTACCTGGGTTGCAACTTGTCAAGGGACGCCAACGAAACTGACGAAATCAAGCGATGGATACAGTTAGCTAATAAGACTTTTTTCTCGGTTCTCCCCATAATGAAATCGAAGCATGTGCACAGAAACACGAAGCTCCGCGTGTACAAAACTATTATACGACCAGTGCTATGCTATGGCTGCGAAGCATGGACCCTAACTCAAGCCTCCGAAAACATGCTAGACACTTTTGAACGTAAGTTTTTACGGCGAATTTTCGGGGCTGTTTGCGATCGAGATGGATGGCGCATCCGGTACAACCATGAGTTGTATGAAATGTACGATGAGCTGCAAGTCTCGAAAATCGTCAAACTACAACGACTTCAATGGGCAGGGCATGTACAACGAATGGACGATGATCGCATGCCTAAGAGAGTAATGAATGCAGAACGAGTCGACGGAGCGAGACTGCGAGTACGACCGAGATCTCGTTGGGAGAGCTCAGTAGGTGTGGACGCCGCGCAGCTGCTGGGCTTCCAAAATTGGAGGACGCGGTCACGTGACCGAGATAATTGGAGGACGATGATCCAGGCGGCCAAGGCCCGACGTCGGACTGTCGCGCCTCGATAATGATGATGAACTCAGTGCTCATGGAGAAATTCACAGAGTTCCAGATGGAGTGCGAGCAAGTGTGCGTCGATTGATTTTGTCCAAGTCGTTAGCACGAGACACTTCCATGTCAGCTTACCCACAGATTATCAAAAGATTCCCTGTTAGAAAGGGGCAGGATCGCCATGTAATTAGAATAAATAGAAAAGCGTGGCGAACATTTTATAAAATTATATTGTCAGATAAAAGTCCTAATCTAAGGGATCGCACCAAAGCGCAACCTTATTAATATAGCGTAATCGCCTATTTACCCTAAACTATTCCTATTCCCGCAAGGCGTGCTGCCTGTCTGCAGGTTCTACTATCATAATAATGTCTTTCTTATGCTCTAGATGCACTTATTTATACTTGTGTTATGCCCTAATTATGATTATGATTATTCCCATCCACTCATCTGTAACGGACGGTTTGGCGGGCATCCGAAGATGCCCGTGGGGACGGAGCCTAAGGTAGCATAATGACCGTGAAGGTCGGGCCGTGCCATCTGGCGAAGAAAAAGGCCCCTCAACGAGCTAAGCAGCGGCCTATGCTTGCTGTAGCTCAGTTCGGGAGACGTGGGCGGGGTTTTCGCCGCTCGTTGCCCCTGTCCTTTACGTATTAACAAAAATTCATAGGCCTGGGGAAGACAACACAAACAAGGGAGGTAAAAATGGGGAATAAAAAAAATGAGGCGATAAGGATGAAATGGTTGGGCGATGGCTCGCTTGCCCTCGCGCTCGTATTGAGGTCCAGGTGTAATGGGACCCTCGGCCTCTGGTTTCGTACCACCGACAGATCCTTACTCATCAGGTGCTGCCATAGATCTGCCGGTGGAAGCAGCACTACCAGACCATAATATGGTTCATTGCAGGTGGTTCATTACACATCCTAGTCAGCAATAATCGGTCGGTCGATCGAGCCAATTAGTGAATATACAGAAACGCAGTGTATGCAAAATACTCCACGCGACGTGTAGCGTCTCAAATGTCTTGTATCTATTATTCAATGTTTACATTCATGAGTAATGGGTACAATGCACGTAGATACACAGGGAAAACGCAGATACCATCATAATCACGACAGCTCTCTCTTTGGCCCCATCAAATGAATCCGTCACTGTGGTGGGGGGAGACATCGATCTTTTGGTAATTCTGATTGGTCTTTGTGTGCAAGCGTTTAAAACGTTTTATTCCTCAAACCAACAAAACGGAATGTACCGCAAACCCTGTACACTCCTCGTCTCGAATTTGAGAAAATAATATCTCAAAACATACTATTGTTACATGCGACTCCGCTAGTGTGCTGTTTGGCCAGAAGAAGATCAAATTTCTCAACGTCCTCAAGAGAAATTCACATTTGGCAGCCGTCATACAAGTTTTTCAGGATCCCCTGGCAGCTCGTTAAAGTGCAGCCACGGCAGGAAAGGCCTTCTCGAAGGCGCTGTACGGGCAAAAAGAAACCACTTCATTGAATCTGCTGAGATACAAAAGCTATGTGACGTCCTCCTACAAGGTGCGATTTACCATTGCCTCACTTCCACCAACTGAGGACGCAGATCAACAGCATTCAATGAGGGTATACTACCAAGTCCAGTGGCTTGACTTTGACAAAAGGCCCGAAGAACGGGGGTGAAAAATCACCAAAAGTGAATTCCTGCCTGTAACAACTACGAGGAATGCCGCACCAGATACTGCGCATCATTTCTTTTAAATGCAAAAAGGCATGTGTAGGAGACTGTGGCTGCAAAAAGGAAGGTCTATATTGCTCCCCACTTGGTGCAACTGTGAGGGCAAGTGGGAGAAGTGGACTGCCCTGCAACCATGGACGACGATGAGGACCCCGAAGAGATGTTGGAAGAGTCAGTAGACGAATCTCATCCACCGGAACCCAGACCACCGTCCCCCCAACCCGGACCTTCCAAAAAAATAAGGCTGTAAACCTGTGGTGTACTTTTCATTCAACTACTTGTAATATATACATGTATGTAAATACAAACTTAAACATTGAAATTGTTGAAGAATTACCAGCACGTGCTAAAAATTAAAGCGTAAAATAGAGGGCCCGCAAACCGAGTGTAATGTCCCATTCCAATAGGAGATCAAGTGTTCTACTCATGGAGATGCTTAACCATTCATATTATTTTAAGACGACATTGCAAATTACAAGCTTGCGCAAAAAATATTAAAAATAAATTGTTTGAATAATTATAGAAAGTAGAGTCAGAGTTCAGCCTACCTCATCCCTCCCCCCCCCCCCCCCCTCACTCCTCTCCCACCAATCTTTACCCTTTTAAAAATTTGTAAACTCCGATTCGCTCTACGAAAAACAATATACAAGTCAATACGCTTTTTTTGGGCCCCCTCCAGGGGGAAAATTATTCTTAACAATTCTAATAAGTGTAGTCCTACTTGGAACAAACCAGAGGCGACGCGACGGCATGATAAGCGCCATACATGTTGTATGGATGTCGTTGGCCGTCGCCTAAAAAACTTGTTCCTGTAGCCTCTCAGTTTTGAAGCTATCAAGCTGAAATTTGGTACAAAGCCTTCTTTCTATTGCACGCTGTAAATAAAATATGTCGGAACCAATAGAATCGGACTACTACGTCATAGGAACGATCGGCCCAAAAATTCGTTTTTGCGAAAAAAAAACAACTTTTTTATTTCTGAAGATATGTTTTTCAAATTTCACACTAATCAATAGTATCTTTAGTAAAATCACATTCACGAATTCGGTTGAAATTGGACTATTCTATCATATAGCTATCATAGGAACGACCGTTTCAAAAGCAAGTTTTTGTTAGAAAAACTTTTTTATTCCTGAAGATATCTTTACTAAATTTCATATTACTCCATCATATTGACTACTGACTCGTTCCTAAATTTGGTTGAAATCTGGCTACTATTTCATATACCTCTCATAGGAACAGTGAGATCGGAACAAGTTGTATTGCTAATTTCAAAGTGGCAAATGCACCATAAGTCACATAGCCGAAGGCTAGCTTGTCTTATTTATCTTTAGTTTTTAGTGTGAGATATTAGCTACGATTCAGTATTTACTGCGGTGTTCTAGCTGATGTATCATAGTTTTTGAGTTATTGCGTTTTTATTAAAGTTATACTTACCGGAATACAGGTATTAAGGTTGTAATCGCTAAACAGACATTTTTGCATTTTGGATTACATTCACACTAAAAATGGGCCAAATATTGGCCACGATAGACTTGAAATCTTCAACTTAAACTTAATCAGTTTTTCATTTGGACCATCAGTTTCAAAGATCTGTGAACCTGAAAATTTATAAAATGTGATTTTTCTAGCCTAAAAAAATTATCATTGTGTGACTATCGATTTTGACTATACTGCAGAATCGAAATTCCACTTTGAGCAGTACATTGGATGCAGAATTCAACACTCTTTAGTTTACACTCTAATAAATTTTTGATCCGAGGCACCGTTCAGAAGAATAATAGTAAAAAAAGGTTCCAATTTCTCAGATTTTCACCTGCCAAAAATTAAGCTCAGCTTATGCAACTTTGCAAACACAGTTACCATCTATTCAGACTCTATTGAAGGAATTACAATTATTTCCAGATATTTCCCTATTGTTTACTGTTAAGACCCCCAAGTTAATCAATTTTACTGGCCTATCTTTGCAACGGATAGGTCAAAAAACGGATAAGTGCAATCAATTTCATTGCGCCAATCTAGACGAGGCAGTAATTTACTCCCTCAGATCGCATGCCAATGGATGTCCACGAAAAGCTGTTTGTGTCTCTCTCTGGCATATGTGCATGAGATTTCACAGAGAAGGACACAAACACCTAATTATGACGACGGATCCAACAGTCCGAGCGCTCGTCGGGTGAGTAGAACCATACGAAATTGTGCGATGATCACTACGAGCTCATGGTTGTGGGCGTGGCTTGCGGCAAGTGCAAGAATGAAAAGTGTTTATAAAAAAATTGGAACTGAATGTTTATGGGTGCAAACTAGCCAAATGTAATTACTAATTACATTTTGCATCACAATTATACTGGAATTGAAACGATTTATTTGTAAAATTTTACTGACTTTTATAAAACCCTCCTAGCACCATCGACACATTAGAAAAAATCATCTTACATCACAATTTATATCTCATATATGTACCATAAATGAAATTAAATCATATCTTTTTTTTTCGGACATCCTAAGGTGCCTACTACACGCGCAAGCATCACAACAGTTCTGTTTGCGCAGGCTTTCCTCACAAAAACACGGAACACGGACGACGCTACCACACGACGCAAGTAAGCACGCGCAAGCCTCATTCTGTTTCAAGCAAAACAATCTTTCGCAATGAAGCCTCAGTCTCCTTCAAACCTTTGTCGGTGTAACAATGTTTCCCGATGAAGATTTGTTTCTACTGCTCGTGTTTCTCAAGTGTTTATTAGTAAAAAAAAGGCGCTCCAAAGAACAAGGCGCAAACGAACAAAGTGGACAAGAAAATGGCTGTTGAATAGACAAAGTTATGGCCACAAAACAGTTTATTTAAAACTAATTAATTGTTAATTGTTTTGTGGCCATAACTTCTAAACTATAAGGAATTTCGCATTTTTTACACCATTTTCACCCCCCTTAAGAACCCCCATCCGGGCTGGGAACATCCATCCCCACTATTTTTTTTCATTATTAAATTAATTGTTAATTATTGTAGTAGTCACAATTAATTAATTGTTAATTGCAGAAGTCACAATTAACAATTAATTAATTGCTAATCGTCACTACTACAATTAACAATTAATTTTGAGAAAAAAAATAGTGGGGATGGATGCTCCTCAGCCCGGATGGGGGTTCCTAAGGGGGGTGAAAATGGTGTAAAAATGCGAAATTCTTTATATTGTAGTTTAGAAGTTATGGCCACAAAACAGTTTATTTAAAACTAATTAATTGTTAATCCAGCTTTTGTATACTTCCTTGTATACATATTCAAAGATCCCGACTGAACAGTGATCGCGGCATGAACACCAAACACCCAACCACACGAGCAGAGAAGTACCTATGTGTACGCTTGGTTTGCGCAGGCAAAATTTTAAGCAAGTGCAAAAGTCCGCAAGCCGCGCTATGGGGTTTGCGCGGGATACAGTTTTGCCAACTACACGCACGGTGTTCCGTGTACAAGTTGGCCTGCGCAGGCAAAAGTGTGGTGATACTTGTGCGTGTGGTAGGCACTTAAGATGCAGCCATGAACTTTCAGTTTAAATTTTTTCATCACGCACTTTTCAACAGTCCGTGCGCTCGTCGGGTGAGGAGAACCTTACGAAATTATGCGATGATCGGCCTAATATGACTCTACCAAATTTGAACGATCCGGGGCCGCAGCTATAAAGGTCAGAAAACAAAACTACGTACTTTTACATTGTCGCATGGACCGAATGAACCGGATGAGTCGCATCAGCAAACCCCATTGGCGAGTGGCGACCAACAACAAAGTAAATGTATATGGCGCGAGACTATGCGGTTCATGCGGCCAATGTAAATTAAGCCTAAACATAGGCTTGGTCACTTTTTCTCGTTTTCCCTTTTTTCGATTTCTTCGTTTTCCTTTGACGGGTGGGACGCTACCCGCTTTATCCCTAGATAAAGCTAGAGAACATCTGTGGAATGCTCACACACGTTATATTTACGATTTTTCATACTCACTTTATTTATTATTGATACATACAGGGTTGGTCAGATCCATATCTTAATATATAAAGTGCACTTGAGTACGAACCAATCAAGTGTAGCAGTTTTTTCAGATAACTGGGATTTTGCAGACATTCTAGTTATCTGAAATATAAGCCCAGAAAAGAAAAGCGGATAAAATCAACCACGAAACGAATACTGTGCGATATATGAAAATATGTTCAATGTAATGTAGTAAAGCGTACCTCGCACTAGCAAATTTTTGTAAATAAATTTGCTAGTGTGAGGATAAATTTTGTTCAAATAAAGGGGCTTTCGAAATAGTGAATGGTACGCAAAAATTGTCAAAATTGTTTGAAAGTTTTTGCGGAGCATTCAATTTTTTGTTGATTTAAAGTCCCGTGTGAGGGCAATCGCCACAATTTTGTACGTTAGTGTCACCATCCACTGTCGAACTCGAACGCGCACCTTGTACAAAATGTCCTCTGAATAGCTCAATACACACACCCACTTCACATAAACGTGAAGAAAACTGATAGAATTGTACCATGTTCGAGTTCGACAGTGTATGGTGATACTTAGCGATCGCTCCAGGTTGGGCTGTATATGAAAATGAGTGACTGTGATGAATACGTGATCAATTGATCAATTCTGAATCACTGATCAAAACAAAACTTGGATTAGTCTTGATTGGATTGGTTTTTTTGCCCAAAAGTCTTCAGTAGTGTGAAGTCCAGCGTCGTTTAAAATTTTGTACCAAAATTTGTTCTTAAAACTTTTAGAATTTTGTTAATGTGAGGGCCCTTTAACACTACAATTCGAACTATTCTGTGCATAGCTACTCGTATACCAATTGAGGATTGTATGTGCAATCTGCAATGTCTTTTTTGCAATGTATTGTAGATATATAAAGAAGTATGTGTGTATACAGTCACCATCGTCACCTATGCTTCGACAATCTATAGACTTTAACAAAAACCAAGCAGAAAAGACCAAAACCGAATGGAAAAATGCAGTCAGACTACAACAGTCCACGAGGAAGTTGTTAAGGAAAAGTTGTCGGTAGAGAAAGTGCATTGAAAAGTAATTTAATAAGATAATTTAAAAGTTTTATAGTATGTTCAGTTTTGTAAGGAAATTTATTAGACAACTCTCTGTAAATAATTTCCACCGAACGTTGAATAACACTGGGAGAGAAAATAGTTGCTAAGAGAATTAGAACGGTGAAGAAGTGATATCATTATAATGTCCTGGTGTTGTCTATTACAGTTAGTAGATGGGGGAAATGCATAAACTTCACATTATATTGTGTTTATTATCACAAAATGTTCTTTAAGATGTGCTTTATTTTAATATATTGTACATATTTAGCACATCTTTGAAAACTTCATTTATAACGTTGTAGCAATGGGAACATGATTTCTATGCCACCATGCTTGATACTCCTTAGTTCTTGACACTACATACTTTCATCTCACGAGTTGTCATCGAACTGCTTGATGTTTCTGTTAAATACGTTTTGACAGGGATATGTTTTATAGCTGGGGGTAATCCTGAAAATTTGCCGGTCACGTCGGATGTCACGATTTTCATTAGGTCAGCAGAAGTGGAAACAAGTCAATTGAAATGTTCCCAAGTACCATGGGTGTGATTGGTGGCTGATTGGTGTATAGAGTTTTTCCAACCAGGCTCGCAGAATTGTCAACCAGTCAAGTTTAATTTAAACGAGTGTACTGAGTAAATTATTCTCATTCGCAATCAATTTGGCAAACACGACGTTTGAGCTTTTTCTCAAATTGTTCAAACAAATTCCATGTAGACATCTCCCTTGTAACCATTTGTCGAAAGGAGCCGGCTAGTGCGTGCAAGCGAAAGCTTTCAAATTACATTACTCTCGTCGACGAAGTCACGCACACGATAGTTTACAATGGATATGTGACGATTTCCGAAGATCTATTTGCCCATGAGCGGCAGTGAGTTTCTCAACAGTCATCATCTTGTGTGGTAAATGCAAGCACAAAGCTCCACCCACGTCTCTCGAACCGAGCTACAGCAAGCATAGGTCGCTTCTTAGCTCACTGGGGGCCTTTTTCTTCGCCAGATGGCACAGCCCGACCTTCACGGTCAATATGCTACCTTAGGCTGCATACCCACGGGTATCTTCGGTTGTCCACCCAACCGTCCATTACAGAACTTTTGAAAAATTTTGTTTGGTGAGCGATCAAAGGGGAAGTAATTGATTGCCGTTGAATGAAATTGAAAGATCCAGCCAAAGAATAGGGATTGTTAACTAGAACTGGGACTCCATACGAATAAGGTACACGGAGGGGTATGCCGAATAACGACCATGCTACTCATACAGTGACACGTAGTAGGCAGTCATCATTTAAAAAGCTTTTTGAAGTGTTGTCGTCCCTATTCCTCTAAATGCAACTTTCATTTGATTATTTGCGTCTCAATTGGCACCTCACTTTTACTTAAATCGTATGAAGTTCTGTATCTATTTTAGTAGTAGTTACTTATGTTCCAGTTTTAGGATGAAAGTAGTTTACAGCTTAGTCTAGCCTCTTACCTAGTAGTTCATCATCAGTAAACTGATGACGAGTATCTACACTGAATGCATGATACATCGGTACATGGATATTTCTTATGGCTACCGAATGTGTGGAACATGTTTTGTCGAAGATATCGAAGTAGATTTTATCAGGACCCCAGTATCGTTACTATACTGGATGAAATCATTGTACCGATATGTCTGCATGCAGTGTAGATACTCGTCATCATTTTACTGATGATGAACTACTAGGTAAGAGGATACGAACACTTTCTACATTCTACATTTTCTATGGAATTTCTCAAACCAAATACAAAACCAGTCCGAAGCGTATATACCCTAGGCTTGTACAAACCTAGTGGTGATACCAAAAGTACCAATTGGCAGCGTCCATATGTATTAAAAGTGAGTTCCCTATATGGCCAGTTTATACGGAAGGTTGGCACTCATTCAGGAGGACCTTTACCATTCTCAAAATCAACTAACTAACCCACACTACAAATATTTATCGAATTTTTCAAGTCGCTAGCTTCATTCTATCGAAAGTTATCGCTTATTTGAAGTCCCATATGTAGGGGAGGTAGAGGTTTCCTGTGTTGGATTTTGGGCATTTTCAACAACAACCAGCTAGATCCTAGTAAAATACAAACATTTGATCTAAATTTCAAGTCACTAGCTTTATTTTATCGAAAGTTATCGCCCATTTAAAGCCTCATTTGTAGGAGAAGTAGGGGTTTCTACGGTTACATTTTACGTATTTTCAATATTAGCCAACTGGATCCTACTACAAACATTTGACCAAAATTCCAAGTCACTAGCTTTATTTTATCGAAAGTTATCACTTATTTGAAGTTTCATTTGTAGTGGAGGTAGGGGCTCCTTGGATCGGATCTTGCCCATTTTAAATACCAACTAGATCTTACTACCATCATTCTACCAAATTTTCAACTCCCTAGCGTCATTCTATCGAAAGTTATCGGAATTAAAAGAATTTTTAATTTTTTGAAATTTGTAGGGGAGGTAGGCGTTCCTTTGATCTGATTATGCCCAACTTACTTAAGCTCAAGCAGCTTCTCACCTCAGGGTTACATGTCAAAAATCAGTCAATTGGTTCAAGAGTTATGGATAAAAAACCTGAAAAGTAGGGTAGTACGGGGCTCTTTGTAAGAAAATTACCGTTAGTTTTCATCTGATCGAATTTATTTTTCCAGGAGAGTATAAGATTACCCTCACAAGCAATCTACCAAAGCTAGAACTTTTCATGTTTATTTAATCGGGAGTTATAGATACATTTAAGTATATTATACCTATATATGTAGGGAAGGTATTCGTTCTCTTGGCCTGATCATACCCATTTTCAATACGCACCAACTAGATCATACTGCCAACATCTGACCAAAATTTCAAGGCTCTAGCTTCATTCTATCGAAAGTTATCGTGCGAACGGACAGACAGACATGGCTAAATCGAATCAGGAGGTGATCCTGATCATTTATTTATAACATTGCTATACCTCCGGAGCCTTCTTTAAGGTGCTACATATTTTCATCGTGACAAAAACAATGTACCCTATACTATAAGTCTACGGTATACAAATAAAACTGGCCACGTGTCTCTCTAATAGATACATAAATGGCCTATTGACGCTGATACTCCCTGAATGTAATCGACACATGTCGTCTAACTCGAAAGTACACATCTTCAGTTAAACTATTTTAATAACAGTTATCACGGTTATACCATCTACATTTTATCCCATTTTGTTCACGACTCAAACTCACGATCTAGGAAACCTCGACATGATTCAGCTGTTTTCATCGAAAACAATTAACCGAATAATTTCAAGCTTTGTCCTTCGTCATAATTGATGGGTAGTATTTTTTTATATGTATGTCAAATATCGGAGAGAAAAGGATAAGAAAGATCTCCAATGAAGGACAGCCCAATAATGGCTGGTACCCTCCGTAATAAATACGACGCGTGCAGATGATAGCTGCTACTTAAACGCATTGCCCCATCACTTTACTACGCTAAGTAGTGATCTCGCTGGCATGAATGAACCAACACAACATTAATCTTCGCTTAAGATGGGACCAAAGGCAAACCTAAAGCAGATGTTCCGGTCTCATGCATCTTAAGAAGGTTCAAATTCGCCTTTACAGCCATCATACGAGTATATTGTGTGTGGTTTTTTGTTCCCAGTTTTAATAGGTTCGGCTGCTTCTTTCTATATCACCTTTTGCTCTTTATTATTATTTTGCGGTTCACACAAAACCCAAATCGAGGACGATGGTAGCGACAATAACAGCAACAACATAGTAGTGTCACTCATGAATTACATATTGTTATGCTTCGTTTACAGATTCAGGCAGGCGCATTTAAAAAACGAAAACAAACGCGCCCACGAAAGACGGTTTGGATGGTTATTTTCCCAAATATGTTCATGTGTAAATGAAGCATAAGGTATCTTTCGTGGCACAGTTCAGTTTTCGTCATATCTTTTTGTCCTTCTGCACGTGGCATAACTTTATTGGGAAACACCGACGACATTGTAGGACAAATGAACAAAGAAACACAATTGAAAGAACAAAGAACCCTGCGGAAAATTGTGAGTTATTGATATCTCTTCTTCTTCATCATCATCGTGGCGCGACAGCCCGACGTCGGGCCTTGGCCGCCTGGATCATTGTCCTCCAATTATCTCGGTCACGTGACCGCGTCCTCCAATTTTGGGAGCCCAGCAGCTGCGCGGCGTCCACACCTACTGAGCTCTCCCAACGAGATCTCGGTCGTCCTCGCAGTCTCGCTCCGTCGACTCGTTCTGCATTCATTACTCTCTTAGGCATGCGATCATCGTCCATTCTTTGTACATGCCCTGCCCATTGAAGTCGTTGTAGTTTGACGATTTTCGAGACTTGCAGCTCATCGTACATTTCATACAACTCATGGTTGTACCGGATGCGCCATCCATCTCGATCGCAAACAGCCCCGAAAATTCGCCGTAGAACCTTACGTTCAAAAGTGTCTAGCATGTTTTCGGAGGCTTGAGCTAGGGTCCATGCTTCGCAGCCATAGCATAGCACTGGTCGTATAATGGTTTTGTACACGCGGAGCTTCGTGTTTCTGTGCACATGTTTCGATTTCATTATGGGGAGAACCGAGAAAAAAGTCTTATTAGCTAACTGTATCCGTCGCTTGATTTCGTCAGTTTCGTTGGCGTCCCTTGACAGGTTGCAACCCAGGTAAATGAAGTTGTTCACGAACTCGATGTTGAGGTCCCCCACATTGATGCTTGGTTGTGCAGGTGTCCTTGTCACCGATTGCATCATTATCTTAGTTTTACCCTCGTTAATACGTAATCCAACTTCCTTTGCAGCGGTATCAAGCGTATGCAGAAGTTCTTCTGCGTCAGCCAATCTTCGGGACATGATGTTGATGTCGTCGGCGTACGCTGCTAATTGTGTCGACTTGATGAGTAGCGTCTTGCTGTTGTCCAAATTCATGGCCCGAATAACGTATTCCAGTGCTAGGTTGAAGAGCGTCGGAGCCAGTCCATCGCCCTGTTTCAAACCAGTGCGTGTTTCAAGTAGATCAGTAAGTCTATTCTGGATTCTGACTTGTGAGACGGAGTTGGTCATCGTCATCTTTGTCAGTCGCACTAATTTTGCTGGTATACCAAATTGCAGCATGATGTTGTACAGTACTCCACGATCGATACTGTCGTATGCCTGCTTGAAGTCGACAAAGATTTGGTATACGTTTACGTTGTATTCCCAGCACCTCTGAGAAGAGCTGATCGGTTGTGGAGCGACCAGGTCTGAAACCGCTTTGATATTCGCCAATGACTCGTTCTGCGTACGGTTTTATTCTATTTTCCAGAATTTTCGTCAAAATTTTATAGGAGGTACAATCTAGTGAGATGCCCCTGTAATTCTCTTCTTCTTAGGGTATTGTAAATCGACTGGTTTTTGTAAGATATAAGCTTCATTTCAAAAGATGGCACGGAGTTGGGAGATGAATTCGTAGAATCTAAAAGGATTTTATAATTTTGAACAATTTAAAAATTGCGACTAATTATTCAGAAAATCGAATTAATATTGTAATTGTAGACTCCCGGTTTGATCAAAGCTTTGTAGAAAACCATTGCTCATGTGCGGTAGGTGCAAGAAAGCACATTGCCGGCAACAAAATTCCCGCATTAAGTACAAAATAAAAGAAAGTTGTGGTAGAGTTGACCACGCCCCCTCCCATACGATCTAGTACTGAACAAAAATTTCAAACACACCACACATAAAGGACCAGAAATTGTCCCTAATAACTAGGCCACAGCAGAAGAGGAGTTGGTGTATTGCGCAATTGTTTTCTTATGAAAAGTTCGTCTAAAGCATAGGTGTCCAACCTTTTAGCTTCCCGGGGCCACATTGACAGAAGACGAGTTGCTCCGGGCCGCAAAAAAAAACCTAGATCTGATGATAGTTTATGAGAAAAATATAAGAAAAAAAATAACATGAAATTAGAATTAGAAACCGTTTTTTTTTTTCAAAGACTTTATTTTAATATATGTTGTATATTTTTTTACATTTCTGATTTTGTAATTTTAATATTTATAAATATAAATAAATCATAAAATTAATTTGAAGATGGGCATTGAATTCGGGAAACCAATGTTTCAATATCTGGTTCGATTGAAGATGTAGCAATTCTAAGTGTGTTCTCAAGGTGTTCATCCGAAATACTAGTTCTGTTTTTACGCTTAGTGTGCTTTAATCTTGAAAATAATTGTTCACAGATGTATGTGCTTCCAAACAATGATGACATGAACAACGCATGACTATGCAGCGAGGGATATTTGTCTCTCGGAAGATGTGTTTTATAGAACTCCAACAAAGAGACTCGACCCCTAAGTGAAAATGATAACAGATTCGTTCGAGCGGTAAAACCTTGGTAATACGGAACGCTACTTGCAGTGAAACGGGATGTTGAAATGCAAATTTCTCGAGAACGCCCTCGAATTTGGGAAAATTGACTTCAGATTTGTTCATTTCGGACCGGAATTAATTAGAAAGCATCATTAATTAGCCGCACGGAAATTTACTGTCTTATTCAGACCAGAGTTAACTAGAAAGCATAATTAATTAGCGCCATGAAAACTTACGTTACAAAAAACAATTGAATTGATGTATGTACATATGTACCAATAACCACTTTGATTTCTTCACTCACAATAAACAGAAACACAAAATCTCAAATCTCGTATTACTTGGCGAACACAAAATACCGAAATGTACAACGCGACTGCTCTCGTTAGGTTTGTGCCCAAACGCACGTCGTTTCGCATTATTATACATATGTTCATATATGCATATTATTGATCCACTGAGATAGAAATTCATCAGAATCAGAACTGCACGTGCACAGTCATATTCAGTCAATGCAACTCGTAGGTTCGACTGTTTTTTTTCTTGCTATTGTCGCTTAATCCCAACAGTTAAATGATTTTTTTTTCGCAACAGTCTCTTCCTGGGCCGCATTTACAGCTGCTTGGGGCCGCATGCGGCCCGCGGGCCGCGGGTTGGACAGCCTTGGTCTAAAGGAAACCATAGTCTCTGATTGTTCTATGGCAAAGAAATAGCAATGCAAACACAGGACACAGAGCTCTCATAGCATTACTACTCTACTTACAACAACAATGTCATGTGCGCACTACGCGGGCTGCCCTACCTACGACACAATGTGCGGCCGGCTATCTGAACCTGAGCAACATGTGCGATCGATTATTCTGACCGAAACAGATTAAACACAGAATGCAGCAGCTGCGGCTGGCTCTTATCTAACAACTAGATGAGTTAATTTTGTTCAATCGTCGTTCAAGATTTAGATAAAGTGCAAGTGGGATATAAAGCCCGGCGAGCGCGAAGAATGCAAAAATTCACTTGACGTGAAAAATGAGGCCTACAGACAATGGATTCAACGGGAACCAGAGCTAGAAGAGAAAAATATGACGAGCTACGGCAAATATCGAATAAGATAATTAGACGTAAGAAACGTAAATACTTTGACGAGCATTTGCTAAGTTTTCGTTAATATTCAACGAAAACTTAGCTAATAGCAATACCAGACAAGCGTACAAACTAGTAAATACAATTAAGAACGGCTACCAACCCAGGACTAGCCTTTGTAAGGACAAGGATGGAAACATCATCAGCGACACCGATGGGCCTCTTATTTTGAAGAGCTGCTGAACCTACCATCTAACATCCCCACACAAGAAGCTCTCGACCATATTGTTGATCCTGGCCCACCCATACAACCCCCGACAGTAGAGGAAGTTGATCTCGCGTTGCGGTCACTAAAACGAAATAAAGCGCCGGGCGCAGACGAGATTCCAGTTGAACTGCTAAAATTCGGTGGAACGGGTCTAGCTAATGCCATACATGAACTACTCCTGCGAGTATGGGAGGACGAGGAGATCCCAGACGATTGACGCAGAAGGATTATCTGTCCAATTCACAAAAAGGGAGAGAAACTGCGGTGTGAGAATTACAGGGACATATCACTAGTTTGTTTAAAATTTTAACGAAAATTCTGAAAAATAGAATAAAACCGTACGCAGAACGAATCATTGGCGAATATCAAAGCGGTTTCAGACCTGGTCGCTCCACAACCGATCAGCTCTTTACAGTCAAACTGATACTCCAGAAGTGCTTCGAATACAACGTAAACGTATACCAAATCTTCGTCGACTTCAAGCAGGCATACGACAGTACATAGGTATCGATCGTGGAGTACTGTACAACATCATGCTGCAATTTGGTATACCGGCCAAATTAGTGCGACTGACAAAGATGACCATCTCCGTCTCACAAGTCAGGATCCAGAATAGACTTACTGATCTATTTGAAACACGCACTGGTCTGAAACAGGGCGATGGACTGGCACCGACGCTCTTCAACCTAGCACTGGAATACGCTATTCGGGCTGTGAATATGGACAACAGCAAGACGCTACTCATTAAGTCGACACAATTAGCAACGTACGCCGACGACATCAACATCATGTCTCGAAGATTGGCTGACGCAGAAGAACTTCTGCATACGCTCGATACCGCTACAAAAGAATTTGGACTACGTATCAACGAGGATAAAACTAAAATAATGATACAATCGACGATAAGGACACCTGCACAACCGAGCATCAATGTGGGGGACCTCAACATCGAGTTCGTGAACAACTTCAGGAACATTCCTGTTTCGCAAAAATTGGGAGAAATCTCTCTATTCAATTAGGGAGAATTTTCACAAAACTCCGGAAATTTCCGCTTTAGGGCCTTTAAATCCTCTCGAGTGTGTTCTAGGTTCTTACCACCTAAAGCGGAAATGGACTACCTAAAGCGGAAATGGCGCAATTAAGGATTATCTTTAAATGCAATAGGGTGAATTCTTCTATAATTCGCGAAACAGGAATGTTCCCAACTTCATTTACCTGGGTTGCCACTTGTCAAGGGACGCTAACGAAACTGACAAAATCAAGCGACGGATACAGTTAGCTAATAAGACTTTTTTCTCAGTTCTCCCCATAATGAAATCGAAGCATGTGCATGTGCAACAAAGCTCCGCGTGTACAAAACCATTATACGACCAGTGCTATGCTATGGCTGCGAAGCATAGACTTTAACTCAAGCCTCCGAAAACATGCTAGATACATTTGAACGTAAGGTTCTACGGCGAATTTTCGGGGCTGTTTACGATCGAGATGGATGGCGCATTCGGTACAACCATGAGTTGTATGAAATGTACGATGAGCTGCAAGTCTCGAAAATCGTCAAACTACAACGACTTCAATGGGCAGGGCATGTACAAAGAATGAACGATGATCGCATACCAAAGAGAGTAATGAATGCAGAATGGGTCGACGGAGCGAGACTGCGAGGACAACCGAGATCTCGTTGGGAGAGCTCAGTTTATGTGGACGCCGCGCAACTACTGGGCTTCGAAAATTGGAGGACGCGGTCGTGACGTGACCGAGATAAATGGAGGACAACGATCGAGGCGGCCAAGGCCCGACGTCGGGCTGTCGCGCCACGATGATGATGATCCCATAATCGAAAAAGCGATAGATTAGTAGGTTACCTATCCCCCTCCGAAATACTTGATACACCATTAACCATTTCGAATCCGAACCCCCCCCCCTCCTTATCGAAATTCTGGATCCGCCACTGTTGGCCATGAAGTAATTTGCTCGTAGAACGGTTTGACCTCGTTTGGGATATATAGAACTTCTTTATTTCGTCCAATTTCATACTATTTATGGGGACCTTAGCCAGATAAGCTGAAAAATTCGCAACATTAGGAAGATCCATTCTAGAACGAGATTTGACGAACAAAAAGATTTCTTCGAACTGTTTGTTATACAATAGATGTATACTACCTCCTTGCTGTGATAATTTGGTTTATTTGGTTCGAATTCAAATTCGTTGTAATGGCTTATTTCGAATCTCTTCGTACATTTTTGCCATAAATTCGCTGAGATAAGCAGGTCTTTTGAAATGTATGCTTGACCAAGCCTTAAAGTCAGTGATAATTTTCGGTTCTACAACACTAACGTCAAATTTTTTCGACTTGGAGAACTCTTCGATCAGGTTGATGTATTGTTCGCGAGTATATAACATATGGCGAAATCGCGGCCTCAATAAATGAAAGAATGTCCTGTCACCGGGAAGTACAAGTTAATGTGAATATTTTGGCTTGCACTTAATGCCAATAAATATCGACAACTTTCATTGGCCCAGAACCCAGAGTTGCTCTGGGGAACGGCATGATTGGAGCGAAGGTTGGGGAGTGGATGGACTCCATGCATCAACAAAGATGGCAGGAGCTAGTCACTTGCAAACAAGCTCGGAATGCAATGACCAGCCCTTTAGGCAGGGAAGCGAGAAAGGTACTCAGTTATAAACGGAGTACCCTAAGCTGGATAACTGCCTTGGTCACAGGGCATGGTAATTTTAAGGCTCATCTGGCCAAGATGAAAATCGGGGAAGATGACATTTGCAGGCTATGCCTGGAGGAGGCCGAGACGGCAGCACACATTGTGTGCGAATGTCCAGCACTGGCTAGCACGAGGTTGAGGATCACAGGCAAGCACACGATAAGTGTAGAAGCCATGAGTGAACTCAGCCTTAAACAAATGCTAGCAATAACACGGGACTCAGTGATGAAGAAAGAGGTCGACAACTATCAGTCGACATCTGGAAGCCACTGATGACCGGGAGGGGGCGAAAAGGGACCCAAACGTTAGTGGTCTGCTTCGGCTATCCCCCAGAATATAATAATAATACTCCTGGTTCCCAGAACCACTCTGTTTCGCTAATAACCTGAACTCATTCGTTATTGCATATAGAGCAGACGAAAAAAAAACGGAGAAGAAAATGCAAAATCCAAAGAAAACCCCATTTGGTGTTGTACACATTTGTATTTCGAAATGCATTTGCCCTCTTTTCGAAATAAACGCGAATGTAACTGTCATTTTTCTCCGTTAACAACGGAGTGAATTGCCGGTTTGTGAGCCCGAAAGATGCGCGAGGGTTGCGATAGGAATTTTACTTTATTGCGTTTTCAATTATGTTCCATTTGAGATACATCTCATCAAAAAAAGATAGGTGCAGAAATTTGCAGTGGGAGCTTGTACTATCACGCGAGCCCGAACGCTGGCTTGTTTTTGTCCAATCTGTCAATTTATTTTGTGAGGCGCCTGCAATTAGATTACAAACCAAGAAAATGCGAACATGGCTACTAGCTGACAGGAAAAGGTTCTCCCCAAGAGCATTCTTATTTTATAGTGTTCGCGCCACTACAAGGACACGTTGACTGCCATGCATTTACCAATGTATAGCAAATCATTGGTGTCCTTTGAAAATCGAATTGTCACAACATTATTGTTGCCATGACATGCTGTTTATGGCTTGTTGCTATGCTCCTTGTCATGTGACTTGTATTTATGGCCGGATTTCTTATATTTACTGTTTTCCTGAATGTCGTTGCCTTTTGAGTTTGCCTTCCTTCACGATGAAGTGGGAACCGAAATAATCAGAGCACCCAAATCTAATTGGAACACAAAAACGTCGGGAATTACTTCCACTTTACTGAAGACTTTTGTCAATGTCAACACGTAGGAATTAAAGAACTAAAACTTAATGAACACAAAAAAGTCATTACCATTAAATAAATGGAAATTACTCACGAAAAGATACATAACATTGACTCAATTATAATTTCAAGAATAAAATTAAGAAAGTTTTATAATTTATGAAAATTTAATCTCATCGCGTATAATTCGTGAAGCCGATTACCACGTTATCAAAGAAATATTAAATAAGTCCTAAAACCTCCCATAGTCTTTGAATTCATTCTCATATTACTTTGTTGCACTACTATTATGCAATGATTCCCTGCTATTGTATTTTCCACATCGTATTAGCATACAAGTAAACTAATGCATTCGCATATAACACAAGAGATAATGATGACGTCCTTGATACAAGAGTACTTCGACATCCTTTGCTGTCATTCTCATGGATGACGATACAAATATCAATGCAGAAGTGTATCTTTTCGGAGCGAGTTTCAGCTGCAATCAGTTCAGCTTTGGTTCAAGGTGAAACCACGTTTTTATTCGTTGATGTTCACAGCAAAAATCAGAGAGAAATGTAGCAAAGCTAAAAGGACTATTTGCATATATTTGCACGACGTTGTCCTTTATTCATGTACATTAACATTGATGGGAACATATTCCGCCGAGCTGGTTATTAGCTTCAAAAATACCAAGATGACTGCTGATGGTATGTTGGTTGAAATTAGAATAAAAAAATTTCTTTTTTTGCCAGAGTACAATAGCTATTTAATTTATGCATTGGGTACTGGCAATATTAAATTTGTTAGGTGTCATCTGGAGTCAGACGCTCTGACATACTGCCATACACTCAGAAAAAAAGCATTAAATCAATGGGAATTTATTAGTTTCTACCATTAAATTTGGTCAATGGAATTTATGTGGTTATTTCAATTGATTTTACTGTATCCAATCCCATCAAATTAATAGCTATATCCTACTAAATTATTAGGATGATACTATGAATATAACTAAATTAAAAAAAAAATCTGTATCAAAGTCCCACCTTCACTGCATTAGTTTTTTTTTAACCAATGTACTAGTTTGTAGCTAAGCTGACTTGAGTAAATAGTAAGTTTCCTATCTATCCGGTTAATGGTTTCGATCACATTATTTCAATGGGGCAAATCGGATTTATACCATAAAACTTATCTCAATTTTGTATGTTCTATACTATTAAATTAATACCATGCTTTTTAACGGGGTCATTTTCTGAATGTATATTTGGTTGTTTTTTTATAGAATTTTGGACATGTGTGACAGTAGTCCGGATGGTCCATCAGTTAGCAGATTCGCCTCCTATGTACGGGGCCTCAGTTCGATTCCTACTGAATGCAGTAGTCTTCAATAAAAGGGGTTACAAATGTACGTGTCGCACTATGAGTCCATGAGCATCCATTTAGGATGAATAACTCGGTTGAGCGTGTTGCTGACCACACACCTTTGGAGAAAATATACCGTCACTAATTACTAAATGAGATGATGCTAACTCATCTTGAGGCCTTGGCCCAAAATTTGACTGTTTCGACTGTTATTTAATGTACTTATTAACAGCATAGTACTCCAATCATTGCGTAGTTTAACGAGGGAAAAAATACAAAAGTTTTTTTTTTCATATTTTTTTGTGATGACTCCAAGTTTATTCCCTTAAAAAAGATCCGCATTATTGAGAAAATTTGAAAAATTATGCTAAATCTACGAGTACCTAAGGAAGTTGGCACCCAAAACAAAGAAAAGTTGAAATTTCATGAGCTGGAAAAAAGAACCGTTTACCCCCTTTTATTCACTATTACCATGGGCCAGGCTTGTTGATATCATTTTATCATTTTCGATTTCATAATTTCTCACTCATAAGGTCACAACAGCCAGAAATCAAGTTAGTTAGGTGAGAATGATCTAAGTATGGTTTGATCGTAAGAAAATAGAGGCTTGATTGAAAAAAAAAAAACCATAATTTATGGATACGAAAATGCAAAGAAAAAGAACAAAATGAATATGTTGAAAAATAAAAACATAAAATTGTAATTTACAGATGTACAACTCAAAAACCTTGTTCCTGATTTTTGTGGGATAAATTGAAGTCCAAATAATAGCTGAGGTTTGGTGTAGTTTTTGAGTTATTGCGTATGTAGTAATGAAATATCGACACGGTATAAATGTACTAATCAAGGAAATAAAACCCGTCTTCCTACATTTAAGCGCCCGCAACTACTAGAATTTCAGAATTTAGAATAAAAAGAAAGTTAACGGGATTTGATCACTAGATAATAAGGAAGTTTTTTTCTGATGTAAGACAAAACATTATGTATGCAAAAATTAAAAAAAAAAGTGTTCGAAAACAACATATTTTTTTTTTAGAAAAACATAAAAATTTACTTTAACCCTTTCAGCCCGAGTGATTTCGCCATAAAACCACCTACTGAAACTATGAGTACGTCAAGCCCGAGTGGTTACGGCATACGACCACCGCACACATTCATCATTCTTATCATAGTCTATTAAATAAAACCGTTTTTTTTTAATTTAGTGTTTGTATCTCATTCAAGCTGTCTAGACTAGAGTGATTGGAGTGAAAAGCTTAAAATTTGTGACAAGTGCATTGTTACATTTTGGATTTTGTAAATATTAAGAAAATGGCAGGTAATGATATATAAATATAGCAGAAACACATCTATAGAAAATAAAAAAATATTGAAAGTCGTCTGAAGTTGCGATGTAGTTGTTTTGTTTACGCCGAAAGTTGGTGGTTTCACTGTGTAACCATTCGGTCTATTTTACAACCGTATCACTCATGAAAGATTTGCTCGGGGATAAAATATACGCCTGTGGTACTGTCAGAAAAGGTAGAAAAGGTTTCCCTGTCGACTTTGTTTCTGATAAGTCAATGAAAAGAGGTGATTACGATTGGCGTATGAGGGATGATGGTCTTACAGCTTTGAAATGGATGGACTAGAAAGCCGTTCTATTTCTTAGTAATCACCATAATCTTGACGAGATAAGCCATGTAAACAGAAGAAACAAAACAGGAAATCTTGAACCAATTCAATGCCCCGACATAGTGAACTCTTATAATTTACATATGGGGTACGTCGATAAATTCGACATGTATAAGAGCTGCTACGAGGTCGATCGCAAAAGTCGAAAATGGTGGCATTGAATACTATGGTATTTTGTTGACTTGGAAGTCGTCAATTCGTTTATATTATACAAATCGTATGACCCACATGCGACTATGAAATCATTTAGGCTAGCCGTGGTGTCCTGGTTGGTGGGCGCAGAGTCGGACACCCGAGCCAAGCGTAAAAGTGTAAAAAAATGTTTAATTTTCGCGAAAATGTGCCTAAGGAAAAGAAGCTTGACTCTGCAGCGCACATGCCTATACATGGGACATCGCGCAGATGCGCGCATTGTAGCACAAAAACGCATCCTCATTGAAGCAGGTGGGCTTGTAACACGTGCAACGTTGGATTGTGCTTGACGACAGAAAAAAATTGTTTTGCAAAATTCCACACCTAAGCCCTGGTGGTTCCACCATGGAACCACCTCAAAACAACACTTTTGAATTTTTTTTTTTGAATCGAATTACAAAAACTGTTTTTTTTGATTGTATTTTTGTTTATATTTAAATATAAAATTGAAAAAAATGTTCAGCGTTTAAATTCAGGGCTCAAAGAGTTAAAATGTTGTAACAATTAAACCCTTCGTTTGATTTCGATGAAATTTGATGTAATAGAGGGAAGTATTAGCTGTTCTGTTCTAGCCTCAGTGGTTTTTGAGATATGGTGATTTTAGTAACGCGAGTCAAACAATTAAAAAAAATGTGAATGTCTGTAGCAGGTAAAGGGTTAAGATTTCGACATAACGCGAGTCAAACAATTAAAAAAAATGTGAATGTCTGTAGCAGCTAAAGGGTTAAGATTTCGGCATAATGTCCCTTATTATTGTTGTTGAAAATTGCATGAGGAATCATGTGGCACTGCCCGTGTGGGGTCATTACGGGACACCCTGTATATAGCGTGGAATAGAAAGAAGGCTATGTACAAAATTTCAGCTCGATAGCTTCAAAACTGAGACTAGTTTGCATAGAACCAGATAGACAGACGGACAAAGCTTAATCGGCGCACCTCGTCCTACTGACCAAGTACATCTACTCGTATATATAGTTTATATAATCGGATATGCTTCCTTCTGTGCAATGCAAACTCCGCGACAAAGTTATTGTATCATAATATATCCTAAATAAATAATAAAAAACGAAATATTCAAGAAAAGTGGAAAAATTGTCCTCTAACCCTAAAAAATCCTACAATTCTGGACCCTCTATCCTCATCAGTTGTGCCATATTTCAAAACTAAAAAAGGCAGATAGCTGTAGCCTGAATGGCTGACCAACAAGTAAGCATCTCAGGTTTACTAGAATGGTGTACACGATTTTTCATTCGTAGCGTGAGCTACTTGTTAAGTCATTATTGAAGGTAAATTCGTTTCATATCCAATCCAGGCCATGTTTTTTTTTCGTTTAATGCGTATTATACAATATATTCGTCGAAAACCAACATATTAGTAGAACTTTTGTCAAACTTGCAGATATGTCAGTTGAAAGTAGTAAATAGTAAATAGTTATCTGAATTTGAATGAAAAATCAATTTTGAAAGTTAAACTTTTTGATGACAATCACAAAAAGAGCGATCATTCCGTAATGATTAAAGATATACCAATTATTCTTTCTCAATTGCCCATCCAACGCGGTACACCCTGTATATCTTTCAATATACAATGACCGCGTTCAGAAAAAAAACGGTTTCAAAATTGTTTTCTTCTAAACGAGTTCTGGCAGGTTACCCCGTGAAACATGTTCCATGAAATGTCATTTTTGGTATCACCATATTTTTCGGTTATATTGGCGTATCATTATCCGCAACGATAACTGATACTTGCACTGTCATATTATAGCCATATTTGTCGGCTTTTATGAAATTAAAAACTTCTCCACATTCTCGGTCATCAACTGCGAGTCGTTTAGTTTGTTAGAAACTTTACAGGATCATAATTCATGCCTTGTTGTTATGCCATTTAGAAGACAAAGTCATGTTTCACAACCCGTTGCAAATAGCAAAACCGATTGTCAACAGTTCTCGTTTTTCCGGAACACGGCCCATGTAAAAACGAATTTCATTAAAATCTCGAATTCATTGAGCGGGTTGACTAGTACTCAGGGGAATAGAGTCTGAAAAGGTAACCTTACCTTGCAAAAGGTTCAGTAGTTGTAATTTTTTGATATGTTATATAGACCAGTCCCGTAGTCAAGAATCCAAGTTTCTGACCTCCCACCCCCTGTGCGTTCCCTGTGGCACCCCTAAAACCGACAAATTTCCGGTCATTTTTAACTTTATTGCACATATCTTTTTAATTGTGAATCCTAGCGAAAAACTTCCTACCAGAAAGTTATAGAATATCAAATTTCCAATAAGTTTGATGGGCAAAGTTTTTCAGTGAAGCTACTATCTTAAGAGATACGATCTGTCAAAATTGCACATTTTTTACAAAAACTATACGTTTTTGATTGTTTTGTATGCGTAAGGGTATGCGTAAGGGTACAAAATCGTCTCTGTATACAGCATTTTCACCATTACCACAACCAACCGAACTTCTGCCCAATCGAACTGCAGTCGTAGAATGTGGATTCCTTCTCCACAAGGTCATATGGAATAGGATTGACAGTTTCAATGAAATTTGTAAAAGGTATGTGAAATTCATTCGTGATCATTACGGAGCAAACGTTATGGTAATTTTTGGTGGTTATCCCCTGGATTCTGAGATGAGAGGTACAAGGTTCAGAAGGTGGAGTGTGAACGCATCAATTAATGTAATTTTTGATGGAACAACAATCAATCAAGTGCCACAGGAAAAGTTCCTAGCGAACGAAAACAACAAACTTCGCCTTATTTCACTCCTGAAGGAGACACTCAATCAAAACAATATAAATGTGAAGCAAGCGATTAAAGATGCTGATGTACTTATTGTAACATCTGCAATAAGCCTTGCTGCAGAGTATGATGCTGTGGAGACCATCGGGGAGGACGTTGATTTGCTTGTTCTCATGACTTCTTTGGCTCAAGATCTCCCCATTTAATTCCGAAAGCCTGTAAGATGTGGTTCCCCTGACATTTTATTTACCACAGCATCCTATAAGTACTCAGCATCGCAGAATCTGCTTGTTCTTCACGCTTTGTGTGTTTAGATTTGGTAAAACCAAGTTTTGCACTTTGTTTGAAAACAAACCAACCCTGCATGATTTTGCAAATATCTTCAGAAATCCTAACGCCAGTGTTTCGACCATTTTTGAAGCAGGAGAGCGTATATTTCTTGCTCTATATGGCGGTGACACAACAAAAACATTAGTAGCTTTGCGATATCAACTATTCTCGAAGTCTGCTAAAGGTAACAAGTTGAATCTTTCAAAGCTACCACCGACTCAGGATGCAGCTATATACCACATCTTTCGGACTTATCACCAAGTTCAGACATGGCAGAGCCAAATTAAAAACCCTCTGGACTGGGGATGGAGAAGGGACAGCCAAGGACTTGCTCCTATCAAAACCACGAGAGATCCAGCTCCTCAATCTATCCTGAAATGCATTTCATGTAAGTGCAAAAAAGGCTGCACTAAGGCCTGTAGTTGCAGAAAGAGCGGTCTAAGGTGCTCCGTAATTTGCAAAAACTGTTGTGGACAAAGCTGTAGCAACAAAGCGGACATAATAATTAATGATTATGAAGATGATCCGACTGAACTACTTGTTGAAGAAGTCAACGAGGACCAAGCTGAGACTTCAAAACCCCACAAAAATAAGCGGATGAAAATATAAGTTTCTCTAATTATTGCTTAATTGAAACTATACAATAATAATACAGATATTATTAAATACTATTCAAGATAACTTTCTCCATGAAAACGTGCCGTTTTCGGGATAATAGAACAAAAAAAACAACAAAACCATCGAAAACGTATAGTTTTTCCAAAAAATGTGCAACTTTGACAGCTCGTAATTCTTAAGATAACAACTTGACGGAAAAATTTTGTCAATCAAATTTATAGGAAATTTGGTGCTCTATAACTTTCTCGTAGCAAGTTTTTTGCTAGGATTCACAATTAAAAAGATATGTGCAATAAAGTGAAAAATAGCCGGAAATTTGTCGGTTTTAGGGGTGCCACAGGGAACGCACAGGGGGTGGGAGGTCTGAAACTTGGATTCTTAACTACGGGACCGGCTTATATAACATATCAAAAAATTAGAACTACTGAACCTTTTGCAAGGCAGTATGTCTTTATTCCCCGGGCTATAGCTACTAGCCTGCGAATTTAGAAACTGGTACTCAACTCGCCAAGTGTAATTGTGTTCAAAGGTCGATTACATTGGGCGAGTTTACTAGCAGCTTGTAAATTCGACGGTTTGTAGCTATTATATTCGGCGGCTTGTAGCCTGTAAACTCGCTCAATGGAATCGAGGGTTACGGGCCTTTTATCGCACTGGGAAGGGAAGGCTGCAAAACGCTATTTCATGCGAAGCTCACAAAGTTTGGGAACTGCAAGAAAATCCCTCTGAATTTGCCGTGAACTTTTCCTAAATTTCACCGTTCACCCAATCATGTCATTGGGAAAAAAGTTATATTATGTATAAAATAACGATTTCTGAATGTTTCAATCCCATCGAAGTCTACTACTGAAAACGTGAGCATTGATAATACACAAATTATCAATTAGCACTTGCTAAATGATCATTCGGTGTGGTCGAAAATGTAAATTAACTAGACAAACCTGTTTCTTTAATAGTACAGCACACACTTTATCGGAACAGAAAACATAAACTATCTTAATTTGCTCATCAAATCGGACTTTTCTGCTTGAAGAGCTTGTATAAATTATTGCTCTTTCTGCATGTTTAAATGCATATACACGTGTATAGTATATATACATATATATGTGTATGCGAGAACATAGTCGCATGCTGGCAAACCTTTTTATCATAATTTATCAACAAAAAATAGCACTATTATTGTACGGAACGTTAACATAAGTTGATTAGACTATGTTCTATTATAGTTTTTGTCTTGAATTATTAATTTGGGATTTCTCACGGTTTTTATGATAAATAATTCGGTAGAAAGCTTATTATGGCTATGGGTTTAATGTTTCGTTTTAAAAATTTCTCTAGAATAAATTACACTCGGCAGCGTTGACATTGTAATATTTACAACAAACTTATGCTCTGCACCATCCGAAGCTGATATGCTATCGAAACGTCAAGAAGGCAGAACTATGCAAGGGATTTTGATGCGCCTATGCCCCTGGAGGGGTCGAGACAATTTACAACAACTTATGCCCTGCTGTCTGTTATGTTCACCATATTTGAACAGCTAATTCACTATCCAGGTCCAGGGGTCTTGAAGAGGAATATCTACATACGAGTTATTACCCTACGACTGAATTTTTATGATGTAATCTGTAGTGGTCGGGGAATCAAAAAATGGGATCGAAAAAGGATGAAGAAAGGGGGTCAAATTTTGTTTTATTAGCTATAGAAATGTTAGATGACATATGAAAGGGAACAATGAGTACTTTCCATTTCTGGTATCTTTCCCAGTTTGAAGTTCTCACACACCTATAGTCGAAAAATGTTTAAAACTGCACAGGCTACGAGGGAAAAATAGGAAAAAAATTGTATAGTTTTGAAATTTGGCATAATTGTTTGGGACAGTCTCCCGAATACGTGCTCAAAAGTCCCCGATGATAGGTGGTCCGGGAGTGTAGGGGAGAGGGAATCAAAAGTCCTTTTTTCCAGTTTTCCGTGATTATTTTAGAAACTATGGATTCTAAAAAAAATCGAAGGTCCAATCAAAGCACATAAAATTCCCTACAAAAGGATATATTATATTCTAAACCATGAAATAGTGTATGGTATATTGATTTATTCAGAAGGGAAGAACGCACGATAACTCCCGATAGAATACAGTTAGCGACATGAAAATTTGGTCAAATATTCAGATTGAGATCTAGTTGGCTGGTACCGCAAATAGGTACGATCCGACCAAATGTACGCCTATCTCCCCTAAAAATATTACCCTGAAATTTTGTTATTTTATAATTTTTGAAATCCTTATTTATTCTTAAAAAATCTATTTCATCGCCTTCGAAGTAATCCGCCTCAGCTGCAATGCACTTATGCCAGCGAATTTTCCACTCATCAAAACACTTTGAAAAGTCCTGTTTCGGTATGGCCTTCAGCACCTTCTTTGATTCGGTTTGAATCTCTTCTATCGTGTCAAAACGGTGTCCCCGGAGCGGTCTTTTCATTTTGCTTAATAGCCAGAAGTCACATGGAGCTAAATCAGGCGAATACGGCGGTTGCGGAACAATATAGGTGGAATTTTTGGCAAAATGGTCACGAGGGTTTTTGGAACCAAACGAGATTTGACTTTTTGTGGGCACAAAACTTCCTTCAAAATGGTGTTGACTGATCCATTTGAAATGCCAACGATATCAGCAAGTTCTCTAGTTGTCAATCGACGATTTTGGAGCACCAATTCCTTAATTTTTGCGACGTGCTGTTCGTCAGTTGATTTCTTGGTCGTCTTTGATGTGATTCGTCTTCAACGCCTTCACGACCCTCTTTGAACATTTTATGCCATTCGTATACTTGTGTTTTAGACATAACCTGTTCACCGAAGGCTTTTTGTAACATTCCGAGCGTTTCCGCAGCCGAAATAAAATTTCTAACACAAAATTTAATCGAACTTCTTTGTTGAATATTTTCTGACACGTTAAAAATCGAAAAAGTTAATTTTGGTTGTTTACGAAAACGAGCGTCACTCTTCAACTAATCAAGATATTAACCTAAAATTTGACACAGATGGCAGTAACAGATTTGTGTTCAACGAAATGTCCAAGCAGTTTAAATTAAAATTATATAGATACGAGTATATTATATTTGTACACAGTTGTATTTCTAATATTTTCAAACATGTCAATAACGCCCCACCGAATTAAAGTGGGCAGGTCAAATTAGGATGGAGGACTGCTTCGAAACTTACTGTACTCCCCAGTAAAAATTAGTTCAATCGGATGAAATCCAAGGCTACTTTTTAGACAAGATGATCCTTGTATGTTAATATTCAAGGAAAACTTTAAACTTGACTTCGGTCTTTTTTTCCCTACACTCGATGGAGGGTCCATCGACGGGGACTTTGGGGCATATATGCAGGGGACTACCTTCATTAATTTTGCAAAATTTCAAAACTACACGTTTTCTTTCTGTTTATACAGTGATGTCTACACTAAACGAAACCGGAATATAGAGGTCTACGCCTGCAATTTGAGGGTTTTGTAGCAAGCGCTAATTTTGGTATGTAAATATTGGCTTCTCGCTCTTCTTGGTACCAGTCACATGGATAAAAACATCGTAATTAAAATGTCTTACCCATGATATAGTATCTTACATGCCAATTCATAAAAAAAAGTCTCCCTCCGTCTTAACTTTAAACTTTAACTTAACTTTAAACTTGACTTCGGTCTTTTTTTCCCTACACTCGATGGAGGGTCCATCGACGGGGACTTTGGGGCATATATGCAGGGGACTACCTTCATTAATTTTGCAAAATTTCAAAACTACACGTTTTCTTTCTGTTTATACAGTGATGTCTACACTAAACGAAACCGGAATATAGAGGTCTACGCCTGCAATTTGAGGGTTTTGTAGCAAGCGCTAATATTAGTATGTAAATATTGGCTTCTCGCTCTTCTTGGTACCAGTCACATGGATAAAAACATCGTAATTAAAATGTCTTACCCATGATATAGTATCTTACATGCCAATTCATAAAAAAAAGTCTCCCTCCGTCACCTTTCAAAGTAATAATTTTAAAACGAGATTCTGTACTGTAGATAGATATGTATGTATACAAGATAAACTGTCCTACTCTTCGAGATGCTTAACCATTCATGTTAAGACGACATTGCAAATTGCAAACTTGCATAAAAACCATAAAAATAACAATTGTCTGAATAATTATAGAAAGTAGAGTCGGCGACCAAAACTGTGCCAAATTTCAAAACCACACGATTTTTCTTCCGGTTTTTCGTTCGATGGATAGATTAAGAAAATCTAAAAAGTAGGGTAGTCTGGGATACCTTGTATGGAAATTAGCTTTAGTTTTCATCCCATTGAACTAATTTTGATAGGAAGGCATAAATATAGTACTATTTGATAGTCGAGGGTATAATATATCGTTTCATAGGAAATTTTGCAATATGTACTTAGATTAAACCTTGAGACATTTTTCTGTAGAATCCTTAGTTTTGAAAATTATCAAGGAAAACCGAAGAAAAGGATTTTTGGCCCCTTCTCCCCTACACTTGCGGACCGTCTATCATCGGGGACTTCGGGGACGAAATGTCAATTAGGTCTCTTAGGAGTAGTAAATGCACTGTATTGCAATGCAGTTTGGAGCATTTTTTCGATTATTTATTTTTTCTCATTTCTATTTATAAAAAAAAGCTTTAAATTTAAAATGGAAAGTACCCGTTGTCCCCTTTGATATGACACCCAAAATGCCATAGTTGGCAATATAAAATTTGACCCACCTCCCCTTTCTTGCGCTCCTTTTCGTATCTTTTCTCAAAATATTTTTTGCTGCAAACTCGTTCTTCGACTCTTCGGACACTACAGACTAATGTCTTTTTCGATTGACACATAAACTGCTCCCATTTCCAATAAAATTGATCGAAATCTGTTCCATCGAACATTCTGTAAAATTTTTAATTTGCTTATATACATATGTCTTCCCCAGCAAACAATTTCGTATCATTTGGAAAATAAATTGCCCAGATGATACGATGGCGATTTTTCCATAAGATAAATTTATCGATTTCCGCTTTTTCAATAATTAGGATATATCCCTTAGGCAAAAGAATCGCGATACGATTTCAATTCGCGTTGAGGATATGGAAAATAAGCTCCGCCCAGATGATACGATGGTGATTCTTCTATACGATAAATCTATAGATTAGAATCGCGATAAATTCGCCAATCTATCGCCAAGATGATATTTCGCCAATTCACAACAAATACAAAACGACGATTGTGTTAGTCTCATTGTAGCGCAACGGTTAGAACTATTGACTTGCAAACATGGGAACCTGTGGTTCGAATCCTACAAATATCAGTTGTAAAAATTAAGAAATTTAAATTATGAGCGTCAAAAGGATGAAGATTAATCTAATAAGAAAAGCGATAATAATTTTTGTTTTAGTCGACAAAATTTCTTCTACGCGACATTTTGTCAATTCGGCATTTTATCCCCGTCGCGATTCGATTTCTTGTTGCCGACTCGTTTCGCCAAAGTTTCTCCTGGAGGTTTCGCTTTCAGTAACTATTTTTCCCCTAAGGGGGTGACTCCCGCGATAAGATGGCGATATCCCCGGTGATAAATTTATCTTCCAAGGCGAATCACATTCTTATCGCGAAAGATAGAAATTGTTTGCCGGGACAAGACATATCAGGTGCCAGCTGGCTGTTCGTCCCACAAATAAATTTATTTGTTTATTTTTATTGTTGCCACAGCAAATAAATTGGTACGAGTAAAAGTCAGAGTAACTCTGATTTAAAAATGAGATTTGAGTAAAGCTTTTCCGGAGAAAATTTGCTCGAAAAGAGAGCAATGTCGGTGGCAGTCGGAAACGACATAAGCCGTAAAAAATTCAGCCGTAGTGTAATTGCTTTCATTTGTAGATTAGGTTAGGTTAGGTTGGGCTGGGCGGTAGACTAATGGCTCCGCATAGACCACTTGGGCCCATCCATGGCGATACTACATACTTTCGATACTCATCACATTTCGTTGTTAGCCCTTACTAGAAGATCGTTATTGAACTCAAAGGATCCTGACTCATTAGCGAAGCTCCAAAGGCTTTTCAAGCTGAAACCTGCAACTCCTTCCAGGTCGTTGAAGGAACAGGCTCCAAAACATTTTAATCTTTTCCTAGCGAACGCTAGACATTCATACAGAAGCTTCCCTAGAGTTTCCTCTGTATTTAGTAGCTTGAAATTCCTGCAGCCGCCGCTAGTTATCAGTTTTAATCTGTACGCGTGTTCCCCTATTAAGCAGTGCCCCGTTAATATGCGCACTAGTAGTGCGCACTGTACCTCTAAGAGACTTTTGGTCTTTCTTCGATCGCAGGAGCTTCAGAATATTTTCGTTATTCTGGAGTTATTGGTATTATGCCAGTTTGCGTCGGCCAACCTATACATCCTATTGTCCAGTTTCTTCTTGCTTGTTTGTATGGGCACCGGCAGCTCTTCAGTTGTCCCTCGATCGATGCTATCCTCCTGTTTGGCCAGTTCATTCGCGATTTCGTTACCTAGAACTGCACTGTGGCCCGGAACCCACCGGAGCTCGACAGTTCTAGCGGGGCCCCAACGCTTGGAGGGCTGTTAGATTGTATTTTTATATTTATTTGCAGATTAAATTTGGTTATTTTTTTTAAATAAACCGCGTTTGCAGAGATGGGTTGAGGTTTTACTGCAAGATTTCCACCTTAAGCTTTCTATAACTTATTAGACGCGCGGCGAAGTCCTAGTACCGTAATCTAAAAGTACCTATATAACCGAAAAGGGTGGAGATCATGATTAAATCCGATATCAAGATAATTGGCAATTGGAGCTGTACCACAATATAACCCATACGAAATTAGTATAGGCATACATTTTTTTCGAATGCCCAGTTTCGGTTTATGTTCGTATGAGTTATTTCGGTTTCAAATCGCTCGCTTGGCACTTAAGAGGTGGCCACTCGTAGTATGCACCCTTAGAACACTCGCTCGCTCTATGTATAACAACTTTAAGCAATCCTAGTGTGTTCTTATTAAATAAATTTTCTAATTCGCTGTAATGAACTATATTCTTGTCTGGCTGTGCTGCTTCCACTTGGCAGCACCTGATGAGTAATGATTTGTCGGTGGTACGAAACCAGTGGCCGAAGGTCCTATTACACCTGGACCCCGAAACGAGCGTGAAAGCAAGTGAGCCGCCCGCCAATCATTTCATCCTTATCGCCTCATTTTTTTATTCTCCATTTTAACCTCCCCTGCTTGTGTTGTCTTCCCCAGGCCTATGAATTTTTGTTAATACAGGACAGGGCAAAGAGCGGCGAAAACCCCACCAACATCTCCCGAACTGACCTATAGTGAGCATAGGCCTCTGCTTAGCTCGTTGAGGGGCCTTTTTCTTCGTCAGATGGCACGGCCCGACGCTACCTTAGGCTCCGTCCCCACGGGAATCTTCAGATGCACCCCAAACCGTCCGTTACATCGCTTCTGGAATTGTGTATAAGTACATGGACTATTTCGTTTTTTGCATAAGTTAAATTTCGGTGCGTGTGGTTGCATGTAAGAATAAGCCACAACCTTCTGTATAATGTAAAGTAATACTGAAACATTCAGTTCGACAAGCAAGAGCTTCACACCAAAGCGGAGGCGTTACGTGGTCGGCCTTGCAAAAATGACAACTGATATGATGTGCATGGTTTTTAGATCTCTTTTTAAACGAAATTGACCTGTGAGAAGTCCACATATAATTCTGACCCTATTCTTACGCAGGTTAAGTAGATTCCATGGTACGGCTACGGGCCCGCGATGAATAATTATATATGCGGAGTGGCAACCAACAGAAACAGAAAATAGTTGGGTCAATTAAATAGGTAGCAGGGGCCAGTTTGGCTAGCTTATTCATTTCCTTCGATGTCAGAATGCTTGGAACCCAGTAGGTTAGTACGATACGACTGAACGAGCTCTGGGTATAGTAATGTACTAGGCACCAACGCAATTGCCTTGATAGCAACTTTAGTGACAGACATTAGACATTGCTATGATCCTGTTGATAGCGTGAACTTCTGTCTGGAATACAGTAGGAAAATTTTCCATTGGGATGGAGACTCGGTGCCTTAACCAATAATGACCGAACCCGAGCTCGCATTTGTTTTGGAGCTATTTGTGAACCATTTTAAAGGGTGAGGATGGAGGGAATTGTGGAGGTTATGGGCAGGACTGCATTGCTCCCATTATAGTGCGACATGCAAGTCATTTAATTGTGGACAGAGTACTCCTACCGGCTTAGGTAATGGCTCTCATCCACCAAACGGCTGCTACAAATTTAATAATTGGTTGGGAAATCGCTTTGTAGATCCATAGGACGACGGGAGGCTTGGTAACCCATGCCCTGCCTCTATACTGCCTGAAAATCCTCAAAGTTTTTGTAGCCTTTTCAAATGTTACCCTAAGATGTTCTGCCCAGCGCTCTACTACTATATTATAACGGTGTAGTTGTGCAGGGGTGGGCATTCTAACGCTCTCTCGATGTTGACAGGTCAAACTCCAATTGTATCACTAGCATTAATTACTAGGTCGACCGCCTATCTTTGTACTAAAAATACTAATGAGGATGGCTTCCACATCAGATTGTCTACAACGACAAGGGGATAGTATTTCTCCTTGAGGACAGGTGATGTCGACTCCTTTCGCTATGAGAGCGTTATCTATGGAATTAAAAATGGTGTTGTCGAAACCTATCAAGAAACGCGCCAACGAATAGGGCCGTTTTGTTCACTGTCTTGCCGGTTCAATATCTAACATCGATTTGTCGGATTGGTATGCAAAACTAGAAGCAGATTCCTCACAAGGAACAAACTGCTGATGTGCACATGGTGGATCTTTTCAATTGATTTGAGCATGATTAGTGATCATACAAATGATTTGGCTATTAAAAATCCACTTCTTTTTATTATGTATCAATTCCAGGACATCGACCATTTTTTCACGTTAACTTAATTTTTTTTTCTAAATATGTACGAGTATTGAGAACATACATATATGAAATTAATCACGGATAATTTTATTAACGGAGAAAATGCTGAATTTCTTCGGAATCCGATTATGAGGCATCTAGCCGGTTTTATTTAAATAAGTAAAATAACTCAACAGACAACAAAGAGAATAACACGAAAATAGCCATCTTCATCGGCACTTTAGGCCCGCCCCATGGAAATGCATTTTCATTTTGATCCGTTTCCGTTCATCAAGTGGTCTATGATTTGAAAAGTGTGGTCCCAAATAACTAATTCTTTTGGTGTGTATCCTTAAGTAAATTTGCCTTTCATTTGACTTTGAGTTGCCTTCGAGAATATTGTGTCCTTTCGGCCCTTTGTCTTCGTTAAGTCCTATACGAGTATATCTCATATGCCCCTTACGTTCAGATTATTGGTCTCTGTTTCAATTCAATTCCAAGGAAGTGCTGTTTTTCTGGCCAAACGACTCAAAATACCATCGGCAGTAGTTGCATACGGGAATGTATCCAACGTCCAACTAGACCCAAGAGAGAAAAATATTCCGAGCTGCGGCGATAAGCAATTAGAATTATCAGATGTAAGAAACGCGAGTACAAAAGAACGCACCTATTATATTAAAGGCAATCAAAGTAAAACATTGACGTGCTCTGTAGCCGTGTGTTCTCGGTCACCGCACCGCTCTACGATGCTATATCTAGACAAATGGAGGTTCAGTCCTTAACGCATTAATAAAATCTGCTGTGGGTACCACTAGAACTCCCACAGCGCTCCGAGCTTATCACTGCAAAGATCGCGGGGTTAGGAGGCACATGCTAGCATTCGAAAAACATATGCTATCGGAACGTCAACCCATGCCGCTGGAGGAGTCAATGCAATTAACAAGAATCTAACTGCAAAAAAGACACCCATAATTTCTTTATGCTATAAATAACATATAAAGTATAAAAATTCTTTTAATGAACCGAAACGTAATTAGTCTTTAGAATCGTTGTGAAATATTGATAATACGTATAATCACATATTCTTTTATTTTTTCCTTTCAGGTAAGTCAAAATGCAATACCAACAAGAATTATTATTCTCTACACAGTTAAAAATCCTGGTCTATTATCAATGCTAATTCGGGTTACATATATGACGACACCAAAATTGTATTAGATTTTAATAAAATGAAAGTATTACAATTGCTTCCGTAAACTTCACTGGTTTAAATATTAAACTTTTCTGGCATTATTTTTTTAATCAAATTGTTGGTTTAAAATTTAATCTACAGATATTATAATCTATGAAAAAATATTAATTTTACTGCGTTTTTTTAACTCCTCTAAGTTTTTTCTCCATTATTTTTTTTTTCAATTTTCTAAACTTCCAAATCCTTTATTAAGCCCATCGCAGGCTAGCCAGCTAATCTTTAACTTTTTTGGCCATGACGCCGCATCGAACCTGTGAACTCCGTGTTGTAGAGTTGCGACCGAGACCACTCGGCCACGCAGCATAATATTTTGAGCTGACTGCGAGTAGTTATAGTGAGACTTGAGACTCAAAAAATATACTTTGTGGGGTTTACCTTTTAATTAAACTTAGATTAGAAAATAATGCGAGAACAAAAAGAACACAAAAAGGTTTGAATTGTATTAGAATTTATTACAAATTGTTTTAAAATAGAAGTAAACTTTGAATTGTATTAGAATTTATTACGAATTTGGTTTAAAATGGAAGTAAACTTTGGAAGGGTTTAGATTATAGAATTAAAATTATTAAAAATGGTGGTAGTCCAAGACCAGGTTTAAAAAAAATACCGAGATTTTTAACTGTGTACAGACGATAAGGTAAGGTAATCCTCCAAAATCGAACATTGATTTCGATAAACTTTTCTCATAACCACATTATAAATTATTTTTTTCCAGTAAACTACAAGTACCATTCTATCTTGATCAAAGTATCAACTCCAATCCTGATACGATAAAAAGTACCTCGTGTTGTTCGTACAAACATAATATGTACATGGATTGTATTCTACAAAGACCTTTTCCATAGTCCTCCGCGTGGGCGCCCCCTGGTAACGGCAGTGTATCAATTCGCTGACGGCCAATGTCTTAGCGATAAGACAGTTTGGAAAAGGCAGATAGCTGTAGCCTGAATGGCTGACGAACACCTAAGCGTCTCAGGTTTAGTAGGATGGAATGACTTGCGTAGTTGGACCTGCTACATAGTTGTGCGGGCTCCAGCACGTTTATTAAACCATCTGAAGCAGCTATCTCCGAGGCCATCCCCTGAATGGGGTTAAGCGACGTGCTGACAACTCGTCCTTGCAAAAACCACTCCATGTCAAGAAACCTGGAACAAAAGCCTCGGATTGGACGGATCAACAACGACGACCACGCAAACTAATAAAGGATTATTCTTTCGGATCCTGGAATGTACGCTCCCTGAACAAACCGGGGGCCGAGAAGGCCCTCCTTCAACAGGTCGAAAAGTACAAACTGAGCATTACTGCAGTCCAGGAAACAAATTGGCTTGGCAGCGAGATTAATGACAAGAAATCGCACACAATTTTTACAAGTGGCAAACCATCGGGCCGCAAGGAGTTTGGAGTAGCATTTATAGTGAACAATCGCCTCAAACCGCATATTACTGACTTCAAACCCATAAATGAACGGCTGTGTGCGATTCGCATCAAGACTCGATTCTTCAATCTCTGGCTCATCAATGTGCACGCCCCCACTGAAGTTAAAGAAGACGCAGTAAAAGACGAGTTCTACGCCCGCCTTGAAACTCTCTTCGACTCACTTCCAACAAACGACGTCAAATTGCTGCTGGGAGACTTTAACGCGAAAGTCGGAAATGAAAGTTGGCACCAGGGGACCACTGGAGGCCACAGTCTCCATGAAGAATGTAACGATAACGGCCAGCGACTTATCGACTTCGCCTGCAGCAGGAATCTAGTCGTAAGCTCTACGTGCTTCCCGCATCGACGCATTCACAAGCAGACCTGGAGGTCTCCAGACGCACATACCGTCAACTAAATTGACCACGTCCTCATTTGCAGGAGATGGGCGTCTAGTGTCATGGATGTCCGCTCCTATCGAGGAGCAAACTGCGACTCAGATCATCACTTGGTGAAGACGACCTACAGATGTAGAATTTCCTCAGTGCACCAAGCAAGAATCAGCCCTCCCAAAATCTTTGCGGTTGATAAGCTTTTGAGTGAGGCTACAGCGGTGGCGTATACTACCGCCCTTGAGGAAAAACTATCACCTATGCTACACAACATCAGCAACACAGGCGTCCATGGGTTCTGGGAAGAACTCAAGGGTACCATCAAGGCTGTCGCAGAGAAAGTCGTGGGATATAAAGCCCGGCGAGCGCGAAATGACTGGTTCGACGAAGAATGCAAAGACCCACTTGACGCGAAAAACGAGGCCTACAGACAATGGATTCAACGAGGAACCAGAGCCAGAAGAGAAAAATATGACGAGCTACGGCGAATATCGAATAGAATAATTAGACGTAAGAAACGTAAATACTTTGACGAGCAGTTGCTGAACATAAACGAAAACTTAGCTAATAGGAACACCAGACAAGTGTACAAACTAGTAAATACAATTAAGAACGGCTACCAACCCAGGACTAGCCTTTGTAAGGACAAGGATGGAAACATCATCAGCGACACCGATGGTATTAACAAGCGATGGGCCTCTTATTTTGAAGAGCTTCTAAACCGACCATCTAACATCCCCACACAGGAAGCTCTCGACGATATTGTTGATCTAGGCCCACCCATTCAACCCCCGACAGTAGAGGAAGTTGATCTCGCCTTGCGGTCACTAAAACGAAATAAAGCGCCGGGCGCTGACCGAGATTCCAGCTGAACTGCTAAAATTCGGTGGAACGAGTCTAGTTGATGCCATACATCAATTACTCCTGCGAGTATGGGAGAACGAGGAGATTCCAGACGATTGGCGCAGAAGCATCATCTGTCCAATTCATAAAAAGGGAGATAAACTGCGGTGTGAGAACTACAGGGGCATCTCACTAGTTTGTACGTCCTATAAAATTTTGACGAAAATTCTGGAAAATAGAATAAAACCGTACGCAGAACGAGTCATTGGCGAATATCAAAGCGGTTTCAGACCTGGGCGCTCCACAACCGATCAGCTCTTCTCAGTCAAACTGATACTCAAGAGGTGCTGGGAATACAACGTAAACGTATACCAAATCTTTGTCGACTTCAAGCAGGCATACGACAGTATCGATCGTGGAGTATTGTACAACATCATGCTGCAATTTGGTATACCGGCAAAATTAGTGCGACTGACAAAGATGACGATGACCAACTCCGTCTCACAAGTCAGGATCCAGAATAGACTTACTGATCTATTTGAAACACGCACTGGTTTGAAACAGGGCGATGGACTGGCACCGACGCTCTTCAACCTAGCACTGGAATACGTTATTCGGGCCATGAATATGGACAACAGCAAGACGCTACTCATCAAGTCGACACAATTAGCAGCGTACGCCGACGACATCAACATCATGTCCCGAAGATTGGCTGACGCAGAAGAACTTCTGCATACGCTCGATACCGCTGCAAAGGAAGTTGGATTACGTATTAACGACGGTAAAACTAAAATAATGATGCAATCGGTGACAAGGACACCTGCACAACCAAGCATCAATGTGGTGGACCTCAACATCGAGTTCGTGAACAACTTCATTTACCTGGGTTGCAACTTGTCAAGGGACGCCAACGAAACTGACGAAATCAAGCGACGGATACAGTTAGCTAATAAGACTTTTTTCTCGGTTCTCCCCATAATTAACACGAAGCTCCGCGTGTACAAAACCATTATACGACCAGTGCTATGCTATGGCTGCGAAGCATGGACCCTAACTCAAGCCTCCGAAAACATGCTAGACACGTTTGAACGTAAGGTTCTACGGCGAATTTTCGGGGCTGTTTGCGATCGAGATGGATGGCGCATCCGGTACAACCATGAGTTGTATGAAATGTACGATGAGCTGCAAGTCTCGAAAATCGTCAAACTACAACGACTTCAATGGGCAGGGCATGTACAAAGAATGGACGATGATCGCATGCCTAAGAGAGTAATGAATGCAGAACGAGTCGACGGAGCGAGACTGCGAGGACGACCGAGATCTCGTTGGGAGAGCTCAGTAGGTGTGGACGCCGCGCAGCTGCTGGGCTCCCAAAATTGGAGGACGCGGTCACGTGACCGAGATAATTGGAGGACAATGATCCAGGCGGCCAAGGCCCGACGTCGGGCTGTCGCGCCACGATGATGATGATTGTATTCTACCAAATTAAGGATCCAAGGATTTTGTCTAAATAGAGATAAGGCAGTTTGAACATTGTGATATAATGCTTCGTTTAGACGTGAACGCTGAGCCAGGCTCCGAATATTGCATAATTCCATAGAAAAGCTCCAACAACAAGAAGATACCTTTTCTGCTCTTACATGGCAAACATGAATTCATGAGCATTCGTGACCATTTGAGCCATTCCCACAAGAGATGGAAACGACTCAAATGGTAACGAATGCTCATACATTTAGGTTCGCCATTTAAGAGCAGAAAAGGTATCTTCTTGTTGCTGGTGCTTTTCAATGTAATTTTTCAATATTCGGTGCTTGGCTCATCGTTCACGTCTAAACGAAGCATAAGCAAATTACGACTGAGCACGTTTTCTAATGTACGTGCCAAGAGAATTTTCTGACCTTGAAACCATTCTCATGTTTGGAAAAATCTTGAGTTAAGTTGGTGTACTAGTGCTGTTTTCCATGGGTGGTTTTCTAGCTAGTTTTTTGGCGGTTTTCCTATATATTTTTATGCGCAGCAAATTTATAAGGCCCACATAAGACCGAGACTTGAATATAATTCCCACATATGGGCAGGCGCAGTTCGCACTGCCATATCCGCACTAGACAAAGTCCAACAGAAAGCCTTCAAGCTTATTGACGATGAATCCGTAACTTCCCATATCGAGGCGCTTGAACACCGGCGAAATGTCGGTTGTTTAACACTTTTTTATCGCTACTACAACCGCCGTTGCTCTGACGAAATATCCAGGCTTATACTCGTACCTGAGCTTGTTCTTCCTTTGCGTAACACCCGGCTAGTCTGCCGTGCCCATCTTCATTTTCTTGAACTCAGTAGTAGTCGTACCGTTAAATTCTATGATTCATTTGGATCCAGAACAACACGAATGTGGAACAACCTACCATCTTTAGTTTGCCCTGCAGTTATGATCTGCAAAAATTTAAACGAAACGTACACCCCTCATTCACACTCAACCCATCCCGGCCCCACTACCCTAAATTTCCTTCCCGCCAAAGCTGTGCTCTCGCATCAAAGGGTATCCCCTAAGCTTTAGCATAAACATAAAAAACAACAATTAAATACGTAAAAAAGGCTAGCTAGTTATAACATGGAAAACAGCGCTAGACTTTTACAGAAATAATCTTATTGCATATTTGAGCAGGATGGATTTAACTTTCTACAGTATATCAGTAGAGTATAAATTTTTACTCGTAACTTATTTTTAACGAATCATTTCGAGCAACTCAACCAAATAAGTGGGAAAATCAGCACAGTATTGTAGCTGTAAAGGAAGTATTATAGTTTAGAATGAGCATAGTACGATTACATTTCGTGCTCCCTAAGTTGTATTTGATCGGACTACATACTTGGTGGCTTCGCGGATAAACCCCCCAATGAATTAAAAAAAATTCCCTAGATTAATTAATTTAGATTTTGGTTAGAGGGTAAATTCATCATGACAAAAGTTTTAACCGGGCATTGTGCAACAAATTGATCAAGTTCGCCGCCGTTAAATGATCAATGAAATGGCCCGATGTAAGAACTACAATGAACGAAACACACAAGACAGTGGATGAAACCGGTGCAGGCAATTCTGGTCCAAATTGTCGAACCTCTTCATGGAAAAGTCTGCTACTGTGTTTCAGAGAGAGGTTTACGTCATAGAGGGGTGTGAAACTTTGTCTGGAAGCTGGTAACCATAGCCGGCGGCCATTATGGCTTTAACTAACTTGTGCGCCTTCAAAGAGAAGCTTTGAATAAGGTTTCCAACCCAAATGGGTTACATCAGCACTGTCGAAAATGAAACGCCTGACGAATTGGTCAGGACGCCCTCGGCCATTCCCTTCAATGGTCTGGGTGTAGAATTTGCTAGAGCATTGGAAAGCCCTTCAGAGGTTGAGAGCGGTCGCCACACCGCCCCCTGAGAGAGTGTCCCGGGCCTGACGCAGGCCAAGACGTTTATTTCGGGCTACTCGAGTATCCAATCCTAACCGAAGAAAAAATGACCGCCGAATATTATTTCTGTGTGTGAGAGGCCGTCTTTAAGTCACGGGCATACGAGTATTTGATTGATTACGTATAGTAACTGCCGTTTCAGTGAAGGTGATCATGAGCACGACACGTCATTGCATATTATTTGCGAATGTGAACCGTTAGCCATCGCAGGAAGTGTCGTCTTCGAGCCCGTTGAAATGTTCATATTTAGACCAATTAGAATTACATATAATATGTACCACTACAAATATATATATATATACATTTAAGGGAAGATTGAATGTTTAACCCGTAACGTAACAATAGGTGCGTCTTTAGCAACTCTTAGCTTTTACTCCTGTGGGACATTTCCCCCATGGTGTGGGGCGACCAAATGGATAAAATATGTATGCCAGCAACTTGTATCATCCGATATATGTATTTTACACAGTAACAAAACATCAGCTATCTCTTAGGAGTAGTTGATACGCTATGCGCCGCATGTGGTGAAAGCAAAATACTAACCTATACAGATTATAATCAAAACACGCTTCACAACAACAACGTAAACATGGGTTTATGTTTTACCCCGGTATTTTATTTGGTGCAAAAGCTACACTCGATTGGGAAAAACACTTTCCTTATCTTGATCTAGTCAGAGCGGTTTGAATTTCGTCCATGTCACACAGTTTCACCTCATTTCGCTGATATTGGATTGTGAATTTTCTGATTGAATTTTTTTTTATTACATGGATATGTCTTATCGCTCGGGTTTATTTTGAAAATTTGTCCTTCACGTCATATGACACGATTTTGTTAAGGGAAGTGTAACTCCGTTAGTTTTCATCGCACGAAAATCGTTCACCACTCATTAGAAAGCTAAAACTTATCTCAACAACTAGTGACTAGTACTACCCTTCTCGACCTCATACTCCAAAAAATTGATCTTTTGTATAATTACAAAACCTGTGTCGTTCTTCCCGATTCTCATCCATTCGTTGTCGTACGGGCAATTTCTCATGACTTGAATGTTATATAGAACAGGTGCCGTTCGGTCTGTTTCTCAAAATTTCACACCCCGAGAACAACTGTGGTTGGCGATCACAAACACATTATCAAAACTATCAAAAGAGACAATCGGGTTCAGGTTAAGGATGAAACCCAGCAAACAATTTCTGTCTTCCGCGATAAGAATGCGATTCGCCTTGGAAGATAAATTTATCGCCGGGGATATCGCCATCTTATCGCAGGAGTCATCCCCTTCGGGAAAAAATAGTTATCGAAAGCGAAACTTCCAGGAGAAACTGCTGAAACGAAACGGTAACAAGAAAGCGCATTGCGACGCGGATAAATTGACAAAGTGTCGCGTAGAAGAAATTTTGGCGATAAGAATCAACTACAATATACAAAATTATTATGTTTTTTTTATTAGATTGATCTTAATCCTTTTTTATCTTACATAATTCTTTGACGCTGATAATTTGTATTTCATCCTTTTTTTACAACTGATATTTGTAGAATTCGAACCACGTTCCCATGTTTGCAAGTCAATAGTGCTAACCGTTGCGTTATCTATTTTAGACTACAAACAATGAAAATGACACAATCGTCATTTTGTATTTATTGTGAACTCATCGCCTAAAACATAAAATCGCGAAATTGATATCGTGACCTTGCAGGTAGGAAATACAATATCATCTTGGCGATATATTTGCAAATTTAAATCATATCGCGATTCTTTCGCTTAAGGGATATCCCCTAAGCATTGAAAAAGCGACAAATAATCGATAAATTTATCGTATGAAATAAGAATCGTCATCGTAGCATCTGCGCAATTTATCTTCCAAATGATACGAAATTGTTTGCTGGGAAGTAGTCTACAGCTTAGTTCTCGTATTCTCTTAGCTAGTAGTTCATCATCAGCAAACTAGTGATGAATATCTATCAACATATATCAGTTCATGCTGATACATCGGTACATGGATATGTCTGCGTGAACATGTTTGGTCGAAGATATTGCCGTAGTTTTTATCAAGATCCCAGTATCGTTAAGGGGCTATAATACCAGTGTGACGCTTTCAAAAAATCAATTTTTTGTTTTTTTTTTTTTTTTGTCTTTTTCAACAGTTTATACTTTCAAGAATATCCTCGAATGACAGCCTTCTAAAGAGCAACCGCTCCCAGGTATAAAATGCTCCATCTGTCTGAAGGTGGAGCTCTGACGTGTTGTTACCTGAATCTTTCGGTATCATAAACCGTAACGGTAGGATTGTAACTCGAAGAGCAATTATCCGATTGCCTTGAAACTTGTACTGAGTACTATTGAATATATTTACTTTACAATGACGTAGGATATTTTTGATTGGATGAAAATTGACGATTTTGTATTGAAAAAACGACTATTTTATAGGCAAGAAAACAGACTTTTTTTCGTAACTACGCCATTTTGTTAGATTTTGATATCGGTGAAACTATTCAGAAATTGGGAACACGGATTAGTCAACACAAAAATGACACTAAGAAAACATTAAATGTCAATTTATCAGCGTTAGCCAAACATGCAATCAAGAACGACCATACTTTCAATTTTAGTGGAGCGACAATATTAACCAATCAACAAAATAAAACTAAACTTCAAATACATGAAGTCAATCAAATAATTAAATACGAAAGCACGGCTTGTAACGATAAAAGCGACAAACAAGATTACTCTAATACTTATTTTAATCTCATCAAAATGGGACTAAAATAAAATTTATTTTTATTTTTGGTCCCATTTTGATGAGATTAAAAATAAAAATAATAATAACAACTCGCGATCGACTCGGTTGTAGTAGGACAAGCTAAGCGCAAGCGAAAGAATCTGTTTTCCTGCTACATCGATTACGCCAAAGCTTTTGACAGCATCCCCCACACTTGGCTAATCGAGGTCCTTCGCATATATCAAGTGGATCCTGCACTAATAAATTTTTTGTCAAAAGTGATGGAAGGATGGCAAACAACACTTTCGGTGCCATCAACCGAAGGCAATCTGCTCTCGCAGCCAATACATATTCGCAGAGGCATATTCCAAGGGGACTCTTTGAGTCCTCTCTGGTTCTGCATGGCGCTGAATCCCCTTTCATCACTTTTGAATTCGGCTAAGAGGTGCGGCTTTTCCATCAAGCACGGTTTGTTGTCAAAGTTCCAGCTCACTCACTTGATGTATCTGGATGACATCAAATTATACTCGGGAAACGATAAAGATCTTAAAAGTCTGCTGCGGATCACAGAAAACTTCAGTCGTGACATTTGAATGAATTTCGGATTGGACAAATGCCAAATCCGTGCCATTCGTAAAGGCGTTCACGAACCGCATCCCGGCTTCACCTTGGACGACATCCACATAGGTACAATGTCGGAGGCAGACTTTTATAAGTACCTAGGAGTTCTGCAAGGCGCGCATGCCCGCGTGGTTGACTTGAGAGAGGGACCGCTGGTGGAGCTTATGCGCAGGTTGAAACTGGTTCTCAAAACGAACTTGTCGGGAAGAAACAAAATAAGCGCGATTAACCTCTATGTCATTCCTTCACTGACCTATTCATTCGGGATTGTGCCATGGTCTGCTACCGAACTGGAGGCAGTTTAACGGCGGGTTCGTGTAACAATGACCAAATTCCGAATGTTACACCCAAAATCGGCAGTGGAGCGAATGTGTTTACCTCGAGACATCGGTGGTAGAGGTTTAGTCGACATTGCAGGTTAACACCATAGGCAGATCGACTCACTTCGCGCTTATTTTTACGGCAAAACAACATCGAGTGCTCTGCATGATGCTGTCTTCAAGGCTGACGACGGTTTCACTCCACTCAATTTGAGGGATCAATCATTTGCTCCTTTGAGTTTGGTGAAGTCAGACCAAGTGCGGATCGATGAATGGAAGGCAAAGGCAATGCATGGTAAACACGTGTGTTGCCTGTGGCAGCCATTTGCCGATCTTCACCTGTCAAACAGATGGCTTCGTGCAGGGTATCTCTATGCCGAAACAGAAGGGACTATGATTGCCATTCAGGACGGCGTGGTCCCCACCCGTGCATATCTTAAACATATATGCAAGCAACGGGTGGACGATGACCGATGCAGAATGTGTGGTTCGGTGCTGGAAACACTAGACCATCTCATCTCTGGCTGTTCTGCAATGGCACCGGCAGAGTACACGGATAGACACCATGCGATATGCAAGGTAATCCATCAACATCTTGCATACAAGCATGAGCTGATCAGTGAGACACTTCCGATCTACCAGTACACTCCACAACCAGTGCTTGACAGCACTCGCTTCACGATGTACTCCTAGTCGACAAGACGAGTCGCTCCGCATACATAATCGATATTGCTATCCCCCATAACAGCAATATCGAGAGAAAGCATGCGGAGAAGAGGGCAAATTATAGTGCACTGGCTGAAGAAATCAAGCTGCTTTGGCATCTTGACCATGTGCAGATAGTGCCTGTAATATTGTCGGCTACCGGTATAGTACCTAAGGCCCTTCTGACTTCCCTTGACAAACTAAACCTACCGCACAGCGTTATCGACACAATGAAGAAGTACGTCATTTTACATACTTGTGCAATGGTGCGGAAGGTGCTTGGCAACCTCCATTAAAGATTTTATACGTCAGGATGTTGGCGGAACATCAGCCAAATGCGTCCGAGCCCAGCAACTTGGTGCTTGCACCCATTGCGGGTAAAATCCGGTCAATAGGACCGAGATTGTGCCAACTCGGTAAAATAATAACCACCTTCTGACCATCAAAAATCTGACAACTTTTAATATGTATTTGACATCACAATTTTAATTTTAAATTCACAATATTTAATGTTCAACACATCCGACATCTGTCTGTAACTTTTAGAATGTATGTATGTGTTTGACACCAAGTTTTTGACAGTTTGTTATAACAAAAAAATTTTGTTTCAACTAGTCCTTGTTCATGTGACTATAAAAGATCTGAGGTATATATAATAATATTTCATTAATTTGCTACTATTTTAACAAAGTTGTAATGTTCTTTTGTTTATAGAACCCTGATGATGGGCATATGCCCGAAATATATGGGTTAAAAAGAAATACATGCAACTTTAATTTTTCGTGAATCGCCCCTGGAGGAAACACAAAGTTCAACCAATAAATTACATCGATTCCGGCAATACAAAACTAAAATCATCTTATAGCCAAATATGTTCTTAATTTTCCGAGACATTTAATTGAGTACTTTTCTTCCAAAAATTCCCGAAAATTACCCAAATCTTCAGCGTTCACACTGGTGTAGCCCCTTAATTATACTGGATGAAATCATTCGTCAAAACATATTCCACGTATTCGGTAGCCATAAGACATATCCATGTACCGATGTATTTGCATGCAGTGTAGATACTTTTTCTTTGAAATATTAGAAAATTATTCGACAATTAATGCTTGCTTATGAAATATCTATGCGAATAAAATTTACTTGTTTTTAAATTTCTTCTGGCCAGTGGCTTAGAACTACAAGTATGTATCCGCACTCAAAATGGTCTGTTAAGGTAAAAAAGCATTTTAACTCTTTTTATATAGTCGAATTGTTATTTAGATTTAAATACTACGTATGTTATCTTGTGCACAGACACTGCCTTATTGCAGGTGAATAAGTTATTTGAGTTCCGCGTAAAGTGGCTAATCAACTAAAAATTCTGATTCCTGTTCGTCTTCAATCTCAATCTTCAAGCCGACAAAAATCGAACACTTCAACTAAACCCCATGTCATTCGGAGATAAAAATCCATTAGCACGGTTAATTACCACCCGCTAAATTCAATAGAAATATCTCTCTAGCTTCGCTCGCTGTCATCTGAGCAAGTCTGCTTCCAAGTCAAGTCATGCTAGTCCGTATCCGTAGACATCGCGAATTGCGAGCGTAGCAATAGCAATGAAGTTAGTTACGCGAGCTTCAGTACGAATAAGTGTTTTCGACAACTATTCGTATTTATTTGTACTCGTATGTATAGTAATTTACGTATGGACGTATTGTACATTGTGGTAGTAGCGAATACTAAAGTGGCGGGCACCCGCTTAGCGAATAACTGGACACGACTGGAGGGCAATGGGCAATGTTTCCAGGTGCCGCATGCTCCATCTCAAATGAGAGTTTGATGTTTCACTCAACATAATTCACTCCTAAAATGTTTGCATCAGTGCCAATAGCCAAGACTACGACAATAATCTGATCGGCTGACATGCGGCACTACACTAGCATTTAGAGCAGTGGTACCATACCGTTTTTGTTGAAATTCTTCCTTAAGAGCTTTTTACGCCATAGTCAGAGGCAATCTGATTTAAGAATTTTATATGTTAAATCATCGAAGAGACCTGATTGCCGCGGTGGCCCCCTAACCTATTTTGATAGGTGGTCCAATTGGTGGTTTGATAGGTGTAGTCTCGGTTGGTTGGCCTAACATATAAAAAGCTCCTTAGACCATACATATCAGACCTGCTGAGCTCGAATCTGGATATTACCAAAAAAAATTTGGCCGGGGAACTTTTTGACAAAAATAACCTTGCTAATCTTTGAGCGGTTATTTTAACATAACTATTTTTATTGTTAAATAAAACGTTTATGGTATTTATAGGAATGTCTCGTTAAACTGCCCGATAGCTAGCAGGGAGATGAACTTATTCCAGCGTCAGACTTTTGAAGCTTATCTTTATTTGTAAAATTTAAAGAGCAGATCAAGTTTCCTTTAGTGTTTTCGGTCGGATGAACGCTAAACAGACATTGAGAAAATGAAATTGTGCTAACAGGCACTGTATTCCTACGATAAATGTTTACAGGACATTGAGAAAACGAGCCTTAGTGTGCTAAATACGAATCTCAGGTTTGTCAATAAAAATTTTGACCATTTGTTTGTTGTCAATTACTGTCGCGCTCGGTGGCCGTGGTCGTTCGGTCACCGCTCTACGATAACGATACTACTACAATCTAGAGCTCGGAGTTTAAATCTCGGCGCGACCAAAAACTGCCTGTGGGTACCAATAGAACTATCACAGTGCTCCGAGCTTGTCAGTATAAAGACGGTGCGGATAGGAGGTGCATGCTAGCAACTGCACTTCCGATGAGTAGAAATGCTGTCGAAATGTCAACAAGGCATAGAAATGCTAGAGATGTTGACGCCCCCATGCCCCTGGAGGGATCAAGGCAATTAACAACAATCCTGTTTATAGTCCAGGCTAAGAACGAAAAATAGGAAAAATAAATCGTGTGGTTTTCTTATTTTGCACAATTGTTTGGGATAGTCCCCTGAATATGTGCTCCAAAGTCCCCGATGATAAAAAGTTCGAAAGTATAGGGGAGAGAGTGTCAAAGGTCCTTGTTTTCAGTTTTCCTGGACTATTTTGAAAACTAAGGATTCTATAAAAAAATGTTCCCAAGCTGAATCAATGTGCATAAAATTTCCTACAAAATCATACCTGTATCATACCCTAAGACCATAAAATTATATATTATACTCTAGACTAAAAAATATTAAAGTGTATATTGATTTCCTCACAAGAAAAAGCGGCACGATAACTCCTGATAAAATACAGTTAGCGACATGAAAGTTTTCTCAAATATTCTTATTAAGATCTAATTGGTTGGTACGGCAATTGGACACGATCTGACCTAAGGTACGCCTGCCTCCCCTACAAATAAAAGAAAAATGGATGAGATTCAGTCACTACGTCCTACATTCGAAAGGAGAAGTTGAACAACAATTGCTCAACTGCGCCACCAACGTGAAAATCGTTGTTCAATTGTTGAAATTTACATAACTGGGCAGTGTTAAATTTCGCAACGTTTGCTTAATTGCAACAAGTTAGTCATGCACAGGACAATTATTGGTCAACTGTCAAATGGTTGAATGATTATTGCTTAACCATTGGCCTGGCATATAAAAAATATGGGGCATACTATATTAATATAAAATAGCATAGAAATATGGTGTGAATATGACAAATTTACAAGTGCGTCTGCATCTTAAAACCAAAATAACGAAATTATATTTTTCCGGTTTTGCCTGTCAAAGCTTTTTTTTTCTTTTTTCGGTTTTTGCTTTATATCACCCGAATTATATGTCGTAAAGAATAACTCTTACCTTTTTCAAAACACATGAAATTTGCTAAAGTTTCGCATCTAAATAATCTTTGTAGGCCCAGATGTGTCCGAAAAAAGGCTCTTCGAAAATGGGAAATGTTATATACCAATGGTAACATGAAATTAGCTGTTAATGGAATATTTCGGCTGAATCCGAAAATCGCCATGCATGGCCACTTTCGATACACATTCAATGTTCAATTTAGCTTAAAACGAAAGTGAGTGTGTATATGGCTATTTTCGCTTTCCTTCGCATAACTTATTTTGAATTGAAACCAAACTTGTGCATAGATAAAAAAAAAATGCTGGATGCAGATACATATGCTAGGAAGAGACGGATACTTTTATACATATAAAAGGAGTTAAAAGAGCGACCTAGAGCTATATATATACAGCTTCAACCCCCTTGGGCGGAGCTAGCGCAACTCGTTCCAAACCGAAATTGTCATGCGATACTGAGGGTTGGAAATTAACAGTCCCTTGTGTGCCGCTACGCCCGCTCCGCGCTTATAGGATCACAACCCTCAGTATCGCAAAAACATGAACGCTCGCTTCGCTCGCTTTGAATGCGAGAGTATCTTGTATGGACTCCGATTGTAAATCAACAGTCTCTTGTGTGCGGTCCGCTCGCTCCGCGCTTAAGGGATCACAATCGTCAGTATCGCAAAAAAATGAACGCTCGCTTGCTTCGCTCGCTTGCTTTTTTACCATTATTTTGATTTGAGATTGATATTGTTCTTATTTCAATATTTTCAACAATGAAAAATTGATAAAAAATAGACTTTGTCGAAAACAATTATGAACATCGCTAAATAAATAAAGTTTTTTTCTCCTGGAGAAAAATCACTTATCTTTCTGGAAGTACGAGTACCTTAGATTTACTAAAATTTTATATTTAAAACCGCTTCCTATGTTTTTTTTAAGGTGTCTGCTCTTATAGATTAGATTTTTTTCATACAGTGAATTTTTTCTGTTTTTGTGAGTAATATTGTCAAATATTGCGAAAAGTGTTCATCTCACGTGGAAAGTCATCAGAAATGAGTTGATAGTATTTATTATCTTTAATTTCATAAAAGTACGAATCCCACTCTTACGTTTGTTACTTAGAAATAATAATACTAAAATAATAAAACAAATTTCGTAAAAAAGGATTTAGTGAAAATTAACTTAATAATAATAATAATTAAAAAACTTAAAAATTAACTATCTCTTTAACTAAGCTTTCTACAAAAAAAAACCTAAATTGTATTAAATTTGATTTATTTTAAATTTAGTAAATTTTGATTTAAAAGTCTAGTTTCGGACGATCACAAGTTTCCATGCTTTAAAGATTTTATTTTTGTTTGCCAAAAAGTGAAAAGAATTTGCGAAACCAATGGGCGCATCTTGCCAAATATCGGGAAATACTCATCCTACGAGGATAGTCATGAGAAATGAGTTGATATTTTAATCACATTGAATTCGATATAAGTGCGAATCCCGCAGGATCAATACCTTCGTGGAAAATGACAAATAAAAAATGAACTTCAGGAAAAACAATGTAGATATTGCTCAGTATGTACTAAAATAAAAAAAGAGAAACTGATTTTTAAAATGGGCCAATTCGGGATCATTTATAAGTTTGTAAAATTAAGATATGGGTGGGATATCTAACTGCAGTTGTTAATACCAGGTACAGCTACAGAATAATGTATGTATTTCGATATGCGGGCGAGATTTTCATATGATGAAACTTTTTAACTGTTTAATAGATTTTAGTATGTGAATTTATCTCCAGTTTCTTTTCAAGCTTCATTAACTAGATGCCTTTCGTGTAGGTAAATCTTTGCTTACTACTTTTTGCTGTTGGGGCGACCGGTAGCGCAGTGTGTTCAGGCATCAGTCTCATGTTTGACTACCAGCGTTTCGGGTTCGAATCCCGTTCACGACGACATTCGTGGCTATGGATGTGTAGGAGGTGCATGCTGGCAACTGCATTCTCCGAAATCAGTTTATGCCAACGAAACGTCAACTGGACCACATGAAACAGTTGACGCGCTATGCCCCACAAGGGTTTAGGGCAATTGAGTACTTTTTGCTGTTGTATTACTGTAACCTTTCGACTGTACAGTGGATTATCCTGAAACTCCACCGGAAGCTATTTCTCACTAACTTGGAGTTTCGCTCAACTGGCTTTTTCCGTTATAAATTAATTGTGTTCTCAAAATATTGCTGTTATATAGCTGTTATTCTGGAACTGGCTTATAGATGTCGCTGAAATGAAATAGGAACCCAGTCCTGACGATCGCCCACCAATTAGAAAAGTTTCACAAAAATTTGCCGATAAATAGCTGTAACTTTTGAACCGTTTGATGAATTTTTATGAAATTAAGTAGGAGTCTAGTCTCCTCTTTAATATCCGCCAACTGAATAGGTTTCGCCGAGCTAGTTTCTTCCGTTATGTAGGTATTTTGTTTATAAAACTAAGCCGTTATATAGCTGTAACTTTTTGACCGCTTGTTGGATGTTTAATCAAGTTCAACAATAGGCTAGTCCTTATTGACATCTACCTACTGCACAAGTTTGGTCCAGCTAGCTTTTTCCGTTATGAAGTTATTAGGCTTAGATACTTTTGCCGTTATTTAGCTGTAACATTTTAACGACTTTATCGATACTGCTGGATTTCAATAGCAGCCGGCTCCCCACTGATATCTATCAACTGGCAAAGTTTCACTTCGGTTCGACTATTATCGCATTTTGCGGATATGCATATGTATATAAATGACACTAAAAAAATCGAATGATGCCAATCAATTCCTGGGGTCATGAAACGTGGAGAAATCCAACTCCAGGGTCGAAACTCGTTATCGAGGGAGGGTCGAATAGCTGATTTTTCCTTCAAAAATCAGTTAGAAATGTCACTCGTACTTTGAACAAACATCAATGTATTGTATTAATAATATTATCAATTTATAGAGCACGTATGATATTGAATACTTTGATAAAAATATATACATTTTTTCGGGAGTAGAACGAACCCGGCAAACAATTTCTATCTTCCGCGATAAGAATGCGATTCGTCTTGGAAGATAAATTTATAGACGGGGATATCGCCATCTTATCGCGGGAGTCACCCCCTTCTGGAGAAAATGGTTACCGAAAGCAAAACTCCCTGGAGAAACTTTGGCGAAACTAGTTGGCAACAAGAAAGCGAATCGCGGCGGGGATAAATTAACGAATTGACAAAATGACACGTTGAAGAAATTTAGGCGATGAGAGTCAACTAAAACCAAAATTATAATCGCTTTTTTTATTAGATTAATCTTCATGCTTTTTTTATCTTACATATTCTTTGACGATCATAATTCATATTTCATCCTTTTTTACAATTGATGTTTGTAGGATTCGAACCAGGTTCCCATATTTGCAAGTCCATAGTGCTAACCGCTGCGCTATCTAGACTACAATGAGAATGACACAGTTGCCGTTTCGTATTTACTCTGAATTGGCGAATTGAAATCCTATCGCGATTCTTTCGCCTGAGGGATATCCCCTAATTATTGAAAAGGCGACAAATAATCTATAAATTTATCGCATGGAAGAATCGCCATCGTATCATCTGAGCAATTTGTCTTCCAAATCATACGAAATTGTTTGCTGGGAATTAGTTTGTATACGCATACTTCTATTGGGCCCGTTTTCTCAATGTCTAATTAAACTCTTTGTTAACTAACAGGGACTCAAATTAATCGAAACTATAAACAGCCCCATAAGCAGTTTCCTTTTCTCATACGTCTCATACAAATTACCAAGCCATAAAGTGACTTATCTCAAACCACAATTATGGCAAAATCAGCTGATTTTCTTGGCGGAATTCTACCGTCCACGAATCTACTTTGTATTAGTACGGTCTCTCAACATATTCATTTGCAGCTGAGTTTGTTGCAAATTCCCTTCTATCCAATGAATTTCCAGGAACTCTGTTCTTTATGGAAACTTTCATTGTTTTGTTTTGAATTTGCAAAAGTGAACAGTTCTAGCTGTCAAAATCTCAGCAGGTGTTGGGTTTTTATTAAGGATAAATTTTCAACGGAAACCAGGAGTTGGGTTTTGTTTTAGATAAGATACTAGATAATAACGCGAAGTCAATATTGAGAAAATCAAATTGTGCTAACTGGCAGTTTATTCTTAAGATAAATTTTAATCGGACATTGAGCAACCGGCCCTTAAACGGCCCCTTTACGCTTCATATTTTGGTGCAATACTGGCATGCACAAACTGATATTAAGTGTCTAGGGGCTATATTGCGTTCATTGCATAAATATGGAGCTGATATTGTGCTTGTTTTAAGTTTATTACACATTATCGTTATATGTCCGTGTAGGGACAATATTGTGCATTTTAGATTTGTTTCAAGACACTCAGTGACGAAGGAAATTGAGTTCCGGGAATTTAGATGAAATGGTTTGCTGCATTCGTGCGTAGAAAATGTACATTTTACATATGATTCTCGAAAACGAAATCAGTCTCATGATACTATTCTCATGAGAAGGTCTATTTAAGCATTAATGCACATACAACAACGCATTGCACTACCACAGCATCATATCTATCTTATCTACATACCAAAATTCTACATTGCGTATGATCCCGCCAATACTTTGACCCCGTGCTCAATCTCAAATTTTTACGAATCCATATCTGACTTTCTTGAAAGTTGAAAGTGTTGCATATACGTAGTGACCGTGACCGTCTAGGGGCCACTTTAATAATGCAGCAAATTGAATACCGTTAGATGTGATGGCTTGTTAATTGCACTTGTGCGTTTGCGGTTCAGAACAAGTCAACATGGCAAAGCGGGTGAGTGATCGCGACTTCATCATTGATTTTCTAGAACTATACCGCAGATATCCGAGTTTATAGAAAGTGTAGAATATAGTAATAGAGACAAAAAAATCAAGCGTACAAGGTTTTTAGTGGATAAGTATAAAGAAATTGACCTCAACGCAGATAGAGAAATAGTGAAGAAGAAAATTAATAGTCTCAGGACGAATTATCGGAAGGAACTCAAAAAGGAAAAGGCATCCTGCAGATCCGGAAGTGACGGTGATGATATTTACGTTTCTTCTTTATGGTACTCTAATGAATTAGACTTCCTGCGAGATCAAGAAATACCTGAAAAAGGATGTTCTACAATTACTTCACAAAATGTGGAGGAAACCAATGTGGAGGAGCAGGTCGTATTAGAGGTAAATTCAAATAGAAAGTCATATTACATAATTTCAAATTATATTTTTATTTTTCAAAATTATACAATTTCGATCTGCCAAGCGACTTTCCCTTCATTATTAAAGTAGTCACAATAACTTTGTCTGATATTCTTCGCAGACATTGAAGCATTTCGTCCTCGCAGTGGTTGTAGGGAATGTAATTCGGTATTTTCTGTATCGGAATCAATGCCTTTTGAATTATCCGTATGCTGATCTCTCACTTTTCTTCTTAAAAAGTTACGAAGATAATAGCAGGCTAAAACGATTCTCTTTACTTTTTCTGGTGATAAGTAAACAGTCGTTAAAAGTAATCTAAAACGCGATACTATTATGCCAAATGTATTTTCAATTATGCGTCGTGCTCGGGAAGTCCTATAATGGAAGATTCTTTCTTCTCTAGTCAAATTTGTCTGTGCAAATGGTTTCATGAAATTATCTTAACAATATCAGTCACCAACCAGTTACGACAGTGCGTCAACATAGTTTTTAAATTGGCCCAAACAGTAAAAAGTATTTTGTATTCAAATGCATACGAACATTAAGAATTATGAATTACTAAGGATGTATGTTTAGTTTTTATAGTCACTTCTTTTTGACGTTATATAATAAAGAATTATTACGTACCTTGATGTATTCTTTCAGCATTGTTATTATCGCCTCGCATGTTTCCAAAACAATACCGGAAATAGTTTGTGGTGCTATTACGGTGCTAAATTTCAAGTCTTCGAAATTGCGCCCTGTTGCCAAGAAACGCAGCGTTGTTGTTAAACGCTCTTTTGGTGAAATAGATTTTCTCATCACTGTATTTTGTTTAACAATTAATGGTGATATCATTTCCAATAATTCATTAAATGTTTCACCTGTCATCCTTAAATAATTATAAAAGTCCGTCGGTTCGTTTAACTTTAATTCGCGCAACAAAATATTATCACTAAACTGACTTCGTTTCAAATACCACTCTTTTGACCAACGACGCCGCCGCCGTTTTCGTTCTTTACTAGCAAAATATAAAATAATTGCCAAACAAGCTTTTCGTTTCGACATGTTAATTAATCCAACGTCTGCTTCAAACTACAAAGTATGGCACATAAATTGAGTCGTCTGCAATGCAAATATTTCGCAATATAGTATTGCGCAATATATGGTGTACATATTCACCAAAATTATATTGCGCCATATATGGTACAATATTATATTGCTCAATATATTGACCGTCTAGGGGCCACTTTAATGTACTAAAGAAATATGGAAGTGACTTTTTCTGTTAGACGTAGTCTATATACATGTATGGGTAAAAAACGTTATTCTGGCCAAAAAAAAGGGTTTTTTTTTTGGTTTCGTGTTCAGCACCCCGAAATACATAAAGGTATACAAAAATTGCAAAAGCTCTGCAAACGTATCAAATCTCCCGGCTCTTGGACTATTAAAAAATTTTCATGCCTTGTTCTGTGTTAGGCCCAAACCAGAATGAACGCAGAATGCAGCAGCAGCTGCAGCAACAACTACAACAGTTAGATCTGTCATTGCCGCTGTGTCATCGCGACAGATCTACGTATTGTTGTTGTTGCTGCTGCCGCTGCTGCTGCACTCTGCGTTCATTCTCGTTTGGGCCTAACAGTTAGCTTAACGGCACATCGGTTCTGAATGTGCTCTGTCATCCAGACAGTAAAACAAGGTTGCCGAAAACCTTCTTTACGCAATTGCAAGTTCACATAAGACGGGTCGGGTTATTAGTAGGTTTGGGAGTCACTGTATTATCCTTTGTTTTTCATACAATATTTTTTGCAAGTTTTTAAATTAAACCTATCCGCCTATTGTGCGAACAAGGTTGCAAGCCCCACATCTGTAGAGCGAGTGTCACCGTTGAAATAAGTAGTTGTTGCGGTGATATTCCCTGTGCCATAGAAAATTGGCTGGGAACTGGTGAAGTGAGTTGAGTGTATTACGTACGCTTCTTTACAGATACGGAATACACCCATAGTGCGAGTGCCGGTGCCAACACAGAGAAATGCGGATTTCTTTTGATTGCCACGAAGAACAGTCACCACCGAGCGGCTCAGAGCACATTTTTTCAGTTCCACTCTACCCACGGATCATTCAAGGTGTCGTCTCTTGGTCGTTTGCGTACTCGTTGCCTCAAGAGAGTGGTGGTCACGTTATCGTCGCTGTTTCTTGCCACCACTTAAGATGTGGTATTTTCGTCTCCGAATCCGCCATACCGCGTTTTACTTACCGCGATAATCTTTATCAAATCGCCTATAGAAAGACGGCACGGCGGGTAATCTGTTTAACACATGCTCTCGGAGGTATGTGCGTCTCCGTGTTTATTTCCGTGTCCGCATCTTATGTACATACATACGTGCAAATCAATGTATCTTTAGTTAGTCTATCCGAACGACACAATCTTATCGATTGATAATCGACGTTTTCGGTATCTTTTCTGGTGCGACCGTGATAACATGATTGTATGAAATCATGTTCCTCAGGTGAACCGAGCCCGGACGACAATCGCCCAGACCCAGTTAGTGTTTTATAATTCGCATACGAATGCTGATACTTGTTACGCGCTCGCAGATGTGCCTTATTTTATTAATATATGAAGCAGCGAAACGTCCGTTTCATGTGAGGTGTGTGTGCAGAAAAGTGTCGTTGTAATTGAAATTTGTGTTAAAAATCAACTTAAGTTTTAATGTATGCCGACAACAGTATACGCCTGGATAGTATACGACTGGAATATATAAATTCTAATATAAATATTTTTCTGCGACGAATTGATAATGTTGCTTTGATGTTATTGTCGAAATGGATAATTGGGAATTCTTAGCGTACGAATTTACTTTTACATATGTACATACATATTTATATAAATTTTTGTACCTTGAAGTTCAAATGGCTTACATTAGTTTTAAGACACTCTGACAACCTACTTTAACCATGTTTTCAACGTACATATTATAAACTTCTAATTAAAGCTTATTTTGAAATCTTTTGTTAATCAAACTTAAGATGAACGGTGCTTAACTTTTCAACAAACTTTGATTAAAATAAAGATGGTAAATTTTTCACTACAGCGTATTGAAAAAGCATGGTTGGGAGGATATCAACTGAACTGCTGCTTTTCAAACTTCACGTTGATGAGGTACATATATGTATGTATATATGTACGTACATATATGTATGTCAAAGCTTAGACTAGGGAATATCGGGACCAGAACATAAAAATTTTGGAAGCAACTTTGCATTAAAGGTGTTCCACCTAATGAATATCTTTTTGGACACGGTACGCGAAACCGTTTACATGATAAATTCCATTTAAATTGTACTCTATTAAAAAATAAATTGAACTTTCAATTATTCGAGATGAAAATCGGAAAATCTTTCAATATTTAACATTCAGCTACCCACATTTTGCAAGACATTGACAATTAACTACCAACTGAATTGGACCGCTTTTTGTTGTTGTTTTCACGTGTACTTATGAGCTATCTTCCGATACTCTTCTTTTCTTATATCTTTGTGTCAAAGTAAACTTTGAGTGTACTTTAATCGTAACCCAGCGGTATTTTAAATCAAACGGATTGCATTTCTCATTTCTCTTGCTTGAAGTGACAGTTGTAGGCAGGCCCGTCAAAAGGGTTTAAGGGGCCCGTGGCGAACAAAATTTGCAAGGCCTCCCTAGATTTTTTTATGAGTTTATCTGTTTATAAAAGTATGTACTCATTTACATTTCACTTTACAATACATGTAGACGGGCGGACGGACGTAAATTTTGGATTGATAATCTTTTTAATCAATTATTCTCGTTCGCAGTCAATTTTGCACACACAACTAGGGCTGATTCGATTCAAATAAATACAAGTAAGGTATCGATACTATTGCTTCCGATCCAAGTACATTTGGTATCGATACATTTAGCTCAAGTACTGAGTAGGTATCGAATTAAAGTACTTGGATCGAATCAAAGTACTTGAATCGGATTAAACTACCTTCAAGCTACAAACCACATTTGTACTGCTTCTCCTACTCTATTCTTCCTCATTGTTCATTGTAAGTGATTGAGACTACACCAAACCTTTGCGATATTCCATGTCATTTCAGCCGCCATCCATTGCACGGATTGTACGACGGGTATGGATATGGTTTGACCAGTTTGACATACGTTACACGTATAGTGAGTCATAGTCAAAATGAACCACCTTATGTTAGAGAAAGATTTACTTAAAAAAATACTGAAAAACCATTTAGATTAAAATTATTTTTATATAAATTTATTGTCGGGATATTTTTAGTTTTTTAGGCCCGGGGTGAAAAAATCGTTTTTCACTCGGATTTTTTGTCACTTATCACTGGCGTCACCCTAAGACTCAAATTTGCAAAAAAAAAATAATTTTTTTTTTAATTTTTTCTTAATTTTTTTTTTTATTTTTAATCTTAATTTTTTATTTTTTTTCCTTATTTTCTTGTTCTAATGATTTATACTGAGTGGTTGGTGTGTTTAAAACTGATCAAAACGCTGTTGCACGCAGAGCGAGCGAAGCGAGCGTTCATGTTTGTGCGATACTAAGGGTTGCGATCCCTTAAGCGCGAAGCGAGCGTAGCGAGCGGAGCCCACGCAAGGGGATTTGCGAATATTTTAATTTTACATGCCTCCAATATTCCAAACACTTAGTATAAATTATGAAAAAAAAATAAAAAATTAACAATAAAAAACAAAAAATTAAAACTTAAAACAAAAATTAAAAATAAAAAATGATTTTTTTTTTTTGCAATTCTTGACTTTTAGAGTGACGCGAGTGAAAAGTGACAAAAATCCGAGTGAAAAGTGATTTCTCCAGCCGGGGCCCCGGAAACTAAAAGGTTGCCAATGCGCTCCTCATGAAGGCCTGGATGAAAGTCATCATTGACCATTGTTCTAGCCGCGGGATTACATGATCACTCACGACCTGCTACATGAGCTTCGTTGACAAATTCATCAAGCGTTGTCGATGAAATACTTAATAGAAGTCATTGACGAATTCATCAGACCGTAGCTGATGAAATACTTGATGAGTTTCATTGACCAATTCATCAAGCCGGAGACAATCAAATGCATGTTGTAGGGCATCGACAAATTCATCAGCAAAGTCATCAAGGTGAAAAAAAAGTATTTGCTCGTGGTAAAATTTGGACCCGCGACCCGACGAATATGAGGTAAACTGTCTACCCATTAAGTTACCACATGTGTCTTCTTCTGAAGATAATTGAGCAAATATCAAAGCCTTCGATGAGAAATGGAAAAAGCCATTAGCAACTAAGATGCTAATGGCAATGACGGCCTGATGAGTTCGTCAACGACTCTCATCAAGTGCATTAGCCAACGTCTGATTAATTCGTCAATGATAGTCATGTAACGGCTTGATCGATTTACATGAAAGTTTAATAAACCTATCTGTTATGATCCACAATAGATTCTAGCGTTTTGAATTTTTCGATTTGGCGGCAGCACCACTTGGGGGTTAGTGGGCGTCAGAAAATAATCTTCAAAACAAGAGATTAGTGTCAAAACATTGGTTTTCAGGATCGCTGAGATAAATGGTGGCACTCCCAAAACTAGCCACCCCCTTTTCCCCACTGCTGCAGCTAAGTGACCGTGAAAAAGGCAAAAATGACCATGATTAGTGTAGAATTAATATTTCCAGTTTAGCGAGATATATTTTATATTATTATGCCTTCCGGACTTCGGAAACAAAAATGGGATAAGGAATTATGCAGAATAAATCGAAAAATTTGTTCACTTTAATTTTTAAGATTTGTCCATTGTCCAAAGAACCTAGTGTATGTTTCGATTTATAGTCCCCGTCAACATTCATTGTTTAATCAATCTGACAACCGGACAGTCAAGCTGCAATTCGATCACTTGAATCCGTCCTGGTTACATCGAAAACCATCGCGAACTGTCGTTTAGCCCTCAAGGTGATGGGTGATTTTTTCAACATTACGCTCTGTTGGATACCGAGCTATTGTGGCTTTGCAAGCAATAGTGTGGCAGATGAGCTGGCTCGAGAGGGGACAACCGGAGTTATTGACGGGGACCGCGTAAACATCAAAATGCCAGCCTCATCGTGCAAACTTGTCATCAAAGCCACTGCGGTTGACAGGGCGAACATGAGATGGTTAAACGGCGATACGTGCCAAACAACGAATTTGGTAGAAACTTGACCCTAGTCGCTCCGCCACACCGCTTTCACGGAACAGAAACACATTGGCAGAGTTGTAGGGGTTATAACGGGAGGAGAGCTTGCCTGGAGGCTTCGTATTCCTCACAATGACTATTGCTGGAGCTATGATGACGTGGATGAGGAGGAGAGCGTTCTCCATCTTCTTTGTCCCTGTTCGGCCCTGGCTGAGAGGCGGAACAAACTTCTGGGTTCTTGTTTTTTTCGGGAACTGGAGGACCTTAAGGGTACGAGTGGAATACAGCTCAATCGCTATATTGCTAGCACAGGCTGGTTTGTTGCCCAGGTATGATAAGGTGACTTTGGTGGTATCACAACGGACCCAGATGTGGTCTATGTGTGCTGTGCGGTAGCATGGCAGCCCCTTCACCTAACCTAACTTTAATCAATCTGTGAACTCAATATCGAAAAACAGAAAAAAGAAAACGCAAAAAATACTAATGACACTGTGACACACCAGGTTCATCGCAACAATAAGTTAGGGTAGTCTGTCTGTACGCTGCTGGTACCAGATACAAACGAGATGCATGAGATCCAGGCGAAATTCAAACAATCGACTAAAGACGTTTCACTCTTTCACTGCAAACTATTGGCAGACGTCATGTCTATCGAGAAATATACTCGGTATGTGTGCACTGTGCATTTAATCTTCACATGAACAATAATTAACAAAAACATAAACATTGTATAACGACTTTGTTTACAGGGTAAAATTACGCTGTATTGGAAATGATCCGATCACTTTATTGCTCAATTTGCGTAAAAATGACGCTTTCTCAGCGTCCGAAGGCGTGAGGGGTGGTAATGCTAATGAGTCAATTGAAATACGTACACAAATTTATAACAAATATAAATTACCTACACGAAATTTCATTCTCATTGCAGATCTACGGAAACGTTTCTAAACTGCATAGAGAAATATATTTTTCTGTTATAATATGTAGATTAGTCCAACGGAATTAGTCATTTGTTCTTGTATTTTCGATAAGATGTACATACAATAATCGCCATTGGTGGCGATACGTTGGTTGGGATAAAACGATTAATAGATAGTGTGACATGAGTCATTGATCGGCGTATTCCATATCTTTGAGAGCTGTGAATTGACCGCTAAATTACTGCCCAACAAATAACTAATCCGCATGAACCGGATGAACCGCATAAGCAAACCACATTGGCGACCAACAACAAAGTAGATGGTTGTGGCGCAAAGCATGCGGTTCATCCGGTACATGCGGCTAACGTAGATTGGCCCTAAGGTAACTTTCACTCGATGATCGTTTCACGGGCTCATGAGCTCATTAACTCACCGGCTCATCGACTCCTAGAATCAACATGGGCTTAAATGGAAGCTTTGACACGATCTGCCCGTGAGTCGGACTCATCAATTCACCAATTCACCGAGTGAAAGTATCTTTCAGACGAGAGGCGTTTTACGGATTCATCCATTTGATTCGCATGCAAAATTGATCCGCCGTTGATGAGTCGATGAGTCCTACCTACAACAAACACATTGTTGAACCTTCTTTCCCGCCAACTTTACGTTTGAACTAGTTAATTTGAGCGATATTTTCAGTGCACATCGACTTTTATTTGAGTTGAAAAATTGCTGTTGTATTGGACTAATCGACTTATCGCTTTCACACGACCCGCGTTTTACGGGCTCATCCATTTGCTCTCATGTTAAATCCATCTGCCGGCACGGCGGTGAGTCCATGAATTCAACAACAAACACATTGTTAAAGTTTCTTTCGCTCCAATTCCACATTTGCACTAGTAAACTCGAGCGATGATATCAGGTGGGGTATGCAATGCATGACACACCCCAGCAAGGTACTACTAGGTCCATTCACGTAATAATGTGCCTCTACCTGGCAGTTTAACCGGCGTATGTGAAAGCGAACATTTTTAACGGGCTGTTTATCGCTTCGAAAAACCGATGTCCCGGTTAGTTAATCGGCAGTTGAGAGTGGTCCGTCGAGAAATACCCCTAAAGCTGACAGTACAGTCAGCGCAACCAACTGTTGTCAAACAATTCGAACCCATGTATTTTAAATGGCGCTGATTATACTTAACGATGTGAACTGTCAATTTTCAATTGGTTTTGTTTTAGCACTGTATTCGTTTATTTGTTTTGTGTCGACGATTTTCGATAAGCTTGGAAAAGCCTGTTTCTGTTTTTAATTCAAAGAAATATTGCCTTTATCCCACCGAGGGCATGGCTGCGTCAACATCTCCTGTGTAGCTATGCTTTGTTGACGTTTCGATAGCATACAAACTTCGGATGGTGCAGTTGCTGGTATGCACCTCCAAAGTATAATATTACAAGTTTACAAGAAAATCTTTATTCGTTAGTCGTACGTTTCGAATCGACCAGAACAAGAATTTCAACTTGTTCTTACAGGCTAACAGCGGATTTCAGATTGATGCAACTGGGAAATGTTGAGCGTGTCAAGTATAATTTCAGCATAAACTCATTGGAACGAAAAATGATAAAAACACGAGTGACTATTAGAAATTAATTAAATGATAGTTGCCTAAGAGTATAATTCTTAACTCTTGAAAATGGACTGTTCATTAGTATGGTGAATCAGTTAAGCCCCACCTTCACCGAAATCGTCCAGGCAAATCCACTACTACTACTACTTATATGAAGCATGATAGGCAACATACTGTTACTGCCGTTTAGACATTCTGGCTCGCTTACCGAAAAATTTCACTGGACCGAATTAAACTTCTTGAATATGTAGGCTATGGGCACGGAACGGAACCGACCTCGGTTGTTCGTGTTAAACCAGGGTTTGGAAGGGAAACGGTGCCATCATAAAGCGTTGACTGGCTCCACGAAAACGACGTGATGGTTTCCTAGATAGCGTTGATTGCAAACGTAACGTCAACAAGCAGTGGCGCCTATGCGCGACGGCCGCCAGATAGTGGTGGGAGCATTTCATGACGGGCGTTGTTTAATTTTCATTTTGGTTCACTGAATTGGCATGTTTTACGCTACTGCTAACACAGAGTTAATCCGAAATAACTTCGCAAAAATCATGTCATCCTTTAGCCGCTTTTGACGTGAGTGGTTAGGTGTTGGGAATTGACTGCTAATTGGTTTGTTAGTAATTTGTCAATAGTTTAATAAGAACAATTGAATTTTTTCGTCATCAACGCCACGCCCACAAAGATGAACTCTTCGTGATCATCCCTCAATTTCACATGGTTCCCCTTACCTTACGAGCGCACGGTCGCCGCCATTTCTTACTTTATCAGCAATCATGGACATTTGCCAGAGAGAAATGCAAACAGCATGCGATCTCATTGATAATGTTTCCAATACGAAATGGGTTGATCATAACACGAATTCTTTTTTATGGAATTTCAGATACTTTCTCAATGTTTATTATGTATAATGTAATTACAAGCCACATTAGCTATTCATTTAATATGCACCTTGTCCTAACCCATATTTCGTTAACCAGCTATTATATACGAAACTTCGTCAATAGAATTTACAAATTTTCGTGGTAGCATCAACCAATTTCGTACTGGATAAGGGGATAATATTATAAATTGCCATCTGTTGGCATGCGACCTTCACTCCGATTTTAGAGGCCCCGCCAGGCACAATGGACGTGGATATAAGACAGACAATGCAATTCATCGTTAGACGACAATGATTATTCATCTTCGGATCAATCTGACGATGGTATGGAACTGTAAAAAAATCGTCAACGATAAGTACATACACTGTGTAATCAATGTGACGATCACAATATCGTCAGATCGATGTCGACTGATCGCAAGGTATATGGGGGGCTTTAGTTTTCACTTTTTGCACATCCATTGTGTACCGATTAGTGAACACAACACATACGCAAGTGAGATACTATGGGCAACTTTTGCTTAATTTATACTAAGTCCCAACTCTGTCTATTTTTCCTCTATGTCGACGCATCGAAAAATAAAGGTACACATTATAATCAAATTTGGTGGAAAAAAACGCCACGAGATTTATGGTTGTGCAGTTTGATATAGAATTAAAAGCGAATGACAGAAATATGCCAGGGAAATTTATGGATCTGACAAGTAAACCATAGGATAGAGCGTATGACAGATCTTGTAATTTGTTTAGGGATCGAGAAGATCTCCCGGTATATTCTAAATCTGCTTGACTGCAGTCGCCTCCGCTACCTTATTGCGGTATTCTCTCTCTCTATTATTACATGAAATCTATCATATATCTAGTCATCTACAAAAGTAAATTACTCCACTCATTATCACGGAATAAAATTGGCAGTGAAACGAAAAAAAAAAAAACAAAAAACAAGTTTTTAGTTTAGTAAATAATATTAGCCTAACTAGCAAATCAAAACTAATTACTCCATTTGCACGCGTAGCTATTCGATGTAATGCTTCTGTTCAATTTATCGGCACATCTAATACAATAGTCGTATGTGTATAGATAAAATATAAACCATCTTTCGACGCGATCCATTACCTGTTTTCTATGCATACAAAATTTCAAGGTAATTCCATCAAATAACACGTTCAATTCGTTCAACTTTTAGTGTTACCCTTGAATCAAAAGGCAAAAAAAATGCACAGAATAGGCGTATGATTCTATTCTAAATCTTCTATATCGAAGCTAGCTATTCTTGAAATTTTCCGAGCAAAATACGAATTTAGGTAATTTTTTTCCATGACTTGCTTCCACAATTTTTCAAATTACCTCTCCATATCATGGTCACTCAACAATGTTCTGTTCTTTGACAAAAAAAATAGTTGTGTCTTATAGGGAACTTAAAAAAAAACTGACGGAAATAAACAGCAAATGAAATACAATTGTATATTTAAAAGAGTAAAAAGTTACAAAATCACCCTTATGTGAACAGATAATTGTCCGATGCTATACCAAGAGTTAATGACCCGAAACTGGTGAACTAGTACACACTTAAACTGTATAGCGAATTAAGTAAAAATTGCGTTGTCATGATCATTGAACTTGTGCCGCACCAAGCATAATATAACAATGGTGTTTTGGGTTTACACCATACCGTAGTCATTTCGAGTATCAAGGCGATTACGAGTATACCAATGGAAATGGCAGAGAAGAATATTGGTTGTACGTCGTATTGTATGTAACAGTGGTTCAGTGGAATTAGCAGGAAAATCACCGAACCAAGCCTTAAATTGAAATTTTCTTCCAAAATTGACTTAATTACCAAGCAGATTTGACTTGACAGTGAGTAATAAACGCCAAACAGATAATGGCTTTGTTTTCAGTGTAAGTATGTCGGGTGGGCCCACAAAAACTCTTGCCCAGCTATTTACCGTTTACACGGGTGTATTGTGTCCTAGGCCAGCTTAAACGGCTTAACGTCACTTTACACAATCAAAAACACAGCACATCAAAATGAAATTGAAATTCCCGACAGGGCCTTATCCTAACATAACTAAGACCCAGGACTAAATTTGGGTATTGTTCATTAACACTAGTCAGCGTGGGGCCTTGGCCTTCTAGATACAGCTCCTCCAACTATATCTCGATCAAGCGACCACGTCCTCCATTTCCAAAATCGTAGAAGCTAGCTGCAATCTCTGTCAGTTGCGTCCTCCTATTCGGACGATTTACTTGGGCTTGCATTCGTTCGACATGGCCAGCCCATTATATTTTCTAAAATTTGATGAATTTCGAGGCACATATATCGTCAAACAATTCATACAACTCACGGTTGTATTGGATTTGCCAAACATCTCCTTCCTTCACTGACCCAAATATCTTCCGCGGGATTTCTCGTTCAAACATATCGATCGACTTTTCTGGCGCTTGTGTTAAGATCAACGTTTCGCATCCATAGAGTAGCACAGGTTGTACATATTAATATTTTATAGATGCGCAACTTGTTATTTTTGTGGACTAGTTTCAACTTTATTATGAGCAGGACTGCGTAGAACACTTTGTGAGCTACTGTGACTCTCGCTTTGTTTGCGTATGCTACTATCTGCGTAGATCTTACTAATAGCGAGCTTCTCGTGGCTACCGCGTTCGCTTTTCTGACAACATAATCTAGAGCCAGGCTGAAGAGCATGGGTGCGCCCCATCTCCCTGTTGGAGTCCTGACTCCGTTCGAAAGCTATGTGTTAGATCGTTTCGTCGTTTATCCTTCATAATAGATCTTATTTATCGGATCACCTTCGGCGAACTTCAAATCCGGGTAGTATCTTATCTCCTAAAAACAACCCTTTTGTAAAAATCCCCCGCCGCAAAAAGAATTGACATGTATATAGATAGATAGATAGATATAAAGATTCGAGCTACTTTCCCAGCAGGAAGGCACTGCGACCATAAAGATCTATTGTGCCGTAGCTCATTAATCCAAAAGACCGTCCACCCTTCTAATAAAGGGCAGTAAGTCTTTAGCAGGAATCAACCTGAATTCTGCAGTGCTGATAGTAGCTTGCCCGAGGAGTGACATCCTAAAACGCGCGATGGCGGGACATTCGCACAAAATGTGCTTGGTCGTTTCCACGTCCTCCAGACAAAGACGGCATTCAGTCTCGCTTGACAGACCCATCTTGTTCAGGTGATATCTGACCAAGTGATGGCCAGATAAGTACCCCACTAGGAGTCTTAGGTGGGTTCTACTCATTCGAGTAGTACCCTTGTGACTGAAGGGCATTATCAGCTCCTTTGATTGACGAAGCCCTGGAAGGTTATTCCAGTACTGTTGACGCAATCGTGCAAACCAATCAGTGATCCGCAGTTTGGCCGAGGCCAGTCCAAAGCCACAGTAAGGCTCAGGTCCATGAAAACGACTGGATGATCCTTGTCTAGCAAGTTCATCCGCAGCCTCGTTCCCCTCAATGCCCTGGTGGCCAGGCACCCAACACAAGAAGACTTGGTTATTGGTTGCCAACAGTTGAAGGAGATTGTAACACTCCTTCACCAGTTTTGAAGAGACCTTATATGAGGAGAGCGCTTTTATAGCTGCTTGGCTGTCTGAGTAGATAGCAATGTGAGCGCCGCGAAGTCCAGTTTCCAAGATTACCCTGGCGCAGACCTCAATGGCGTGGATCTCAGCTTGAAAAACGCTGGGCGAGATTCCCATTGCGATCGAAATCCTGGTGTTGGGTCCAAAGACACCTGCACCAACACCCTGTTCTGTTTTAGACCCATCGGTGAACCACTTGATACATCTAGGGTCTGGACAGGGTGTGCCATTTACCCATTCAGAGCGGTTAGGGATGAGGGCTGAATATTTTCTGCCGAAGCAAACCTCCGTGATCATGTAATCTGATCTCAAGCAGATCTGCACGTCAGGAATTTGATTCAGAATGCTCATGTGACCGCTTTCTTCACTACGCACGTCGGAAGTTAGACGAAGTCTAAGAGCATTTAGAGCTGCTGATTCTTGAATGAATATATGCAACGGAGTAAGTCCAATAATCGCCTCCAGGGCTGGCGTAGGACAAGTGCGCATAGCTCCAGTGATGCCAAGGCAGGCAAGGCGTTGAAGCTTATTGCACTTCAGTAAGACAGAAGATTGCTGAGTTTTCGGCCACCACACAAGCGCTGCGTAGGTCACCATAGGCCGCACCAGCATGGTGTATAACCACTCAATTATCTTTGGGGTGAGCCCCCATGTCCGCCCAAAGAAACTTCTGCAAGCCCACATTGTGCGTGTGGCTTTTCCAAGTACATTATCTATGTGAGTATTCCAGGTGAGTTTCGAGTCTAGAGTTACCCCGAGGCATTTAACTTCAGTGGAATAATCTAAGGTCGTGCCGCCTAACGAAATTGGATCCAAAGTTATATTTCGTTTTCGTGTGAACGGCACAACGACAGTTTTCTGTGGGTTTACATGTAAGCCCACAGCCACACACCAGCGTAGAACTATGTCAAGGGCCGACGTCATCACCTCAGTGATGGTAGATTCGAATTTGCCCCTGACTATGATAGTTAAATCATCCGCGTATCCGATAGTGAGATAACCGCGCTCATTAAGCATGGAAATCAGTTCGTCTACGACAAGGGACCACAAAAGGGGTGACAGAACGCCACCTTGTGGACAACCCTTTACGGCATTCACGCAAATGGATGTACTGCCTAGAGTTGAGTAAATATCCCGTCCACGGAGCATGGCGTCTATCCATGCAATGGTAGCGGGCGGGATGTCTCTGAGTTCCAGTGCTCTGGAAATGCACTCGTAGCCAGTATTATCGAAAGCCCCCTCAATGTCAAGAAACGCGCACAACGCGATTTCCTTTTCACTGAGGGACTTTTCGATTGTACTGACAATGCTATATGCAAGGCGGTTACTGTTGACTTACCCTTCGTGTACGCGAATTGCATACGATGTAGGGGGATTGACAGTTCCATCTTGTGCCTGATATGCAAATCAAGCAACTTTTCCATGGTTTTAAGGAAGAAGGAAGTAAGGCTAATCGGTCTATAGGATTTGGGCATATGTTCCGGCTTATTGCCCGCTTTGGGTATGAAGACCACATTAACTTTCCTCCAAGGTTGTGGTATGTACCCTAGGGTGTAACTTGCCCTAAAAAGTTCGATTAGCGGAGTTATTATGATCTCCAAGCTGTTTTGTAACAGAGCGGGGAAGATGCCGTCTACACCGGGAGCTTTAAATGGCTCGAAGGATTCTATCGCCCATTTTACTTTGTCCATGTCAAAGATGACCCCCGATAAACTGCGAGCCCGGCTTACGGGAACCCGTTGGGGCCTCGCAGTTGGGCAGGGGTCACCATCAGACAGTACGGACCCAGGGAAATGGGTCTGAAGAAGCAACTTTAATGTTTCTTCTGGACCTTCAGTATACGAACTGTCTGGTCTCAATAGAAGGCCGACGCCGTTAGCTGAGTCTTTGGAAAGGGCTTTGTGAAGGCGCGCCGCTTCCGGTAGCGACTGAATGCTTTCACAATGTCTTTTCCAGCATTCTCGTTTGGAATGCCTAATGAGTTTGTTGTACTCGGTGAGAGCAGTTCTGTACTCATCCCACCTATTGAAGCGCTTGGCTTTGTTGAACATCCTCCTAACTTTAGATCGCTTGCGGGCCAATTCCTCGTTCCACCAGGGTACTTTTCGCCCCGACTCCACCGAACGTGAAACGGTACTATCTCTGTAGGAGGAAGTTAAAATTTCATTGAGCTCCTCAGCTGCAATCTCAATTTCCCCTGTAGTGCTTATGGGGCTGACCAGTAGTTCCGCTTTGGAGCTAACTAGTTCACGGAATTTAATCCAGTTAGTTTTCCTTGGACAAAAAGTATCCGAGCGAATGTCGGATTGTCCTAGGATGTCAAATCTGATGTGTCTATGATCTGAAAGAGACACTTCGTCCGACACGTGCCAGTTCGCAATGAACCTGGAGAAGAAACCGCTAGCAAGGGTGATGTCGAGTACCTCTGCCCTTGCCGCAGTGACAAAGGTAGGTTTGCACCCCCTGTTCAGGACATTCATATGTTTACACATAAGATAGTCAAGAAGGCGCTTACCTCTGTCGTTGATGTCGCTGCTACCCCACACCGTGTGGTGTGCGTTTGCATCGCAACCGATCACATAATGCCGGTTTGTACGTCGACAGAAGTCAACGAGCTGCTGGACCTCGAGTGGTGGAATCTCAACATTGTCAGATGGGAAGTAGGCAGACGCAACTACCACTTTCTGACGACCGTTGAGCGTGGATACCTCCACCAATGCTGCAGCTAGATCTCTAGAAATAAAATTGGTTAGTGGCAAGTAGTTGACGCATTTGTCGATCAGAAGCGCCGCACGCGGACAACCCGCTAACCTGTCATATATCAACTTACCAGTTGTTGTGTTTAGACCGCAAATTCGGCCACGGGCCACCCATGGCTCTTGAATAAGCGCAATGGTGGCCTGTTTATCGGCGAATAACCTGCACACAGTGGCCGATGCTCCTATTGCGTGGTGCAGGTTCGCTTGAAGCACCTTAATGGCGCTCATGGTCCTGCGAGGATAGCGAGCGTTGGACAAGGCACTTTTGCTTGCCCTGTCGGGAACTGTTGCCTCCGTCCCCCTTTTGTTGACGCTCCTTTCGGTGAGAGCCGCTGAGGTTCCTCGGGCTAAAGAAGTCCAAGGACGATTCAGAGGGACTGTATCGCTTAACGTTCAGTCCATCGACAGTCTCAACAACGGGCCTGGAGGCTCCGTCGAGCAGTGAGCTAGTAGGCAGCTCAGAGGAAACTGTGTTTGATGCATTTGGAGTTGCATCACACTCTGGTTTGTTTTGTTTTTCTTTTTTATTATTCATAGAAGCCCATGAATATCCGGGAAAAACAGTCACCGACGGCATCACCCGGTCTGCCGTCAGAAGTCTGGTTTAAAACTGGAGGTCGACAGGTATCCAGAGTTCGCATACTAGCGGCCAAGCAACCTCTTGACCATGCATCCCTCGGCGTATGCTGTTCCACCTTGGATTTAGGGTATGTTTATAAGGGAGATACCGCTCCCCGCCCGACCAAGTTTAGTCAGCGCTGATGGCACAGATAAGATTTTGCCAACAGCCTGCTTCCACCCGTCACCACGCGGAGGTAAAGGTCGCACTTCCTAGGGCATGACAGTTACGGCAAATGTACCATGGTGGTCCAAATGTTAGTCCCCCTGTCACACCTTCGGCTGACGGCCAAAAGGATATGCTCGGTTTTGAATGTGTATATTGAACCATAGATAAACATACTATGTAGTCTGTTTATCTATGATTGAACCCTGCTTAAAATCGTTAATTTCATTAAACTATCTACCAGGTTGCTTTTAAAACTGTTTTCGGGGCAAGGTGTTAAAATCACTTGACATCAGCTCCAGAAGCTCCCCGCCAAACAGAGTTTAATGAAATTAAAGATTTTAAGTGGGGTTCAATATGTGCATGCAAAACCGAGCCGCGAGGCGCGGATCATTTTTTTTGGCGAGATTATATACATATTAATCCACTTTGCGGTTGAGACGTTTTCCTTGGCGGGAGATTTTCACAACAGGGTTGTTTTTGGGAGATATCATCACTTTTCGTATTGATAATTGATAAATTATCTTAATTTGATTTCTGGTATTTTTAATCACTTTTTTTTAGCAAGATTAACGGCACTCTTTCCGTCGAAACACTATTCTGTTGACGACGATATCCAAAACGCCACAAACCAACTCCACTGTAGCGTACATTCGATGAGCACACCACAGACTACATTCTTTATAAACGAACAAAATAATGGAAAGAGTCGGCACAGTAACATAGTTGTCGACTCGTTCAATTTAAAAATGGCACACTGTATCTTCCGACATAAACATCGTATATATATCTACTCCGAAACACAATCCTAGCTCATTCAGAATTTCTCATTACATATTAGATAATTACATTCATTCACATGCCGCATCCCATCCCACTTCAATATTCTCCAATCCCAACGGAACTCATTCATAATCATCTTATCTTATTATCATACTATATGGTGTATGTATTATACTCGTATCTATACACAGCGACACATGCAGACTGCAAGCAAATCAGAAATCATTTACTTATAGTACATCACACTGCATACCCAACATTCGTAAATACATGTAAATCATGGTCTTATTTATCATCTTAATTTCAAGTTTGGATGAAACGAAATTAAATTCCAATAACGTTCAGTGTGCCTCATGTTTGACTACCGGCGTCTCGGGTTCGAATCCCGCCCACGACGAGATTCGTGGCCATGGATGTGCGGGAGGTGCATGCTGACAACTGCATTCTCCGAAACAAGTTTATGCCGACGAAACGTCAACTGGGCCACATAGAACAGTTGACGCGCTATGCCCCACAAGGGATTAGGGCAATTGAGTAGTGTACCATATCGTTCAGTGTTGGATACGGATGGGCTCAACGAATTCGCTCCCATTTTCTCTCCAATCTGTTTTGTGGTCGTTTGTATTTGCTTATCGTAACGAACAGGTCAAGTGAATTATTCACCTGATTCCGGGCTTTTCAACACCCTAATTAATTACATGACATACCAAATGTCGCAAGTTTTAAAACACTAGGTAGGAGAGACACAATCAATTTTAATAGAATCTTTATTTTGATATATCCATCTCTTTTTGGTAGTGCAATTATTAACAGGGGTATAAAGTAAATGCAATGAAGCATTTCCAAACGATATTATGTGGAAACTGATTTTTCGCCCATTTAAAATAAATTATGGCAAAGGCGGTTTCCTCGGGACAAAACTAAGGCGGGTGCAAAAAAATCAGCTCTGGGATTGCGTGCTCTGGATGAAGCTGTGAACCTGTCAAAGAACAACAAGAAAAAGAAAAATTGAAAAAAAAATAGCGATTTTCAAACTGCTCTAACTTGGTGTTATTTATTGAATTGAATTAAATTTTGAAAAACATACTCAGGGGACCGACAAGAATGTTCCTACCAAAATGTTAACTTCTAAGTCCTTTCGGGGTCCAAACTACAGGACGCTCAAACACGCAAAAACGCGAAATCGTTGTGTCGCGTAAACAGTGTTTCTTGGTCGCTTTTCGCTTGTTTTTTCTTAGCGGAAGAGAACGCTATCGCGTCCCTAGATACAAGACGGTACAATCAATATTATCGTAGGCTTGACGCAAGTCCATAAACGGTTGAAAGTCGTGGATGTCATATTTCCAGCATTCCCGAGTAGGTACTTGTTTTAGAGCACGCGCAGACGGCAGACTTTTTAGTTCGCAGAAAAACTAAATAGTTTATTCAGAAAAATAGAACACACGGCGGTTTATGAGACCGCGCACACAGCAAACTGAACTACAATATTTAGTAATCGCTGTGTGCGCAGTTTCATTAAACATTGTTTGATATATTTTTCTGACTAAACTATTAAGTTTTTCTGCGAACTAAAAAGTCTGCGCGTACTCTTACTGAGAAAATTTGATCCGTTCTTCCGGTTCTAAAACTATTTGGCCGATAGTGTCGTCTGCATATGCTTTTAGTCGTTCGATGTTTTGACATGGATATGTCTTATAGCTGGGGGTCATCCTAAAAATCTGTCCGTAACACGAAATGTCTGCTTTGCTACTCGGGGGTCAGAAGAGGAAACAAGCCCATTGAAAATTTTCCCGAGTTCTATGAATGTAGTGGCCGATTGGTTTACAGAGTATTTCCAACCAGGCTCTCAGAATTTTGGCTTGTGCTCTCTGTCCCACGCTCTCAGTCAACGCGACGACGCGACGCCATAATCAAAACTCCTGCACATACCTTACCATACATTCGAAATTCTCAAAAATATAGAGTACGCTCCGTACTCCCTAACTTGACTAGGCCCCCAGAACACGTCGCAAGAAGTCGTCTGCTCTCCTCGCTCGACATGCTCACACGCAATTTATGGTCTCCGAATGTATGCGAAATTTCGCTCAGGCCAGCGGACCTCCTCCTCTCATTCATTCATATCATTCTCATTCTCACCATTTCATTAAACAAATTGTGCACTCCCGACATGCACATACATAAACCCAATCTGAGGTCACAATGAATGAAATTTCATTTTTACTCATTATTTAGGTCAAGGACGTCCAAGGACTTTCAATGACCTTCAATTTCCGCCAATTCCCATTCATTCATTTAATAAAATAGCGCCCGTTGTACTATCTGAATCACTAGGGTCCCAGAAAAAGTAGCAAGTAATCAGTTCGTAGTAGAGTAGTAGTAGTAATAGAGCGTGTCTATCTTTCTCATGTGGTTGTGTGTTCAATATCATTAGAAGGGGTGTATCCGGTTCATATGGGGGCATTAGCGTTCAATGGGGTATGTCTCTCTGTCTCATGAAGGGGGTGTTAAGTTTCATTTGGTGCGGGTTTATCGGAAATCGGTTCTTGGAAGACAGGTTATTGGCTTTTGGTGGGAAATGATACAAAGTATCTACACTGCATGCAGATACATCAGAACATGGATATGTCTTTGGCTACCGACTGCCTGGAACCTGTCGTGTTGAAGATATCGACGTAAGTTTTATAAAGATCCCAGTATAGTTATACTGGATGAAATCATTCGACAAAGCACGTCCCACGCTTTCGGTAGGCATAAGACATATCCATGTTCCGATGTATCTGCATGCAGTGTAGATACTTTGTATCATTTTTGTCAATATTTTGTAGGACATACATTATAAGAATATTCCTCCGTAATTCTCGCATTTAGGATGATCGCACTTTTTTGCGGATTGGACATAATATGCTATTCCGCCAGCCGTCGGGTACTTTTTCAGTTGTCCAGATCTTAACTATTAATCTATAAATTCGGCTTGCCTTCTTTCAGGAGCTCTGAGGGAATTTCACCGATTCCGGGCGCTTTGTTTGGTTTTAATTTATGTAAGGCTGTCTCTACTTCGTCAAAGGTTGGTAAAGTGGGTATCCGTCGTCCATCAGGATCGTCTGGGATTGAAAAGTCTTGCGACTGTGTCGTTGTCAGATTCAGCAAATTTTGGAAGTATTGAACGCATCTTGTCTTGATTTTAGACGAATCACCAATAATAGAGAGTTTTAGCAAAACGTGCAAACTTTTTCGTCTACAACAATTATAAACGCTAAACAGGCGAGCTTGTCTTACTACACCACTTCGTTCTTTTTAACGACAATAGATTCCGTGCGCACGCGCATTACCTATCCGGCACTTAAAGACGTAAACGACAAGCGGTTTAAGCGTCTGTGCACGCGTATGACATTTCTGGCATTCGGAGACGTAAACGACAAGCGGTTTGTACGTCTTGCTAAAATTCTCTAATGGTGCCGTCTTGGTCCTTACAGAGGGTTGTGTAATGAACCATATTCTGGTCTGGTTGTGCTGCTTCCATCGGCAGATCTATGGCAGCACCTGATGAGTAAGGATCTGTCGGTGGTACGAAACCAGAGGGCGAGGGTCCCATTACACCTGGACCCCAAGGCGAGCGCGAGAGCAATCGAGCCATCCACCAACCATTCCATCCTTATCGCTTCATTTTTTTATTCCCCATTTTTACCTCCCTTGTTTGTGTTGTCTTCCCCAGGCCTATGAATTTTTATTAATACGTAAAGGACAGGGGCAACGAGCGGCGAAAACCCCGCCCACGTCTCCTGAACTGAGCTACAGCAAGCATAGGCCGCTGCTTAGCTCGTTGAGGGGCCTTTTTCTTCGCCAGATGGCACGGCCGGTCGAAATCAATCAGTCTTTGGCCGTTGTCATTTGTTTCATCATGGAGGCTGTGCATTCCTGTTGTGTCCCTATGGTGTAGTTAATTTCCGACTTTGGTATCCTTTTTGGTGGCTTTCACACGGAACACACGATACACGAAATTCCAGCAAAAAGCACCAGTGGCGAGCGAGTTTCCTATACGAGTGCAATTTTAAATTAATCGTCGCATGTACAAAAGCTACACGCCATTGGTCCTTTTTGCTAAATTAAGCATCGACTAAAACTAACCCTATGTACTAATGAAGTAATGAAATATGGTTTAGAGTGCGTTTTAGTTTAACAATTTTCGGCAATGACATCAATGTAACATAAGAAACAGGAATAGTTTACTTTTTATTTAACAATCCCCAGAGTCAATATGATTGAAATGAATATGTGTAAAAAATATTAAATGCATAATAATGAAATACTTTTATGTATTTCTTTCCCAATACACGCCTATAAATAAGATATACGGACACTAATATGTAATACTTATTATTCGGCATACTAAATTGATTAGGCCAGATGTGTTAGTTCTTTTCCCCATTGTGTACTTAGTTTCAATCTTGTGTCTTGTCCTTTTCAGTTAATCTTCATTGATAACGTGTAAAAGTGTACTTAATTTAAAATGTTAACAGAATACAGTGAAGTCCAAATATAAAAAGTTGAATTATTCCAAATATTTAAACATGTAAAATTTAATGCAAATATAAATTATGTTTTGTAAAATATAGAAAAGAAGAAAAGTGGTCAACATAAATAGAACTAAAAAAATATATTAGTGTTGTGATCTAATATCCATTTGAAAATATGTACTACACAACACCTAGTGCACAAGTGTAATTGTAATAAAAAAAAATAGTGGAAAGTGAAACGGAGTTTAGCGGAGTCCAAAAATATAACGACAAAACTATTGTGCGGAATTCAAATTGGATTACTACGGCTATATGTCACAATTTGTTGGATTTAACAAAAATATTCATTTAATTTTTGGTAAATTTGGAATTTTATTTACATACATATTTGTTACAGTTGACATTTAGTTCGAAAATACAAATTGAACATTTCAATTTAAATATGGCAAACTTGACATTTCATAGCGATGAGATTATAAGTGGCTAGACATAAATTATAGGCCGTGTCATGCAAGTTATTAAATGCTCGATAATTATAGTGAATAAACACTAAATGATTATTTTATTACACCTACAAGTATTCAATGTTCTTGCAATGTGCAAGTGCGAATTAAGTATATTTTTCAGTGAAATTGGAATTTTTGGGACACTTGGTTTCATTCTGCACACCAACTCAGTATACGTCTGTATCTTAGCTTGGCAACGCTGTAATGAAATGAACCATATTCTGGTCTATTAGTGCTGCTTCCCCCGACAGATCGAAGGCAGCACCTAATGAGTAGTAATTTGTCGGTGGTTCGAAACCAGAGGCCGAGGGTCCCATTAGACTCGGACCCAGATACGAGCGCGAGGTCACCTGCGCGATCCGCCAACCATTCCATCCTTATCGCCGCATTTTTTTTATTCCCCATGTTTGCCTCCCATGTTTGTGTTGTCTTCCCCAGGCCTATAAATTTTTATTAATACGTAAAGGGCAGGGGCAACGAGCGACCAAAACCCCGCCTACGTCTCCCGAACTAAGCTACAGCAAGCATTGGCCACTGCTTAACTCGTTGAGGGGCCTTTTTCTTCGCCAGATAGCACGGCTCGACCTTCACGGTCTTTATGCTACCTTAGGCTCTGTCTCCACGGCTGGGCCGCAGTCTGTGTTGGAGATGAGCCAGTCAAATAAAGGCCAAGTTAATCATATGTCAAATTTCAAAGTCTCTTCGAAAAAACGGAACTTTTTTAATTACATGCCGATGGATCGTTGCAGCGACAAACGGTTTCCAGCACTGCTCTGGATATTTCGAAGACTTTTGACGGGGTTTGGCATCCGGCCCTTTTATCCAAGCTTTTTGCTTTTGACCTTGATCCTGCATTAATTAGGTGGATCGAAAGTTTTCTCCATGACCGCTCAATAACTGTTGTACTTGACGGTGTTAAACCAAATGTCCATTCAATTAGCGCCGGGGTACCTCAGGGGACTGTCCTGTCACCAACTCTTTTCCTTATTTTTATCAACAACCTTTTAAGCATAACGTCCAATCCGATCCACAGCTTTGCCAACGATAGTACCCTCGATTTCCCATATTCTTTTGACTCTGTGGCTGAATCTCGCGGGAACGTAGAAGCGTTCCCGTGAGATTCAGCCAGAGACCGCATCTTTGAATCGTTAAATCACGACATTCCTAGAATCATTGAATGGGGTAAAGCTAATCGTGTTGAATTGAATGCTTCCAAAACGCAATGCAGTTTGATCTCCAATAAATTATATGCTCCACCTGCTCCCCAGACTATTCTCATAGATGGCGTGAGTATTCCGGGTTCACCTTCTTTAAACATTCTAGGTACGAACATTTCCAGCAAACTCAAATGGACTGAACATATTTTTGGCATTGCCAAAAGTGCGTTAAAATATCTAGGTTTCCTTAATCGCTGCCAAAAGTATTTCTCACCATCTGACTTAGCACAAATATACCACATAAGACCTAGGCTTGAATACAATTCCCATATTTGGGCGGTTGCAGGTTGCACTGTGTTGTCCATGCTGCATAAAGTTCAACAGAAGGCTTTTAAAATCATTGGTAATCAGAATCACTCTTATTACCTCTCGCATTGATTCCCTCGGGCACAGGCGTAACGTTAGCTGCTTAACTTTACTTTATCGCTACTACAACCGTTGTTGCTTTAATGAAATTAGTGATTTACTCAATGGTCTTGCTGTAGCACCCGGCTTGCCAGTCGTGCTCACCCTCATACTCTTGAGACTAGGTCCTATCTCACAGTAAAATTTGTTGACTCCTTTTTAACTCCTTCAATAAGAATGTGGACAGCCTTCTACTGTATTCCCTAATAATTACGACTTGCAAAAGTTTAAGCGGAATGTGCACCGGTACCTCCTACCCACTCAACCGCCCCCTAATCCCTTACCTTAATTTCCTTCCCACCAAGGCTATGCTTGCATAAAAGGGTAATCCCCTAAAGTCTTGGCAATCACATAAAAAAAAACTGCTATTGCCATAACCTTCCGCACAACTGTTAAGGTGGACACACACTTGCGTCCCAAATCTATATTTCTATGCATGACCGGGAAAAATTTGGATTTTGGACGCGAGTGTGTGTCCACTTTTGCAGTTGTTTAAGTTTCCGAGTTCTTCGTATCTGAGTGCGACAGGTATTAGATCCGTGGTGAACTTACTTTAATGGCTTTATCGGCGTCCTTTCAGCTCACTTGTTAATTAGAAACAGGAAGATTTCGCATGGGAAAGGGTCTGGGGAGTAGGGAAAGTGGGGAAAGACAGTCATGTGATGTTTGCCACAAAAGTCGTGAATTAACAGCAGGGCAGTGGCTATACTGAACAATCTGGATGTTCTAGAAGAAATGGAGGTTATTATGCAAATTAACTCCTTCACCTCCGATTTCCTTGTTTTAGAATTCAGTATGCTGGGTAAGAATATATTGACATTTTGGGTGCGAAAGCATATATTCAATTCACATAGTTTGTAAACTTTGAAGAATTGAAACGATGTATCGTCAATACGCTGCACCCAGAGCGATCGAACCGAGTAGGCATCTTCGGATTCCTTACAATGATTCTTGCAGAAGCTGTAAGGACGAGAAGTAGGAGACAATACATAACTTTTCGTGTACCTGGCCGGTAGAAGAATGGATACTCTAGGGTCCCTCTACTTTATTGACCTGGATGACTTGATAGACTGGTTATTCGCGTAATTGACAGCTCCGGGTGGTTTGACAATTAAGGCTCTCAAGGCGTTTGAGCTTGTGAGATATAACAATTGTAGTGGCCCATGTGTGCTGTGTTCGGCAAAGCATCCTCTTTAACCTAAAAAGGCTGAGCGGGCAGGCGCAGTTATGGTGGTAATGGAATCATGAGTGGTCTCTTCGCAACTGTGGTCTCTGTTTAAATTTGAATTTTTTCGCTCAACCTTATCACAACGCCTTCGTAGTTCTGACATTTTACTGTTTGATCTTGGGATATAAAAATTCAAATTGCACAAATCCGTTGAAATATAAAAAAAAAGTACAAGGTGAACATCACCGAGGATCGAACGTGTCATGCTTTTTAGGGCGTAGATATTCTTTGCCAACCAACTATGATGATTGGACTTCCGGCGCAATGTTGCATTCGTAAACCTAATTTACGTCCCCTGTGATTATCCGTGAATATTTTTCCTAATTTCACGCAAAATTGCACGTTGCATTGTTACTTACACTCATCAGCCGGCAGTTTTCGTTTTCGCGAAGAAGCAGAGGGGGAAGAAAAACACACGAAGATATGCGTGTAGACATTCACATACCCACTTCCTTTGCTATGCACCTTTATATGTAAGTTACTTGCGCTCTTGACTGCTACATGACCAGTTCAACAGGCCGTAGCTGATGCAATTCTTGATGAAAGCTGTCATCGAGGGCTTTGCTAAATTATCTTCAGAAGAAAACAACTGTGGTAGCTCAATGGGTAGAGAGTTGATCTCAAGTTCTGCCACATATGTTTTTTTTCACCTTGATGGCCCTCGATGAAAAGATACATGACCACTCGCGGATCTGCTATATGAGTAGCACTATCGAGTTTATCTAGCCATCTTGATGAATGCGTCAGTGCCCATCATGCAGCAGGTCGTAGGTGGTCATGTATGGTTTCATCATATACTTGAAAAGTACATAAGTGACTGTAGTCCCGCGGCTAGAATAGAGGCCATGATGCCTTTCGTCCAGGCCTTCATAATGAGCGCATTGATGTCTTCATTATGACATGGTTAGCAGGGATGGTTAGGTTAGGTGTAGAGGCTGCCATGATGTATTACGTCACACTTAGACCACCATTGGGTCCGTTGTGGTACCACCAAAAAGTCACCTCCAATGAAACCTACGTATCAAACCTGCCTGTACTGGTGATGAAACGATTGAGCCTTATCGCGGTCATATTCCTAAGGTCATCCAGATTATGGAAGACCCGAGAGCCCGAATAATGACAGAGAATGTGTAGAACGCTTTTCTCCTCATCCACGTCTCCACATCTCTTGCGGGAGTTGTGTTGAGGAATACGGAACCTCCAGGCGAGCTCTCCGATTAGGCATTGTGATAACCCCTACTACCTTGCCAATGTGCTTTCTATCTATTCTAATATCGGCCAAATCTTCCTCGTTGTTCAGCATGTGTTGCCGCTGAGCCATCTTATATTAGCCCTGTTCACAGCAGCGGTCTTAATCACTAATTTGCACAAAGTTAATGACATTTTGATATCATCGCGTATTTCGTCAACCATCCCCGTTGTACCCTCCCGATCCAGCTTATCCGCCTTGCAGTTGCCAACAAAACCACTGTGGCTCGGGATCCAACAGAGGGTGATATTTAAGAAGCCACCCATCTCTGCGATTTGCTAAGCGGCAGTTCTCAAGGGTTTTAGATGTCGTCGAGACGGATTCGAGTGAGCGAATCGTCTCTTGACTATCAGTGGAAACGACGATTTCCCTCACAGTAGTAATGGCATAACTGCCCAGCCAAGACAGGTCTTCTGAGATCGCCGAGACCTCCGCCTGCAGGACACTGCAATAATCGCGAAGATGAAGTGAAAGATCAATCCCCAGTGCCTCCGGGTAAATGCCAATCCAGACGCCTTCGTCGATCCTAGAGCCATCCGTATAGATGACCACGGATTCGGTGTTTAAGGGCATTTCCCCTGTCTATAGATTCCTCGGCAGAATCAGACTAGTGAAGTTTATAATTTTGGAGAAATATAGTCCATCTTCGGAGAAAGACCCAGGCTATTCAGTATAGTAGAGTGTCCCGAACTCAGCGCATGTCACTGTCCTGCCTCGCAAAGGCGCAAGGCCGTGTTCGCTGCGAGGCAATTCGAGTTTGTGTTCGACAGCTTGTCGCTCATCAGCCAGCACACACATCTATTCAACTACAACCGATATACTACTTAGATTTGCTAAACCTCTAATGGGGCATAGCACAGCATCTAGTCTCATGTGGCTTAGTTGACGTGTCGTTAGCATAAACTGGTTTCGGACGATGCATGTTGCTATCATGTAACCTCCTATCTATTTTAGCCGGAAAAGTTTGTGGCTTATTGTTACGCCCCACACCACAGGGTGAAGACAACACAAACATCCAATGCCACGATGGGACTCGAACCCGCGACTAAACTGTGGCATGAGACATCAGACTGACGCCTCAGCGCACTGAGCTACTGGCCTCCCCGAATAACCTATATTTATACATGTATGTACTAGGTGTCTCCCGCGGGTTGGCTACGCTGATGTTTTGACCATTTTGGACATTTTTTCACGGTCACTAACCCCGGGGGATTGGTTTTGGAAGCATCAGTGTTTTAACAGTATATTGACATTGACAGTATGTTAACAATTAATTAACATTATGTTAGCAGTCCATTAGCGAAGTGTGAAGTGGCACTGCAGTAAAGTCTACGGTGCGTTCATGGTTTCTATGAATTCGAATTGCTAATTTACACATTTTAGGTTATGTATTTTCACAACGCAGCTACTAAGAATTTGCAATTCAGACAAAGTCTATAGCCTGCGCAGTGACATAGTGAATTGTTGTACAAACTTTCATGTCATCCTGTGCAGCGGTTTAGAGAGTATAAGCGTTCATACATACACACATTCACTTTCATATTGTAGATAGAAGATAATAGGCGCGTTCTTTTCAACAGTTATGCAGAGCAGAGACCATACAACACGGAAACATATACATACATACGAACTAGTAAAAAGTAAAGACAGAGACACACGCCCTCCACTGCGCAACACCCGCGCAGTTTATATAAAAACACAGGAAGCACATGAGATGTCATCCCCTCTCCTACTTCTCCTACGTGAACAATAACATTCCATTCTGTCTCTCTGCTGCGTAACACCCGCCCGGTCCATCTAGAAGCAAATGAGCTGTCAAATTTTCATCCCCCTACAATTACAATTACACTAACAATTTGATCTGAGCTGCTCTGGATGAAACGTCAGTGCAAGAATGCTGCTCCGTTAAGTAGTCTGCGCTTTGAAATGCAGACGGCGCAGGTGTCGAAGTTTTCAAACAGTTAAAATGTTTGTTTTGTGTAATTATTTAGAATAGTAAACATACACTCCCAGCAAAGACATGCCCCGTTTTCGTGTTCGCTATCCTAATTTGCTCTCGATCGTTTTTTTGCCGCTAAACCTGCTCCACTCTGCTCTGTACAAAAAAAACGAAGCTTCTAACTATGTGCAATCTATATTATATATTATTATTCTGTGTCAAATTTACTACAGCTTTTTCGTTAATTGCAAAATTCCCTACAAACAAAAAAATCTAAAATTGTCCGAATTTCATTTTTAAAATACGGATAACTTGTTATTCCCTTTTTGAATATTGTTTTCTTTTTCATTACCTCATACCAAAATCATTTGTGTTTCTTCTCTCCTGCGCCAAGGTGAAATTGATGGCATACCAGCGGTGTCACGCTTATGTGATTTGATTAATTACCTTACGAGAAAAACCTATTTAGTCCAAGTCATCCGTACTACGGCCATGCATACATAAATTTCACCTTAGTGTATCCGTGAAACTATACAAACACTCGTAAGTGTCAGACACAAAACCTTTGGCTTCCCTAAAGACGGTCATTTTCGCCTCTCGTCTAATTTGGCAGGTAATTTGAGAAAACCGGAAAAAATAGAAAATGAAGATTGAATGGATGGAGAACTTAACAGGTGTTTGATTTCATTGTAAGTTAATTAGGGGATTACTGAACCTTGATATATGTGAATGTTAGGAGGTATGTTATATTGGGCGATTAATTTTGGTTGTTGGGAATAATTTGTGGTTTGAGAATGGACAAAATTATTAATTTAAACGGAAGTGCATGAATTTAGTTATATTTACTATTTTATTAGGGGATATGATGGAAAATTGAAAATTTTTATTTTATTTTAATTTTTCGATTTCTTTAAATTAAAAGGTGGAAATCGTCTTGTTCTGAAAATGGAATTATGTCTTGGATTCTACATACATTGTAGTTATTTTGTATTTTCAGAAGCTGATACTGATATACATATGTATCTTGTATAAACAAAAACAAAAATCCTTCTGGTAAACTTTCAGAGACAAATTATATACTCGTATGCATTACAATGGTGCTACCATTGGGACAATATTAACTGGAAACTGTTTTTGCTGTTCCAAATTGTGTAAATAAATTTTAATCATCAGCAAAATCGATAACTTTCACCTGATAACCATTATCTGATAATAGAGTTTAACCTTGTGTATTTAGTTTTGGTACGAGTATTAAATACAAAGACTACAGCCTACATTGACAGTATAGTATATGTACACGCATGTGAAGCTATTTTATTAGGTTATCAATTTGACACATTTTATTATGTTAGGTTTTCAGAGAATCATCGTAATTATTGCCCGCTTCATGTCATATCATGAGGCGCGTGCTTTTGTGAATCTTGACCTATACTAGTTAGTGAAATAACACGCACTGTAGTACAACAAGAAGAATAGTCTACATATATGGGTTTGCGTTCTACCCCGACTACTTATCCGTGGCAGGATCTAACCTTGATGGAACGTAAATCTTCACACTTATTTAGGCTACATCTAGCGGTTGCAGCAAGAAGCTCGTTCGTTTTCGCTTCATTCGACTGCAATTAAATTCAATTGGAATCGACATTTTTCTGATTAGAAAAATGATTTTCGTTGAAATATTAGGAAACTATTCGGAATAAATTGCTTTCTCTTATGGCAGCTGCATTTCACAAGCTTAATGCTTTGTCTTGGTATATTAGAATTAAGCTTATTTTTAATCATTTTTAAATTTCTTCTAACACTGAGATTAGACAATCATCTATAATCCAAACATTAGCAGAGACAAAATCCATATCATATCAAATGCTTCTTTTTAGCGTATATTGACTGATCCAATCATTTTTTTTTTGGTGCAATGAGTTCGCCTAAAATACACTCGATCTGTTTAATTGCAAAAGAACGCACCTAGAGTTACCCTACTAACGATTGCTCACCAGTCGGTCACTTTTTTTTTGCGGAGGAGTAGCGGGGGAAGTAAAATCATGCAAAGGCCAAGAAATGCACATGTGGCCACTTATCTCGCTCATGTACACCCTCAATGATATTCGTGCGGTTGCATGTTCAAGTTCTGACACGTGCAATTTTTTGGTGAATTTGTCACTGACTTTCATACAGCATTTCATTAGCCACGGTTTGATGAATTGGTCAGTGATACTCATCAAGTATTTCATGAGTTTCGGCCTGATGAATTCGTCAGTGGCTGCCATCAAGTATTTCATCAACTACGTTTGGTGAAATGAATGGTCATGCATCTTTTCATAATATGTATGTACATATGTATATGTACTATATTATGAAACGATCCATGATCATAGTACAATACTTCGAGTATTTCGGAAGTACATATGTAAGTGACATTAGTCCCGCGGCTAGAACAATGGTCATGATGACTATCATCCAGGCCTTCATAATTGATGTCAGCATCACGACATGGTTGGCAGGGTGCTTTCAGGGTTTTCATAAAAGTTATAAAATCCTAGCCCGTCACATCTTCATAAATTTAATATCGCCGCATACATCTAACAAAATAAATCTATAGATGCGACAATTGGATACTTTTGTTACGTATGGTTAAGTGGAAAGCGGGATATGAGATAAGAAAAAAACGCCGCTTGATACAGCTATCACTGCACGGAATGTTGTTACGTATTTAACCTTGTAACTATAAAATGTCAAAGATAAGGCCCGTGTTTCCAACTGATTGTACAATCTATTTTGCGCCGTAGATGTTTTCCCTTTGTATGCATATACGAGTAAACATTAATGTATTTTTTACATTTCTTTACTTTTCAAATAGAAAGAAACACATGTCCATATAATCATTTGGTTGATTGAATCATATGTGTGTGGAGACATAAAATTATACGGAAATATACATACGCACGCATGATAAACGTTTAGGCACGCAGTATTTGTTTAAATTTTATATATGGACATATGTACATACATACTCGTATGGTCAAAATTTAGTGCGCAATTTTCATCAGATTATCATTTGTTGAAGGCTGAATTTTAATAATAGGCTCAATTAAATGCAAATAATGTGCAGGATTTGCCTTGAAATAATAATTGAATGATACCGAAATGTTTTCATCATCATCGTGGCGAAACAGCCCGACGTCGGGCCCTGGCCGATCATCGTCCTCCAATTATCTCGGTGACCGCACCCTCCAATTTTGGACGCCCAGTAGTTGTTCGGCGTCCTCATCTACTGAGTCTTTCCAGCTCTCGGTCTTCCTCGCAGCCTTGCTCCGTCGACGCGTCGTTCATTGAATATTTTCTTAAGGTGTGTGTTCCAAGGCAGCGACTGAGCGACTTGCGTTTGTGGCTGTGAAAAAAAACTATCATAACGGAGCACTATTCGTGTGTAATTAAATTAATATGAAAGTACAGTCGTACAACTACGGCCTGCATTCGACAATCCCCTGAACTTTAAAATACACAAAAATAGTGCTCTGTTATGATATTTTTTTTACAGTCGCAAACGCAAATCGCTTAGTCGCGGCCTTGGAACTCACACATTTAGGCATGCGTTCATCGCCGATTCATTGCATATGTCGTGCCCATTGTAAACGTTGTAGTTTTACGATTCTCGAAACTTCCAGCTCATCGTACAATTCGCATAGCTCATGGTTTAACCCGATGCGCCATCCATTTCGGTGGCAAACGAAAATTCACCGAAGGACCTTACGTTAAAATGTGTTGCTTTCGCTTTTCGGAGGCTTGATTAAGGGTCCAGGTTGCGCAGCCATAGTATGGCACAGGTCGTATGATGGTTTTGTATATGCGGAGCTTAGTACATCTTTCCATGCACATGGTTCGTTTTCATTATTGAGAGAACCGGGATGAAAGGCTGCGTTCCTGCGAGCGGATCAGGGTTTGACATTTCTCAAATTCTCCTCCATATGCTTTCCCCTCCGGTAAATTTAGTACAGACAACTGTCACTTTTTGGATTTGACAATTTCCCCCCTGGATCTGAATATTTTTCCGGTCAATTTCTAGAATCAGCAATTTTGACAGTTCTCAGATGTCACCGGCGCCCATGTCACCAAAGCAACATAGCCAGTCATCCGTTAGCCAGCGTTCAGGACGTGTTGCGAAGTGTTTTATTATTAATTTGCTGTGCCTATAGCCTAACTAGTTAACAATTCACCTGAGAAATTTGTTAGTGAATTGCCTTATAGTGGAGTTATTGTGCTGCGAGTGCACGTTAACAACGCGTTTATAACTGGATTTTGGTAGATGGCTCACGTGGCTCAGAATCGTCTAGAATGGCAGGAGTAGGCGATCAAAAACATTTCAAAAACGATTTACAAACCCTGGCAGTACAATCCCTTTTATGGATTAGCCAACCGACTGTGTTTGGAGCCTCACTCGTAGACTTCTGATTTTATCAGCGATGACATCGAGAACAAAGCCTGCATAGTCACAGGAGAAGAAAAAAAAGCAACATAGCGGTATACTCAAATTCGGAGCGTGCAGCGTGGATTCCATGGTTCCGTGAATTTTACGTGTACTTTTTGGAACAACAACTTGACAGATTTTTTTTTGACAAGACGGCGGGGTATGCCGGAAGTAGTATGTGAGAATATTTCTCAGATCCAAAAATTGACAGTTTTCCGTACTAAATTTACCGGAGGGGAAAGCATATAGAGGAGAAAACAGAAAAGTCAGATCCATATCAGAAGGATTCCCGGACCGCGGCCAAAGTCTTATTTGCTAGCTATATCCATTGTTTGATTTCGTCAGTTTCATTGGCATGTTTTGAAAGGTTACTACATAGGTATATGAAGTCGTCCTTGAATTCGATTGTGAGGCTCTCGACGTTGATGTTCGGTTGCCCTGGCGTCCTTTTTCTTGATCATCCTTACTTTTTTTTGTCCTGGTTAATCCGTAGTCCAACTTCTTGTTGCCTTGTCAAAATTATTTAGAAATTCTTCTGCGTCGGGAAGGTTTTGGTACGTGATTTTGATGTCGTCAGCGTACGCTATCAATTGCGTCGACTTGAAGAGCAGTGTCCCGCTGTTGTCCGCATTGATTACTCGGATGGCGTGTTCAAGTGCCAGGTTGAAGAGCGTCGGAGCCAGTCCATCGCCTTGCTTCAATCCTGTACGTATTTCCAAGAGATCAGTCAGCCTCCGTCAGGATCCAATCCTGACGGAGTTGGTCATCGTTATCTTTGTTAATCGTTGTTAATGTAATGTAATGTTGTATAGTCAGTATTTTGTGCAAACTAGTGAGATGCCTCTGTATTTCTCACACCGCAATTTATCTCCCTTTTTGTGGACGGGACAGATGATGCTCCTGCATCAATCTTCTGGGATCACCTCATCGTCCCAGATTCGCAGAAGTAGTTGATGTATTGCATTTGATAGACCCACTCCACCAGATTTTAACAGTTAAGCTGGAATCCCGTCTGCGCCCGGCGCTTTACTTGGTTTAAGTGACTGCAAGGCGAGATTTCTACTGTCGGAGGTCGTGTATTGGGGCCATGATCAACCACATCGTCAACGATTGGGGCTTCTTGTATGAGGACGTGGGATGCGGGATTAAGAAACTCTTCGAAATAGGACGTCCATCGTTTGTTAATGCTAGCGGTGTCGCTGATGATGTTTCCATCCTTGTCCTTGCAGACGCTAATCCTTTGTTAATAGCCATTCTTAATCGTGTTTATTAGTCTATACGCTTGTCTGGTGTTTCTATTAGCTAGGTTAACATTAATGTTCAGCAACTGCCCGTCAAAGAATTTTCGTTTCTTCTTCTAGTTATTCTACAAAACCCGTGTACAACTATGTTGCCGATGTTGTGTAGGATAGGTGTCAGTTTTTCTTCAAGGGCGTCTGTTCATGTGTATATGCCTGCACCGTAGCCGTTCAAGAGTTTTGTCAACCGCAAAGATTTTGGGAGGGCTGATTTTTGATTGGTGCATTGAAGAAATCCTACATCGTTAGGTTGTCTTTGATTTCGACAATCACCTGGATTGTCGAGCTCACAATTTGCTCCTCGGCATGATTGGACATCCATCACACTTGAAGGCCATCTTTTGCTTATGAGGACGTGGTCAATCTGGTTAATGGTGCGTGTGTCCGGAGATTTCCAAGTTTCTTTACGCGGAAAGCATGTTGAGCTTCCGACAAGGTTCCTACTGCTTACGAAGTCGATTAATACTAAATTATTTTGAATGAGAAATGATCGACAATTGCCATTTTTATGTTTATTGTTTTATTTTATAACATTCGAAAATTAAGGATGTTCCTGCTAACATTACACGAGGAATAGCTTTCCAAAGAGAGTACAACATAAAAACAAAAAAAAATTAAATTGTCTTTCATGTCTCATTCAAAATAATTAATTTATAACACCCGCCAAGGCTGTGTTGGAAAATTAAGTATGTACTTTAATGCAATACGAAATATCAAATGAAAATCTGTGATTTTTTAACTTAAGCGATTTTCTTTCACAGGCCCGCAACTGCCAGAAATTAGCGTAGAATGATCTAAGTATGATTTGACCATAGGAATAGATTAAATTTTTCAAATAAAATTTGTACATTATTATTTGTACAAAAATTTGCATTTCATAAAGGTACAATTTTAAAGTTGAAAGAATAAGGACAAGCACTGGTTGATGTTAGGTGGTTACTTGAAAGTTGCAGCGTGCGTACTTTTCCAAATATTGCGTTTTCAGTAATGTAAAATCGGCGTAGTGCTCGACATTGCAACGAACAAAAAGCCTGTTTTCCTACATGTAGGGCTGTAATTGCCAGAAATTATAAAAAAAGGATGAAATGATGTTAACACGATTTTGATTATAATAAGATAGAGAATAAATTTTTGAAACGTGAACATCAGCTAATAAGTCCAAACTTTAATATATAAAACAGCTTCATACGTCTAGGTTTTCCGAATATAAAACATCACGAAAACGAAGGTTTTTCGACTCAGTTAGACCAAAAGTGCAAACAAAAAGATTATTTATCCGCACTTTTGGTCCTCCTCAAGTGAGATTATATTATAAACGATCTCACTTTTTGTCTCAAAATAATTTTCGATAAGTGTCGTCACACACTGTCGAACTCGAACACGAACCTGGTACAAGTGGACCGGTTTTCTTCACATTTATGTAAAGTGTGTGTATGTGTCAGAGGACATTTGTACCAGCCAGGTTCATGTTCGAGTTCGACATTAGGCGTGCTTTTTTGTACTGCGGTGTAGGTTAATTGGGGGCTATCCGGGTTAACTTACATACATTACACAAACAACTAGGGTATGTTGTTTGTGTAATGTGTGTAAGTTAACCCGGATAGCCCCCAATTAACCTGCACCGCAGTACAAAAAAACACACCTAATGTGTGGTGACACTACCATTGATTGTCATTGGTTATCGCCCTTTATATGGCTCTACCCCGCACTAGCACACCCCAGTAGTGGGATTTTAAGGAGTATTATGTACCAACCAATAACAATGCCAAGTTTCAAAATTGTTTCTTGATTTTTTTCCTTCGAACACTATATATGTGACTTCGTCAATTGGCCTAGATGACGAATTGAAAACGTGCTACCATATAATATTAGCTTTAGTCTATATCCAAAAGATATTTACACCACAAACGATGTGAAAATTGAAAAGATCAAAAGCTCGAATCTTTTTAAAAGCCTATTTTTGTGGCTAATAAAATAACGAAAACCAAATTAAAATCTCCTACATATCAGATTAAATTTAGATACACACGTATGTACATAGTCACAAACCAAAAAGGTATGTTTTCTGAACATGTACATACAACAAGTTCGAATCGACACGATCGCTAACTAACGATCAGCATAACGTAAAAAGCGACAGCCAACCAAATATATTCATAATTTCATAGTATTTCTTGCATCTGTTGAATTGGATTAAAATAAATAAATAACTGGCGCAACAGTCCAATTTTGAACCATGGCCTCGAGATGAGTTAGCATCACCTCATTTTGTAGATCGTGACGGTTTTGTGCAGAGGTATGTGATCAGCAACACGCTCAAGCGAGTTATTTACCCCATAAATGGGTACTCATTTAACAGCTGCGTGGGCTCATAGTCCGACACGTAAATTCCCGTTTTTATCGCATTCAGTAGGAATCGAACCGGGGCCCAGTGCGTAGAAGGCGAACGTGCTAATCGTTGCGCCATCCGGACTTAAATTGGAATAGATATACATATTGGGAGATTATGTATTGTTGTTTGATCAATGTTTGACCCTTCCTTAGTGGTACCCTCTATTCCTGCTTTCGTTAAAGCTAAAATTCTCAATTTTTTTAAACAATTTTAAGAACATTTGCTTCTCTAAATGACCACACAATCTGATACAGAAAGTATACTTATGCTTACTAGTTACTACGACCGCAAATCCGGTGCCGCAGTGGCAATGAAATCTGTCCTTAACGTATATTTCAATATATGTATATTTTGAAGAAGATAGTTCATGCAGGACCCGCCTAAAATAAGAATTATACGAGTTCTGTTTGAAAAGCCCTCATAGCCACGAGAAGATTCTGTTACAACAAAAGTTGAACGGGAGTTGTCGTGAGAACTGTACTATAGTTGTTAAAACTGAAAACTGCTGAATACTTTTTAGTCGTTCTACAAAATATTGTCCCAGTTGATATTTAGTCGTTCGACTCTGAGTATTCTGAAATGCTATGACTTTAGACGAATGAAATTCAGCCAATGACGTGACTCTAAACGAATGAAATTAAATGGTATGTGAAGACGTGACTTTATTATTTGTAGACATATATTGGTCCCTTTTTTCGCTTATGTACCATAGTTGAATTACGATTATGTACCACAGTTGACTATATTCTTTCACCTTGAGAACTTCGCTCCTAATGGCTTGATAAATTTGTCGCTGACAAACATTTCATTAGCAACGCCTTGATGAATTAGTCAATGATACTCATCAAGTATTTAATCAACTACTCCCTGATGAATTCATCACAGACTTTCGTGCTGCGTTTCACCAACTACACTTGATGAATTCGTCGATGAAACTCATGTAGCAGCTCGTGAGTGGTCATATATGTACATAGGGTTTCATCAAACTCGTATACTTGGAAACTACAAGTAACATTTGTCCCACGGCTAGAACAATGTTCATGATGTATTGCATCACATACATGACATAAATGAAAACTGGGATGCCATAAAAAATGCGTACATTGATAGCGCAGATATCATCCTTGGCACAAACGGATTGCCGAAATAAGCCCTGGATGTCCAACGCTTCATGGAAGCGTATTGTTAAAAGAAAAGAACTGAAAGTTCGTTTGGCTGCAGCAGCATCAGCCGACAATCGAAGCAGCATCGAATTCATCTACCGGCAGAAAGCTGGAGAAGTTCAGCGTAGTTTGCGACACGATAAAAGAGTTTATGCGTATTCTCTTTTAGCTTTAGCAGAAGAAACCGAAAGAAGTAACGACTTAAACGCCGTATACAGTGTCATCAAGAAGTTTACAGGTGGTCGTAACCCTGCCAAATATCCGGTGACGGATATTGGTGGAAAGCTGCTTATCTTGGAGGAAGATCAAATGAGGCGGTGGAAAGAACACTTCGCCGCGGTCTTGAACCGTGTATCCTCTGGTTCACCCTCATATACATAGATAATTTAGCTAATCATCAAAATGTGCGTATACGGTCCACTGCCCCGATTAAGGAAATCGTCGCTGCAATTATTGCACTAAAACCAGGAAAGGCCGCCGGACGGTATCCCTGCCAAACTTTATCAAGCAGCGCTAAGCATAACTGCAGATTTGCTGCACCCACTTGTTGATAAAGCGTGGAATGCAGAGACCTTTCCCACTGAATGGAACGAAGGTTTGATCATCAAACTTCCGGAGAAGGGTAGCGTCACAGACTGTAATATGTAATTGGAGAGGCGTTTGTGTACTTCCTGCCGTTGCCAAGATAATAGCGTCCCGGAAAGACTAAAGGCCCACTTAGAAAGCACAACTGATGAAGAGCAGGCTGGCTTTCGATCCGGATTCTCCTGTATCGATCACATTAATATTGTACCTTGCGAATCATTATCGAGCAATGCGCTGAGTACGATTCTCCGTTTCACTTGCTTTTCATCGATTTCGAGAAGGCTTTCGATGGTGTGAACCGGGATTATACTATATATGGGCGGCCTTGCGCAAGAAAGGCATCGCTGAGAAGCTTGTGGCTATTATTGGTGCAACCTATGACGGCGCGAAATGTTGCGTTCTGCATAAAGGTAAGGTGTCGGGGGACTTTGAGATTCGCAGTGGAGTTCGGCAGGGGTGCATACTCTCACCGATCCTTTTCCTCTTAGTGATCGGCGATGTGTTGTATGCATCCCTATCCAGACTAGATAGAGGAATTCAACTGACTTTGACATCTTGACTACGCTGACGACATATGCCTACTCTTCCATAAAATCGTGGATCTGTCGGGAATGCCGTTAGATTTCGAGAGGGAGGTAATCAAGGTTGGGCTAAAGATTAACACCAACAAGACCAAGGTTTTTAGCCCGCCATTGCGAAAAAGAAATCCTACACATATTGCCATCAATATTAATGGGCAGCCTGTGGAGAAGGTGGACAACTTTGTCGACCTGGGTAGCATTGTTGCCGAAAATGGTTGTACGGAGCAGGGCATCGCTCGTCGTATCAATCAGGCTAAATGCGCATACGACATGCTGTCCCAAATCTTGCAAAGCAATTATCTCGGCATCGATACCAAACTGGGCCTGTTTCGCTCTTTGGTCTGTCTGTCCTTTGGAATGGCAGTAGTACATGGAAACTTTCCGTAAGAGTTACCAGAAAGATGCAAGTGTTCTTCTACTTAGTCTTCGTCGAATTCTAAGAATTTTCTGGCTCGAAATAATATCAAATGAAGAGCTAGGAGTAATTCGGCGTGCGGGTCTGATGCTAATCGACGAATTGATACGCAGGTGAAAATGGCAGTGGATAGGTCACATATTGCGGAAGAGTGATAACTGCATTGCTTTGCATGCCATGAAATGGAACCCCATTTCCAACCAAGCCGACCAAGAGGGGTCCTAAAATTACATGTCGTCGATCTGTGGTAAAGAGGTGTAAGGCGCTGAGTGAGTCGTTTGGGGGGTTGTGCCCCATTGCCAAGAATAGAGTACGATGCCGAGAAGGAGTAGTTGACGCGCTATGCCCCACGAGAGTTGAAGGCAAAGTAGTATTCAGTTGTTGCTTGCCAAATTTCTGTCGTTCAACGAAAGTTGCTTGGTTAGAAGGCAGCTTACTGATAGCTAAACCTTTTGCCTGCTACACACCATGGCCCGGCGCATAGATGGCCATGAAGGTCATCAACATAGACCAAATGTCATGAATGTTCATCATCCAAACACTAGTTTCCACTAGGCCAGACGAGAAACGACTAATTACTTTGCAGGTTAAAATGAATACTCAGTTGCCCTAACCCCTTGTGGGGCATAGCGCGTCAACTGTTCCGTGTGACCCAGTTGACATTTCGTTGACATAAACTGGTTTCGGAGAATGCAGTTACCTCCTGCACATCCATGGCCACGAACGTTGTCGTGGACGAGTTTCGAACCCGAAACGCCGGTAGTCAAACATGAGACTGACACACTGCGCTACCGGTCGCCCCAACAATCATCTGTGTGTTGTGTGTAGCAGCACAAAGTAACCAACTAACTTGTTTGTGGTGACAGCCAATAACAACTTTAAATAGGTGATTTTCAATTGACAGACACGTTGGGCCATTCATTGCGCTCGAAGCCATTTGTGACCATCCGATGGTTCATAACTCCGTCGTTTACGCGCCACTGGCCCTTATACGCCGCCCGTCTACACCATGGCAATTGCTTTAAATTGCCATAGATGGGCCATTGTCTGTAGCAGGCATTAAGTATCATTCACGCATTATTCCATTTTGGTTGTGAGGTGTACAATATACCACATCTGAAACTTCACGTATTATTCTAACATCAATAAATACCAAATCGAGTTAAAATTCAGTACGCGGTTAACAGATATCTTCTGTAACCAATAGCTTACAAGAATCTCATACCGCAAAACCGCTGAACATACCGCAACGTCCACTACACGCAAGTACGGATCGATAAGTACCCACGAACGACATAGAAAAAGACGCGATCACATATTGAAGGTAATTCGAGGTGTTTGACTTTTTCTCATCATGTCTGCCTCTATTCTTCTTTCCTCGGAGGCTCCCAAAGTTGTAAATTTAGCCCGTTAATATTTTATTGAACAAATAACGTAAGGTGAACTGCTTTTCAAAAAGCCGGCGATCACAGCGAACAACGCAGTGTTAAATCAAGCGTGCTTACCTCCAGTTCAGTGCATTAGGTATGAGAGAGTTCATTTATTGGCTAGCACGTAGAGTAGAATATTAGATTCGGTGGTCAAAAGATAATTTCGACGTGTGCATAGCGCCATTTTGACGATATAAATGACTGTTGTTGCCTTGTTTAATCGACAAAACGTGTAGCTTTTGCGAAAAAGATTCACAAGACTAAAATGCAAATAACAAATTTTCATTCGAAAAAAATGTATTTTTTTTTAATCACAAACAATAAATTATTTAATAGAATTAAATACAAAACAAATGAGTTTACCTTTCAACAATCAAGCATGTTGCTGTCGAAATACGTACATATTTGGAAAAATCAAATCTATGATGATAGGGGGGCAAAGACCTTTTCCATAGTCCTCCGCGTGGGCGCCCCCTGGTAACGGCAGTGTATCAATTCGCTGACGGCCAATGTCTTAGCGATAAGACAGTTTGGAAAAGGCAGATAGCTGTAGCCTGAATGGCTGACGAACACCTAAGCGTCTCAGGTCTAGTAGGATGGAATGACTTGCGTAGTTGGACCTGCTACATAGTTGTGTGGGCTCCAGCACGTTTATTAAACCATCTGAACCAGCTATCTCCGAGGCCATCCCCTGAATGGGGTTAAGCGACGTGCTGACAACTCGTCCTTGTAAAAACCACTCCATGTCAATAAACCTGGAACAAAAGCCTCGGATTGGACGGATCAACAACGACGACCACGCAAACGAATAAAGGATTATTCTTTCGGATCCTGGAATGTACGCTCCCTGAACAAACCGGGGGCCGAGAAGGCCCTCCTTCAACAGGTCGAAAAGTACAAACTGAGCATTACTGCAGTCCAGGAAACAAATTGGCTTGGCAGCGAGATTAATGACAAGAAATCGCACACAATTTTTACAAGTGGCAAACCATCGGGCCGCAAGGAGTTTGGAGTAGCATTTATAGTGAACAATCACCTCAAACCGCATATTACTGACTTCAAACCCATAAATGAACGGCTGTGTGCGATTCGCATCAAGACTCGATTCTTCAATCTCTGGCTCATCAATGTGCATGCCCCACTGAAGTTAAAGAAGACGCAGTAAAAGACGAGTTCTACGCCCGCCTTGAAACTCTCTTCGACTCACTTCCAACAAACGACGTCAAATTGCTGCTGGGAGACTTTAACGCGAAAGTCGGGAATGAAAGCTGGCATCGGGGGACCACTGGAGGCCACAGCCTCCATGAAGAATGTAACGATAACGGCCAGCGACTTATAGACTTCGCCTGCAGCAGGAATCTAGTCGTAAGCTCTACGTGTTTCCCGCATCGACGCATCCACAAGCAGACCTGGAAGTCTCCAGACGCACATACCGTCAACCAAATTGACCACGTCCTCATTTGCAGGAGATGGGAGTCTAGTGTCATGGATGTCCGCTCCTATCGAGGAGCAAACTGCGACTCAGATCATCACTTGGTGAAGACGACCTACAGATGATAAATTTCCTCAGTGCACCAGTCAAGAATCAGCCCTCCCAAAATCTTTGCGGTTCATAAGCTCTTGAGTGATGCAACAGCGGTGGCGTATACTACCGCCCTTGAGGAAAAACTATCACCTATGCTACACAACATCAGCAACACAGGCGTCCATGGGTTCTGGGAAGAACTCAAGGGTACCATCAAGGATGTCGCAGAGAAGGTCGTGGGATATAAAGCCCGGCGAGCGCGAAATGACTGGTTCGACGAAGAATGCAAAAATTCACTTGACGCGAAAAACGAGGCCTACAGACAATGGATTCAACGAGGAACCAGAGCCAGAAGAGAAAAATATGACGAGCTACGGCGAATATCGAATAGAATAATTAGACGTAAGAAACGTAAATACTTTGACGAGCAGTTGCTGAATATAAACGAAAACTTAGCTAATAGGAACACCAGACAAGCGTACAAACTAGTAAATACAATTAAGAACGGCTACCAACCCAGGACTAGCCTTTGTAAGGACAAGGATGGAAACATCATCAGCGACACCGATGGTATTAACAAACGATGGGCCTCTTATTTTGAAGAGCTTCTGAACCGACCATCTAACATCCCCACACAGGAAGCTCTCGACGATGTTGTTGATCTAGGCCCACCCAATCAACCCCCGACAGTAGAGGAAGTTGATCTCGCGTTGCGGTCACTAAAACGAAATAAAGCGCCGGGCGCTGACGAGATTCCAGCTGAACTTCTAAGATTCGGTGGAACGAGTCTAGTTGATGCCATACATCAATTGCTCCTGCGAGTATGGGAGAACGAGGAGATCCCAGACGATTGGCGCAGAAGCATCATCTGTCCAATTCATAAAAAGGGAGATAAACTGCGGTGTGAGAATTACAGGGGCATCTCACTAGTTTGTACGTCCTATAAAATGTTGACGAAAATTCTGGAAAATAGAATAAAACCGTACACAGAACGAGTCATTGGCGAATATCAAAGCGGTTTCAGACCTGGTCGCTCCACAACCGATCAGCTCTTCTCAGTCAAACTGATACTCCAGAGGTGCTGGGAATACAACGTAAACGTATACCAAATCTTTGTCGACTTCAAGCAGGCATACGACAGTATCGATCGTGGAGTACTGTACAACATCATGCTGCAATTTGGTATACCAGCAAAATTAGTGCGACTGACAAAGATGACGATGACCAACTCCGCCTCACAAGTCAGGATCCAGAATAGACTTACTGATCTATTTGAAACACGCACTGGTTTGAAACAGGGCGATGGACTGGCACCGACGCTCTTCAACCTAGCACTGGAATACGTTATTCGGGCCATGAATATGGACAACAGCAAGACGCTACTCATCAAGTCGACACAATTAGCAGCGTACGCCGACGACATCAACATCATGTCCCGAAGATTGGCTGACGCAGAAGAACTTCTGCATACGCTCGATACCGCTGCAAAGGAAGTTGGATTACGTATTAACGAGGGTAAAACTAAAATAATGATGCAATCGGTGACAAGGACACCTGCACAACCGAGCATCAATGTGGGGGACCTCAACATCGAGTTCGTGAACAACTTCATTTACCTGGGTTGCAACCTGTCAACGGACGCCAACGAAACTGACGAAATCAAGCGACGGATACAGTTAGCTAATAAGACTTTTTTCTCGGTTCTCCCCATAATGAAATCGAAACATGTGCACAGAAACACGAAGCTCCGCGTGTACAAAACCATTATACGACCAGTACTATGCTATGGCTGCGAAGCATGGACCCTAACTCAAGCCTCCGAAAACATGCTAGACACTTTCGAACGTAAGGTTCTACGGCGAATTTTCGGGGCTGTTTGCGATCGAGATGGATGGCGCATCCGGTACAACCATGAGTTGTATGAAATGTACGATGAGCTGCAAGTCTCGAAAATCGTCAAACTACAACGACTTCAATGGGCAGGGCATGTACAAAGAATGGACGATGATCGCATGCCTAAGAGAGTAATGAATGCAGTCGACGGAGCGAGACTGCGAGGACGACCGAGATCTCGTTGGGAGAGCTCAGTAGGTGTGGACGCCGCGCAGCTGCTGGGCTCCCAAAATTGGAGGACGCGGTCACGTGACCGAGATAATTGGAAGACAATGATCCAGGCGGCCAAGGCCCGACGTCGGGCTGTCGCGCCACGATGATGATGATGATGAAATCTATGATACACAAGAAAGTAACAAGCTTCGGTTATACCCAAGCGATTTCGCGTCACGCGACTTCGAAGAAGAAACATGCTGAGCGATTTCATGTTTACTGACTATTAGCGATAGCGTTTTCTAGATGCGGCGTAAATAGTGACATAAAGGCGCGGTTTTGAGCAGCGGCACATGGCTGTCTATAAAGGCAAACAGCGGCAGTCGCCGTGGTTTACACGATTACATTGTATTTAAATGTAATCGCCCCGCTGAACCAGCCGCAGCAGCGGGTACAACTGCTACTGTGGATCCATTATGCCCTACGAGGAGGAAGTCTTCCAAGCAGTCGAACAAGACCCCAGTGCCTGAGTACGTGCAATTGAATGTAGACAGGAGTACCAAAAGTACAGTACAACGAATTCTACGGAGAAACAAGATGCACCGGTACCATGTTCAACAAGTCCAAAGTCTGCTACCTCGAGATTATCCGCAGAGAGTACAATTTTGTCAAACGATGTTGCGTGAGTACAGAGAAGATCCCCGATTCTTTGACAAAATTCTATGGACCGATGAATCCACATTTTTTCTAAAGATGGTTACATTAACCTCTACAATTTACACGAGTGGCACATTGAAAATCCACATTTAATGCGGCAAAATAGAGCGCAGCATCGCTTTAAAGTGAACATGTGGACTGGAATTTTAAATGGCCAAATTATTGGACCATTCGAGCTTTCGGAGAACTTAAGTGCCGAGACATATTTAGATTTTTTAATGAATCATTTACCCAATTTATTGGAAGACGTGCCACTCAGTACTTTTGCAAATATGTGGTATCAGCAGTACGATGGCTGCCCAGCGCATTATGCCCGTACAGTAAGAGAGTTCCTCGATCGAAAATATCCCGAGAGGTGGATAGGGCGGTCTGGTACAATTTCGTGGCCGGCACGTTCACCTGACATAAATCCCCTCGATTTTTTTTTACTGGGGAGCGGTAAAAGAAAAGGTTTACACGAAAGAAATAGAAAATTTGGAGGAACTCCGCCGAAAAATTGCGGAAGCCGCTGAAGCCATTAGTTCCGGAAGATTCGCCCGACTTATAACTCGATCCTTTTTAAGAAGATGTCATGCTTGCATTGCAGCTTAAGGCAAACATTTTGAACATTTGTTGTAAATTGAAGTTCTATCGTTTAATTGTAAATTGATTTTTTTGTTCAATAAATTACACTTTTGCCCAAATGAGATTATTACTTCTTTTCATCTCAATTAAGAGATAATATAGGAAGTGTCGTACCATTTTGGAATATGGACAAAATGGCCATCTTTTACAGTTACTTGCCAAAACCGCGTGGTATATTTTTTTACAGTGCAGTCAGTTGAAGTTGGGATAAGTGATAATTTTGAGTACAAAATTGAGGAGAAAAGTCATATTTTATTTAAAACCAATACAGTAATTTCTTACTTTTAGATTGTGATTTATAGAACAGTTAGTCGGGGTTGCTTCATAAAAAAAAATTGTAATAACAGTACTTAAAAAATCATCACAGGGTATGAATTTTTCCAATTCTTTTTTGAATGTCTATAAGTCTATATAAAAAATAATTGACGGAGACTTTTTTTAATACTTTTCTGATAACTGCCACCCCTTGGCGTATCACCGGTTTCCGGGTTGACGTTGGGGTTTGGGACACCCTGTATATTGGGTGTATAACTTTGCTTCCGCCGTTTTTTTCCTGGAATTAAAAGCTTAATTGTCAAAAAGTACTTACAGATGTATTATTCAAAGTACTGTCCTTTCCGGCAATTTTCGGATTCCATCTCGGAGAAAGGGGGCGTCTCTCGACGCGACTTTCGACTTTCTCGTACGAACGAAAATTCTGATCAGCCAGGCCGTGCGCCATGGAACCAAACAGATGGTAGTCGGAAGGAGCGATGTCTGGGGAGTACGGCGGGTGGGGCAAGATTTCCCATTTCAGGGTTTCCAAGTATGTCTTGACCACTTTTGCGACGTGTGGCCGAGCATTGTCAGGCTGGAGGATGACTTTGTCGTGTCTCTCTTGGTACTGTGGTCGTTTTTCCTTTAATGCTCGACTTAAACGCATCAATTGCGTGACTTGCTGAGTCACTCCCAGTGATTCAGCTAATTCTTCTTGCGTTTGGCACGAATCTTCATCGAGCCGTGCTTCCAATTTGTCGTCTTTAAAAAAATTTTCTCTCCCACTACCATACTTGTCCTCGATATTGAAATCGCCACTTTTAAAACGTTGAAACCACTCACGACATGTTCTGTCACTCAGAGCAACCTCACCGTAAGTATCTGAGAGCATTCGGTGAGCCTCAGCTGCAGTTTTTCTCAAATGTAAGCAGAAGATCAAAACTTCCCGCAAATGACGAGAACTTGGCTCGAAAACAGACATTTTGAATCGCGAATTTTATTAAAAATGCGAAACACTTTTTCTAATGCGGGGATGTTGATACGTTCACAGACGTCCAAACTCACTTTGTAACACTTTTGAACTACGTATTTTGACCAGCCCTCACTGATGCAGCCGTCTGTCGGAAAACGGCGGAAGCAAAGTTATACACCTAATAGAATTAAGGCCATAATTCACTCTATGATAAGGCGGAATAAAAAGATTATTACGCCGTAATTGTGTGAAATATCTCTAACTACAAAATAATTTTTATATCTTCACAAAAAACGTGAGAGCAAAGCTAGTCTCTTAGTGCCACCATACACTATCGAACTCGAACCTAGTACAAGTGGACCGGTTTTCTTCACATCTATGTGTGTCAGAGGACATTTGTACCAGGTTCGAGTTCGACAGTGTATGGTGACACTTACAAACATCGCATTCAGGAAGGTCCTTCTATAAGCTTGTAAACCAAATAAGGAACAACGAGTAGAATATACAGGCTTGAAGCTCCAGCGAATTTGGTAAATATTGTTCTGGATTTTCAATATTCTATAGAACATTATAGAAAAGACTCCACACAATTAAACGATACTCAAGATCCGAGCGACAAAATTTTGAAAGTATAAAGATCATTAAATTCACGCGCATGCTATTCACTTTTGGTAAAATGTAATCAATTGGTGATGGAAATGAAGGTCGGATATCACAGAGACTCTTTCAAGAATACTACTATACCTAATATGGAGTACTCATAAAACAGAAGATTTTTTTAATCTAAACGTGCTTAAAACTTTATATTTACTAACATTTAAATTTAAATTATTATCGCGGCACCAATTTTGCAATTTTCCTGAATCGCATTGAATTTGGAGGCAGTCGCTTACGTTGCCAATTTCCATAGCACGTATTCAAAATTTTGGACAATATCATTTACAAAAACTAAAAAGAATACCACGATAATCAAAGAAAACTGTCAACATGACCTTGATTTTCGATCGACTTTGCCGTGGTCTTTTCGGTCTTGCTTCACCTTTTGCACGATATTCGCTGGATTGGTCGGTGGTTTCAGGGTCGTATGCCTAAATCCAAGTCTCGTCTCCAGTAATGATGCATTTCAAGTGGTCCTGATAGTCAGACACCAAAGTTTCACACACATCAACGCGACGCTTTTTTTTTCCAAAAAAATTGAGCGATTTTGGCACCAATCGAGACTGGACGCGTTGGAGACACAAAACATCCTTCAAAATGGTTTGGGCTGAGCCAAATGATATTCCAACACTATCAGCGAGGTCTCTGATTGTCAATCGACGATTTTCAAGCACCAAATCTTTGATTTTTTGGACGTGGCCCTCGTCGGTAGACGTTGATGGTCGTCCAGAGCACGGTTCGTCTTCAACGCGTTCTCGGCCCGCTTTGAACTCGTTGTACCACTTATAAACGTTTTTTTGTGCCATAGTTTGATCACCAAAGGCCTTCCGCAACATTTTCAACGTGTCCGCACAAGAATATCCGTTCCGCAAACAAAATTTGATGCAAGTTCTTTGCACAACAAAATCACCCATTGTAAAAATCGAAAAATTCACTTTTGGTTGTTTACAAAAACACGTGTAACTCGGAGATAATTAAACCTTTTGACAAACAGACCCTTGGCAAATGTTATAGACAGTCCTACCAACCTAGGAAAAAAAATTTACCTGCCTTCCTAATGCCCGGGAGTTTTAAATGACAATTTCACCTTTACTTTTTGATCACAGAAGTTCTCAGGTGATGCAAGCTTATCACGCTCGGTGGCCGTGGTCGTTCGGTCACCGCTCTACGATACTAATCTAGAGCTCGGAGTTCAAGTCTCAGCGCGATCAAAAATTGCCTGTGGCTACTAATAGAACACCCACAGTGCAATTAACATTTTACATCCTTTCCTTTGTAGTTGGCTTCTACGACATGCTAGGAAAGGCCGCGACATTATTCTTACGCCCCACACTACAGGGGGAAATACCCCAGTAGGGGTTAAGGTGAAGTAGTAAACGGCGCCTTAAGAGTATTATTGGTATCATCGATACCATAAGGATTTTTTTTAACCCAATTTCATTTTAAATTGTTTTAAACGCAGGCTATGTAATTTACAGTGGCAGTAGCAGTCGTAGTGACATGTCAAGTTAAGCGAATTGCGTTACTGCAACCTGCCCGCAATATAATTCTTACTTAAAATCTAACTCGTGCGCTTGGTTTTAAATAAGAAGAGACTCCATAAGTTCAGCAGCGACATCGCTGAAAGTAAAACAGGGCTTTTATAAAATTCGAAACATTTAATAAAAACTGGTGTGTCCAATCTATGGGGCATTTAATCACATCTCACAAATTGATCATTTTTGGCTTGTAAAAAGAAAACCCCAATATTATTGACCAAGTTACCGACTATATGTACAGATATAGACCGACGCAACTCTCATTGGAGCAAGCAAATATATATAATTATGTATATTAAGGTATGTATGTAGTACAATGCAATAAACATCCGATAAAATCTGAGAAAGGAAACCATAATCGCATGTATGACTCTACTAGTAAGTTGCAATCTATCTGACTCAACATCCACTTTGAGAATACATACATATCTGCATAATTCAGCACGCCAGGGCAAGAAATATTATATTGTAATATTTCTTGCTCTGGCTACTGATAAAATACACGGATAACCATAACTTTCTAGTCGTCATTGCAACTGTTTCCAATGCAGTCTTTGGTTTGTTTGTTTATTGTTGTATGTATAATCGCCTTCAACCAATTTCTTGCTTTATTTAAAAAAATCGAATTTTAACGGCGAACTCCTACAATACTTTTGCGAAGTTATCAGTCGCAATTAAAGCAACTGTTCTCTATTCTACACACAGCGAAACAATTAAAGGGCCACTTAAAAAAGGCCACAATTCTTCCCGCTGAAAAGAATAAGCAAGCCAAGACGTCAATTTCTTATAGAAGTGTATGGAGGGTAAAAAGTGTTAAATATTTTTTTAAATTAATTTCTGGCATAACGGTGTATTTCATATATATTTCGCAAACTTAAAAACGGATATCCAGCAAAATTTTATAATTTTGTATTTCTATTTTTTAATGTTTTAATATGTTTTATTCTGCTTCATCGGCTGCTTAGTAGCGCGTATTGCCACCATAAGCTCGAAAACAGCCTTTATTCGCCTATGCATGCGCATGCTTTTTATGAGACACCTGATATCCTTCTGAAAAATTTTAGTTCTTCAGGGCCTGTTCCAGCTCTTGTAAGCCCTGAGGAAAATTGGAACGGCTCCTGACGCATTGCCCCCAGTTCCTTAAAATTTATATGCCGTTCGAAAGCTAACACAATGGGATAATTTTTGCAGTTTTGTCAGCTAAAAGTATCGTTGTAAAATAAGCATTTGAATTTCCGATGAAAAATCGATTTTGAAATTTCTTTAAAGTTTGCACAGTTGTACATGTACGACTGCCTTTGAAGTAACGGTGATCTTAACAACTGGAAAAAAGCCTGTTTATTTGATTTTTTTTCAGAAAGTGGGGTGAAATCTTGGATTAAATGATCGGGGGAGTGGCAAATTTGGATTTTGTTCGGCAAAGAAGTATTTATCATCAGGAACCGTACACCCTGTATAATAATGAAAGCAGCTGGCTCGCAAAATAAGTTATGTGTACATACTTTCGTCTCTTAAGGTAACTGCAGATTGCTCTGACGTAACGTGTTCCCTCGTCACTTCAGGCTCCATGGGCTAACGTCAGACATGAAGCAGTGTTCGCATTGGCCTGATGTGTGTTAAATCAAAAACTTTTGATATACTTCTGACGCGTCATAAGGCGTATTGCATCATCCAACGTGTTCCCACCTCACGTCAGCCCAATGTGAACATAAGCACACAAGATTCTATGTTGGAATTTTGTATCACGCTATATAAAGTGGGCCTACGTGTTCCCATGTCACGTCAGAGCAATCTCTAGTTACCTTTAGAGCAGTTCCGATACATAGCGAGATTTTAAGATAAGTACATTTTGCACTGCGGCCTACTTTGTATGCATTTAGCAGTTGGTGAAAAACAGCTTTCCGGAGTTTCTATTTACTCAATTGCCCTAACCCCTTGTGGAGCATAGCGCATCAACTGTTCCATGTGGCCCAGTTGACGTTTCGTTGGCATAAACTGGTTTCGGAGAATGCAGTTGCCGGCATGCACCTCCTGCACATCCATGGCCACGAACGTCGTCGTGGACGGGATTCGAACCCGAAACGCCGGTAGTCAAACATGACGGTATACTCCGAGGGACCGACGCGTTTTTACTACCCCGATCGCGTTTTCTTTCCAGATTGTAATTAATTTACAGAGTTGATATGTGCAATCATTGAATATCAATCCGCCCGGAAATGCTTTTTAACAAATTAAAAAAAAAAATAAACAAGCCGAAGGTATGATACGAAGGTATTTTACGATACCTTTCGTTATGTATTATGGAGCATTTGCCACTTTGAAATTAGTAGTAAAACTTGTTCCGATTTCATTGTTCCTATGAGAGGTATATGAAATAGTAGGCCGATTTCAATCAAATTTCTGAACATGATTTGGTAGTCAATATGATTAAATAATATGAAATTTGGTGAAGATATCTTCAGAAATAACCAGGCCGATCTAAAGGCCCGGAGTTCGAAGCGTTTATACCCTAGACTTGTACAGACCTAGTGGTGATACCAAAAGTACCAATTGGCAACGACCATATGCTTTAAAAGTGAATTTCCTATATGGCCAGTTTATAGGGGAGGTTGGCACTCATTCAGGAGGATCTTGGCCATTCAAAAAATCAATCAACTAACCCATTCTATTGTACAAATATTTGTCGAATTTTTCAAGTCGCTAGCTTCATTCTGTCGAAAGTTATTACTTATTTGAAATCTCACTTGTAGGGTAGGTGTCTCTAGCTTCATTTTATCGAAAGTTATCGCTTATTTGAAGTTTTATTTGTAGGGGAAGCAGGGGTTTCATTGGTCGGATTCTACGTATTTTCAATATTAGCCAACTGGATCCTACTACATACAAAGATTTGACCAAAATTTCAAGTCGCTAGCTTTATTTTGTCGTAAGTTATTGCTTATTTTAAATTTCATTTTTAGGGGAGATTGGGGTTCCTTAGGTCGGATCTAACCCATCTTTAATGCCAACTAACTCAATTTCAGTTCAAATTTTTGACCAAATATTCCAGTCGCTGGCTTCATTATATTATTCGCTTATTTGAAGTTTCATTTGTAGGGGAGGTAGGGATTCCTTTGGTAGGATCTTGCCCATTTTCAATGCCAATTAACTAGATTTCACTATCAACGTTCTGCCAAATTTTCAACTCGCTAGTGTTATTCTATCGAAAGTTATCGTAATTAAAGTAATATATAATTCTTTTAATTTTGTAGGGGAGGTAGGCGTTCCTTTGATCTGATTATGCCCAACTTATTAAAGAAACTTCTCACTACAGGGTTATATGCCAAAAATCAGATGTCTACGTCAATTGGTTCAGGAGTTATAGACAAAAAACCAGAAAAGTAGGGTAGTACGGGGCTCTTTGTAAGAAAATTACCGTTAGTTTTCAACTGATCGATTTTATTCTTGCAGGAGAGTATAAGATTACCTCCACGAGCAATCTACCAAAGCTAGATCTTTCATGTTTATTTAATCGGGAGTTATAAATACATTTAATTATTTGACATATGCAGGGGAGGTAGGCGTTCTATTGGCCTGATCATGCCCATTTTCAATACCAACTAACTAGATCATACTTTCAACATCTGACCAAAATTTCAAGACTGTAGCTTCATTCTATCGAAAGTTTCGCGCGAACGGACAGACAGACGGACAGACAGACAGACATGGCTAAATCGAATCAGGAGGTGACCTTGATCATTTATATATATACATTGCTATACCTCCGGAGCCTCCTTTAAGGTGTTACATATTTCCGTCGTGACAAAAACAATAGTAAGTCCCCGTTTAACAACGCTAATCCGTCCCTCAGAAACGCGTTGTTAAGCGAAATGACGTTATACGAGGAAATATTAACCGACCTAAAAACACTTACATTTGTACATATGTACCTATTTTTTTTTAACATACCCATGTATCTTAATACATAAATCCTTTTTTAATAAAACATAAAAAGTTAAGTGGTGTAAGGGTGAATTAATAGAAATCAATTGTTTTTTTTTTAAATGCTTATATTGCATCTATAGTACGAGTACATACATATATCATATGAATACACTAATAACTTCAAACTGCCGATTCAGCTGTAATATGTATGTCTGTGGTGGGCCGCCGAATCTGAAATTATTTAAAATAGGAAACACATACATAAGTACACATACACAATTTATGTGGATGACCATGACCAGATCAATAAACACTTTTATCCAATTTAAATAAAAATGCCGTGAACCAGGTACGCACATTTTCTTGGAAATAGGAGGATTCGCCATCACTATTTCTTACGGAAGTGATACATGCCGCCAAGGGGAGGGTCACCATCCCACCTGTGGATCCTCATGTAAACCACTTCACTCCGCCTGGGAGGATCGCCATCACCAGGTGTGCAGAATTCAAACTAGTTCACGACACGATTCCAACAAATAAAGAATATTACACAATGTCACTGGTCATCCACCGTACAATTCTAAATCTACCACAAGCCATGCATGGAAACCCAAACACAAAAACTACGTATGTACTTAGTAAGTAAAACTTACTTGACAATCACGAAACTGGCACCACGACACTATGACGATCAGACACAAACTGAGCTTATCATAGACTTGTCGTCGATGCCTTACGCGTCTTACTACGCAATAAAATAGTGTTAACAAACCTTTTGTTACAGTGGTATGTATCAATTTATATTTAGTGAAATGAAATATGAACATAAAATCTTTAGTGGCGTTTAAAAAACTGAACAATAGACGATTGTGCAGATCCTTGTAACATTTCGTTATATAGCACTTTGTAGCATTGTTGGCATTGTTGGCTAACTTGGTCAGTATGTACCGACTTCACTAACTTCCAAAACTGAATGAAAGTGATTTAAAGATAACAATACTTGGCAATAGAATGGCATCCAAAAAGGAGCTCGGTCGAGCTATCAAAAATATCGTCAAATTGGCGGGCTTTGAATCGATACAGCCACCTGTTCTCAATACGCAATATAAACATTTGTATTGTTTTGTATTCATCAACTCAAAACAATTTAAGACCCGAGAACGGTCGCCTAATAGGTGCTTGGTCGAGCTATCATAACCATCCATCGAGCCAGCCACATACAGTATATGCATTATTTGTATAAACATATCGTTCATTATGTAGTTTTGAATTCATCTGCAAAAAATGCGACGTTAATCGAAGCATAACGTTGTTAAACGAGTCCAGTGGTCATTAAATGTTTTCGACGTAAGATCGAAACGACACTAAACGAAGCGACGTTAAACGAGGACTTACTGTACCCTATACTAAAAGTCTAGGGTATAAAAAAGTTTTTTTTAATAAAAACTTGCTTTTGGAACGATCGTTCCTATGACAGCTATATGATAAAGTAGTCCAATTTCAACTAAATTCGGAAATAACTATAGATACTATTGATGCTTGTGAAATTTGAAAAAGATATCTTTAGAAATAAAAAAGTTTTTCTCACAAAGACGAATTTTTCGACCGGTCATTCCTATGGCAGCTATATGAGGTAGTAGTCCGATTCCGTTGGTTCCGACATATATACTGCGGGCAAAAGAAAGAAGGCTCTGTAGGAAATTTCAGCTCGATAGCTTTAAAATTGAGGGACTACTCGTAGTTTGCATAGAAACAGACGGACAGACGGACAAAGCTTAATCGACTCGTCTCATCATACTGACCAAGAATATATATACATAGTTTATATGGTCGGAGATGCTTCCTTCTGTGCGTTGCAAACTTCATGACAAAGTTAATATAGCCTATCACATCCGTGAAGGGTATAAAAATTGGTTGCACTACCCTCATGTCGGTTTGTAATAAAAAATGCATAAGTGTAGAGGGCTCGCCAGGGCTTCCGAATATGCGATCCTGCCTCGTACAAACTTGCTGCAACACCGGCAGAAGAGCGCAAAGGAGATGCTTGCGATAGACGACCTACCTCCATCTGTTAAAAGGGATTCCGACAGTATCTGGTAAGGTAGGATTGATACTCCGTGATTGCACATATCAACTCTATAAACTAATTACGTACAAACAACTCGATCGGGGTAGTAAAAACGCGTCGGTCTCCCTTATATTCACTGAGTAAAATAGATTTACTATTGTTTTTATTCATATATGTACACATAATGTATACATAATATATATATATGATAGATAACAAAAGATTTGAACCAATTATATTTTCCACCTGTTTGATAGATATGGAATCGTCACATTAGTAATGCGAAGCAACTAACAACAATGGTACGATAATATAAAGGAGCTATTAAAGAGAAATGCAGGGTCTCTTTAATGGACAAATCCTTTGCTGATTAGGCTTACCTTCAAATCTTCAGCCAAAATCATGGGTAAACAGTCAAACCGATAGTGTACGAGGTTTTGTGTCATGTCGACTCTAAACAATTTGTAAAAGACGCAGCTGGGAAAATTTCCATCCAGACGAATTTCGTTTTTGGCTTCGTTGCAAATGCTTTACAAACAAACCTCGATGATGAAACAAATCTTGCCATCTAGCTGAATCGTTCCAGTAATTTTACACAACAAAACGACACCAACCCATGGTGTTGGAAGTACCACATTCTGTAACAAACTCGGAGAAAGGAGAAAGTTGAAGTCTTTTTAAGTCGAAGAAAATTTCTTTATGGCGGCTAGCAAGTACGTCGACATCTCCAACTCTATTGGTGTTGTCTTCCCAGGCAATTTACGCGATAATGGGACATGGCCAACTTGGTGAATGGTTTAGTTTTTGGGTTTGGTTTTCGTATACATGCCATGATACTTCGCAACGGGTCCCATTGTGAACAAGAACATTATAAAGTAGCGGTAGCTGGAACTGAAGGTACGAGATTGTCGTGGGCTATAAATTTACTACATATTAAACTCTAACAATCGACTTCATGCTGTTTTGGTAGTGATGGATGTCTGGTGGCCTTCCACATAATGTAAAATGGTTTCTGCTTTTCGTATACCAATTCTATTGTAACTTACAATCAATTTTAAAGTATTTTTGAATATTGAAATACATAAGTACTGAAATTAAACCGCTATATATGTATTGTATGTAGTGTTCATCTTCAATCGAAATAGTAACTAAACTATTGAAAGTGGGAATATGTACTTGAAGTTAAGTGGCAATTTTTACCTGTAAAATGTCCCTCTAGTTTAAGGTGAAAGTTTCCTTCACGTTTGAAAAACCAAGTACGTCGAACCGAACTGCGAATACTCCGATATGCATGAAATTAAATCATGAGACAATTTAGCTACGATGATGGAACTTTTCTATGGAAAATTGGCGGTATTTTGTTTCTAGTGAACTGTTTTTACGCAACTGCGATTAAACTAAATTAAGGCTTCATTTGAAGTCGGTATATGTATTAAAAATATGAATTTTTAGTTCGTCCCATATACTCGTATTAATATCTCCCAAAAACAACCCTGTTGTAAAAAAATTCCCGCCAAGAAAAACTCCTCAGCCGTAAAAAGGATTGATATGAACACAATACTGCCAAAGTATTCGTAGCTTCGCGCCTCGCTCTAGGGTATGCATATTTTGATTGCATTAGTTAATTTCTTTCAAAGCTGATTGGCGGGGAGCTTCGTAGCCTAAAGACTCACCGCCGAAATGACAGTGATAATGACAACGATGTCGCTCTGACAAAATTATGGATAAGTAGTTGCGTGCGGATCATGCTGTAAGCTCTTATGCCAAGTATTATTGGCTTCTCGCTCGGATCTCGTTATAAAGCCCCCGCCTTACAAAAGACTAAAAATGCACTTCAGGCCAGAAGTGATTAATAGACTATTTACTACTGTGTTCTTCTTCAGATTGTTCAACTTATTTTGTTTAATGGAAGCTCCCCGCCAAACCGCGCTGAAAGAAATTAACTAATGCAATCAGCGTTCAATATGCATACCCTAGAGCGAGGCGCGAAGCTACGAGTACTTTGGCGGTATTGTGTTCATATCAATCCTTTTTACGGCTGAGGAGTTTTTCTTGGCGGGGATTTTTTTACAACAGGGTTGTTTTTGGGAGATATCATATCTTTTTGCATAGTAGTAGTAGTAATCCAGATGGCGCAACGGTAAGCATGTTCGCCTTCTATACATTGGGCTCCGGTTTGATTCCTACTGAATGCGGTAGTCTTTGATAAGAAAGGGGATTTACGTGCCGGACTATGAGTCCACTCAGGTTACCCATTTGGGGTAAAATATTTTCTTGCCAAGAATATCATTTTCCTAGTTCAAAGGACTCAAAATGCCTTTAACAGTAGTTTACTGCATTCGCCTCAGCACCCCTGATAATATAATACTCATGTTGCCTAGATATCACTTTCTTGGCATCTTGGCATCTTTTTTCCTGCCCAAAGGACTCAAAATACCTTTAATAGTCTACTGCATTCGCCTCATCACCTCCAGTCATGTGATACCCATCTTGCCTAGACATCGCTTCCCATCTTCCACACATTGGAAAAAATCATCTTACATCATAATTCATATCTCATATGCCATAAATGAAACTACCTAAATCATATACCACACAGCATGTTTTTTTCTTTCCGGACATCCTAAGGTCCAGCCATAAACATTCAGTTTCAATTTTTTCATGACACACTTTTCATTCATGCACGTGCCACAAGCCACGCCCACAACCATGAACTCGTATGGTTCTCCTCACCCGACGAGCGCACGGACTTTTGCATTCGTCGTCGTCACTACTCACATAATCAAGTGTTTGCGTTTCTCCCCGCCAGCATGCGATCTCTGCGAGTGATTTGCTGTGTCGCATTCAAATTATCAAAAAGACTTAAGCGAGAAACTCTACTATAAAATTTCACATTTTTGGATGTATCTTTTTATCTACTGCACGGATCAGAGCAAATGATAGCCTATGCACACCCTTGGGATACAGCCAATCCGTGAGAAAAGAAAGCAGATCTCGATACGCTCCCTACGAGGCTGTAGACCGGTCAAAGAACAACGAGAACAAGAAAAATTTGTAAAATAGCCATTTTCAAAGTATCATATCTCGGGTGTTTTTCCTGGTATCGGAATCAAATTTGCGGCACTTCGTAAGATGATCGGAGACAATGACCATACCAAATTTGAGCTCGAACAAGTATCCGGGGCCGGAGCTACAGAGGTCCGTACTTGTTGTGTCGCGTAAACATAGTCTTGGTCACTTTTCACTTTTTTTTTTTCGATTTTTTCGTTTTTCTTTGGCGGGGCGGGACGCTCCCGAATCCCTAGATACATATGTAATTGACGGGCATATAGTCTGATGCACGCTATGCGTTTGGAGGTGCAAGCTGGCAACTGCATTCTCCGAAACCAATTTATGCCAACGAAACGTCAACTGGGCCACATGGAACAGTTGACGCGTTATGCCCCACAAGGGGTTAGGGCAGTTGAGTTATATGTAGGGTCCTTGGGGGACTCACTGTCTGTCGCTGTAGCTAATCATACCTTTAGCTACTTCCTTTCAACAATCCGCTGCTATGATGCTTCGGACATCCTAGGCTTATGCCGGCAAACCTGGTTATTGCCAAGGATGGTGTCTCCGCTGTCAATGTACGCTTTTTGGCCCGTCCCATATTCACATTCATATGATTCACATATGCAATGATCCATGCTGTGCGTTTGTGCATTAGTCCGAGAATTTTCCGTGGTCCGGTCTTAACCAGATTCTGTATATGAGTGACCCTCATCTTGGTACGGTGACCGCAAATTCGGTCATAGACTGGACTAAGTATACTCATATTCGGCTGTTTTCAAACCAAAGTTGTTGTTGTTAATTGCCTTGACCCCTCCAGGGGCATGGACACATCTCTAGCATTTCTATGCCTTGTTGACGTTTCGATAGCATATTTACTTTTCGGAAGTGCAGTTGCTAGCATGCACCTCCTATCCGCGCCGTCTTTATACTGACAAGGTCGGAACACGGTGAGGTGAGAGTTCTATTAGTACCCACACGGCAGTTTTTAATCACTCCGAGATTTGAACTCCGAGCTCTAGATTAGTATTGTAGAGTGGTGACCGAACGACCACGGCCACCGAATGCGATCAAAGTAGCTCGCAGAAGTCTTTTCCAAAATAACTCTTCCAGACTTTTCCCGTGTACCGATTTCAACGAAATTTGATACCTAGCTTCCTTCTCTCTCTCTCTCTCTCTCTCTCTCAATTGCCCTAACCCCTTGTGGGGCATAGCGCGTCAACTGTTCCATGTGGCCCAGTTGACGTTTCTACGGCATAAACTGGTTTCGGAGAATGCAGTTGCCAGCATGGACCTCCTAGCTTCCTTAGGTTATGATAAATAACGCACGGTGATAAATTGGTCCTGCTGCAAGTTTGCGTCAGGATAAGGTGACCTTTTTGACATTAAAGTTAAAGTATATCTAGACAAGGTGGGTGTCATATGACACGGGTTATTGTGACATATGTACAAGACAATTGTTGAAGTCATGTTGAATCCTTAAGTAAGGAAAAAGAATATTCTGGTGAAATAGCGTGGATATGTCATATGATACCCTATGACTGGGGGTATTGTGGCGAATGCACTAAACTATTGCTGATGGTATTTTGAGTCCTTCGGTGAGGAAAAAAGACATTTTCGGCAATGAAGTGATATGTAGGCAAGATGGGCATCATTATGACTGGGGATTGTTGAGACGAAAGCACTAGACTACTGTCGAAGTCATTTTGAGTCCTTTGGTGAGAAAAAGGATCATCTTGGCCGTGAAGTGATATATAGTATAGGTAAGATGGGTATCATATGACTGAGGGTATTGAGGCGAATGCAGTGGACTACTGTTGATGTTATTTGGAGTCCTTTCTCTCTCTCTCTCTCTCTGGATCCTGTCAACCCCTTGTGGGGCATAGGGCATTAACCACGCCGACTTTCCACCTCGTCCTGTTCGCCGCCATCGCCTTCAGCTGTCTCCACGATTTGTCTAATGACTTACCCTCGACCTCAACTGATCTTCTCCAGGTGTTTCTAGGTCGTCCGACGCGGCGGCTTTCATTGGTTCCCTGTGGGTTCCAATCGAGGGCCTGTTTAGCAATGTTTTCCGGCCCTTTCCGAAGTGGAGGTATCTATCCTGTGCTGGCCAGTAATGAGCAGGAGGTTGTCGTTAGAAGTAACATCTGGCCAGCGTATGTGAATTATTCGCCGTAGACACTGGTTCACGAAAGTTTGCAATTTAGTTGTTATCGCCTTGGTCATCTTCCAAGTTGAACAGCCAAAAAGAAGCACAGATTTTACATTGGTTTCGAAGATCCTGAGTTTGGTACGTCTGGAGATGTTGTTGTTTTGCTTGAAAGGAGTCAAACTGAAAAAAGCTGTCCGAGCCTTATTGATGCGAGACAGTACATCAGCATCCGCTCCACCATCTGCTGTAAATATGCTTCCGAGGTAGCAAAATTTCTCCACTTTTTCCACCGTCTGCCCCGAAACACAAATTTCGCTGTCTTCCTGGATCCAAGCTCAAGTACTTAGTTTTGGCAGCATTGATTTTAAGCCCCGCATTGCGACTTTCGCGGTTCAAGGAATTCCATCTGATACCCTTGTTCTGGTGTTCATGAACCGCGCTGCAGAGTACGTCGTTCACGGCAATCTAAAACAATACAGGTGACAAAATGCAAAATGTCTCACTCCGCTATGATCCGGTTTAAGACTATTTTTGCCATCAATTTGGAAACTACGGGAAGAGGCAAATTCCACGTCAATTATTACAATCCTTCAGGTTACCTTTCTTCGGGATCTTAATAATGACGTTCTTCTTCCATTCTTTACGGAGAGTTTCGGTTTCCCAACACTCTTGGATAAGGGGGAGAAGAATATCCGCAGTAGCATTGATATACGGTTTAAAGAGTTCCACCGGAATCCCATCTATCCCCGGGGCTTTGCCCGCTTGCATTGATTTAATAGCCGCAGTTACTTCCAGCTTAGATGGTGGGCAGGTGTCAACTCTGGCTACTTGCGGAATATTTTCTACTTCTAGTGAAGATGTGTTCGAATGTCCAAAGGTGTTGTTGAGGACCTCAATAAAGTGCTCTCTCCACCGTCGCAGTTCGTGTTCATCAGTGACCAGTAGGGACCCTTCCTTATCTTTCACGAGATGTTCAGTTGCAAAAGATTTGCCAGTTAATGGCTTGTTAAGTTTGCAAAGCGTTCCACTGTCACCACGGTAAGCAGCTTCCTCTGCCTCCTCCGCTAATGCATTGATGTTGTTGCGTTTGTCCCGTTTTACGCTTCTTTGCACGCCTTTCTGAAGAGAACGGTATTCAGCTCTAAGTTGATCTTTGATTGCGTCGTCAGTAGCTGAGTTGATTTGTTCTTTAATTCTCTTGCGTGCCGCGATTAGAGACCATGTAGAGTCAATAATGAATGACCTTCTACCGCTCTCCAACCTGCCCGCAAAAGTTTCACCGCACGAAATAAATGAGTCCTTCTTAGCGACTTTCCATCTATAATCAGTTGTAGGATTCTCTCAAGGTGGTGGTGCATTAGCTCTTTCGTGCAAGGCGGTGGAATAAGCACGTCTTACCTATATAGATGGATCTTTAAGCTTTTGCACATTAAAACGTGGCAAGATTCGCGCATTTTGAGGGCGATGGATCACTGCCGTTCGTAAGCGCACTTTTGCGACAACAAGTTGATGATCGCTGCCAATATCAGCACCCCACTTCGACCTAACGTCTAAGAGACAGTTCCTCCATGTCTTGGAAATGGCTATATGGTCAATCTGGTTCTCTGTTCTGCCATCCGGAGAAACCCAGGTTGTTAAATGGCATCGTTTGTGCTTGAACAAAGTACCGCCGATGACGAGCTGACGAGAGTTGCAAAACTCCACGAACATCTCGCCATTTTGGTTCCTGTTGCCTATACCATGATTGCCCATTAGGTGTTCCAGACCAAGGTTGTCAGACGGTCGGAGATGGGCTTCCAGTCAATTAGAGATATGCTTGCCTCCCTAGTCAACAGGATTCCGACGCCTGCCATTCGAGGTGAGGTATCGTCTTCGCTTCCAGAGTAGAGCAGTTCTGTTTGGGAGCTTGGTGATAAAATCGTTCCCAAACGAGGCCATCTTGTTTCGCTCAGTCGTAGTATATCGATGTTATATGCGGTCATTTCCCGTTCGACTTCAGTGAGCCTCACACTATTGCACTCGTCCCACACCGTTCGGACGTTCCAAAAACCGATCGTGGTCCATTGTTTGTAGCCAAAAGTCGTTGCCGGTGAATCAGTCCGTGGTATCCGAGGCTCGTTTAATGTTTCGAGTGTAAATTTATTTCAGGTACGCAGGTTACAAGCCCACATACTCAATCTTAGGGTAAGGGTTACTTCCTTAGGTGTCCTAAGAGTCGCCGGGAGCTATTTTTTATATAGCGCAGAGAGAGCTCTCCAATGGTGTTATTTCCCGATATTAAATGAAAAACGTTGATTTTTCCTAAGACGTGATTCTTTTTTATTTGTAAATGCGCATTTCGGACACCAGTTGTGTCCTTCTTCAGTACAATTCAACTTTTTTTCCTCAACACAAAGACAGCGTTAATTACTTTACATTACGTTGCGTTACTCTAATTACCATTTAAGGACATACAAAATGTTTTGGAAGCAAATAAAAAATACAAAACCCAATCGAGAAAAAAAGAAAATTGAGCCACAGGTAGAATAATGATGAAAACAACCCGTTTCATTTCCTGGGTGATTCCATCGCCAGTAGTTTCAGCAGCCCTGATTGTAGATTCCCGATATCATAGTTCAGCCTTTGGTTTTCCGGTTCCCTTAGAATGACCAGACTTTCTAGTGCATCCAGTTTCCTGCTGTCTGTACTCGCTTTGATGATCTCCACGTTGTCCCATGTTATGTTGTGCCCCTCTCCTGCTATGTGTCTCGCTACCATCGATTTTAGCGACGTGGGGTCCTTGTTGTTTTTTACGCTAGACTCAGCCTCTCTCACGTGCTCACCCCATCGTGTGGAAACTAGCAGCTTCGTTTGCCCAACGTATGTTTTGTCACATTCCGGACATGAGACCTTGTATCGCCGCTTACTTCATGTTTCTTGTCCTTCGTGGACCCTAGCTTGGTCTTCAGCTGTTGCCTCCGGCTTGATGAGACCATTTCGATGTCCATATCCTTCATCGCCCGCTTCAATTTCCAGGATGCGTACGAATGTGTGACACCTATCCTTCTCCTAGGTTCTTCCTTGTTATGTTGGAGGGTAGTCAATCGTTGTTGTAGTCATGTCCGGAATGTGACAGTTGCGCGAGATGTATTGCTCCCAACATTCGTAAAAAACGGAGTTGAACATGAACATGTAGTACACAAACTTCCTTCATTACATCGAAGGGGGTTTGGCAGCTCTAGGCCGTTCTGATGAAAGGGTCGCTCCGGTACGTAGAACTTGCTACCGCAGAAACGAATATCGTTGGATCGAGGGGGTTGGTGTTTAAATGCTAAATGTATACTATGGTAGCCATATCAATATCCAATTGGAATGTTTTCTATAGCATTTGAAGACCACGATGTGCCTAATATCAAACAGTATCTGTTTTTTTTTCTAGCAGTATCTATCTGCCATGTGATAATCTATACTTGGGAAGAATACTTGATTGCAACGCAAGCAAGAATGATGGATACATAAAAGTTATTTATGCATATCTGCGCCACTGTCTCCTCCTATTTTATATTGATTTCAGTTGAGTTATTTTAATTATTGTTTATTAATAGTGACAAGGCTATTCAATCTAGTGCTAAGAAGACTGCTAGATATGTATGCTTTACATTCACACACCCAGTCAACAAAAAAGCTGAAAACATGGTTGCATCGGAGCGAAGCGACTCGAGGGGGGCTATAATGGTGCCTGGTTCGACTATGATGAATTATATTGTGCACTCAACGACATACTCGTATTCTCACAACATGCAGCCGAGATACAGATACAGTAGCGCAAATTCTTCGCCATACATTCTGTGAGGAATTGCATTTTAGCGAGTGACTAGCTATTATACTTAGATTGCGACCAGTATTGAAAATATGCGGTACGTGCATACGGGAGATGCGTTCTTAATAAGGTCTGTATTTATTTACTGCCATTTTTTTTAATTGTTATTATTGCAATTCATATATTTTTTCTTTCCTTATCCAATGTGCGGTATCTATATTATAGCTTATTTTTGATTCTTCAGATGAACAGCAAAATTCACCTGCTATAATTTTTATGGCATGCATTCAAAACCTTCTCCATACAAAGCCTGGAGGTAATTGTGAATAATCGGCCTACTCTGTTGTTGTTTTGAACTTGCTATACCTTTCAACTATGATTCAATGATTAGTAAGGGACAGGGATAAAGTACATATATAATACATACGAGCATATAGACATAGGGCTACTTACATTATTTACTTCGCCTGGTTCCGGACTTGTCATTTAGATAGTTTTGAATACATTCCATTTCCGAATTGGCGCAGGCAGAATAAATTCAGTTGAAAACTCAAACCTCTTGTTCGGCCGCAGTTGTCAACACCATAGACCATACAACGTATACGGTTCTTGAAATGCCACCACCCTTACCGGCCTGATGCGACCAACCGCTTGAAATCCAACTGGCGACAAGCCAGAACAATCATATCGAATTTCAACGGCCTCTCAAACTAATTCGAGGCACGATGCGGAGGCGTCCATCCAATGAGTCGTGACTTATTTCCGGAGCTGGTGGACATTTATGGGTCTCCTTCGGGAGAGTTTTATCCTAACAAAAAATGATTTAGCTATCTAACCTTAACCGTTACTTCGCATAATTTATTGATAGGATATTGAATGAGCATCGACCCTAGAGGCGCTTATTGGACTGACTCCGCTGCCTATTCACATACAGGAATCTGCAGCTCTTAACGCTCTTGAAGTGCATTGCACACTTGACGCACAAGAGAACAAATATTGTCACATGGCCGTTTCGAAACAAATTCCTGGCATGAAATCTGGTCTAGCAAACAACTCTCGATCCCTTTGAAGAGAGAGTATATGAGGAAATGAAAAAGAGCGAGAGAAACGAAGCAATTCGGCACAAGTGAGGAAGTAGGAAGGGGGATGGGAATTTGACATCTCTTTTGCTCTATATGGGCCGAGCGGGTGTTCCGCGGCAGAGAGACAGACTGGAATGTTATTGTTCCAACTGGAAAAGTGGGAGAGGGGATGACACCTTACGCGCTTCCTGTGCTTTTATATAGACTGCGCGGGTGTTGCGCAGTGGAGGGCGTGTGTCTCTCTCTTTACTTTTTACGACTGGAATTGCTTCAAGTAGTTTAGTGTTGAGTATATGCGGATTGCTCCTCCATAGGTATTCTCTATGCTCGATCCTCATCCGCGAAATGGGATAATGGTAACATCTGTTTAGACCCCTGTTGAATGTGGTTTAGCAATAGGCCGAAAACGGAACAGGGAGTTTACATTTGATTCTTTCGACCAAATACCAAGATCTCAATCGTTATGGGTGTCTGGCCCACCGTTTTCCAAGCCGAGATCCATGTCACTGGGGCCTGTGTCAGGAAAATCCTTGCTCGGAGTCTTTGCGGCGCCCTCATTGCTATTTTCACAGCCATTAAGACGGTTTCATCTCGTAAGCTTTCATTGCGGTTGGTGTGTTGAGTGTTTTGAGATACTCGTACTTCAGTGTCTTAGGACCATCAACGGGTTAATCTTTATTGGGTATTGCCATCAGGGCAATAATAGGCGTGTTTTTTTTTGTACTGCGGTCCAGGTTAATTGGGGGCTATCCGGGTTAACTTACACATATTACACAAACAACATACCCTAGTTGTTTGTGTAATGTGTGTAAGTTAACCTGGATAGCCCCCAATTAACCTGCACTGCAGTACAAAAAAAACACGCCTAATGATAACGACGGGAAATGCTCATCCTGAATCAGGCTAGATCCCTACTGTTACCCAAGTAATAAATATAGACTTGAAAACAGCACATGGAGGAACAAAGTTATAAAGTTTTGGAACGGGACACATTCATAAATAAATAAATAACTGGCGCAACAGTCCAATTTGAACCACGGCCTCGAGATGAGTTAGCATCATCTCATTTTCTAGATCGTGACGGTTTTTTGTGCAGAGGTATGTGATCAGCAACACGCTCAACCGAGTTATTTACCCCATAATGGGTACTCATTTAACAGCTGAGTGGGCTCATAGTCCGACACGTAAATCCCCGGAATCGAACCGGGGCCCAGTGCGTTGAAGGCGAACGTGCTAACCGTTGCGCCATCCGGACTACATTCATAGGGGATGCAGTAATCACAAGTCCCTCCCCCTCTCACGTGAACCCGCTCCCCACTCTTTCCTCCCTTCAAAAGACGACTTTCTTAAGTTTTACGTAACTTTGAATCCTAGCTGAAAACTCATTAAGAACAAAATTAAAGATCACAAAAAATACATAAAAAGGGTTCTAACCACTTTTTTCGTATCTTGAATAGTTTTCGAGATAATCTTACTTGAAAAACAATGAAAAACAGTCCTTGTCAATTGTTCGTTTGTTCGCACGAAGTGGGGAAAACTCACGTTTTTTTTATGCATTTCATCCAATAATTTGATAAAATACATAAAATAAAATGATGATTAATTACTTGATGCGAATAAACAAGCAATTCAACGGGGTATTTTTCATTCTTTTTCAAGTAAGATTATCCCGACAAATATTCAAGATAAAAAAAATAGTTGAAACCTCGCCACTCGTAAAAGAGATGGATCTATCAATATTGTTTAATAAAAAAAGGGTTAATAAAATACTATATACGTTTTCCTTCATGTGACCATATTGTGATAATGAATTGTTGCCAAAATGTGCGAAAATGTTAAGACAAGTGGACACAAAGCATTTAAAAAGTGAAGGCAATCCACGGACGTATTCGTATGTAGTTATTTTGGAGATACCAAAACTGTATGGTAATATTATGGAAATTTGAAGGCTATTTCGTTTTTATTGGAGCCGTGTTAAATGTTGAATATTGCCCGATCAATTGGAGATACTTAAACTAAAATATTATTGTTTTCACCATAATGTTCACAAAGAAGATACCTTAAGACTGTTTTCGCCAAGTAGACCATTTAAAAATTAATCTGTAATTATGTTAATAAGTAATTTATGGGTAAAATAGATTCGCCGCCACATGGTGACGATGGCAATGAATATTTTTCTATAGGAAATCAAAAATTTAAATTACTATCTGCACACCTAGTGAGGCAAAGCGCGTCAACTATTCCTATGTTGTGTATCAGTTGACGTTTCGTTGGCATGAACTGGTTTCGAAGAAAATTAAAATTGGTGCAGTTTAAATTGATTAAAATCAAAATGAAACATACGAATTTCCACTCTCCAAAAGTTTGGCCTTGATATCCTTTAATTTGACGTCGTAGTCGTAGATGACCGTGGTAAATGAAACGTAAGTTTCTGCCCTGCACGAAAACCAAGGATAATGAAGTGGCTGGCATGCTTACAATTCCTTTTTTGCAACATTCGCTCGATATCCTCCATTTTTTAGCAAAAGAAAATAGTTAGTCCGAAATAATAAATCAAAAATTTGATAGCAACTTCATGAACAAGGCGCACCGTCGGCTACTTAACATTAGGCGCGTTCTTTTGCAATTATTCGGGTGAGTGTAGTTTAGGTGATCTCATTGCGCAAAAAAAACGAAGCTAACTTATATATCGTTGAAAGTGTGAAACCTTCCGACATTTTTTTTTCGAAAATTAGTTTTTTTTTATGTAAAATGACTTATTACATTATACCTAAAAATTTCTTATTCCCACCTTGTCCCCAAGTCAAGTTATTTCATCATTGAGAATTCAAACAGTGAAACCCTCTATCTTCTTGTTGTTTCGAATTGTTGTTGCTATTTTACTACTTTGCCTTTACCCCTAGCGGGGCATAGCGCGTCAACTACTCCTGCGCGCCATCGTACTCTGTTCTGGGCAATAGGGCGCAACTCCCCAAAAGATTTACCCAGTACCTGACACTCCTTTGCCACAGATCGACGCCATGTGATTCGAGGACCCCCTCTTGGTCGGCCTTGGTTGGAAATGGGGTTCCATTTCATGGCATGCAAAGCAATGCAGTTATCACTCTTCCGCAATGTGTGACCTATCCACTGCCATTTTCGCCTGCGTATCAATTCGTCGATTGGCATCTGACCCGTACGCCGACTTAGCTCTTCATTTGATATTGTTTCGGGCCAGAAAATTCTTAGAATTCGACGAAGACATGAGTTGACGAAAACTTGCAGCTTTCTGGTAACTCCTACGGAAACTTTCCATGTACTGCTCCCATACAAAAGCACTGATAGTTCCAGGGAGCGAAACAGGCCCAGCTTGGTCTTGATGCTGAGATAACTGCCCTGCCAGATTTTGGACAGCATGCCGTATGCGCGTTTAGCCTGGTTGATACGACGAGCGATGTCCTGCTCCGTACCACCACTTTCGGCAACAATGCTACCCAGGTAGACGAAGTTGTCCACCTTCTCCACAGGCTGCCCATTAATATTGATGGCAATAGGTGTCGGATTTCTTTTTCGCAACGGCGGGCTAAGAACCTTGGTCTTGCTGGTATTAATCTTTAGCCCAACCTTGCTTGCCTCCCTCTCGAGATCTAACGCCATTGCGGACAGATCCATGATTTTGTGGGAGAGTAGGCATATGTCGTCAGCGTAGTCAAGATGTTGTAGATAAGATGTCAAAGTCCATTGAATTCCTCTGTCGAGTCCGGATAGGGCTGCATGCAACACATCGCCGATCACAATGAGGAATAGGATCGGTGAGAGGATGCACCCCTGCCGAACTCCACTGCGAATTTCAAAGTCCCCCGACACCTTACCTTTATGCAGAACGCGACATTTAGCGCCGTCATAGGTTGCCTTAATAATAGCCACAAGCTTCTCAGGGATGCCTCTCCTGCGCAAGGCCGCCCATATAGAATCCCGGTTCACACTATCGAAAGCCTTTTCGAAATCGATGAAAAGCAAGTGAAGCGGAGAATCGTATTCAGCGCATTGCTCGATGATGATTCGCAAGGTGTTAATGTGATCGACACAGGAGAATCCGGATCGAAAGCCAGCCTGCTCTTCATCAATTGTGCTTTCTAAGTGGGCCTTTAGTCTTTCCAGGACGATTTTAGCTATTATCTTGGCAACGGCAGGAAGCACACAAATGCCTCTCCAATTATTACAGTCTGTGAGGCTACCCTTCTTTGGAAGTTTGATGATCAATCAGTGGGAAAGGTCTCTGTATTCCACGCTTTATCAACAAGTGGGTGCAGCAAATCGGCAGTTACGCTTGGCGCTGCTTGATAAAGTTCGGCAGGGATACCGTCGAGTCCGGCGGCCTTTCCTCGTTTTAGTGCAATAATTGCAGTGACTATTTCCTCTTTAGTCGGGGCAGTGGACCGTATACGCACATTTTGATGGTTAGCTAAATTATCTATATGAGGGGGAACTTCACCAGAGGTTACACGGTTCAAGACCGCGGCGAAGTGTTCTTTCCACCGCCTCATTTGATCTTCTTCCAAGATAAGTAGCTTTCCATCACTATCTTTCACCGGATGTTGGCAGGAGTTACGACCACCTGTAAACTCCTTGATGACACCGTATACGGCGTTTAAGTTGTTACTTCTAGCGGCTTCTTCTGCTGACGCTAAAAGAGAATTGGCATAAACTCTTTTATCGCGTCGCACACTACGCTGAACTTCTCGAGCTTTCTGACGGTAAAGGAGTTCGATGCTGCTTCGATTGTCGTCTGATGCTGCAGCCAAACGAACTTTCAGCTCCTTTCTTTCAACAATCCGCTGCCATGAAGCGTCGGACATCCAGGGCTTATTCCGGCAATCCGGGTTTGGGCCAAGGATGGTATTTGCGCTATCAATGTACGCATTTTTTATGGCATCCCAGTTTTCGTTTATGTCACTAGGTGACGAGTTATCTCAGCCGCTTTTTGCGCAAGATTGTCATTATATTGTTGTAAGACAGCTGGATTTTTTAGTCGAGCGGTGTTGAATTTGCGGGGCCTGGATCTTTCGTCGCTGGGGCGGCGCACGGCTGCAATACGCAATCGAACATTAGCGATCATAAGATAATGGTCTCTTCCCATCCCAATATCGGCACCCTTCTTGTTTCGCACGTCCAGGAGGCAACTCTTGAATCTTTTACTAATGGCAAAATGGTCGATTTGATTTTGTGTTCTGCGTCGATCAACAGAGGACCAACTGATTTTGTGGTGGTCCTTATGCTCAAACATAGTACCACCGATGAAGAGACTGTGAAAGTTGCAGAACTCCACAAATCTTTCACCGTTGTCATTACGATCACCAAGACCGTGTCTCCCCATCACATGTCTGAGCCCATAGTTATCAGCGCCAACTTTGGCATTCAAATCACCCATAACCATTATAATGTCACCTTTAGGTGTTCTGCTCTGAACGGCGTTTAGTTCTTCGTAGAAGGAGTCTTTTGCCAAGACATTGTCGGGTTCAGTAGGGGCATAACATTGTATTATTGAGATGTTCCTCATTTTGGTCCGGAACCTGGCGGTCAAGACCCTATCAGAGACCGGTTCCCAGGATAAGAGACAGTTTCGCGCGGCTCTGGTTAAAAGAAGCCCCCTGACTCACGGCGACTACCGGTAGCTTTACCGGAGTACAACATTACAGTGCTGCCCGTTGGAGAGATGAATTCTCCGCTGTTCCACCATCTTATCTCACTAACTCCTAAGATATTTAATTTGTACCTCAGAAATTCACTCTCTAATTGAAGAAATCGTGCGTTCTGGGGACCTTCTGATCCATTGTCCAGGAGAGTACGCACATTCCAGAATCCAATCTTTGTCATTGTACGATAGCTAAAAGTCGTAACCGTTGAGTCAGTCCTTATCCGAGGCATAGTTGACGTTTCGTTAGCATATAAAGATTTCGGATAGTGCAAGTTGCTGGCATACACATCCTGTCCTTTGATTGTCGGTTTTAACGACAGGCCCTCAAAGGGAAAGGCCGTGGTATTTTTTTTCACACCCCACACCACAGGGGTACCTCAACCAAATCATCGCACCGCCATCACTGGCGGCTTGACGTTGGTTGGCAATGGTCAGTGGCCACTGCCGTTCCAGGGGGCGCCCACGCGGAGGACTATGGAAGAGGAGTTTTTGCTATTTTAGACCACGAAAGTATGCAATTATCTGCAGAGGAATGAAAATTGCTCAAAAGAGCGGAACGCGTATGGAATTATAAAAATTGTGAAATAGACAAAAAAATCTGCATTTTTAATCAAAATAAAATGGATTATTACAAAGTTAAACAATCGTCAATAGAGTTTAATAAATAAATAATTGGCGCAACAGTCCAATTCGGACCAAGGCCCCGAGATTAGTTAGCATTATCTCATTGACTAGATCGTAACGGTGTGTTTTGTGCAGAGGTATGGGATCAGCAATACGCTCAATCGAATTATTGGGTCCCAGTGGTTTCCCTGGTAACTGTAGTGCAGACAAGTTCTCCAGGCGGGATATAACAAGCGATGTTGCACTAATTCGCGGAACTGCTGTGGGAGTTATCACTGGGAATCGCATAGTTGGGGAGCATACCATGCGGCTTCGCATCTACTGTAATGACTACTGTAGAAGTTTACGTGATGGGGACATGGAGGATTGTATTTTTTTATCTTCTCTGCACTTGTACTGCTCTGACAAGAAGGAGGACATCATCAGCTGGATGACGTAGCTAATGTTGAATAGGCAAACTCATAAAACTCATTTTATTTGAAGTTCTGTTCAATGATAAGGATTGTCGACTAATGAGTTGGTAACAAAACAAAACCTATTGCAGTTGCAGGCCATGCGTTGTGTGTTAGATACAGCAGCCCTTATACCTAACCTTACCCTGATTTAAGGTTTTGAACGTTCATCATTGCATGCCTCTCACCAATAAGAAATGCTTCCGCGCCTCAATAGACATATACGCGTATCCCTTTTAAGGACCGAAAGTTGAATACGTGTGGACATACTCTTACGACTCTAGTAAGTAAACAAAGTCGAGCCCCCTTCAAATTCGATTTCTAGATTCGTCACTGCATACGAGGGCTGTATGATGGCTTCTGGTAATGAACACTTAAAGCATTCTAAGTGAAACAAGAGGGAGTTTTTACGTAGATTCACCATTATGAAAGGGATATGTCTCAAATATTGTGATATTTGGATATTGTAGGTTCCGTAATTGAGATTTGATTGAATAACCCTTTTATTCAAAAAATCTGCCCACCCATGTTTACTTTATGGTTTTAAAGGCGTAAAAAAAGGGTCAAAAAATATTCATCAAATAACGAGGTCATCCCAGCAGTACTGACTATTTTAAGGGGGTAAGCCCACTTGTACCGGTGGAAAGCCGCTTTTCTATTGTACATTTTAATTGATAACTCAAGAACTCTTTGTTTAAATTTCTTGAAATTTTTTATACTACTAAAACTGAGTTTTTCTAACAAAATAGTGTTGTCAGAACCATATATGTATATCGTACTTGTGTTGAAGAATAAAAGTTTGCCACGTTTGTCCCATTTTCTCAAAACCCATTAGAGCAAACGAGTCCAAATTTTGTGGGGCCATAACACAATACTTATACAACAAATAGACGAGAGGAATTGACAACCTGACCGATTTACAAAAAATTTATACATTATTTTTTATAAAATAAAATTGAGATTTGTCTTCATCACTTTTTTTTTTAAACGAATGCTAATTTTTTTTAAAAACCCTCCCGTCTGTTTGAAGTACTACCTACTATTTGGCTACAATTAAAAAAAAGAAAACGGAAATCCGTCTACCGGTTCCCGAGAAAATGGGGCAAAAAAGGTGAAAACACAACTTTTGGGAATACTTGATTGTTTGAAAAGTAGAGATAATAGGCGTGTTTTTTTTGTACTGCGGTGGAGGTTATTTGGAGATTATCCTGGTTAACTAATGCACATTACACAAACAACAAGGGTATGTTATTTGTGTTATGTGTGTAAGTTAACCCGGATAACTCTCAATTAACCTCCACCGCAGTACAAAAAAGCACGCCTAATATCGCTCTAGAAACTAAAAAGTCTTAATTTTCAAAATCTAAATAAAATACTTCTATTTATCAGAATTACAATCTTTTTACAGGAAAATGTGCAGGAAGACTTATATTATTTTTTTCTGATAAAAACAAAAAATGATGTTTTTGACAATTTCATGTGGGCTTACCCCCTTAAGATGGGACTATCGTTAGGGCAATTAAACCCGTCTACAAAAGGATCACGTTTAAACATTGAACGATAATTGCATTTGTATTTTTTTGCAATGTTTTTGCACGGGCTTTCTAGACAGCCTTATTTTTTTTAAGCTAAATTCCCTGTACCTGTTTAAATATAAAGGGCATTCCAGATAAAAAAAAATGTCAATTGCGCTCGTTTCAATGACAATATCTTGCCTTCCCTTAGGGTTTATAATTTCGCGTACAGCTGTTGGCTCAATAAATTCCAAGTTGTGCCAAACTAGGTTGAAGTGAAAGCGCAATATCCAGTGGTTTTATTGTTGAAAAAATAAAACTAAGGATGTCTACTATTTAACCAAATCAAACCCTTGGGAGGTGTAGCTAGAAAGTTAATGAGAAAATAACTAGCAGTAATTTAAAAGTAGGGATCATTGACAAGTACTTTATTCAATGCACAATTCCTTCAAATTAACAAAAATCAGTAGACCTTTGTAAAGCAAAGAAGTTTTGAAGAACAAATTAATTGAAAAGAAAATCCTGTAAACATTTATCAGTTGCAGTATCTCGGCTATCAGAAGCCAAATTCCGCAGATGACAGGCAGGCTGATAAGCAAATACATAACTAAGTATCTTGAAAGAAAGATCTACGTATGCCCCATTAGTTATATTCGAAATTGAGTTTACTATACACCAATGAAAATTCGGCGACGTTCGGTGGCGCTGATGGCGAAAAATTACACCTAGATGATAGCTACTATCCAACCAAAGGCAAATGAAGTCTTTAAAACTCAAGGAAAAACTGTTAACCCCCTTCCTTATTGTCAAATCCGTTTTAAAAGTAACAAAGTTGGTCCCACTCAGAGGCGTAATCTTCAAAACGTACTAGAATAATACAAAATAATTGACGCGTTGTCAAGCTAAAACTGCTTAACTATAAAATCATACTAAGTTTATATTCAGAAGTCTAAAGCGGCCATTACACAGTCCAACAATTTGACGCGTTTGACATACAATTGCACATAAAACTAGTTGCTATGATACAATACAAATTATTGTAATTCTATTGTCAATTGTTGACCATATTTTTGAGAATAATAATTATAGTTTCTCTTGTATCCCAGCAACAAGTTTCACGTAAAATTATGTCAAATTATTATGTCAAATCGTTTGACTGTTTAATGACCGCTTTATAAAAATGTCTTTATGTTCATTTCAAAGGTAAACTTCATTTTCCCTAACATTAGATTAAAAATTGTGCCTAAAATCCAACCCCCTCGACGAGAAGCTATCTACGCCACTGGCTGGACGTGATGCTACGATTATAATATTTCAACATTATTAACTCTTGTGTAGAACACGGAACCTGCAGCGTTTACCCAGACCTGTCCAGGAAAATTGAACTTGAAATTACTGTCCATTCCGCTTCATTGCGTCCGTTTTAAGGCTGTACCAGACCACTCGTGACTCGCTGAGTTACGAGCAATAGCTCGCTAAGTGGCGAGCACCTTGAATATATCCAACTACACTACTCGCGACTCGGTCAGTCCCGAGCTACTCATTTGCCCTAACCCCTAGTGGGGCATAACGCATCAACTATTCCTATGTGGCTTAGCTGACGTTTATATGGTGATATCTATCCTTCCATTGTTTCTTGCAAACTGATTGTCAAATCTGAGGCGATTAACAAAGCCAATGCAAGATGGATTGATGGCAATACCTGCCGCACAACTCGATCGCTGTGGCCCATACTGGACGCTACCCGATCTGAAAATTTACTGTCGCTAAACAGAAAGCATATTAGCTCGGTGGTGGGTGTTATCACTGGGCATTGTCTCATTGGGGAACATGCCAGGAGACTTCGGTTTCCCTACATTGACTTTTGCAGGAGCTGTGGGGACGTGAACGAGGAGGAAAGTAGTTTCCACCTTCTCTGCTCCTGTCCAGCTTTTGCAGTTAGAAGGAGGTCGTTGCTTGGATCCTACTTCTTCACTGACTTGGAAGAGCTAGAAATCGCGGATGTTGGAAAACTCCAGAGTTTTATTGTTGGCTCTGGATGGTTCTAACTATCAGAAATATTGAGAGAGGATGTGTGTTAGTGGTATCACAACGGACCTATTTGAGGTCTAAGTGAGCTGTGTTTTGTCACAGCCGCCCATCTACCTACCTAGCTGACGTTTCGTTGGCATAAATCAGTTTCGGACGATGCACGTTACCAGCATGCACCTCCTGCTCCCATTTAGTCGCCTACTTGCGACAAGTTGGGAGATGTTGTGACTTATTATTACGCCCCGCACCAAAGGGAAAAGACAACACAAACATCTTTGGCCACGAACGGTACTTAGCGAGTAGCCGTTACGTGTGGGCATGACGGGCGTTCCCACGGCAAGGGCCTAATTTTAGTTTTAGCAGGTTTATATTTTTCCAACTCCTACTACTCGATGAATCGAGGCACCGGAAAATTGGAACGTCTGCGCTAAAAAGTTAGGTTGGCGAGTACTTTCCATTGGCGAGCATTGGTACGGTCTTACATATGTACCACATAATGTAACGTGGAATATCAGCAATCTGCTCTGCATTTATATTCTTTTATCTGATTATATTGGGACCTCAAAAATTCTCAGTCATCGCCGAAAACAACGACGCGATACAAACAAGAGCAAAGCGGAAAGATAAGAATGAAATTATCAACATCAATTGCACCTGCTCTCTTTTCCCAAATTAAACGCATTTTTTTTCAATTTTGCCTTCCACCATCGCGCTTTGCTGGAAAAGACTTTTTTTATGTGAGTACATACTGAAACATAAGTATCTCCAAAAATACGAACATTATATTTTATTCCCTGAAATTGACAACGTGTTTGCTTGTGTTTTGTTTAATGGACAGAGGCAAGCTGTGGTTGGAGCTGGTGTGGTCTACCCAGAAGAAGTTGAGGAGACCAGGAATAAATGTGTACTTATTTTGCTGCATTTCGCACTCACTCGCTTATATGTTTCTCTAAAACCGCATTCCCGGCAAGAAGAAACCACTCAACAGATTGTCGAAGCATTTTAAGAAAAATGACAGAAATGCGGTAAGCTCATTTGAAGAGATGCATTGCATCAAATAATGTCGGGACATTTAAAGGAAGTCGTTTACAGTATGTATTTATGTTCCGAGTAATGTTCTTTCTTTTTTTTCGCAATGCTGGGTAAGTCAAGTGAGATTTTTTGCTAACAGGAATCGTTTGGATATCGACGAGTTTTCTTTTTAAATTTCAACCAGATATAAAATTGCGTTAAATGCATATTATTGTGCTTATGCATCTTCCTCTCCATGAAAATAGATTTCGTAATTATGACGTTAACATCTTAATATTGTCGAGTTAAACCCATACATTTTTCAAGTCAAATTCACTTTTTCTCGTTTGAATCATATTTATTTTGAAACAAGCAAGGAACTACTACTTTCCGTTTATAAGTTTGGACTTGACATTAACTATGTAATTTTAAGCTACAAAATATGACGTTTCATTGCAAAATTTTAGGTACATACATATATCTAATATATAAAAGTGAAGATTATTTTTGTATGTTTGATCACACAATAAAACCCTGTTTAACCGAACCCAAGGGTGCGACGTCATTTTGCATAATGAAATTTTTCATAAGTACTTTCGGGAGGCCGGGGAGGAAAATAAGGTGGTTCGCGACTCTAAAATCATTCCACATACAGTAAAACCCCGATTAACCGAACCAAAGAGGGCGGCGACATTTCAGAAAACGAATCTTTTCACAACTACTTTCGGGAGACCGGCGGGGAAAATAAAGTGGTTCGGGAGTCTAAAACCCCGATCGACCGAACCAAGAGGGCGGCGCGCCGTCATTTCCGATGACGAAATTTGACACGAGTATATTTGGGAAGGCGAGGATGAAAGTAAGATGGTTAGCGACTGCATAGTGCTTTTACATGCATTAAACAATTGTGTGAATTGTGTGTGTGGCTTGAGCTATTTGGAGGACACTTGTATCATTTCGAGTTCGTGTTCGACAGTGTGTGGCCGGGCTAACCGTACTAAAGAGGTCGGCGTCATCCCAGTTTACGAAATTTACGGACAATCCGTGGAAACTACCTATTATCTCTATCTCACCGGGATTAGTATCAAAAGCATTAATTTTTAGGATCGCTAAAATGAATAATAGCATTCGCAAGGCTCCTCCAAAGATTAACCATAAGGAAGATACCCTACTTCATTCAAATTAACGCGACTGACTAGTAGTTGCGTATGTGTAGGTTCCCATATGCGTACACAAAGGGGTAATGCCAACTAACAGTCATGTTACTCACACATTGAAACTTTATAGGCAGTTGCCATTACTGAAGTGTTGCCGTCTCTATCTCTCTTAAGGGAATTTACCTTTGAATTATTGGCAAAGATTAAACATGAGTGCATCCCGTTCTAAAAATTATATCGTACTAAGTGAGGTATCTTAGTAATGTTTAATCTTTGGCCCCTCCTCCACTCCTACCCCTCCTTCTCTCGGGAATAAGAGAGTGGGAATAAAATTTCCAAAATGACATAAATAAGTGTCGATTTAATAGTTTCGAGGTCGCTAAGATGTATGGTGACACTCCAAAAAATACACAAAAGTTAAAAATAATGAAACGATCACAGGGACGAAGTAGCACCGGCGCGGGAAGGATGAAGGCAGGCAGACGGGCTGAATCGGCAGAAATACGTCTGCGGTGTGTTGGAAGTGTTCGCTGTAGAATTGTTGAAACACCCCAGGCACGCGAAGCTCGCAACTAAGGGGGCAAGAATAAGAATGGTTGCTTCGAGAAACGCTGAATTAATTGCGATCAAATCAAGGGAGAGATTTGGTGATGGCTGAATTCCAATATGACAAAAATTTAGATTACAGCTTTTCAATTTGGAAGATGGAAAATGTGTGTATACATTGCCACGCCTTAAAATTTGGAAAAGGAACGCCCAGAATGTGCTGTCCAAACGGAAATGTTCAACTGCCAATATTTTGGACGAGATCCCATATCAAAATATTTCCTCCAAATTTCTGAAAGTAATAGACTTGCTTCCAAATGACATCGTTCGGAGCAAAAGAAGTTGGTAACTAGGGTAGATTCATGCCAACGTTTAAAGTACAGGGTCCGATATACCATCAAGTGGGCTCAGTTCTTCCACTCGCCGACCAAGACTACAATTCCTTGCAAATTTATTTCATGGGCAACGAAGAACACAGCAAGTGGATCAGCGTTTGCAACAGATTCCTGAAGCAAATCATGAACTGTGACTGATCTCCAAAGACATTTACGAGTACAAGCGGAAAATGCATTGGTACATCTATTCTGAACCGCTTTGGATCGAGTAGGATCGGAGGACATGTAAACTCGCATAAGGGCCTATATGATACGAAATAAACCCGGAGGTGAACGAGACTGGATAAATGGTGGCGCTCCCACGGGGTGAATGACCGTGGAAGAATGTCCAAAATGAAATCAGTGTCAATGTTGTGAGCAGAGCGAACCCTAGATTAGCTATTCTGATATAAAATTAAATTCGAAAAATTGATATGAATAAAATACAAATTAGGTTCATAAAATATAAATCTGTAACGAAAAAATACGAATTTAAAAGAGAAAATTATAAATTTGCATTTAGCAGTTTGGGGGTTTGAAAATCCCAGTTATACAGATGAATTTTATAATTGTCTAGTCATATCAGAGTAATTAAACCTTTATAATCATTAGAAACAAATAAAGTATAAAGACACGGGCGCAGTGAAGCCAGAAGAACTGATTTTTGATGGTCGTTAATTCGGGATCATTATGAGTTTATGTATTGGGTGTATAACTTTGCTTCCGCCGTTTTTTCCTGGAATTAAAAGCTTAATTGTCAAAAGTGCTTACAGATATATTATTCAAAGTACTGTCCATTGCTAGTGACAACTTTCGCCCATCTCTCCGGCAATTTTCGGATTCCATCTCGGAAAAAGGAGGCGTCTTTCGACGCGACTTTTGACTTTCTCGTACGAACGAAAATTCTGATCAGCCAGGCCGTGCGCCATGAAACGAAACAGATGATAGTCGGAAGAAGCGATGTCTGGGGAGTACGGCGGGTGGGGCAAGATTTCCCATTTCAGGGGTTGCAAGTATGTCGTGACCACTTTTGCGACGTGTGGCCGAGCATTATGATGCTAGAGGATGACTTTGTCGTGTCTCTCTTGGTACTGTGGTCGTTTTTCCTTTAATGCTCGACTTAAACGCATCAATTGCGTTCGGTACCGATCTCCTGTGATAGTTTCATTCGGTTTCAGTAACTCGTAGTATATCACAACGAGCTGGTCCCACCAAATGCAAAACATAACCTTGGCGCCGTGAATATTCGGTTTTGCCGTCGACGTTGAGGCATGTCCGGGCATTCCCCATGACTTTCTGCGCTTGGGATTATCGTAACGGACCCATTTTTCGTCGCCGGTTACGATGCGATGTAAAAATCCCTTCCGATTCTGCCTTTGAAGCAGTTGTTCGCATGCAAATAATCGTCGTTCAATATCTCTCGGTTTTAACTCAAACGGAATCCAATTTCCTTGTTTCTGAATCATGCCCATGGCCTTGAGGCGTTTCGAGATGGCTTGCTGAGTCACTCCCAGTGATTCAGCTAATTCTTCTTGCGTTTGGCACGAATCTTCATCGAACAGTGCTTCCAATTGGTCGTCTTTGAAATTTTTTTCTCTCCCACCACCATGCTTGTCCGCGACATTGAAATCGCAACTTTTAAAACGTTGAAACCACTCACGACGTAGTATCTGAGAGCATTCGATGAGCCTTATAGGGATGGATCTGCGGAGCTGATGTGCGGTGGACACCACATTGGATGGACAAGATACTCATATGGGATTTTGTACGGGAGCTTGTTAACTGCTCTCCTGCAAAGCAGGCTGTGCAGAAGGGAGTCGCTGATCTTGCACGGCTGCAAATATCCGATGCGCCCCTTGCTGTACAGGTTGCCATGTCAAGTGTGGTAGCACCAGTGAGAAGTACGACTTCTGTCCCGATCTCTTTCGCTCTTATATTTTTTACTATGCCTAAGTAAAACGTTTTTCATTTGGTTTGTTTCTGTGTTTAGACTGGAAGTAGAAACCGAGAAGACGAAGCAGACGATCCAGATGATGTGTAAACTGCCATTGGTGTATCGATGTACTATTGTGGCTAAAGCGCAACCTTCTATTCACAAAAATGAAATAAACCAGACCGAAGCTTCGAAGCGTATATACCCTAGACTTGTACAAACCTAGTGGGGATACCACAAGTGCCAATTGGCAACGACCATATGGCGATCATCCAAAAGTATCTTGACCATTCTCAAAATCAACTAACACACACTTATCGAGTTTTTCAAGTCGCTAGCTTCATTCTATCGAAAGTTATCGCTTATTTGAAGTCTCACATGTAGGGGAGCTAGAGGTTTCCTTTGTCGGATCTTGCGCATTTTCAATAACAACCAACTAGATCCTAGTACAAATATTTGACCAAAATTTCAAGTCACTAGCTTCATTTTATCGAAAGTTATCGATTACTTGTAGGGGAAGTAGGGGCTTCGTTCGTCCGATTTTATGTATTTTCAATAGTAGCCAACTGGGTCCTACTACAAACATTTGATCAAAATTCCAAGCTACCAGCTTAATTTTATCGAAAGTTATCTCTTGTTTCAAGTTTCGTTTGTAGGGGAGGTAGGGGTTCCTTGGGTCGAATCTGGTCCATCTTTAATACCAACTGACCAAATTTCACTTCAAACATTTGATCAAAATTTCAAGTCGCTTGCTTTATTCTATCAAAAATTAGCGCTTATTTGAAGTTTCATTTGTAGGGGAGGTAGGGGTTCCTTGGATCGGATCTTGTCCATTTTCACTACCAACTAACTAGATCTTACTACCAACATTCTACCAAATGTTCAACTTGCTACCGTCATTCTGTCAAAATTTATGGTAATTAAGAGAAAAGTTTTTTTATTTGTAGGGGAGGTAGGCGTTCCTTTGATCTGATTACGCCCAACTTATTTTAACTCAAGCAGCTTCTCACCTCAGGGTTACATGCTAAAAATCATGTGTCTATGTCAATTGGTTCAGGAGTTATAGAATCGAGAGTTATAGATACATTTAATTATTTTACATATGTAGGGGAGGTAGGCGTGCTCTTGGCCTGATCATGTCCATTTTCAATACCAACCAACTAGATGTTACTACAAACATTTGACCAAAATTGTAAAGCTCTAACTTCATTCTATCGAAAGTTTTCGTGCGAACGGACTGACAGACAGACATGGCTAAGTCGAAGCAGGTGTTCCTGATCATTTGTATATATACATTCCAAAAACATTTGAATTTGGGTGCAGTAGCTGCACTCCTTCCTTGTACACAGACGACAAAAAACAAATAAAATGCAAATGCATGTCCTACCTGTTCTGCGAATGACGGGATGGGCCGCAAATTGGGCCCCTTACCAAATTTGGCGGCAATCTTGCAAAGAAATGGGGCTGAAATATGTGTTGGATCGAGATGGGGATGGGTTCTTTCGACACGCCATGGCCGAAATATGTGGATAAGATACTTCGTTTGCGACTTTTAAACCTACATATTTCTGTTTTTTTGGGAAATTTGTAAAAAATTGGGCCCCTGGCCAAAATATGGGTCGGATCGAATTGGGGGTGGTTTTTTTCGACTCACCATGGCCGAAATATGTGAAAAAGACAAGCGCTTTAGGGCCCATTTATATTTTTCAAAATTTGACAGCCATTTAAAAAAAGCCTAAAACCCAACTTCTATAAAAAAAGACACCTGGCGCAGCGAAGCCAGAGGAACTGATTTTTGATATGAGCTAATTCGGGATCATTTATGAGTTTATGCATAATTATGACAAGGGTGCGATACTTAACTGCAGTTGTTAGTACCAGATGCGGCTGCAGAATTTTGTATTTCGATATTTGCGGAGATATTTTCAGATGATGAAACTTTTTAACTGTTCGATTGATATTACTACATATATGAATTTTAGGTTTCATCAACTAAATGCCTTTCGTAGGTAAATCTTTGCTTAATACTTTTTGCTGTAGTATTACTGTAGCCTTTCGACTGTAGTGTGGATTTTCCTGAAACTGCACCGGAAGCTATTCCTCATTAATTTTCATCAATTAGACAAGTTTTGCTCAACTCGCTTTTTCCGTTATAAATTAATTGAGTTCCCAAAATTTGCAGTTATATAGCTCTAATTCTGGAACTGATTCATTGATGTTGCTGAAATTAAATAGGAACCCAGTCTTGACGATTGCCTACAAATTAGATAAGTTTCACTCAACTAGCTTCTTGCATTATAGAGTCATTTCGCTTAAAAGAATTTGCCGTTATATGGCTGTAACTTTTGAACCGTTTGATGCATTTTTCTGAAATCAGATAGGAGTCGAGTCCTCCTTAACATCCACCAACTGGGTAGGTTTCGCCGAGCTAGCTTCTTCCGTTATGTAGTTATTTTGTTTATAAAATTATGCCGTTATACATCTGTAACTTTTTAACCGCTTGATTGATTTTTGCTGAAACTCAGTAATAGGCTAGTCCTTATCGACATCTATGTACTGGGCAAGTTTTGTTTAGCTAGCCTCTTCCGTTATGAAATTATTAGGCCCAGATACTTTTGCCGATATATAGCTGTAACTTTTTAACCGCTTTATCGATAGTGCTGGATTTCAATAGCAGCCGGCTCCTCACTGACATCTATCAACTGGAAAAGTTTCACCTCGCTTATGACTTCCGTTCGACTGTTATCGTGTCCACAACATTTTTCGGGTATATATATATAGTAGATATAAAGGACACTAAAAAAAATCTAATGAAGCCAATGGATTCCTGGGGTCATGAAACGTAAAGAAAACCAACTCCGGGGTCGAAACTCGTTATTGAAGGAGGGTCGAATAACTGATTTTTTCTTTAAACATCAGTTAAAAATGGATTACATCCGGGAAATTTTTTTTTATAGTCCCTAGAAAGTCTCAGATCGCTACCCAAAAGTGCAGCATTTCAATGGTTTTTGCGTTGTACCGAACGTACTATATAGGTATATAAGTGAACACCTTCACTAGAGACACAATGAAAATAGTTTATCGATTGATAGAACAATGTGTTAAAATACAGTCCTGAAGATGTTAGTTACTTTTGCTACCATTTGTGCTTTTTACAATAATTGAGTCCGTTCGTCTTTTTCTTAATAGACCTCAGTAGCGGCATTTTGTAGAAATTAGCGTATTCCAACAATTACAATATCCGTTCATAATATCCATCTCAAATTAAATAAGACCCATAAAAGAAGTTTTACTTTTTCTTTACACATTTGTTGACCATTAATTCTTAAGTAGCCTGTTGACAATGGTCTGTCACGCCGAATGACCAGTGCAGTGGCCACATCTACACGCTGAACTCGGATGGGTCAATTGTTGGGTAACGATATCGTCCATTTTCAAAATCACGAACTAACAGGCGATTCAATTATCAATTATACGAGTACATAGACAAATATCACAATTCAACGAAAACTTAAAATGCCTTTACGAGTACACAAATTTTAGTTTTGGACACACGCTCTATCTATCTGTGCTGAAAAACCGCTGCTAGCATATCGGCTCAGTACACGCCAACGCCGCTCTATGCAATGGCAAAACTTGTTGGGCCACGACGTGAGCCCTTGTGAAGAAGAGCAGTTATTTTAATTTATAAAAGACATTTTTCCCAGACATTTTAATTATGAATTCAACAAGATAACTATGTAAAGTCGTCAGCTAATAGGTTCTATCCAACAGACACAGCAGTAGACTGTTGCGGTTAGATTAGCTAAACGGAAAAAATTAAGATTTACATAATTTGTATATATTTTACGTTTTGTTTGTATATCGAACTACTTTATTAAGCGGGCAAAATCATGGCAATCATCGCCACCATAATCCGCTGAATTTAACAGCCTCTACAATTTTGTAGTGGAATGTTGATAACCAGTTGCATTTATTATAATCAGTTACTAATGAAATTAATATTAGGAGCGAACTTAAATCGGAGTCCGAAGCGTATATACCCTAGACTTGTACAGACCTAGTGGTGATACCAAAAGTACCAATTGGCAACGACCATATGCATTAAGAATGGGTCTCCTATATGGCCAGTTCATAGGAGAGGTTGGCACTCATTCAGGAGGATCTTGACCATTCTCAAAATCAATTAACTAACCCATTCTACAAATATTTGTCGAATTTTTCAAGTCGCTAGCTTCATTCAATCGAAATTTATTGCTTATTTGAGGTTTCACTTGTAGGGGAGGTAGGGGTTCCTTGGGTCGGATCTTGCTCATCATTGCCACCAACCAATTAGATCACCCTACAAACATTTAAACAAAATTTCAAGTCTCTAACTTCAGTCTATCGAAAGTTATCGCTTATTTGAAGTTTCGTTTGTAGGGGAAGTAGGGGTTTCGTTGGTCGGATTTTACGTATTTTCAATGTTAGCCAACTGGATCCTACTACAAACATTTGACCAAAATATCAAGTCGCTAGCTTTATTTTGTCGTAAACTATCGCTTATTTTAAGTTTCATTTCTAGGGGAGGTAGGGGTTCCTTAGGTCGGATCTTACCCATCTTTAATGCCAACTAACTCAATCTCACTTCAAACATTTGACCAAAATTTAAACTCACTGGCTTCATTTCATCAAAAGTTATCGCTTATTTGAAGTTTCATTTGTAGGGGAGGTGGGGGTTCCTTGGGTCGGATCTTGCCCGTATTCAATACCAACTAAGTAGGTCTTACTAGCAACATTCCACCAAATTTTTAACTCGGTAGTATTATTCTATCGAAAGTTATCGTAATTAAAGTAATATTTAATTTTTGAAATTTGTAGGGGAGGTGGGTGTTTCTTTGATCTGATTATGCCCAACTTACAGAAACTTAAGCAGCTTCTTCCCTCAGGGTTAGATGCCAAAAATCAGATGTCTACGTCAATTGGTTCAAGAGTTATAGATAAAAAACCTGAAAAGTAGGGTAGTACGGGGCTCTTTGTAAGAAAATTACCGTTACTTTTCAACTGATCGACTTTATTTTCCCAGGACAGTATAAGATTGCCCTCACTAGCAATATACCAAAGCTGGAGCTTTTCATGATTTTTTAATCGGGAGTTATAGATACATTTAATTATTTTACATATGTAGGGGAGGTAGGCGTTCTCTTGGCCTGATCATGCCCAATTTCAATACCATCCAACTAGATCATACTACCAATATTTGAACAAAATTCCAAGGCTCTAGCTTCATTCTATCGAAAGTTATCGTGCGAACGGACAGACAGACAGACATGGCTAAATCGAATCAGGAGGTGACCCTGATCATTTATATATACATTGCTATACCTCCGGAGCCTCCTTTAAGATGTTACATATTTTCGTCGTGACAGAAACAATATACCCTATACTATAAGTCTAGGGTATAAAAATTGATTATCACGCAATTTCGAAGTTTTAGGAAGACTCATACTGTAGGTCTCATTATTGCTTCAAATGTACAACCGTGTTTCCCGTTTCAACTCTACAGCATTGCCCAAATATTTGTTTTTATACCCTAGACTTTAAGTTTTGGTCAAATGTTTGAAGTGAGATCGGATTAGTTGGTATCCAAGATGGGTTAGATCCGACCTAAGGAACCCCTACCTCCCATACAAATGAAACTTAAAATAAGCGATAACTTATGACAAAATAATGCTAGCTGCTTCAAATTTTGGTCAAATGATTGTAATAGGATGCAGTTGGCTAATATTGAAAATACGTAAAATCCGACCAACGAAACCTCTACTTCCCCTACAAATGAAACTTCAAATAAGCAAAAACTTTCGATAGAATGAAGCTAGAGACTTGAAATTTTGTTTAAATGTTTATAGCATAATCTTATTTGTTGGTGGCAATGATGAGCAAGATCCGATCCAAGGAACCCCTACCTCCCCTACAAGTGAAACTTCAAATAATCGATAACTTTCGATAGAGTGAAGCTGGAGACTTGAAATTTTGTTTAAATGTTTGTTGCATGATCTTATTCGTTGGTGGCAATGATGAGCAATATCCGACCCAAGGAACTCCTACTTCCCCTACAAGTGAAACTTCAAATAAGCAAAAAACTTTCGATAGAATGAAGCTAGCGACTTGAAAAATTCGACAAATTTTTGTAGAATGAGTTAGTTAATTGATTTTGATAATGGTCAAGATCCTCCTGAATGATTGCCAACCTCCCCTATAAACTGGCCATATAGGAAACTCACTTTTAATGCATATGGTCGTTGCCAATTGGTACTTTTTGTATCACCACTAGGTATGCACAAGTCTAGGGTATATACGCTTCGGACTCCGGGTGGTGTTTTTGCTACTTTTGGTCGGTGTTATCCAAATGATGAATTGAAAAGTGCTTGTGTGAACACCAACAATGTTCAGTTAACAAAATCGGGAATCAAATCCTAAGGTTATTGGAAGGCTGTTAAATTCATATACGAGGTCTGTAAAGAAAATAGATAACTAAATTGATTACATGATGTGCAGTTGTACTGTAATTGTCATTTGGCGCGTTTTTTAACAGCTACAATATACGGAGCAGAGCAGGCTGAGACCACACAATTACACTAACAATTTGATCTGATCTGTTCTGGATAGAAGGTTAGTGCAAGAATTCTACTCGGTTAAGTAGTCTGCGTTTTGAAATGCAGGAGGCGCTGGTGTCGAAGTTTTCAAACAGTTTACAGTTTGGGAAGCACATGAAGCTCATTTCCTGTCAATAAAATGTTCGTTTTGTGTAATTATTTGGAATAGTAAACATACAAAATAATTCTCTCTCTCTCTCTCTAATTGCCTTGACCCCTCCAGGGGCATGAGCGCGTCAACATCTCTAGCATTTCTATGCCTTGTTGACGTTTCAATAGCATATCTACTTTTCGAAACTGCGGTTGCTAGCACGCACCTCCTATCTGCGCTGTCTTAATACTGACAAGCTGCCTAAAGGAAATTTTTCCGATTGTATATGTACTAAGTATTTAAGGGGACATGAGCACTTGCAAATTCCCATTGAAAACTACACAACTTCAACATCCCTTTTCTCTGCCCCCACTTAATATTTTGATATATTATATTTGAATCGTTTTTTTTTTTATATTTTCAAACACAGATTACTCAGAGACCAGTAAATATTTTTAATTTTTCTTCGATCAGATTATAGATATTATATTTACAAATAATAAGAAAAAAAAATTAACTCGATCCGTTTAGCCATTTTTGAGAAAAGTGAGTGTGAGTGAGTGTTGAAAAAAGTGTACAGGACGCGCCGTCAAGTCAGGCTACTGCGTACTGCTTCATTCTTACTTGTTTTCTTCTTGAATAATGTATTTGGTCTACAACTTAATAATGAGACTTTTTTTAGAGATGGCAACACCGATAAACCAATGGTAGTCCATCTTTGACATACATACCATTTGAAGTTTGTATTCATAAGCTGTCAATGTCAGTATAAACATTTCGTGTTGATTGTTGACAACGTATTTTACCGGACCATGGAAAGTTTCGAAAATTCACGAAAAAAAACAACATTTGCGGGAAGTTTTACTTGGACATTATTTTGCTAAGAAGACTGCAGCTCAGAGTCATAAATTGCTCGTGGAAGTTTACGGTGACGATGCTTTTTCGCGTGCACAGTGTTTTCGGTGGTTTCATCGGTTCAAAAATGATAATTTCGACATTACCGACGAAGAGCGACCTGGCCAGCCAAAAAAGTTTGAAGACGAAGAATTGACGAAATTACTCGAAGAAGATTCGTGCCAAACTCAAAAAGAGTTCGCAATTTCGTTGGAAGTGACTCAGCAAGCCATATCGAAGCGGTTAAAATCACTGGGAATGATCCAAAAGCAAGGCCACTGGGTTCCGTACGAGTTGAAGCCAAGAGATTTTGAGAGGCGCTTTTGCATGTGCGAACAACTGCTTCAAAGGCAAAGACGGAAGGGTTTTTTGCATCGTATTGTGACCGGCGATGAAAAGTGGATTCATTATGATAACCCAAAGCGAAAGAAATCATGGGGACCGCCCGGGCACGAATCAACATCGACCGCGAAGCCAAATATTCATGGTTCCAAGCTTATGCTCTGCATTTGGTGGGACCAGATCGGTGTTCTTTATTATGAGCTGCTAAAACCGAATGAAACCATTGACGGGCAGCGCTATCGGCTGCAATTGATGCGTTTGAGTCGAGCATTGCGTGAAAAACGGCAACAATTTGCTGAAAGGCACGACAAAATAATTCTTCAGCATGACAATGCTCGCCCTCATGTTGCGCAAGTCGTGAAAACGTACCTGGAAACAACCAAATGGGAAGTGCTACCCCACCCGCCGTATAGCCCTGACATTGCTCCATCCGATTACTATTTGTTCGCTTCGATGACTCATGCGTTGGCTGATCAGCACTTCACTTCATATGAGGATACTAAGAACTGGCTCGATTCATGGATAGCCTCGAAACCCCAAGATTTTTTTCGCGACGGAATTCGTAGACTTCCCGAAAGATGGGAGAAAGTTATCGCTGCTGATGGCCAATATTTTGAATAATTTAGTTATATGAATAAATCTATGAATAAATGCCCAAAATTCCAAAAAAAGTCTCATTATTAAGTTGTAGACCAAATACTTATACGCAACCTAGGATTGTAACGGATGGATGAAAATATCCAAAAAATATTAAACTATTTAAATCACAAAAAAGCGAAAAATCAATTTTTTTTTTAATTTTAAGTTTTCTCTTGAGATTTGATTTGACATTTGAATTCTAATTTCGTGTTCGCTACCCTAATTTGCTCTCGATCGTTTTTTGCTGCTAAACGTGCTCTATTCTGTTCTGTAAAAAAACGCAGCTGTTATCTTCCGCTTAACTGACTGTTTACATCTCGTTGGGAGCGGTACGAAACGCCAACTTTTAAAATCTCGATTACCAAAGTCGATATTTTTTTTTATGGAAATTTTTTCCAAAATCTCGACTTGAGAAAATCTCGACTTGAGAAAATCTCGACTTGAGAAAATCTCGACTACAAAATATCTCGACAGAAAAAAATGTCGATAATCTCGACTAATTTAAAATGAATTCAATGGTGAGGTGTAATAATTCAACCCAAAAGCGACAATGTCAATTGACTGCATTTCTCTTTTGAAAAAGAAATATCGTCAGTTGAAATTGTGTTGCTTTTCCCCGCTTTAGTAGTGCGGTCCCATTGAGGTCAATTTCCGCTTTAGTAATATGGACTAATTCGAAATTTGTTCAGGACAACGAGCATTCTAGGCCTAGGCAAAAACTTGGAATTTTTACTACCCCACCCACCTATTCAACATATCAAAAGGAGCTACAGCCCCTTTTGCACTTGCACGCTAAACTACAACCCCCCCTTAGTTGGTCTCAATTTCTTTGGCTAAAACAATTAAGCGATTTTTCAAGATGGTGGCGCCGTTCGCGGTTCTGGGGGAATTAGTAAACTTCAGAAATTTCAGAGCATAGCGGAGCGGGACGCATTATGTGGCCGTTGACTTAATTGGAAAAATCTTTGACTGGAATTTCTTACAAATATACCACTGTTTAAATACATATGTTATCTCGAAATCTATTTCAGATACGAAAAAGTTGTCATGATATTTTTTCTAATTTCCTTGTGATCTTTAATTTTGTCTTTGAACGTTTTCCGATATGGTTAACCGTCTTTGAAATATTTTCCAGAAACAACCGCCAACTATTTTAGAACGTACACAGTTAAAAATCTCAGACTTTCTTTTAAACCTGGTCTTCGACTATCTGCATTTTTAATAATTTTAATTCTGCAATCTAAACTCTTTCAAAGTTTACTTCTATTTTAAACCATTTGTAATAAATTCTAATACAATACAAACGTTTTTGTGTTATTTTGGTTCTCGCATTAGTTTTTAATCAAATTGTAATTAAAATGCAAACCCCAAAACTTTTATAAACAAGGTTAAAATATCTACGAATTGATGCTAAACCAAAACTTTTAACTGTTATATTTATCGGGATAGAGCTATTAAAAAAAACATTTCTGCATTTTCGCTCATAACTACACTAAATATGGACCGATTTGAAAAGTATATGGCTACTTAAACTTGAAATAGAAATATCTTCAACTTTTGTCTAACGAGTTTTTCAATTAATAGCATCGGTTTCAGAGATATGTGAGCTGGAAAAGCGATATAGTGTGATTTTCCTCCAAAGCCTCAAAAGTTGACGTTTTTAGACTATCGGTTTTGACTGTACTACTAAACCGAGTTTCAAATTTGAGCAATGCATTGGAGGTAGAATTTGACGCTCTTTAATTTAACTCCTATTAAGTTTTCCGATCCGAGGCACCGTTAACAAATTATTAGGAGAATATTAAAAAAGGGCTCAAATTTTTCGGGTTTCCGCACAGCCGCTCTGCCGTGGGGTCCAAGATGGCTCCATCTCTTAAAATGAATGTATGGAGACCACCAACATTCATATTAAACGGCATTTCTCTATCATATTTTGCAAGGTCAAATCGCTTACCGTCCCAACTATTTGCAAAAAACCTATCGTGAAAGTTCTAGTCATGGTATTTATGACGTAACAAAAACGTCGTTAGCTCCCCGACTGTTTGTTTAGAAATTTTTCAGTGTGGGAAACATTTTGAGCTTACGACAAGATTTTTACTGCATGCGAAGTCGATTAGTCGTTGGCCATTATCCTTGTATTCCTCTTGGAGGCTGTATCCTCCTGTGGTTGCCCTATGCCAACTCTCGTTTCTAAATTCGTTTCATTATAATCACGCATAAGCCTTTTTCCTACAAGTTTTTAGAATAAAATGAGCAACAAGATTGAGTTGGCTAAGCATTTCACCAAAATTATTATTTCGTTTCCAACTTAGCATTAAAATCTGCCAGCGGTATTTTAACGTAAACGTCGCTTGTTGGAAGTGAATCGAACAATGTCTCCAGAAGGTTGTAAAATTCGTCTTTCACTTCTTTTTCCTTCACTTCAGTAGGGGCATGCAAGGTTAATAAGCCAAAGTTTGAAAAATCTAGTTCGGAGTAAATAACTTGCGGTTTGAGGGTCCTTTTCACAATGAATGCAACTCCAAACTCCTTGTATCCAGATGGTTTACCACTTTTGAAAGTTGTGTGCAATTTTTTGTCGCTGATCTCGCTGCCAAGCCAATTTGTTTCCTAGACGTCAGTGATTCTCAGTTTGTATTTCTTGACCTGTTTAAGGAGGGCCTCCTCGAGCCGCGGCTTGTTCAGGGAGCGTGGGATTTTTTTTCCTACGCACCAAACACACCAAATCCAACATTGGTTTAAAAGTTTGCCATATTTAAAATAACTAATCGTTTTCAGAAAAAATGTACATTCGGTCGGCTTGTGATATAAAAGTAATAAAATTCACATAATAACATAAATTACTGGAAATCAATTAAAAGTGCTTATGATATTTTCTAATACTTGACAAAATCAAAGCCTATCAGCACAAAAATATCTGTGATAAATCAAAAAACCTACCTTATTATTACAACAAAGTATACTAAATCGTTTTGGAAACGTTTATATAATAACGACAAAGTGAAGCATCATGAAAGGTTGTAAACTCTGTGAAATGCATGACTATCAACAACAACAGCAGCAGCAGAAGCTTTTATTCAAAAGTGATAGTCTAACAAACTCTACAAGTAAACTCCATACGACTGGTAGCCGTCTGTTCAACTATTGCAATCACCTGGCTTCTATAAGACGCTCGAGTACAGGGAGCAGTGGGAGCGCCTGTGAATCAAATGCATCGCCATCGATATCTTCAGCTTCGTCATCCTCGTCACTTCTATCAGTGCCATCGCCGACTACCAGCTTGCCTTCACCTGTAGCTGCCTCTGGCGCACCATGTACAGCGGCCGTATCTGCAGATAGCACCACAGCCGCTAACTCTCCCCTAACAGGTTCTACGTTAAGAATTCCCGTGGCCAGTCCTCCAAGAAGCACCTCGTTGGCTGCAAATCTTGAACCAACGTACCATGCCATTTTACCGCCACATTTTCGTGATATGTTCTATGCAACACATTTATTGAGAGGTGAGATAGCTTAGTTAGAGATAGTAAGATTCCATACATATTTTCAAATGACACCCTGTACAAATTTTCGTTTGCACATTTATGTATATACATACATTAGTATTTGAATGTGTATGTATATTCATACCTGAAACTGGGTTAAATTAAGAATGTTAACATTAAACCTAGACACGTTTACCTAAATAACACATTTGAACAATTTGTTTGAATCCTATGCATGTAATACAACTTGCAGTATGTAATTGAATTCTAGGTTGTGTTATACAAGAAATTGCAACCCAAAACTAAAATAAGTTACGGGAGTTTTTGGGTCTTCGCTTTTCTCTATTTTCTGATTGGCAGTTTTCCCTATGATGAAACATAAAACTTAAACTGGAATGAATTTCACACGTATTTTTATTTTTGTTTTAGTTTATTTCCAGTACCAGTTTCATTTCAGTTTAAATTTTGTGTTTAGTCATAGGAAACATTCACTATGCAACTAAGACTGAAATAGAAACTGAAAAAGCGACCGTCTAAAAGAGTCATAGACGTTTTATTTACACAAAGAGTCTCCACTAATTACTCGACTCGACCTCTGATCATTCTCTGCTCATCCAATCGGTACGTTCCTGCGAGCGGATCCGGATTTGACATTTCTCGAATTCTCTTCCATATGATTTCCCCTCCGGTAAAATTTGTACAGACAATTGTCAATTTTCGGTTCTAAAAATGTTCCCCTCCGGATCTGAAAAGTATTCTGATCCGGAGGGGTACATTTTCAGATTCGAAAATTGACAGTTGTCTGTACAAATTTTACTGGAGGGGAAAGCGTATGGAGGAGAATTCGAGAATGTGAAATCCTGATCAGCTCGCAAGAACGCACCCAATATCCATCTATCTTAGGGTCCTCCGACATACGTTTGTCACTTACCAGGCTATCATCGCGCTGGAATTCTTACTTAAACATAATCACTTAGCCATAGTCCCCTTGCCACCAATATTTAATCGTCGGCATCGCAATGATTGTCCCAATGAGAAACACATAACCACATTGACTTCGATATTTTGATGCAGTTTTACATACAATTTCAGTCATTTTACTCCATGAATTCAATTCAAAGTAATGAGTGCATCTAAAAATTGCAAGCTTCTTCGTAATTTTCTTCACGTGACTCTTCTTGCATCTCTGTTATTTTTGATTTTAATAACCGAAGTTCAGTTCTAATAAACGAAGCTGCTCTCATGTATTTTGTTATGAATTCAATTAGGCCAAAAAGGCATTTGATTCTATTGTATTAAGCGACTGATTCCAATAAGCAGTGATTCTTATTAGAACCAGTATACATTGACTTTATTATAGACTTTACGCGAAAGTAACGCCCGTACAAATTGACATACGTTCCAACATGTCTTGATTTTATATCAACGCTCTTTTTTTTACAATCGACTTGAAGTTCAGAAATACGACCATGTATTTAAGCGAATGCTGTGGCGCAAGTTGTTGTGGTGACACAGGGCTGAAGGAACAAATTCCTACTCATTTTTGTCGTAGGACTAATAGTTTATAGTGGGAAAATGAAGGTAAAAAAATATCGTCTGGTATAGGCAAGTGGGGTATCACGAGAAAGGTACCGTCAAGTACATTCCATTTTTGATATTTTGTTAAAATTTTAAGAAATGTGAAAAGAGGGAGAGGGGAAAATACTACATCATTATTTGTCCCAACCGCCTTTCATTTCCAGACAGTTACACTTAAAAAATGTCGCCCTCGGTGGCTGTGATCTTTCAGTCAACGCTCTACGATACTAATCTAGAGCTCCGAGTTCAAATCTCGGCGCGCTCAAAAACTGCCTGTGGGTACTAATTGAACTCTCATAGTGCTCCGAGCTTGTCAGTATAAAGACGGCAACGATAAGAGGTGCATGCTAGCAACTGCACTTCTGGATAGTAGATATGCTACTGAAACGTCAACAAGGCATAGAAATGTCGACGCGCCCATGCCCCTGGAGGGGTCAAGGTCAAAGTAATTAACAACAACACACACTTAGAAATATGAAAACTTACAGGCATTCGATTAACATAGAAAACGGAAAATAATGTAATTTTGATGTATCCTCAAAATATGTTAATAATAGTACATTTCCAGAGTTGCTGCTAGCACACCCCTCCTAAATACATCCCAGGTCAAAAATACACAGAATATTTAATAATAATACATTCATTCAAAGTTGGGCATTTTGACACTCTCCACATCAAAACAAGCCAGCCGAAGGAATGATACCCTTCACGCTTCAATATTTACTACAACTAAAGACTGAATTTTCGGGCAGTAAGAAGCTCAGAAAACGTGTAATAAAAACTTGAAAACGTGCAAAATCGTGCAGTAAAAATTGTGTATTGTGCAAAATCAAATCCAAATCATAAAATTGAGAACAAACTTGAAATGGGCCCAACGTTCTTAAACATGTCGAAATAAAAGTTTCCATCCTACCAGTTATCGATTCAGACAATAATAAGAGAATTTTTTCTCTTACAGCGCCAACCATTCCTTTCCGATCACTTTTACTCCTATTTATTACAGTTGTTACGCATGAAAACTAAGGAAAGTGCAATTTTCTACAGTAACCCTCAAAACGTGCAATTTTGTGCAATAATCCCCAAAATATTCAATTTTGTGCAATAGCCAACCAAAACGTGCAATTATGTGCAATAACCCCCAAAACGTGTAATTTTGTGCTGAAACGTGCAATTGCGCGACAATCCGGTCTTTAATAAACATTAACTTCTCATAAAAAAGACCATGTGCGATAAATTTGATCCATTCTGCATTTGCCGCCTTGAAATTAGCAGTAAAGCTTGTTCCGATTCCACCGTTCCTATGGGAGATATATGAAATAGTGAGCCGATCTCAACCCAATTGGGGGATTTGGTTTGCCGACAGATATGTTTGATTACTTTGAAAATCGGTAAAGATACTGTAAAGAACCAACTGTAATGAACCATATTCTGGTCTGGTAGTGCTGCTTCCACCGCCAGATCGAAGGCAGCACCTAATACTGATCTGTCGGTGGTACGAAACCAGAGGCCGAAGGTCCTATTACACCCGGACCCCGATACGAGCGCAAGGGCATCTGTACCGTCTACCAACCATTCCGTCCTTATCGCCCCATTTTTAGGGTTTTGTAGTAAAACAAAACCCTTATGAAATCGGTCATGCGTCCGTCTGTCTGTCTGTCTGTCCATGAAATATCTCACGAACCACTGAAGCTACATGCATGAAATTCGGTGAAAATATGAAGAAGTACTATATTTCTCTGGAGAAAGCGATGCGTCGTAATAGGTCAACTTTAAGGGGGGGTCCCCATAGAGGGGAAATGAAGGTCGAAATTTTTTTTTCGTCTGGTATAGGCAGGTGGGGTATCGTAGGAAAGGTATCGTCGAGTACATTCCATTTCTGGAATTTTTTTCAAATTTGAAGAAACGGGAAAAGAGGGAGAGGGGAAAATATGTCATCCGAGTTTGTCCCCCCCCCCTTGCATTTCGAGACCGTTACACTTAGAAATATGAAAATTTACAGAATAGCGGCATTTTACTAACACAGAAAACTAAAAATAATAGAATTTCAAAATCTCATCAGAAAAGGTTAATAATAGTACATTTCTATTGTCGCAGTTAGCACACCCCTGCACCCCTTAGGCACACCCGGGGTCAAAAATATTGATGGTTAATGATAACCAACACCATAGGCAATAATGTTTCTAAGTTTCATTACAATCATGTTATATTTAATAATAGTACATTCACTTAAAATTAGGCATTTTTACACTATTCATACAAAAAATACACCTACCGGCTTCGCAGGTGCAAGTACTACTTGCATGTTGTTTTTCGTAGTGCGAATTACAGTTATTGTTACATTATTATGGTTAAACATTTATGAAAGGGTAAAGATTGGTAGGGGATGATGTATTGTAATTGGCCAACTATAACGAGCGGGGGAGGGGGTGGGGCGAAATTAAAGTCAAATTTTGTTTATCGACTGGTATAGGCAAGTCGGGTGTTGTGAGAAAGGTAGTGTTGAGTACATTTTATTGTATTTTTGGCATTTACTTTAAATTTGAAGAAAGGGGAACAGTGAGGGAGGAGAAAATATTAGATCGTAATTTGTCCCCCCTTGCATTTCGAGACCGTTACACTTAGAAAAATGAAAACTTTCAGGAAGGTGGGTTCCGAATAGCATATAAAACGGGAAATAATGGAATTTGTATATCTCCTCAAAATAGGTTAATAATAGTTTATTTCCATAGTTACAGTTAGCGCACCCTGCATCCCTTAAACACGTCCGAGATAAAAAGTACTGATGGCCAAGGATAACCAACATCATAGGCAATAATATGTTCTAAGTTTCATTACAATCACTTAATACGAGTATGAATGGACATGTAAGATACTATTTGATATGTCAGACATTTTTATTATACCCTAGACTTTTAGTATAGGGTATATTGTTTTTGTCACGACGGAAATATGTAACACCTTAAAGGAGGCTCCGGAGGTATAGCAATGTAAATATATAAATGATCAGGGTCACCTCCTAATTCGATTTAGCCATGTCTGTCTGTCTGTCTGTCCGTTCGGACGATAACTTTCGACAGAATTAAGCTAGAGCCTTGAAATTTTGGTCAGATGTTGGAAGTATGATCTAGTTGATTGGTATTGAAAATGGGCATGATCAGGCCAAGAGAACGCCTACCTCCCCTACATATGTAAAATACTTAAATGTATCCATAACTCCCGATTAAATAAACATGAAAAGCTCTAGCTTTGGCAGATTGCTCGCGAGGGCGATCTTATACTCTCTTGGAAAAATAAAATCGATCAGTTGAAAACTAACGGCAATTTTCTTACAAAGAACCCCGTACTACCCTACTTTTCAGGTTTTTTGTCCATAACTCTTGAACAAATTGACGAAGACATCTGATTTTAGGTTTGTAGCCCTGAGGTGAGAAGCTGCTTGGGTTTAAGTAAGTTGGGTATAATCAGATCAAAGGAACGCCTACCTCCCCTACAAAATTCAAAAAATTATTTTAAATATTACTTTAATTACGATAACTTTCGATAGAATTACACTAAAGAGTTGAAAATTTGGCAGCACGTTGGTAGTAACATCCTGTTAGTTGGTATTGAAAATGGGCAAGATCCGACCTAAGGAACCCCTACCTCCCCTACAAATGCAACTTCAAATAAGCGATAACTTTTGAGAGAATGAAGCCAGCGACTTTAAATTTTGGTCGAATGTTTGAACTGAGATTGATTTAGTTGGCATTAAGAATGGGTTAGATCCGACCTAAGGAGCCCCTACCTCCCCTAGAAATGAAATTTTAAATAAGCGATAACTTACGACAAAATGAAGCTAGCGGCTTGAAATTTTGGTCAAATATTTGTAGTAGGATCCAGTTGGCTAATACTGAAAATACGTAAAATCCGACCAATGAAACCCCTGCTTCCCCTACAAATAAAACTTCAAATAAGCGATAACTTTCGATAGAGTAAAGCTAGACACCTGAAATCTTTTTTTTTAATGTTTGTAGGGTGATCTAATTGGTTGGTGGCAATGATGGGCAAGATCCGACCCAAGGAACCCCTACCTCCCCTACAAGTGAAACTGCAAATAATCAATAACTTTCGATAGAATGAAGCTAGCGACTTGAAAAATTCGACAAATATTTGTAGAATGGGTTTGTTAATTGATTTTTAGAATGGCCAAGATCCATTCCAGAATGTATGCCAACCTCCCCTATAAACTGGCCATATAGGAAACTTATTTTTAATGCATATGGTCGTTGCCAATTGGTACTTTTGGTATCCCCACTAGGTCTGTACAAGTCTAGGGTATACACGCTTCGGACTCCGGGTCGAAGCTTCGCTTCGGCCTGGTTATGTTTTTTTTTGTCCAACTTAGTGGTACCAGGAAAAGCAAGGAGCCGATACTTGCGTACAAATATAAGTGCTTGCTACAAAACCCTCGGATTGCGGGCGTAGCCCTCTATATTCCGGTTTCATTTTTATTATTCCCTATTTTTGCCTTCTATGTTTGTGTTGTCTTCCCAAGGCCTATGAATTTTTATTAATACGTAAAGGACAGGGGCAACGAGCGGCGCCCACGTCTCCCGAACTGAGCTACAGCAATCATAGGCCGCTGCTTAACTCGTTGAGGGGCTCGACCTTCACGGTCAATTTGCTACCTTAGGCTCCATCCGTACGGGCATCTTCGGATGCCCACCAAACCGTCTATTACAATACATTCAGAAATAAAAAAGTTTTTCTAACAAAAAATTACCATTGGATCGGACGTTCCTATGACAGTTATATGATTTTGTCCTCCAATTTCAACCAAATTCGGGCACGTGGTTTGGCAATAGATACGGTTGAATAATGTGAAACTTGGTAAAGATATACTTAGGCGCGGTGCACACTGGAGAAACCAGTTTCATAAAACTCGTTTCATGAAACTGGTTTTATGAAACTTGTTTCATGTTTTGATGCACACACAGGATACCATTTTTCTACAGTTTCATTATGTCCTCTGACGAAGATGATGCGTTTATTTTAGGGTGGTGGCTGAATAAAAAGGTCACTGATAACCACTACGCACGTGACTGATAACCACTTATTTTAATTGCACTTAAAATCGCGACACTAAACTCACAGACAGACAGACGGACAAAGCTTAATCAATATTAATTAAACTGTGCGTTGCAAACTTCATGACAAAGTTAATATACCCTATCACATTCATGAAGGATATAAATATACCTGCCGGCCTCATGTCGTGGGGTGGGGGGTGATTTTTAACTATAATTATTCCCACATTTTCCTCTTTTTTAAATTAAAGCTTGCAATTTGGTCTTAACATACATGGTTAACCATCTCTAAGTAGGAAAGTTCATTTCCTATTCGTATTCCTATTGCTACTTTCCGGTTTCATTTATATTTTAAATTTGGCTCAGATTAATAGTTTCAGAGATAATAGCAAAAAAAGAAATTTTCATTTCCACTGGCATACTTTATGGTCACTTGGCTACGCCACAGGTGACCAAAAGAGAGTATACAAGAGAGCCAACATGCGCAAGGCGCAATCTAGTGTAGCTTAGTCATACCCGAAACCCTTAGCGAGAACGAATCTTTAATTCTCAAGTTTCTCCTTTTTAAACTTTTATTCAAGCTTAATGGTTCCTTCATTTAATAATTTTCTTCAAGCTTAGCAGTTTCGTCCACAAGAGCTCTTCACGTCCAGCGGAATCGCAACCATTTATGGAGCCTCAAGCCTCAATTCCCAGGGTATTTACTCCTTGTTAAGTTAGAGCTTTCCAAATACAATAGATAGGAGGGAGATAAAGGCGGAAGTTAAAAGTTAAAGCTCAAGGTCCCATGTGAAATTTAAAGATGATAGAAATTTAATTCTTCTGCATGACATAAAGAAGAATTAAATTTATGTCATCCTACAATTCTACATGGGATATTGAGCTTTCATTTTTAACGGAAGTATGGAAGTACCCGAGATATTTTGGATTCGTGAAAAAATCCTCTAAAGTCTTGAACATACCGGGATACATTGTTTTGTAACAGTGTTGAGGAGTTGTATCGCTATTTACGTGGGGACAAACGACATATTTTGAAATTTGATACACACTGGTGCGTAATGCAATGTTATTTCGAATTAAGTGCAAAAAGAGAAAAATCGCTCTTTAAGGGGGGTATCTAGGACAATTTAAATTTTTGAGCTTTAACTCTCGATATGGTAAAAGTCTCGCAAGATCCCGGGCTGAAAGTTGCAAACCCGGAAAGGTATAACTGTCTACTTTTTGGTGATGCCTTCACTTGCGACCACCTGCGACCTTGGAAAATATTTAGGTGTTTGTACTCAATGGATGACTGGCTCTAATTAAAATTGAATAAACTTACGTATATCTTGTGATTAATGAGCTTTTTTAATTTAAAGTTGGTGGCGAGTGATCCGTAATATCATTTTATTATCAATTAAGTGGCTAAACAAAAAGTAGTTATTTAAGGGGGCGTCTGCGACGACTTTGTGTAGTTTAACTCCCAATTTCGTGCAACTCCTTTAAATTTCCGGATTGAAAAGTGCAGAAACAAAAATATATAGCAGTCCGGCTTTAATTTTTCAATTGTCTTTTTACGGCTATCTGCGTCCTTGGAAATTATTTGGGTATTGGTGCTCAATTAATAAAAAGCTTCTACAAAAGCAAAAAGCAATTGAGAGATAATGTAAATTTTCAGACTATTTGGCCTTACTAATTTCAATTTTGTTGGTGCGGGCTCGTAACATTGTTTTGTTCACAATTATATTTTAGGTTTTAAGAAAGAAAATTTCTTAAAGGGGGTGTCTGTGAAGATTCCGTTTGTAAATTTTACCCTCTGATTCCGCAGTACTTACAAAAAGGAATTCAAAAAGTAGACAGCGAGATCTCCAGAGAGAAGAGCGTTGCAATCTGCAAAAGTGGAAATCCAAAATAAATTTCGCACGGAATTAGGATTGATAGTAGAAAACGTAAAACAGAGCAAAGTTACATCAAATGATGGAAATTGTGCCCGGAGATTTTTTTTTAAACTCCCAAACTTCATCCGAAAGCACTGGAATCTACGAATGTTTGATTTATAGATTTGCAGCGATTCTTCAAGTTATTTCATTGGGAACGAAAATTCAAGCAGAAAAGTTTGTGTTCTTCGCCAAAGAAACAGCTCAGCTTTTTGTGTCCCTATACCCATGGAATTATATGCCTGCAACTGTCCACAAAGTTCTGATTCATGACAGGGAAGTCATAAAGAAAGTGTTATTACCAATCGGACAATTATCGGAGGAAGCACAGGAAGCGAGAAACAAAGATTTTCGAAAATTTAGAGAACACAAATCCAGGAAATTAAGTAGGTTTACAACTAACGAAGATATATTGCATGCATTGCTTATATCATCCGATCCCTTTGTTTAAAGTATGAAGCCAAAGAAAATTCAAAGCAACAACTTTTGTCTGAAGCTCTTGAACTCTTGATTAGAAGAAGTGATGCCGAGATGGAATGGGAGCACGCGGAACCATGTTCATCAAATTTGTTAACCTAATTAAATAAAGATTACATCCGATAAATTAAAATATTATATGAAAAATTCATATGTAATACAATTTTATTTAGACTAAATTATATTTAAATTTTTTATTTTTTTTTATTTCCATAATTTTATAGATTCTTTTGTATTTAAAAAAAAATTAAGAATGAAAAAGCATGGTGAAATTTTAAATGTTTATTAATTATTTTCTCTATTTGCTGCTCTCTGAATTTGAAATGCTATATCATTAAACCAAATCACTCACAAAATTTAATCAAAATCCGTCTAGTACTTTCCGAATTATTCCCATGTCCGGACTCGTCCATAGCATGGATCCACTGTGGGTCGTGGTTGTGCTCCATCATGTGTGTGCGAACCACCACCGAACCAATTTGGATATCAGCCCGAACCATATGTGGTATACAGCAGAGATGTGTCTAACTTTTCTGCCAGTCTGATAATTTTAAATTTTTTTTGCCGCGGTCTCAATTCAGTTCGTCCACAATTTTATGTCGCGTGAACTTTGTAAGTATTTAATTATTCAGATGCGTGTAAATCACAGAAGGAGAAATTAATTGGGAAAATGCCCACACTTAAAGGGTTTTTGGCAGAACACTGGTATGGTTCGGTGGATGTTGCGGCTCTCTCATGTATGTGCTCTAAATCTGGTTCGTGACCAAACGATTCCTGCCCAAATGGTCACGAACGCTTCGGTCATGGTTGTGCTCGATCGTGCGTGGTGAGCTTTAGATTTATTTGCAACTGAAATGGGATACTTGATACAATGTTGCGGAAAATTGCATAGTGGACGCGTGTTACGCATATTATCAAAGATACCGTTACTATGTGGTCCAATGAGTTAACATTAAAGTTTACGTGAAAGACCTTTACAGGAACACTTTCTTGTGAGATGTCTCTTCAAATGAGTACAGCGTGCTGCAGTTCTGATCTATTTAGTTAAAATTACATCTATTTAGTTAAAATTACAAATAGTACAAGTATGTACAATTAAAAAAAGCTTAAAATGAATGCAGCGACTGAAGGGTAAAGGGGAAAGTTTGAAGAAATCCTAACGGAAATTCTTCAATAGGCATTAAACACAGTACAAAAATGGGACAATGACAACGGCCTTCGAGTCAATCCGGCTAAGGTGGTTGTTGTCCCCTTTTCGAAGAAAAGAAATACCAGACAAATGAGATGTCCTACAATGTACAACTCTCCGGTGCTCCTGGCGGATTCCGCCAAATACCTCGGTGTTACTCTAGACAGGAAATTACTCTGGTCGGAACACCTACAGACAATATCGGACAAAGCCATTAAGGCCCTATGGGCTTATAGGCAGTTTGTGGGTATGACTTGGGGAACAAGCCCTCGCATAATCCTTTGGATCTATAAGGCGATTGTCAGACCAATTGTTGAATATGGAGCTGTTGTTTGGTGGAAAAATCAACCACCAAAGATGGCAAAACCAAACTGAGTAAGATTCAGAGACTAGCATGTCTCACAGCCACGGGGGCTATCCGCAGCTGCCCGACTGTAGCTCTTGAAGCGCTACTCGAACTCCCGCCGCTTCACATTCACATAAAGGAGGAGGCAAAAATAGCAGTAGCAAGATTAAAAGCTTGCAAGAATTTCCTCAAACTAAACCCTGAGCAAACCTACTGGGTAAATGAGGACCACGTATCTAGTATGCCATCAGACCATTTGGCTAGGGAGTTTTGCTTCAAACTTCCATTCTCAATCGAAATATGGAGCAGAGAGGATTGGAATCTGAAGCTCGACACCCTCCCCTCAAACGTTGTTACGTGTTACACAGATGGATCTAAAACCGAAGAGGGTACGGGGGCGGGCATCGTAGGTCCGCCTCACAAGATATCCATTCCAATGGGAAAGTACGCTACGGTATTTTAGGCGGAAGTTCACGCAATCGAGACTTGCGTGAACACATGCTTAGCAGCTGGATACCAAGGCAGGAATATTGCAATCTTCACTGACAGCCAGGCGGCCATCAAAGCACTAAGTAACTTCTCCGTCTCGTCGAAAGTGGTGCTTAGTGGTCGTGAAGCCTTGCAAAGATTAGGCTCCGTAAATAAGGTTACCATTTACTGGGTCCCCGGACACGCCGGTATCCCAGGAAACGAAACAGCGGACGAGTTGGCCAGGGGAGCTTCTGCAACCCCACTCGTCGCTCCAGAGCCATACTGTGGAATTCCCTTGTGTAGTGTAAGACGGCACATCAGGGAATGGGAACCCTCAGTAACCATCGCGCACTGGGACAATACCCCTGGTCTTAGACAGGCTAAGCTGTTTATAGCTGGCCACTCACGCAACCGTACCCACGAACTGCTAAGACTACGCAGAAACTGGGTGAAAATAATTTGTGGGCTCCTCACAAGGGTCACTTTACCCTGAGGGGTCATCTGCATAGAATGGCAATTATCTCTGACCCAAGCTGTCGCTTCTGTGAGAGCGAAGATGAGACTTCCCAGCACATTCTGTGACTGTGATGCACTTCATCTCCGCCGCTTGAAATGCTTCGGCGATGCATTCATTCCCTGAAGCGGAAACGATTGCCTCACTAACACTCGAACAGCTGAGCAGATTTGTTGGGATGATTGGTCTCGAGAATTAGTCAGATCACTAATCTGCATAGACTCCAGGGTGTAGCACAATAGACTTCCGGATCGCAGTGCTTGTTGGCCCTCTGGGTCAACTGCCCTCCATCTAATCTAATCTAAGGGTTAAGGATTTGAAAAAAAAATCCTAATATTTTTGGTTTTGAATTCCATGAGAAATCGACCTCGTCCCGTCGAATTGGGACACCCTGTATGTGTAGTTTAACAAAACTTTCAATCATCCAAAACGTTTTCGAACGCTTTTTATTCCTCGCTTAATTAGTTAATTTTTGGGATTAATTTAATTGTGTTACGTTTTCGATTCTTTAAATTTTTGTCACTTTTTAGGGTTTTGTAGTAAATATGAAAATACAAAACCCTTATGAAATCGGTCAAATGTCTGTCTGTCCGTCTGTCCATGGAATATCTCACGAACGGCTGAAGCTACATACATGAAATTTTGTAGGAATTTGTAGAATTACTATAATTCGCCGGAGAAAGCGAATCGTCGTAATAGGTCAACTTTAAGGGGAGGTCCCCATAGAGGGGAAATGAAACCATGAAAGCATTTCGAAACCGTTATACTTAGAAATATGAAAATTTACAGAAAAGCGCCATTTTACTAGCGTAAAAAACCTAGATTTCTAGAATTTTGAAATTTTATCAGAAAAGGTTAATAATAGTACATTTCTATAGTTGCAGTTAGCACACCCCTGCACTCCTTACGCGCATCCGAGGTCAAAAATATTGATGGCCAATGATAACCAACATCATAGGCAATAACACCTTTAAGTTTCATAACAATCACATAATATTTAATAATAGTACATTCATTTAAATTTTGAGATTTTGATGCCATTCATACAAAAAATGCACATGACATACTCGTACGAGTACTATTACTGTATACTTGAATATTGTTTATTGTTTTTCGTAAAGTGAATTGGAGTTAACCATTTCTGAAAGGGTGGAGATTGGTGGTATAGGAGTGGTAGGGGAGAGAAGTTTAAGAGGGGAGGTAGGTGGGTTGCTGCTTTAAGGGAGGTTCCCATAGAGGGGAAATTAAGGTCAACACTTTTTTTCATCTGATATAGGCAAGTGGGGTATCATGAGAAAGGTACTACAGAGTACATTCCATTTTTGACGACTTCATCAAATTCGAAGAAAGGGGAAAAGAGGCAGAGGGGAAAATATGAGATCATATTGTAATTTGTCCCACCCCCTTACCATTTCGAGACCGTTACACTTAGAAATATGAAAACATACAGGAAGATGGCTTTCAACTAGCACAGAAAACAAAAAATAGTATACTTCTATAGCTACAGTTAGCACACCCCTGCATTTCTCAAACTCATCCGATGTCGAAAATATTGATGGCCGACGATAATCAACACCATGTGCAATAATATCTCCAAATTTCGTAATAATCACGTAATATTTAATAGTAGTATATTCATTTAGATTTGGTCATTTTGATATCATCCATACAAAAAATGCACATAACAGGTCTCTTGTACTACATACTAGTACTACGAGTACAACATACTTGCATATTGTTTTCCGTAGAGCGAATTGGAGTTAACCATTTTCAAAAGGGTAATGATTGGTTGGAGAGGTGGGAGAAGGGGAAGGGGGGAAGGAGGGAGGGGGGGTATGCTCGTCGCTGACTCTATTCTCTATAATTATTCAAACAATTTATTTTCAATATTTTTTATGCAAACTTACAATTTGCAATATTGTCTTCACCTGAATGGTTAAGCATCTCCAAAAGTAGGACAGTTCATCTCCTATTGGCATGGGACACTACAAAACCCTCGGATTGCGGGCGTAGCCCTCTATTTTCCGGTTTTATTTTGCCTTAGATAAGAGGTTCTCAATCTTTTTGCTGTCGCGACCCCCTTAGAGAGAAAAAATTCTAATTTATGATCGTGCTGGGTGTCTGCTCGATCATAAATTTGAAATATCGAAAAAGTGGTGATAAAATTTTCTATGCATATCTGTATGGTGTTTCTTTTTATCTCAGATTTCTATTGGCTGTGCAAGGCGTTTTAAAAAACAATTCAAAAATAAAAAAGAAATTGTTAAAATATTTTTTTGTAAATTTTTCTGCTCTTTAATACCGTTGGCAACGGCTCTACAACCCAGTCAAAATAGTATTATTCGTATCCCCAAACATTTTAACGTTTTTTCTAGTTATGTGGTGTTCAGGGAACTTAAGTATACCAACAGTCGTAACTGTGCTATTACTTTAGCAAATACAATAAATCTGATCAATGTTGTGATAGAAAATGTATGACAAGTAGTATTACACTTTGCCATATAAATTTGACCAATTAATATGGCAAGCAGCTTTGTAAGTTAATTTTTGCTCGTTTATATCACAAAGGAAAAATCAAATTCAAATGGTCAGTTTTTAGGGTTTTGTAGTAAATACAAAACCCTTATGAAATCGGTCAAATGTCTGTCTGTCCGTCTGTCCATGGAATATCTCACGAACGGCTGAAGTTACATACATGAAATTTGCGCTGACTCTACTTTCTATAATTATTCAAACAATTTTGTTTCAATATTTTTTATGCAAACTTCCAATTTGCAATATCGTCTTAACATGAATGGTTAAGCATCTGCAAGAGTAGGACAGTTCATCTCCTATTGGCATGGGACACTACAAAACCCTCGGTTTGCGGGCGTAGCCCTCTATTTTCCGGTTTCATTTATAATTTGCTGTTCCATCGAAGAGTAAACAATAAACAAAAGCAATTATTGCATTGTATGGCAGACAACTTTCAAATAAAAATAAGCAAATTCTATACCATATGACGGCGGCTATGTTGTGGTATTACACTATGACAGATGGTGTTAGATATATGACCCCAATCGTCGTCAAATATATGTCGTCGTAAAATATACGTTACCATATAAATTTGTCTATCATACTTCTGTGTCAAATATATTTGACAAAGTTGCCATATTTATATGCTAATGTATTGTAGTAGCACCTTAAGAAAATACAAGGTCCACTTCAAACAGTATCTAAACAACGATTTTTTTAGTTTTGTTAAATATTTTGAATTTCTTAATATTTAATATAATAATCATTTTTGCGAGTGCAAGTTTTTCTGAGAATGCGCCTTACAAATTGGAAAATTTTCTTTGTGAAATAAAAAATATTGGGTTTAGTGATGAATTGTATTTTGACAAAGATGGGAGAAAAGAATTTGCAGGTAATTTAATCAGCTTTAGTTTGAGATACACTGAAAGTGTAGACTGAAAGCCTGGTACCTAGTCAATCTTCTAAATAAATGTGGAGAACCAGCGGTTGCCTTATTATCACCGGGGAAACCGTAACTTAACTTATATACATATTTTGTTTAAGGCTGTTAATTTGTCAACTTTAGCCCGTAATGTTATTTCCAATAAAAACAACATAGAAATTATTTTTTAGGCGTTTTAATGTCTGCTTCAAGGAAAGAATACTTTCTAACTAAAGAAAAAAAAAACGTTTTTTTTTTTATTTTTGATCACTTTTGTGACACTGTGTATCGTATTGAAACTTTAACTTGAAACGGTGTGAGACAACATAATAGTGTGAAAAGAGTTTTTACAAATTCAATATAAAATGCAAACATTTTCAATAGAAAATGACACTTTTAAAAATCATTTCTGAATATTTCCTCAGATATTTCATGACCAAGCTGGGGGCGACCGGTAGCGCAATGTGTTGAGGCATCAGTCTCATGTTTGACTACCGGCGTTTCGGGTTCGAATCCCGTCCACGACAACGTTCGTGGCCATGGATGTGCAGGAGGTGCATGCTGGCAACTGCATTCTCTGAAACCAATTTATGCCAACGAAACGTCAACTGGGCCACATGGAACAGTTGACGCGCTATGCCCCATAAGGGGTTAGGGCAATTGAGTATCTAATATTTTAGAAGATTCGCTACTGATATAGAAGGATTTGGCAATAGTTTCAGCTCGGCAGCTATAAAACAGAGACGCCGACATCGCCCGACAGACGGGCAAAGCTAGATCGACTCTTCTCGTCATTCTTATCATTTTATATGGTCGAAGATGCTTCCTTATGTATAGGTATATTGCAAACTTCATGACGGATATCATTTATTTTAATGAAAAACACATAGAAACGGTTCTGAATATGGAGAAAGCTGACTTAACTTATCTTACTACTCCTAGGAAATAAAGTTAACGCTCGACTTATTCCTTCCTAGACCACAGTTTAGTACTGAGGGTTCAGAATTGGTTATATTGTATTAGCGAGGGTCTACTGTAGGTAGTAACTGGGATTTCTGAATGTTGTATTTAAGTGGTAGACATATAGTATACTCACTTTTTCGATATTTGATATTTATTTAAACAATTACTTACAAAATGATTTCATTCAAAGTATGCTCCATTTGAGGCGATAACTTTACTCCATCTTTCAGGCAACAAATGGATTCCTCTATAAAAAAGAATTCTTGATCTTATGACCCGATCCAATTTTCTTGTCAATTTTCGATGTTTTCGCAAGAAGAGAACCTGTCCCCAAAAAGGGCTGTCTGCATGGACCGAAACAAGTGAAAATCCGAAGGGGCAATGTCTGGAGAGTAGGGCGGGTGGGTTAAAATTTCCCATTTCACTCCTTCGAGATAGTTTTTGACCGGCTTTGCAACATGGGGCCTGGCGTTATCATGGAGCAGAATTAATTTTTCATGTCTATCGTTCCATTCTGGCCGTTTTTCTTTTAAAGCTCGGTTCAAACGTATAAGCTGCAGTCGATAACGATCTCCAGTGATGGTTTCGGACGGTTTCAGGAGTTCATGATACACGACTCCTTTATGATCCCACCAAATGCACAAGAAAATCTTCGAACTGTGGATATTTCGTTTTGGCACCGATGGACCAGGTTCACCTGGCATACTCCATGATTTCGTCGTTTAGGATTGTCGTAGTATATCCATTTTTCGTCCCCAGTAATAATTCGATGCAAGAAACTCTTTTTTCGGTACCGCTCAAGCAGTATCTCACATGTAACCAAACGCCTCTCCATGTCTCTCTTCTTCAGTTGAGGTGGCAACCAATTTCCTAGTTTCTGCACCATTCCCATTGCATGTAAGCGTTTACTAACTGTTGATTTATCAACATTTAATGTTTCCGACAACTCCTCAAGCGTTTGGCACGAATCTTCATCGAGTAATTCTCTCAGTTTAAAATCTTCGAATTTTTTAGGGGCTCCCTCGCGTGCTTTGCCACTTACATCAAAATCGCCATTTTTGAATCGCCGAAACCATTCTTTTGTCGAAGTACTCGACGGGGCATTGTCACCAAAAACATTTACAAGCAAACGATGTGTCTCAGCAGCGCTTTTGTCCATTAGGAAGTAGTGCAGCTGAACTTCCCGCAAATGCTGTTTTGTCGGATAGAAAGTTGACATCTTTGACACGAGATATAAAATGTTTCTTGAACTGAGAATGAATGTCAGCAACTGCGTTTCAGTCCTTACTAACACACCTTCAAAATACATCTACGACTTCTCTGTCAAACACGATCATAATGCTCTAGCGACACCTTTCAGGAAAGGGCGGAAACTTATTCAACTACCCAATATATTTAACAGATAATATTTTTTCCTTCTTTAAATACACTTTTTAAGTGGCCCTCACACCGATGCGGATGTTGAGGAATCGTGGGGAAATATCCGCGACGCATTGTCAAATTCCATTTCAGCATTTTGCAAAGCATCGGGAATATCTCGGCAGATTCGCATCGGTGCGAGGACCACTATAGGTTCTAGTTTAAATGGTTAAATTTATTATTAAAAATGAAATTTCAAACTAGGTTTTTACAATAAATTAATTATTTTCTTTTTTCTGTTACAGGTAAGTGAAATGAGCAAACCGTAAGTTTTTATACTAGTATATTGAGGATATATTATAATTTAAGTTTTCTCTGTAAATTTGAGTGGGAAGAAATAAAAAGTACTATCAAGGAAGTCGAAGAGAGGGTCGTGGGATATGAAGCCCGGCGAGCGCTGAAATGGCTGATTCGACGAAGAATGCCCAAAATCGTTAAACGCAAAGAACGAAACTTACAAACATTGTATCGAACGTCCAACTAGAGCTTAGAGAGAAAAATATGATGAGCCGCGGCGATTTTCGAATATAATAATTAATATTGCAATTAATAACGTACGTAGACGACATTAACATCATGTCTCCAAACGTGCCCCCCGCAGAAGAACCTCTATACATAATCTTGACAAAGCTGCAAAAGAAGTTGGACTACGCATTAACGGGAACGGAACGAAAATGATGATACAATCAAGAAGAAGGACGTCAGCACAAGCGAACATAAATGTCGGGGACCTCAGCATCGAATTCGAATTCACATTAGCAACCTGTCAAAGAACGCCAACGACAGTGACGAGGTCAAGCGACGGATATAGCTAGCTAATAAGATTTTTTTCTCGGTCTTTCCATTCCAATAATGAAATCGAAGCATGAAGCACAGAAGTACGGAACTCCGCATATACAAAACCATCATACGACTGTGCTATTCGATAGCTGTGGAATTTAAACCCTAACTCAAGCCTCCGAAAACATGCTAAACAAATTTGAATGAAAGGTCCTTCCGCAAATTTTAGGAACAGTTTGCGACTGGAGTGGATCCGTTACAGCCATGAGCTGTGCGAACTGTACGATGAGCTGGAAGTTTCGAGAATCGTCAAATTACAACCACTTCAATGGGCAGGGCATGTACAACGAATGGATGATAACCGCATGCCCTAACAAATATTGAAATGACGGATCAGCGGAGCAAGGCTGGCAGGAAGACCTAAAGCTCATTGGGAAGACTCAGTAGATGCTGACGCCGAACAACTGTTGGGCTTCCAAAATTGGAGGACGCGGTCACTTGACCGATATAATTACTCAATTGCCCTAACCCCATGTGGGCCATATCGCGTCAACTGTTCCACGTAGTCCAGTTGACATTTCGTTGGCATAAACTGGTTTCGGAGAATGTAGTTGCCAGCATGCACCTCCAATGACCGATATAATTGCAGGACAATGATCCAGGCAGCCAAGGCCCGACGTCGGGTTGTAGCGTCACGATGATGATAATAACCATATTACCTAAATATTGTATTACTTCATTACCAAGATTTTCCTTTTTTCTTCACCAAAGGACTCAAAATGCCTTAGAAAGTAGTCTAGTTCATTAGCCTCATCACCCCCAGTCATATGACACCCTTCTTGCCTAGATATCACTTCATTGTCAAGAATGTCCTTTTCCCTTACCAAAGGACACAAAATGGCATCATTCTGATCAAAGGGCTCAAAATGCCTTCAACAGTACTCCAGTGCATTAGTCTCATCACACCGATTCAGTAGATACCCTTACCCACATCTACCAGGTTTGGTTTCTATTTCATTTCCTAACCAAGAGAGTCCTTTTATCCTGACACATACCTGCAGCATGACCAACATGTCACCATGTGGTACTTATAATAACCCAAAGAAGCTACATATCAAATTTGATTGAAATCGGACCGCGGGAAATGCCTGGAGTTATGATCTTTGAAAAGACTTAGGCGAGTAACTCTGGCTTGAACGCAACAGAATATATTGTTAGTCTAGTCGATAATCAAAATTGCGGTCCAGGTCCGAAGTGCCCGGACAAACGAATTAACGCATTAACGAACAAACGTACAGCATGCATCGGACTGTGTTCTCGTTCAGTCTATTTTTTATACAATATGAGCGAGCCAAAAAATTACATTCTTTTCAGTGAAGCCAAGATGGGTGTGATATTATTGGGGGTGTTTAGCCAATGCACTGGATTACTTTAGAAGGCGTTTTGAGTCTTTTGGTCAGGAAAGAACGACATTATTGGCAATTAAGTGATATCTAGGCAAGATGCATATCATTTCAGTAGGTGTCATAAGGCGAATGCACTGAACTGTTGATGGCGTTTTGAGTCCGTTGTTCAGAAAAATAGCTTCTGCTTGGACATGAATTGAAACAGAAACCAAATCTAGCAAGCATCGGTAATTTTTAGATCGTGGGGATGATACCTATCTCCTGGACGTAGGGGCATATAGGATATAAAGGACATAACGGACACAAAGGACCGAAAGACATTATGCCCTAGAGGACAATTCAAAGTTATGTCAGAAGGACATTTGCTCAAACATGCGCACCTAAATAATTAGGTCTTTGGGGACAACATTTTTAAAAGCAGATAGACAACTTGAAAGCAAATGGATCAAAATGAAAATGTATTTGCAAGTGCCGATGAACATCGCTCTTGTTGTGTCATTTTTTAAACGCATTTCGTTTTGTTTCGTCTCCATGCAACTTTTCGTTAATTCGATTCGGAAATCTGTTAGTTTGATTTGAAAAATCATTGATTTCATTAGGAAATTCGCAAATTTGAAGGGGAACTGCCGAAAAATATGTACAACTATATGATCGTCGCTACCATTGCCAACTATCGAATGTGAAAAAATGCGTTTTTCATTTTTTATACCCTTTGCTTGCACTAGACATGTTACTTAAGATGGCAAATTGTGGAATTTCTAATCATCTTAGAAACTCAGTTATGGCTATAGCCAAGTGTCGAATATGCACACTTTTCTGAATAATACTCTAGCAAAGTATCGAATAATTTGTTTGCTGCTTTGACAAAGTTATTTGCATTTTTTCGATGTTAACGCTGTGAATATCGTCAATAGTAAGAATTCGCACTATTGGTTCTCTGCTTATAAATCAGGTAATGCAAACTATATGCATTGCAGACATTCGCATAAAACTGTTGTATCGAACTGAAAACATCGATGACTTATAGCATCCATAACTTTAGTTGTTGTTGGCGTATAACAAAAGCAAAACCCAGCCTGGAAGATACTTCTTGAGCGCAATGGACACGGCAGCGTCCCGCCCGCCAAAGAAAAACTAACAAATCGAAAAAAAGCGAAGATTGAAAATGCAACCAGGATTATGTTTACGCGACAGAACAAGTGCGGGTTTTCGGACCTCTGTTGCTCGGGCCCGTGGCGGTTGTGGGGGTTCTAATTTGCTAGGGACACTGCCGTCTTAGGAAGTGTACCCAATTTGAAGTCGATACGATGAAAAACACCCGAGATATAACAGTTCGAAAATCGCTATTCTTCATTTTTTTTCTTGTTCTCGTTGTTCTTTGACATGGCTCCAGCATCATAGGGAGCGTATCGAAATCTGTTTTCTTTTCTCATGGGTTGGCTCTGTCCCAAGGGTGTTCAAATTGTTCGCAGACGGCTCCAAAACGTAAGAGGGTTCCGTTGCAGGCATTGTCGGTCCTGAGCACAGAGCCTCGATTCCAATGGGTAAAACGCCGTCCTTGTACCAAGCGAAAATCAACGCCACTGATGTTTCTGCTAGGCTGTACCAAACCGCCGGCTATTTAATCAGGGACATAGCAATATTCATCGACAGGTAGTTATCAAAGCGCTAACTAATTTCACTATCAATTCTAAACTGGTACTAGCTTGTCAAAAAGTCTTCCATAATGTGGGTGCTTCCATGCAGGTCAAGCTGTTTATTTCACACGTTCGTATCTTGGAATTACTGCGGTTGAGCAAAAACAGGGTCAGAATTATTTGTAGAATTTTAACGGGACACTCGCGTCTGAGGGGTCACCTTAAAACCATGCGTATTGTATCAGACCCTAGCTGCCGCCTTTGCGAGGCCGATGATGATACCTCACAGCGCATTCTTTCCGAGTGTGAAGGTCTTGCTCAAATACGTACCGAATGCTTCGGCGTAACACTTCCCTTAGCCGAGGATATGCTTCTATAAAACCTTATCCGATCAGTCAAAAGAGTCGGCGGAATCTTTTGAAAAGGCAATAGCAAAATAGACCTCATGGTCGCAGTGCTTGTGGTTCCAATACGACCGACGGCCCACTTCCTTTATCTATCTATCTAATGGTGTACATAGGCTATCATTTGCTCTGATCCGTGCAGTAGAAAAAAAGATACATCAAAAAATTTAAGATTTCATAGAGTTTCTCGCTTAAACCTTTTCAAAGATTTCGAAGAAAAAATTCTTCCTGACATTTACTCTAGTCTGGAAAATATTAGCTGCGTTTTTTTTTGTCCAGTGTAGGTCAAGTGCAGAACAACAATCATACGCATTACACTAACAACTGGCTCAATCCTGGACAATTTTGTAAGTGTGACGCGTGCAATTCTTGTTTTGCTCTGAACTGCGCTGCACACACAATACAGCTATTATCTGTTGACCATTTCTGGCCTGAAGTGCATTTCTAGCCTTGAATAAGGCGGGAAGCTGCTGTATAAAGAGATCCGGGCGAGAATTGGCATCAGAGCTTAAGCTCACAAAGCTCCCCGCCAATCAGCGCTAAATGAAATTAACTAATTTAATCAGGGTTGAATATGCATACCCTAGATCGAAGCACAAAGCTTCGAGTACTTTGGCGGAATTTTGTTCATATCAATCCTTTTTACGGCTGATGAATCTTTTTTGGCGAGAAACTTTTTACAACAGGGTTGTTTTTGGGTCATATTCCTTACAACAGGATATTGGCCGATTGACTCAATCTGTCGCCGGCATACCCGCAGGTAACTGAACAAAAAAGTGGAGAGAATCCTCCTTAAGTATTCCACCCTGTTCGGAACTCCTTTGGTCGAAAGTACTGGACACACAGAAACGGAAGATCGTAGTAGATCTTTTTCAAGCCTATCAACGAAGAACAACAGGCCAACCACATTATTAACTTCTCGGATTGACGCAGAACAGTTACTGTGATGGACTTTGGCAAACTCCCAGTTAACACACCCGACATACAATGCCGAAACTACCCGTCATGCCAGTTCACTTGGTATGATTTGCGCTGAAGTTACTGAATCCAATGTCCGCAAATTGATTAAGCTTTCCAGAATTGGAAAGGGACGTGATAAAATGCAAATTTTTAGGATAAGCGATTCCCGAGTAAACTGTATAAACAACTGTGAGTTAACTACACACCGTTCAATCTTTTGATAACTAGGCCTAAGGATTATCCACCTATCCTCACAGTAGGTGTAACCTTTATTGTCACCCGAATATAAAACAGCGGAGAAGCCTGCTCAAACAAGGCCAATAACATTCTGCACAAGTGTATTACAGCCAATATTAGTGACAGGATCTAAATGCTCCTCGAGAAGAAAAATATCCTTTCCGAGGAGCATAAGGACTGCCGAGGCGGATCCAGTGAATGCAAGGAACACCTTGTGATGAACTCGGTTGTAGTAGGATACACTATGCGCAATAATAGGAATCTGGTATTGCTACTATATCGATTACGCTATTTTGTTTGACAGCATCCTCTATAGCCGGCTAAGCGAGTTTCTCTACATGTACGGCGTGGATCCAGCCTAAACCATTTTTTTGACAAAAGTGATGGAGAGAAGACAAACCAAACTATCAGTGCAATCGACCGAATTCAATATTCTGTCTCAACCGGTTTAAACGTGGTTCGATGGTGCTCGCGAACCATTTGCTTCGCCATGTGTAGCGATCTTAACACTTATCACCCAGTCGCTCACAAACAAACCAGATGTATTGCTAGCCGACAAGACGAATTGCTCCGCATACATCATAGATATTGCTATCTCCCATAATAGCAACATCGAGAAAAAGCATGCGAAGAAAATGTCAAACTATAGTGCACTGACTCAAGTAAACAAATATACTTTGGCATCTTGGCAGTGTACAAATAGTGCCTGTAATATTAGTGAGTGTTTTGTAATATTGTCGGCTACCGGTATTGTGCCTAGAACGTTCTTACTTCCCTTACTAAACTGAACCTGCAGCACAATCCCACGAGCATCTTATTTTGGGTACATTTGCAATTGTGCGGAAGATGTTCGGGGAGTTCTACTAGTATCTACTACATATAAGCAGGATGCAGGCTTAACACCTGTCCAAGACATGCACATGCATACCCAGCATTTTGATTTTTACATCCATTGCGGGTATAAAACCGGCCAATGGGGCCGAGATAAGCCAACCAGACGTTAATGAATAATGATAATAATAAAATATAAAACCATGTACCGAATATACAAGAGCATACAAATTTAACACGAATTTGGAGATGGTAGCGACAGATGTTCAAGTGAAAATAAATACAAAGCAAACAGTCGAATATGCCATATTCGACACTTTGAAACAATTAATCTATGAAAATTTGTACACTGCAAAGTATCGAATGTGATTTTTAATATATAAATGAAACCGGAATATAGAGGGCTACGCCCGCAATCCGAGGGTTTTGTAGCAAGCGCTTATTTTGGTATATAAATATCGGCTCCTTGCTCTTCTTGATACCACTCAGATGGACAAAAAAAAACATAATTAAACTGTCTTACCCACTTACATTTTACATGCCAATTCATATTACGCGATTGTAACGAAACTTAGAACATATTATTGCCTAAGGTATTGGTTATCGTTGGCCATCAGTACTTTTGACCTCGAACGTGTTTAAGGCATGCAGGGGTGTGCTAACTGTAACTATAGAAATAAACTATTATTGACCTATTCTGAGAAGATATACAGATGCCATTATTTTCCATTTTTTTTTCGGAACCCACCTTCCTGTAAGTTTTCATAATTCTGCAATAAGTATAACGGTCTCGAACTGCAAGGGAAAGGGAACAAGTTACGAACTAATATTTTCTCCTCCCCCAATGTTCCCCTTTCTACAAATTTCAAGAAAATGCGAAAAAATGGAATGTACTCAACATTACCTTTCTCACGACACCTCACTTGCCTATACCAGTCGATAAAAAAAATTTTGACCTTAATTTCGCCTCTATGTGGACCCCTCCCCCCTTCCACTCGGTAACGTTTGCCAATTACGACGTAGCGCCCCCAACTAATCTTCACCCTTTCAAAAATGATTAATTAAATAACTGCAATTCGCACTACGAAAAACAACATGAAAGTAGTACTCACACCTATGAGGCCGGTAGGTGTAATTTTTGTGTGGATAGTGTCAAAATGCCTAATTTTAAATGAATGTACTATTATTAAATATTATGTGATTGTAATGAAACTTAAAGATATTATTGCCGATGATGTCGGTTATCATTGACCATCAATATTTTTGACCTCGGCTGTGCTTAAGGCGTGTAGGGGTATGCTAACTGCAACTATAGAAATGTACTATTATTAACCTTTTTTGTTGAGATATCAAAATTCTACGATTTTCGGTTTTCTACACTAGTAAAATGCCGCCTTTCTGCAAATTTTCATATTTCTAAGTATAACGGTATCGAAATGCGAGGGGGGGGGGACAAACTCGGATCACATATTTTCCCCTCTATCTCTTTTCCCCTTTTTTCAAATTTGATGAAAATACCGGAAATGAAATGTACTCGGTGTTACCTTTCTCATGATACCCCACTTGCCTATACCAGATGAAAAAAAAATTTTGACCTTCATTTCCCCTCTATGGGGACATCCCCTTAAAGTAAGCCTGTTACAACGAATCGCTTTCTCCGGCGAATTATAATAATTCTACATACTCTCACAAAATTTCATGTATGTAGCTTCAGCCGTTCGTGAGATATTTCATGGACAGACGGACAGACATTTGACCGATTTCATAAGGGTTTTGTTTTTAATACAAAACCCTAAAAATAGTCAGTTGATACAACTCAATCACATACACAAAAAGGAGAAAACAACAACCGAAAACTATCGAAATTTTGAAATTCCACCATGCGCTGATGAATTCACAATTGCAGCTGTTTTTTTGCTCTACTGAAAAGTAGCTATTTTCATATTCGATAGTTGGCGATGGTAGCGACGATATATAGAATAACTTATAATTTAGTATGTTATGCATACATTTCTTGTATATTCTTGTCGCGCTCGGTGACCGTGGTCTTTCGGTCACCGCTCTACGATACTAATCTAGAGCTCGGAGTTCAAAACTCGGCGCGATCAAAAACTTCATGTGGGTACTAATAGAAGTCTCACAGTCCTCCGAGCTTGTCAGTATAAAGACGGCGCGGATAGGAAGTGCATGCTAGCAACTGCACTTCCGAAAAATAGATATGCTATCGAAACGTCAACAAGGCATAGAAATGCTAGAGATGTTGACGCGCCTAAGCCCCTGGAGGGGTCAAAGCAATTAACACAACACACATACATTTCTTGAGCACATATTGTGTATTATCTTAGGTGTACATACACCATTAACAACATTTTGCATCTTAAACAAAAACAAAAGAGAAAGTCTTCTGGACAATATGATGGTTGCAGCTACTATAGTCGGTTTAAAATATAATTATGTAAAACACACTCCATTATCCCTTCGCTTTTCTCTTTCACGAACCGCCGTGTTCGTGACAGTGTACCGTATTTTTACGCTATATGTACATACTAAAGATTTTCAAGAAAATCTTATAGCGAATGTGGAAGAAAATCGGCGGTAATCTGTACACAACCCGTGGACTAGTTACTTTGGTAGCATTTTGGGGGGAAGAATTACGAGTACAAGAAGCAGTTGGTGCCTTTTACAACAAACAGTGCGAAATGCAGTAAATAACTGCATTCGCACTCAGCTGCAGAGAGCTCGTGTATATTCCTGTGAAAGGAGAGCTGATATGCACCATATGCACTTACCTGTTGCATCTGGATACTTGGTGTGCACGATGCACTAGTAGGTAGTCTGAAGTGAGTTTTATGCATTTTTTTACTGGCTTTCCAGCAACCTTTTGTCTATATGAGCATATATTAGCAAACTCATCTCTGAATAACATGCTTTAGAATCACAGTCATATGACTAAAAGCGAATGTTAATATCGCAACTATTAGGGTGGAACGTTGTACAGGGCTGTAAAGGAAAACACATGCACAGAAATATATACGAGTACATACTCATATATAGTAAAATGTAGTTTTCATTTATCAACCGTATTGCCTCCATATAACTAATTGATGTTTCCCCACTTTTGGTGAGTTTCTTGAAGAAAATACGGCAGACGACAACAATCTTTCTAAATGGCAAATCAAATGAACAAGTCTTTTTCGCAGATTTATGGAAATAGAGTCCCGATAGCATTTCCAGCATAGTGTACAAGTTTGCTTTCGACTACGTACATATGTAAGTATATGCTCAATAAAGACTGTCAGCGAGCGTCAACAAGTATTCTTTCTTTTTGTTTACTATTTCGTAACACCATTCATGTACAGGTACACTACTTCTTTTCTTCCGTGTGACTCTTTCAAGCCTTATCCAATTACGTGTGGCCACAGTTCGCTTTATGCTCAAATGATGTTTAAATTGTTTTTTAACGGAGGTTTAAGTCGGCAAAATGATTCAGTACGTCAAGTCGTCTGTTACTAGGGTTAAATAAGTATATGAGCCACTTTGTTCGCCTCACTTTGTACTGTTGGCTAGCATAAATGGATTCGTTACATGCTTCGATGAATATTGTAATCATTTGTTTCCTCATTCTTCTCGTGATTGGAACAACTAATAAGAAAACTTGGTGACTTCTGAATGTACCGCAGGTGAATGGAAGTGCTTTATAAAACGCGAGCTAGTCTTTCTAAGCTCGAGATCTATGTGTACACACTCCAACGTGTCCCAATAAGTTCTCGCCGGATTAAGAATATGTATTGAGTAGTTCTTAAAGAATATTAAAAAAAAACCTTCGGCTTGTTATTAAATAAATAATTTGTTAACTCAGGGTCTACTAATTGTTCCAATTGTTCAACTCCAAACTCTTAAAAAAAACAACAGAGCTCCACAAAAAGGTTTCTATTTTCGCCAAATATCTAACACCTCAATGGTCACCGACACAATGAGTAAGTTCGCCTTGTCACTCGCCTCGTGTTTCGCTCTTTCGTCCTAGATGATCACGCCTCGCCTTCACTGTTGTACTTCGCCTTTCGCGTCCTCGAACGCCTTATGCCGGGGACACACCTATCCGATCATACTCCGATCATACAGTCGGACGAGTATATGAGAGGGAAATTATATGGGATTTCGGACGCGTTGTGGCCCGGGCTTTAGTTCACACTTTTCTGATACGCGCCCAGTCATACTCTGTTCGAAATCCAACACCATTTCCTTCTCATACACTAGTTCGGCTGCATGATCGGAGTATGATCGGATAGGTGTGGCCTGGGCCTTATTCTTACCGCGTAGTTCCTCACCGAATTACAGGTCGTATTAAATTAATTACAATAGCCGCTTTCGATTCAACCGGATCTCAGACCATTTTCATACAAAACGACAGACGTTTTATCTAGGTCTCGTATGGGATCTCATCGGAGCAAAGTTGAAAGCACATTGGTTGAACGTCAACTTCCTTCGCCTCCGTCGAAATGTATACTGAGTCCGAAATTCCCCCCCCCCCCCCCCCCCCCCACGACGGATCTGTATGGTGGCTGTTTAAGTTGGGTCGTTGCAGAGCCGTGGCGTTCTTTTCGGTCTGCGACCGAAAGCCAATGAATCGAATGCGGCTAATAATAATTAAAAATAAAACATTATACTGAGAAAGTAGTTTGACAACAGACAACAAACGGACATGTCTAAACCAACTCATTTCATCATGCTAACCATGAATCTAGGAACGCGGTAGCGTTCCGCCTGCCAGAGAAAAACGAACAAATCGAAAAAAAACCAAAATCGAAAATGCGGCCGAGACTATGTTTACGCGATATAACAAGTACGGGTTTCCGGATCTGTGTAGCTTAGGCCCCTGGTGGTCGTGAAGGTGCAAATTTGGTAGGGTCATTGTCGCGAGCCGACTTTGGAAGTGTTTCTAATTTGAAGTCGATACGATGAAAAACACCCGAGATATAAAAGTTTGAAAATCGCTATTTTTCATTTTTTTTTCTTGTTCTCGATGTTTTCTTTGTACAATGACAGGACTACAGCTACAGTAGGTAGCGTACCGAGATTTGCTTTCTTTTCTAACGGATTGGCTCTGTTCCAAGGGTGTCCATAGGCTATCATTTGCTCTGGTCCGTGCAGTAGAAAAAAAGATAGATCCAAAAATGTAAGATTTCGTAGTTTTTCGCTTAGGTCTTTTCAAAGATTTAAAAAAAAAGTTCTTCCAGATATTTCGACCAAATTTGGTACGTACCTTCCTTGGAATATTAGGTAGAATTACCAAACGGTGATATTTGGTCCTGCTGCAGGTGTGCGTCAGGATAATATTTGAAAATCATGAAATTAAACAGAAATCAAACCTGGGTATCTTCCGACTAATGCTGAATCAAACCACTGGGAATTTTAAGTCTTTTGGTCGGGACTGACGACATTTTGAGCCCTTGGGGCGGAAAAAGGACATTCTTGGCATGAAAGTGATATCTAGGTCACTGTGTGTCATTTGGCTGGGGGTCTTAAGGTGAATGCATTAGACTACTTTTGATGGCTTTTTGAGTCCTTTGGAGAGGAAAAAGGAAATGATATCTGGGCAAGATGGGTACAGTATGAATGGGGGTGTTGAGGCGAATTTACTAGACTACAGTTGATGGCATTTTGAGTCCTTTGGCGAGAAAGAAGATGATCAAGATGGCTCGCATATGACTGGTAGTTATGCGGCAAAGCTACTAGGCTACTTTTGGATCGGGGTGATGATACCAATACTCTGGATGGAAGGGATATCAGTGCGAAGAGGCGTCTGTCTCATGTCTGACTACGTTCGTTACGGGTTCAAGTCCCATCCACGGCGTACGTGGCCATGGGTGTTTGTGTTTTCTTCCATCTGTGGTGCCGCAACATCTCCCGACTTGTCGCAGATGAAACCTGTTTATGCCAAGTAAACGTCAGCTTAGCGACATGGAATAGTTGACGCGCTATACCCAATTAGGGATTAGGGCAAATGAGTAAGGGACATATACGATATAAAGGACTGAACGGACGTTAAGGACCGAAAGAAGATGTCCTCGAATGCAATTAAAAGTCATGTCAAAAGCACATTTTCAGAATGATGCGCAATTCAAGAATGAGTTCTTTGAGGACAACTTTTTTGAATGCAAATTATAGACAACTTGAAAGCAAATATATGATGATGCAATTTTGAAGTGGAAAGAATTTCCTACAAATTCGCATTACGATTTTATTTCCTACAATTCCTAATTATACAGTTTTCCCGACACGATGACATAACTTTCATCGCCAGGAAAATTAATTCCACCTAAAAGTTTGATTTGACTACGCTAAAACGGATTAAAATGAATGAATGAAGCCCGACACTTATTCTGATCTACCGACTTTATTTCAAGTTTAAGTAAACTGGAGTTCGGCGTGGTAATGTAGAACCATGGTTCAGACAATTCTAAGCCCACAGATTGGTAAAACTTATATTAGAGAAAAAATGTATAAGCAAAAAACTTCAGTTTTAGGATTCGGGTCAAAAAAATGGAAGTTGAAAATCTGTGGAGTTAAAATTTGATATTAATTACACCAAATTTTGTTTCGGGTGTTGTTTCTATGTGGTAGTCAGTAGTATATAACAAAAAAATTTATAAGCTTTCTAAAGCAGTTTTGGAATTCATATCCGGGTTCTTCCTCCATAAAATGCAAAAAGATGTGATATGGCTCAAAAACAACCCTGCTTGAAAAAGTTTCCCGCAAAAAAAAAAAGAAAAATGCGTTTTTGTGCAGTGAAGATCTTCTTCTTCCTACTCCTGTGTGCATATAGGGCTTTTTATCCTGATGTCACCTCTGTTAACAGAAGTCCACAGGTGGGGCTCCTTTTACGGACGGATGTCTAATCCTTTTTGATTGTATTGTCAGGTGTATATTTTATTGTTTTAAATCCGTTAGATATATTTTAACAGGTTATTGTTATTAAATTTACAAAATGGCGTCAGCCATGTGCTTTGTATTACTATATTTGTGATTTCACAATTTGGTGATAAGTTAGTCACTATATTATATTAAGCGCAATGGCTATTTTCACTATATTGTTATATTAATTTTGATACTGATTACGATATGATCGTCAACTCCTGCTCTTCTAGACGGTTCTGAACCAGTTGAGTCAACCACCAACATACCCAACTTGGACGCGTGAAAAAAAACGTGAACACCGGATGCTGTTGCTGTCTAAAGCAAGACAGTGCAGTGGAGATCAAGTGCAGAACAACAATCATACGCATTACACTAACAACCGGCTCAATCCAGAGTAATTTTGTAAGTGTGACGGGTGCAATTCTTGTTCTGCTCTGAACTACACTGCACACACAATTTTCCATTGATCACTTCTGACCTGAATTGTATTTCTAGTCTTTTATAAGGCTTTGAGGCTTATAAAGAGATCCGGGCGAAAAGGCAGTACTTGGCATCAGAGTTTAAGCTCACAAAGATCCCCGTCAGTAGCCGTTAAAAGAAAGTAAATATCTTTTTACAACGTGGTTGTTTTTGGGCCATATGCTTGTACTTTATGTGGTCGGAGATTATTTCTATTTATTGCGAGCGTTGCAAGCTTCGTGACAAAGTTAATATACTCGTTTCTGTAAAGGATATGAAACAGAGCAAATATCGGACAGCATTTGGGTTTGATCTCAACCATACCATATCAGTTTTTAGATTAGCAGCCCGTAAAATAAGTCTTTGCTACACGCTGCATTTTACCATCTTGTCTGATTATAATTATAGCCATTTATACACACTGTAAAAGGTCACAAAAAAAATGAAAGAGTTTCGAAGAGCCAAGGTGAAAGCCAAGTATGAGAGTGAATTTGTCAGAGCTGAATGTCGCTAAAATTTACTTGCCTGTTAAGATAAGTTAAGCCTCCGAAAATATGCTTATCTGTTTCAAAACGGACGATCAACATTCTGGTACAACCATTTCCTTTATGACTAGTACTAATCTTTTCTTTTCGTGCGAAATTTCATACAAATGCTGTCAAAAGCTTCGTCCTGTTGACAGTATCATCAAATTACAGCCACTGCAATGGATAGGACACGTGTAACGCATGGAGCACTGTCGAATGTCAAAGCGAATTTTGAAAAGTAGCACCAGCAGAAGAAAGCTGAGAGAAAGACAGAGAGCTCGATGCGAAGGCTCAGAACACTTATTGGGCTTTCGAAATTGGAGGACGCAGTCAATTTAATAGGAAGAAAACTTTTCAGACGGGCAAGGTCGGACGATAGGCCGTTGCGCCACAATGATAATGATGACTGATTGTGGAACAAGGCAATACATTCACTCAGGCGATGAATTGTTTTATAAATTATCGAGAAAGGTGATTTTATCAGAAGAGCGCATTTACCTATGCACAATTCGACAGTACAGCCAACATCTGTCAATATCGCAACGATAGCTGAGTAGGCGGACAGTGGCTGTCGGCTTATTTTCCAAATGTTGGAGTACTTTTAAAATGGTCGAAGCGCAGTCTATTACTAAATGGTCTAAGAGCATGAATGAATCGAACGCTATGGATTTTAAATGTCAAACATAAATCATTGCAATATTGAAAAGTGATAGGAATACCATAGTATTCGTACATTTAGCAAAGGTTATTAATCCGAGAAGGCTGGATTAAGTCAGTCGTTTTGTATGGAAATTGACACACCTATTGATATTCGCACAATCTCAATAAGTGTTTGCTCACACGGGTCGTCTTGTAAACTGCGATTCGAACTCCACTTCCAAGCAAATCGATTCGCTTACGTGCCGACCATTGGACGACCCGTATGAGCATCTCGGGGCAACGAAATAAGCCATGAGGAAAGTAGCCATTCGAAATAATCCAAGACTACCGGTGTTTCGGGTTCGAATCCCGTCCACGACGACGTTCGTGGCCATGGATGTGCAGGAGGTGCATGCTGGCAACTGCATTCTCCGAAACCAGTTTATGCCAACGAAACGTCAGCTGGGGCACATGGAACAGTTGATGCGCTATGCATCACAAGGGATTAGGGCAATTGAGTATACTTACGTTTTGAACCGAAAGTGTCCATCGAAAAATAAACGAAATAAGACAATATCGGTTTCAAATCGAAATAAGACATGCGATAAGGACGAAAATAGCTATGCAGTGTCCAGAGCGATACTGAGGGTTGTGATCCCAAGGGATTCATTCATGATCTTAGACCACACAAGAGACTGTTGTACCCAGAGCGAGTGAAGTGAGCATTTATGTTTTTGCGATACTGAGGGTTGTGATTCCTTAAGGGCGTAGCGAGCGAAGCCCACACAAGAGACTGTTGATTAACAACCCGCAGTATCACACAAAGTATGCATGGACATTTTCGGTTCGGAACGAGCTGGACTAGCTCCGTCCCTAGGGGGTTGCGACCCCCCATATATCCGTATAACCCTATGTCGGCCGTTTCGTCCTCGCATATCTGCATCCAGCATTTTTTTTGTTCTATGCCCAATTTCAAACCGAAATAAGGTATGCGAAGGAAAGCGAAAATAGCCATGTACATACTCACTTTCGTTTTTAAACGAAATTGAACATTGAATGCGAATCGAAAGTGGCTCTGCATGGTGACTTTAATGCATAAATTCACGACTTTTCTTTCTAACATTTGAAAAGTTTCCTCACCATGCCGCTAGATAAAGGCATTAAAGCAGCATTTTAGAAGTTTTGCATGAAAAAGCAGATCTTCTTAAGTTGCTGCCACTGCTGTTGTCCCAATATAGTTCGCTTAGGGGATGTATGTGCATTTCAACTTAATATGTGCGCGCCGCCGCTGCTACCGCTGTCAGGGCTGGCGGGAAATGTGGGTAGTATATGTAGTACTGCCCATACCGAAAATTATCCGGGTATGAGTAACAGTAGTGCCATAACAATATATTAACTATAGGCGCGTTCTTTTGTACTCCAGCGCATGTTAATTCGGCTTAGCAATACGCAATTACAATAATGTATTAACCTGAATTAACCTGGAGAGCTCTACGGATTAATCGACCTTCACTGGATAGATATATGTATAACGAGGTGTCGTCATCGTTAGATGGAGAATTTATTATGGAAAATTGGAAATTTGCGCAGTTTGATTTGATTTTTAATATGAAGTTAATTAGTAAACATATCGTAAATATTTTTTGGGATATGTTCCATATTTTCAATCCCGCGAACACGAGCAAAAATTATCAAAAATTAAATTAACTCTGGGGGCCAATTACACTTCGACACTTAACCGAGTAGTTGAGCCGGAACGCTGCACAGCGCTTAACCATCACCTTAATTAACCTGCCCCCTACTAAAAAAGAACGCACCTTATGTATTGCTACAACAGTAGCAGTGCATTGGCATAATGTCAACAGTGTAAGATTAACCCAAAAAGGTAACATGTCCAGCATGTCCATTAGCAGTTTATTAAACCATACCTACAATAAGGCCGTGGTTGGAACTAAAGCTTGAAGCCGAGCTTGAAAGTGGTGAATGCGAGGAAACTCCACTCATACATTTTCATACGTACCGTTTAAGCAAAGCCGGGCTCAGCTATTCGGGCTGATTCCATAGTGTAAAGCGAGAAGTGTGGCCGTGGCATTCTTCCTCAGGGTGAGCTGGAAGCTAGTTCTGAAGCGAAATGTGGCCACGAAGCTTGCTTTCTCTATGAGTATTGTTGAATCTCAAACTCTTTTTCTAAAATTTCATTCGTGTGTCAAAGAAGAATTAAATTGTTATCATTACGCAGGGGATCTTGAGCTGGAGCAATTTTCATTATGTCCTAGACAGACGATAGAAGTTAATGTACAATACATTTTAATAAAAGCTTTTCAATGAGCTTTTCATGGTGACAAACGTACTCAAACACAATTATTTTAAGTGTAAATCTCAAACGTCTTCTGGTATAACTTGTCAGTCTTCCACCAAAACACCCAATTATAGACGCTGGCACAATCCTTTTACTATGAAACCCTAAATCAACACTATAGGACACCTAATCAACAAACTATTTTTATTCATATTCATTCCAATATGACAAAATGTCAACAAAAACAGCTGTTCACTATCAAATCTACACCGTTCCACAAAAGCTTTCCGCTTAACCAGAACACACTTTTAATTGAGTTTCGAGTCAATCGACATTAATTTTCTCACTTACCTCGCTCGATAAGTGAGAAGTTAATGCCGATTAACTCGAGATAAGTGAGAATTATCTTGGTCGTGTGTCTTCAGTATAATCTCGCTAGATAAGCGAGGAAATAATGTCTATTAACCCATTAAAGCCTGCCCATAGATCCCGTCGAGCGATTTTTTTTTAATTTTGTCAGAAAGTTAATATTAGTTATAATAGTATATTTGCAAAATTTCAGATCGATATGTGCAGAATGAACGGAGATACGAGATGGGTATTTAAATACCCAACAGGCTTTAACGAGTTCTAAATCTACATGATTTGCATACATTCGCTGTACTAAAATTGTTAACCGCGGGATATGGGAAAGGTGAAAAAAGGCCAAATAATGTCTTCTTATATTGTTGTATGGGCGAACTCTGTGTTATTTTGATGATAAAATCATTTTTCATACATTGGTCTTCATACGTCAAGATACTCATTTCCCTAGATTTCATGTACATTTCGTTCATACTAAAGCCTGTTGGGTATTTAAATACCCAACGGAGTAAATTACGTCTGGAACTCCAAAAATCAATTCTACCGTGGATTTTTTCTTTTTATTTGATAAAGGACACTAGATGCTAATTAGTTCTAGCAAAGTTTTCCCGATTTCCTGTTTATATAGCCAATTTGACGCCCATCTCGTGGAATCCAAAAAATTCATAATTTTCGACTGGGAAACCCCCAAGTAATCCTGATTATTCTGAATTCCTTTTAAGGAAGTATTTGCGGCACTATCCTTAATCTAAGTAATACAAAAGAAATGAAAGTGAAATTTCTAACCCATAATGAGAAATACCTATTTGAATGCACCGTTGTTTTATGGGTATTTAAATACCCATCAGGCATTAATGGGTTAACTGAAGATAGTGAGAAAACGGAGATATGATATCTCCATCGTCTGTCGCCGGTATTATGAGCGAAAGCTCCAACATGACGGAGGATGCGAGCAGGGTGCGACCTGAAACTGAATATGGTTAAGCTTCTTTTCCAGCTTCACGTTTTTACTCTCCACTCCACCAAGGCAAGAGTCAGAGTGAGTTTGTAGCTGAGAATTCTGATGTCAAAATAGGCCAATTTGATCAATTAAATAAATTAGAATCTCATTACCCGAGGCATTGACGGCGGGTTAAGGTGTCCCTATGAGTATTGTTTCAGCTCAAGATCCCATGCGAAATTGTACCATCATAAAGTAATATTGACCCCCCCCCCCCCCCCCACGAAATTTCACAAAGTGCGATTGGACGAAAACCACCGCAAAATCTGCTAGATTTTTTTTTATAAATTTGAAAGATTTCACATCTAGATTTAGGGCGAGATTTGAAACAAATCTCGTCTCAGATCTCGCTGAATCACTTTAGGAATTCTATTTTATAATATTCAGCATAGCAAATTTTTCCTAATTCCTTTATACTCTCAGTTAACAAACAATTTTCTGTGTCTGGGTTTCAGGGTTTGTACAATACTATATACATATCTGTCTAGATTTGGTTATGTGGTGTGCATATGTTTTAACAGTTTAATTTTTCTTGGCAGCATGAACGAAGTTTGAGAAGAGAATCATTCTACAGTTCTACATGGGATCTTGAGCCTTAACGATACTCGTACTCATGGGAAAAGAAAGTTCCACGACCCGGGTTTGCTTTTAGGCGCCGTTTAGGAGCTGCGGTTTAACAAGTGCAGCGGCATCCGCAGCTTCTAAACGGCGCCTTTATGGCTAGAACAATGCAATGTGTAGTTGTATTTTAGCTTGTAACGCAAGTTCATTTGTATGGGAGTGTTGTAACTGAATCCAGCATACCACGTAGCGAAGGTTCACTCAAAGTGAAGAATCTTTATTTTAGCGAGGGTATGCGACCCGCTAAAGAGCCACTAAATTGAATGAAAACGAAGTTTTTTATTATAGTATAATATTGTTTCTTCATTGTCTTTTGAAATCAATTTTCTTCGCTAAACCCTCGCTAAGAGCGAAGATAGGCGAGGAGAATCTTCGCTAAATCTTTCACCAATGACTCGCCAGTGATCTGAAAAATAAGATTCGTCGCGAATGTAAATTTAGAACGACAGAGCTATTACTGGTGAGTCGTTAGTGAATTCACTTGCGAAGGTTTTGCTTGCCAAAGTGACTCGTTTGCGATTAGCTTGGTATGCTGCAAACCCAGCATACAAGGCAGCGAAGGTTCACCAAAAAGCGATTAATGAAATGAAAGCGAACCATTATAACTCACTTGTAGTGAAGAACAGCGAACCAACATAGGGTCTTTATTTTAGCGAAGGTATGCAACTCTCTAAAGCGAATGTAAATGAAGGTTTTTATTATAATTGTTTTCTGTTCTTTTTTTAATAAACCACTAAACCCTTGCTATGAGCGAAGGTAGGCGAGGAAAACCATCGCTAAAACCTACACCAACAACTCGCCGCAGTGATCCGAAAAATAAGATTCGTCGCGAATGTAAATTTTTAACGACAGAGTTATTACCGGCGAGTCGTTAATGATTTCACTAGTCAAAGTGATTCACTGGTAACTCGCTTGCGGTTCGCTTGGTATGCTGGGAAGTCGGTAGCTCGAACGTTTGAACTTTAAACTACAAGCTACAGCTACACATTGAGTTCAAGCGACATACTCTGGCATGGCGTTTTTGTATAGAAATGTATGGGCAGAGATTTCTAGTATGTATTCACAATCTTCAAGCTCGACACAGTTTTCGTCTTGAAGCTTTTATTCTGGCCGCTGTCTTAAGGCTGGAGCACAATGTGAATCTTCAGCCGCCGCGGTAAGTCGAGTGGTTTGTGGAGCGGCGCGACTGCATTTAAATACAATGTAAATTTGTAAACCGCGGTGGCTGCCGCTGTATGCCTTTATAGACAGCGATGTGCCGTTGCTCAAACCGCTTGTGAAACCGCTCTTTCTAAATGCAGTATTGGGCTTTAATGCACAAGTTTTGGACATTCTTTGTGGTCGCAGCAACCATTGAGAACGATAATATCACGACCTGTGAATCAACATTTAAATGAATTTTCCTCAGTACATGCTTCTAATGTTATGTATTTATCCAAATACAGCTTATAATCTTTGTCAAAAGATATCTGAGACAAGAGTTTCGCCGACCATCGTGATGCTCTTGTTGTTATTGTTGTTCTCGATACCATGAACATATCCAGTTCTGCGTGAATCACAGCTTGGATCGCTTCGTTGGCTGTCTGAATAGACAGATAGCCCAGGTCTTTGATTCTGGATATCTTCACTTGGTCAACTGGCTTTTCTTTGTTCGAAGGTTTAGTGGATCTGTTCGACTTTCTACTTATTTTCTTTCACTCAACTAGCTTGCAAGCATAAAATGCCGACATGAAATCTTCAAGTGAAATGTTTTGCAAAGATATTTTAAATTAAATCGAATTGCATATGTCTTCTGATATATTTCATACAGAATAGCACAGAAATACTGCCCAAACAGTTTCTGTTTTATGTGTAGGAAGTTTACACTTCACCATTAAGATCGTTAACCCTTTGTTAAACGGTATGTAGCCATTCAAAGTCAAGTCATTATTTTTATACTCTAGAACAGAGGTCGGCAAACTTTGGCCCGCCTCTGGTTTTTATCCGGTCGGTGGAGTTAATGTTGTTTATTGTTTTTGACGTGCAAAAGTAATCAAATTTATACAAATAGTCAAGAGTTACTTTTGCAAAAACTTCATTTGTTTTAACGAAATTTAAATTCATTGTTTTTTGCTCAATTGAATGATCATCCAGAGGGCGCGCAATGAGCAATCGCTGCCTTGTATCTTGTGTACCATATGGTAAAAACCGAAGAAAAAATGTGCTGGTATCATTGGACTACTCTAAATCGCTATGGTCCTCTGGCGCTGCGTATTTAAAGCCTAGATCCATGCCATTGTGTGTAAGGGGAGCCAGGGAGATTCTAATTCAGAGTCTTCGTGGCACTAGCATTTAGCATTTCTTTCTGCAAATATGCGTCTCATAGGCCTGTTCCTAATACCGGGACCCCGATTTGGTACCGTTTTTTTTTTTAAGTACCGGTATCAAAAACTAAGAGTGTCGGTATCCCGGTTTTGTTTAGTACCGGGATCCCGGTATTACAAACCATGAGCCGGTTTTTCCCAGTACCGGTACTGAGTACCGAGATCCCGGGATTTGAGTACCGGGATCTCGGAATTTAAGTACTGGTACTCAGTACCGGGATCCCGAGATTTGTTCTTTCGGTATCGGTACTGAGTACCGAGATCCCGATATTTGAATACCTGTTCTTTTTAGTACCAGTTCTTTTCAGTATCGGAATTCGAGTACCTGTTCTTTTCAGTACCGGATATTCAAATACCCGGGATTCTTATAGTTGGGACGCTAAGCGACATAAATGGACGCCACCTTGCAAAATATGATAGAGAAATGCCGTTTGGTATTATTTTGGAGGTCCCCATACATTCATTTTAAGAGATGGAGCCATCTTGGACCCCGCGGCAGAGTGGCAGTGCGGGCGAAAACCCGAAAAAGTTGAGCCATTTTTTAAATATTCTCCTCATAATTTGTAAATGGTGCCTCGGATCGAAAAACTTAAGGTTTTAAATTAAAGAGCGTCAAGTTCTACATTCAATGCATTGCTCAAAGTTGGAATTCAGTTTAGTAGTATAGTCAAAACCGATAGTCGAAAAACGTCACATTTGTGGCTTTGGAGGAAAATCACACGATTTTGCTTTTCAAGCTCACATATCTCTGAAACCGATGCTACAGCTTATTAAATTAATAACAAAATCTGGAAAAAAGTGATTATCTTTTGAACTGTATGGAATATCGGTTGGTTTTATTTGACTCATAATGACCAAATACATTAAGAAACAGCCTAAAATATCATATAAGCTGCTTGAACTTTGAAATTATGGAAGAAATTAAATCATTTAATTAACTAATTATTTAATTAATTAAATTAATCTAACAAAAAAACTTAGTAAAACTTTTATAAACAAGTTTAAAATATCTACGAATTGAGGCTAAACCAAAACTTTTAGCTGTTATATTTATCGAAATAGAGCTATTAAGGCTCAAATCGCTAAAAAACCATTTCTGCATTTTCGCTCATAACTAAACTAAAATGGGCCGATTTGAAAAGTATTGGGCTAGTTAAACTTGAAATAGAAATATCTTTAGCTTTTGTCTAATGCGTTTTTCATTTGTAGCATCGGTTTCAGAGATATGTGAGTTTGAAAAGCAAAATAGTGTGATTTTCCTCCAAAGCCTCGAAAGGTGACGTTTTTCGACTATCGGTTTTGACTATACTACTAAACCGAATTCCAACTTTGAGCATTGCATTCGATGATTTGACGCTCTTTAATTTGAATCCTATTAAGTTTTTCTATCCGAGGCCCCGTTTACAAATCATGAGGAGACTATTAAAAAAAGGGCTCAAATTTTTCGGTTTTTTGCCCGCACAGCCGCTCTGCCGCGGGGTCCAAGATGGCTCCATCTTTTAAAATGAATGTATGGGGACCACCAACATTAATAGCAAACGGCATTTCTCTATCATATTTTGCAAGGTCAAATCGCTTAGCGTCCCAACTAATAAGAAATGTGTCGTTATTTGTACATAATTGATTGTTATGAATGAAAAGGTTTTATTGGGATTTAGAGTATGTTTTGTATTGGGAGTAGCATCATGAGGTATGATATGGATAGATATGCTAGAATGATTATGTATGTGCGGATATGTGTACATAATAATATAATGCATTGCATTGGTCAATGATATGGGGCATCGAAATTGACCATGGCGAAAGTGGCTATACGAAATAATTATCTGGATGCTTAATTTACGTTTTGAACCGAAAGTGACCATCGGAAATTAAACGAAATAAGCCATGCATGGACGATATCGGTTTTAGATCAAAATAAAGGTGCGTTTTGCTAGACATACGATTGTCGCACATTGTTCGCGATGATGATTGCGATTCTGTGTCTGTGATGTGTGGCTTTGAAATTGTCGAAAGGATGATTGAGCACAGCAGGCTAGTGTAGAAAAAGTATCTTTTTCGAAAATGTATCCTTTGTTGGCTTTTGGGTGGCTGCGAAATGAGGAGGGGTGATATCGGCCGAGTGCACTGGAGTACTTTTGATGGCATTTTGAGTCCTTTGGCGAGGAAAAAGGACATTATTGGCAATGAAGTGGAATATGGGTGTCATATGAATCGGGGTGATGGGACGAATGCAGTACTACTGCTGAGCAGTGGATGATGGTGGGCCGAATGAGTTGAAGGGGTGAGTGAGAGGGGATGAGGGTAAAAAACGAAATCGATATTGGTAGTGCTCGGTATATGGACGGGGCTATAGTTTGTGATAGTGATATGGTGCTTAAGGTTCTCTGTTGGTCCCTATAGTGTACTAGGGTTGTTATTGTACCCTAAAAAATATTTCTGTGGTTTGTTATTTTGCTTTTTATACTTAACAAAATGTATTATTTTGCTGAGTAAAATTTTATTGTTCCGTGTTGAACCGAAGTGGTTTTTAGGATTTTGAGATGATCCAAATTGCAAATTTTTGCAAATTTAAAGTATACGGTGACTCCTTGATGATTTTTTTGTGAGACTAGTATCGGTACAGAACGAATACCTGTGAGTACCGGGATACCACTTGTGGTACCGGTATTTCAAAATATCAAATACCAGTACTGAAATCAGCATTAAACAGGCCTAGTAAGATCAATGCATTTCATAATTTTTAATCGCGCTCGATCGCGCGGTTATCGCTCATCAGTTGGCACGCAGTCCTATGCTGGAACCACACCTGAGTACACAAAGTACATCCATTGTCACGTGATTTTTGATGTCAATTGTAGAGTTACATTGGCTTCAATACGAGACACTCGCAGTACGCGCGTACAGAATATACGTGCGTTGGATAGTAGCACTAGAGACAAAAAGAAGTTAATTTTAATACGAACGCAAAATGTACACTCATGTAGTCAACACCATCCCAGGCTAATCCAATAATTCTAATTAATAAATTTCTTTTTGTTTTATTTTGCAGGCTATTACCAACCAGCTGGTCCACTTATATCGCAACATGTTCACCCTTCTACGCAGTCATCGAACGCATCAATAATACCACCATCCAAGCAAATCTCATCGCCTCTGGATCCAGAAAGGGATCATCATCTGTCGCAGATTCAGCAACAATCTCCTGCTGAAAACCTTGACAATGATGTGTTAATTACGGGCGGTGATTTGTCCACATTCCGATATTCATCGCAACAACCGCAACAAGGACAAGCTCAACAATCGCAAGCATTGTCCCTCGCTTCATCGCAGCCTCCACCTCCGCAACAAACTTCACCATATTCCAGGCAAATACATCCAATGCATTACCCGCCATATCCGCCAACTTACTACACCCCTTATGCGGGTGATGCGATGTGCTACCCGCCACCCTATCAACATTATTATCCCAAAGTATACCAAAGTGCACCAACATATCGACGATATTCGTCATACTATCCACCGGGACCACCACCCCCTCCGAATGAGTTGTATGATCCTCCACTACCCCCTCCAAACGCAACACAACCTCAACCATCATCTGGATCACAGCTTATCGCAACGGGACCCAGTGGACCGCAGCACATGGACCACTATCCTGGACCACCCGGTTTTTATGCGGGTTATAATCCAGGCGGAGGAGAGTGTTATCCACCGCGTGGCATGCAGCCGCCTTATATGGGTAAGGAAAAGTATGGTTATCCAAAAGTTCGAAATGTTTAAGATTATCTACTGGTGTCTTTTTTCCCTCTCCATTGAATTTCGTGTAACGAATTCGGTTCCGATTGAGGAGGAAATAAACTAGAATGTGTTACGATTTTTGATTTTTGATATTTTAACAGAAATTGTTCTTTTTTCAGAGTATCCAGCCCCGTGTCCATGTCCAATGCAGTCGTGTCCAAAAAACGTCCTTACTGGGCCTCTTATTGGTAGCAACAACGGAAACAACAGCAGCAGTTTAAACAACAACACCACAAACAGCAGCAACATTTCGAGCAACACCACTTCAGCCAGCACGAATATCAGCAGTATTACGAACAGCGGTGCCAATACCGCTAACAACAACATTAATACTTTTAATCAGCAGCTGAAAACCAATAAGGGCCCAGTGAGAATGCCTAATAATAATTTAATCGGACATCATGAACAAGCAGTGCCGCCTCCAAGTTTGAATCTCACGAGCGGGAAAGGTATTCTAGGAAAACCAATCCACCATCATCATCATCCGGTAACATGTAAAGTAGAGTTGATTGAACCTCTAAAGTCTGAGCTGAAAGCGGGCGTGATAAGTGGGTCCGTTATATCAGCGGAAAGTCGAAAAACAGGTCAATATGAGGAGACTGTGGTCCCACCAACATCGCCATCTATATATACTGTTAACGATAAACTAAGCGAACCTGAAGTAGTTTTAAGTCCCGCTCGAGGCTCTACAGGACCTCAAACAATGCCCGAGAGAGACGAGAGTGCAGGAATACCAGTAAACGCAATCGAAGTGAATAGTCAGGCAAAACTACCACAAAATCACAGTTCAGAATGCGAGAACGGCAAAGTAATCCAGACACCAACAATAAGTCGTAAGGCACGTATTGGGAAAACAATGGCGCGAGAAATGATGTACGGAGCTCATGCAGCAAATCCAGCACACCAGCTTCTACCTATTTGTGGCAACCATCCGTGTTCTCACCAAACCCAACTTTCGCACCTTCCTAGTCATAACATAGCCCTAGATGCTAACAATGTTACAGTGTCAGACTCTCTACAAAATGTGCTAACTTCCGAGATCAGTAGAATTAAAAAAGAAGATATCAAAATAGAAGAAGAAGATGACGTAGTTATCTTAGAGGAGGAAGTCAAAGAAGTAAAGTGTGAAGCCGAAGTTGTGGAAGTTTTAGACAAGCGTTTAGATCTGGATGATTACCGAGAATGTAGAGATATCGACGACGAATTGCTTGTTCCTCGTCTTCAGGCAAAACGTATGAAAATTCTCGACAACAGGTCCTTGTGCAAAAAGTCTCCTCCAAACGGTTACAAGAGTCTTATCAAACAAGCAGAACCAAAGTCTTATCTTTGTTTGGCTACATTGAAACGTGATAAAAGTCGTCATTTCCGCAAATGTCCAAGATTCGCTGCAAGAGGCGTCATTCGAAAGCGCAAACTTGTACTCACGGAACAACAGAAGAAACGCTTAGCAACTCGCAAACATGCTCTTCTCATGATTGAGAAAAATAACCAGCAGAAGAAGAAAGTGAAGACACTTGCTAAGAAGGCTGTATTTCCCGTTGAGCGGGAAGAAACACCCAGATTAGAAAAAGGCATTTGTCATCGAATTGAGTTCGAAACAAAAGAATTAGAAGCTGATCTCAATGATAGTCGAGGCTACTTCTCCGAGCCTGATATTCGGTCGAGCACGTCACGAAACACAAAGAAAACTCGTTCCTCTGAAACTCGTTCCAAATCGGAATCGAAAAAATCTAAATGCCAGAAGAAGTCAGATATAGTTACAAATAAAACATTAACTTCCGATGAAACCATGCCAAAGTTGCCTGAAAACAACATGATTATTAATAAATTGAATGCATCCGAAAATGAGTGGCAAACGTCGAAGAAGTTAGCACAATCAAAGAGCTCCAAAAAGAAATCCAAATCAAAAGATTATCAGCTGAATAATGGCATTACTTGTTTTACAATCGCTCAATCCGTGACTTCTTCGTCGCCAGTTTCGGTGGAGCCGACGGTCCTGGACGGAAGAACAACTGTTGGAAATAGTTCGACCGAGAAAAATAACAATAATGACAAAGCAGAAGAACTTATGGAATTAACGGCATCGTCCACAGCATCTGGCTACAGGTCCAATTTGTGTGGAAAGAGGTCCCGAACAAGAGGAAGCCGCTTTAGCAGGAAACGGCCGAAATGTCGACGATATCAAATGGAAGTTGACAATTCGATCATTCCGCGTAAAGTGAATGCAGTGCCAAAATGGAATAATGGCTGGTCTTGGCTAGGAGAACCATTTCAGGCCAAAATCTTTCTTAACGTAAGTTTCATTAGGATTAGTGTGGTTTTAGTATTAGATTGTCCGTGTCCGTCTCTCTGGATCCTGTCAACCCCTTGTGGGGCATAGAACATTAACCATGCCGACTTTCCACCTCGTCCTGTTCGCCGCCATCGCCTTCAACTGTTTCCACGATTTGCCTAATGACTTACCCTCGACCTCAACTGCTCTTCTCCAGGTGTTTCTAGGTCGTCCAACGCGGCGACTTGCATCGGTTCCCTGTGGGTTCCAATCGAGGGCCTGTTTAGCAATGTTTTCCGGCCCCTTTCGAGTTGTGTGTGACCTATCCATTGCCACTTTCGCCTTTTTATGGAGGTGTCTATCCTGTCCTGGCCAGTAATGAACAGGAGGTCGTCGTTAGAAATGACCTCCGGCCAGCGTATGTGTAGGATGCGCCCTAGAAACTGGTTCACGAAAGTTTGCAATCTAATTGTTACCTGGTCACATTCCAAGTTGAACAGCTATAAAGAAGCACACATTTTACATTGGTTTCGAAGATCCTGAGTTTGGTACGTCTGGAGATGTTGTTTTGCCAGAAAGGAGTTAAACTGAAAAAAGCTGCCCGAGTCTTATTGATACGAGACTGTACATCAGCATCCGCTCCCCCATCTGCTGTAACTACGTTTCCGAGGTAGCAAAAATTGTCCACTTTTTCCACCGTCTACCCCGAAACACAAATTTCGCTCTGTCTTCCTGGATCCAAGCTCAAGTACTTAGTTTTGGCAGCATTGATTTTAAGCCCCGCATTGCGACTTTGACGGTGCAGGGCATCCGTCATTTGAACTAGATGATCCGATATATTTGAGAGAAGACAAATATCGTCAGCGTAATCCAGGTGTTGAAGGTATTCAAACAGGTTCCATCTGATACCTTTGCTCTGGTGTTCATGAAGCGCACTGCAGAGTACGTCGTTAATTGCAATCAAAAACAATGCAGCCTTGTCTCACTCCGCTATGTACCTCGAAGGGATCTGAAAGCTTACCCTTGTGTAAGACGTGATATTGAGCTCCGCTATAGGACTCCTTGATGATGGTTATGATTTTATCTGGTATACCTCTCCTATGTAAAGCCTTCCAGATGTATTCCCGGTTAACGCTGTCAAACGCCTTCTCGAAATCGATGAACATGAGATGTAATGGGGATCTCCACTCTGCGGATTGTTCAATAATAATTCGGAGTGTGTTGATGTGGTCGCTACATGAAAAGCCCTCGCGATAACCAGCCGTTCAACGTTCAGTGTGCGGTCAACTGTTTGGTTGATCCGGTTTAAGACAATTTTTGCCATCAGTTTTGGAGACTGCGGGGAGGAGGCAAATTCCACGCCAATTATTACAATCCTTCAGGTTACTTTTTTTCGGGATCTTCTTCCATTCTTTAGGAAGAGTTTCGGTTTCCCAACACTCTTGGATAAGGGGGAGAAGAATATCCGCAGTAGCGTTGATATCCTCCTTAAAGAGTTCCACCGGAATTCCATCTATCCCCGGGGCTTTACCCGCTTCCATCGATTTAATAGCTACAGTTAATTCCTGTTTAGATGGTGGGCTGGTATCAACTCTGGCTATTTGCGGAATATTTTCTACTTCTAGTGAAGATGAGTTCAAATGTCCAAAGGTGTTGTTGAGGGCCTCAATGAAGTGCTCTCTCCACCGTCGCAGTTGGTCTTCATCAGTGACCAGTAGGGACCCGTCTTTATCTTTCACGGGATGTTCAGTTGTAAAAGATTTGCCAGTTAATGGCTTGATAAGTTTGTAAAGGGTTCCACTGTCACCACGCTAAGCCGCTTCCTCTGTCTTCTCCGCTAATGCATTGATGTTGTTGCGTTTGTCCCATCTTACGCTTCTTTGCACGCCTTTCTGAAGGGAACGGTATTCAGCTCTAAGCTGATCTTTGACTGCGTCGTCAGTAGCTGAGTTGATTTGTTCTTTAATTTTCTTGCGTGCCGAGATTAGAGACCATGTAGTCATTAATGAATGGCCTTCTACCGCGCTCCAATCTGCACGCAAAAGTTTCACCGCACGAGATAAATAAGTCCTTAGTGACGTTCCATCTATCATCAATTGTAGGAGTCTCATAAGGTGGTGGTGCATTAGCTCTTTCGTGCAAGGCGGTGGAATAAGAATGTCTTATAGATGGATCTTTAAGCTTTTGCACATTAAAACGTGGCAAGATTCTTACTTTTTGAGGGCGATGGATCTGCTGTTCGTAAGCGCGCTTCGACCTGACGTCTAAGAGACAGTTCCTCCATGTCTTGGAAATGGCTATACGGTTATTCTGGTTCTCTGTTCTGCCATCCGGAGAAACCCAGGTTTTTAAATGACATCGTTTGTGCTTGAACAAAGTACCGCCGATGACGAGCTGACGAGTGTTGCAAAACTCCACGAACATCTCGGCATTTTGGTTGCCATTTGCCTAGACCATGATTGCCCATTAGGTGTTCCAAATCAAGTTTGTCAGACCCGACTTTGGCATTGAGATCCCCCATAATAATTTGTATGTCACCTTTGGGAGCCTTGTCGAAGGTGTCTCCGGTGGTAGAAGGCGTCCTTAGCTGATTGATCCGCTGGTTCAATCGGGGCGTAACACTGAATAATGGTGAGGTTTTTTACCCCGGATTTAAATCTGGCTGTAATGATACGGTCGGAGATTGGCTTCCAGTCAATTAGAGATAGGCGTGCCTCCCTAGTCACCAGGATTCCGACGCCTGCCATTCGAAGTGATGTATCTTCTTCATTTCCAGAGTAGAGCAGTACTGTTTGGGAACTTGGTGATAAAGTCGATCCCGATCCAGGCCATCTTGTTTCGCTCAGTCCTAGTATATCGATGTTATATGCGGTCATTTCCCGTTCGACTTCAGTGAGCCTCGCGAGTGCAACACTCGCCCCATCTCATTCGAACGTTCCAAAAACCGATCGTGGTCCGTTGTTTGTAGCCAAAAGTCGTTGCCGGTGAATCAGTCCGTGGTATCCGAGGCTCGTTTAATGTTTCGAGTGTAAATTTATTTCAGGTACGCAGGTTACAAGCCCACATACACAGATCCGAATATGAAACTGAATAAAATATCACAAAATGGACCCATATGTGGTGTGTGTGTGGTGCCATTATCATAGCAGCACTTAACCTACATAAATAAAATATAAATCTTATATATACTATTTATGCGATTCTACTTGTCTACAATATGTAATTTCTGTATTCTTGGGGATCTACCAACTTGCACAGCTCCTCTGCTTTCTTAAGTTCCCGCTTTTTCTAGTGGGCAGTAGCTCAGTTCGTTAAAACTGATTGCGACCAGTCGTGGGCTCGAATGCCATCGTGCTCATGAAGCCGGCGATTTGTTTAAGCAATTCATAAAATAAGTATTCAATACTCCATGGAAAAATGAGTAAGAATTTCTTTAAAAAATTTCGATGAATGACTAGGGGGAACCCTGCGTTACTCGGGGATTAAATTTAATCGCAAGCAAAATGTGGAAGTTTCCCGTTTAGCCGTTTTTCCCGGTGGGTTAAATTCTATTAAATGCAACCATCTTGCTAAAATTTGGTCAAACAATGGCCACGATCCCGCAAATTGCAGAAGAATCACTGATTGGAATTCAGTCTAACAGAGATGTAAATTGTTGTACTATTTGTGTTAACCCCTCGTTGTGTCAGCTATTCCCATGTGGCTTAGTTGACGTTATTTTAGCATAAACTAGTTTCGGACAATGCATGTTTCGACCATGTCCCTCCCGCCCATTTAGCCACATACCTGCGACAAGTCGGAAAGGTTGTGGCTTGTTATTACGGCCCACACCACATGGGGAAGACAACACAAACATCCATGACCACGATGTGGACGAGACTGGAATCGCTGAGACATCAGACTGACATCTCAACGCACTGAGCTACCGGTCGCCAAAGATGTAAACTGTTGCGCATCCTTAAGTGAGACAGGGGTTCGCTGTAGCTTATCCAGAATCAACATTCATTCGTGACCAGATGCCGGGACTCTCCTACTCACTGTGTCACACTGAGTCCGAATCCGAATTTCTTCCGCAATTTTTAAGATTCATGGCATAATAGTCAAAGATTCGGCTGCAAAAGGTTTGTCCCCATCGAATATGCGTTCGAGAGTGTTTTAAATCAAAAGTTTTCGACTGAACAGATGGTGCCAGTCGGTTCGGTGTTCCAAATAAGTAAATCATTGGTGCCACCGTTTGATTAAATTACTTTTTCATTATTTGTCCTTCAAGAGCATATCGCGTCAACAACTCCTAGTTAGTCCTAAAGACCTAGTTGACTTTTTGATAGCGTACAACATTTCGGAGAATGCAAGTTGCTGTCATACACATCCTATCCATTTAGTCTGTGACTTATTTTTACGCCTCACGGTTGCCGTGGTCGTTCGGTCACCGCTCTATGATATTAATCTAGAGCTCGGAGTTCAAATATCGTCGCGATCAAAACCTGCCTGTGGTTTCTAATATAGAACTCTCACAGTGCTCCGAGCTTGTCAGTATAAAGACGGCGCGGATAGGAGATGCATGCTAGCAACTGCACTTCCGAAAAGTAGATATGCTATCGAAACGTCAACAAGGCATAGAAATGCTAGAGATGTTGACGCGCCCATGCCCCTGGAGGCGTCAAGGCAATTAACATACACGCGTCAACTCCTATTCATTTTGAGAAGTTTGTTCGCTTGTCCGGGCAATTCCCGTGTTCCGATCTCAATCAAAGTAGGTACATGGGCGACCCTTAGCAAAGTTCTACTATTCAGTCCAAAGTGGTGACGAGAATCAAAATTCGGCATGTGTTGATGCTAGTCATGGTTGCCAATTCACGAACCTACTCTTTTTAACCTACTCCGTACACCGGACTAGGTTGACCTACTCTGCAATCGAACAATGATCAGTGTCGGAGCATGAAAACGAACCCAGATCATATGGTTCCTTTAAGTTGGGGCGACCGGTAGCGCAGTGTGCTGACTACCGGCGTTTCGGGTTCGAACCCCGTCCATGACGACGTTCGTGGCCATGGACGTGCAGAAGGTGCATGCTGGCAACTGCATTCTCCGAAACCAGTTGATGCCGTCGAAACGTCAACTGGACCACATGGAACAGTTGACGCGCTATGGGGTTAGGGTAATTGAGAGGTTGGAGTTGGAGCAGTTGAAAAATGAACAGTGAATAGGTTTAATAGTTCCGTCTGTCGGTATCGGAGCATGATCAGATCAGATCGTTTAAATCTGGGGAATAGAAAAGTAGATAAGAGAACTGATTTATTGATTAAATTAGATGATGTGACATATATACACGATGTTGCTACGCTATATTGTGGTGTAGAATGAATTGGAGTAAATTTTCAATTGGATTTTATTGATGTTGTGTGGAGTGCAGCTTTTCGTCTTTTATTGTGTTGTGGGTGGTCATGGCCGCCGATGATGGATTTGGGTTTTTTTTGGTCGGTTATTGCGAATCGGAAGTCCAAATGGCAAAAAAATGGGGGATTCAGAATGCCAACACTTTTTTTTAGAAACACGGCCAATCTTGCTGGAAAAAGAACTGAATCTGAATCCGAAGTCAGAATTGCAAAAGTCGAAAAATAAAGGAGTTTCTGAGCGGCAACCCTTTTTTCCTGAAAAACACGGCTAATCTTGCTGGAAAAAGCTGATAGGAGGTTCTTTGGGTCGCTGACTGATGTCCAAACGGCAAAAAAAAAAAACAAATGGGGATCCAGAATGGCAACACTTTTTTTTTATAAATACCGCCGATCTTACTGGAAAAAACTGGTGTTGGGTTGAGTGGGTCGCTGATTGCGACGTGAGTGATTTCGCTTAACCTAAACGCGCGCAAAACGATTTTCGGGGGAAATTACATGAAACATGTGGTTGGTAAAAATTACATTAAAGTAAATGCTCTTCACAAGTGTGCACATTATTTCCTTACGGGAGCGCGTATGATACCGCACCATCATTTTTCATTGCCCAACAGAACAGTACTTGTGACTCGTACTCTTGCGAGAATGTGAACGCACACCTCGCCCAGGCTACTTGCCTCGGGCATTTTCGCCGAATATACTCGCCTCGAACACTCCATTTTATTCTACACTAAAATATAGCGATATGTAGATATGTCTCCTAGTCAGTAGTGCAGTTCTCCATTCTCTTATTTACAATTATGACTCAGACTTCGACGTACCTAGTTCACCCATTCTTCAGTTCTTTCGCTCCAACTCCATGACGGAAGACAGATTCGTTTCATATACGGAGTAGGTCTGCGAACCTAGTTTCTTGAACCTACTCTGTTGTCGGACTCGGAGTAGTCGACCTGATCCGCAAGAGGAGCAGGTCATATCATGACTAGTCTATGCACATTTTGAATGCATTCTGCATGTGGACTCTACTTATTATGCACGTGGACTCTACTTGTTATGCTATCGACAACTTTATTTGAAGTACTTTTTTGCATCTCTTTACTCATTAACGTCGCCATCTGATCGCCGTCGATTGTTAATAGAAGTGACAAATTAGGGCTCAACTTGTGGTGCCAAGCAATTCCTGTTTTCCATGCCTTTACAGTGTGCGACTATACCGCTTCTTTTTTTTCTAAAGGAAAAAATAAGATAACTTAAGGCGCGCACCAAAAAGGGGCAATTTATCCGATTAAATTCGATTCTCACAATTAAAACTTACACGCGCGAAGGATTCAGTTTCGAATCTTGGGCTTCATTCTCCAGTAAGACAGTGATTTACCGACGATAATTAGTGCAGTACCAAGCAAATCGCCCGAAAAAAAGGCGCTCTTACAACTGCTTTTCTCTAAGTGGCTTCGATATTAGTATGAAGCGAAACCGCTTGGGCAGAAGTGGTGCTTGAAAAGTTACTCTCACAACCGCATATCTCCAAGTGGGCACTTGCCCTATTTTGAAAAAATGTGGGGAAAACGAGGGCGCCGAAATTTTCTTGCCTGCGCCTTTAGTTAGACTTTGACCGGCCCTCTTGAAGAATTAAATATTGCTTCTCTCCAGTTGTCTCTCGACTCTTTTTGATATGTCCGAGTAGTCGATTAGTACGATCATGCTATCTAAAACAAGCAGTTGCAAAATCTTTTTAGCCCAGTTCCCAATTTTCCCCTTCTTTGGGGCACATCTCACCTAAATCATCATCCACAGCGTTGAATCTGCCCATATTGAGTTGCCTAGTTGGCATATGAAAAATTTCGGATGATCCAAGTTGCCGACATAAGCAGCCTCTCGATTTAGTCGCCTTCTATCTGTTCCTTTTTCTTACACCCCACACTACAGCTTTAAAATCCAGTCGACACTAATCTTGGTCAGTTTGGACAACATCTTTTTTTCCCGTATAATCCTGGGTTATGATATTTTAATTGCGGCAGTTATTCACCATTTTAAAAACGTAACATGGATGTTATTGATGCTTTATAAACGTGATCGGAGTTTTCACTCATTCTCAAACCACGCGTTACTTATAAAACTCTGATTTCTTTTAATATTCAAATAAATTCAAATGTAAAACTCGTATTGAACAACTGATTTCATACATAATTTAATTTTCTTCACTCCACAGAGTGATGATCCGTTGGTGATAAGAACCTGCTATGCAGCTATGCAACATATAGAGGGTGACATTATCCGACCACGAGATTGTGTTCTCCTGAAAGCAGGAAATAAGAAGAATGAATTGCCTTATGTCGCCAAAGTTGCACACTTATGGGAGAATCCCGAAGACGGTAAGTATCGTCGTGAAGCAAATAGAAAAACAAAGTGCACAGTGCCATTGAGTTCACCGAAAGTCTAATGGAAATTTTATTGATTTTCTAGGTGAAATGATGATGTCCCTATTATGGTACTATAGACCGGAACATACGGAACAAGGACGACAACCGAACGATTGCTCCGATGAAGTTTTCGCGTCGAGACATCGGGATCACAATTCAGTTGCTTGCATTGAGGATAAGTGTTATGTGCTGACATTCAGTGAATATTGCAGGTAAGATTGGCGTTAGCAATGCGCTCGCACTAGAAATTGATATCGTTCACCATGAATATAAATTCAATTTGTGAATTTTTGAATTCCAAAAACATGGAAATGCATCCCGTTGTCAATTAGGGACTTTGTGAATGAAATTTATAAAAGGAAATGTGTATGTCATTGTATCCGTGAATGGGAACTGACCCAGAATGTATTGATGGTTGTTGTTTTTTTTTCACGGACAGTTCATATAGTCGAAGTCGACCTTCATAACAATCCTACTATCCTTAACCCCGCACCCGCGGGGGCCCATGCTACGAGATCGTATGCTAGTAACATATAGTATTTGCCCTAGCCCGTGGGTCATAGCGCGTCAACTATTAACGTTAGTTAACGATTCCTCATAAAAGCTTTCGCACGATGCATCTTGCTGTGACAAGTCGGGGAAGGTGTGCCTTACTCTTATGCCCCAATTAAAATTTCCTTTTTAATTATAGTTGGGGCGCCACAGGCCCGCCGCGAGGAGTTGGCAAACTGGGCGGGCGTCCTAGGCCCCGCGTCTGTAGGGGATCGCGCTTCCTGTACTGTCCACCCAGGTTAAACGAAATAATAAAAAGAAAAACATTATTTTTTTCGAGTTTACACATTTTCAGAATAAAGGAAGGTACTACTCTGTTTTCCGTGCAAAATTTCATACAAAAACTGTCAAAAATCCGGTTCGCATGAAATTTTTCCCTTTTTTTCGGTACTCAGTTCTTCGCACGAAAACCCCTATACACAGACAAAAGTCTCCACACCGTTGTGGGCAATTTTCACGTGGAAACAATTACCTTGCATTTTGTTTCGTGTGGAAACCGATCATTATAGTGGCAATGACGTAGCCAGGAGAGAGGTCCAGGGGGTGCGGAAATTTTGTAATTCTATTTTAATTGAAAATACAATACTGAAGGATGTACACACAATAATCCTAAAGCCTCGTGTACATATGCGCATTCGTGCGCGCACGAACGCTGTGCGTGCACAATAAGTTGTGGGCGCACGGGGATTCACTATCGATGGATATTCGTGTCGATAAAATTGTGCGCGCACGCATGCTCCTACCGTACACATATAAGCATTCGTGCGCGCATAGCGTTCGTGCGCGGACGAATGCTCATATGTATACGAAGGAACATACGCCTCGATCATATTGAAATTGGGAAGCCGTCTGTCGCATCCTGTGCCTTCAACAATGGTTGCATTGCACGGCTGCAATACGCAATCGAATATTAGCGATCATAATACATACAATGATCTCTTCCCATCCTTAAATCGGCGCTCCTTTTATTTCGCACGTCTAGAAGACATATTTTGAATCTTTTGCTAATGGCAAACTGGTCGACCTGATTTTGTGTTCTGTGTCCAGACCCGTCGCAAGGATTTGCGGGCCCCATAGCGGAAAAGGTTTGCGGGGTCTCTCTGCATTTTTTAGTCTGTCTGACTATAATAGTACTCATCAAACAATTTCTATGCTCCGCGATATGAATGTGTGTTTCCTCTTAGAAGTTAAATTTATCCTCTTCGATATCGCTTTTTTATCACGAGAGTCATCGCCTTCGGGAAAAAATTGTTACCAGAAGAATTGGCGATGTGAATCAACTACAAGAACTATAAATTATTAATTAATTTAATTATGTCTATATCATTGTGTTTCTTTTTTCATTAGATTAATCTTAATCTGTTTGTTGTCTTAGATACTTTTTACGCTCCTAATTTTTATTTTGTCTTTTTTACGACTAATATTAGTAGGATTCGAACCAGGTGCCCATGTTTACATGTCAAAACTGCTAACCGTTACGCCACTTAGAGAACATACTATGAGAACATACAATCGTAACTTTATATTGATTTGCAATTTATCGCCTAGAAAAGAAAATGAAGAAATAGATATCATGACTTACAATTAGGCGTTGGAAAATTTGGATACTTATCCTTTTGCCGATATGTATGTAATTGGGAATTGAATTCGTATCGCAATTCTTTCACCCATAGGATATTCCCCAAGCAATGAAAAAGTGATAAGATATCGCCATCATCTCATCTGAGTGATTTATCTTCCGAATAGTACGAAATTGTTTGTTGGGTATATTCATGTATTCTTTAATTACGTGTATGCAGCAAAAATTGCATCAACTAAAAGGCTTTTATCGAATAGTTTTAAAATAGTAGAATCAACTGATTGATATGTGAATAAATGCAAAGAATTCCTTGGAATGGTAATTGTAAATTAACCGTGGATTTTAAAGCTGTCCCAACCAGCTTTGTTGTAGTTGAAAAAGTTGAAAGTTGGATGGCCTATCAAGTTTGATGATGATCGGAAGATTGTCGGAGGACAAAGTGAGAGCGGGCGCCTAATGAGCATCATTTAAAACTGACACTAGCGACCTAGATGATGAGTCCGCAATGCGAGTGGGAGTGTCATCATTTAAAGGACAGAATTCAGACGAGTCCAGTTGTTCAGCTATTGCGATTCCTCTGGCATCGTCTTCGAGATTCGAGTGCCCTGGTGTGCGTTGAAATCACGTTGCTGTTGTTGTGGCAATGGTCAGAAGTTTGTTGTGTGAGTGTGTTACATGTTTTTATTGTTCCTTGTCTTTCTCGGTGTTAAGCGACAGGAAAATAGCTGCTTCTACGGAGTTCTTCCACAGCGACCTGGGGGTCAGGTGTGTGGGTGCAGCTGGGCAGTTGAAAATGTGGTCCACATCATGAGGTGTACCATTGCAGGCGGGGCATATGTTCGTGACATCCCGGTCAATGCGAGATAGGTAAGAGTTAAGACACGAACACCAGCCCGACCGAAGTGGGGCAAGTGTCGTCCTCGCTGCTCTCGGAAGTATTCTCTCATCGGGAGAAATGGCTGGTGGTTGTGTCGAGAGAACTCTATTTGGACCTAGTCCTGCGATTGATGTTTGTACCTCCTCGTGATGTATTGCTGCGATGGCTGATCGGTATGCGTTGTTGTCAAAGGGAACCCTTTTGTACCTCTGGACGTCTCTTTCGAGGTCCCTCAAATCACGCCTGACATGTCTTGGTGGCGGCGTCTTGTCCATGAGGTCGGTGTTGGGATGCTCCCTCCGGTAACAACCCACCAGATACTGTTTCGCAAGAAGCTTGTTGTGGTCCCTTAGAGGCATCATCCTTGTTTCCGGATGCAGATGGTCCTGGGATGAGACAGCCAGTCACAGTATACTACTTTGCCTTAACCCCTAGCGGGCATAGCGCGTCAACTACTCCTGCGCGCCATCGTACTCTGTTCTGGGCAATGGGACGCAACTTCCCAAAACACTTACCCAGTGCCTGACACTCCTTTGCCACAGATCGACGCCATGTGATTCGAGGACCCCCTCTTGGTCGGCCTTGGTTGAAAATGGGGTTCCACTTCGTGGCATGCAAAGCAATGCAGTTATCACTCTTCCGCAATGTGTGACCTATCCACTGCCAGTTTCGCCTGCGTATCGTATCAATTCGTCGATTGGCATCTGACCCGTACGCTGACTTAGCTCTTCATTTGATATTGTTTCGGGCCAGAAAATTCTTAAAATTCGACGAAGACATGAGTTGACGAAAACTTGCAGTTTTCTGGTAACTCCTACGGAAACTTTCCATGTACTGCTCCCATACAAAAGCGCTGACAGTACCAGGGAGCGAAACAGGCCCAGCTTGGTCTTGATGCTGAGATAACTGCTCTGTCAGATTTTGGACAGCATGCCGTATGCGCGTTTAGCCTGGTTGATACGACGGGCGATGTCCTGCTCCGTACCACCATTTTCGGCAACAATGCTACCTAGGTAGACGAAGTTGTCCACCTTCTCCACAGGCTGCCCATTAATATTGATGGCAATAGGTGTCGAATTTCTTTTTCGCAACGGCGGGCTAAGAACCTTGGTCTTGTTGGTATTAATCTTTAGCCCAACCTTGCTTGCCTGCCTCTCGAGATCTAACGCCATTGCGGACAGATCCATGATTTTGTGGGAGAGTAGGCATATGTCGTCAGCGTAGTCAAGATGTTGTAGATAAGATGTCAAAGTCCATTGAATTCCTCTGTCGAGTCCGGATAGGGCTGCATGCAACACGTCGCCGATCACTATGAGGAATAGGATCGGTGAGAGGATGCACCCCTGCCGAACTCCACTGCGAATCTCAAAGTCCCCCGACACCTTACCTTTATGCAAAACGCGACATTTCGCGCCGTCATAGGTTGCCATAATAATAGCCACAAGCTTCTCAGGGATGCCTCTCCTGCGCAAGGCCGCCCATATAGAATCCCGGTTAACACTATCGAAAGCCTTTTCGTAATCGATGAAAAGCAAGTGAAGCGGAGAATCGTATTCAGCGCATTGCTCGATGATGATTCGTAAGGTGTTAATGTGATCGACACAGGAGAATCCGGATCGAAAACCAGCCTGCTCTTCATCAATTGTGCTTTCTAAGTGGGCCTTTATCTTCCCAGGACGATGCCTCTCCAATTATTACAGCCTGTGAGGCTACCCTTCTTTGGAAGTTTGATGATCAAACCTTCCTTCCACTCAGTGGGAAAGGTCTCTGTATTCCACGCTTTATCAACAAGTGGGTGCTGCAAATCGGCAGTTACGCTTGGCGCTGCTTGATAAAGTTCGGCAGGGATACCGTCAAGTCCGGCGGCCTTTCCTCGTTTTAGTGCAATAATTGCAGTGACTATTTCCTCTTTAGTCGGGGCAGTGGACCGTATACGCACATTTTGATGGTTAGCTAAATTATCTATATGAGAATTCGCATAAACTCTTTTATCGCGTCGCATACTACGCTGAACTTCTCGAGTTTTTTAACGGTAAAGGAGTTCGATGCTGCTTCGATTGTCGTCTGATGCTGCAGCCAAACGAACTTTCAAGTCCTTTCTTTCAACAATCCGCTGCCATGAAGCGTCGGACATCCAGGGTTTATTCCGGCAATCCGTGTTTGTTCCAAGGATTGTATCTGCGCTTTTTTTATGACATCCCAGTTTTCGTTTATGTCACTATCTGGGTGACTAGTTATCTCAGCTGATTTTTGCGCAAGATGGTCATTATATTGTTGTAAGACAGCTGGATTTTTTAATCGAGCGGTGTTGAATTTGCGGCGCCTGGATCTTTCGTCGCTGGAGCGGCGCACGGCTGCAATACGCAATCGAACATTAGCGATCATAAGATAATGGTCTCTTCCTATCCCAATATCGGCACCCTTCTTGTTTCGCACGTCCAGGAGGCAACTCTTGAATCTTTTACTAATGGCAAAATGGTCGATCTGATTTTGTGTTCTGCGCCGATCAACAGAGGACCAACTGATTTTGTGGTGGTCCTTATGCTCAAACATAGTACCACGGATGAAGAGACTGTGAAAGTTGCAGAACTCTACAAATCTTTCTGGAACCACACTGGAGCCGCATAGTCGGCTACTGACCTTCCAACTGATTTGTATCATATGTGACCAGTAGGGTCTCTTTATCTTTGTCCCAGGTGCTACCGGCCAAGGCTTTAAGGATTTTATTCCTTCTGTGTATCCTGTTACATACGGTTGAAGCATGGGGGGATGACGTGGCCATGCTGTCCAGGGTTACTTCTAGAATTTTAGGATGGTTCACGGTCGGAATAACTTGATTGCCAATTGAGATCCCAAGTTGCATCTTGACTTCCTTCGTCCAGGTGGTAAATAAGGTTGCCGAGGATTTCGGCGCTGATACGATTAAATTTTTGCCCGTGAAGATCTTCCAGATAATCATTTAATCGTTCGCACATTTCCGTGATGTTGCCAGAATGGAGCAGTTGTCGGCATATGAGATAATTTCGATTCCTTCAGGTGGAGTTGGAATTCCGGATAGGTAAAGGTTGAACAAGGAGGGAGATAAAACTCCTCTTTGTGGCACACCTTGTTTGATCTTCCTTAGCTTCGACTTCTTGCTCCTGAGTTCGGTGTAGGACTGTCTGCCCGCGAGATAGTTGGCAATCCATTTTGTAGTGTGCGTTGGAAGAGATGCATTGTATAGATCGGACAGAAGTGCTGAGTTGCAGACTGTGTCGAAGGCTTTCGACAGGTCAAGTGCCACCAGAATAGTTCTGTGACATGGACGAGGTTGGTTAAGGTCATTGTGGATGCGAGTTGTAATGGCATCCAAGGCCGTCGTCGTACTATACTCGATTGCTCTAACCCCTTGTGGGGCATAGCGCGTCAACTGTTCCATGTGGCCCAGTTGACGTTTCGTTGGCATAAATTGGTTTCAGAGAATGTAGTTGCCAGCATGCACCTCCTGCACATCCATGGCCACGAACGTCGTCGTGGACGGGACTCGAACCCGAAACGCCGGTAGTCAAACATGAGACTGATGCCTCAACACACTGCGCTACCGGTCGCCCCGGATGTGGGCCGCAAGAACAGGGTGGATTAGTGCTTCGAGCGTTTTGGCAACTGGTGATAGAAGTGTGATGGGACGATAGGACTCGCCGAGTGTCGCTTTTTTCCCAGATTTTAGGATTGGGATTATTCTCCCTTTCTTCCAGAGGTCCGGAACGATCAGTGATGTGATGGATAGATTGAGTGTGGTCGTGAGGTATTCGATAGCTGGTGCATCGAGGTGTTTAAGCATTGCCATTGAGATTCCATCGGGTCCCAAGGCTTTCGAGTTGTTCGCTTTCCTGATTGCTGCAGCCACTTCGTCCGTGGTGAAGACAGGTATATTGTCTGCAGTTCGGTTATGAATCCTCCTGCGGATTATGCGCTTTTTTCTGTCTGGTGGAGGATGTTCAATAAATTGCCTGTTGAAGCGACTTGCACAGTGGGCAGGGTTGGAGATTTCTCTAACTGTATGGTGACATTCCCTTTCTGCTTCGGTGGATTAGAGAGGGCACGGACTGTGGACCATAGTTTGCTTATACCTGTGGTCAGGTTGCATTCAGTCAGATGCGTACTCCATTTTAACCTCTTATGTTCGGCCACTAGTCTATGAATTTCACAGTTCAATTCGTGAATTCTGGGATCGTCTGGGTTAGTGCTCCTAATGTTGTCTCTCTCGTCTTAGTTAGTTAGCCCGAATTTTCGGAATGCGTCCGGCAAGAATAAATTTCGCAGCCGCTTTATTGAGGACTTTCCTGATGTTGGACTCGGCCTTACGTACGTCGGTGGGAGTTGGCAGGGCGAGGAATTTAGCACTAGTGTATTCGGTAAAGCTATTCCAGTCAGCCCTGTTGTGGTTGACAAAAGTGCGATGTTCGATAGATACGACATCTGTCGGTTTGTCAAGCCTTATCACGATAGATAGGTGGTCCGATGATAGTGTAAAACGTGCCATACACACAGCGATCGATCGGCCGATCCGTCGCCCGATATCGGCCGACGGATCGGCCTGTGTATGTGGAAATCCCACCGATCGGCCGATCAATTTTAATCTGCCGATATTTTAGTGCGATTTTCGTGCGATCGATCGGTGACGATCGAGATTGGATAGTGTATGTGATTATCGCAAATGAATGTCAAATTACCAAATTATTAAATTATGAAATTTCAAGGATTCTAATGATTTAAATGGCACTGCAATTGAAATATCAAATATGTAGTATACGAAAATACCACACACATCCAAATAGTTAACCAAAATTAATCTAGGTTGGATTGGGAGTGAATCATAACCTATTTTTTTAATTGTCATTCGTTATCGCATCGCATGAAAATCGTACAATGTGTGTGCAGTGGAGATCGGCAGATATTTTGTGGCGATCCATCGGCCGATCGATCGGACGACGGATCGGATAATGTATGGCGGCTATAAGGACCGGCTCCCATTGTGTCTCGTTTATGAGGCTGGTACTGGCAATCGTGATGTCTGGAGAGCTGGAACAGGTACCGGCAATACGAGTGGGCGTATCATCATTCAGTGTGCAGAAGTCTGAAGCATCAAGTTGTCCTGCAATGGCGATACCTCTGGCGTCGTTGTTAAGATGTGAGTGCCGGAGTTCATGGTGACCGTTAAAATCACCAAGTAGGAGACGGTGTTGATATTACATGGTAACCTGAGGGACAACTGGACACCGGTGGAATATATGTTGTAAATTTCAATATCAACAATGCCTGATTTTATGGCGATGGCTTGCACTTCCATGGTGATGTCGTTGTTGGTGACATCTATTTCCCGGTATTGTACGGAATGGTGAATGATGAAGGCAAGTCCTCCTCCAGCGTTGGTCAATCTGTCTTTCCTTATGATGATGTAATTCCCATGAGCGTTGAGGGACGAATTGGGATGTAGTTTCGTCTCCTGGATGGCTCCAACTTGAATGCGATGTCTGTCCATGAATGAAGCGAGTTCGGCAATTTTGGTTCTGCAGCCCATTGCAGTTTAGTTGGACGAGTGAGAGCGTATCGAAAATGGCGATCGGTGGTGCAGGCGTAAGGTTTTTTGTTGGCGAGTCCTACTGGGTCTATTCGCAGGAGTCGTTGGGGTTGACTGAAAGCTCGTGTGGGTGCTCACTAGTGTAGGAAGGTGAGGCATGTTTGACGAGCTCGCTACTTGTGGACCTCGATTTTTGCACTTACTGGCGGTAAATGATGGATTCCAGTTCCTGTGATGGTTTAAACCGGAGCAGTTCCTCGGGTGACACCACTCGTCGCAGCAGTTGCATCTCACTGACGTCGCATTGGGATGCAGCTCTCTATTGCATACGCAACAGTTCCAAGGACCTGGGTTGTTTTCAATGCCGGCGCGGAGAAGTAGTATTGCGAGCAGTTGCGCCGAGATGTGTTGCTCCCAATAGACACAAAAAAAATACAGCATGTAACACACATACACACATCCTTCTTGTATTAAAGGGGTTTGGCAGCTTTTGGCCGTTGTAGAAACGAGTCGCTCCGGTGCGCAGAACCGCCTGCCGCAGGAACGGTTGAAATCACGTAGTACGAGACGGTGTTGACAGGTGAGTAAAGGACTGAGATTGACTCTGTATCCTGACGGAAAGCAGGACACCGGTGGGATGTAGATATTGAAGATTTCAATTTCCACATTACCAGGTTTTATAGCTATGGCCTGCAGTTCAAGGACATTGTCGTTGTCAACTGGTGAAGCTAATTCTCGGTATTGCACAGATTGGTGGATTAGATGTGGAAGTCCTCCGCCAGCGTTGTTCAAACGGTCCTTACGTATAATGTTATAAATACCCTGAGAGTTGAGAGACGAATTTGAGTTGAGTTTTGTCTCTTGTATGACTGATGGATGACCATGATGCGGTGCCCGTCAATTCCACGGCCTTAATGTGCGTTTTGTTAGGTACCACTCTGCCTCGATCGCAGGCGACGATCAAAAAGATACACCCCAAATAGTGATCCGTGCTCTATGGGTTAATTGCTAATCGCGAATAATATGCGACAATCGTGTGCCTATCAAAACACACCTTAAGAGCTTGTGCACACGGCGAACTTTTTAGTTCGCGGAAAAACTAAATAGAAAAATAGAACACACCGTGTTTTATGAGACCGCCACACCGCGATTACTAAATAGTTTAGTTTGCGCATACGGCATACTATCCAAAATCTGGCAAAGCAGTTATCTCAGTATCAAAACCAAGCTGGGCCTATTTCGCTCCTTGGTGTTGTCTGTCCTTATGTATGGGAGCAGTACATGGAAAGTTTCCGTAAAAGTTACCAGAAAGCTGCAAGTTTTCGTCAACTCATGTCTTCGTTTTCTGGCCGAAACAATTTCAAATGAAGAGCTAAGTCGGCGTACGGGACAGATGCCTATCGACGAATTGATACGCAGGCGAAAATGGTAGTGGGTAGGTCACAATTTGCGGAATAGTGATAAATGCATTGCTTTGCATGCCATGAAATGGAACCCCATTTCCAACCAAGGCCGATCAAGAGGGGTGCCCAGAATAACATGGCGTCGATCTGTGACAAAGGAGTGTAGTGCGCTGGGTAAGTCTTTTGGGGAGTTGCGCTCCATTGTCCAGAACAGAGTACGATGGCGCGCAGGAGTAGTTGAGGCGCTATGCCCCACTAGGGGTTAAGGCAAAGTAGTTGCCCGGAGCTTAGGGTGGGTACAATATGGTTAGACAAATGTAATTTCCTTCATCAAAAATATTTCTCCGCTGACTAGGCGTATGTTAGATTACATTAGATTGAAGATGGGCGTTGATCCCCGTGGGGTTCAGAGCACAGAGGCCGGATGGCCCGTTGTGCTATTGATTGCCCTGAGTCTATTAGCAGGCCTAAGCCTACCGATCAAGTTTGATCGAGCTGATAAATTTGCTCAAGAGATTCGGTGAAACTGAAGCGTTACCATATTACCTTCCGGATAGGCGACTCCGAAGGTGCCTCTACGATGCCGGGTCAAGGAGGCACAGTCGCATAAAATATGGGTCGACGACGTCTCGTCATCCTTTCCTAGTAAATGAGATGATACTAACTCATTTCGAGGTTTTGGACCAAAGCGGACTGTGTTGATCTTAAGGTGCGTTTATATTTAGCGAAACCACTGGCGCAACTGTTTAGCGAGGGATAATTGCGTGTTGTGTGAACGTGTTCCTCACCCGAAACTAATCTCGCGCGAGGATCTCACGATGTGACGCACCCAGTGCTCGCTGTGAGCTGCTCGTGCGCAACTACATGAGACATGAGTCTCCGATTTCGCCTAATGTAAATGTTGCGCTATCTTTCATGGGGAAATACTCGTCCAATCGAGCTGGTTCGAACTACATGGTAATTTTGGGTCGCTGATTCCGAATCCGAAGTCAAAAGAAAATGAGGTTGCTCACCCCAGAATGGCAAGTCTGTTTTCATGAAGAAATACTCGTCCAATCCAGCTGACTCGAACTACATACAAAAGGTAATGATAGTAATGATGGCAAATGGGGAAGTCGCACCTGAAGACACAATTCATGAACACGACGACATGGTGAACTCACCTAAGCTGACAACTTGCCCTCGCCTGTGTCTGTTGCGCGCAACGTTGCGTGTAGTGTGAACGGGCAGGGCGAGACTGGCCTCGGGTGAGTTTTGCGTGAGTTTCCTCGCGAAATTTCCGAGAAATTACGAGAGCATGAATGCAAAACAGAAAAATATCGAGAATAGAAAATGTGGAAAATGGAAAAAACATGAAAGTTCTACAAACAAGTTTTTTTTTGTTGCGGACGACGGCCATCGACACCATACAACGTGTATGGTTCTTAATATACCATCGCCCTTATTCGTCCAGAATGGAACTACATAATCAAAACTACAATTAAAATATTGAGAATGAACTACCCCCCGAAGGGGGCCCAAAACCGCGTTCGCCGGTTTCGACCGCTGGTGCTAAGCGCGTCTCATCAGACGCCTCTGCTTCGCGCTTCGCACCAGTGGGAGAGGCGTGACCGGGAACATTCCAAGTCGGTGTGAATCCAACCTTGATGCAAATTGCAACGTGCAACTTGCCGGTATGGAATTCTGTTCACCTACAAACAAGTTTTTTTTTGTTGCGGACGACGGCCATCGACACCATACAACGTGTATGGTTCTTACTATGCCGTCGCCCTTATTCGTCCAGAGTACCGCTACCGCATATCTTCTTACATTTTTTTTTTACAAAAAAAAAGTTCTCAGCATCTTTAGAATGAACTTCTTCTGTTACGCGTGATTATCTTCTTATATTTTTTTTCACAAAGAAAAAAAATTCTCAGCATTTTCAGAGTTTATGATACATAATTTCTCATGTCTGACTACGGTCGTTACGGGTTCAAGTCCCGTCCACGGCGTTCGCGGCCATGTATGTTTGTGTTGTCATCCACCTGTGGTGCGGGGCTGTTATTACGCCCTGCACCACAGGTGGAAGACAACACAGCCACATCTCCGACTTGTCGCAGGTAGGCGGCTAAATGGGAGTAGGAGGTGCATGTCGGTAACGTGCGTCGTCCTTAACTGGTTTATGCCAACGAAACGTCAGCTAAGCCACATGGAATAGTTAATGCGCTATGCCCCACTAGGGATTAGGGAAAATTAGTATATAATTTCTGATATTTTATAGTAGTTCAGTTCACTTATTTGCAATGCATTGATTCAAGTCTTATGTCTTCAGTATTTCGATGAAAACGTAGGGTAGGGATCAATATTTTTTTTTTGAATTATCGGCCATTTGCGGCCACCAAGGTTTTTTATCTGTCTTTTGATAATTGTTTGTTTGTTCATCTCCTACAGTTACAATATATTATACTAATGATTTCTCCTTTTAGACATCGACGGCGAGTACGTGCTGCTGAAGAGGGAATTGAAGGAGACAATCGAATTGTTCCCCAATTGAAAATATTTAGTAATATTCCGCCTGTTACGACGAATCCTGAGCAAGTAATGTTCTGCCAACGAGTCTATGAGTTTCGAATGAAACGTCTCCTTAAAACGCCTACAAATTAGCTGCTAAATACCATTAAATGGAGTGGAACCAGTAAATATAAATACAATAGACGCAGACTAAATTGTTTTTGTAATGTTATAAAATCAAAAAAAAAAACATGCTTCGTAGGATGAATATAGATGAATAGATTGCGCGTAATAATAAATTGTTAGGAATGGAAACAGGAAGTACCTAATGTAGAGAATTCATAAATGCAACTACATATACAAATTCGAAGTAACCATGTGTAAGATGAATTCCCAAAATTGTTTTGGAACGCTCTTTTAACTTCTTATGGACTTTCGCCTATAAGAAGTTCTATTTTTGTTCTATATTTTAAGAAAAAAACATTGAGATTGTTTATTTGTTTGTTTCTTTTATCTACCGATAAATGTATATTTTATACGCTTTTTGTTTTATTAATTTATTCCCAAACTTATTTCGATTCTAGTTATTGCATTAAATGTAAACCTGAAACAGAAAACTTAATCTATTTTATTTATTTAATTCAACTGGTAATGTGTCCTTGCAAAAGATTTCCAGGGGGTGTTTTCTAACCTTTGCAATGTCTTCGTATGTTTTTGATTGTGGTATTGAGAACCTCTAGGATGATTGCATATAATGCATTTCCTCGGGGAAAATATCGACTCTTAACAACATCATTACAAGAACTAAGAAACGTAAATGGCATGTAATTATTTGTATCTTAAGTGTAAATCTAGCAACTGTAACTTTCGATAAAATTCCGTAAAATTTTTAAAATTATATTTTCCTTCAGAATTTTATACGACTATGGGCCGTTTTCACAATATCTGGTAAAAGTTTATCCTAGAGTAGAGTTCTCGAAATTCATTCGATGGAAGAGGATTTGAAACCAACTCAGCCTGAAATTATGCTGAGAGACGGTATAGACGTAGAATAGAATAGAACAGGCGGCATAATTCCACCAAGAAAATCAGCTCTCAACATTAATTTCCGGCTGAGTTGGTTTCAAATCCTCTTCCATCGAATGAATTTCCAGAACTTTGTTCTACTCCAAACAGGTGATACGGGCGCTGAGATTTTGACAGCTAGAACTGTTTACGTTCGGACATTCAAATAAGACAATTAAATTAGTCATAAGGAACAGAGTTCTCGAAATTCATTCGACGAAAGAGGATTTGAAACCAACTTAGCTGCAAAATAATGCTGAGAGCCGGTACATACGTAGAATAAAATAGAACAGGCGGCAGAATTCCGCCATGAAAATCAGATGATTTTTCTGCGGCATTAACTGATTTTTCTACTGCATTATCATATTTTGAGCGCTGCTAAGGAGTGTCCCGTATAGCTAACTGGCAATTTAACCAGACATTGAGAAAACGGGCCCATGTAGCTTGCAAAACTATCCTTTTCCAGTAATTCTAAATTCTATCACGTGTAAAATCCTTTTTGGTGTTTTATAATTACTAATTATCGCACAAAACTTTTAGTTATAGATAAATATTTTTCAAAAGTGCTGTATTTGTCGCGAACAAGTTTGCTTGTCAATACTTTTATCCATAAAGATAAAAACGCAAAAAAAGGATACCGCTACTTAATATTTTTTTATTATAGTTTTTTAAGTCAGATATACTAACATACTCGTATTTTAAGTGGAACACAAAAGACAACGCAGAAAGAAAACTACCCCAACATATTGATCATATGTAATGTTGAAAGTATAGAAGTAGAAAGGTTCTAAATAATGAAAAGAAATATTCATATTATGATTTAAACCACATCACGTCAACAATTTTCAAGTATTTCAATTTTCCAACTAATTACCATTATTAATTGAGTAGATAATTTAAAAAACTGAATTGCTTTTAATTTATATTTAAATCAAAAAATATATTTATCGCCCAAAACCGTAGTCAATAGAATTGAAAATAAGTATCTTTAAAGAAAAATCGGATGCAAATATCCATTGGACAACCATAAGATACAAACTTTCACATGAAAGATTTTAATAGATATGGCGTTGCGGTGCAAATCGATTTTGGTCTCAGCTTCGTATTCATGTACTAACAAAAAGACTCAAAAAAAAAGCTAGAATTGTTTTGAAAGTAAACAAAAATAAGTTGAAAAATTAACCAACAACACATCGTAATTCAATAGAAAACAGTAAAACAAAACTAATGCAAAACACAATTCCGTAGAAATTATATAATAGAAAAATATTTATATTTGTAATATATACATACATATTATATATATATAGATTTGTAGGAGAAACAGATATTTATAAAATACATACATAAATACAAACAAAAAAATGAAAAATGTTTGCAGTAAAAAAATTGATAATATTGAAAAATATACAAGTTGAAAAAAATAGCAAATAATTCTAAGGTGTTTCATTAAATTGCTTTAAGGGATTACTCTTGCTTATTTATAGGGAACAAAATCGGAGGCTTGAGTTAGGGTCCAGGTTTCGCAGCCATAACATAGAACAGGTTGTATGATGGTTGGTTTTCTGTGCACATGCTTCGATTTCATTATTGGAAGGTCGGTCCTTGGAGTTGTTAGCTAGCTGTATTCGTCGCTTGATTTTATCCGTTTGGCTGGTGTCGTTTGACTGGTTGCTACCCAGGTATGTGAAGTCGTCTACGAATTCGATGCTGGGTTGATGTTCGGTTGTGCTGGTGTCCTCTTTTTTGATTAAAGCATTATTTTCATTTTAGCCTCGTTGTGGCGTAGTCCAACTTTTTTTGCAGCCGTGTCAAAATTATGTAGAAGTTCTTCTACGGTGGGTTGGTTTTAAGACATGATGTTAATGTCGTCTGTGCACAGTATCAGTTCCGTCGACTTAAAGAGTAGCATGCCTCCGGTAGGCGAATTCATTACCCGGATGGCGTGTTCAAGTGCCAGGTTAAAGAGCGTTGGTGCTAGTCCATCTTCTTGCTTCAATGCAAACATACCAAACATTCAGTATAAATCATTAAAACAAGAAAAAAAAAAAAAAAATAAAAATAAAAAAAATTAAAAAAGAAATTAAAATTTGAACGAGCAATTTCATAGAACGTGTGGAAAAAATATTCCCCCTACTTCCACCGTTCTATGATATTTGATGGTTCGATGGAAGTTTGGTCGTGGTTGTGCTCGTTCATGGGTGGCGACCTTTAGGGTGACACGAGCGATAAATGACAAAAAATCCGATTGAAAACAACGCATCTAGATGGCCCTACAGGCCTGCGCTTAGCTGGTTTTGACGGCTAAATCACGCAATTATTTCCTTCGATGACGTCATCGTATCCACAATAGCCTGCCATACACTTAGCAACTTGCTTGCAGGTAAATACGAGAGCATCTTGTGCAGACTTATCTGTAGTTTTGCGTGCGACAGACAAAACTGTGGTTTGACCATTAACACATATACGCAAATCGGCAGTTTAGCATGGCAATTACGAATTGGAGGAGGAAAAGTTTATGTTAATGGTCCAAATCGGTACACTTGCCTGGACTGTGGATTGTCGCGTTGACTTGTCCAATTTTCTAGCGACTAGTTAACCACAAACACAATTTTTTATTAAAAGACTTAGCCAGCAAAGGGAAGTTGGAAGTTTTCTCTTTCCCATTCCATATTTGCGGGTTCACCATAAACACAAATCACAACTTGACAAGTTTATCCTTCCCAATTTTTAGAGAAAAAAGAATGTTTATGGTATAAATCGATAGACTTATTGCTGAAAAAAGTGGCGTGTTGGAGTGTTCAAATTTTGTACAGATTTAAGATATTTCCACATACTTTTCGATAGAAAATTAAAACGATCAGACACCATTTCGTGAAACTGCAAACAAATGGTCGAAAATAAAAGAAAGAAAATTGCAAAACCTTACTTAGAAAAACAAAATACAAGGATGCATGAAAGTATCAGCGCCGAAGAACGTCTTATGGAAACTTTACCGTTTTTAGCTACAGGTACGAATATAAGCAAAACAAACAACTACTACTACTTTGCCTTAACCCCTAGCGGGGCATAGCGCGTCAACTACTCCTGCGCGCCATCGTACTCTGTTCTGGGCAATGGGGCGCAACTCCCCAAAAGACTTACCCAGTACCTGACACTCCTTTGCCACAGATCGACGCCATGTGATTCGAGGACCCCCTCTTGGTCGGCCTTGGTTGGAAATGGGGTTCCATTTCATGGCATGCAAAGCAATGCAGTTATCACTCTTCCGCAATGTGTGACCTATCCACTGCCATTTTCGCCTGCGTATCAATTCGTCGATTGGCATCTGACCCGTACGCCGACTTAGCTCTTCATTTGATATTGTTTCGGGCCAGAAAATTCTTAAAATTCGACGAAGACATGAGTTGACGAAAACTTGCAGCTTTCTGGTAACTCCTACGGAAACTTTCCATGTACTGCTCCCATAAAAAACCACTGATAGTACCAGGGAGCGAAACAGGCCCAGCTTGGTCTTGATGCTGAGATAACTGCCCTGCCAGATTTTGGACAGCATGCCGTATGCGCGTTTAGCCTAGTTGATACGACGAGCGATGTCCTGCTCCGTACCACCATTTTCGGCAACAATGCTACCCAGGTAGACGAAGTTGTCCACCTTCTCCACAGGCTGCCCATTAATATTGATGGCAATAGGTGTCGGATTTCTTTTTCGCAACGGTGGGCTAAGAACCTTGGTCTTGTTGGTATTAATCTTTAGCCCAACCTTGCTTGCCTCCCTCTCGAGATCTAACGCCATTGCAGACAGATCCATGATTTTGTGGGAGAGTAGGCAAATGTCGTCAGCGTAGTCAAGATGTTGTAGATAAGATGTCAAAGTCCATTGAATTCCTCTGTCGAGTCCGGATAGGGCTGCATGCAACACATCGCCGATCACAATGAGGAATAGGATCGGTGAGAGGATGCACCCCTGCCGAACTCCACTGCGAATCTCAAAGTCCCCCGACACCTTACCTTTATGCAGAACGCGACATTTAGCGCCGTCATAGGTTGCCTTAATAATAGCCACAAGCTTCTCAGGGATGCCTCTCCTGCGCAAGGCCGCCCATATAGAATCCCGGTTCACACTATCGAAAGCCTTTTCGAAATCGATGAAAAGCAAGTGAAGCGGAGAATCGTATTCAGCGCATTGCTCGATGATGATTCGCAAGGTGTTAATGTGATCGAGACAGGAGAATCCGGATCGAAAGCCAGCCTGCTCTTCATCAATTGTGCTTTCTAAGTGGGCCTTTAGTCTTTCCAGGACGATTTTAGCTATTATCTTGGCAACGGCAGGAAGCACACAAATGCCTCTCCAATTATTACAGTCTGTGAGGCTGCCCTTCTTTGGAAGTTTGATGATCAAACCTTCCTTCCACTCAGTGGGAAAGGTCTCTGTATTCCACGCTTTATCAACAAGTGGGTGCAGCAAATCGGCAGTTACGCTTGGCGCTGCTTGATAAAGTTCGGCAGGGATGCCGTCAAGTCCGGCGGCCTTTCCTCGTTTTAGTGCAATAATTGCAGTGACTATTTCCTCTTTAGTCGGGGCAGTGGACCGTATACGCACATTTTGATGGTTAGCTAAATTATCTATATGAAGGGGAACTTCACCAGAGGTTACACGGTTCAAGACCGCGGCGAAGTGTTCTTTCCACCGCCTCATTTGATCTTCTTCCAAGATAAGTAGCTTTCCATCACTATCTTTCACCGGATGTTGGCAGGAGTTACGACCACCTGTAAACTCCTTGATGACACCGTATACGGCGTTTAAGTTGTTACTTCTAGCGGCTTCTTCTGCTAACGCTAAAAGAGAATTGGCATAAACTCTTTTATCGCGTCGCACACTACGCTGAACTTCTCGAGCTTTCTGACGGTAAAGGAGTTCGATGCTGCTTCGATTGTCGTCTGGTGCTGCAGCCAAACGAACTTTCAGCTCCTTTCTTTCAACAATCCGCTGCCATGAAGCGTCGGACATCCAGGGCTTATTCCGGCAATCCGGGTTTGGGCCAAGGATGGTATTTGCGCTATCAATGTACGCATTTTTTATGGCATCCCAGTTTTCGTTTATGTCACTGTTTGGGTGACTAGTTATCTCAGCCGCTTTTTGCGCAAGATGGTCATTATATTGTTGTAAGACAGCTGGATTTTTTAGTCGAGCGGTGTTGAATTTGCGGGGCCTGGATCTTTCGTCGCTGGGGCGGCGCACGGCTGCAATACGCAATCGAACATTAGCGATCATAAGATAATGGTCTCTTCCCATCCCAATATCGGCACCCTTCTTGTTTCGCACGTCCAGGAGGCAACTCTTGAATCTTTTACTAATGGCAAAATGGTCGATCTGATTTTGTGTTCTGCGCCGATCAACAGAGGACCAACTCCCCGAACATCTCGCTCGTGTGATTTTGTGGTGGTCCTTATGCTCAAACATAGTACCACCGATGAAGAGACTGTGAAAGTTGCAGAACTCTACAAATCTTTCACCGTTGTCATTACGATCACCAAGACCGTGTCTCCCCATCACATGTCTGAGCCCATAGTTATCAGCGCCAACTTTCGCATTCAAATCACCCATAACCATTATAATGTCACCTTTAGGTGTTCTGCTCTGAACGGCGTTTAGTTCTTCGTAGAAGGAGTCTTTTGCCAAGACATTGTCGGGTTCAGTAGGGGCATAACATTGTATTATTGAGATGTTCCTCATTTTGGTCCGAAACCTGGCGGTCAAGACCCTGTCAGAGACCGGTTCCCAGGATAAGAGACAGTTTCACGCGGCTCTGGTTAAAAGAAGCCCCACACCTGACTCACGGCGACTACCGGTAGCTTTACCGGAGTACAACATTACAGTGCTGCCCGTTGGAGAGATGAATTCTCCGCTGTTCCACCATCTTATCTCACTAACTCCTAAGATATTTAATTTGTACCTCAGAAATTCACTCTCTAATTGAAGAAATCGTGCGTTCTGGGAACCTTCTGATCCATTGTCCAGGAGAGTACGCACATTCCAGAATCCAATCTTTGTCATTGTACGATAGCTAAAAGTCGTAACCGTTGAGTCAGTCCTTATCCGAGGCATAGTTGACGTTTCGTTAGCATATAAAGATTTCGGATAGTGCAAGTTGCTGGCATACACATCCTGTCCTTTGATTGTCGGTTTTAACGACAGGCCCTCAAAGGGAAAGGCCGTGGTATTTTTTTTTCACACCCCACACCACAGGGGTACCTCAACCAAATCATCGCACCGCCATCACTGGCGGCTTGACGTTGGTTGGCAATGGTCAGTGACCACTGCCGTTCCAGGGGGCGCCCACGCGGAGGACTATGGAAGAGGAGTTTTTGCCCCCCAAAACAAACAAGGAATCAGTTTTAAAATTTTATCCTACAGGTCGCAATTACGAGGATTTAAAATTTAGTACAGCCATATCCGCTCAAGTCTTGGGGTACATTATTCCTGAAACATGCCGAGTTATATATGAAGTTGGGTATGAAATTGAGTACATAAACATCATCTGTTCTTTGACCACTTCTTTTGGAATTAAGGATCTTTTTTTAGCTCTTTTCTGTAAGTTCCACGAATAGACTGAATTTTTTTGGCAACTAATTCTCGATTAGCTGAATGATTTACAGTCTTGAAATGTTCCACAAGAGTATCATTACCAATGTTCTTCAAATTTTTATTTGTGTATTCTTTGGATTTTATGTTCCAAAGAGCAGGATCTTTCCGGTAAATTTCAATAAAACTGGTTAAAAATTCCCTGTCTACACACCGCAAATCGCTCATATTTAAGCTGAAATAAAAAGAAAAGTTAAAAAAAAATGTCTACAAAAGTTACAATACTTTGTTACTTTATCTGTAGTACTGCGACGTAAACTTAAAAAAGCCCTATTACTCCCCCAAGTTACTACTTTGAATTGATGCGATAAACTAAATTTCAGTTTTCAACGATTTAACTTCCAGCAAGTCTCTAAGTGTATGCCATGCTAAACTAAACGGAAACGTGCAGGTTAAGTCTGCCGAGAAACATTGTAAATTCTTTAGACCATATGCCAACATACTTCTCTGCCGATTTAAAATACATGGAAATTCCAGCTACTTATCTTGCGAAAAAAATGTGAATTTATGATAGATCACGGTTTTCAAAGAAATGTGTCGGCAAATCAGCTAAGTAGCTGTGCGATAAATCGCTGTGTGTATGGGTTCAAATCGGCATACTTATCACATAAAAAAGTGTGCGACTTTTAGGAAAGGAAGTATGGCTTTCCATAAACTAGTGGGTATGTCGCTCGATTTCAGTTTTCAACGATTTAACTGCTAGCAAGTCTCTTAGTGTATGCCAGGCTATCCAGTGGTCGGCGACTGATGGCGGCAAGTTCCCGGTATTTGTGCGTTCCGTGTTTAGTTTTCGTTTTCCGCATTCAGTGTTTATTTGTTAGTAAAATTTCATCTAATGATCCGAGAAAACAAACACGTGTGCGATGAAAGTGTGTCGTGCGGTCAAAAGATGTATTTTGTCAAGTGTGAACTGTTCCACGATACTCTGCGATTGATCCCCGGGGCAGCGGCTTCGACCAAATTGCTGCAAGTGTCCAGAAAGTGTGTTTTTAGAGGACTAAAATGCCGTCTGACGCAATTCCAATTGTAAACATATGTCGTGCCGAGGACATCGTCGTGTGCAGTCACTGCCTTGACAAAGGAATTAAATATGTTACCTTATCCTTGTTTTTTAGGGATAGGACAGAGTAGTGCTTGCTTCCAGCATCTAGGGAAGTATGCGGAGTTAATACAATTGTTACTTATAATGACCAAATGTCTAGCCAGAGTGTCGGCACATTTTTTAATATGTAGTTATGAATACCATCCTTTCCAGACGATTTTTTATTGTTTGTGGCTTTAATTATGGATAGCATTTCACTATAAGTAGTGAAGAGTGTTGAGAATGGGAGGGGTTTATCGCACTTATGTTATTGGAAAAAATAGTGAGGAAAGCTCCTTCATGTCCATGCCTGAAGTTGTTTATTTTGTCGGTCACCGTACGATTAAGTAAATCATTTGGCAACTCACGGTGCTTAAAAATTTCCTGGAAGTATTTGGCCAATATATCTAGTTTATCTTGTACAGTGAAATGTTTGACGCCATCTGCCACAATGGGTTCTTTAGCTAAATTAAAATGTGAAAGTTTCCTTCCGCTAATATGGTTTATTTCATTAAAGATGGACGAAGAAGGGCGGAGCGATTGTAGTTTATTCTTGAAGTGTTCATTTGTTTCTAGGTTGATACGCTGTCTGATTATGGTGCTTAGACATTCAGTTTGGCTTTTCAAATTTTGATAAGTAGGGTTAGTCCTGTTAAAGTTATTATTAAAGATTCTTTTCAGACACAAACTTTGGTCGGGCGACAGCCGTCGATTCCATACAACTTATATGGATCTTTGCATGTCGCCGCCCTTAACGATCGAATACGATCAACCTCTTGAGAGGATAAATTCCCCAACGGGGACCCAAAAAATGTTCGCCGGTTTCGAACACTGACACGAGATACGTCTCATCAGGCGCCTCCACCTCGTATCTCGTGTCAGTGTGAGAGGCACTACCGGGAATGACCAGGCTGATGTTGTTTTGCCTTATATAGGCCGGCCAACACAACATGGGTGGAAATCATATCTCACTTGAAGCGTCTAATGCGCTTAACGATATGATAGTGTTCTGACTAGCCGCCAGTGACATCAACAGACAAACTTTGGTCGGGCGACAGTCATCGATTCCATACAACTTATATGGATCTTTGCATGCCGCCGCCCTTAACAATCGAATACGATCAACCTCTTGAGAGGATAAATTGGCCGGCCTATATAAGGCAAAACAACATCAGCCTGGTCATTCCCGGTCGTGCCTCTCACACTGACACGAGATACGAGGTGGAGGCGCCTGATGAGACGTATCTCGTGACAGTGTTCGAAACCGGCGAATATTTTTTGGGTCCCCGTTGGGGAATTTATCCATTCTTTTCAGAGTCTGTAGCATTTGTTGTCTGATTTTAAGGAGGCGTTGTGTGTGAGGACTAAGGTAATTGTATTTGGAAGAATTTGCAGTTTTAAACGGAGCGTGTTTGTCGATGCAAGAGAGTATAGCACGCGTAATATGTTGTATACAACTATCTATTTCCATGTTGCTGAGAATCCTGTTCGCCGGGATAGGTTCTTCAATCATGTCCGCTTTGTCTTCATTGAAATTTTCCCAATTGATAAGTGTGAGGTCCCTTTTGGGTTGTTGGGGTATAAAAGGCAGTAGTAAATCCCTCAGAGGGATACTTAATATGAGTCCATAGTGGTCAGAAGGAGCTGCAAAAGTTTCGCATTTATATGTATAAATGCGAATGCAATGGTAACAGGTCAGATGAAATAAGGAAATTATCTATAAAAGATGCCCCTCGCGGAAAAGAGGGGAGTTTGCATTTAAAATCGTTATGGGGAATGGAAAAGGGCTGTTAACCCAATCATATAATGAATTGCCATTATAGTTATTAAGGGAGTCCCCCCAGTAACTGTGTCTCGCATTGAGATCACCTCCCAATAAAATGAAATCAAACTCGTTGGCTTGTTGTAGGACGGAATGAAGGTATTGATAGATTGTTGTCCCTATGTTGCTTTTAACATTCAGGGAGTCGATAAGGATTTTTTAAGGTTGGTGTCAAATTGTTGTTTAAAACATATGGTGGCGAAAGTGCCACTAATGTCATTGCTTACAATATTCATGCCGTTGTTGCTAATCCTGAGGTTATTTCTATAAAGGATAGCTGTTCCTCGATAAGAGTCGTTCCTAATTATGTCATAGTTTTTGACATGGATATGTCTTATAGCTGGGGGTCATCCTAAAAATCTGTCCGTCACACGAAATGTCTGTTTTTCTACTCGGGGGTCAGAAGAGGAAACAAGCCCATTGAGTTCTATGAATGTAGTGGCCGATCCTCAGTCAATCCGAGTCAGTCATCAAAGGGAACTCACGAAAATCGAAAAACTTCGCATCATGAACTGACTAAACAACCAGGCACCCATAAAACAAGTCAACATCATTCAACTGCCATCCTCTCGTGATTCAAATCTGCTCACAACACCAGCCACATCCAGATAACCTGTCTCCCTCACTCGTGCACAGCGCTATGGCTCCTCCTTCACAGCAATCTTTTTGTTTTCATCAATTAGTCACTAACCTGACTCAGTAAGAAAATCGTTGGGGTAGGTCGGGAAATAGCTTCAACTTCACACACACACCACATACACACACTCGTATGCAGGCAATGGAGAGACGGTTGAGTCGAAGAAGTTCAATGGATGGGCGTTGCTTCGTCATCGGCGACAGTGCGAAAGAGATGCTTGCTCCACGGACCTTGGACTACACTTCCGCGGCGGATCCACCCCTTTCTTGTGATGGCCAATCCCATCCAACCGACTGAAATCAGTGTCACCAAGGTCACCAACGTGTTTTTCCCGTGGATGTAAGGAACTTACGACCGTACTTGTATCGCGCATACCGCGTACTATCACGATCGATGATATATCAACTAACAGTGCACAATTCTGATTTAGTGAGGAGAATAGTGCAGATGTTGCAGTTTGTGCAACGCGGATAACGTAAACGTTAATGCAATAAAATTGTGTTGTCGCGCTTACCGTCTTTAGACTTAGACGAGTACTATCTAAGTATCTAATAGTAAGTGTGTTTAGCTAGACCGCGGCTTGACGCGATCGATCGCGGATTGACGTACTAACGAAGCACAGGCGCATATAAATATGTAGAGTGTATGATCGCTTGATCCACACACGGGGCAACGGTTGGGTTAATTTGTATTCTCCTGTACACTATGCGAGACGGTATGTCTTGAAAATGATACAAAGAATCTACACTGCATGCAGATACATCGGTACATCTTATGCCTACCGAAAGCGTGGGACGTGTTTTGTCGAATGAATTCATCCAGTATAACTACCTATATACTGGGATCTTTATAAAACTTACGTCGATATCTTCAACACAACAGGTTCCACGCAGTCGGTAGCCAAAGACATATCCATGTTCCGATGTATCTGCATGCAGTGTAGATACTTTGTATCATTTCCCACCAAAAGCCAATAACCTGTTTATAACTACTCTATGTGTAGGCTTGAGGCGAGTTTCAGAAATGAACGCAATGTGGGGTGTTGTATGAAAGCAGTATATTCACGCTCAGTGTCGTAAATGTCATAAACGTCGTATTCGTCGTAAACTTCTCTCATCCCCATAGTAATATGACAGAAGTTTACAACTTTACGACAAATACGACCTTTACGACGTGAGCATGAATCCCCCTATCTCTTCAGCGTTGGCAAATGAGAGGAAGTCATAGTTTAAATTCCCCAATAATGGCTAAGTTCATAACAAACGGCGGAATCGCAACATGCTGTGGCAACAGTATCGAAACAGCTTTGCAGTAACTTGTTGTGTTCTGAGCTTCACTCGCATGTAGTCATCCATCAATTGTAAAATTTCCAGTTCAAAACTGATTACTGACGAAAAATCCTATGAATACTACAGCACGGAGTGTAATTTCTGAATTGTCATCATATGCTGGTCCTAGCCAGCGGAAAAAATTTTGTGATGGAGAAAATGACACTTTCACAGCATGTGTGTCCATCAAAAACTCAATGGAGAAAATTCAAAAACAGATTGGCAACAGCATTCTAACGGTTGTATATTAACTATCGTCATTTAAGCGCTTCCGGTTTTCAGAAAAACAAATTCTCAACAGATGTCACTTTAGTTGGCTGAATCTAGTACTTCAGGAAGTGTAAATGTCAGCTGTCAAATTGCGATTTTTAGATCGTTTCGTAGCTTGCACCTTGTCGGTGGAAGTCAGTGTACGAGTAATTTTTGGTTAAAGCTCCAGCTTTTTGCAGTTTACTTGACTAAATCCTTCCGGCATGGCTTCTCGTCTAATACAACGAATCGTAAGCGTTTGCCTTTGTTTGTCCGTGGTGTTCTCAGTCATGTGATAATTTTTGTCGTGCAGAGTTAATAGTTTTAGTTCGGCGGTAATGTGCAAGTCCGGTTCGAACGGGCTTTACGAAGTTGCTTATAACTTCAGTCGAATTGAAGGACTTGTTTGTTGTGAATGATACCTTTAAACATAAATTTCGCCACGCGACAACTCTTTCTCATTAATCAATTGGAGTCTTCCTATCAATTTTTCTAGTTGAATCGTTTTTTGGGCGTTGAAAAGGTTAGGGAGGAAGCCAGCTCTGTGGTCAGTATGTTTATATAACGTGGAAAATGTGACTTAGAGTAGCTCAAATCGCGTGAATTTCCAATAAATGTCAAACTTACGGCTAGGCTGGTAAATGAGGATAAAGATTATGACCGGGTTCACGTAATACAATCGAGCCTACAAAGATTTTTCCTAACCTCAAAATTATGTAACTTCTCTTGGAGCGCTAAGTTTTCGTTGTTCGTTCTAGGTCGCGGCACCGACAACTGGACGAGGCTTTGCATCCGGCGCAAAGAAAGTCACGTTAATTCCTGGAGATGGTATCGGACCGGAAATCTCGGCTGCCGTGCAGAAAATTTTCGAGGCGGCCAGCGTTCCCATCGAATGGGAACCCGTCGACGTAACTCCCGTCAGGGTAAGTACATACATACATAATTCAGTAAAAACATTGTTTACGTCTGGGCGTTATTATGAGATAGTAAATCGGGCGCGTAAATTAACAGCATATCGCGATATTTGTGTACTTAAACTGCAAGGTTAGCTAATCTAGTCTAGCTGTTCGTGTAATTTATGGTGTTCCATAACTGCGCGGTCCTGTGGGTTTGTTTATTTCGGCCTGTTTGACGCTATATAAACTGGCTCGCTTCATCGCATCCGCTAATAAAAGGTATCCCAAAATTGCACTACGTACGTCTGTTGCTCGATTTCACGTGATTTGGGGTCTCGAGCGAACTGCTTCCATAGAAACTCAAACATCGATTTATTATTTTTTGACTAGATTAATGTTGCCTTTGTCCGCATAGGGGCGACTTCAATATCTGAGACGCCAAATTTTAATCATTTTGCCTGAAATTAACGAATCTGAAGTCCTTTTCAGTGGACTCATAACCGTTTTGGAGATATTTACCTTTAAAATTGGAACTTGTATGGGAAAACCCAGTGCTAGAATTGTATATAGAATAAATTTCCGCTTTAGGTAGTTATGAACCTACCGTGATTCATCATTTAATTTTTTATATTTTCAGGCCACTCGTATTTTAGCGATAAAAGATAAAATTTAGCGCCTCCGGTAAAAAAAAGTCGTGCCACCGCATACTTGGTACAATTATACTTTTTTTAATGAAGGGATGTTTATGTTTATTAGGCGGCTCCAGACTTTTGTGGTGTTTGCCAAAATGTTCGCGGCTTCGAAAGTTGATGTGGGGAGTGGTGTTTGAAATTTTGTTTCTAACTACATTTTAAAGGAAAATTTATGGCTGAAACATTCACTACACACAATCTTCCATCCCTTGTTTTTATCATGACCGGTAGCGCAGTGTGTTGAGGCATCAGTCTCATGTTTGACTACCACCGGCGTTTCGGGTTCGAATCCCGTCCACGACGACGTTCGTGGCCATTGATGTGCAGGAGTGCTGGCAACTGCATTCTCCGAAACCAGTTTATGCCAACGAAACGTCAACTGGACCACATGGAACAGTTAAGGGTTAGGGCAATTGAGTAGTAATTATATGCTTGCATGTGTTGAAATTTATTACTTATCTTTAGCCTGTTGTTTTATCCATGTGTGTAAGATAAGATAGTGAAAACAACAACGCGTTAATCTTGGCGATGATACGATCCAAGACCGTGCTGCCTGTAGAAGGAAGCTGAGATTATACTGCCAGAATTGTCCAACACCACAGGCAGAGCAACGCGAAGCCGCAGAGTGGAATGAAAGGGCAAGGAAGAAGATAAGATAAGATAGTGAATCGGACTACTGACCCGGTGAGTGGGCACTGCGACCGTAGAGTGGTGTATTGTGCCGTAGCCCATTAAACTGTCAAAATACCGTCTACACTTCTAATAAAGGACAGTATGTCTGTAGCAGGAATCAACCTGAACCCTGCAGAGCTGATAGTAGCCTGCCCGAAGAGCGACACCCTGTAACGCGTGATGGCGGGACTTTCGCACAAGATGTGTTTGGTCGTTTCCATGTCTTCCAGACAAAAATGGCATTCAGCCTTCCTGGACAGACCCATCTTGTTTAGGTGATGGACCAAGTAGTACACTTGAAGTCTCAGATAGTTTTAATCATGTACGAGGGCGGTTCAAATATGATCGAGACAAACGCTGTAGATGGCGCGCCTGTATGTTTTGAAGTTCGCGGCTTGAGTATGTGATAGCTGGGTCCCTTACGAATAGTGTGGCATAGTTTTCGTCGCGAACGCACGTTTCACGCACGTGCTAAGACTATGAGTGGACATCAAGTGCCGACCGCCGTTGCGCAACGTATTGTCATTCGTTTTTTGGTGTGGGAAGGCGTTAAAAACACGGAAATTCTTCAGTGTTTGCGAAATCAGTTCGGTAGTGAGTGCCTGAGTAGGTCTGCTGTGTTTAATTGGGCCAAAGCGTTCAAAGATGGCCGCGAAACCGTCGAGAATGAGCCGCATGATCGTCGACCGCGAACCAGCATCACACCAGAAAACATTCGTTGTGTAGAACAACTAATTTTAGAGGACCGTAGGATGAATGTTCGAAATATTTCGGCTGAAGTCGGCATTAGTACTGGTAGTGTAGAGTCTATCATCGACGAACACCTTCAATATCGCAAAATAACGGCGCGATGGGTTTCCAAACTGTTGAACTTCGCGCGCCCTCATACCGCGCGTCTCACGCTCGATACAATATCAGAATTGGGGTGGGAGGTACTAGAACACCCCCCCTACAGTCCGGATTTATCACCCTGCGACTACCACATGTTTGGACCACCGAAAGAAACCCTCGGAAGTCAAAGATTCAACACCGACGACAATACGTTGCGCAACGGCGGTCGGCACTTGATGTCCACTCATGGTCTTAGCACGCGCGTGAAACGTGCGTTCGCGACGAAAACTATGCCACACTATTCGTAAGGGACCCAGCTATCACATACTCAAACCGCGACCTTCAAAACATACAGGCGCGCCATCTACAGCGTTTGTCTCGATCATATTTGAACCGCCCTCGTAAATAGTAGCACCCTTATGTTTAAAGGACACTATTAGCTCCCTCGATTGATGCAGCCAGCCATGGAAGATTATTCCAGTTATTATTCTGTTGCCGTAGTAATGCAGACCAGTCTCTGATCCGCAATTTGGTCGAAGCTTCCCAAAAAACTGATCAGGCCTGGACTTGAGGAATTTCGGATGTATGTCGAAATTTGGCCGGTTCAGGCGGCCGGATGCACAATTGAAAATTTATCCGGGAAAACTGACCGGATTATATTTTTGGAGGAGTTTATTTCAATGTATGTGCCAATCATAATGTCATTCGAAGTATTCGCGTCATTCGGAGTATTCGCCCTGAAAAGTTGGGTTTAAAAAGCCAATCAAGTGGATGAGCGCCTGCCTTCCATCAACATTAAGAAAATCCACAGATTCATTCATTCATGTATATATCTGAAATTACGTCCACACATCTATGAGTACGTCTACACAACTGAGTTTTATTTTATTGTGTATCCGGCCGCCTTGAGGCCAAATATCGACATCACGATCCGGAATTTCTCAAGGCCAGGCCTGATAAGTTTTTCCGGACAGGAATTCGGGATCGTCTATGGCGGGGCGGGCTTAAGCCACAGTAAGATTGGGGTTTATGAAAGCGATTGGATGATCCTTGTCATCCGCAGCCTCGTTTTTTCTGGTCTATCATCCAACACAAGAAAACTCGGCATTTGGTTGCCAAAAGCTGAAGAAGAATCTTGAAGAGACTTTAAACGAAGAGAACGCTTCCACATTTTATGCTTGGCTGTTAGTTTACCCTGGCGCAGATCTTTATGGCATTGGTCTCAGTTTGAAAAACGCTGGGCGAGGTTCAAACTGCGGCCGAAATTCTGGTGTTCGGTCCAAAGACACCGACACCGATAGCTTTGCGTAAAGGCGTCAGTCTCATGGGCTTAAGTCCCGTCCACGGCGTTCGTGGCCATGGATGTTTGTGTTATCTTTCTCCTGTGGTGCGGGGCATAATAATAAGTCAAATCTCCCGAATTGTCGCAAGTAGGCGGCTAAATGGGAACAGGAGGTGCATGCTGGCAACGGGCATCGTCCGAAACCGGCTTATGCGAACGAAACGTCAGCGAAGCCACATGGAATAGTTGACGTGCTACGCCCCACTGGAAGTCAGAGCAAATTATTATCTGAAGCGGAAAGGGTGCTATTCGGACGGTGGTGAATTTATTAACACGGAAAATATCGTGAATCGTTTGCGAGTTCCGACAGACAGGTCAGTGAAATGTCAAAGGTGAATTTTCTCTTCGATGATGATAGCGCCGCTCTAGTGATAGGAAGTGGTGTGAGGAGTCCTCACAGTTACACCCTTCCCAGTTTTTAAGAAGTTTTGTTGTATGTCCTAAGTGGGACATCCTGTTGATGTGATGCGCTGTCGGTCGAAGAAGTCGCAAATGCTCGCGGTTTTTTAGGCAAAGCTTTAAATATGTTTTGGCTTGAAGTGTGTTACTGAATAAGCTGGTGCTGTTTCATGTGTAGCCAATGCTGTTGCGTTGGTTTGTGCCGTTGCGTGCATGAAGAGTGTAGCCGTTTCTGTAGAATTAGCGATGGTTGACTTTGTGCCCGTTGCTGTAGTGTTCGTGGGGGCTGCCTTTCTGTCGGTTGCCGTAGCGTTGGTGGCGGTTTCCTTTGTGTCCGTTGCCGCAGCGTTGGTGGCGGTTTCCTATGTGTCCTTCCTGATGTTGGATCTCACAAATTTTTGGCGCAACCGTTGAAGGGTTGCTTTGCCACTCGGGTGAGTAAGTCCGTGAATTGAATTTGGTGACTTCGACGTGATCTCCGCCATGGGGATCCGCTTCAATTTACTGACCCCGACGTGATCTTCACCGTGGGTAGCCGTTTCAATTTGGTGACCCCGACGTGATCTCCGCTGTGGGAATCACACATAACACATCACGTAATCCAAAAAAACTATTCAAACGAGAAATTAAACTGCGGCTGCGGTAGAAAAATGCTAAAAGTGCGAATTACCCATTGGGACTCCGTCGCTTTGGAGCACAACAACGTAGGGACGCTACACATATACCAACTTGAAACAACGTAGTAACGTCACACCTACACACATCCAACCAACGTAGGGACACCATTGAGTGCAACGGTAACCGCCAGCAGCGCTACGGCGTTCGACGCTCAACAGGAGGACAACGAACTTTGCGATCTAATAAACAGCAACAGAAGCTCACTTCAACAACATTAACTAAAGATTGGCACGTCAAAAGTTTTCTGCGACATCTCAACTGGTCACATACGACCATACATAACTACAGAGCTGTGTTAACAAGCCTTTGTCACGGTTTACGGACTTGCTCACCCGAGCGGCAAAGCAACCTTTCAACAGTTGCGCCAAAAATTTGCGAAGCTCGACATCAGGAAGGACACAAAGGAAGACGCCACCAACGCTACGGCATCGGGCACAAAACCGCCACCTACGCTACAGCAACAGACAGAAAGACAGCCGCCACGAATGCTACAGCAACGGACACCAAGTCAAACATCGCTAACTCTACAGCAACGGCTACACTCTTCATGTACGCAACGGCACAGCATTGGTTAAGGTCGCCACACATGAACGAAAACAACCACGACCGAACTTCCACCGAACCATAAATTTCATAGAACGGTGGAAATGAGGGGAATTTTTTTCCGCACGTTCTATGAAATTTATAGTTCGATGGAAGTTCGGTCGTCGTTGTGCTTGTTCGGGCGTGGCGACCCTTACACATGGAACACCACCAGCACCAACCATCACACTTCAAGCAAAACTTATACAGAGTTTTGCCTAGACAACCGCGAGCATCTGCGACTTCTTCGACCAACACCGTCAGTGTATCACAACAACAGGATGTCGCACTTAAAGTCGACATACACGACAAGCATTTTGGTCGCGTCGTCATCAGCGACACCGATGGTATTAACAAACGATGGGCCTCTTATTTTGAAGAGCTTCTAAACCGACCATCTAACATCCCCACACAGGAAGCTCTCGACGATATTGTTGATCGAGGCCCACCCATTCAACCCCCGACAGTAGAGGAAGTTGATCTCGCCTTGCGGTCACTAAAACGAAATAAAGCGCCGGGCGCTGACGAGATTCCAGCTGAACTGCTAAGATTCGGTGGAACGAGTCTAGTTGATGCCATACATCAATTACTCCTGCGAGTATGGGAGAACGAGGAGATCCCAGACGATTGGTGCAGAAGCATCATCTGTCCAATTCATAAAAAGGGAGATAAACTGCGGTGTGAGAATTACAGGGGCATCTCACTGGTTTGTACGTCCTATAAAATTTTGACGGAAATTCTGGAAAATAGAATAAAACCGTACGCAGAACGAGTTATTGGCGAATATCAAAGCGGTTTCAGACCTGGTCGCTCCACAACCGATCAGCTCTTCTCAGTCAAACTGATACTCCAGAGGTGCTGGGAATACAACGTAAACGTATACCAAATCTTTGTCGACTTCAAGCAGGCATACGACAGTATCGATCGTGGAGTACTGTACAACATCATGCTGCAATTTGGTATACCAGCAAAATTAGTGCGACTGACAAAGATGACGATGACCAACTCCGTCTCACAAGTCAGGATCCAGAATAGACTTACTGATCTATTTGAAACACGCACTGGTTTGAAACAGGGCGATGGACTGGCTCCGACGCTCTTCAACCTAGCACTGGAATACGTTATTCGGGCCATGAATTTGGACAACAGCAAGACGCTACTCATCAAGTCGACACAATTAGCAGCGTACGCCGACGACATCAACATCATGTCCCGAAGATTGGCTGACGCAGAAGAACTTCTGCATACGCTTGATACCGCTGCAAAGGAAGTTGGATTACGTATTAACGAGGGTAAAACTAAAATAATGATGCAATCGGTGACAAGGACACCTGCACAACCAAGCATCAATGTGGGGGACCTCAACATCGAGTTCGTGAACAACTTCATTTACCTGGGTTGCAACCTGTCAAGGGACGCCAACGAAACTGACGAAATCAAGCGACGGATACAGTTAGCTAATAAGACTTTTTTCTCGGTTCTCCCCATAATGAAATCGAAACATGTGCACAGAAACACGAAGCTCCGCGTGTACAAAACCATTATACGACCAGTGCTATGCTATGGCTGCGAAGCATGGACCCTAACTCAAGCCTCCGAAAACATGCTAGACACTTTCGAACGTAAGGTTCTACGGCGAATTTTCGGGGCTGTTTGCGATCGAGATGGATGGCGCATCCGGTACAACCATGAGTTGTATGAAATGTACGATGAGCTGCAAGTCTCAAAAATCGTCAAACTACAACGACTTCAATGGGCAGGGCATGTACAAAGAATGGACGATGATCGCATGCCTAAGAGAGTAATGAATGCAGAACGAGTCGACGGAGCGAGACTGCGAGGACGACCGAGATCTCGTTGGGAGAGCTCAGTAGGTGTGGACGCCGCGCAGCTGCTGGGCTCCCAAAATTGGAGGACGCGGTCACGTGACCGAGATAATTGGAGGACAATGATCCAGGCGGCCAAGGCCCGACGTCGGGCTGTCGCGCCACGATGATGATGATGATTTTGGTCGCGAGCATGCATCGAACCTTGTCAAAATCAATAGAACAGTGGACATGAGGAGATTTTTTGTCTATTGACTTTGACGTGGTTCGATGAATGCTCGTGACCAAAATGCTTGTCGTCGTGTATATCGACCTTTAGGACATACAGCAGAACATCTGTTTCCAACAACGTAAAAACCGGGAAGGGGGTGGTTGTGGCGACTTCTCACGCCGCTTCCTACTACAGAGCGGCGCTGTCATCATCGAAGACGAAATTCATCTTTGACATTTCACTAACTTGTCTGTCGGATCGGAACTCGAGTCATCCGTTAGCCAGCGTCTAGGGAGGACGTGTCGCGAAGTGGCTGCTATTAATTCGCTGCGCAATAGCCTAGTAACCTATTTGCGCAAACTAGTTAACAATTCCCGGAGAAATTTGTTAGCGAATTGTCTTATAGTGGAGTGATTGTGCTGTGAATCAGCGCACATTAACGACGTTCTCAACTGGATGTTTCTGGTGGATGGCTCACCACGTGGTTCAGAATCGTCTAGAAGGGCAGGAGTAGGCGATCAAAAACATATTTAAAAACAAAACTACAAAGTACGATGGCATTACATTCCTAATGTGGAATTGCCAACTGACCACGTATCTAGCCTCACCTGTGCGGTTCTGCTAATGCAGAAGTTACAATACATCAGGAACAAAGCAGTGCGTGGATCACAGGAGAAGAAAAAAAAGAGGATCGGAACTCGCAAACGTCACATGCGTTTTTGTACTCTTGTGATATTTTTCCTGTTAATAAATTGTTATTGTTTAGAACACGTCTTACCTATTGTTTGAATGCAATTGAAGTGACCGTAGGAAGACCATCATCTAATTAGCACCCTATCCGCTTCATATCTCGACTAAAACAATGAGAATGGTGCGTTTTCAAAACGAAATAGTGTCGACACAATTTCACTTATTCACACAACATTTTATGCCTGCTACAGACAATGTCCATGGCCATTCGGTGCCATCGCCACTGTGTGGACGGGCGGATGGCGTTCAGTGGCCAATGCTGCGTAACCGTCATTTCTGTCAACAGCGATGGGCCATGCAGTGCCAGATAAACGCAGCGCGGGGCCCGTAGCAAATGTGAACAAGGGGCCCTTGGTTTGCATTAGGTATTAAAGTTTAGAATACACTGGAAACTCGTAAGTCATTCCCATTCGGATAATCGAAAATCCGGATAATTGAATGGTAACATACGTCGCATGCAGATGGTCATATTTTAGGTACATTGTCATATGGTTATCTTCCTAGGGTTAATAGGAGTTTATTCAAAACAACAAAAACAAGTTAAACTTATTAACATCATTATTATTAACGAAAATCAATTGTTAAGAATGAATGAAGTGTATCACTACCAACTCAATACGACATGATTGAGTTGACAATGCACTCCACCAAAAACAATCAGCATAAAAAGCCAATCCCGCTTGAGCCGACTGGTTTCGTCCGCGGATAGACCATACTCTTCAGGAGCTACCTTTAGTCTATAAGGGAGATGGCTCGACCAGTCCAACTTTTGTGCTGTATTCCGACTTTCGTCAGAATATATCAGTTGGTAAAACGCTCACTTTATACATAGTGCGCATTTTACGACACGGGTGCGAATTACATTGAATGAAATTAATATTATATAATCTGTATTCTGACGAAAGTCGAAATACAGCACAAAAGTTGGGCTGGTCGATTTTTCTTAAAATTACTAAAATACTGCAACCTTAATCATGAAATCCATGGAGTGTAGCCAGAGACAAGCATTTAAGTGTGGACACGCGACAATGTCTAGATACTGTCTTTATACATACATTGTCTAAAGACCGTCTATAGACAATCGCTAGACATTGTCTCTGAGTGTAGACAAAGCTTTATTGTATAGAATATAAGACCGAATCGTTGGCCAGTATTGTTTTTGTTATGGTTGGTGTGGATTACCAAACGGATACACTTACATTCTTATTGGTAATCAATAGAAAACTGTTCTACTTGGTCAGTTTATACAAACTGCTCGAAGAAAATATTAGGGAACTCCTCAGTAAATATTGTTGTCAAGCATATGGTGTGGCTAGCGCTCGCTTTTATGCCTGCTACAGACAATGGCCCATCCCCGGCCATTTGAAGTCGTCCCCATTGTGTGGACGGGCGGATAGCGTCCAGTGGCCAATGGCGCGTAACCGTCATTACTGTCAACGGCGATGGGCCATCGGATGGCCACAAATGGCTTCGAGAGCGATTTTCCGCCACGCAATGGCCCATCGGGTGCTAGTCAACGCAGCTGATTTAAGTTGATAGGTTGCTGCTACACACGGATAATTTTTGTGTTGCCTTTTGGATGATGATTGATGAGCCAAGATAGTACTTCGAGAATCATCCGTTAGCGGGAGAACGTATAGCAAAGTGGCTGTTAATCTGCTACGCAATAACTTACAAATCTATTTGTGCAAACTAGTTAACACTTCTTGAAAATTTGATAGTGAATTGCCTTATAGTTGAGAGATTGTGGTGCGGATCAGCCACATTGACTAATGTCTGTAACTATATGTTCTTGGTGGATGACTCAATTGGTTCAGAATCGTCTAGAAGGACAGGAGATGACAACCAAAAATATGAACAATTCCATTCAAAATATCGTATGATCGCTGGTGTTATAAGTTCACGCTTGCCAACCGTCTCCGTTAATAGTTTGCGCATCCTATAGGGTGACCGGGCATCGCGGGACAAAAGCAAAACCAAACAATTGTTTCACAGCCTTCTGTCGTATGCCCCCCGTTTATATTTTAGCATCCATGTCCAACTGTCAATCTCAATGGCCCAGTATTTGTAATTTCCTGATGGCCCATCGAAGACCATTGTGCGGACGAACAACATTTGAATTGACACTTGGTGTGTGATGGCTGCCATCAAAGTGACCAAAGCGATGGGCCATTGTCTGTAGGAGGCATTCGAATTTGGATGGTATCTTACTTGGCATTTATTTTTTGCGGACAAGCGCGAGGCCCCCCAGGCCCGGGGCCCGTAGCATTTGCTGACTTTTGCTATATTGCTAATCCCGCACTGGGGCCATGGGATGGCCACAAATGGCTTCGAGAGCCATTTTCCTCCACGCGATGGCCCATCTCGTACGCAACTTTGAACATCTGATTTAAGTTGACAAACTATTATATAATTATCGCAATGCCACCATCACCGACCTTCTGTCAGCTTTCAATTTCAATGGCTATGTGCAATTTTCTGATGGCCCATCGAAGACCTTTGTGTGGACGGACGATATTTGAACTGACATTTAGTGTGTGATGACGGCCATCAAAGTCACCATTGCGATGGGTCGTTGTCTGTAGCAGACACTAGAACGCTTGTTGCGCTGGCTCTATATTCCACAGCGGTAAACGCACTATTAGCCAATACGCGAACTACGATGCGCCCGGTAAAATAGGAATATATTTTACTTTGAGGGTCACCACACATGATCGAGCAGAACCACGACCGAACTTCCATCGAACCATCAATTTCTTAGAACATGTGGAAAAAAATCTCCTCATTTCCATCGTTCTGCGAAATTGATGGTTCGATGGAAGTTCGGTCGTGGTTGTGTGCGATCATGTGTGGCGATCTTTAAAATGTGTTAATTGCCCTGACCCCTCCTGCCAGGGGCATAGGCGCGTCAATATCTTTTGTAGTTCTATGCCTTGTTGATGTTTCAAAAGCATATCTACTATTTAGTATCCACAGACAGTTTTTGTTCGCGCCGCGGATCGAACCTCCAATCTCTAGATCGTAGAGCGGTGACCGAACGAACACAACCACCGAGTGCGTCAATTTGTTTTATTCCATTTCCAAGATCGAGAGCTAAAAATTGAAAAACTATCACAGTAAGGCTTACAACATTATTTTTCGTATTTTACAGAATCCGGACGGAAAATTTGGTATTCCTCAAGCTGCCATTGATTCTGTGAATCGCAACAAGATTGGTCTTAAAGGACCGCTCATGACTCCAGTTGGCAAAGGTCATCGTTCATTGAATTTGGCTCTTCGGAAAGAATTCAATTTGTACGCCAACGTGCGACCATGCCGAAGCTTGGCGGGTTACAAGACGTTGTACGACGATGTCGATGTAGTCACAATCCGTGAAAATACTGAAGGTGAATACTCTGGTATTGAACACGAAATTGTCGATGGTGTTGTGCAGAGTATTAAATTGATCACAGAGGAAGCATCCCGCCGTGTCGCAGAATTCGCTTTTCAATATGCCAAAGATAACAATAGAAGCAAGGTTACTGTCGTGCACAAAGCCAACATTATGTAAATATCACTTCAACATTTGTTTATAGCGTAAAAAAAACGTGGATTAATTGGTAATCTTCTCTTAGGCGCATGTCTGATGGTCTGTTCTTGAGATGTTGTCGCGATATGGCCGAGAAGTATCCGGAAGTTAAATTTGAAGAACGTTACTTGGACACTGTGTGTCTGAATATGGTGCAGGATCCTAGCAAGTACGACGTACTGGTAAGTATTGGTTTTAAATGTTGTCGAACGCTATGAACATACGTCGTTTTTCTTATAGGTTATGCCAAACTTGTATGGCGACATCTTATCTGATATGTGTGCCGGTCTTGTGGGTGGTCTTGGTTTGACACCATCTGGAAACATTGGTCTAAATGGCGCATTATTCGAATCCGTAAGTTAATTGAATATGATGAGCGAACTCGACACCAGCAACGTATATAAATTTCCAGGTTCACGGCACAGCTCCCGATATCGCTGGAAAGGATTTGGCCAATCCAACTGCTTTGCTTCTCTCTGCTGTCATGATGTTGAGACATATGGAACTCAATAGTCACGCCGATCGTATTGAAAAGGCATGCTTTGAAGTGATCAAAGAAGGAAAATATCTCACGGGCGACTTGGGTGGCAAGGCTAAGTGTTCTGAATTCACACAGGAAATTTGTAGCAAACTTTAAGTAAAAACGATTATTGTAAAACGGCAGGCTGTTGTCGGAAATGAAGACAGACGAGACAAACGATTGACACTCCTATTTGTAAATTCTTTATTTATTTTAACCCAATAACACGGCCAAACAAACGGTTTTCTAAAGAAGAATTAACTTAACCTAGCCACATAATGCCAGTCTTGTTAGACTGAAAAACAAATATGTATAAAATGAAAAAAGCTTGAATCAATATTTACCCAATATACTTGTATCCAACGATATGAAGTTTGTTAAAATCTTTTAACAAAATTGTTGAGATCATACCTTATTTAAGAACTGTTGTTAATTTAAGTGCTGAAGTGCTTTTTCTTCAACCTGTCAACATGTATTACAATATTTCAGTCCCCAATTATCAATACCGAATCGAAATAATACTAATTAAGTTATTAGGTAGAATTTCATTATTTATTATTGTACTACATAAAGGAAATGAAGTGAAGAATAAAAATTAGATATTGAGAAATTAGCATTTGTTGCGTTTCTTTTCACATTATTTTATTTTTAGGTTAAATTTTTAGTATTTGAAATTTGTTGTATACTAACTTCAAGAATTATATAGAATATTTTAGACGCCATCAGCGATATCTCTGGACCCGGCCCGGCCACACCCTGTCGAGCACGAACACGGACATGGGCGCAGTGGACAATTTTCTTCAGATTTGTGTGAAATGTCTTGAACTATTAAGATTTCTTAACGCATCCCTTGAGGATGTCCATTCCTCGAGCCATGCATTCAGATTTCACGAATTTTTTTAATAAAATTGTCCACTGAGACCATGTGAATTTTCAACTTAATCGATTTTCATTTATAGGTTGACAACTGCCACAAATTACGAAATTAGGGTGGAATGATCTTAGTACGATTTGGCCATAAGAAAATAGAGATTTAATTTTTGGAACAAAATTTGTACATGAATACGAAAATTCGAGAAAAAATGCAAGATTAAAAAATAGCATTTCGCAGCGGCACAACCAATAAACTATTAATGAAAACAGTAGCTCTCCTCACCACAATAACTTATTTAGAGGTCTCTCTCTGGATCCTGTTAACCACGCCGACTTTCCACCTCGTCCTGTTCGCTGCCATCGCCTTCAACTGATTCCACGATGTGCCTATTGAGTTACACTCGACCTCAACTGATCTTCTCTAGGTATTTCTAAGTCGTCCAACGCGACGACTTGCATCGATTCCCTGTGGGTTCCAATCGAAGGCCTGTTTAGCAATGTTTTCCGGCGCTTTTCGAAGTGTGTGACCTATCCATTGCCACTTTCGCCTTTTTACGGAGGTGTCTATCCTGTCCTGACCAGTAAAGAACAGGAGGTCGTCGTTAGAAATAACTTCCGGCCAGCGTATGTGTAGGATGCGCCGTAGACACTGGTTCACGAAAGTTTGCAAATTAGTTGTCATCGCCTTGGTCACCTTCCAAGTTAAACAGCAAGAAAGAACCACAGATGTTGCACTGGTTTCAAAGATCCTGAGTTTGGTACGTCTGGAGATGTTGTTTTGCCAGAAAGGAGTTAAACTGAAAAAAAACTGCCCGAGCCTTATTGATGCAAGTCAGTACATCAGCATCCGCTCCACCATCTGCTGTAACTATGCTTCCGAGGTAGAAAAATTTGTCCACTTTTTCCACCGTCTGCCCCGAAACACAAATTTCGCTCTGTCTTCCTGGATCCAAGCTCAAGTACAATACTTAGTTTTGGCAGCATTGATTTTAAGCCCCGCATTGAGACTTTCGCGGTGCAGGGCATCCGTCATTTGAACTAGATGACCCGATCTATTTGAAAGAAGACATATCGTGAGCGTAATCCAGGTGTTGAAAGTATTCAAACAGATTCCATCTGATACCTTTGCTCTGGTGTTCATGAAGCGCGCTGTAGAGTACGTCGCGTCGTTAATGGGAACCAAAAACAATATACAATAGGTGATAAAATGCAGCCTTGTCTCACTCCGCTATGTAACTCGAATGGGTCTGAAAGCTTACCCTTGTGTAAGACGTGACATTGGGTTCCCTGGTAGGACTCCTTATGATGGATATCATTTTATCTGATATGCCTCTCCTACGTAAAGCCTTCCAGATGTATTGTTGTTGTGGTAGCGATGCTTCGAATACTGCAGTCCTTCTGCATCGAGGGGGTTTGACAGCTCTTCGCTCCAGATGTATTCGCGGCCAACGCTGTCAAACGCCTTCTCGAAATCGATGAACTTGATGGGGATCTCCACTCTGCGGATTGTTCAATAATAATTCGGAGGGTGTTGATGTGGTCGCTACATATAAAGCCCTCGCGAATACCGGCCTGTTCATCGTTCAGTGTACGGTCAACTGTAGACTTGATCCGGTTTAAGACTATTATTGCCATTAGTTTGCAGACTGCGGGGAGGAGGCGAATTCCATGCCAATTATTCTTTATTACTTCAGGTTACCTTTCTTCGGAATCTTGATAATGACGCCCTTCTTACATTCTTTAGGAGGGAGAGTTTCGGTTTCCCAACACTCTTGGATAAGGGGGAGAAGAATACCCACAGTAGCGTTTCAGCGGAATTCCATCTATCCCCAGGGCTTTACCCGCTTCCATCAATTTAATAGCCACAGTTACTTCCAGTAACTGCAACTCTGGCTATTTGCGGAATATTTTCTGCTTCTATTGAAGATGAGTTCAAATGTCCAAAGGTGTTGTTGAGGATCTCAATGAACTGCTCTCTCCACCGTCGCAGTTGGTGTTCATCAGTGACCAGTAGGGACCCGTCTTTATCTTTCACAGAATGTTCAGTTGCAAAAGATTTGCCATAAAGACTTGATAAGTTTGCAAAGGGTTCCACTGTCATCACGGCAAGCCACTTTCTCTGCCTTCTCCGCTAATGCATTAATGTTGTTGCGTTTGTCCCGGTATTCAGCTCTAAGTTGATCTTTGACTGCGTCGTTGGTAGCTGAGTTAATTTGTTTTTTAATTCTCTTGCGTGCCAAGATTAGAGACCATAGAGAGTCACTAATGAATGGTATTCTACCGCGCTCCAATCTGCCCGCAAAAGTTTCACCGAACGAAACAAATGAGTCCTTAGCGACGTTGCATCTATCATCAATAGGAGGAAGCAACTCACTTCCTTCCTCAGTACTTTGCTACTATCATAAATTCAGGTATTACATTGATCGCCTTAAATAGGAAATTACATGTACTCGTATACAGAAGGGTTTACAAGGTCAAATTTATTATTTCTATATGTACTCAGGCCATAGGCGCCGACTATGGGGGGGCAAGGCACTTTTTGCCCCCTCAATCCAAATATTGGGGGGGGGGGCAACGACCCCCCAATATTTCAGGCACAGATATCGTTTTGCAAGAAAAGCGATCCTCACTCGACATCTTCGTTCAAACAATCAAACACGTATTTAGCTATGACAAATAGGGAAGGAAGAAAGGACATATATATGAAGATTGTACACTGAATTCTGCGCTTTAAGGTGCGTTTTGCTAGGCATCACTTTGTGTCGATCGCAGGCGACGATCAAAAAGATACATACAAATAGTGCTCCGGGCTATATGGCTTGATCGCTAACCGCGAATAATGTACGACGATCGTGTGCCTAATAGTAATGCACCTTAAACAATGCTTGACAGCCGTCAATCTCCCGGGCCCCGGATCATGAGAACCCGTGTGGTATTAGTTGAAAAACGGGTCGTTCCGATACGAAGAACCGGCTGCCACAGGAACGTATTAAAACTCGTCGTTCAATTTGCTTATGATTCCTCAAGATACTGTCAAATGGATCTGTTGTACTAATGTATTATAATGGGCGCGGTCCTGAAAGCCTTCTGATATGGATCTGACTTTTCTGTTTTCTCCTCTATGTGCTTCTCCCTCCAGTAAATTTAGTACAGACAACTGTCAATTTTTGGATCTGAGAAATATTCCCACAGACGGAATACACGGCCGTCTTGTCAAAAAAGATCTGTCAAGTATTTAATTTCAAAATGGAAAATTTAGTTATTGCGGAATGATTGGATGATTTCGGTGATATCCAAATTGTAAATAGTGTGCAAAGCATACTAAATATAGTGCGCGTTGCCATGGATAACAACATGACAAACGATTGGAGTTTGTTGGACGGGTTTGAGCGCGAAAACCGACCCAGACATGCAAATTATTTCGAACAAACAGTTCCCCGATAGGACGACTTCCTATTCAAGGTTTGTAGGCTAAAGGCGCAGTAAACTACCACTAAACACTTCGCAACACGTCCTGCACGCTGGCTAACGGATGACTGGCTATGTTGCTTTGGTGACATCTGGGAACTGTCAAAATTGCTGATTTTAGAAATTGACCGGAAAAATATTCAGATCCAGAGGGGAAATTGTCAGATCCAAAAGTGGCAGTTGTCTGTACTAAATTTACCGGAGGGGAAAGCAAATGGAGGAGAATTTGAGAATTGTCAAACCCTGATCCGCTCGCAGGAACGCAGCCAATGATATTAAGGGCTGGGATTATAGTGCGCGTAACGAACACGACTTCTGCTGTCAAATAAAGTTGAACCAATGTATTTCAGATGGCGATAAGTATACTCTGCGCGAACAATACGTGGCACACGAAGACGAGTTCAACTTTGTTGGAATCAAAGCGCCACGAAGTGTCAATTCACATATGCTTGTGTTTTAAAAATGTGGGCGACTATTTATTTTGTTCTAAATTACTGTTATGCCCTTGTAAGTGCATGTTTCTACTTTTAATTAAAAAAAAATGTTGCAACTTTGTTAGAAGGTCAATTTTTCACAGTTCAAATGTGTCAAACGAACGCGGACAGAAGATTTAACTATAACAGGCTGAAAAGATGATTTTCGTTGGCTGCGTCTTGAGGACGTTTTTCACGCACAATATAACTAAGCGGTAAGACATGAACGGTAAAAATATCTGAGTTTGAATTGAATTAAAATTTAATTCATTATTTTGTGTTATCAAACAAAAAAGCATTTTGGTTCCATTTACTAATGTTTGAAAAATTGGCTTCATTCTTAAAAACAAACAACAAACGCCATTTCCATACAACGCTGATGATTTGCACGGTCGAACAACTCGAGACTTGACGAAGAAATTGGTTCACCTCAATCGTGAGACCATTTTGATTGACTGTATGAGACTATACATTCGTATCGATATCAAATATTTACCCGTTTTAAGACGTCGACTTACTTAGCTAGGGCTATTGGGCCGTTCAGTCCGTGAACCCACCATCAATTAATTTTTTTTACAGTGAAACAATTAACGTATTTGTTATCTAAAGATGTTAGGTGTTGCCCGACGTCTGTAGTTGTCAAGTAAATCAAAGAAGACGCAGCTTTCCCAAACTACAAATTTTTATTTCTATTGTATATGTATTTCGGGAGCGACTTACCCCCTTCTTCAGTACAAAAGCTACCTACCTAGTAGCTACAAACCTAGTAGCTTTTGTACTGAAGAAGGGGGTAAGTCGCTCCCGAAATACATATACAATAGAAATACAAATTTGTAGTTTGGGAAAGCTGCGTCATCTTTGATTCGTTATCTAAAGAATAGGTCAGTTTATTGTGAGGATACCATCGCAAAAAAATCACCTAACAAGGCAATCCGGCCGTCAGTATGAAAAGTTGTTGTGCCCCCCCAATATTTTCTAGCAGTCGGCGCCTCTGACTCAGGCGACGAATGGCGGGAAAGAGAAGATACGTACAGCCACTACGGAGTGAAAATCTCACACGAACTGATTGAAAAGCTGTCAAATATTGGTGAGATAAAGGATAACGCAATGCTTGTATCATTCCACGTCAAAGCATTCTTCCCCAATACACCTGTAAATCAAGCAATACACCAACTCGAGCTATGGCTATCGAAGCATGATTACACGCCGGAATGGAAAAGAAAAGTCAAAACTTAAACTAAGTTGGCCAAACTCTGCATGAACGAAAATTATTTCCAACTGCGCGATAAATTTTATAAGACAATATCGGGGGTAGCAATGGGGAATCCACTAACTCCACTCCTCACCGAAATGTTCATGGCCTCGATCGAGGCAACCATCGTAGAAAAAGGTTTTATGCCGAGGGTTTGGTACAGGTGATGACGTCGTGGAAAAGATAAAGTAAACGAGATCCTGGCCGGAATCAACATTCACCCAAAAATAAATTCAATTCAAATCGAGAGAGAATCGAATGGAAGCATACCGTTCCAGAATTTATTAATATCGAATACCGATGGTAGAATTCAATTCGATATATACAGAAAACCGATGGCGACACAGAGAACAATAACAGCAACATCGAACCACACATACGCACAAAAAATAGCTGCCTAATAGCATGGTACACAGAAGGATCCCAGAAGCAAAAGGAGTATATACTCAACACGGCAGTCAAAAATGGGTATATAGCATTACATTACATTCAACGACTTATAAAAAAGAAGATCTTCCGTAAATCCAGAAAAGAACGCTCGACGTTGTTCGATCAAATTACCGACGAAGATATTAAAAGGATGTATACCAACATCTTATAACTTTTATCAAATCAAGTCGTTTCTAGGACAGTTCAACATCCCGATGGTCGGATCGAGCAAGAATTCAACTCTCAAGCGACGGCTAGGAAGCGAAAGAGACCCTTTAACATCAGACGAGAAGCGCGGGATCTACCGAATCACTTGCAAGGAGTGCAATAAACGTTACATCGGTCAAACAAAGCACCTCATAACAACACGGTACAACGAGCGTATGAGCGATGTATTTGCCGCGCGACGAGGAAAAAACGTAATAAGTTCGTCGGTAGCAACACATTGTCATCGAAGAAAACCATACAGTGGACAGGAACAACTTGGAACTGCTGCAACATGTGAAAAAACCCAACGCTCTCGATGCATGGGAAAGCTTGGCAATATTACGTTAAGACCCGTTTTCTCAATGTCTGGTCAAACTATTTGTTCACTAACAGGGACACAAATTAAACGAAACTATAAACAGCCAGGCTTTGGCACACAGAAAGCGATCTGCCGCGGCGGGCAGCGATATCTGATCAACGCGATACGGCAATCTGCTTGTATTTCATAATAGCCGCCATACATTATCCGATCCGTCGTCCGATCGATCGGCCGATGGATCGCCACAAAATATCTGCCGATCTCCACTGCACACACACTGAGCGATTTTCGTGCGATGCGATAACGAATGACAATTCAAAAAATAGGTTATGATTCACTCCCAATCCAACCTAGATTCATTTTTGTTAACTATTTGGATGTGTGTGGTATTTTCGTATACCACATATTTGATATTTCAATTGCAGTGCCATTTAAATCATTAGAATCCTTGAAATTTCATCATTTATTTTAATAATTTGGTAATTTGACATCCACTTGCGATAATCACATACACTACCCAATCGATCGTCACCGATCGATCGCACGAAAATCGCACTAAAATATCGGCAGATCAAAATTGATCGCCCGATCGGTGCGATTTCCACATACACACGCCAATCCGTCGGCCGATATTGATTTCGGGCGACGGATCGGCCGATCGATCGGTGTGTGTATGGCACGTTTAATATCGCATCATCCCTGTCACACACGAGGCGATCTGTCGCGGCGACATAGCGATCTGGCATCCCTTGGTAATAACGCACGCATGGGCTCTACATCTTCACTTTGACCAGTAGCTGAATATTCTCCGTCATTCTTCATTATAATGAAGTTATGTAAACAGACAGCTGCTTTAACTATGCAATCTGCAGTTGACGCATCTGTTTCAATGCCTGCATTCAGGAATCATCATCGCTCCCTGAGCAGTCCTTCCCCTCTTGAGCGCTGTGAAGTGCTACTGTCCCAATGTCTGGTGAATGCAATCGCTCCATGGAGCCGTTGCTGAGCGGCTACTTCTCCTTTTGAGCGAAAATTTTCCACGCTCCCTTGGCTTGGAGCGTGATACATTTTTGTTTTCACAATTCGCATCACAGATGGTGCGCGCGTCATATGTCATTTGATTGAGTGTTGAGTGTTTGAGTGTTTGACAACACAACGTCCTGCGTGTTATTTTACGGGAATTTTGCAGCAAAATTCCAATTAAAAGGTGAGTGGTGTTTCAATTAATTGTATATTTGTATAACCCGGCCAAACCAAACAATTTAAACAGACAGCCGTTAGCCGTTTGTTAGACATTTGCCATGTCAGCTGATTGTCTCAAATTCGATATGTAGCCGGTGTATTCACAAAACAGGTGTGTGACGGTTGTGACAGGGAGCAGTCGCTCCGTGTGACATGGAGGGGAGATGTCGCTACGTAGCCGCTGAATGTTTTTGAATAAGCCCAATGGGTCTCAAAAATATTCGCCACTTCATGGCCAATATACCAAATGCGTTTTCTACCACACGACGTGCCCGACTGAGCTGTGCATTGAAACGCTTTTTTCTTGGATCGGAAATCATTCCGGCTTTAGGATACGGTCTCATTAGATACGTTTGAAGTGAAAAGCCTTCATCACCAACAAAAACGTGAGGCATGGGGTCATGTGTTCCTGGTAGAGGCTTTGGGGGTAAAATTGTTTTTTCGTCAATGTACTGCCGATAGAAAGCTGAATTCTCAAAAATAGCACTGTCGCTATGTCGTCCATAGCTTCCAATATCAACTACCATAAACTTGTAAAATGGGTCCACCGCCGCTAGAAGAACGAGTGAAAAATAATTTTTGTAGCAATAGTATTCTGATCCACTATTGCTGGGACATTTTAATTTGACGTGCTTCCCGTCAATGCTTCCGACACAATTCGGAAAGCCCCATAAAGCTGGAAACCCTTCCTCAGCCGTTTTCCACATCTGTGCCGTAGGAGGGGGCAAATAGATTGACTGCAAAACGTTCCATATTTCTCGACAAACTTCTCTCACTATTTTAGAAACCGTTGAACGTCCCAAGCGGAAAGAAAAGGCAATGGTCTGGTGACTATCGCCTGTAGCCAAATACCTGAAAGACAAAAGAAAAATTCAATTAATTGTACAATAGAAGCAAAAGAAAAAAGCCGAAAAAGATATAGACGATGAAAGACATACTTGTACCATAGTTTAATAATACTCGGAAAGCTTAATATTGAGGTTTTCGAGCGAAAATCTTACGGTATTTCTCAATCAAAAAATGACTGTGAAGACTTCTTCCACAGCTAATATCAAATGCCATAAAATTTTATGGAGTGAAAATCTGTCATCAATTCTGTTACATTCAGACAAGTGGGAGAAGTGTTAACGAATCTTAATTTCAATATTTCATATCCTCCACAGCCATTTTTTGATTGAGATATACTGGTAAGTGCAAGATTTTTGCTCGAAAACCTCAATACTAGGCTCAAAATCTTACAAAGATTTTAACATTTTATAAATTGTTTCAGGTGACGCAGCCAAGGGGAAATGGAAAAATTTACGAGATTGCTATTTAAGATACAAAAAAAGCGTAAAAGGTGTTATGGGACAGGGAAAAAAATACCAAAAGTGGCCATGGAGCGAGCACTTGCAGTTTTTAGATGATACTCTTCGAACGCGTCCAACCGCCAGCAATATACCACGTGCCGAATTGGAAACCATATCACTTGATAAGGAATCTCCCGAAACTCAAAGTGAAGATGCGGATGATGATATACAATTAGCTCCAGCATCGCCCCCAATGCCACCCCCACCGCCTATGAAAAAAAAGAAAGTTGAAGCAGCTGTCCAATATGATATATCCCAGATTGGTTCGGTCAATGAAGTTATCAACTATTTGCAAAACACCAGTTTGATGGCATAGACCACCTATTTCTTAGCTATGCTGACACGTTTAGGAAATTTAAGCCTACAGCCCAAGCAATGATGAAGCTCGAACTAGCAAAACTCTTCGCAAAAACGGAAATGGAAGAACTTGGTACACCATTTCACTCCCACGGGCTGTCACCCTCCGATAACAATTCTCCGATTCCTTCAACTAGTAATATGCAATTTGGCTTATATTACGTTTACACTATCCGCAGATTACTTCATCTGCACCAACTGAGATAATCTGCGACTGTCAAATACATACAATTTTGAACTCACCATACCCAGATTATATTACGTTTACACTATCCCCAGATTACTTCATCTGCGCCAGCTGAGATAATCTGCGACTGTCAAATACATACAATTTTGAACTCACCACACCCAGATTACTCTGCAGATGAAGTAATCTGGGGATAGTGTAAACGTAATATTACGCTGCAGATGAAGTAATCTGGGGATAGTGTAAACGTAATTTTAGGAGCTCCCAGGGGAACATCAAGCAATGACTCGTACGAAAGTGAAAATTCAGTACAGTATATCCTCATAAGTCCTGAATAGCAACAAATGCGAAGAAGTGAGAGTAAACGAAAGAACATACAATTTTGGATACAATTTTCAGTCACGTTAACTTATATTACGTTTACACTATCTGCAGATTACTTCATCTGCGCCGGCTGATTTAATCTGGAACTGTCAAATACATACAATTTTAAACTCACCACACCCAGATTAAGCAGCAGATGAAGTAATCTGGGGATAGTGTAAACGTAATATTATCCTTCCAATCAAAACCACTTTTTCCTTTCAGTATAATGATGTTTTGAAATATTGAAATAAAGAACTCTTTTCATATTATATGGGTACGAGTATATATTATTTTTGATTAATATTATTTTTGATTAACTTATATTACGTTTACACTATCCGCAGATTACTTCATCTGCGCCGGCTGAGATAATCTGCGACTGTCAAATACATACAATTTTGAACTCACCACACCCAGATTACGCAGCAGATGAAGTAATCTGGGGATAGTGTAAACGTAATATTACGTTTACACTATCCCCAGATTATATTACGTTTACACTATCCCCAGATTACTTCATCTGCGCCGGCTGAGATAATCTGCGACTGTCAAATACATACAATTTTGAACTCACCACACCCAGATTACGCAGCAGATGAAGTAATCTGGGGATAGTGTAAACGTAATATTACTTCATCTGCTGCGTAATCTGGGTGTGGTGAGTTCAAAATTGTATGTATTTGACAGTCGCAGATTATCTCAGCCGGCGCAGATGAAGTAATCTGCGGATAGTGTAAACGTAATTTAACCCTTATCCTACCATGACTTTTTTGTAACACAAACTACCAACGGGGTCCATTGGACCCCATTCGGTGTTTTGAATGAAAATCTACGGCATATTCGTTATATTATGGCTAGGTGCCCTCCGCATGGTAGGTGGATTACTGCTCCATTTCGATCCGTCCATTCCATGGTAGTACTCCGTCGATGATCCATTATTTGAAGCGCATTGTGCCGAGTCCTCTTCAGAATATTCTAGTTCGTCTTCAACATCTGACGCTTCGCTTACATGATCCTCTTCGGAATCGGAATCCGAGTCGATGTCCCCATCATCAGAAGCTTCAAGGGCGCGAAGAATTTCTTCATCTGTCAGCATCTTTTATTGACAAAGCTGTTGTAAAATGTCAAACCCACTTCTCATTTCTCGGAATTTATAAGATAAAGAATTCACTAATATTACATTCCTTGAATTTTCTGAAAAAACTATCGATCACAAATGACTGGAAACTCAATTGAACTGAACTGCCCTTTGTAAAGACCACGCACTTAGGGTTTTATGGTGAGATAAGAAAATTTCTGTTTCAACGGTTTTTATTTCAAACGATCTCATTCAACTATTGGAATGGGGTTCTGTATAGAACGACTTGTTGGTGTGGGGCGTGCGTTTCTTGTTCTGTTCTCTGTGAACGGGGGAAGCACAGCTATTGTTCTTTTTTACAATATTATACTACTTTGCCTTAACCCCTAGCGGGGCATAGCGCGTCAACTACTCCTGCGCGCCATCGTAGTCTGTTCTGGGCAATGGGGCGCAACTCCCCAAAAGACTTACCCAGTACCTGACACTCCTTTGCCACAGATCGACGCCATGTGATTCAAGGACCCCCTCTTGGTCGGCCAATATTATGCTGAGCGCAGACTGCACTTTTATTTGGCGTTCATGTTTCTAACACTTTTTTGCAGATACTATAAATCCGTGTTTATATCGAACACGTCTTACCTATATGCACATAAAGCAATGCATTCAATACCATATGTTCCACAGTTTTTGTGTTTTTTTCGCATGATTATTCAGCACTGCAACCACTTCTAGAATGTAAAATACAGTCAAATTGCTTTCACTGCAAGAAAATAATGCAATACTTCATAGAACGCTAAGGGGTCCAATGGACCCCTTTGGTAGTTTGTGTTACAATTTCCGAAAATTCCAAATTTCAGCCATCGTACAAAAATTTTCTCTACTAGCACTTTTATTTCGTATTTAGAGAAGCATAATAGTAAAATACATAGGGGCATTGGAAATGAATTGTGGACAAGGACCTAGATATTTTAAAAACAAACAGTCCCAAGGGTCCAATGGACCCCAACGGTGGTTTGAGGGTTAATATTACCTCAAACAGATGGCTAGTCTTTCTCTTATCTCAATAGGTCTCCTCCAGTTCGTGGTGATCTTCTCAATACTAGGCTGCAGTAGGTCATGTAATTCCTCGAAACTTTGCCTGGACATGCGGAAATATACAAAAAATTTGTCTTCATGTGATTGCAGTTCCCTACAGAGACGGCGGTATTCTCCAAGTTCTCCTCTTTTTTCACTAATTGGGTGCACCCAATATCGTCTCTTTTTCCTGGTACACTGTAATGCTAGAAGAAGCAGAAGTTCCTCCTCGTCAGAACTACTACTCATTTTCACAAGAAAAATCCTCAAAATACTAACTAGCGCAAAATACTACTGCAAACCAGTTCTGTGGAAAACTGTCACAATAGAGATCGCTCACATAATATCGCTTTGTATGTGACGTAGTCATATCGTAGATCGTCGAGGAGATCGCGCGATCTGTTATCGCCGCGACTGATCGCTTTGTGTGTGCCAAAGGCTTAAGCATTTTCGTTTTCTCATACGTCTCATACAAATTAACACGCCATAAAGTGTGTTATCTCAGACCAAAATTATGGCAAAATCAGCTGATTTTCTTGGCGGAGTTCTACCGTCTACAAATCTATTTTGTATTAGTACGGTCTCTCAGCATATTCATTTGCACCTTAGTTTGTTGCAAATTCTCTTCTATCGAATGAATTTCCAGGAACTCTGTCCTTTATGGCCACTTTCATTGTTTTCATTTGAATTTGCAAAAGTGAACAGTTCTAGCTGTCAAAATCTCAACATCCGGTATCAGGTGTTGGGTTTTTGTTTAGGATAAATTTTCAACAAGAAACCAGGAGCTGGGCTTTGTTTTGGATAAGAGATTAATCAAAGGCAAGGGGACGGTTAGCGTTTATCCAATTAATAGCGCTAAACAAATATTGCGAAAATCAAATTGTGCTAAATGGCAGTTTATTCTTAAGAAAAATTTTAATCGGACATTGAGCAATCGGCCCTAAGACCGAAACAAACTAATCAACACCGCAAAGGCAATTGCTCATCGAAGTTAATCCGACAGCTAGCAAGTAGACCCTCATAACCATAAAACCCACACCAAGAGTCAGAAAACACAAAGCCCACGAAGAAAACCACGCCTGAGTACATATAGAAATAATAAATTTGACCTTGTAAACCTTTCTGTATACATGTAATTTTCTATTTAAGGCGATCAATGTAATACCTGAATTTAGTAGCAAAGTACTGAGGAGGAACTGAGTTGCTTCCGAAATACATGTACAATATATATGTACATGAAAATAAATTATTGTAGTTAGGAGAGCTACTGTTTTTATTAATTTGAACATAACTACAAGCGTCGGAAATCGAAGTATTAATTTCAACAAACTATTTCTCTGACTTTTACGGGATAAATTTTAAATATAACAGCTAAATATTAGCTGAGATTCACTACCCAGCAAAAAGCCGGGATCCCTATACAGGGTGTCCCATTCATGATGGTAAATATTTAAATGGTAGATAGTATGGCTCATTTGCAGAAAATTAATGTACTACATGAACCCTCTATCTTTAACCGTTACAGAGTTATAGCATTTAAAAAAAAAACTGCCCAAGCCCTTGACTTGTCCAACAAATTCTAAATTTTCTTAGCCCCCAATTATTCGATCCAAGATTTGATCTTACTTTCTGAAACTACATAAAATTTCATATAAATAAACTTTTTACCGGTTAAAAAAATCACCATTATTTCAAAGATACAACCGTTCAAAATTTAAAAAAATTGTGAATTCTATTTTTCATCATGATTATTTCGTAACGGTACTTTGAACTGACAAATCTGCAAAGTTGACAAAAGTTGCCCCATTATGTTATGTTTCGATGGGCGTATAAATATTAAGGACTTAGATTTGAAAATTTGCGAATGTGACGTTTTAAAGGTAAAAAACGCGATTTTCAAGTAAAAGACATTTACCGCTATTTTCAAAACAATTTTACTTATGTTATATTTTTAGTTAACGAAATAACAGAAAAGAAGCAAAACTAATGACAAAGGAATTCTAATCACATCCAAAGTGAAAACTACAAATATTGTTCGAAATGTCCTCCTTCGTGTTGGATACAAGCTTGATACCTTTTGATAACTGATGCGACAGCCCGGAGAACTTCTTCCCTCTTTTCTCTCAAATCGCTGCATGCCGTTTCAATTTTCCGAATCAGGTGTTCCCGCGACGTGATGGGTTCGTTATAAACCTCATTTTTCAATCTTCCCCAAACATAAAAGTCAAGAGGAGTTAAATCAGGACTTCTAGCAGGCCATGCAATAGGCCCATATCGTCCGATCCACTTTTCGTGGAATTCGTTATGAAGAAACTCCATGATAACTCTTCCGTTATGGGGAGGACATCCGTCCATCTGCCACCAAATTTCAGGTCGTTTTGCAATCGCAATGCCATCGAGCAAATTCGGGCCGACATCAGTCTCCAACACGTTATGAAACGCGGATGAATTCAGTCGTTCAGGAAGAATTATGGGTTCCGAAAGGTGGTCCCCGAGAACACCTATCCAAACATTCACCCTTAATTCATGCTGGTATCTAGAAGTTGGAGTTGCGTGGGGGTTCTAATGAGCCCAGACATGCGTATTCCGCGAATTAAACACGCCACTCCGTGTAAATGTTGCTTCATCCGTCCAGAACATTTTCCTCGGAAAATGCCGATCTGTTGCAGTTTTATCCAAAAACCACTTACAGAAGGTCGTCCTCTTTTCAAAGTCTGCAGGTAATAGATCCTGAACCTGTGCTAAGTGATACGGATACTGTTCGTCGACGTGGAGTGTCCGCTGAACCGCCATACGCGGGACATTCAGTTGAAGTCCAGCCCTTCGCTTACTCGAACCGGGGTTCGCATCCAAGTGCCTAAGGATCTCGTCTTGATTCCATGTCGAGCGTTCGCTTTGATCGTTGGTGTTGTGGTTAGGCGTTTTTCCCGTTTCTCTTAAAATTCGGAACGTTCTTGTAAACGTCCTACTGTCCGGAAGTTGTCTATGTGGGAAGCGTCTACTGTACTCCCGAACTGCCTCGCATCCGTTCCCTCCAGCAACACCATATACAAACACCATATCGGCGTATTCACCATCAGTATATGCCCTTTGGATATCTACTAATCGGGAACAACACTATACCAACCAAAGGACGAAGTTATAATATTATAGCATTAATTTCAATATTAATATTATTACCTGGTATAATATTTGTACAATAACAACAGATTAATTATGTAATAATAACTGACTTTATATACAACAATTGAAACTGGCGGGTCGAAGAACTTGCGAGTAAATACAAGCATGATTTAGAAATAACAAGGATTGACGGTTAAAATAACCGTTAGCTTAGCAAGTACATTATGATGTATTTTTGGCCAGAAACATTTCCAATGTAAAGTTTTTTTGCTACATTAATTTGGCAGTGTTAGTGCATACTTGTTCATATCATGTGATTTGCTGTACATGACAATCGCGTCTTTTTTTACCTTTAAACCGTCACATTCGGAAATTTTCAAATCTAAGTCCTTAATATTTATACGCCCATCGAAACATAACATAATGGGGCAACTTTTGTCGACTTTGTAGATTTGTCAGTTTAAAGTACCGTTACGAAATAATCATTTGGATTTTTGATGAAAAATAGATTTCACAATTTTTTCAAAGTTTGAACGGTTGTATCTTTGAAATAATGGTGATTTTTTTAACCGGTAAAAAGTTTATTTATATGAAATTTTATGTAGTTTCAGAAAGTAAGATCAAATCTTGGATCGAATAATTAGGGGCTTAGAAAATTTAGAATTTGTTGAACAAGTCAAGGGTTTGGACAGTTTTTTTTTTAAATGCTATAACTCTGTAACGGTTAAAGATAGAGGGTTCATGTAGTACATTAATTTTCTGCAAATGAGCCATACTATCTACCATTTAAATATTTACCATCATGAATGGGACACCCTGTATAGGGGAGATATATCGGTAGGCGAAAATTGAAAATTATAGCCCCCCACATGGGCGGTACGTAATTGTATGAAGAGGGTTGTTAAGAAAAGGTCAGTAAGGTGGCAAGTATTTAACCTACCAGAAGTGCCCCCCAATGTAACCAAGTAGCCCCCGTGTTTACCTATGCTAATTTGATCCCCTACATACCCACCGTAAATAAAAATCCAAATAAAAAGAAATCAGCAACATCCGGATAGTATGCGCCTATTTGACTTTATCGGTTGCATCTATTTCGTAAAACCCCACATACACTAAGCGATCTTGCAGCCGATCGATCGACCGATGGATCGCCACAAAATATCAGCTGATCAAAATTATATGGGACTGTAAAAAAAAATCGTGCAACTGGTGACAAAAGAGTTATAGGACGATAGGATTTGTTGAGTGTCGCTTTTTTCCCAGGTTTCAAAATCGGGATCACTCTCCCTTTCTCCCAGATTTCAGGAATGATCAGCGAGGAGATGGATAGATTGAAAGTAGCCGTGAGATAATCGTTAGCTGGCGAATCGAGGTGTTTAAGCGTTGCCATCAGGCCCCAAAGCTCTCGAGTTGTTTGCTTTCCTTATAATTGCATCTACTTCGTCCGAGGAGAAAAAAGGTATGTTGTCTGCAGCTGGGTTGTGGATCTTCCGGATTATGCGCTTAAAGTCTGTCAGGTGTTGGGTGTTCAATAAATTGTTTATTGAAACGACCTGCGCAATGAGTAGTCATTTATTATCACCGAACTATTATTCCCTATATTCCCTTCCTGTTTTGGTGGATTAGAAAGGGCGCGGATAGTCGACGATAACTTGCGCAAACCTGTAATTAGTTATTGCAGTAATTCATTTTGACCACCTATGTGCGGTTACTTGTCTATGGAATTCGCAGCTCATCCCGTGAATTCTGTGATCGTCCGTATTTACACTCCTGAAGCTATCTGTCTCGTCTGCCAATCTGGCGGCTGAGGTTGGAAAATTGGGCCGAATTTTCGAAATCCGCCCTGCAGGAATGAATTTCGCAGCCGCGAATAATATTGGATTTGACCTTCCGTGGGGGTAAAGACCTTTTCCATAATCCTCCACGTGGGCGCCTCCTGGTAATGGCAGTGTATCAAATCGCTGACGGCCAAGTCTTAGCGATAAGACAGTTTGGAAAAAGGCAGATAGTTGTAGCCTGAATGGCTGACCAACACCTAAGCGTCTCAGGTTTAGTAGGATGGAATTACTTGCATAGTTGGGCCTGCAACATATAGTATGTAGCTATGTGAACTCCAGCACGCGTATTAAACTATCTGAAGCAGCAATCTTCAGAGGCCATCCCCTGAATAAGGTTAAGCGAAGTGCTGACAACTCGTCATTGTAAAAACCACCCCATGTCAAGAAACCTGGAACAAAAGCCTCGGATTGGACGGATCAACAACGACGACCACGCAAACGAATAAGGACTATTCTTTCGGATCCTGGAATGTACGCTCCCTGAACAAACCGGAGGCCAAGAAGGCCCTCCTTCAATAGGTCGAAAAGTACAAACTGAGCATTACTGCAGTCCAGGAAACAAATTGGCCAGGCGGCCAAGGCCCGACGTCGGGCTGTCGCGCCACGATGATTGGTAAATGGATCGGATATAGTGTTAGGGCCGGCTTCCATTCATTTATTTATGAGGCTTGCACTGGCAATCGTGATGTCTGGACAACTGGAACAGGTACCGGCAATACGAGTAGAGGTGTCGTCATTCAGAATACAGAAATCTAAGGCGTCAAACTGTTCCGCTATTAAGATACCGCTGGCATCGTTATCAAGGTTAGAGTGCCAGAGTTCATGGCAAGCATTACAGTCACCAAGCAGGAGGCGGTCTTGACCAGTGAGAAGATGGTTGATATTTACATGGTATCCTGAGGGACAGTTGGATACCGGTGGAATGCAAATATTGTAAACTTCGATGTCGACACTGCCTGATTTTATGGCGATGGCCTGCACTTCTACGGTGTTAACATTGCTTGTGACATCAATTTCCCGGTATTGCACGGAATGGTGAATGATTAAGGCAAGCCCTCTTTCAGCGTTGGTCAACCTGTTTTTCCTGACAATAGCGTAGTTACCATGTGTGTTGAGGGACGAATTGGAATGTAGTTTCGTCTCCTGTGTGACTCCAACTCGGATGCGATATCTGTCCATGAATGATGCGAGTTCGGATATTTTATTCTGCAACTCATTGCAATTGAGTTGGATGAGTGAGAGCGTGTCAAAGATGGCGATCGGTGGTGCAGGCGTAAGATTTTGTTGAGGAATCTTGTAAGAACTGTTCGCAGCAGTCATCGGATTTGGATGTAAACGTGACTGAGTCACTGAGTGCTCAATGGTGTTGGATGATGAGGCGTATTGGACGAGGTTGCTGCTTGGATTCCTCTGTTTCTACACTGACTAGTAGCACAGATTAAATAAATACAATGTTTATGTTTTTTGTGTGTTTATTGTTTAATGTTTATCTGTGCTAGTAGTAAAGGAGGAGTTCCCGTGTCTATGATGGTTGAGTCCAGAGCAGTTTCTTAGGTGGCACCACTGATTGCAGCAATTGCATCTCACCGTAGTAGCGTTCGTTCCTGCGGCAGCCGGCTCTTCGTACCGGAACGACCCGTTTCTCAACGGCCAAGAGCTGCCAAACCCCTTCGATGTAAGAAGAACTGAAGTATTCGAAGCATCGCTACCACAACAACAACCGTAATAGCGCGGAGAAATAACACTGAGAGCAGTGGCGCCGAGATGTGTTGCTCCCAGTGAACATAAAATATGATACGAGGCATGTAACATGCAAACACACTTTCCTTCTAATATTGAAGGGGTTTCGCAGCTCTTGGTCGTTGTAAAACGGGTCAATCCGGTGCGAAGAACCGGCTACCGCAGGAAAGAAAATGGTATGTGGTATGTGATTTATGGCCTATGAGTTATGTATGTGTGTTTAGTGCTTAAGACTATTGGCCGATATTTCGACAAAAAATCGGCAAGTGGGAAACCGATCATAGGCAGTACGAACCTGGGCTTTTCTATGTTATGATGAAGTTACCGTTATGATGTATATATGGTAGGGTCACATAGGACGAATCAAATAGTTAGCGACCACCACGAAACCACGTCACTGTCATAGGAACTTGGGAAATGAGTGGAACTTTTTTTCACATCTTCGGAAACACTTTGTTCGTCCTGTGACGCGAGCTTCAGGTTGGATGTTAGATGACCAATGGAAAATGGATAATGACCGATCTGCTAAAATGAAAAGGAAGCTATATCCCGCAGAGGTTAGTATGGGCGAAATTAATAAGCTTACATTAGACTGAGAAATATCCAAGAATGATTTAATACTGTTGTTGTTGCCCAAACGTGGTGTTCTTATGCGGAAAAAATAAATACAAAATCTTTAATTACTCGTTCGCTTTATTTTTCATTGTTAACCAACAATAATCTTGAAATCATTTTTTTTAGAAAGAGCATTTGAGTCTTCTATTTTTTTCAGATTTTTGTTTATTTAAACACATTCCTGGTGCCTTAAAGCCCTAAATTACAAATCATCTTATACGATAGAGAGCCTTACAAATAAATTTTTTCAAAACAGATTTACTTATTTTGAAAATTCACATTTTATTACCATTTCCGTCATCGTATTACAATTTACAACCTTCAACCAATTTTCAACGGAAAAAGAAAAACAAATTACAATATTTCTTTTTCCTGCTTAAAATGAATGCAATACATACAGTATAGAGTTACATTATTGATTATTAGTTATATGGTTATACCTAAAACCAGCCTATATCACAGGTTCATAAATAATAAAGTTTAGTTAGGTTTTTCTGTTTAACTCAGTTACCTTTTTAACTTCGCAGACAGACAACTTTCAAAATGACTACAAAATAAAATTATGTTAGAATTGATCGAAGACTTATTCGTCATCTTGCGGTCGTTTTAAATAATGTCATTGTTCACTAATCATAATCGAGGATTACCAAAACTTGGCGAAATTTTATGATAACTTTCAAATTCTAAACACACTAAACACATTTTGATATCGTTCATAATATTGCAAGTAATAAAGCTCAGCACTGTAGGTAGATGCGTTCCAATTCCTAACAACTGGAATCAGCTGAACAATGATTGTAGTTGACTAGAAACTTTTTCTTATTAGCATTATAATATTGCATACGTATTATTGTGGTCATTTCGATATTTCACCTAATTGCTCAATTATCTACTTGGCAAAAACATATATCTTTACTGTGTGTGACTTCAAATCAAATGACAATTGTACATCCTGCGCCCTAATTGAATATTATGAAATATATTAAAATATAGCTGGTTGCACACTGGTTAGTACTGATGTTAAACAGTTATAGCTATATTATTAATTAATTTGTGAATGTACTACTTATTTGAAATCGTCGTAGGATTAAATTGTAAATTAAATATAGACGCATAATGGAACGCTATTAGTATATTCAGGTAACAAATATTTAGGTAGTCTATACCAGAAAAACAAACTCATTAATTGCCCACTCTATAATATATCGGTATCCACACAAATCCTTACTCTATCGTTTCATCCCTATCAATTTTGATTTACTTAATATTATATATTTTGGAACCCTTTCTATAAGAAATACCTTAAGATAGGGAAAACCATGCAATTGGATTGCTGTACTCATTATTATTTCCATTCTACGCTATTTTATATCAACAAAGCACAGACTAATGGATTATGGTTGCATTTATACCACACGACTGATCCGGTGTTAAACCATGGACTAATCCATACAACTTTCAAATATGTATTCCAAACTTAAAACCGAGGATACCGTTACAACGGTTAGCGCTTAGCTAAGTATTCATTTTCGAATACACACAATTTGATGCCTGAAATGAGCGGTATTCAACCAATTGAAAATTTACGAAAAACAAACTTAAAGTATTCATTTAAGTAAATAGTTTTAAGTGTTTACAAGAAATCGATAATAAAATAACAATAGCATAAAACAATTAGGCTGTCCTCATATTGGATCGCAACGGGTCAACGGGTTGTTTTGCTTTGTTCAGTAAAAACACAGCTCTGTCAGTTTGACAAATTCTCGGCAGTTGTCATATCAACAAATAATTGTCTTAATTGACGTGTTAAAATAAATAATCAAGTATGAAACGTTTGTGACAAAACAAACGACTGGATACTTGTTAATTGTCTTGACCCCCCCAGGGGCATGGGCGCGTCAACATCTTATGCATAGCTATGCCTTGTTCACGTTTCGATAGCATATTTTTCGAATGGTGCAGTTGCTAGCATGCACTTCCAATCCGAGTCGTCTTATACTGACAAGCTCGGAACGCTGTGGAAGTTCTAGTAGTACCCACAGGTAGTTTTTTGACGCGTCGAGGTTTGAACGTATGTTTCTCTAGATGTAGAATCGTAGAGTGGCGACTGCGAACTCACGGCTACTGAGCACGTATATATTTTTTATCAAATTATATAATTTAATACACAACACAATTTGTCGATAGGATAACAGCGGAGAATTTGTCAAACGCACAGAGTTGCGTTTTGCTGAATAAAGCAAAGACGCAACCCATTAATAAAAAACACGCGAATGCCATCCAATATGCGAGCAGCCTTACGTATAGAAAAAAATCCTGTTTGGTTATTAAAACATATCCCAAAAATTACACTATGAAATGCTTAACATAGTCCGTTTTTATATAGCACTAAAATTGATCTAATTTGATAGTTTTGGTTAAAAGGATTTATAAAGGAAACTTGCGTCAGTTCTTTTCCACTCGATATTATACCACGCTAAGTTTGACAAATTATTCTAACTTTCTCACTTGCGCCAACAAACTGTCTGCATTTGTTTTATGGAAGTTAAAATTTATTATCATTTGTTATTTTAAATGTTCTCATCGTTCTTACACTAGAACGCTACACAGAACAATTGCTTTCGGATATTTTATATATTTATCTTATGTTATTAAATGCCTAGCAATATGGTGTAAAGATGCGTAAAAATTGCTAGGGATTCCCAAGATAATCGCTATTGTTATCCACGGTTTCTTCAGATTTCAAATCGGATGCTGTGGATCTAGTATCAATGTAGCCTCTTTTATCGATATTTGATAAATCATCATCGTTACTATATGGTTGGGATGGTGGCAATTTTCGGTCATGGATTAGTAAGGATAGAGTTTCCAGATTTCGACGTACCTGCAATAAAAAAACATACCATATACAAGAACTCAGAAAAAAATCGTTTGAGACACAAACAGAAGAATGTAAAATAGACGAAGTGGTTTATTTATACAATAGAGTTGCGATAATTTCAACTAAAAAGGGTATCATATCCGTACCTTCATTTTGATTTATGGTGCATTTGTCACTTTGAAATTAGTAGTGAAACTTGTTTCGATTACACTGTTCCTATGAGAAGTATATTAAATAGTGGGCCGATTTCAGCCAAATTTAGGAATGTGGCGGTAACGGAACGGTCGTTCCTATGAACGCTATATAATAGAATAGTTCACTATCAATCAAATTCGGGAGTGTGATTTGGCGAGAGATACTATTGAATAATATGAAATTTCAGAAAGATTTCTTTAGAAAAAAATTTTCTCACAAAGACGGACTTTTGGACCGGTCGTTCCTATGGCATCTGGCTAAATGACGTAGTGGTCCGATTCCGTTGGTTCCGACATATATGTATACAGCGTGCAATAGAAAGAAGGCTTTGTACAAATTCTCATCTCGAAAGTTTCAAAACTGAGAGAATAGTTTGCATAGAACCAGACAGACGGACAAAGCTTAATCGATTCATCTCGTCATACTAACCAAGAATATAATAAATATGTACATCAGGAACTTCCGGGCAATCATACCAGAAAGAGACTTCCACTCTACAGGCGAGAACAGACTTAAGAATTCCCTAAACCTCTACACGGATGGCTCTAAGACGGAAACAGATGCTGGAGTCGCGGTTCATTCGCCGGACCTCCTACACAATCTCTCGTTCCGACTGCCGAACTAGTGCAGCACCTTCCAGGCGGAAGTGCTAGCGATACATAAAGCTTCAGAGCTAGTCTCAACAACACGCAGGATAGGTAACATTGGCTACGTTCCATCGTGAGGTGTACCATTGCAGGCGGGACATGTGTTCGTGACATCCCGGTCAATGCGAGATAGGTAGGAGTTAAGACGCGAACACCAGCCCGACCGAAATTGGACAAGTATCGTTCTCGCTGCTCTCGGAAGTATTCTCTCATCGGGAGAAATGGCTGGTGGTTGTGTCGAGAGAACTCTATTTGGACCTAGTCCTGCGATTGATGTTTGTACCTCCTCATGATATATTGCTGCGATGGCTGATCTGTATGCGTTTTTGTCAAAGGGAAAGTTTATATGGTCGGAGATGCTTCCTTCTGCGCGTTGCAAATTTCACGATAAAGTTAATACACCCTATCATATTCGTGAGGGGTATAAAAATCAATCTAGTTTGGCTGCATCTATTTGTCGTCTCTTCGGCCTACATGTTCTATTAGTAAGGGGCACGGCCACGTGTTTACTAACCACATCGCATTTTCTTTCCGGACTATAATTAGGTTATAGAGGTGATATGTGCAATCACAGAACATCAATCCCGCCTGTGCGGATCGGAAATGCCTTTTAACGAATTACAAGTTAAAAAATGGATCGCCCTAACCTCATGTCGGTTTGCAATTAAAAATGCAGAAAAGTTTAGAGAGCTAGGCAGAGCGTTAAAATATGCAATCCTGCCACATCTAAACTTGCTGCAACCCCCAGGCAAGAGAGCGCAAAGATGATGTTTGCAATCGACACTACCTCCATCGCGTTTTCCGGTAAATACGGTGTGAAATACAAGGTCTGGGAACCCTCTTTCCAAAAAAAAATCAATCCTGCCACCCGAAAGTTTGCCGAAAGTGGGCGGCAGGAGCGGGCGCTCGAGATCGACGAACTACCCTCATTGAAGTTTGCACTAAATACGATGTCAAATTAAAGGTCTTAATGTTCTCTTCCCGAAAAAACAATCCTGGCTCGCGAAAGCTTGCCGGAGCGTGCAAAAGTGATGTTCCAGGTCGACGAACTATCCTCATCGAGGTTTGCGCTAAGTAAGGTGCCAACAAATCAAAGGTTTTGAAGTCCCCTTTTTAAAAAACCAATCTTGCCTTGCAGGGGAAAACAGAAGATTGTAACAGTTCCAGATTCATGTTGTCCTGCATACAAGCGAAAAATTGTATTTAACGGTTCACCAGTATGAGGGTGGTGGTCAGTCGATTGCCGGGTGTTACGGCAGATCAGGAATTAGAGCAACGACGGTCCTAGTAAAACGACGATTTCGCATACCACAGAATTAAGGAAAGGAAACATAGCAGAAATTTATTGTTTCTGTAGTAAATTCTATTGTCAATTTTGTCGTTATAGCGAAGGATCGCAAATGTACTGAATTCTGTTCCTGTTCCTAATTCTGTTTTATATGAAATCGCCGCTTAACGATGCTGAGATTGGTTCAAGAGGTATATGCGTGCAGCTAAGTAGTCTCTCTTTGCACGTAGATTATCCTGCTACAACTGACTCTATCGGAAGTTGCACCTCGTCGATTGGCTTAAAGAAGTCGCTTTCTAGACACATATAGTGTTGCAGCATTTGTATAAAACCTGGGCAAAAATCTGTATCCTGAAATTTCAGGCAAGTTTTGAATATACCTAAAGCAAGATTACAGATACCCGCTCCGAAGTATAATAATAAACTTCAATAAAATTTTATCGAAAAAGAGTTTCGATTTGGAATCTTGTAGTGATTTCTGTAGTTTTCTTTTTAGGAAAAATGTGGCGGTTGGTTGGTGAAACCGCCGTTTATCGATTTAGTTGAAATAATTGCGACTGTTTTGCATATCGTTAAAAAAAATTTATCGAATATTTTGGAGGCGAAGAACGAATAAGCGAATATACAATACAAAGGAAAACAGTAACATTTCCCTCAAAAGTGTGAAAACATAAGCAGTGAATGATAACTAATAATCGTTAAATACACACCCTTGCTATTTGCTCTAAATTTGAATTGAGTATTGTTTGAGCTTCTTCTGTGCTCTTCGATTGCATTTCTTTTTGCCATCGTAGTGCCTCTGCATATATATCATCAACATCACCTTTTGATCCCTGAAAATATTCAACGATATTAGGATATCCATATATGCAAATGCCTCACTGCACTTACCCATTTAAAATCCAAACTTGAATGGTTCTTGTTTTTAGCTTCAAAATCTAATATTCTATATAAAAGGAATGCCGAGAACATTGTAAGGATTAATGTTAAAATTACACCTAAATAAACTATGTGGAAATCGGTTGGAAATTTTATTTTGAATGTTCGCGATGATATAAAACGCGGTGGTGGTGATTTGGATGTTTTCAATGAAACACTTGCTGACGATGTTGTCATCAAAGGGACTGTACCGGCTATTATTTTGGCGTCTCGCGGAATGTCTGTAAAAAGTAAAAAAATAAAATAAAAGTTAAGTACACAAACAGATTATGTATTAAATAAGGCACAGGTAGCTCCCCAAAAAAGTATTTACGATAATAAATCGCATTTGCAATACATTTGAATTAAAAAGTAGTCAAATATTTGACTCGTAATGGCGTCAGAAAGAATGAATTGAATTCAGATTATTTTGAAAAGTTAGTCTGTTTGTTTGTGCACGTATTTGATTTCGGTTAAAAAATAGTTTCATTCATTTAGAATACATTTCGTTATCTAATCAGATTTTAATTTTTTTTTTTTTAATGAAAACGTGATTTTAGTATAAGCACGTCAAAAATACGGTATCTTTAAGAAGATACCGTATTTTAGTTAATAATAATACATTAATATAATTTCAGTTACAATTGCCTTGAATCTTCCAATACCAGGGAACTGTAAAGGCAGGTTGTACCACTGCCCAATAATGTAAAAGCCGACAGACTTCGAATAAAACGTTGATTTTTGAGAGTGGAACACATTAATTTTAGGTGCAAATATATCAACTAGTAGTCCATAAATCCTTGCATTCGAATACATTAGTTAGAAAAGGATACTCATAGTGGGCTAAGAGAGGAATGGGGAACTAATACTAACTCAAAAGTAACGCTGTAGCTGTCATATTGCTACATTTGTCACTGTATAAGTGAGAAATTTTTAATTTTTTGTATGTATTAGCTGCCTAACTACAGGGAGTCATGTTGTTATTGGTTACCGAGAGCGGAGAAATATTTTGTTTTGTTGGCATCCTTTTCGCACTAATGTCCTTTGGATTTGAATCGATTTTGTCTTATTCGCACAGTTTTGTGTCAATTCACACTTATACTACATTCGTTCTGCATCCGTACGTGATTATATGAATTGCAAGTTTTACGCATACATATATACTGCGAAATTCAAAATTTTGTACTAAGTTTGTCGGCTTTATATTAATGGGCAGTGGGTTGTACTATATGTGAGTAATCAGACTCGATTTTTGGTGAAATATAAATAATTATACTGGGTGTCCTACGTTTTTCGTGCGAAATCTCATACAAAAACTGTCAAAAATTCGGTTTTGGCTTTTGGCTTTTCTCGGTACTCAGTTCTTCGTACGAAAATAACATACACAGACAAAACTCTCCACACCGTTGTGAGCAATTTCCCCGCGAAAACAATTACTTTGCATTTTATCTCGTGTGGAAACCGGTCATTACAGTCGTGATCGCTCTCTTTTGGGTGAGAAGGGGAAGTTCAAGTGCCTTGTAGAGTGCCGCGGATATGTACTGTGAAGTTTCCATTGTGAAGTTTCACTTTTTCGTGGGAGAGATAAGTGTAACATTTTCGGACGAAGAGGTCTGGTATTAACCTTAAGATGGTATATACTTTAATGGTAGATAGAACTGTTCATTTATGGAAAATTGACAATTGAAGTCGCGTTCTTTTGCGTACCTATCAAGTGTAGGGCAGGGTAATAAACATGCATTACACAAACAACAAGCGACTTGTTGTTTGTGTAATACGTGTTTATTACCCTACCCTACACTCGATAGACACAAAAAAAATGCGTCTTGACATGGACACTCTATCTTTACATTACAAACAGCGTATACATTTCAAGGACTAAGATTTGAAAATTTGCGAATGCGATAGCATATTCAGACAAGCATTTCAAATCTAGATAGATTTGCAAATCCCAAAATGCGTTCACATATATGATATTTCTGGAGGGGAACGAGATTTGATTTATAATAATCAAGTGTGCTAATTATACCCTAGTTTTGTTTTGTTTAAAGGGGGAAACCACATTAGGAGGTAGATTTTCACTGATTTTTTAGGATCTTTTTTTGGGTGGGAAGAATTAATTAGAGTTCAATCAAATTTTAACATCATTTTTTGATGATGGTTTTAGTGCCTTCTATACCGTTATTTGAAAACAAAGATGCAAAAGTGTGGTTCCCCTACAAAGCTACTTAAGTACATAAAGCGACTACCTGAGGTAGTGCTCCGCCCTACCCCCTAGAGTGCGCTCGAGCCTGTAGACTATACCCGATGAGCGCTCGATTCTATGCTCATAAAATCTAAACGAATGCAAAACTTCGCTTTGAAATTTTGGCAGCGTATTCTTGAATTGTTAAGCTAACAATTTATGCAATAAAAAAAATGGATTTTAAAAACCTCTTAATGTGGTTTCCCCCCTTAATAGCCCCCATATACGATGCAATCCGTCGTCAGATCAATCTGACGATATTCTGATCATCAGATTGATTGCACAGTGTATGTGATTATCGTTGACGATTTTTTTGACAGTTCCATATAATTTCGATCGTCAGATATTTTGTGGCGATCCATCGTCAGATCGATCTGACGATGGATCGCACCGTCTATGGTGGGTCTAAGTCATTGGATGCGTTCCCGAAAATATCGTGATTCCGGTACTTATTCATTGCCCCTTCTCCGATTCGTGATTTGTCCGCTGAACGACATGATTCCCATGCCGCCATGAATATATTTGACACAAATATTATTGTGAATGATCATTATATGAGAGATAGAATTATGTGTGTGCCCAGAAGTGTACTCAGAATTCAGTCGCTCAATAAACGTTGAACTGATTACACCACCTTTTTCTCTACTCTGCAACAGGTTATGGGCCTTTGCATGTAGGTGCATTATTAATCGGTTCGAAGTTTTCCCCGGTAGTGTTTTTTCGTAAAGCGCGTAAATTATTAATTTTGTTGGAGCAAAATGAGTGAAAATAATGTCATTCGCGTTGAAAAATTAAAAGGAAGAGAAAATTGGGACACTTGGAAGGTTACCGCTATGTCATACCTCGTGATAAAAAATTTGTGGAAGTGCGTAGAAAATGAATCATCTGGCGGCGAAGATTTAAAGGCGCGCTCCGAAATGATACTTATGGTCGAACCAAATAACTTTTCATACATTACGAGTGCGGAATCGGCAAAGAAAGCATGGTCGAATTTGGAGTCAGCATTTGAGGACAATGGTATCACGCGAAAAGTATATGTGTTGCAGCGCCTAGTATCATTAAAATTGACCGATTGCGAAAACATCGAAGATTATGTTAACCAAATAACTGTATTGTGGTCGAAAGTGTTAAAAGTTGGTTTCTCGATCGACGAAGAAATAGTTGGATCGCTCATGCTCGGAGGTCTTCCAGAGGAGTACAGGCCGCTCGTTATGGCGATGGAAAATACCGGTGAAAAGTTGACCGCTGACAAGGTCAAAAATACATTATTGCAAGAGCGCTCATTCCAACTGTCGAACGAACAAACAGCTATGTATAACAGTAAAAACCGCAAACCAAAATCGAAATCGAGTTCCAAAAAAGGTGTACAGTGCTACGAATGTAAAGAGTATGGGCATTATGCAAAGCATTGCAAGAAGAGAAATGGGACAGAAAAAGACAACAAACCGAAAAATAAGAAACGAGATGTCCTCTTCACTTCTCTCATTGCAAAAGGCACAAGTGATGATTGGTTTATTGACTCGGGGGCATCCGCTCATATGACTATGAAGAGAAGTATAATCGAGAGTGAAAAGCCTATCCATAGTGGTAAAGTGACAGCGGCGAATAATTCCAAAATGTCAATTAAATGTGTTGGTGATGTTCGGATGAAGAACAAAAACAACGACGACATCCTAATGAAAAATGTGCTTTATGTCCCTGATTTATGCACAAATTTAGTGTCGGTGTCACAAATGATTAAAAATGACAATAAGGTGAGCTTTGAAAAAAACAAGTGCGAAATCATAAATAAAGATGGCAACTTAGTAGCCACCGCCACAATGGTCGATGACATGTTCAAATTTTTTTTTTTTCCTTCTCCTTTGATAGCTGCGCACGCAGTGCGCAGGTATCTAACCAGGTATTGCCAAAACCTGACTATAACTCTATACAGAGAAAAGACAGAATGGCTAATATACTGGTTAATATGGCTAACCTAATTCAATAAGTTGTATTGCCAGCGGTTGTATGTATGTGTTTCGTTTTTAAATGTGGTTTTGATCGTCTACTCCTGTCCTTCTAGACGATTCTGAACCATGTGGTGAGTCATCCACCAGAACGCCCAGTTGAGAACGTCGCTAATGTGCGCTGATTCGCAGCACAATCACTCCACTACAGACAATTCACTAACAAATTTCTCCGGGAATTGTTAACTAGTTTGCACAAATAGGTTACTAGGCTATTGCGCAGCAAATTAATGGCAGCCACTTCACGACACGTCCTCTCCTGACGCTGGCTAACGGATGACTGACATGTTCAAATTAGATCGTTCACTTAGTGCGGCGGCGTCGAAGCGAAGCATCAAAGATACAGTGAAAGTTAATGGGTGGTATGCATAAAGTGAGTCGAGTGGAGTAAAGTTGAGTTGACAGAATTCGACTCAATTTTCACTATGGAGCGGAGAGTAGTTTTATGCATACAACTTTTTCACTCGATTCACCGAACATAGCAGACTCAGGAATGTCCTCAATAGACTTCACTCTTGAGTATATCCTCATTATTATGCATACCACCCAATGACTCATATGTGTTGTCGTCCAAACTCGATACAAATTTGTGGCATCGTCGTCTTGGTCACCCAGGCGAAGAAAAATTGCGTCAAATGCCATCAGTTGCTAAAGGGTTAGAACTCGACAAATCGAATTTGCATCAAACGTGTGAAACGTGTGCAGCAGGAAAACAAACGCGAGCTAGTTTTCCACACACGTCAAATAAAGCACTTTGCAAATTGGAAATAGTACATTCTGACATCTGTGGTCCAATGTCAACGCAGTCGATTGGAGGAGCAAGATTTTATATTTCGTTCATTGATGATAGCACCAGGATGTTGTTTATTTATACAATGAAGCATAAGTCTGAAGCACTGACAAAATTCATCGAATTTAGAAACATGGTGGAGAGGCAATGTGGCTCCGCAATAAAAGCACTTCAAACCGACAACGGACTGGAATATTGCAATAAACAATTTTATGCGTATTTATCGAAAAATGGGATTCTGCACAGGAAAACGGCACCCTACACACCAGAGCAGAATGGAATTGCAGAACGTTTCAACCGAACCATAGTAGAGAAAGCGAGATGCATGCTTTTCGATTCGAATCTGTCGAAAGGTTTTTGGGCGGAAGCAGTAGCGACAGCAGCCTACATAATTAATCGTCTGCCGTGTCGAATCAATGGCAACAAATCTCCATTCGAATTGTGGAATGACTGCAAGCCAGATCTGTCATCTATGAAGGTTTTCGGATGCGTAGCCATGGTTCATGTGCCTAAGGAAAAACGTCGGAAACTAGACGCGAAGTCAACAAAATGCATTTTCGTTGGATACGACTCGTCATCGAAGGCGCACAGGGTGTACGACATGGCAGCGCGCAAACTATTAATCAGTCGAGATGTGATCTTCTTCGAGAACGAACGATACGGTCAGGTAATTGATAAGTCAACAGACCATTCTATTTTAATTACATCTATCTACCGGTAGAAAATTCAAACAAGGGCGAGTTCGACTCAACATTAGACGGCGGAGACGAAAACAAGAATTCGATTCTGGAAGCAAATGAAGTGGCAGCATCAATTAGCGACTCATCTGTAATGAACATGACGGCAGAAAGTTTCACAAGCTTCAGTGACAGCGAACAAGATGGCGCATTCGGTGGAACTGCATTAGGAGATTCGATATTCAGCAACATCTCCACCACACAAATTGACTCGGATTCCGATGACGAAATGCAAGAGTTTTTGTCGAAACGTGTTGCGGAAAATTTATTGCGCAAAGCACGCGCTTTGTCTGTATCGACCGATCCAGAAACTGTGAAAGACGCATTCGAGCGTCCCGATTCATCACAATGGAAGGCTGCGATGCAAAGTGAATACAATTCGCTAATTGAAAATAAAACATGGACGTTATGGGATCTACCGAATGGGAAATACCCAATTGATTGCAAATGGGTGTTTAAAACAAAATTGAACTCCACAACCAACGAAATCACTCACAAAGCAAGAGTTGTTGTTCGGGGTTTTTCGCAGCAGAAGGGAATTGACTATCAGGAAACATTCTCGCCTGTTGTGAAATACTCATCAATTCGATTCCTGATAGCGATTGCTGCAAAAAATAGTTTACGGATTCGTCAATTGGATGCTGTAACGGCATTTTTGAACGGCGAGCTGGACGAGGAAATTTATATGGTACAGCCAGAGGAATTCGATGATGGAACTGGACGCGTCTGTAAGCTTCAAAAATCACTCTATGGGCTGAAGCAAGCATCGAGAGCGTGGAACAACAAATTGAACTGTGTTCTACTACAATGCGGATTTATTCGAAGTGAGGCCGATCCGTGTGTCTATCATCGTGTCGACAAGAACGATATGGTAACCTTGGCCGTTTATGTGGACGATATTCTCATATTCAGCAAGAACCCGAAATTGGAGAACCTGGTCGTTGAGCAATTGAAAGGGCACTTCAAAATGAAGGACTTGGGTGATGCATCGTGTGTGCTGGGCATCAACACCACTTACGAGCGAAATTCAATCGCTATTGACCAGCAACAATACATCACGAAACTTCTTGAGCGCTTTAACATGATCGGCTGCAATCCGGTGTCGACTCCATTAGACATCAACCAGAAATTGACGAAGGAAATGGGACCAACAACTCAAGCTGAAATCAATGAAATGAAGGATGTGCCGTACCAAGAAGCCATCGGAGGTCTTTTATACGCGGCACAATTGACTCGACCTGACATCTGCTACCCACTGACGTTGTTGAGTCGGTTTAACAATAATCCAGGCCGGGTGCACTGGGCTGCGGTTAAACGTTTATTCAGGTAGTGTGGCACAATTAATCGTAAATTAGTTTATCGTAGCAATGACAGCAATGACGAACTTATTGGGTTCTGTGACTCGGACTTCGCTGGCGACATTAGCACGCGTCGTTCAACTTCAGGTTTTGCATTTATGATGCAAGGCGGTGCTATTGCATGGGGCTCGAGAGGACAGAAATCAGTGGCTTTGTCAACTACAGAGGCGGAATACGTATCCCTTGTCACAACAATAAAGGAAGCGATTTGGCTGAAACGATTTGAGGGCGAAATTTTGACCAACACACCAAGACCGATTACGATCTATTGCGATAACAAAAGTGCGTTGCACTTGGCGAACAATAATTCGCCATCAAGGGATACAAAACACGTCGACCTGAAAACAAAATTCATCAGAGAAACTTTGGATTCTGGGCTCATCAAATTAGACCATATTCCGAGTGTCGACATGGTTGCCGACATTTTAACTAAACCCATGACTAGCGACAAGCAAACAAAAGTCGCCAATCTGCTGGGATTAAAAATTTCGTAATTGTAGACTTAGCTCTTTGTTTCCACAAAAATTATTATTAAAGTAATTGATCACAGAAAATGTATTGAATTTTGTATATAACATTAAAAAATTGAATAATTTTTTTGATCTCTCATAGTTGAATTAGAATTTATTTGAAGTTGATTTATATAGAATTTGAATTTAATTTAATTTTTGAAATGTAAATTCAGTGGGAGTATTGTGAATGATCATTATATGAGAGATAGAATTATGTATGTGCCCAGAAGTGTACTCAGAATTCAGTCGCTCAATAAACGTTGAACTGATTACACCACCTTTTTCTCTACTCTGCAACAAATATACGCCAATTAATAAGGGATATTTACACTTTTAAACACAATTTCCAAACAAAATGACCAGCGAGGACAGACTTTCCGATCACTATACGCACCAACAAAGAGTTGTTTACGTATGGAGTGACACAACTTGTCAAGAGCAAACTGTCAAAATTGTATGAATCATTAAAGGGGAAACTGTATGGGAAAAAATCGTGATACTTAACGGTATCTGAAACGTAAGTGTTATCGCAAAGTATCTATGAAACAGTGTCGACTCGGTCCAAAACGGAAACGTACCCATTGTCGTTATGACGATGTTATGTCATTACCGCCATTTAAATTGGAAAATTTATACATGATTATAGTTTTTAGCTGCCGGGTGGTAGAGAATGTTGTCATTCGACATGTTAGTACATTTTTCATCTAAATGTCATAATAATTCCATGCTATCAATTAAAAAAATAAATATGGAAATAACATCAGTTGATGGCTTGGAAATTTGACAGAAATTGTCGATAAAGTGGTTCCCCAAAGTGTGGTGAATACAAATTAGGGTATCTGCATGCTGAAAGTCATAGATTTGAGGTGGGATTTGTTTGAAATCAAGCACCAAATCTGGATTTTGAAATCATGAAAATGTATGGAAAATCTAGTGGATTTAGCGGTAGCTTTATCCAAGATTTGTCCAAATCTACCTATAGTGCTTATTAAAGGAAAACAAGCTAGCCTTCGGTTACCCTGCCGAAGGTATGAAACCCTTCACTTCCCGACCCGCTATCAACGGAGACTTTGGAACATATTTTCAGAGGACTGTTTTTATTAATTTTGCAAAATTTCAAAACTACACGAGTTTGTTTTTCTGTTATTATATCGATGTCTGCACTAAAAAAACGAAAGAAAAACCGGAGAAAATTACCTTAAACCCCCTTTAACCTGCACTTCCAGACCCGCTATCAACGGGGCATTTGGAGCATATATTCAGGGGACTTGTAATGAACCACATGTAATGAACCATATTCCGGTCTGGTAGAGCTGCTTTCACCGGCAGATCGAAGGCACCACATGATGAGTACTGATCTGTTGGTGGTACGAAACCAGAGGCCGAGGGTCCCATTACACCCGGACCCGCAAGTGCGAGGTCACTGCGCCATCCGCTATGTATTTCTATTCCATCCTTATCGCCTCATTTTTGTATTCCCCATGTATGTGTTGTCTTCCCGAGGATAATGAATTTTTATTAATACGTAAAGGACAGGGGCAACGAACCGCGACAACCCCGCCTATGTCTCCCGAACTGAGCTACAGCAAGCATATGCCGCTACTTAGCTCGTTGAGGGGCCTTGAAATTTATATGCCGTTCGAAAGCTAATACAATGAAGCAACTTTTGTGAACTTGGCAGTTTTGTCAGTTCAGAGTACCGTTATAAAATTATGATTTGAATTTCCAAAGAAAAATTAATGTTGAAACTTCTTTAAAGTTTGAACTGTTGTATCTTTGAAGTAACGGTGATTTTCGAAGCTGGGAAAAAAGCTGTTTTATATGAAATTCTATGTAGTTTCAGAAAGTGAGATGAATTCTCGGGTTAAATGGTTGGGAGAGTGGCAAATTTGTTCGAAAAGTCCAACTTTTTGAAACAATTTACAAAAAAGTAACGGTTAAAGACAAAGTGTTCATGTTATGTGTCAATTTTCCACAAATAAATAGTTCTATCCACCATTAAAGTATATACCATCTGAAGCGGGAGACCGTGTATACTTAGGGGTTAGTTCCCAAACCGGCATATCCACACCACTGATCTGCATTATCTCTGTGTATGGGATGTTGTAGTTCCCACTCAAAGCTCTCAGTTGAAATCAAAGCGTTCATAAATAGTGTACTAGGATACTTTCGGTTTATCGGTTACCGCCAGGTGAAAACGGCATGGCCAATAATATATCTATTAATGCATATCAATGGGCCACACCTAGGGTTACCAGACATTCTCTTTTAAAAGGACATGTCTTGTTTTTGTATTTAGGAACTATAGAAGGGATTCAAATTATTTCCAGATCATTCCCAATTGTTTCCTATTAGAATCTTAAATTTACTGGCCTAATAGGCGTCTTCTCTTTTAACTGTATTAAAATTATATATGTACTTTTTACTTCAGAGTTTCAGATTGGTACATTGAAATATATCCTCCAAAAATTCAGTCCGATCAGTTATTCCAGCTCGATTTTCGATTGTGTATCCGGCCGACTGAACATCCCGACTGATCAGTTCTATTTCTACATACATAATCAGGAAATCAAAGTTTTTCTGGAGAGGAATTTCGGAACGTCAGGCCAGGACAATTTCTCCGGATCGATTTTCGATTGTGCATCCGATTCAGGCGACTGACAAGTCCGACTGATCAGTTTAATTTCCACATACACGATCCGGAAATCCAGAACACGTTTTAGCTTTTCCGTCCAGGAATTCCGGATCGTCTGTAGTGAAGGCCATATTCATGCAATTCGTTTTTCCAGAGAGGAGTTCCGGATCGTCTACGGCCGGATTTAGAATGTCGAAGGCGTCAAATTAATCAATATAGGGAGAATAATATCAATATGTATGTATAAATTCAGAATCAAAAAAAGTTTACCTGTGTTTTCTTCGCCATCGACACTATCCGTTGGTATAACTAAAATAGGAGCTATTGCACGTTGCCGCAATGATTGACTAGCATCAGAGGTAGAATCTACAGCCCGTGGTGGACTTTCGTTGCCACTTATCGAGCAGCTACTATCGTCCTCGACTGAACATTCTTCGGATACCTCAATATCAGGAACTTTCGGTATTAACTCAGCCGGTTCTAACGGTTGACATACGCTACACATTAACCGAAAAGCTGCCTCTCGACTCATAAAACTACCGAAGACATGGCGTTCATCCGCTGTCGCAACTCCCACAGCATTTGGAATAATTTTAGCGGTTTTCTCTTTTGATATTCGCACCACTGACGCGGTTGGGATAAGCAACTGAAATTCAAAAACAATATTTATATAAGTACTAAGTAAAAAGCAGTAAAAGCAATCTGTACCTTCGTAACAAAACCGAAAACGTTTGAATAGAATGCAAAGTAGTTTTCGGTAATATACAATTGACCTTGCAATAGAATATCACTAACTAAAGCACAGGAATAATCTGTAAATAGTAACGAATTATAATTAATTCCAATTTATACAAAATATCAAAATTTAAGTAAAGTAAGTAAATTGTACTACTAATTGCTTTAGCCTCTCTAGTGGGGCATGGGTGCGTCAACATTTCTAGCAATGCCATGTTGAAGTTTCGTTTAAAATTTTTTTTGGATGGGGCAGTTGTTAGCATACACCTCCTATCCGTATAAGCCGTCCACTACTGACAAGCTTAGAACGCTGTGGGAGTTCTAATAGCATCCACAAGTAAGTGATCTACACTAAATCAAGTGTAATACCATGCTCACACTAAACGGTCAAATTACTTAATCCGACAAATAACTTAATCAAAAACGTCACATTTGCACAAAATTAAATTAAAAAATCTGGCCTTATTCCAGCTATCGCTAAGAATCTATCGCTAAAATTCACTAAACGCTTTTTGGCTTGAAATACGAGTGCATGGCTAGTTTAATTCATTTATCCGGTTCAATTTATTCATCGATATAACTTAGATCCGCTCGGTGGCCATGTTCGTTCAGTTACCGCTCTAGGATCTAGAGTAGGGGTCGACAAACTTTTCCTGGAAAGGGCCAAATCGTTGGAATTTTGGGCTCAGCGGCCCGGATAGAAGATCCAAAGTGTAACTGTTTACCGTGTAGTCAACCCATTGCTAATTGAAGGGCTAACGGAAACACCTCAATGATGGAATCAAATGGATTTCACTACCTACCCTTAGTGGGTCATAGCGCATCAACTACTAATATGCGCCATCGTGTTAAGTTTCGGGCACAGGTGCATTAAGATCCCAAAGATACTTTTACAACAGAAGTTTGAGTTCTGAAAATTTATTCACCATAACATTTAAGAAATGGCGTTTTCGTTAATATTAGATTTTTTTTTGCAAACGTTTAAAAACCTAAGACAAATTTATTATATTTTAATTAATTTGTGTTTCGAATGTGAATTTCTGGTAGATACTTTAACGATAGGACATTTTAGATATGAGTACGATTTCTCCTACACTTTTTCTTACTGGGATATTCCCTGCCAAAATTGGCCAAACTGAATACGGTTGAGTAAGTAGAAAGGAATAAACTTGACCGCTGACGTAAATGGTGCGCGTTTCACATTGTCCGGTTTTCCCCGGACCGGCTAAATTTCATCCGGCTGGAAACCGGAAGATGAATGTTTTCAAATTATTCGGCTAAAACCGGACCGGACATGGCGAAAATATTTATGCTAGAGGGTTTACGTGAGATTTTTTTCCAAATCAGTTCAGATCAATCTTTTGTTGAGTGTTGTGTTTGTAAAATGATTTCTACTCGTGAAAAGCAACTTATCGCAATACAATCAACACGAGAACACGACTATTCTACTGCAAATGGCAACTAATCGCCTGGTTTACGACTGGACAATATGAAGGCGCTCATCTAAACACATGTACGACTATTTTCCCGGTTGCTATCCGGCCGCCGGAAGAATAGTTGTTGTTGTTGTACCAACGCCTGCTGGCGTTGAAGGGGTTTGGTAGCCCTTGACCATTCCTGATGAACGGGTCGCTCCGGTGCATGGAACCAACTGCCGTGGGAGCGCTGGAAGAATAGTCGAAATGTCCGGCTGCTATCCGGAGAGTTCTCGGTTTTTAGCCCGACCGGAACAATATGAAGGGCGCTATGTTACTCTGTTCCACTAAAAATTTCTCCCGGTTTCCAGCCGGATGAAAATTAGCCGGTCCGGGGAAAACCGGTCAATGTGAAGCGAGCGTTAGGCGAGCATATGGTCAGCACTCACGAGTGTTGTGGTAGCGCCGTTACGGGTAGCAAGTGTCAAAATCACATTTTACAACAAGAATGTCATGTACACAACTGGGTGCGTTTTCAAAACAAAACAGTGTCGACACTGTTACATGTCTGACAGATGTAATATGTTGTGCACCTGTGGTCATTCCATCTCTGACACGCCGTGCGTGTGGCTGTGCCATCCAGCCACCCCGGCCATTATCTTTTGTAGCATCTAAACTTTTTGTCTTTATCCTTCAAGTATGTCTCTAAAATTGTGTTAATTAATAAAAAGTTCATAGCTAATACTATGTGAATTTCCAACCTAACCATGCGTTAATATTATGTGAATTTCTAACCTAACCATGCGGTTAGTGAATTGAGTGAATTTAAATGTAGGAATTATCATGAAATTATTTATCTAATACGACGCGAAATTAACTAAATTTAACAAGTGAAATTAATATATACTTAATAAATATTAAATCTAAAGTGCAGTTCTGCATAAATGAATTTCTAAATCAATATTATCAATTATATTGAAATAAAAGTGATCGACCACATGGCTCACGCCATATTGAAAAACAGTTAGACGTACCGGTTTCACCGTTACCAGTATAAAGAAAGTTTAATATAACTATCATACATTGTATGATTAAATTTTATTTACATAATATACATTCTCTAAAGAGATAATTTAACCTGGCAATACAATCCCTGGGATTAGCCACTCGACGACGTATGTAGCCTCACCTGTGGACTACTGTGAATAGTGGTGACATCAGGAACAAAGCACTGCGTTGTCAAAGGAGAAGGAAGAAGAAGAAGAAGTGCACCTGTGAGTGAGAGAGTCGCGCAACAGTTGCGACACTGTTTCGTTTTGAAAACGCAGCCACTGTGCGGGTTGCCCTGTCTACGACACAATGTGCGGCCGGTCTTGAAGAATTTTAGCGATAGCGACAGTTGGAATAGGGCCCCAGAGTAAGTAATTGGGACTATAGAGTGAACATGGTGTAAGCATGAGCTTTGAGCAAATGGAAGGTTACGAAGTTGAAACACACTCGTATTTATCAAAAAACGTAAATTTGGAATTAAAAAAGTTTAAATTGGAGTGAAAAATTTTCCATCCGAATTGGAATAAATTACATTTGATTTACGCAAAATATTTTCCAATTTGGATGGAAATGCTATAGTCGAGGAAAGTTCGAGTAAATTATGTACTTACAATTTATGACCCTTTCATCTTTCGACACCTGTTGGAAATGTCGGTGAAATTTCTTTTGTCGGGAACTACTCAACTCTTTCCTTTTCTTTTCTTTCTCTTTTTCGGGAGGCGCATCATTTTTCGATGAGGTTGATGATGACTTTTGTGGATGAGGGCTAATGCTTCGATTTGAAGACGCCGTCACTGGTGCTGATAAATGCTTAAGTGATCTATAAAGAGAGGAAAACATAAATTAAACAATTGATTCTAAGACAACTGACTTCCTAACGGGAAGTCCCAATATAACGATTTACAAATTATAAAGATAATAAATAAAATTACAGTATTGAAAACAATCTGGGGTTGAGTTCCATGTTAACCTGAATTAATGAATGAATGTCTACGAATGGTCAGGAAGTAAAAAGGCACATAAAAGCATTTCACGGCAAGAGGAACGAGATGTTTGCGAACATTTCCAGGTAAGGTAGTTGAAAATGTAAATTTTTAGGCTGTTTGCTCCATCTGTGAGTCTTCAACTCCATTCAACTCGATTATATTGACTTCAAATTTTCTTGAAAAACCTGTGCATCTGGAGAAAGGTCCCGTTGCTCGTGTAGGGTCGCCTAGATCGTTTTGATGCCACTTGAAAAAGTGAGGCAAAATGAAAGAGCAGGTGAAGTTAGACAATAGATATACATATATGTAGATTGATGAAGTGAAGATCGGACAGCATGACGTGTTATTTGGACCGACAAAATTCTGAATAAATGAAGTCCCCAAAATTTTCGTAACAGGTTATCGAAATTGAACCGCTCCGCTCCACTCCCTGGATTAAGCAGCAAACAAAAAAGAAAAGAAAAAACTAAACAAATAAACAAAGAAAAAAACTAAAGGGCTCACCCAATCCCGCAAAAGAGATCAAACGACGCGGAGGTGAAGGGCCGACAGCTTCATTTACCTTGGGGCGAACATAGTACAAAATAGCGATCAAACTCTCGAAATGAAAAAACAAAACAGGCCGAAACTTATATACCCTAGACCTGTACAGACCTAGTTGTGATACGAAAAGTATAAATTGGTAACGACCATATGAATTAAAAGTGGGTTTCCAATATGGTCAGTCTGAATGTGTGTGTGGCTCCAATGAGAAGTTTCATCGTTCATCCATTCGGATGTTATATATGTATATGTGAACTAATATTTACAGGGGAGGTTGGCGTTCTTTCAGTAGGACATTGCCCAATCTCAAAATCAACCAACTAGATCCTACTACAAACATTTTCAAGTAACTAGCTTCATTTTATCGCAAGTTATCGCTTATTTTAAGTTTGATTTGTAGGGGGTATAGGAGTTCCTTTGCTCGGATCATGCGCATTTTCAACAGTAGCTAACTAGATCCAAGTTCAAACATTTGACAAAAATTTCAAGTCGCTAGCCTTATTCTATTGAAAGTTATCGCTTATTGAAAGTATAATTTGTATGGCAGATAGGCGTTTCTTTGTGCGAATCTGGCCTATTTCAGTACCAACTAACTAGAGCTTATTATCAACATCCAACCAAATTTTCAACTCGCTAGCTTTATGCTGTCAAAAGTTATCGCAGGAATATTTCATTTTTTGGCATTTTTAGGTAGACGTTCCTTTGGCCTGATTATGCCCATCTTACTAAAACTGAAGTAGCTTCTCAACTGAAGTTTACGTACCAAAACTCAGCTCCCTGCGTCAATTGATTCAAAAGTTATAGACAAAAACCCCGAAAAGTGGATAATGCGGGGCTCTTTATAACAAAAGAACCGTCATTTTCCAACTGATCAATCTCATTTTTATAGGAGAGTACAAAATTATCCTTTCGCGGCGTCTGCCAAAGAGAGTTTTTCACGTTTATTCAATCGGGAGTTATAGACACATTTAATTATTTTGAATATGTAGGGGAGGCAGGCTCCTTTGGCCGGATCACGCCCATTTTCAATACCAACCAACTACTATTACTATTATTTGACGAAAATTTTAAGCTTCTAGCTTCATTTTATAGAAAGTTATCGTGCGAACGGAGAGACATGGCTAAATCAAATCAGGGGCTGACCCTGATCATTTATATATACATATACATTGCCATACCTACGAAGCCTCCTTTTACATATTCCGCTTTGTGGTTTTCTCATGGCATATCCCTGATGCATAGGCTGGAATGGGTCTTACCATCATTGTATAAATCCAGTGTGCCGGTTTAGGTGAAATTCCCCACCTACGAGCACACACTCTCTTACATTGATGCAAAATCCTTTTCGCTTTTTGGATCTTCTCATCAACGTGAACATTCCAAGTTAATTTCGTATCTAAGGTAACCCCTAGATGCTTCACTTCCTTGAACACCTTAATTTCCGGATCAAAAAGCCGTAAGGGAGTTATTTCGATGTCTTTCCTCTTACGAGTAAAAATCATAGTGTTTGATTTGCTAGCGTTTATGGTTAGCTCTTGCTCATTACACCACTCTTAGGTTATTTTGAGAGCCTGTCCCATGCAACCTAGAATAATTGTGCCCATAAACCACTAACCGTAAGAGCCAAGTCATCGGCATATCCTACAGTATGTACGCCCATCGAGTCCTTACCTACCTTACTCCGTATTCTGGCATATCCAGTGCTAAGATTGATCACTTTTTTCTTAAGCATAGAGTCGATCCACTTAATTATAATAGAATCAACCCTCGCTCAATCAGGACGTTCCTTAGTTTGGTAAAAGAGATTTTATCAAATTTGTCTATATGACTATAAAAGTAGATATAGCGATCCCGCCGTTATTAATCTCTCTCTGCAACTCTTAACGATTTCGTGTAGAGCAGATTGCGTAGATCTGCCGGCTCTATAAGGATGTTGGCACGCAGCACTCAGAGGACTAGACATTAGCGTGGTATTTTCCAGATAATCCTTTCCATTGATCAAGATCAGAATTTACTCCACACTGTATTCACGTTTCGTCGTGAAATTATACACAAAAATTAATATGAATATTTTTATCAATTTGTTTCTTTTTTGCTGCTGCAAGCATTTTAAGGCGAAATACAGACTAACGACATTTTCAGCTCCGTCCCCGACATGCAAAAAATCCAAGCATATTTTGGTTCACACTTGACCCTGCCGCTGTCGCGACGATTCAATATCTATAAGCCTAACTCGAATGGTCAAGTGATTCTTTAAGAATTATTTGTTTGGTACCCCAAAATAATTAAAATGTGATTGATCTTCATATCTGAATATTTTAATCCCTACAATCTTATAATCCGGTAGTCCGGATGGCGCAACGGTTAGCACGTTCGCCTTCTACGCACTGGGCCCCGGTTCGATTCCTACTGAATGCGGTAGTTTTCGATAAAAACGTGTCGGACTATGAGCCCACTCAGCTGTTAAATGAGTACCCATTTATGGGGTAAATAACTCGGTTGAGCGTGTTGCTGATCACACACCTCTGCACAAGACCGTCACGATCTAGAAAATGAGATGATGCTAACTCATCTCGAGGCCATGGTTCAAATTGGACTGTTGCGTCAGTTATTTACTTTATTTACAATCTTATAAACATATATTTGGCACAAGAGCTCCATAATTCACAGTATAATGACGAGCAATCATAGTCAAACTGAATAAGAAATCTTAAGTCGCAGTTTGACTATTGAAGCCTATGCTTACCGAACGAAAACGAATCTAAAAAACGGCTAGCTTGCCGAAGGTATAATACCTGCACTCCGTTACTGATGAAGAGAAAATGTATTGAAATGATCCTCGGTCCATGCGACATTTTCAGCATTTGCTGGCAAAATTCTACCTGTGGACCAAGTCGATCGTGTCGGAATCGGAGCAACTGAATGTGAATCCGCCCATCTGATGCTGTATTGGCTGTATATCGCGGCTTATATTTCAGCAGTCGTTGCGAGTTCTTGTCGTGAATGTGAATTTCGCCTAATCATTGTCGTTTCATTAATCTAATGGCCTGGTTACACAGTGCGAGCTAACATCCGAGCTGGCCTAGTCAGTTACTGCAGTGCAGCTACTCGCACCGTGTGACCGTATCATACGAGTTAAAATTTTTTGATTTTAGTATCATGTGAGTACGCGGGTGCAGTAGCTGTCCACTGTCAGGACAGCAACTCGTATTGTGTAACCAGACCATAAGTTATACGACTATCCGCACAGTAAACATGGCGACCGGTAGCTCAGTGCTTAGAGGCATCAGTCTCATGTCTAACTACCGGCGTTTCGGGTTCGAATTCCGCCCACGACGACGTTCGCGGCCATGGATGTTTGTGTTCTCTTCCTCCTGTGGTGAGGGCGTAATAATAAGCCACAATATTTCCTGACTTGTCGTGGATCGGCGGCTAAATGGGAGAGCAGGAGGAGCATGCTGGCAACTGTATTCTCCAAAACTAGTATATGCCAACGAAACGTCAATTGGGCCACATGGAACAGTTGACGCGCTATGCCCCACAAGGGGTTAGGGCAATTGAGTACACGGGTAGCTGCGTACTTCTGCTAATGTTACGTATGTATGTGATAGGCTAGCTTATTACCGCGAAGGGTACCATACCGTTTTTGGAACATTATGGATTTGGCCTTAATGGGAGAATTCTTTCTATTGCATTTAGAGAGAATCCTTAATTGTGGCATTTCCGCTTTAGGTAGTCCATTTCCGCTTTAGGTGGTAAGAACCTAGAACCAACGTAGGGAAATGTGGAGGTCCTTAAGCGGAAATTTCTTGAGTTTTGTGAAAATTCTATCTAATGAAATAGAAAGAATTCTCCAATTAATGCCAAATCCATAATGTTCTCCTTTTTTAAATGTAATTTATCAGAAATTACACAAACTGTGCACTATTGCACTATTGAATAACAACTTTAATATGGTATACATATAAACATATGAACGAAGCACTCTCAAGTTAGTAAATTTAACAATTATTTTGATAAAAATAAGTAAGAATAAAAAATCTAGTACATAGCGCTTTCTTTTATTAAATCTAATCAAGAAAAGTGTGTATTTCCTCTTTTGGAATTATTATGTACTAATACATTTTGGGAACAATTCCCGCTCCAATTCAACTAAAATTACGCTGTAAAGATTAATAGTATCAGTTCAATAACATGTCGACATAAAGAAAGGCAGGATGTCGTGCAGATGATATTAATTTTTATCATCTACGAGTACATGTCTATATTAATAAATTATTTGTGTTCAGTGTTTGGAAGCCACGTGATTGGTTTATTGTTTCACTAATAAGTCGGTTTTTTTTGGCAGATATATTTGCCTTTTATTAACGTATTTCTTTTGGAAATACAAGGGTATGATTAAATGTACAGTTCAGATTCCCCAACATATTAATGGGGAAAATTTAAAAGTACGTAATTATTTATACGTGGTTTATTATCACATTATTATCAAACGCATTTATAATATGTATATCCGTGGAAACTACCAACGAGATAAGAAAAGAATGTTTGTAACAGGATATTATTATTACCTATAAACGAATCTTTATGTGTGCATTCAGAATCGGATAGCGCTACTACCCCTCCGGAGCGCCACTACTCTGCCGCCAGTTGGATACACTCGCTCCATCGAGCCGCTACTTAGCGGCTACTACCCTTTCGGAGCGAAAATTGTTCACGCTCCCTTGGCTTCAAGCACGCTACATTTTTCTTGGCAGTTTACAGCTGGTACCTGTATCACTGGTTTTTAATGTTTTCATCAATCAAAAAGTGTAAGAGTGTCGAGAAACAAAAGATTTTGAACTCGTTTCGTGGTTGTAGAGTTGTATCTTAGCGCAAGTTCGTGCAAAACGAAATTTTTTGTGTTGCCGAGCCACCAGGAATCAGCTGTTCATCAGAAACATTTGCATTTGAAACTTAGTGTAGTAAGTGTCAGTAATCAAAGGATGCGACAGGTAGCTACTTCAGAGTGTATTATGGAAAGGAGAAGTTACTACGTAGCCGCTCAGTTGTTTGGTGGATGAAAAAATGTCACAAAGTGAGTTTGGACGTCTGTGAACGTATCGCCATCCTCGCATTAGTAAAAGTTGTTCGCATTTTAATAAGATTTGCGATTCAAAATGTCTGTTTTCGAGCCAAGTTCTCGTCATTTGCGGAAAGTTTTGATCTTCTGCTTCCATTTGAAAAAAACTGCAGCTGAGGCTCATCGAATGCTCTCAGATACTTACGGTTAGGTTGCTCTGAGTGACAAAACATGTCGTGAGTGGTTTCAACGTTTTAAAAGTGGCGAATTCAATATCGAGGACAAGCATGGTGGTGGGAGAGAAAATTTTTTCAAAGACGACAAATTGGAAGCACCGCTCGATGAAAATTCGTGCCAAACGCAAGCAAGAAGATTTAGCTGAGTCACTGGGAGTGACTACATCGCATCATAACCGGCGACGAAAAACGTTACGATAATCCCAAGCGCAAAAAGTCATGGGGAATACCCGGACATGCCTCAACGTCGACGGCAAAACCGAATATTCACGGCGCCAAGGTTATGCTTTGCATTTAGTGGAACCAGCTCGGTGTGATTTACTACGAGCTACTGAAACCGAATGAAACTATCACAGGAGATCGGTATCGAATGCAATTGATGCGTTTAAGTCGATCATTAAAGGAAAACCGACCCAAGTACCAAGAGAGACACGACAAACAAAGTCATCCTCCAGCATAACAATGCTCGGCCACACGTCTCACAAGTAGTCAAGACATACTTGGAAACCCTGAAATGGGAAATCTTGCCCCACCCACCGTACTCCCCAGACATCGCTCCTTCCGACTACCATCTGTTTGGTTCCATGGCGCACGGCCTGGCTGATCAGAATTTTCGTTCGTACGAGAAAGTCGAAAAGTCGAAAGTCGAAAAGTCGCGTCGAAAGACGCCTCTTTTTTTTCGAGATGGAATCCGAAAATTGCGGGAGAGATGGGCGTCGCTAGCGATGGAGAGTCATCATCATCATCATCGTGGCGCGACAGCCCGACGTCGGGCCTTGGCCGCCTGGATCATTGTCCTCCAATTATCTCGGTCACGTGACCGCGTCCTCCAATTTTGGGAGCCCAGCAGCTGCGCGGCGTCCACACCTACTGAGCTCTCCCAACGAGATCTCGGTCGTCCTCGCAGCCTCGCTCCGTCGCACAGTGCGTCGTTCCATAGCCAAAAATCGAAAATTTTTTATTTTTGTCCGGCTTTGAAAGTAACCTATCTTTAAGAAAACATGTTGGAGCTCCTAAAAATAATGTTTGAAAAATTTTGCTTTTCTTTGTTTTAGTAATATTATGTGCTAAATTCGAAAAATTGAAAATATTGAAAAAAGGGTCTATGAGGTGAAAATTGCGTTTTGAGCTTCGGTGAAGTCCTGGCTACCTAAAGTTATATTTTCCCAATAGACCAGGCCCCAGGCTTACACCCAAAGACAAAAAAAAAAATTTAATTAAAAAATGTTAAAAAAAAACAGCACAATTATTTAAAATTAAAATAAAACTTTGAGTAAGGATTAAAAAAAAACGTCACAAAACGTTTTGGGTGGTTGACGGTTTCTGTCAGATGCATATATATTCTTTCATTCTAAGTAGTTTTGGTTTGCCTTTTTTTGCCTTTTTGAGCGTAATTGGCGTTTTTGTGGGATAAGTCACATTTAAAAAATCAATGAATATTTTTCAAGATTCCTTAAAATTAATAATACAGAGAAAATTGCACATTTGTTGCAAGGACTAGGTGCTTACCGTCTGAAATATAAATAAATAAATAAAAAAAAAAATTTAATAAACTATAAAAAGTTTATTTATTCTAGAAAGAAATACCCATAAAAGGGAACAAATACACAAGGCATATCAGTTCAACTGGGTTAAAGTTTTTTTTATTATATATATATTATTTCGCTTATCTACTTTAGAGTGATTTTGGGGGCGTAATTCTAATTTATATGCGTGAAAAACGCTTTTGTAACACATGTAAATATGTATATGTATGTTAAAACTACTAAAAAGTTCTAATTACGGACAAAATTTTATATTTTATAGGTAAAATAAGTATTGTGCTTAGAGTTAGACTAGCAGGACCGGAAAAAAAGTAAATAAAAGAATAATATGGATATAATGAAAGAATACACTTTAATTTTTACGCTCTAGGTGCTAAAAGCATCAGCTAACGTAACGAATGAAAATTCGAGCGGAGTAATAAAATAAATGTTGTAAAATGTCACAGCTAGTTAGAAAATTCGACACGGTTCATACATAAACTTCAAATTCCGCATCTGTGTACCTGTGCTAAATTAAATGTTAGGTTGTTAATTGCCTTGATCCTTCCAAGTAAGTAAAATATAGTAAAGTGCAATATGTGCATAGAATCTCTTTGAAAATTTAAGATATTCTGTGTTACCATTTAAAAGATATTACGTTTTGCATACTACCTATAAACAGAGCCAGAATTGAACAAATTCTCTGATCAATATCTCAAAACTGCGTCATCAGATCACATTGTAATTTGGAAATGTTAATGCTTGTAGCTTTTATTAAATGGACGTTAAATTTCATTACAATCTGTAGACTCGTTTTCAAGTTATGATTTTTTTACCACCAGCCTCCTAATTACAGCAAATTTAACTCACACTTTTCGCAATATATCAGAACTGCGACCATCTATCTTAATCAAATTTATGCAGTTAAAAGATTATGTATAGCTCCCCATTCGTGCGAAATTTTAACAAAATCGGTTGCACAGTTCTTAAGATACTGATTTTTGATCACTTCAACGCACTGTGCGTCGGCTCGTTCTGCATTCATTACTCTCTTAGGCATGCGATCATCGTCCATTCTTTGTACATGCCCTGCCCATTGAAGTCGTTGTAGTTTGACGATTTTCGAGACTTGCAGCTCATCGTACATTTCATACAACTCATGGTTGTACCGGATGCGCCATCCATCTCGATCACAAACAGCCCCGAAAATTCGCCGTAGAACCTTACGTTCAAAAGTGTCTAGCATGTTTTCGGAGGCTTGAGTTAGGGTCCATGCTTCGCAGCCATAGCATAGCACTGGTCGTATAATGGTTTTGTACACGCGGAGCTTCGTGTTTCTGTGCACATGCTTCGATTTTATTATGGGGAGAACCGAGAAAAAAGTCTTATTAGTTAACTGTATCCGTCGCTTGATTTCGTCAGTTTAGTTGGCGTCCCTTGACAAGTTGCAACCCAGGTAAATGAAGTTGTTCACGAACTCGATGTTGAGGTCCCCCACATTGATGCTCGGTTGTGCAGTTGTCCTTGTCACCGATTGCATCATTATTTTAGTTTTACCCTCGTTAATACGTAATCCAACTTCCTTTGCAGGGGTATCAAGCGTATGCAGAAGTTCTTCTGCGTCAGCCAATCTTCGGGACATGATGTTGAAGTAGTCGGCGTACGCTGCTAATTGTGTCGACTTGATGAGTAGCGTCTTGCTGTTGTCCATATTCATGGCCCGAATAACGTATTCCAGTGCTAGGTTGAAGAGCGTCGGTGCCAGTCCATCGCCCTGTTTCAAACCAGTGCGTGTTTCAAATAGATCAGTTAGTCTATCCGTATTATGTATCCTGACTTGTGAGACGGAGTTGGTCATCGTCATCTTAGTCAGTCGCACTAATTTGGCGATGGATAGTACTTTGAATAATACATCTGTAAGTACCTACTTTTTGACAATTAAGCTTGTAATTCCAGGAAAAAACGGCGGAAGCAAAGTTGTACACCCAATATGCTGGTGTCAAATTTCGTCATCCGAAATGGCGCCTCCTTCTTGGATCGGTGTCGGTTTATTATCAATCATAATGTAATATTTAACGATAATACGTGCACTACCATGTCATTTGTTTGAGCTTTTTCAGCTTGTTTCGTCCTTACAAAATTCAAATTTTCGACTACATATTCGAATATTCTTTTTTATTTCAAACTCGATTGTTTCAACAAATCAAGAACAAACTGGAAACATTCTGTTTATGTAGGATTGCGCTCTCTGGAATGAGTTTTTTTTTTATTTTATATCTGCATCAATGATAACTTTACGATCATGTTAACTGTTCCTCTTAAGTAGGAGAGATAGGGTCGGTTTATCTTGTTACATCTATGGAGCGCATTAGAATCACCCAGGGAAGCTACATATCAAATTTGGTTAAAATGAGACCACGGAAAATTCCCGGAGGCGAGAAACTATAATAGGTTTAAATTCGAATAACTTCTAACTCGCTCATTTGAATTATACAATACAAGGAAATCTAGCATTTAATCATTTGGGAAGTTTACTTTGTTTTGTAATTAAATACGGATTAAAATATAATCTATTATAGACTATTTCCCAGTGTTTAGTCCTCTGGATTAAACATTAATGAATTTTTACTAAAACTTGCAAAGTTTAGTCCTGACGAGATTAAAAGCAAATTTCTCGCATTTGCTTCTGAGCTGTCTAGGTCGCAACACTACAACACGGAGTTCACAGGTTCAATTCCCCACCACGATGAAAAAAGTTGAAATTTGTCTGGCTAACTTGCGATGGACTTAACAAAAGCTTTGGGAGTTTAGAGATCTAATGGAATTGAAAAAAAGAAAACTTACAGAAGGGTTAAAAAATGCAGAAAATTTAAAAAAAATTTTCTGGATTATCTTAACTGTAGATTAAATTTGAAACCTGCTGGTTTACATATATCTTAACCCAATATGTCTTGATTCTAATACTTAAACTGACCCGTTTTTAATACTTTCAATTTATTACAATTTAATATTTTTCAGTCCGGTCATATATCCAATGCCAAAAAGATTAAAATTTAGCCCAACAATTTTTACCGTGTACCTTTGGGTACGCCCTATCTTCTAAGAAAAGCCATCCGAATGCAGTCAGAGGTTTTCATATACGATGCGTTGCCAAACAAATAGATAAATAAGATAACTTCTTCAGGCGGTAGATTTCCCGTTGAAATTTTGGTTAATTAATAACACAGCGCGTTTAAATTTTCCAGATCTTCATTTTTGTATATCGGAATACAACACTTATATATTGTTTCGAGAGCTACTTTCGCTCTTCCAGAGTTCTTTTACCTTAATTCTTCGTTTATATGCGAACATTGAGCAATTCATGGAGCATTCGCGTGAGCATTCTGCTGTGTTCTTGAACATTTGGACTATTATACCAACTACCAAGTAAATTTCGTTCCCGGCCAGCTCAAACGAAGTGTGTGAAGAAAGATGGGCTGCTGAAAAACACATATTTGCTCATGTCATGGACCCGAAAATAGAAAATAACCCTTCATCTGCTGACCCTCGTTCCAAAAGATACATCCACATGAAAAGGTACGGAACATTCCTGTTTCGCGAATATTGGGAAAATTCTCTCTGTTGCCTCTAGAGAGAATTTTTAAAACTCCTTAATTGCAACATTTCCGCTTTAGGTGGTAAGAACCTAGAAGCCACGCGGGGGGGATTTGTAAGTCCTAAAGCGGAAATTTTTTGAGTTTTGTGGAAATTCCCTCTAATCAAATAGGGAGAATTCTACTAATTTTTGCGAAACAGGAATGTTCCAAAGGTACTTTTCCATTTAAGGCCGCGAGCATTCGCGCCTGTTCCCAGTCATCATGGGAACGGGTTTGAGTGGCTTTGAACATCCTGGCCGAGCAAGATTCTGAATGTATCCTTTTCGTCCGAATGCCTTTTCCATAAGACGCGCGGAAACATTTTTGTGGAAAATTTTTTCGGGGAATGGATAGATGGGAACATTGCTTGATCCGAACCACGAGCATCATGTTGTTGTTATTGTATTCACGTTCAGGGACACACTCGCAACTAAACGACGTGATTGCACAGATCACGAAAATAGAAACGCGCTGTGTTATTAATTCTACAACTATGTTAACCCGAAATCTTCCCAATAATATGTTTCGTAAATATTTTAAGAGTGCGGTCACAAAGAATTTGCTGGTTTATTATATACTTGTACGTATATGTATAGATCCAAATTAAGCACCTCTGACTATACAGGCTTGTCGTCTGCATGACTAGTTTATACATATTGCAGTTCGCACGTAATTCCTGGTAACTTTCAACTTAAACATAAAATAGATTTTTGGATCTCCGAGAAGCAGGTCTTGGAAGTTCGGGGGGTTCAAATCTGGACTTCTAGATGGTCAGTCTAAATTCTTAATTCATGGTCGTTTTCGCGTCACCCAGATGTTAGCCAACTAGTTTGGCATGTGTCTGAATACTCTGTTTTTCAGAGTAAGTTTCCTTCTGAACCGAAGAAGCTCTCCCATCCCCTGCCCTAACGGATCTATGCGATCGATCAGATAGTTGTCCGACCTTAGCAAGCGACTAAGGAGCCTTTCACATGTTAGACTAACTAGCCGTTAGACCACGCATTAGACCAAGCATCAAAGCAATTTAATAGGTAGTCTGGTACGTGGTCTAATTGCTCGTCTGATACGTGGTCTAAGGCTGTTTTTAGACGTTAGACTAACTACCCGGATTAGACTACGCATTAGACCACCTATTGGACCACGTATTAGATCGCCTATTAGACCACGCATTGGACCACCTATTAGACCACCCATCAACACACCCATTAGACCACGCATTAGACGGCCCATTAAACCGCCTATTAGACCACGCATTAGACCACCCATTAGACCGTCTATCAGACCCGCATTAGACCACCCACTAGACCACGCATTAGACCACCCATTAGACCATGCATCAGACCACCCATTAGACCACGCATCAGACCACCCATTAGACCACGCATCAGACCAGGCATTATACCACGTATCAGACCAGCTATTCGTTTTTCATAATTGTACCCTAGACTTTATTAGCGTCAAGTGTATTACGAGTAGGAACCTCAGACTACCAAATTTTAGCGACTTAATCAACTTTTTTAACCGTGAATGAAAGTGCTGTATGAAGACAATCGACAAGGATCATTATTTTCACGTTAAACTTAACTCGATTACTCAAACCGTAAGTCGAAAGCGACAATCTAGACTTCGTCCCAATTCACGCAAAACTGTCTATGAATCTTAAATTTGTATTGCATTGCAGTACACCAAACACACCTTGAATTACGAGAGCATGGTGTTCAATAACGGAAATGAATGGATATGGATTTAGATAGATATAGTAGATGCTATATCTACGAAGTCTCCTCGTTGTGACAAAAAAACAATTTGGTATCATACAATAAGGTATAGGATACAATTATTGAAAACGAATAGCTGCTCTGATACGTGGTCTAATGGACGGTCTAATGGGTGGTCTAATGGGTGGTCTAATGGGTGGTCTAATAGGTGGTCTAATGCAAGATCTAATGAGCGGTCAAATGCGTGGTTTAATGGCAGGTCCAATGCGTGATCTAATGGGCGTTCTACTGCGTGGTCAAATCGCTGGTCTGATGCATAGTCTAATAGATGGTCAATGTGTCATCTAATGCGTGGTCTAATAGGCGGTCTAATGCGTGATCTAATAGTCTAATGGGCGGTCTACTATAATGCGTGGTCTAATGGGTGGTTTAATGGCTGGTCGGCCTAATATCTAAAAACACCTTAATAGGTGGTCTAACGTCTAACTCCTTAAATGGTGCAACATACCAGAATAACATTCTACAAATTTACAATAGAGCGTTTGAACTATATTTATTATATCTGTCTATAGGTATAATGGTTGTTATATTAGCCAGGAATAAAATCTTACTCGTCGGAACTTGCTTCACTGAAGCTGGACGTGTGCTTATCCTGCCGTTCTCCCAACTCGCCGCTAGATTGATCATCCTGTTCAGGTGTTTTCACATAGATCTGACGCACGTAATTCACTGCGACACTCATTTTAGTAAGTGGTAAAGGGGCAAGGCTGTTTATCATCAAATTAAGACACTAATTCCATATTATTATCGTTGCGTTTTACTTGTGTACACATTCACGCGGCGCCTCATTGTGTCTCATTGACCTCTCTTCTGATAAAGTGATAGCCTGGATTAACAATCAGAATACATTTTCACTTAACTGATAACTATATTATTTAGAACTCCTTGTTTCCCGTCTGTTTAAACACCTTCTCTATTTACATACTTTTTTTTACATTTCTTTCGATCTTCTTCAACGCACCAGCACGTTTTCAGTTATGGTGAATGCACACTCAACCGGCAGATTTTTTTCTTTATTCGAAACTTGCAATTATTTGAATAAGTATACGTATTAGAATTGAAACCAATTTGCAGGCAGAAAAGAGTAAAATTTCACAGAAATATTGAAAGCACTTCTCGTAGGGTCTTCGCCAACGTGGCCTTCTTACTATTCCGAACGCGATCTCATCGAAAACTGATTTTAATTATTGCTTCGGAAAGCTGTATAAGGTCGGTGATAATGATAATAGTCGCTGCTGGGGTTTGAGCGCACAGCACTGTCTTGTGCTGTATACTTTTTGTAGATGTTTGTCTAGTGAAGAGTGGGGCCGTTGTGACTGTTTTAAGATAGTTTGGTTACTGAGAGAAGTTAATTGACGATAAGAAGCACACAGAAGTTTGGAAATGGGAAACAATCGTATAGAATGAGCTGGAAACTTAAAATATTGTACAAAATTAAATGCTCGCATATACTCGTACATATATTTCCCCAAAAATTAAATTTTCAACTTATTTTGAGATATTGTTTTGTTGGGGCAGGGTTTAAGGCAATTCATATTTAATGGTTATTTATCCGCTTTTAATTTACCCTCATCGAGTTAGGAGTGTCTAGATTGATATTTGATAAATGAGGCCGGAAAGTAGAGGGCTTTGCCCGCAATACGAGGGTTTTGTAGTGTCCGATGCCAATAGGAGATGAACTGTATGCGTCTATAACTTAGCTCGGTAACGCACCGGGCATTTTTTTGCTCGAAATATGGTCGTCTGCGGTTCAAGCCACGCAACGGGACCAAATACTTTTTAATCTCAAAATCCCTCTGTTTCATTTTTTCCAAGCTTAATGGTTTTGTACGCATAGAAGCACTCATCAGGACTTGCATCTTTGCAGCTATCCGTGGGAAGGCGACCACGAAAGTATGAGAATTCTGTTAGTATAAGCCGTGAAGGCGTGATTTTTACTTGAAAACTCGACCGTGGAGGTTTAGATGGTGTGAAGCAAGGAGTGTCACAAAAATTCCAATTTCACTGAAAATAATTCGCACGTGTACATTGCAAGAATATTAAATACATAAAGATCAACTGTCTTACTCCTGGAGATGCTTAACCATTTATGTTAAGACGAAATTTGCAAATTGCAAGCTTGCATTTAAAAAAAGAGTATGAATAAATATTGTGAACATCACCGACACCAATCTTGCTTTGAAAAATCACCCGATCCATTAGGTATTTGTACCACGCGAATTCAAGAATATCCTTTCTCTTGACCAAAGGACTCAAAACAGTATCAGCAGTAGTCTACTGCATTCGCTTCATGAACTCCAATCATATGATACGGGTATCTTGTGTAGATATCACTCCATTGCCAAGAATGTCATTTTTTCCTCGGTAAAGGACTCAAAATGCATTTGCCTTAACATTCGCAGTCTTCATACGCATTTGGCCTAGATATGACTTCATTGTCAACAATATCCTTCTTCCCTCACCAAACGACTCAAAATGCCATCAGTCTTGACCAAAGGACGCAAAATTAAACAGTACTCCAGTGCATTGGTCCCATCATCCTGAATCAGAAGATCAAAATTGTAGTACCCGATTTGTGCTCAGGGTCAAACAAGGAAACTAAATACAAAATTTGGTTACGATCAGAACACGGGAAGTGCCCGGACAAACGAACTAACAAGCATACATCGGACTCGAAGTGCCCGTCCAATATGTGAATATATACATGGGACGGGCCAAAAAAATAATCTATTAATTTTCATTTGCAACAATGAACTTACATTTAGGGACTAGATTTTTTCGAAAAAGCAAAGACATGTATCTAGTATTTTCTTAACTTTTTCCGCTTGAAAATATCAGTTAGAAATATGTGAAACCTATAAACCACCATTATGAAGGGTCAATTTCGGTGGTGAATTTTACCCCCTAAAAACGTTTTTCTGCAAAAAGGAAAAAAATAGGGATCTCATCATTTAAAATGTAGATCGGAGGCGGACACCGCAGAATGTTTCCTTGTCAGTAAAAAAGAAGAATTCGTACCTAGACATGAGATCGACAGGTATATTTTTGGTACGCGTAATGTCCAATGCCCAACTTTGAATGAAAGTATTATTATCAAATTATGATCTCATATTCTATACCAAATGAAAAAAAACAAGCTTGTCGAAGGTATAATACCCTTCACGCTTCTCGTGACGCGTGGTATCATACCTTCATTAATGTCTTACTATAAATGGTAAATGCAGAGTGGGTCAACCATTCTGCATTATCACTTTGAAATTAGCAGAAAAGCTTGTTCCGATTCCACTGTTCTTATGAGAGATATATGAAATAGTGGGCCGCTTTCACCGAAATATAGGAATGTGGTTTGACGGTAATTACCATCGATTGGTGTGAAATTAAAGATCCCTTTAGAAACAAAAAAGTTTTTCTGACAATAACTTACTATTAGACCATTCGTCCTACTACAGCTATATGATATAGTACTTCAACCAAATTCGGGTATGTCGTTTGGCCATTGATACGATTGAATAATATGAAATTTCCTTCTATGCGTTTCAAACTTCATGACAAAGTTAATCCATCCTATCATATTCGTGAAAGGCATAAAAATACTTACTATTTGCCCCACGTACTGAGCCAACGGCCTCCCCTAACCGCGCCGGGAAATCGAACCCATATCTTTTTGACCCTGAATGTGGTTTTCGTACGGGGACCCAATAGACCAGAACAGAATATTACAGCAACAGATTATCTAAGCTTCAATCGTGTGCTTTTAATCTTATTAACGTTAAACACTGAAAAGCATAAAAAAGATCGCGAGCAGAAACGTGACGAAAAAAGAACAAAATTTATTTCATACATTTTTCTCATCGGCACTCCATTCTCTTCTAATAATGCCGACGAAGAAAAGATTCTAGTCCCAGTATATCCTCTTCGCACATCTTGAACATGGAATTGTGAGTATGCGAACAAATTCGCTCAGCCTAAAAACATACCCACGATTGCATATTTTCCGTGCAAGGGAGAAATTTAGGCTTTTCATCGCATTATTCGCATGCTTTCTGTTTCAATTCACATTACGCTGTTCACCAATTCAAATGTACTCTTATCGCTCAACATTGCGCTACAACTCTTTTTTTCGGTTCCTGATAAAGTTAAGATCGTCGTCAGCTTGATGATAACGACTTTGTAAAGAACAAATGTTGTTTATATGGCTGTTACTGTTTATCAATTTTTTGACAGACATTTTGGTTTCAGCAGTTAGGAGGTTGGGTCAATAAAAACTAGAGAAAAAAAAGTAAAATGTGGAAATGAGTAGCATTTTCTATTTTTCATTTTTGAAATTGTACACCTGGGAGTTTTTATTAAATAATAAGATAAAGCACCACCTGCAATTGTGATAATCCCTGCAGTACATACATAAAATAGTCTACATTATTTTCAGGCTTTGTACGAACACCTGTGCCATATCAATTTTATGATTAGATGAAACGGCCTCGGTTGTTGTAGCCAATTTTAATGGTAAAAAAGTTATGGCCCAACCTAAAAATACAATAGATTTAAATATTTTCAAAATAATTAAACCACGAATTGGAAATAATAATTACTCCAATCGGGTAGTCATATTCGTCGGGGCTTCAGAGTGCATGACAGGCACTGACTGAGACAGTGATAGATAGACAGATCCATAGATCATCATCATCATCGTGGCGAAACAGCCCGACGTCGGGCCTTGGCCGCCTGTATCGTTGTCCTCCAATTATCTCAGTCACATGACCGCGTCCTCTAATCTTGGAAGCCCAGCAGTAGCGCGGCGTCCTCATAAACTGAGATCTCCCAACGAGATTTCGGCCGTCCTCGCAGTCACGCTCCGTCGACTCGTCGTGTGTTCATTACTCTTGTCATGCGATCATCGTCCATTCGTTGTACATGCCCTGCCCATTGAAGTCGTTGTAGTTTGACGATTTTCGAAACTTCCAGCTCATCGTACAGTTCATACAACTCATGGTTGTACCGGATGCGCCATCCATTTCGATCGCAAACGGCCCCGAAAATTCGCCGCAGAACCTTACGTTCAAATGTGTCATGTCATGTTTCCGGAGGCTTGAGTTATGCCGGGGACACACCTATCCGATCATACTCCGATCATACAGTCGGACGAGTATATGAGAGGGAAATTATATGGGATTTCGGACGCGTTGTGACCCGGGCTTTAGCTCACACTTTTCTGATACGCGTCCAATCATACTCCGTTCGAAACCCAATACCATTTCCTTCTCATACACTAGTTCGACTGCATGATCGGATGCTTGCATGGTTCATGGCTTTGTACACGCGGAGCTTCGTGTTTCTGTGCACAAGCTTCGATTTCATTATGGGGAGAACCGAGAAAAAAGTATTAAAAGCTTCGTTGGCGTCCCTTGACAAGTTGCAACCCAGGTATATGAAGTCGTTCACGAACTCGATGTCGAGGTCCCCCACATTGTTGCTCGATTGTGCAGGTGTCCTTGTCGTCGATTGCATCATTATTTTAGCTTTACCCTCGTTGATACCTAATCCAACTTCTTTTGCAGCGATATCGAGCTTATGCAGAAGTTCTTCTATGTCGGCCAATCTTCGGGACATGATGTTGATGTCGTCGGCTTACGCTGCTAATTGTGTCGATTTGATGAGTAGTGTCTTGCTGTTGTCCATATTCATAGCCCGAATAGCGTATTCCAGTGCTAGGTTGAAGAGCGTCGGTGCCAGTCCATCGCCCTGTTTCAGACCAGTGCGTGTTTCAAATAGATCAGTAGGTTTATTCTGGATCCTGACTTGTGAGACGGAGTTGGTCATCGTCATCTTTGTCAGTCGCACTAATTTTGCCGGTATACCAAATTGCAGCATGATGTTGTACAGTACTCCACGATCGATACTGTCGTATGCCTGCTTGAAGTCGACAAAGATTTGGTATACGTTTACGTTGTATTCCCAGCACCTCTGGGGTATCAGTTTGACCGTAAAGAGCTGATCGGTTGTGGAGCGACCTGGTCTGAAACCGCCTTGATATTCGCCAATGATTCGTTCTGCGTACGGTTTTATTCTATTTTCCAGAATTTTCGTCAAAATTTTATAGGACGTACAAACTAGATCCATAGATATTATTCAAAAATATTTGTTCTGCCTTTTTTTGCTTCTGTCGCGGTCCACGTTAGCCGTCTAATTAAAATGGTATTTCTAATAATTTGTTATAAAATGATCTACTCTACAACTTTTTATACAGGGTGTCCCGTTCATGATGGTAAATATTTATAGTAATATATAGTATGGCTCATTTGGGGAAAATTAATGTTCGCCATGAACCCTCCATCTTTAACCGTTACAGAGTTATATATGGCATTTTTTTAAAAAACTATCAAAACCCTTGACTTGTCCAACAAATTCTAAATTTGCCAAGCCCCCAATTATTTGATCCGAAATTTGATCTAACTTTCTGAAACTACATAAAATTTTATATAAATCAGCTTTTCAAAGAAACAACCGTTCGAACTATTAATTTTAAAATCAATTTTTCATCAAAAATACAAATGATTACTTCGTAACGGTACTTTGAACTGACAAATCTGCAAAGTTGATATAAGTTGCCCCATTATGTTATGTTTCGATCGGCATATAAATATTAAGAACTTAGATTTGAAAATTTGGGAATGTGACGTTTTAAAGGTAAAAAACGTGATTTTTATGTAAGGCAAATCACATGATACGGATATGATCAAGATAATTATGTACTAACAGTTCCAAATTAATAACGCAAAAACTTTACTTGGAAATGTTTCTGGCCAAAAATATAACGTACTTGCTAAGCTTACGGTTCTTTTAACCGTAAATGCGTGTTATTTCTAAATCATGCTTGTATTTACTCGCAAGTTCTTCGACCCGCCAGTTTCAATCGTTGTGCATAAAGTCAGTTATTATTGTTACATAATTAATCTGTTGTTATTGTACTAATATTATACCAGGTAATAATATTAAAATTGGTACTAGTGTTATACCATACCTCATCCTTTGGCAGGTATAGTGTTGTTCCCGATTAGTAAATATGCAAAGGGCATATACTGATGGTGATGGTGAATACGCCGATATGGTGTTCGTATATGGCGTTGCTGGAGGGAACAGATGCGAGGCAGTTCGGGAGTACAGTAGACGCTTCCCCCATAGACAACTTCCGGACAGGAGGACATTTGCAAGAACGTTTCGAATTTTAAGAGAAACGGGGGAAACGCCTAACCACAACAATCAAAGCGAACGCTCGACAAGGAATCAAGACGAGATCCTTAGGCACTTTGATGCGAACCCCGGTTCGAGCACGCGAAGGGCTGGACTTCAACTGAATGTCCGGTGTTTGGCGGTTCAGCGGGCACTCCACGCCGACGACCGGTATCCGTATCATTTAACACAGATTTAGGATCTATTACCTGAAGACTTTGAAAGGAGGACGACCTTCTGTAGGTGGTTTCCGGATAAAATTGCAACAGATCAGCATTTTCCGAGGAAAGTGCTATGGACGGATGAAGCAACATTCACACGGAGTGGTGTGTTTAATTTGCAGAATACGCATGTTTGGGCTCATCGGAACCCCCACGTCACTCGAACTTCCAGCTACCAGCATGAATTTAGGATAGGAGGTGGATACTGGATAGGTGTTCTCGGGGATCACCTTCCGAACCCATAATTCTTCCTGAACGGCTGAATTCGTCCGAGTTTCATAACTCACTGGAGACTGAAATCGGTTCGAATTTATACTTGATGGTATTGCAATTGCAGAACGATCTGAAATTTAGTGGCATATGGACGGATGTCCTGCCCATAACGGAAGAGTTGTCACGGAGTTTCTTAATAACGAATTCCACGAAAAGTGGATCGGACGAAATGGGCCTATTGCATGACCTGCTAGAAGTCCTGATTTAACTCCTCTTGACTTTTATGTATGGGGAAGTTTGAAAAATGAGATTTATAACGAACCCATTTCGTAGCGGGAACACCTAATTCGGAAAATTGAAACGGCGTGCAACGATTTGAGAGAAAAGAGGAAAGAAGTTCTCCGGGCTGTCGCATCAGTTGTCAGAAGATATCAAGTTTTTACCCAACACGAAGGAGGACAGTTCCAACACTATTTGTAGTTTTCACTTTGGATTTGATTTAAATTCCTTTGGAACACCTTTTGTCATCAGTTTTGCTTCTTTTCTGCTATTTTGTTAACTAAAAAATATAATGTAAGTAAAATTTTTTTGAAAATAGCGTAAACATGTTTTGCATGAAAATCACGTTTTTTTTTTACTTTTAAAACGTCATATTCGCAAATTTTTAAATCTAAGTCGTTAATATTTATATTCCGATCGAAACATAACATAATAAGGCAACTTTTATCAACTTTTCAGATTTGTCAGTTCAAAGTACCGTTACGAAGTAATCATTTGTATTTTTGATAAAAAATTGATTTTACAAAAAAAAATGCTATAACTCTGTAACGGTTAAAGATGGAGGGCGCATGTCGTACATTAATTTTCCCCAAATGAGCCATACTATCTACAATTGAAATATTTACCATCACGAACGGGACACAATGTATACTCTATCAATTTTTAAGACAAAAATCCCAGACAGTCCCTGCATGTACTGGAACTCTCAAACTATGGTTCGCCTGGAGTAAATAGTTTGCCAAACATAATTTTTATAGAGTTAAGCAGAAATTATACAGTCAAATATTTGACTACTGTTTAAGTCAAATGTTTGACTAATAGTCTAATCTCTAATGGTGCTATTACATTAATATATGTACTCGTATTAATATGGGTACAGTGTCGAAGACGGATGCATAAATCGTAACGATATCGTTGTCAAACGCATACGAAATTGTAAGTTGTAAGGGAGGCAAGAGATATCTTCATGCGCAATTGCGGATTATCCTCTTAAAAATAAATATCCTCATCCGTATCCCCATCCTCTTTTTTTCATTATCGAACATCCTCATCCGAAATCCTCATATTCGTATGAGGACATTTATGGCGATATTTAGATGCATTTTAATGAACCGAACTTCACGAAAAATATATAATATAGCTCGTGTTAAGATATGATTCGAGAGACTTGCTTAAAGAAATATATGCTAGAGCGAGGGGAGGGGTTAATAAGGCGGTTTCTGCTGATTCGTCGTCTTATCGTATCAAATGTATAGTACGATCAATTAAAAAATTAACCTAAAGCTATTTATTTTGGTTTTATTAGTTCCATTTTGCTACAAATAAATATTGATCGGAAGGGTCCGAAAAGGACGAAAAAAGCGGGGCCAGATTTTGTTTCTTCGCTTATAAGAGGATAATGAGCTCTTTACATTTCTGGTATTTTTGCCTAATTTGAAGAAGCTACAACCGTGTGAGTATTTTAGCATTTTTTCGCATATTTTGTCACTCATTCCGTCGTAGAAGTCGTACTTACTTCAAATTATGTAAAAATAATACCAGAAATGGAAAAAACTCACTATCCTCTTTGATATGACACCCAACATACCCATAAGCGAAAAAACAAAATTTGTTCACCCTTTTTTCGTCCTTTTCGAACTCTTCCGATCAATAAAACGAGTTTAGGATGCTTCGACCACTACAGATTACAGAAACAAGAAAACATACCTAAGGTTTATTCATTTCTATCTGAAGCGTTTTGTTGGATATATTTTATCGTACTAGTAGTTTGTATGCTGCTGTGCTTCTTATGTTCACAACTAAAATATCACAACAGAAACAAATATGAATATATAGATATCCCCATCCCCATCCTCACCCTTATCCAAATCCTCATCTTTCCATACCAATTTAAACGAAAGTCCTTCACTGGTCATAATTAAATTCCGCGACTTGATTTAGCATTTTCTCCCAAGTCTGTATACGAGTATACAGTCATTTTCAAAATTATTTGCACAAGGCAAATTATTATAGGAAAATTGAATAGAAATGCAAATAACTTCCATAATTTATGTTATTATGTGTTTATATTACCAAATGAGAATTTGCTCAGATATTATTTGCGTTCATAATCATTTGATAAGTATCAACATAAAATCTCCACGAGCAATGAAAAAATTAAAGTAAAAAATGCCAAACTTGTTTACACACTATTCATTTCAGTCAAAATTATTTGCACAGTAAATAAAAACCGTCATTTTTTTTTAGAAAATTCTTAATATGTAGTATACAATGAATTTTCTAAAAAAAAATTACGGTTTCTACTTACTCTTGTTTCTGCCAATAAATTATAAAGGTGAGACAGATGTTTAACAATAGTTGACATTAGATTTCAGTGGGATAAACAAGACAGGTGTTGCGAAAATAGATCGGAACTCGGAAGTCTGGGATGGTACATCCTTAATTAACCTAAATCCAAAGGGTAAGTGCGATACGTATAGTGATAATAGAATTGAACCGAGAAAATTTTCGCGCAGCAATTTTCTACAACTTTCGAAGACAATTATCTCAAAAAGAATGCCTCGTCGAGTTGGTTTCTATTTTCGGCAATGAAGCACGACACCTGTCGACTATTTCTCGTTGGTTCGCGGAATTCAAGCGTGGACGGGTGAGTCTTATCGACGATCCAAGGGCAGGTGCACCAAAAACAACAGTCAGCCAAAATAACGTCGACGCTGTGCGCAAGCTCATCACGGAAGATCGACATGTGATATATCGCGAGATTGAAGAATCACATAAAATTTCAAAGACCTCAATTCAACAAATTTTGCATGAAGAATTTTGTGTAAAAAAATAGTTTCCCGTTGTATACCGCATCTATTGGCCGAAGTACAGAAAGTAGCTCGGGTCAATTGGTGTTAAAAAACTCTAGACTGCTTCAGCACAGGAAACTCTAACAACGTGTACAGCATTGTCTGTGGTGACGAATCGTGGATTCACTCTTAAAAACCCGAAAATAAACGCCAGTCGTCTGTTTGGCTGTTCCAAAATGAAGAAAAGCCAACAAAAGTCATCCGTTCTCAACATCATCATCATCGTGGCGCGACAGCCCGACGTCGGGCCTTGGCCGCCTGGATCATTGTCCTCCAATTATCTCGGTCACGTGACCGCGTCCTCCAATTTTGGGAGACCAGCAGCTGCGCGGCGTCCACACCTACTGAGCTCTCCCAACGAGATCTCGGTCGTCCTCGCAGTCTCGCTCCGTCGACTCGTTCTGCATTCATTACTCTCTTAGGCATGCGATCATCGTCCATTCTTTGTACATGCCCTGCCCATTGAAGTCGCTGCAGTTTGACGATCTTCGAGACTTGCAGCTCATCGTACATTTCATACAACTCATGGTTGTACCGGATGCGCCATCCATCTCGATCGCAAACAGCCCCGAAAATTCGCCGTAGAGCCTTACGTTCAAAAGTGTCTAGCATGTTTTCGGAGGCTTGAGTTAGGGTCCATGCTTCGCAGCCTAGCATAGCATTGGTCGTATAATGGTTTTGTACACGCGGAGCTTCGTGTTTCTGTGCACATGCTTCGATTTCATTATAGGGAGAACCGTATCCGTCGCTTGATTTCGTCAGTTTCGTTGGCGTCCCTTAACAGGTTGCAACCCAGGTAAATGAAGTTGTTCACGAACTCGATGTTGAGGTCCCCCACATTGATGCTCGGTTGTGCAGGTGTCCTTGTCACCGATTGCATCATTATTTTAGTTTTACCCTCGTTAATACGTAATGCAACTTCCTTTGCAGCGGTATCGAGCGTATGCAGAAGTTCTTCTGCGTCAGCCAATCTTCGGGACATGATGTTGATATCGTCGGCGTACGCTGCTAATTGTGTCGACTTGATGAGTAGCGTCTTGCTGTTGTCCATATTCATGGCCCGAACAACGTATTCCAATGCTAGGTTGAAGAGCGCCGGTGCCAGTCCATCGCCCTGTTTCCAACCAGTGCGTGTTTCAAATAGATCAGTAAGTCTATTCTGGATCCTGACTTGTGAGACGGAGTTGGTCATCGTCATCTTTGTCAGTCGCACTAATTTTGCCGGTATACCAAATTGCAGCATGATGTTGTACAGTACTCCACGATCAATACTGTCGTATGCCTGCTTGAAGTCGACAAAGATTTGGTATACGTTTACGTTGTATTCCCAGCACCTCTGGAGTATCAGTTTGACTGAGAAGAGCTGATCGGTTGTGGAGCGACCAGGTCTGAAACCGCTTTGATATTCGCCAATGACTCGTTCTGCGTACGGTTTTATTCTATTTTCCAGAATCAAAATTTTATAGGACGTACAAACTAGTGAGATGCCCCTGTAATTCTCACACCGCAGTTTATCTCCCTTTTTACGAATTAGACAGATGATGCTTCTGCGCCAATCGTCTAGGATCTCCTCGTTCTCCCATACTCGCAGGAGTGATTGATGTATGGCATCAACTAGACTCGTTCCACCGAATTTTAGCAGTTCAGCTGGAATCTCGTCAGCGCCCGGCGCTTTATTTCGTTTTAGTGACCGCAAGGCGAGATCAACTTCCTCTACTGTCGGGGGTTGAATGGGTGGGCCTAGATCAACAATATCGTCGAGAGCTTCCTGTGTGGGGATGTTAGATGGTCGGTTTAGAAGCTCTTCAAAATAAGAGGCCCATCGTTTGTTAATACCATCGGTGTCGCTGATGATGTTTCCATCCTTGTCCTTACAAAGGCTAGTCCTGGGTTGGTAGCCGTTCTTAATAGTATTTACTAGTTTGTACGCTTGTCTGGTGTTTCTATTAGCTAAGTTTTCGTTTATGTTCAGTAACTGCTCGTCAAAGTATTTACGTTTCTTACGTCTAATTATTCTATTCGAAATTCGCCGTAGCTCGTCATATTTTTCTCTTCTGGCTCTGGTTCCTCGTTGAATCCATTGTCTGTAGGCCTCGTTTTTCGCGTCAAGTGAATTTTTGCATTCTTCGTCGAACCAGTCGTCTCGCGCTCGCCGGGCTTTATATCCCACGACTTTCTCTGCGATATCCTTGATGGTACCCTTGAGTTCTTCCCAGAACACATGGACGCCTGTGTTGCTGATGTTGTGTAGCATAGGTGATAGTTTTTCCTCAAGGGCGGTAGTATACGCCACCGCTGTAGCATCACTCAAAAACTTATCAACCGCAAAGATTTTGGGAGGGCTGATTCTTGATTGGTGCACTGAGGAAATTCTACATCTGTAGGTCGTCTTCACCAAGTGATGATCTGAGTCGCAGTTTGCTCCTCGATAGGAGCGGACATCCATGACACTAGACGCCCATCTCCTGCAAATGAGGACGTGGTCAATTTGGTTGACGGTATGTGCGTCTGGAGACTTCCAGGTCTGCTTGTGAATGCGTCGATGCGGGAAACACGTAGAGCTTACGACTAGATTCCTGCTGCAGGCGAAGTCGATGAGTCGTTCGCCGTTATCGTTACATTCTTCATGGAGGCTGTGGCCTCCAGAGGTCCCCCGGTGCCAACTTTCATTTCCGACTTTCGCGTTAAAGTCTCCCAGCAGCAATTTGACGTCGTTTGTTGGAAGTGAGTCGAAGAGAGTTTCAAGGCGGGCGTAGAACTCGTCTTTTACTGCGTCTTCTTTATCAGTGGGGGCATGCACATTGATGAGCCAGAGACTGAAGAATCGAGTCTTGATGCGAATCACACACAGCCGTTCATTTATGGGTTTGAAGTCAGTAATATGCGGTTTGAGGTGATTGTTCACTATAAATGCTGCTCCAAACTCCTTGCGGCCCGATGGGTTGCCACTTGTAAAAATTGTGTGCGACTTTTTGTCATTAATCTCGCTGCCAAGCCAATTTGTTTCCTGGACTGCAGTAATGCTCAGTTTGTACTTTTCGACCTGTTGAAGGAGGGCCTTCTCGGCCCCCGGTTTGTTCAGGGAGCGTACATTCCAGGATCCGAAAGAATAATCCTTTAGCCGTTTGCGTGGTCGTCGTTGTTGATCCGTCCAATCCGAGGCTTTTGTTCCAGGTTTCTTGACATGGAGTGGTTTTTGCAAGGACAAGTTGTCAGCACGTCGCTTAACCCCATTCAGGGGATGGCCTCGGAGATAGCTGCTTCAGATGGTTTAATAATCGTGCTGGAGCCCACACAACTATGTAGCAGGTCCAACTACGCGAGTCATTCCATCCTACTAGACCTGAGACGCTTAGGCGTTCGTCAGCCATTCAGGCTGCAGCTATCTGCCTTTTCCAAACTGTCTTATCGCTAAGACATTGGCCGTCAGCGAATTGATACACTGCCGTTACCAGGGGGCGCCCACGCGGAGGACTATGGAAAAGGTCTTTGCCCCCCCATCCGTTCTCAAAGTGTCTCCAAAAAGATGATCGCGACATTGTAACGGTTGCAGGAGCGGAAGTAGTTGACGCTGCCGTGAAGGCCTGTCAGACATCAAAATGTCAACACTTCCTACCTAAGTTGGTCAAATGACGCGTGCTGGCTGGCTTGCTCAGTGACGGGAGTGATGGGGTGGGTACACGACCAACTCAGGCCCTACCCGTTGACACTTTAAATGTCACGCGTCTGCCCGAGACAACACGACACTGGGACCGAGAAAAAAATATCGATAAAAAGAAAATAACATGCTGGACGAAGTGTCACAGCAGAAAATCACAAGAACAACTACACCGAGAGGGATGTCGATCATCACCTCTGGAACTTCCGCGAACCGCGGAGAGCCAAGATGTTGCGGCTCTGGCGCTCGCGTCCCTCCCAACCATGTCTAGGTCGCGCCTCGAATTCCTAGACCCCGAGCTAAACTAGCCGAAAAGAGAGAGGGGAGAAGCTCTACATTAGGAGCTTTGGGGACACGCGGTAACTAATTAACTACGCATTTCAAATAGCGTAAAAACCAAAATGACACTCGCAAACGACACAAAACAAAAACTTAACTCACCAGCTGTCCGTAGTATGACGTTTCCAGCGCCGCCGTTGAGCCGAAAAGCACCCCCCACCTCACGCATGCACCCCACACACATACCCCCCCCCACACACACACACACACTCTTGCTTCACGCACTCGCAACGCGGTCGTTAGCATAACCTCACAAAACGGAAAAATTCCTTTCGTCACTGACACTCGTCCTAATTATCACCGCTCGCGTCGCGGATGGACTTAACGCGGAACAGTTTTTTTTAGCGGAATGTATGCACGAGCGACTTTCGCAGGTACGAGAACGTAACAAAAAATCTCTATAACCCGAAAGTCCGCGACGACGGTGCACCCAGAAAACTTCCTTGTCACGGTCGACTCTTTTCACCGAATTCAACTTGTATGTGGCTATTTCGCGGACAATTTTGCGACACTGCACCAAAAAAAAAAAACCGAAACGACCAGCCGGCTCCGCCAAAAGACAAATCTCCCAGATCTTTTGTTCACAGCTCCACCACAACCTCCTTCCTTCTCAACACCCCCACAACATCTCCCAGTTCCCGCCAAAAAACCTGTCAAAATCCCCCCGCTGTGCCAAAACAATTCCGAGCACGCGTTCCGTTTTGACAACCGCCCGTTTAAGGCCCCTCCGAAATAGTGCATATCGAAATAGTGCATGCACAATTTCGCATGCATTATTTCGGTGCCCTGCCGGTTCATATCTGACAACATCTGACATTTTAGAATTTGTCAACAGAACAAGCGCATTTATCTCGAAACAATTCGAAATACACTAAATATTTTGAATTATGGCGAAATAAATGCTCTTGTGGAATCCAGTCTGTCAAATGCCGAAATGTCAGACGTATATCAGAATTCGTTCATTACAACATTTGTCTCAAAAGTAGGTTATATAGCAAAAATTCCTCTGCAAGATGAAAGAACAGTTTCTGCCGATTGGTATACGACCATTTCTTTGCCAGAAGTCATCGCGGAGCTTCGAAAAACCAACCACGAACGACGAATCATCCTACACCAAGACAATGTAAGGTCGCACACAGCTCGCAAAATAATTGAATTTTTAAAGCAAAAAACGTCGAGTTGTTAGACCATCCTCCATACAGTCCCGACCTAAGCCTCAACGATTTCTTTACATTTCCGAAAATAAAGAACAAACTGCGTGGTCAAAGGTTCCAGTCGCCAGAAGAAGCAGTTGAAGCCTTCAAAAACGCAATTTTGACTATACCAACAAACGAGTGGAATAACTGCTTCCAGAGTTGGTTCGAGCGCATGCAATAGTGTATAATATTCGTGGAAAATACTCGTACTTCGAAAAACAGTAAAGTCTTTAAAAACTATTATACATACTTTTCTAATTCAATTCAACTTAAAAGACAACCTACGTATTACCTCCTAAATGTAATAACAGTATTTTCGTCACCAACACTGCAAACACAAAAATCTTTTTGTATTTAATGTTTCACGGGTTCGGGTTTTGGCGAACGGATCTTTTATCACCGATTTTGTAAATGACAGTGACCAACAGAGACGGTAGTAGTGCTGAGACATCGATATCGATGTTATCGAAACATCGATATTTTTCTCAAAATATTTATGTTTCTTCCATCGATATCATGGATCCGATGTTTCTCAAATATCGATGTCTTGCGTTCGATATTTATCGTATCGTCCGTCCGGTAGTTCAATTTAATTTTCACTCATTCTCAGTCCCACTCAATGGTTTTAGTTACATTTGTCTTTCTTTGCCTTTGTTGCGGGCTTAGTCATTTCGATCCGGTTAATTTCGTTTCATTGAATTTTGAATTTGCGCCGGTTCCGTAACCATCATCTGTCTCTTTGCTAGGTTTCGCGGTCGTTTGGTATCATTTGCTGGTGTGCTAACAATTGACTTATGCAAGCAAATGCATGATGCTATGATTTTGAAGGATAAGGGATTGGAGGTTGATATTAGTCGTTAGCATATAAAAGATTTCGGATGTTGCAAGTTCCACATCTTGTCTGTTTGTTCGCCTCTTTTTACAAGCCGGGAAATGGTATGGCATTATTCTTACGCCCCACACCACAGGGGGACTTTTCACATAAAATAACAAACTAGTAAAGAAGTTAGCTTCGGGCGTGCCGGAGCTTGGATACTGAAGACCATTATCGTTGCCTTTGGTGTGTATAAAACAATCACAAAAAAAAGGAATAGGAGAGGACGACAGAGGTTTTTAATAGCGTCAAATAATTGAACTAAACGTAGTAATTCTCAACCAATTCTTCGAACAGTGTTTCCAATGAAGACAATGGGAGTTAAGTGTGATTTTTCTTGAGCTAAACCTATGAAACCGCATAAAAGATACTTTCAACGCCTATTGCTCAAGTTCAAACATGGGACAGGTACGTGGGCATAGTTTTCAACCGACAAGGCTCTTTTTGCTAGGATTATATCAGGATCCCATCAGAAGCCCGCATGCCAAAAACCAGCTGTTTACGTGATTTTGTTCAAGAGTTATGAACAAACACCTGAAAAAAGGGTAGTGAGAGCCACCTTGTATGGAAAGTACCCTGCGATATCAACCAATTGTCAATTCATTTCAGAGGAGTGCAATAAGTCCCTGAGCATTCACACACCCGAGTTTACGCTTCCCACCTTCTTCCGATCGGGATATATGGATATTTTTATTAAAATAACATTTGTGGGGGTGCAAGGCGTACCATTGGTCGAATCACGCTCACCAATCAATTAGACGTTACATTACTACAAACATTTGACCAAAATCTGAAGTCGCCATCTTCGTCCTATCAAGAGTTAGCCTGCGAACAGACAAACAGGATTGGGCGACTTCAATATCTGAGGCGCCAAATTTTGATGATGGGTTTCAATCAAATTTGGTCTAAAATGAACGAATCTGAAGCCCGTTCCGCAAACTCATAACCGTTTTGGAGATATTTTCCTTAAAAGTTAAAACTGTTGTATGGAAAAATCCAAAACACCACTTAATACGAGTATATCCTAAAGTGTATGTCCCCTAGATAAATAACTTACATCTTTTTGAAAGAACATTAAATTTACTAAACTTTTATATATAAAAATCAGCTCCGTACGTCAAGATTATTCTAAGAAATAGTTCTTCAAGCATTAGAATTTTAAAATTGAAAAATCGTTGTTTTAGTTTGCCTAAAACAAATTGTGGTGTGGCTCTGATTTTTTTTTTCATTTATGTTATTTTTGGGGTTCTGATAACGAATCTGAGGTTTACCTTCGAAATTTTAATCTAAAATTTGAGTTATGTTTTTTTGATATGTTGCCAAGTGAGAGTATATCAACAACTATAGAAGATACGAAAAAAGTGGCGCAAACTTTTTTTTACTGAACTCCAGTAGATTTGGTCTCAGACAACTTTTCGTTATGGTTAACCCTTTTCAAAATATAAAAGAAAGGTGTTATTTTCGCGTTTTTTTTACTATTCCTTTTTTTCAAATTCCACAGCAAACAAAAAATTCGTAACCAGAACCCCAAAAGCCATAAATGAAAAAAAATCAAATCTTCACCACAATTTGTTTTAGAACAGTTCCCATAATCACTTACTGACTAGGCTAATTTGCCACTCTCTCAGTCTCCCTACCATTTGATCAGAGATTTGCCCTGAATATCTAAAAATAAATAAAATTTCATATAAAACGATTTTTCCTCGGTTGTTCCAACTTTTAAGATATTCCAAAATCGATTTTTCATCGAAAAATCAAGTGAATATTTTACAATAGTACTTTGAATTGACAAAGATTGCCCCAATATTTAGGTTTCTAACGGTACATTTTTGATACATTTGGATTTGAAAATTTTCAAAAGAAAAAAAAAACATGGTGTGCAGATGAAACAAATTCACCGTAACCTTGACTTAAAACGGAACAAAAAGAAAAGCAATTCGTGATTTTGATTCGAAACAGAATTTGGACCTGAAAACTATTTTGTACTGGGGCTGTTATTCGTAAATGCCTGAATTATTAGAGAAATGTTTATATATAAATGACACTAAAAAAATCTAATGATGACATCGATTCCAACTCCGAGGTCGAAACTCGTTATCGTTTTTAAAAACTAAAAAAAAAATGCTATAACAATTTTTCCGTACCTTAAATAGTTTCGGTCGGATTGAAATATTTTTTTACAAAAAAAAAAAAAAAAAAAAAATATGTATATTAAAAATTCCCCTTAAACCTTCTTTTCCTCTTGCCCCTCTCAGCCATGTTTCGAAATGAAAGAAATGATACACTCCAAATATCAGGATTAGTTTAGTTTGATGTCTCATCCTACCGGTTAGCCACAAGTTCGAATTCAGTCGTGGCCATGGATATTTGTGTTGTCTTCCCCCTGTAGTGTGGGTCGTAACGATAAGCCGCAACCTTTTCCGACTTGTCGCAGATATGCGGTTAAATGGGCAGGAGGTGCATACTAGCAACATACTACAATACTTTACTGTAACCCTTGTGGGGCATAGTGCATCAACTACTCTAGCGCGCCACCGTATTCTGTTTTGGGCAATGAGACGCATCTGCCTCCACGATTTACCCAGCAACGCAACTTCCGTCACAGATCGGCGCTATAAGTTTCCAGGATATTATAAATGTCTTAGATACGAAGTGTTCTAGTTCTAAATACTACTTACTATAATAGATATCATTATCGTGATCTTTTCAACAATCAAAAATAATAATTATTCAGATACAGTGGTTTGTTTTTTTTTTACTTACTTAGAATCTAGTTTGCTTCCTGCTGTTTGATGACTAGGGGATTGTGCTACTGCATTTAAACTGATTACACTTTGCCCATGAGCTTCGGATTGGCCTTGTAATGGTGCCATAGGCGAACTGGGTGCTGATCTAATGCCGAATCCAACACTATTTGTCGATCTGAAAAAATAAAAAAATAAATGAATAGCTATAATATAGTAATACGATCAAAATGACTTCAAATTTAATAGTATAATGCTTCGTTTACACGTGAACATTTACCTGCTCGGCAACGCAAATATAGCAACAACAACGTGATGTTCGCGGTTCCGAGCAAGCAATGTTCCCATCCATCCAATTTCCCGAAACATTTTTACAAAAATGTTTCCGCGCATCCCTTACCAAAAGCACCAAAAACGGAAAAGATACGTTCTGGCAAAATACAGACTAACGACATTTTCAGCACTCCGACACGCAAAATAGCCAAGTATATTTTGGTTCACACTTGGCCATGCCGTTGTCGCGACGACTCAATATCTATATATCCTTAGTTGGGACGCTAAGCGATTTCACCTTGCAAAATATGATAGAGAAATGCCATTTGGTATGATTGTTCGTGATCACCGTAAATTCATTTTAAGAGATGGAGCCATCTTGGACCCCGCGGCAGAGCGGCTGTGCGGGCGAAAAACCGCGAAATTTGAGCCCTTTTTTAAATATTGTCCTAATAATTTGTAAACGGTGCCTCGCATCAGAGAACTTTGAAATTATGGAAGAAATTGAATCATTTAATTAACTAATTATTTAATTAATTAAATTAGTCTGACAAAAAACTTAGCAAAATTTTTATAAACAAGGTTAAAGTATCTACGAATTGAGGCGAAACCAAAACTTTTAGCTGTTATATTTATCAAGATAGAGCTACTAAGGCTCAAATCGCTAAAAAAACATTTTTGATTTTTCACTCACAACTACACTAAAAATGAGCCGATTTGAAAAATATTGGGCACGTTAAACTGGAAATCAAAATATCTTCAACTTTTACTTACACGGTTTTTCATTTGGAGTATCCGTTACAGAGATATGTGAGCTTGAAAAGCGATATAAGTGTGATTTTTCTCAAAAGCCTCAAAGAGTGACGTTTTTCGATTATCAATTTTGATTATACTACTAAACCAAATTTCAACTTTGAGCAATGCATTGGATGTAGAATTTGAAGTTCTTTAATTTATATCCTATTAAGTTTTTTGATCCGAGGCACCGTTTACAAATTATTAGGACAATATTAAAAAAAGAGCTCAAATTTCGCGGTTTTTCGCCCGCACAGCCGTTCTGCCGCGGGGTCCAAGGTGGCTCCATCTCTTAAATTGAAAGTATGGGCCCCACCAACATTCGTACCAAACGGCATTTCTCTATCATATTTTGCAAGGTGGCGTCGATTTATGTCGCTTAGCGTCCCAACTAATAGGCCTAACTTGTATGGTCATATGACGACAAATGCGACATTTTCAGCATTTGCTGGCAAAATTTTACTTGTGGACTGAGTCGATCGTGTCGCAATCGAAGCGACTGAATGTAAATCCGCCCATTTGATGCTGTATATCTCGACTTATATTGGAGCAATCGTTGCGAGTACTTGTCGTGAATGTGAATTTCGCTTTACTACTTGCGGTCCCTACCAAAAGACGCCCGGTCATTATAGAGCAAAAGAGATGTCAAATTTCCATCCCCCTTCCTACTTCCTCACTTGTGCCGAATTGCTTCGTTTCTCTCGCTCTTTTTCACTTCCTCATATACTCTCTCTTCAAAGGTCCGTACGCAACTACGTATCTTTTCAGCAGCCCATCTTTCTTCATACCCTCCTCATTAAGGCGGCAATTACACTATAAAAGTTTTTACAAATATCTTTGACGCACGCTATTTTAAAAAAAACTTTTATGAATGATATTAGTCATCTACGGGGGAAGGTGAGCAAGCTTGTAAGAAATGTACTTGCAACAAGCAACGTTCATGTCGCAAATCTTTTCTTAGGCGGCTATTACACAATAAAAGTTCTTTGAAAATATCTTCCATAAAAGATATTTGTAAAATAACTTTTATAGTGTAATAGCCGCCTCAGAGCTGGTCGGGAAAGAAATTTGCTTGGTAGTTGTTGGTATACTAGTCCAAATGCGCAAGAACACACAATATTCAAAAAAATGTTCTCGTGCAATGTTCCATGTTTTGCAAAGGTTCACGTGTAAACGGACAATAATGGTAACCTTGATGAGCGACTGACTGAAATGCAAGTAATGATTATTAGGCGAGTTTGTTATCTGTAGTCCGAATGGCGCAACGATTAGCACGTTCGCCTTCTACGCACTGGGCCCCGGTTCGATTCTTACTGAATGCGGTAGTTTTCGATAAAAGAAAAGGGGATTTACGTGTCGGACTTGAGCCCACTCAGCTGTTAAACGAATACCCATTTATGGGGTAAATAACTCGGTTGAGCGTGTTGCTGATCACACACCTCTGCACATACCGTCACGATCTAGAAAATGAGATGATGCTAACTCATCTCGAGGCCGTGGTTCAAATCGGACTGTTGCGCCAGTTATTTATTATTATTTGTTTTATCTGGTCTCAAATCATATTGTTTATCATATAAACGCATAAAAACTTCTCTCTAGGAAAGTACAAAAAAAAATGACTGAAAAAGTTTTATCACCAGACGCTACGTAGATAAATGACAAATGAATAAATATCTTCAAAAGAACACTCCTGGTACGGTCAGGTGAAGAAAAACTGATCGGCAATCGTCCAATCAAAATTGACACAAAAAGTATAGCGATGGTCATCGGTACTTTTGATTCGAAAGGCCTGCCTGAAAGACCTGACACATGATCGACTTGCTTTCAAGATATAATTTGTCTTGAATTTGCTCGGGTTGTTGCCTAGCCGATCCGCATTGCTTAGATTTCAGTTTATGCCCAAGAAGGTCCTTTTGTCCTTTTTAATGGTACTCCAGTGCATTGATCCCATCACCCCCATTCAGAAGATACCCGCTTTACTTACGGTTAAAATTATAGTATTTGTCTGAGTCTGACCAAAAGACTCAAAATGCTGTCGACAGTACTTAAATATTCACATTCGTTTGGTTTCTGTTTCATTTCATGCTCAACGGTGTCCTTTTGTCCTGGCGTCAACGTGTGGCAATACCAACACGTTGCCGGGTGGTGTTTAGAATCGCCCAATGAAACTACGCACTAAATTTAGTTGAAATTGGACCACGGATGAAGGAACAAAGTGACACACGATGCACGCGAATTTCATTCCCCTTCGAATGATAATTCGATTTCATGTGTGTTCTTGCGAATGATCATTCGAACATCGCCCGAATGATTATTCGCGATATAGAATTGGCAGAGCAAACGTAATTCCTTCTATGTACATACATATATGCAGTGCCACCTATCCGACAAATTGTCGTTGAGCAGAAAAAATATTCACACGTTGCTATGCAATAGAAATAATATTCACTCGTTGCTAAGCGATATATTCGTTGCTAAGCGATATAAACAATATTTATTCGTAAAGTTCAGTGCTAAGTAGATTTTGCAGTGACAGTTGGAATAACGTTCACATTGATGTGTGTATGTCCAATTTGTCATTGTCAACAACTGCTACGTCTACCCAAGGTATTAGACGAGAAACTTTGTGATGTGAACACAACGAAATGGTCTGTTAGTTTAGTCGATAGCTAGATTTGTCAATTAAACACCAAATCTCAGCTATTAATTTGGACTTCGATTAAAAATTTCTCCCACAAAAATCATAAATAAAGTTTTTGAGTTGTACATCTCTAAATTACAATTTTTCGTTTTTATTTTTCCTTTTATTATTTTTCTTTGCATTTTCGCATACATAAAATATGGTTTTGTTTTAAAAATCAAGTCTCTATTTTCTTATGATCAAACCATACTTAGATCATTCATAGCTAACTGCTTGATTTCTAGCTGTTGTGACCTTATGAATGAAAAATGTTTAAATCGAAAATACATTTTCTTTAATAAAATGATATCAACAAGCGTAGCCCATGGTAATAGTGAATAATTTTGAATGAAATGATAGATGAAATCATTTTTACATTTTTCTTTTATTTATTTAATTTTATAATAAATGTTCAAAATGTGCACCTTCCATTCTTATTAAACATCTGGCTCTTTTCGCAAAGCTTCGTGTAGCTCTTCCCGACATTTCTCTTGTTATATTAGCACATACATCATTTATTTGTCCACAAACTTCATCTAAACTGTTTGGAGTCTCTCTTTGCAACTACCATACCAATCCTACTGGCAAACTTTCCGAAAATGAAGTAAAGCAGATGCAATTCTCTACAAAAATACATACACTATATTATTGAAGGACTAATATTTTAAAAGTTATAGAGTGGACAATATGTCGAAGTTTGACGAAGATTGTAATTTTCAATAGATAATTAATTTAAAGCAAATTTAAACGGATAATGGACATTGTCATTGAACATAATCAATAAATTTCGTATTATTAATGACGTAACATTTCATTTTAAATTGGAATATTAACATTGGAGCATTATTTATTGTTTAAATATGCGTGTAGTTTGGAAGGCATCGATTGACTTCAAACAATTTGTATGTATCTACAATATATGTTAGCAAATTCAGTCAATTCATTCCTGTTTGCTTACATAAACAATGTCAAGAATAATACCCTCAAGGAATTTTCAAAATGTGGTTCCTGATTTCGGCAACCGAAGTGAGACCTCAACTAGTCAGGCGCAATGGTTGGAGAGGCGACCAAGAAACTACCGGGTGGATAGTATTTTGACGTATATGGTATACCATGCGCAACTACCTTCGCAGCGGTTTCTGGTTTTGATAACCGAATGAATGAGCTCTTCAGGTGCCTCATACCTCGCAACGGTTGGTTACCTCCTAGTCAAGCTGATTATATTCAAGTGGAAGACCATTTGTGCATGTTCCCTCACAATTGCCACCGACTGAAATGCATTTCATTCCAGCCTTACGGCATCCACAGCATACCCCACAACTATCCGTAATTTCAAAAAATTGTTTTTAAAATATTTTGATTATTTTAAGTATTCCGTCGACCCCTCGATAGGCATGTTGTTGGACAGTACCTCGGGTTGGTGGCAAAGATGAAAATTCTGGTTTCAGCTTATTTGCTGATTTTAAGAAAGCAGAAAGCCTATTCAATTCTTTTTGACGAGCGTGATACATTTCTAAAAACATCTGCTCGCCAGCTTGTGACACCGCCTCTGGTGTTGATGGGGGATTTTTATTAAATATATTTGTAATGGTTTCAAGTAGAATGCTTTCCGCGATTGTCAGTTTTTGAACTTCCAATTGGGATTAAGTTTTTGAATCCACTTTCCTTTTCCTTGGTTTAACGAAGTATATATTGGTTTGAGGTGGAGCCAGTGCTGTCAATAATACTAACAAATCAATGTCTACATCTATGATCGCGACATTCGCTTCGGATGCCGCTTTGATTCCGCATCGGACAATAGAAGTATCTGCACCAGCCTCGGCTATTCTTACGTAAATACCATCGCTAGTAAATTTTTCAGTAAGCATATTGATAAACTTTAACTGTTTTTCATTAGCAAGGAAGTGCTCTTGCTGAACAGTCATAATCACGTATTCCCTAAAGTCTATATCGACTTAAGATTTTGAGGCACTTCGACGTTTTTGTTCATCACGTTAAGTGGTAATATGAATCAGATCTTTTTATTGGAAATGTCGTCTTCTTTATTTTGTTTTGAGACTTTTTTTTTGTTCTAGAAAAACCGTCACCGAGCCGTGCTTAGGGTCACCCAACGAAGCTAGACACCAAACTTGGTTAAGATTGGTTCACGGGGATATACGGGGCTCGTCTTTATCGTGAAAGGGCCATGAGGCAATAGTATTTGATATTGGATTGCTGCCAAGAATAGTTCCCTGTTGGTGAGGAGTAGGTTTGTTTTTACGGACGACTCGTCATGGTTAAACAAAGTCATGAGCGCTCCTGCAAGAAAAATAAATGATAAAAACCCTTAAAAAAGTGTGGCATCAGTCTCCAGCACAACGAAAAAGTCTGCATTGAAAGTATCACTGACATCTAGAAGCCGTAAGCATGGCAAATGTGGCATTACAAAATAATTAGAGAATTGTTTTACGTTCTAAACTTGTCAGAAATCATTATTTTTTTATGACCAAATAAAAAGCAAAAGAAGATGAAGCCAATAACTACATCCATGGCAGCAATCGAACCCGCGAATAACCAGTATGGTAATAAATCAGACTGACGTCTCAACGCATTGATCTATGTACTGGCTTCCCCACACTGTCGGAATTGTTCATCAAATTACCGGAGTACAGAGAAATTTGGAATCATACATAGAAAATATAGAAATATAGAAAGAATTCAAATTGTTAGTTACGTGGTTTCTCATTAACTTCACTCAGCACATGGGCGTCAGGTTCAGCCTCGTATACATATGAGCAATCGTGCGCGCACGAATACTCATATGTGTACGGTAGGAGCATGCGTGCGCGCACAATTTTATCCGCACGAACACGATCCATCGCTAGTGGATCTCCGTGCGCGCACAACTTTGTGCGCGCAATTTGGTCTGGACGAGATTCTCATATGGCTCATATGTTATACGAAGCTTTAAAGCTTCGCACAGCGTTCCTGCGGGGAAATACCTCGTACACATATGAGCAATCGTGCGCGCACGAACGCTGTGCGCTATACGCTATACGAGGCTTTACATCTTAGAACATATAGTGCAGGGACTGCGCTTGTTCTACATCTCTCCATAGATACCAGTGGCGCTAATATCTGGGTACTAAGTCGACAGTTGACCCATTGGACCATTTAGTAATTATGAAATGACAAACATGATGTTCGTTTGTTCATAATTCGACAGTACAGTTAACATCTGTCCATATCGAAACGCAAACTGAGTAGGCTCGATAAGCTGTCGAATTATTCCCCAAATGTTGGAGCACTTTCAAATGATCGCAGTGCAGTCTATTATTAAATGGTCTAAGCGTTACATATATACAACACATATCCGTAATTTGCCAATAACCTAATTTTGAACACATTTTTCTTCCTCTCCTTTTCACATCTCCATTCCACCTATGTACGACACACTAACAATCCAGCAGTTTCAGGAATTTGCATCGTGTGCATGAGGATTTACTGAGGTGAAAAAAAAATCCGAAGGTTCCAATGAAATAAAAAAAAACATTTTCCACGTAATCCATGTTTGCTAGAAATTTGTGAATGTTAGTCAATCATGGACATATATAGGTAGTACTTGCCAGGTGGTGTTCTGGGCCTATGTGATAAGTATTTGTAGTATCTCCCAGAAAACTATCAATTGGTATAAGGGATGATACTTCTTATAAATTTCATTTCGATGCATATATATAACATAGGTAGTTATTTTATTATTTAAAAATGACATTTGTAATTGTTTAATAAACCATGTGTCGTGACTGTGTGACATATGTATGTATTACATATGGATTTTGCTAATCGTAGTTGGATAAATCTGTTATCATTATCACTCTATAACAGACCGTGAGGCCCACCTGGAACATGGTATTAACCAACTCAAATTATAGGATAATTATACTTGTTCATTCTAATTAACAATCTTATCGTAGTTAATCAGTTACTCAATGATTCACTTGGAGGTAAAGTGCTCATTGAACACGATCTGTAATAATAAATCGTAAGTGAGTATATTGCATACTGATTCACTTCGCGTATCGTTTCAATTTAGAATGATCCACGTTTTGGAACGACTTATCAGAATCACTTTGATTAGTCAGCTGTGCATGGTACATATCAAATACTCTGACACGTGTGACTAAATGCAATACGATTTTATCAGAAAGTTCGAAATTGTTATCTTGAGTATGACTTTCTAGCAGCATGCATTAATCTTAATAACATTATGGAACACCTGGTGCTTGTTTATCTATCAACTGACAGGTGATTATCTTTTATTGGGCTTTTGCAATAATAGTACATATAGATAAAATTTATATAGGGGGTTCCAATTCGATCGGACACACTCTTCACCACACGATTCCTTATGAAATTCTAAGCAAAAAGAATTCAGATTTCGATTCCCTAACCTTTTAATTGTTACAGGCATTTCTTATGAAAAAATTGCCGAACTCACATTATAGTACTGGAGCGAGCTGCAAGAAAGCCTTCGTCATCTGTAACCGGCTGCAATTTACACCAGTTGTAAGACATAGTACGAAGACTACGAAAACGTACGTCAGCCCAGTCCTGCCACGGTCCGTGACCCTCGCTGACCATCTTAACACGGTTAGCATAGATCACGGACCCGGGCAGAACTGGGCTGACGTTCGTTTCGTAGTCTTCGTACTTTGTTTTACAACTGGTGTAAATTACAGCCGGTTACAAATGACGAAGGCTTTCTTGCAGCGGGCTCTTAGACTATTACTATAAACACATTAACCTACAAACTACGGCAGAGAGAATATTGCAATAAAAACTGAAACTACGAAATTTAGAGAGTAAAATTTAGATAAATTGGGGAGCCAGTAGACCAGTGCGTTTAGGCATCAGTCTAATGTCTAATCATATCAGTTCCGGTGGCCATGTTTGACCGCTCTACTCATATGGGATCACATTGGATTATGTTTATAGTAAGGTTATTACGAAAACTATTTAAGATACGGAAAAGATAACAACGTTTTTTCCATGCATTTTTTATGATTTTCTCATTTTGGCACAGAAAGTTTGTCACTGGGATGTGCCGTTTAAAAATTCAATTCAATTCAATTTATTTCTCATAATTATTGATAATATAGTGCGTTTAGATTCTTAAATACTAGTTTTGAGTTCAGGCTTATTGATACAACCTAAGCAGCTCTGAAATGATTTCTTATATTCCATAATTTTGCTTATTGACAATAAGTAGTTGGTGGAGGAAAAAGTTTAAAAACCTCGTTAATAGCCGTTTAAAAATTCTTTCAAAAAATCTGGTCGTTTTTCATATTTTTGAACACTACTTAACATATAGAAAAAATTTCAAAATAAATAACTGGCGCAACAGTTCAATTTTGATTCAAGGCATCGAGATGAGTTAGCATGAGCTCATTTACTAGAACTTGACGATGTGTTTTGTGCAGAGGTGTGTGATCAGCAACACGATCAACCAAGTTATTTATCCTTAATGGTTATTCATTTAACAGCTTAGTGGGCTCATAGTCTGACACGTTAAATCTCCTTTTTTATCGAAGACTACTGCATTCAGTAGGAATCGAACCAGGGTCCAGCAATCCGAACTACATTATTATTATATACTTTAATTGTCGTTATTTTGACGGAAAGATATAATGCACTTATTGGGAAACCGAGAGCATGTGATTGTGATTGTTCCCTTCACTGATCTCAAAACAGCTATCATGCGCCGATATTTGAGCAAGTCGCGTTATTTTTAAAGGCTGTAACTTCTAAACCTTTCGATGGATTTTACTGAAATTCAATAGGAACCTTTTCTTATTGGTGAACATTATCACCTGGTTAAGTTTCGCTCAGGTAGTTTTTTTTCATTCGATAGTTATTTTGCATTCAAACTGACAAATTTGACTTGATGGATTTTTTTGAAACTCGTTTGGAATCTATTATTCCTTGATGTCCTTGAACATATTAGAACAACCAAACACATCTTGTGCAAATGTCCCCCTATGGTGCGTTATATGATATCCTTCCTCAGGCAGGTTACTATCAACTCAGTGCATTTTGTTCATTAGGAGGGTAGATGATCCTTTGACAGTTTAATGGACTACGGCCCAATAGACCTCTTATGGTCGCAGTGCCTACCCGCTGAGTCAGTAGTCCGCTGTATTATTATATACCTATATACGAGGGTAAGATGAAAAGTTCTCGGCCTGACGCAGAAATACCGTTACAATCAGTAAAAAATTATGTTTCCTACCTTGGTGCACGTGTCATTAATTCGTATGACAAATTTCAACTGGTTCTCTTAAGTATTGTAGTTTGTTTACACGAATTTTTGCAGTAGACGTCTTACGTGTTTTTCGTTAAAATGGAGAAACTTGAATATCGTGCGGTCATAAAATTCTTCGTTTTGGATGGATTAACCCCTAAGGAAATACATCCGAAGTTAACAGAAGTTAGATTAGATTAGATTGAAGGGTGGGCGTAGAACCCCTAAGGGTTCAGAGCACAGAGGCCGAGTGGCCCATTGTGCTAAAGCCCTGGGTCTGGTAACAGGCCTAGACCTGTCGATCAAGTTTGATCGAGCTAATAAATTTGCTCAGGAGGATTATAGAAGCCGAGGCGATATCATCAGCCTCCGGTTAGGCTACTCCTTGTTCCGGTTTAACTTTAGCAATTCAGTCGATCTGCTCCGCGAGTAGCCCGAGATGAAAAGCTTTGCCTGCCTCAACCCTGGTTGATTATCCCAATAGGCGGTAGCCTCATTGTGTTCCCAATCCCTGATGAGATTCATGATTGTACAGGTTGGAATGCCGCCAAAGGGTTCCGGTCCGCAGAAGAGGGTGGCCGAAGATGTTCTGGCCATTTCGTCGGCCTGTTCATTGCCACTGATACCAGCATGGCCAGGGACCCAAAATAGAGTTACTCTGTTCCGAGAGCCAACTTTATGTAGTGCTTTTAGGCAACTATATACGATCCTGGATGTTACTGTGCTTTTTGACAGCGCTTTGGTGGCCACCTGGCTGTCAGAGAATATAGCCACGTTCTTGTTCTCATAGCCGATCTTCAGGTACTCAGCACATGCCTCGATGGCGTGTACCTCCGCCTGGAAGACAGTGGCAAACTTCCCCATGGGTATGAAAGTCCGATGATTGGGACCCACCCGGTATCTTCATTGGTTTTCGAGCCATCCGTGAACCACATGATAGTATGAGGGAGGAGATTGGCATATTTCTCCTGCCAGTGTTCTCTGTCCCATATAACGGCGGTGAATCGTTTCTTCCATGAACTTTCCCTCACAAGATGATCAGATGGCATACTTGTGAGAATACTTTCATTAAGCCAGCTTATTTGTGCTGGATTTAGCTTTACATTTGCGTCGCATGCTACAAGTCTCGCGGTTGCCATTTTGGCTTGTGCTTTTATGTGGATGTGTATTGGCTGTAGGTCGAGCAGTACATCAAGAGCACTAGATGGGCAGGAACGGATAGCCCCCGTCACCATTAGGCATGCAAGTCTCTGCACCTTACCTAAGTTGATCTTACCAGTAACAGTGAATGCACTTTTCCACCAGACTACTGCACCATATTCTAATATACATAGGTCTGACGATAGCCTTGTAAATCCAGAGGGCTATTGAGGGTTTTATTCCCCACGTCTTACCTACATATTGCCTACATATCCACAAAGCCTTAGTGGCCTTATCCGCCAATACCCTGAGGTGTTCTTGCCAGAGTAGTTTGCTGTCGAGGATGATACCCAGGTATTTGGTGTGATTTTCCATGGGAATAGGTGAGTCGTACATTAGAGGGCGTCTGATGCGACTGAGGTTTCTTTTTCTGGAGAATGGAATGACAACTGCCTTGAATGGGTTAACTCGAAGTCCGTTGTCGTTGCACCGCTCTTGTACAATGGCAAGAGCTGCTTCAAGGATGTCGGGTAAAACCCCCTCGAACTTTCCTTTAATCAAAATAACTAAGTCATCGGTGTAGCACTGTGCTGAGTAGTCCATCCTCGAGAGTTTCCACAGCAGGCTATCAACCACTATGCACCACAGTAAAGACAGAACTCCTCCTTGTGGGCAGCCACGGGTAACATTAGCAAGGAGGGTAACGCCTTCAATGTTGGTGGTGACCCTTCTGGAAGAAAGCATATATCCTAACAGAAGTTTACGAGGACTCTGCTCCTTCGGTGTCAATCGTTAAAAAATTGACAGATGAATTTAAACGTGGTCGCACGTCCCTCGAAGACGACCCACGTGAAGGAAGGCCAGAAATCGCAGCCACACCGGAAACCATCGAAAAAGTGCATGATATCGTGTTGGACGATAGGCGAATTAAAGTGAGTGATATTGCTGAGGCTATGGGGATATCGGAAAAAAGGGTGCGAAACATCTTGCACAGAGAATTAGGGCGACCACAGAGTGAAAGCTGGAGTGACGCTTGTGCTGGTGCTTTGAATGTGAACACTCAGCAAAGAGAAATATTCACATGAAACATGCTCATGAAGTTTCCCCTCCCCATGTTGCTGAAGATAACATTCGTAATTGTCCGGTGTATTCGTTTCATTTTTATGTGTGTTATGAATGGATTTTATATATGAAATCACCGGACAATTACGAATGCGATCTTGAGGTTTAGCGATAGCATGGGCAGGGGAAGCTCCATGAGCACGTTTCACGTGAATGTTTCTCTTCATTGAGTATTCGCAATCAAAACACCAGTACAAGCGTCAGCGCCAGCTTTCACTCTGTGGTCGCCCTTAGAGATGCGAAAGCTCTACGCAAGATGGGTGCCGTATTTGCTCAATGCCGATCAAAGGCAAACGTGTAAACGATTATCGCAGCAATCTTTGCACCGACTCAATCGGGATTCGATCGATTTTGCGATTTGTCACCTTGGATGAGACTCGGGTATACGCCAAAAACGAAACAGCAGTCAAAGCAGTGGGTGGAAGCCGGTGGTTAAGCGCCAAAGAAAGCGAAGTCGATCGCAGGCAGAACAATAAGAGGCGAATATTACTTCAAACTTCTTGACCAGCTGGATGCCAAAATTCGCGAGAAGAGGCCTGGCTTGAAGAAGAAAAAATCATCTTTCACCAGGACAACGCACCTGTACACAAGTGTGCGTTGGCGATGGGAAAACTGCGGGATTTGGGGTACGATTTGCTCGACCATCCTCCCTATTCTCCTGATTTGGCACCCTCAAACTTCCATATGTTCCCAAATTTGAAGAAATTTGCTTCTGGGAAGCGCTTCGTATCCAATGAAGAAGTTGAGAGGGCCGTAGATAAATATTTTCACAGCCTTCCAGGCTCTCACTTCCGGGAAGGAATACTGCTGTTGCAGAAACGCTGGACCAAGTGTGTTGAAGTCAAGGGAGATTATGTAGAAAAATAAAATCATTTTTTAACTGAAAATCGCAGTCTTTCATTGTCAGGCCGAGAACTTTTCACCTTACCCTCGTATCTATCTACCTATTAGTCCTTGATGTCCACTAACTGAATAAGTGTTCCCCGATAGCTTTTTTGATCGACAGATTTTCTGCTTAAAAATGCTTGGTGTTATAAAAGCTTTTTAATCGTTTGTTGCATTTTGAATCTGTAATTTGTTTCATAGGGCCATAAAACCTAAAGAAAACCAGCTCCGAAGTCAAAACTCGCTTTGCGAAACAGGGTCGAATAACTGATTTATTGATTCAGTAGGCTGTTCTCGTCAAAGCGAAACGGACTATAGACTGGTTCCACTTGATGAACACCGAACGAATCGACTGGTCTAAGAGGCAACATACAACACACACTTTTCTTCTTGCATTGAAGGGTTTTGGCAGCTCTTGGCCGTTGTGAAACGGGTCGCTTTGGTGCGTAGAGCCGGCTGCCGTAGGAACCAGGATGATGCCTTTAAGGGACCACAACCAGCTTCTTATCAAGCAATGCCTGGTGGGTTGCTATCGAAGTGATCGCCCAAACTCCAACCTCATGGACAAGACGCCGCCGCCCAGACATGTGGACCTAAAAGGGATGTCCAGAGATACAAAAGGGTACCCTTTGATAGTGGCGCACGCAGGCCAGCCACCGCAGCGATACATCAGGAGGAGGTTCTTCAGTCAGTTACAGGTTTAGGTCCAAATCCAGTTCTCTCATCCATACCACCAACGATAACTCCGGAAAAGGAAATAGTTCCGAAAGCAACGAGAACGACACTCGCCCAACTTCGGTCAGGCTGGTGTTCACGACTGAACTCCTACCTATCCCGCATCGACCAGGACGTCTCAAATAACTGTCCTGCCTGTAATGGAGCCCCTCAAAACATCGACCACATCTTCCACTGCCCACCTGCATCCACGCACCTGACTCCCAGATCGCTGTGGGAGAACCCAATAGAAACAGCTAATTTTCGATCCCTCAAAACCGGGGATGACGACGAACCTTAAGGCTAGTCGTCCAGTGGAACCGGAAAGCTGCGAACTGCAAAGCAACAAATTCGTGCGAACGCCGTTTGTCCGAAATCATGCGAATGACTATCGTCCATTGCTTCAGTATTCATCCGGATTCGTAGTAGAAGAGCAAAATTAACTTTTCACAGTCCATTGTTTCTTTCTATTTTCGCACTCGTTCGCAACTAAATCCCAGCAAGATAGGATCGGTTCGCAATTCGCGCCTGAGTGAGACCGATCCAATCCAATCGACTGGTCTAAAAGGAGATATGCTTTTAGAATGATAGAAATGACAATATTTCACATTGCTGATGTCATATGCCTATCACACTTTCGAATAAATATGCGTTTTGAGCCATACGGCTAGAGACGTACCGCACAAGCCGTACGGCAACGCATGTCAAATTGTATGGAATTTAAAGGATTACGAGAGTATAGGCCAGTCAAATTAAGCCAATTTTGGGGCTTTTTAATAATAATGAGGGAAACATCTGGAAATAATTTTAATCCTTTCTATAGATACTGAATACATGAAAACTGAGTTTGCACGGTCGTAGAAGGTGAGCTTAACTTTTGGAGGGCGAAAATCCGAGAAATTTGAGCCCTTTTTTAATATTATCATTATAAATCCTAAACGGTGCCTCGGATCGAAAAACCTTGCAGGAGTAAATTAATAATAATTAATATTAATTTGTTCACACTTTTTTTATTTTATTTTCCAAGGCCATATCTAATTAACAGTTTATCTGATTTCTACAGGCTATTTTCTATTTTTAGGGTAAGATACTACCTGCGATTCACTCTTTACTAGAATATGCTAGCGGGTATAGTTTTTGAGTAATTGCGTTTTTATATTAAAATGAAACCGGAATATAGAGGGCTATGCCCGCAATCCGAGGGTTTTGTAGCAAGTACTTATTTTGGTATGTAAGTATCGGCTCCTTGCTCTTCTTGGTACCACTTAGATGGATAAAAAAAAAATGTCGGACCCATAATACGTATATATTTATAGTATCTTATATGCCCAATCATATTACATGATTGTAATGAAACTTAGGACATATTATTGCCTATGGTGTTGGTTATCCTTGGTCATCGGTACTTTTGATCTCGGACGTGTTTAAGGGATGCAGGGATGCGCTAACTGTAACTATGGAAACAAACTATATTATTAACCTATTTTGAGGAGGTATACAAATTCCATTATTTCCCGTTTTATATACTGTTCGAAACCCACCTGCCTGGAAGTTTTCATTTTTCTAAGTGTAACGGTCTGGAAATGCAAGGGGGGGGGGGGGGCAAATTACGATCTAATAATTTATCCTCCCTCATTGTTCCCCTTTTTTTCAAATATAAGTAAAGTAAACTCAACATTACCTTTCTCACAACACCCCACTTGCCTATACCAGTCGATAAACAAGATTTGACCTTAATTTTGCCCTTCACCCTCCCCTCCCCCGCCCGTTACAGTTGGCCAATTACCACACATCGCCCCTACCAATCTTTACCCTTTCATAAATGTGATTAACCATAATATGTAACAATAACTGCGATTCGCACTACGGAAAACAACATGCAAGTAGTACTCGCACCTTTGAAGCCGGTAGGTGTATTTTTTGTATGAATAGTGTAAAAATGCCTAACTTTAAGTGAATGTACTATTGTTAAATATTACATGGTTGTAATGAAACATAGAGGCATTATTGTCTATGGTGTTGGTTATCATTGGCCATCAATATTTTTGACCTCGGGTGTGCTTAAGGGGTGCAGGGGTGTGTTAACTGAAAAAATAGAAATGTACTATTATTAACCTTTTTTGATGAGATTTTGGAATTCTATTATTTATAGTTTTCTATATTAGTAAAATGCCGCTTTTCTGTAAATTTTCATATCTCTAAGTATAACGGTTTGGAAATGCAAGGGGGGGGGGGACAAACTCGGATCACATGTTTTCCCCTCTCCCTCTTTTCCCCTTTCTTTAAATTTGAAGAAAATTCCAGAAATGGAATGTACTCGACGGTACCTTTCTTACGATACCCCACTTGCCTATACCAAATGAAAAAAAAATTTCGTCCTTCATTTCCCCTCTATGGGGACCCCCCCTCAAAGTTGACCTATTACGATGCATCACTTCCTCCAGAGAATTATAGTACTTCTACATATTTTCACTAAATTTCATACATGTAGCCTCAGCGCCTCGTGAGATATTCCATGGACAGACAGACAGACAGACAGACAGACAAGCAGACAGACGGACGCATGACCGATTTCATAAGGGTTTTGTTTTACTACAAAACCCTAAAAAGTCGGTGATTTTGCAAAGGTTAAAATACTTTGGTCAGTCAAATTGTTATAACACTGGTTGCTTTAATTAGTTTAGTTTCGGTTTTTTGATATATTGTTTGAGTTGGTACATTGTTTAAAAATTCGAGTTTTCTATTTCCCCCCTAACACCACGGACCCCGCCACCATGTGGAAAATATGCCTAATTGTTTGGCTTGTCCTGTTTCTTTTTAGTATCTCCTAAATTGGTCTCACAAGAAATCTTGTAAAACTTTATTTAACAGGAGTAATTTATCTACAATTTGAGACTAAAATAAAACTTCTAGCTGGTAGACTTACCGAGATAGAGCTTTTAAGGCATAAATCGATGAGCATTAATTTTTGAATTTTTACTCATAGCTACTCTAAAAATGGCCTGAATTGAAAAATATTGGCCACGTTATGCTCACAATCAAATTGTCCCCAACTTTTACAGACAAGCTTTTCCATTTGGAGGATACCTTGCAAAGATCTGTGAGCTTGAAAAGTGAAAAAGTGTGATTTTTCTCGGGAGCCTCGAAAATTGTCATTTTTTGGCTATCGATTTTGACTACGCTACTGAACCGAATTTCAACTTTGAGCAGTGCATTGAACGCAGAATTCAACGGTCTTTAATTTACTCCTGCAAGGTTTTTCGACCCGAGGCATCGTTTGGGATTTATAATGATAATATTAAAAAAGGGCTCCAATTTCTCGGATTTTCGCCCTCCAAAAGTTAAGCTCACCTTCTACGACCGTGCAAACTCAGTTTTTATGTTCTCAGTATCTATAGAAGGGATTGAAACTATTTCCAGATCTTTCCCTAATTATTATTAATAATATTTAATTTGACTGGCCTATAGCCATGTAGCGTGGTTTATTTACGACTGTAAATCCGTAATTTAATTAATACGTGAATATAACGGATGATTCGTCGCTGTTATTAGCGTGTTGATTAATTAATTCTATACAATTTGACAATCGTCTCCAGCCATACGTCTCTAGCCGTAAAATCATCACCTGCATTTTGTCTGTAGTGTTGTACAACGACGACTTTCTATCATGTATATGCACACATGTAATCAAATTTATTTTAATTTTTTTTTTATGCAGACTTACTTCAGGAAAACTGAATGAATGAATAATCAAACTGATAAGCAGCAACTCAATAATGCACTAAACTAATTTAAAAAGCGACTGTGAATAGTTCACACACAACTCCACGCACAAAACGTCAGTTTAATGAACTTTTAGCGAAGTCATAGCAACAAACAGCAAGTTGTTCTTCAATCAACAGCAGCGGCATTTCAACAAAACATATGGTGTTCCCGATTTCAATACGTACGTTGTCGTCGACGCAGAGTCTCATTCATGTTTATAACAGGCCCGTTTCATTCATTCGGACAAAGACACAGATTGTAAAGAACGGCCTGGATCAGCTTACGGGCGAATTCACACAGCCACCATACATATGATTCGCCGTGGTGGGGGCGAATTGCCGACTTCGTATAAAAATGTACAGAGAAAATCGCCGAGAAACAAGTTGGCGATCAACTAATTCACTTCAACGCTGATCCAGATGTGATTCAATACGAGAACTGGACTTAATCCGGTGAAAGAAACACGACTATTATTGTAAATCAGAATACGAATACTCCTAATCAAATTGTTAATCACTTTTTGAATGACCGAATAAGTATGTAATAGTTTTGGGAAAACTGATTCATTTTGTATGTAATTATAGTAAAACGTTATTTAGGGAAATTCTGACTCGTTGCTCGAGAATTCCATATATGTATACTCGAAATACTACAGTAGAAGGTCAAAAGTTGACACTCTTTTTAAATTTACCATTTACGTAACCTCAACTGCGTATTTTGTTCATATTACCTGAAATAAACAAAACACATGCAAAATTTCTATCGCGCAGATCAGCAGACGCCGTGCTCAATCATTCTCGTGCATATTTAGCGTTCCATATCAACACTGAACGATATGTACCAGAGTGTCATCAGACACATACTCAAAACGTGCTCATTTTGCGTTTCGTATCGACACAGAACGATATTTGTCAGGTTGTCGTGCGATACATACTCAAAAAGTGCTCATATTGCATTCTGTATCGATACTGAACGATATGGTACAATGAACGATATGGTAAACTGAACGATTCTGAATTATATCTCATTTCTTTTATCTAATGCCTGCTACAGACAATGGGCCGTGACTGGCAATTGCAAGTCACTTGTCATCGTGCATCTACTCGTGTAGCGGTTAGTCACGATGGCGTTTGGCAGAAAATTGCTTTGAAAGCCATTATGAGCCAATTGCTGACAGCCGCCATCTCCACAAATCGTTATCTGCAGATTCATGATAGTAACTGACAGCGATGTGACATTGCCTATAGCAGTCATAACATTGACCTTGAGATGATATATAAGACGATTGTGACACTTTTCGTTCTCATATGTTGTTGAAGCTTGGTTTATCATTTTATTTGTCGTAATAACACAGCCTATCAACAAAAAGACCTATTGGCACCTCAATAACGGGATCACGCTTATCTGCAGACTTTTTTGGACCTGTTGACGCCAGGTCATGTCAAATGGCTAGCAGCATAAGTTTTTCCACTATTTTAAGTATTAAACTAACGGTAAAAAATTCCAGCTTTCAACATTAAGTCAACCGAGTTTTTTCTTTACATAATTACGGCGATGGCAGGAGTAGATTGTCGTACAATACAAGTGGAATAATAATATTTATTCTTACTAAAATGTAAAGAAACAATAGATAAAGTTTTAGCTTTAGCCATTATTTTAATTTACCGTTATTTTTTAATATAATTAATAATCCGCTGAGAAGCGTTGTCCCGCTGGTGCGCCGGCAGAAGTATATTTTACTAAAATATATGTTAGTAAAGCGTTCATATGACACGAGGAAATAAAAATTATATTTTAACAAATGTTTAAAAAAATAGTGTCGCTAGTCCCGGACTATGATACATTTACCCTAGACTTATAGTAGGGTATATTGTTTTTGTCACGACGAAAATACGTAACACCTTAAAGGAGGCTCCGGAGGTATAGCAATGTATATATTTAAATAATCAGGATCACCTCCTGATTCGATTTAGCCATGTCTGTCTGTCTATATGTCTGTCCGTCCGTCTGTCTGTCTGTCCGTTCGCACGATAACTTTCGATAGAATGGCTAGAGCCTTGAAATTTGGGCAAATGTTAGCAATGTGATCTAGTTGGTTGGTATTGAAAATGGGTATGATCAGGCCAAGAGAACGCCTAACTCCCCTATATAAGTATGTAAAATAATTAAATGTATCTATAGGTATAACTCCCCATTAAATAAACATGAACAAGTCTAGCTTTGGTAAATTGCTCGTGAGGGTAATCTTATATTCTCTCAGAAAAATAAAAACGATCAGTTGAAAACTAACAGTAATTTTCTTACTAAGATCCCCGTAATACCCTACTTTTCATGTTTTTTGTCTATGACTCTTGAACCAATTGACGTAGACATCTGATTTTTGGCATGTAATCCTGAGGTGAGAAGTTGTTTGAGTCTTAGTATGTTGGGCATAATCAGGTCAAAGAAACGCCTACCTCCCCTACAAATTTCAAAAAAAAAAAAATATTCCTTTAATTACGATAGAATGACACTAGCAAGCTGAAAATTTAGTAGAATGTTGTTAGATTTAATTACTACTTTGCCTTAACCCCTTGCGGGGCATAGCGCGTCAACTACTCCTGCGCGCCATCGTACTCTGTTCTGGGCAATGGGGCGCAACTCCCCAAAAGACTTACCCAGTACCTGACACTCCTTTGCCACAGATCGACGCCATGTGATTCGAGGACCCCCTCTTGGTCGGCCTTGGTTGGAAATGGGGTTCCATTTCATGGCATGCAAAGCAATGCAGTTATCACTCTTCCGCAATGTGTGACCTATCCACTGCCATTTTCGCCTGCGTATCAATTCGTCGATTGGCATCTGACCCGTACGCCGACTTAGCTCTTCATTTGATATTGTTTCGGGCCAGAAAATTCTTAAAATTCGACGAAGACATGAGTTGACGAAAACTTGCAGCTTTCTGGTAACTCCTACGGAAACTTTCCATGTACTGCTCCCATACAAAAGTACTGATAGTACCAGGGAGCGAAACAGGCCCAGCTTGGTCTTGATGCTGAGATAACTGCCCTGCCAGATTTTGGACAGCATGCCGTATGCACGTTTAGCCTGGTTGATACGACGAGCGATGTCCTGCTCCGTACCACCATTTTCGGCAACAATGCTACCCAGGTAGACGAAGTTGTCCACCTTCTCCACAGGCTGCCCATTAATATTGATGGCAATAAGTGTCGGATTTCTTTTTCGCAACGGCGGGCTAAGAACCTTGGTCTTGTTGGCATTAATCTTTAGCCCAACCTTGCTTGCCTCCCTCTCGAGATCTAACGCCATTGCGGACAGATCCATGATTTTGTGGGAGAGTAGGCATATGTCGTCAGCGTAGTCAAGATGTTGTAGATAAGATGTCAAAGTCCATTGAATTCCTCTGTCGAGTCCGGATAGGGCTGCATGCAACACATCGCCGATCACAATGAGGAATAGGATCGGTGAGAGGATGCACCCCTGCCGAACTCCACTGCGAATCTCAAAGTCCCCCGACACCTTACCTTTATGCAGAACGCGACATTTCGCGCCGTCATAGGTTGCCTTAATAATAGCCACAAGCTTCTCAGGGATGCCTCTCCTGCGCAAGGCCGCCCATATAGAGTCCCGGTTCACACTATCGAAAGCCTTTTCGAAATCGATGAAAAGCAAGTGAAGCGGAGAATCGTATTCAGCGCATTGCTCGATGATGATTCGCAAGGTGTTAATGTGATCGACACAGGAGAATCCGGATCGAAAGCCAGCCTGCTCTTCATCAATTGTGCTTTCTAAGTGGGCCTTTAGTCTTTCCAGGACGATTTTAGCTATTATCTTGGCAACGGCAGGAAGCACACAAATGCCTCTCCAATTATTACAGTCTGTGAGGCTACCCTTCTTTGGAAGTTTGATGATCAAACCTTTCTTCCACTCAGTGGGAAAGGTCTCTGTATTCCACGCTTTATCAACAAGTGGGTGCAGCAAATCGGCAGTTACGCTTGGGGCTGCTTGATAAAGTTCGGCAGGGATGCCGTCAAGTCCGGCGGCCTTTCCTCGTTTTAGTGCAATAATTGCAGTGACTATTTCCTCTTTAGTCGGGGCAGTGGACCGTATACGCACATTTTGATGGTTAGCTAAATTATCTATATGAGGGGGAACTTCACCAGAGGTTACACGGTTCAAGACCGCGGCGAAGTGTTCTTTCCACCGCCTCATTTGATCTTCTTCCAAGATAAGTAGCTTTCCATCACTATCTTTCACCGGATGTTGGCAGGAGTTACGACCACCTGTAAACTCCTTGATGACACCGTATACGGCGTTTAAGTTGTTACTTCTAGCGGCTTCTTCTGCTGACGCTAAAAGAGAATTGGCATAAACTCTTTTATCGCGTCGCACACTACGCTGAACTTCTCGAGCTTTCTGACGGTAAAGGAGTTCGATGCTGCTTCGATTGTCGTCTGAGGCTGCAGCCAAACGAACTTTCAGCTCCTTTCTTTCAACAATCCACTGCCATGAAGCGTCGGACATCCAGGGCTTATTCCGGCAATCCGGGTTTGGGCCAAGGATGGTATTTGCGCTATCAATGTACGCATTTTTTATGGCATCCCAGTTTTCGTTTATGTCACTATCTGGGTGACTAGTTATCTCAGCCGCTTTTTGCGCAAGATGGTCATTATATTGTTGTAAGACAGCTGGATTTTTTAGTCGAGCGGTGTTGAATTTGCGGGGCCTGGATCTTTCGTCGCTGGGGCGGCGCACGGCTGCAATACGCAATCGAACATTAGCGATCATAAGATAATGGTCTCTTCCCATCCCAATATCGGCACCCTTCTTGTTTCGCACGTCCAGGAGGCAACTCTTGAATCTTTTACTAATGGCAAAATGGTCGATTTGATTTTGTGTTCTGCGCCGATCAACAGAGGACCAACTGATTTTGTGGTGGTCCTTATGCTCAAACATAGTACCACCGATGAAGAGACTGTGAAAGTTGCAGAACTCCACAAATCTTTCACCGTTGTCATTACGATCACCAAGACCGTGTCTCCCCATCACATGTCTGAGCCCATAGTTATCTGCGCCAACTTTCGCATTCAAATCACCCATAACCATTATAATGTCACCTTTAGGTGTTCTGCTCTGAACGGCGTTTAGTTCTTCGTAGAAGGAGTCTTTTGCCAAGACATTGTCGGGTTCAGTAGGGGCATAACATTGTATTATTGAGATGTTCCTCATTTTGGTCCGGAACCTGGCGGTCAAGACCCTGTCAGAGACCGGTTCCCAGGATAAGAGACAGTTTCGCGCGGCTCTGGTTAAAAGGAGCCCCACACCTGACTCACGGCGACTACCGGTAGCTTTACCGGAGTACAACATTACAGTGCTGCCCGTTGGAGAGATGAATTCTCCGCTGTTCCACCATCTTATCTCACTAACTCCTAAGATATTTAATTTGTACCTCAGAAATTCACTCTCTAATTGAAGAAATCGTGCGTTCTGGGGACCTTCTGATCCATTGTCCAGGAGAGTACGCACATTCCAGAATCCAATCTTTGTCATTGTACGATAGCTAAAAGTCGTAACCGTTGAGTCAGTCCTTATCCGAGGCATAGTTGACGTTTCGTTAGCATATAAAGATTTCGGATAGTGCAAGTTGCTGGCATACACATCCTGTCCTTTGATTGTCGGTTTTAACGACAGGCCCTCAAAGGGAAAGGCCGTGGTATTTTTTTCACACCCCACACCACAGGGGTACCTCAACCAAATCATCGCACCGCCATCACTGGCGGCTTGACGTTGGTTGGCAATGGTCAGTGACCACTGCCGTTCCAGGGGGCGCCCACGCGGAGGACTATGGAAGAGGAGTTTTTGCCCCCCATATATATAGATTTAATTGATTAGTATTGAAAATGGGAAAGATCCGAATCAAGGAACCTCTACTTCCCCAACAAATGAAACTTCAAATAAGCGATAACTTTTGATAGAATGAAGCTAGCAACTTGAAATTTTGGTCAAATGTTTAAAGTAGGATTGAGTTAGTCGGTATTAAAGATAGGCCAGATCCAATCCAAGGAACCCTTACCTCCCCTACAAATAAAACTTCAAATAAGCGATAGCTTTCGATAAAATAAAGCTAAATAAAATGTTTGTAGAAGGATTCAGCTGGCTGATATTGAAAAGACGTAAAATCTGACCAACGAAACCCCTACTTCCCCTACAAATGAATTTGAAAATAAACGATAACTTTCGATAGAATGAAGTTCGAGACTTGAAATTTTGCTAAATGTTCGTAGCAAGATCTAATTGGTTGGTGACAATGATGGGCAAGATCTGACCCAAGGAACCCCTACCTCCCCGACAAATGGAATTTCAAATAAGCGATAACTTTCGATAAAATGAAGCTAATGACTTGAAATATCGGTCATACATTCGTACTGGGATCTAGTTGGTTGTTATTAAAAATGCGCAAGATTCTAAAAAAGAAACCTCTACCTCCTCTACAAGTCAGACTTCAAATAAGCAAAAACTTTCATAGAATGAAGATAGCGACTTGAAAAATTCGGCAAATATTTGTAGAATGGGTTAGTTAATTGATTTTGAGAATGGTCAAGATCCTCCTGAATGAGTGCCAGCCTCCCCTATAAACTGGCCATATAGGAAATTCACTTGTAATGCATATGGTCGTTGCCAATTGGTACTTTTGGTATCACCACTAGGTCTGTACAAGTCTAGGGTATATACGCTTCGGACTTTGCAGTCAGCATGTGTCGTTGTTTATACGAGTATAATACATACTGCATAGTAATGAGATGATTGATTATGAAAAGGTTTAGTTAGGATTGGGGTATATTCCATTGGGCTGTGATGTAAAAGAATATAATATACAATATGTATAGTAATATGAAATTTTAAATGAATGAGGGTTGTGTGTATGTGTTGCGAATTCATGCGTTTTCGGAGCATCTTTATGTCGAAGGACAGGTTCGCGTAACCGTTTCACAATGTGCCATTTTTGAATTGAACGATTCGACAGCTATGTCACTGTGCCGACTCTTTCGCTCATTTTGTTGAGTCGTTCATAAACAACAACTCGTTCATGTGTTATTCATCACCACTTCATATATCTATATTCTTTTTTTCTTTTTTTTCTGCCGTTTTTAGTTTGGATTTTCTTTTTTATTTATTATTTTTTCCTTTAAATTATATTAATTTACAATGTAGTTTTTAATATATTAATGGTTTTAGTAATAATGTCAGCAATGTTATTCTAACTGTTATCTTTTTTCTTATGATTTCTTTTTTGTTTCACATCACCGTATTATTGGGATTTATTCCTGTTCGTTGAAATTGCATGAATAATTAAATAAATACAGAGTGCGCCATCTGTTACTCCCTAGATTTAAATAGCTATAGATAAGAGAAGACAAATACAATCCCAGGTGTGTGGTTATTATTAGTGATGGGCATATTGACTCTTTCTACTGCGCCAGGTCATACACTCTAACTCTTTCCACTGAGCCGTTCAAAAAGAGTCGTTCAAAAAGAGTCGTTCAAAAAAAGTCGTTCAAAACGAGTCGAACAAATCAAAAACCTCGGGAAACATATTCACATACACATATAGCACGATCTTCTTATTGGATATTTTTATCGTACTATTTATCTTCTTAACTGGTCCTTAAAGCTATTTACTTTTCTTTTTACTCAAAACATTTAACTAAAATCTGTTTCGCCGGATTGGTAACATTAAAATCTCTAGCTGCTAAGCTAGCATTTCTAAACTAGACTGTTGCTTTGTCGGAATTTTTCTAATGGTTTTCATTTTCATATAGCCTTCAAGATACGAAGCAAAGCACTGAAAGAGACTCAACTCAGAGTGGAATCACTTTGTTCTAAAAGCTCAATGCCAAGAATTCCTCATTAGGCAGAGAATTTGAGTAAGTGGTGTATGCACTAAGTGAGTGAAACAGCTGAATTCGAGCCTATACTGAGTTACATATATCAGTGACGTGCAGTGGAAATTTTTCATAGTCAAGCAGTTGGGCGCCCTAAAGCCAATTTAGCATAAACAAAAATGGACTGTATAATAGAATATGGACAGTCACAAAAACATTTATACCAAGCGGCTTTAAGCCTTAAAGAAGAAATCAGGAAAGATATAAATAAAATATTGGCACATATATTCGGAATACAAAAAAAAATAAATAAATAAAATATTACTAATAAAAAAAATGATAAATAAATATTATGTTAATTAAGACTAAGAAAAATTCAGGGGTATTTGAAATAAATAAATATTCTTTCGCCATTGCCATTTATTTGTATTCCAAATCTATGCGCCGTTCTTTAAGTAAAAACTCTTTAATCACATTATCAAAAAAATCGTTTTCTCTTCGCATTTGTATAAGAAGATCCTTTTCAACCGCAATTAAAGCAAGATCCGAAAGTCGTTCTTGGGATTGGCGATTTCTCAAAAATGTGTGAACGCGCTTTAGTGTTGAAAATGACCTTTCCGCAGTTGCCACTGTGACTGGAATTGACGTTAATAATTTTGCTAAAATATGAACTTGCTTAAAACCGTTTGCGACATAAGGCCGTTTTTGAAAATAATCGAGAATTTTACTAGGATTCGCGTTTTTAAACTCATCTGAAGAATAAATAACTTTTAGCTCATTTTTCAACTTTATTCTGTCGAAAAATTGACCGTGATATTCAATAAGTGAGTCAAAATTTTTATCGGGAAAATTTGACTTGAATTTAGAAAAATAATTCGGTTCAAGCAACTCTAAAAATGAAAGATCTTTAAACGAATGGAATCGATCTCGAATTTGCCCGAGAATAACATCTATAATCTCCCGAAATATCCGCCGTAAATTTTGTAAAGGATCTATCGCATTTCTACATTTCTTACGTGGTGGCTGATATTCTGCTGTAACTGTCGAATAGAAATTATCAAACTTTTTAGAAAAGTCATTTTCAAGCCAATTTTCAAATTCAATAATTTTTTGGCTTGCATATGAAATGTTTACCACTTTGCTCTGAATAATATTAAATAATATATCAGTTTTCGAAAAAATTTCAGAAAAAATTAACAGATATAATTGAAAATCTGACTCTGCGAATTTTTGTAAGTATATATCGGAAAAAGTCAAGGAATCGCCATCCCAGTGTTGAGAACCATTCGAAATTGTCTCAAAAACTGTACAAATTTCATGCTTATGTTCAAATATAACGTTAATAATACGCGAATGATAATGCCAACGCGTTTTGGAAACCGATGGTAAACGACGATTTACTATATTTGCAAAAAGGTCCGACCTTTTAGTGGATGTATTAAAAAATGATGCGATTTTATTGATGTGCGCGAAAAATAATTTAATTTCCGGAATAAACTCAACTGCTTTAGACAATACTAGATTTAGTGAATGAGCGTAACATGGAACGAAAATTGCCGATTTATGTTTTTCCCGTATTAAAGTCTGAACTCCACGAATTTGAGAACTCATTACTGCTGCGCCATCGTAACATTGTGCAATTAATTTCTTATCGATATTAAAATTTTGCAATTGTTTTAAAATGTGAGAGCTTATTGCTGTAGCTGTACGATTAGCGCTTACATCCAAAAATCCGATAAATCTTTCTTCAATCTCATTTGATATTGTATATCTAAAAATCATCGTTAATTGTTCCCGATCGCTAACATCTGGCGTTTCGTCGACCATTACAGCTACAAATGGAGCCTCCTTTATTTCCAAATTGATTTTATTTCGAACCACATTAGCTATAGCGGAAACAAGATCGTTTTGGATTCTATTAGACAAACCCGAAAACGCTGCATTTGCTTTTATAGAATCTATGTGGGACTCAATTATCGGATCGTACAAACTCAAGAAATTTACGGTTTCGATAAAATTACCACGATTATTTGAAGAAGAGTCTTCATTATTTCCGCGAAAAGGAAGCTCCTGTTTTGCCAAAAAAATTACAGTATCGATTAAGCGTTTCAAAATATTACGATTACGCTCAACTTTTTCATTATGCAAACTAACAGATATTGCCACCTGGTTACTAAGCATAAACTCTATACGCTGAGAACCAAAATTATCTAATTTAATTAACGACTGAAGATGTTTTTCGGAACTTGAATGCTTTGCTGCTGAGCCCGTAAAATTATTCAAATCACTAAATCCAGCTTTATTCCAAACAGATTTTTCATTCGTGAACAAAAGACACGGCCAGCAAAATAACTTATTTAATTTACAGCTTCCCGTTAACCAAATGTACTTTTCATACGTTTCGATATGGAATTTTCGCGTAATATTTTTTAATTTAAACTCTAAACTAAGATCTGGCTTCGGTCTATCCGATTCTATAATTTCTCTTTTCTTGGCAAAGGAAAGAGTTGAAAATCCCGCTTTTAGTACGAAATCCGTCGCGCAGCAATACTCCGACATAATGCGAAAAGAAAACTTACCACTTTTATCACAAATCAAATCAATTAAATCACTACAAACGGTCAAAAAAACTTCAAATCACAATTTAATCAAAATCACCCGATTGCACTGATTTCCTCTTTTAAATTGCAACAGAAAATCCATTACATAACAAAAACAAAAGCTCTACTGGAAAAATCAAATTCCCATAAACATTCCCTGCATTGGCAACATTTCATTAACAAGCATCATTGGGCTTTATCCCACACACAAAAGCAGTCGCGCCAGTGCTTGACTTGTCTCAAATAAATTTGCGAACAAAACAAAAAAAAATCGTTGCCCAATGTACTACCGAAATCCAAGATTCCCATTTTCTGGAATCAACATGTCTCTAGTATTTGGATGCACACATGGTACATGCATCTAAAGATCTAGGCACATTTTCCTATTCTAAGTTTGGTGTCTATGGTGTGCAAAATGTGGGAGGTTTGAATATTATCTAAAGTAATTGAACGAATGTTTTTTAACCAAAAGAAGGCGCGGATCAGAATTTGAATGTGTAAAGGAATATTTGAATGATAATATGTATTCTTCAGCTTAAAGAAAAACATTGACTGAAATGATGATATGTGTATTGGTGTAAGCAAAGTTTATTATTGAATTGCTTATTTCGGTAAGTCAAGCAGTTTGGAATTGCTTACTACGAGTGCACGTCACTGACATATATAATCAATGTTTGTGTTTGTGATCAAATCACCACAGCCCAGTATGCCTCACAGCACAGAGTGAATGAAATATAGAAGTGTGCTGTTTGTGTTAACAGACAGGGGAAATTGTCTGGTTGTTGGTTTGGTATCGTTTTCATCTTAAGTTGAGCTTGAGATGATGATACAAGACGATTACTTTTGTTTTAGAATGTTGGGCTTGTTTTATGCATTGGGGGAAACTTGGATGTGCGGTGTGACGTAAGCAAATGATTTTTGATTTGCTTGCAGTCAGCATCAGCATGGGTTATGTTGTGTGTGTATTTATTAGTATAACCAATGCGTGCATTGCATGTTACAATACATAGAGATGATTATGAATGGATTTAGATGGGATTGATTTGGTAGATAGATAATGGTGGTTTTAGTTTCGATAATAAATATGAATATAATACATATACATATGTAATCAGAAGTTTTGAATGAGCGTGGATTTTATATGCGTTGCGGCGTCTAGTTTGGATATTAATTTTACAGTGTGTCATTCTTAAATTGAACGACTCGGAGGCTATGTCGTTGCGTCAAATCTTTCGCTCATTCTGTTGAGTCGTTCAAAAAGAACGATTCGTTACTGTGTTACACATCGCTAGTGGTTATGTATTTTCCGCACTTCGCTTCGGACACAGCCTCGGTGGGTTGCGCCGGTCACTAACATTGTGACGTATCGTCATGTATCGTCGAATTTCTTCACAACACTCAAAACTGTCTTTGGGTCAGGAGCTGAATACCTCCAATATTTTGCACGTAACACATTCACAACTGAAGTTTATCGTAATAAAAATTAGCAATTTCTTAAAGAATACATTATGAATAATGACATAGAATGATGCTTCCAACGCGCCAAAAAATGTGTGAATATATCAAATACTTCTTTACCGACAGCGGTTTGAATGTAGGGAGTAACCGATGGCGCATCCTGTATTTTTGCAGCGAATTTTGAATTTATTATACATATTTCTAGCGATAAACTCTCTACAGAACCCTAAAAATATGTATGTATGTTGGTGCTCTATTTTAAACGCGCCAGTCATCCGAATTGGAAAACCTGATAATGACCGCGAAATTGTCAACTCTTCATATTTTGGCTCATTTCAATTTCACACAGATAGTCGTTCACATTTGACAAACCTTGGCGCATTATTATTAATTGAACTTCGTTCCACATGAAAGTTGTTTGACTGAAACTGAATTTATCGTGGGAAGGCAACAATTTTGTGGACACGTCCGCCACCATTCTTGTATGTGACTGGTAGAGCCCCCATTTTCTATAGTATTCTCAACCAGTATAAAGTTTTTTTCTGTACACCGAACATGACCCACATTAACATCAATAATGGCAGTGTCTTCACCGGAAGGAGGTAGATAGAGGAAAATCCAAAATTAATGTGTCGTGCAATGAAGTTGAAATCTGCGGCTTAAAACTATTCTGCACTGAAGTGAATGTTTCGATGTAGGTCAATCAAATGCGAGAGTGGCCATCAAATTTATGTGAATCGAGTAGAAAAGTTAAATAAATAATAATTAGCTGATAGCAAAGGAAGCAAGAAACAACATCATTTTTTGACATTCACGATTACATATAGGCCATAAGATGAACGTAAATCAAGTGAAAAAAAATTATGAAGTTTTCAAACTTCTGGGTAAAGTATACCATGCGAAAAGTTCCTGCCGTTTTTTTTTTCTTTTTTCTTTTTTTGCTAGGCTGCATTTAGAAGGTCCGATTTTACAAGCAGTTTGAGCAGTGGAACATCGTCTCACTTGAAAATCACTGTTTGTTCCCACGAAGTCGAAAAATCATCGTTTTTGAGATGTTTTTCTTCAAAGAACGGGCAAAACTCTAATCCCACGAGGAAAATGATAAGGATTGGATTTATGTATAACTAAACAAGCTTTAATTTGAGATAAGTCAGATGCCAGTATATAGAAAAAGGGGAAAACCACATCTTAAAAAATTAACTTCACGAAACACAAATGTAAATATCGCTTAATAACTCCTAAGGCACATGTCCTGCTGCATTTTTGAAAGTGTTAAATTTTCTAAAATTTTATGTATCTGATAGACAAAGCTTAGTCGACTCATCTCGTCATACTGACCAAGCATAAATGTAAATACTTTATGGTAGCTTCCTTTCTTCTGTGCGTTGGAAACTTTATGACAAAGTTAATATACTACTACTACTACTCAATTGCCCTATCTCCTTGTGGGGCATAGCGCGTCAACTGTTCCGTGTGGCCCAGTTGACGTTTCGTTGGCATAAATTGGTTTCAGAGAATGCAGTTGCCAGCATGCACCTCCATGCACCAATATAAATAGTTCGTGAAGGATATACAAAAAAAAAATATTAAATAATCTACAACTTTAAAAGAGCATTTAATTTTCTAAAATTTAGTACAAGAATCATCTCGATACGTTCAAAATGTTTTGAGAAACATCTCTTCAAAAATTGTCACCTGGGGTAGTAATGCTTTTGACGTTGGCTGGAAAATTTTCAATTCGAAATACATACAAGCAGTCTCAAGTTATGAGAAAAGGTTTGATACCTTTCACAGTTGTTTAGATAATAATAAATCAAATTTCTACGTGCTTCAACAGCAAAAAGGCTGGGAAATCGAAAAATTGTTCATAATAATATTTGCTTGCAATCCACGACCGTGGGCACCAATTTCCACACATTCTGCATATGTTAATTCGATTTTAGCAAAAAAAACTTTTCCGATTCCACTGTTTCTACGGAGAACTCTACAGGTTAGTAGGCCTACACTGGATAGATATGTTAACAGATATTGTTTGCATTGCGAAAATATGATGGAAAATTCGAAATTATTGTAATTTAATTTGATTTTTGATATCAACAATGATGAAAAACTAAATTGACGCTAGGGGTCCATTGCAATTTGACATCCGAGTAATTGACACGGAATGTTTTTTTTTTGCACGGCGCTTAACCTTCAGCCGAATTAAAGAACGCGGCTTATATAACGGCAAGTACATACTACCAAACCCTCGAATTTAAAGCAAATCTATAAATTTCGACTAGTTTACTTATGCATGTTTTCCTACGCTTATGAATGTTTAGGTTACTAATTTTAACCATCATCGCGATCGGGCTCAATTCCTCTGCTGTGAGGGGTTTACCACTAACGGCTAAAAAGATGGTTAGGTACTTCCTAGCAGAGGCTATAGAAGAAGAGAGACACACATTTAAGATTTGTTTAACCCTTTTTTCATGAGTGGAAGAGTGGCAATATTCGGGAAATATTTCATAGAAATCTTTTTTTGATTGATTATTCAGGACATGCGACAGAAATCAAAAGCGTCACGCCGGAGAGAATGTGGGAATATATAAATAACCAACACCACATACCTACTTATTTCTTAATTACATTGTACTTTTTTATTCCAGCATTAATTATATTTCGTTGTATGTACATATGTATGTACATACATACATATATGTAGTTAAAATACGAAACGAATTCTCACTTCTAGTGAAACGAGACAAAACGCGACTCGCAAAAAACGCAAGGCAATCAACTAACTATTTTTCTGGCCAAGACTAAACATAATTTCTCAAAATTCTATGACACCCAGTCATTTCAACCAAATTTGTATCCTTACGCTGATTTACACACCGCTACTATTATGAAGCATGTTCATTAATACAAATGTTCCATTGTTTTACTCAGAATCTGATCATACTTTTATAGCATATGAAGTATCATCTCTTTCTTGGTTTTGTCTAATTCATTGTTTTGTTCTAGTCACGAGAGAATAAGAGTTTCCCTTCGAAATTTCAAAAGAAATTACCCGAAGAAGATATACGAGTAATGAATGTATTCTAAGAAAAGTTGTGAAAATTGTTAAAGTATACATATGTGTACACATTTCTTTGAATATATAAAATACATATACATTAAAGTTCCTACATAATCCATACGTCTGTATCTACATAATGTAATATGAATTTATCTTAAAAATAAAATTTTAAGAACTGAAAATATGACGCTATTTTTAGAACGTTTCGTGAACCTGTCTAGTTTACGTATAATGGGAAAATATATCGGTTGTAGTATGGAAATAATATATGGAGGCTAATTCGCTAGAAGTTAGATTACACATTTATCTTTATCGTAACAAGTTGGGATTTATTGCGTTTTTCCTCTAAACGGTTTTGCAATGTGTGAATTATTAAAATACGTCAACTTAAACAGAAGCTCTAATAGACTCTAAACGGGAGTGGGTTTTGCCCCATATAATGTTTCATTACTTGCCTTCAGTCGTCTCCACAAAGACATATGTATCAGAAGTCCTCACACTGGAACCATCAAAACAGTTCACGAATAATAATCACTATAGTACATTTATAATATTAAAATAATTATTAAGAGGTTTTTAGATATTAGACCTCTTCCATAGTCCTCTTCGTGGGCGCCATCTGAAACGGCAAACCAAATCAAGCTTTGCAGTTCAAAACATTTGGCACATAACGATGGTCATCCTGAATGGCCAATAACACCAGTGCGTCTCAGGAAGTAGGCGAACGGTGGAGCTGCAACATAGTTGTGAGAACACCAACACGTCACACCCAGCTGAAAGATCATCAAAAGAACGCGCTCTCAAAAACACCATTAAAGAGCTGCCTCTGCGCTATATAAAAAGTTGCTCCCGGCGACTCTTAAGACACCTACGGAACCAACCCTTCCCCTAAGACTGGGTATGTAGACTTGTAACCTGTGTACCTGAAATAAATTTACACTCGAAACATTAAATGAGCCTCGGATACCACAGACTGATTCACCGGCAACGACTTTTGGCTACAAACAACGGACCACGATCGGTTTTTGGAACGTTCGAACAATGTGGGGCAAGCGCAGTAGTGCGAAGCTCAGTGAAGTCGAACGAGAAATGACCGCATACAACATCGATATACTAGGACTGAGCCGAACAAAATGGCCTGGATTGGGAGCGACTTTATCACCAAGCTCCCAAACAGTACCGCTCCACTCTGGAAATGAAGACGATACGTCACCTTGAATGGCAGGCGTCGGAATCCTGTTGACTAGGGAGGCACGCCTATCACTAATTGACTGGAAGTCCATCTCCGAACGTATCATCACAGCTAGATTCAAATCCAGGGTTAGAAACATCAGAATAATTCAGTGCTACGCCTTGACTGAACTAGCGGATCAATCAGCTAAGGACGCCTTTTATGAACGGCTTGGCGACACCTTCGACAAAGCTCCCAAAGGTGACATAAAAATGATCACGGGGGATCTCAACGCCAAAGTTGGGTCTGACAATGTAGGCTTAGAACACCTAATGGGCAATCATGGACTAGGCAACAGGAACAAAAATGGCGAGATGCTCGTGGAGTTTTGCAACTCTCTGTTCAAGCACAAACACTGTCACTTAACAACCTGGACCACTCCGGATGGCAGAACAGAAAACCAGATTGACCATATAGCCGTTTCCAAGACATGGAGGAATTGTCTCTTGGACGTCAGGTCGAAGCGAGGTGCTGATGTTGGCAGCGACCACCAACTTGTTATCGCAAAAATACGCTTACGACCCAGCGCCCCCGAAATGCACGAATCTTGCCACCTTTTAATGTGCAAAAGCTTAAAGATCCATCAATAAGACGTGCATATTTCACCGCCTTGCACGAGAGAGCTATTACACCACCACCACCTTGTGAGAATCCTACAATTGATGATGGAACATCTCTAAGGACTCATTTATTTCGTGTGGCGTAACATTTGCGGGTCGATTGGAGCGCGGCAAGAGACCATTAATTAGCGACTCTACATGGTCTCTAATCTCAGCACGCAAGAGAGTTAAGAAACAGATTAACTCAGCTGCTGACGGCTCAGCCATGGACCAACTCAGAGCTGAATACCGTTCACTACAGAAAGGCGTGCAAAGAAGCGTAAAACGGAACAAGCGAAACTACATTAACGCATTAGAGGAGAAGGCAGAGGAAGCGGCTTACCTCGGTGATAGTAGAACCCTTTTTAAGACTATCAAGCCATTAACTGGCAAATTTTTTGCAACAGAACATCCTGTGAAAGATAAAGATGGGTCTCTACTGGTAACCGAAGAACACCATTGAGGTCCTCAACAACACCTTTGGACATTCGAATGCATCTTCATTAGTAGCAGAAGATATTCCTCAAAAAGCCAGAGTTAATACCAGCCCACCATCTAAGCTGGAAGTACAATAACTGCGGCTATTAAATCGACGGATGCGGCTAAATCCCCGGGGATAGATGGAATTCCAGTGGAACTTTTTAAAGTAGATGCCACCGCTACTGCGGATATTATTCTCCTCCTTATCCAAGAGTGTTGGGAAACCGAAACTCTCCCTAAAGAGTGGAAGAAGGGCGTCATTATTAAGATCCCGAAAAAAGGCGACCTGAAGAATTGCAATAAATTGGTGTCAGATCTGTCTTCTTCCAGCAGTCTCCAAACTGATGGCAAAAATAATCTTCAACCGGATCCAGGGCCGTCGAGAGAAAATCCGGGCCCGGTACTCAACTTTTGGGGGTCCATATATGGCGACCGGTAGCTAAATGAACAAAAAACCAGGCCGGCCCGGAGTCCGAAGCGTATATACCCTAGACTTGTACAGACCTAGTGGTGATACCAAAAGTACCAATTGGTAACGACCATATGCAGTAAAAGTGAGTTCCCTATATGACCAGTTTATAGGAGAGGTTGGCAATCATTCAGGAGGATCTTGACCATTATCAAAATCAATTAACTAACCCATTCTACAAATATTTGTCGAATTTTTCAAGTCGCTAGCTTCATTCTATCGAAAGATATTGCTTATTTGAAGTTTCACTTGTAGGGGAGGTAGGGGTTCCTTGGGTCGGGTCTTGCTCATCATTGCCACCAACAAATAAAATCATGCTACAAACATTTAAACAAAATTGCAAATCTCTAGCTTCACTCTATCGAAAGTTATCGCTTATTTGATGTTTCATTTGTAGGGGAAGTAGGGGTTTCGTTGGTCGGATTTTACGTATTTTCAATATTAGCCAACTGGATCCTATTACAAATATTTGCCCAAAATTTTAAGTCGCTAGCATTGTTTTGTCGTAAGTTATCGCTTATTTTAAGTTTCATTTGTAGGGGAGGTAGGGGTTCCTTAGGTCGGATCTAACCCATCTTGAATACCAACTAACCCAATCTCACTTCAAACATTTGACCAAAACTTCAAGTCGCTGGCTTGATTCTGCCAAAAGTTATCGCTTATTGGAAGTTGCATTTGTAGTGGAGGTAGGGGTTGCTTGGGTCGGATCTTGCCCATTTTCAATATCAACCTAGTAGATCTCACTAACAACATTCTAACAAATTTTCAACTCGCTAGTGTCATTCTATCGAAAGTTATCGTAATTAAAGGAATATTTAATTTTTTGAAATTTGTAGGGGAGGTAGGCATTCCTTTGATCTGATTATGCCCAACTTACTAGAACTCAAGCAGCTTCTCACCCCATGCCAAAAATCAGTTGTCTACGTCAATTGGTTCAAGAGTTATAGACAAAAAACCCGAAAAGTACGGTAGTACGGGGCTCTTTGTAAGAAAATTACCGTTAGTTTTCAACTGATCGATTTTATTTTTATAGGAGAGTAGAAGATCATCCTCACGAGCAATATACCAAAGCTAGAGCTCCTCATGTTTATTTAATCGGGAGTTATGGATACATTTAAGTATTTTACATATGTAGGGGAGGTAGGCGTTCTCTTAGCCCGATCACGCCCATTTGCAATACCAACCAACTAGATCACACTTCCAATATTTGACCAAAATTTCAAGGCTCTAGCTTCATTCTATCGGAAGTTATCGTGCGAACGGACAGACAGACGGACAGACGGACAGACGGACAGACGGACAGACAGACAGACAGACAGACAGACATGGCTAAATCGAATCAGGAGGTGACCCTGATCATTTATATATATACATTGCCATACCTCCGGAGCCTCCTTTAAGGTGTTACATATTTCCGTCGTGACAAAAACAATATACCCTATACTAAAAGTCTAGGGTATAAAAAAGGTCAAAGCGTTCGGTTTTATTTTTCTAGGGGCCTTTATATGGCGACCGGTAGCTCGGTGTGTCAGAGTGGTATGACAAAGAGCAAAAAAAAACAAAAGCTCAGTGCGTAGATACGTTTTTTTTTTCTTTTTTTTTTCAATTTTTCAAATTTTCGGGCCCCCGAGAAAAACACGGGCCCGGGGCGTTTCGCCCCTTCCGCCCCCCCCTCTCGACGGCCCTGACCGGATCAAACAAACAGTTTACCGTGCACTGAATGATGAACAAGCCGGCTTTCGCGAAGGCTTCTCATGAAGCGACCACATCAACACCCTCCGAATTATTATTGAACAAACAATGTGCAGAGCGGAGATCCCCATTACATCTCATGTTCATCAATGTCGAAAAGGCGTTTGACAGCGTTGACCGGGAATACATTTGGAGGGCTTTACGTAGGAGAGGCATAAAAGATAGAATAATTTCCATCATCAAGGAGTCCTAGCAGGGAGCCCAATGTCACGTCTTACACAAGTGTAAGCTATCAGATCCCTTCGATGTGTATAGTGGAGTGGGACAAGGCTGCATTTTGTCACCTGTACTGTTTTTAATTGCCATTAATTATGTACTAAGCGGCGCGCTTCAAGAACACCAGAACAAAGGTATAAGATGGGAAGTTGCTCAAATACCTTCAAAACCTAGACTATGCCGACGATATTTGTCTTCTATCAAATAAATCAGATCAAGTAGCTCAAATGTTTGATGCTCTGCATTGCAAAAGCCGTAATGCGGAGCTTAAAATCAACGCTGCCAAGAGTAAGTACATGAGCTTGGATCCAGGAAGGAAATTTGTGTTTAGGGGCAGGCAGTCGAAAAAGTGGACAATTTCTGCTACCTCGGAAGTGTAGTTACAGCAGATGGTGGAGCGGATGCTGATGTAGTCTCGCATCAACAAGGCTCGAGCAGCTTTTTTTTCAGTTTGACTCATTTCTGGCAACAACATTTCCAGTTGCACCAAACTCTGGATTTTCGAAACCAACGTAAAATCAGTGCTTCTATATGGCTGTTCATCTTGGTAGCTGACCAATAAGATAACTAGATTGCAAACTTTTGTGAACCACTGTCTACGGCGCATCCTACACATACGGTGGCCGGAGTTCATTTCTAACGACGACCTCCTTACTATTACTCGTCAGGACAGGATAGATACTTCCATTAAAAGGCGAAAGTGGCAATGGATAGGTCACACTCTCCAAAAAGGGCCGAACAACATTGCTCAACGGCCCTCGATTGGAACACGCAGGGAACCAACGCAAGTCGACGTGCTGGACGACCTAGTAACACCTGGAGAGTATCAGTTAAGAGATAGGGTGCCTCAATAGGCAAGTCTGGCACAAACAAACGAGATAATATATTATGATATATCAGAAGTGTACTCTTATATTAGGTTGCGCAAAAAAACGCTCTAGGGTAGCATCCAGGTTAAATTCCGACTCGTCAAGTTGTCTACTCTGATGTCAAGTGGTGCACCACATATGTGGTCAAAATAAAATAGAAATTCGGATGTAACATCAGTTTGATTATCGGATCGTTTATTTATTACGACGGTGGACGTTTATAAGCTCGGCGTACCGCCCCAACTTAACAAACATCATTCAAACAAGTTATTTAACAGTGACAGCCACAAGTGCAACTCTTACCAAATGGGTCGCGGCAAATTCTTATCTTTTTTTTCCTTTTTATTTTTTTCTATTGATATTTTTTAGTAACCCTATTGAAAATATATTATTTAATCATAGGCATGGGCCTATCAGAGCAAGAGGTAATACTAGTTTACCAATGAATTTGGCTGATTGGCGAAAACACAAGCGTGCCAACATCAACATATTAGATTCCATATGACACTAAGGCCATCTATGTGGCATGAATATCGAGTGTAGGGTAGCCACCCTACTTAGCTATTCAGGTAAATGTTGTTGGTGTAAACCGTGTGTTATTTTACCATACACCCGATAAATTCCCAAAAAAAACACGCCTATTATTGCCTCGTGTGATTCCCGATTATTTGCATATTAGCAAATGAAGTGAAAAAAGCAATTTAAGGTGGTTATAGTGTCTAGCTAAGTGTTTCCGTAGTTTCGTTGTATACCTACATAAAATGTTTCTATTTCGACATTTTTATTATTTCAACTCGTTCTAATAAATGGAGAAATGTCATTTACGTGCAGTGTTAATGCTGCAATACCTGCCATAATATTTAAAGCTTTTTCATGCAGTTAGTTTTTCGTGACCAATCAAGGAAAGATAACGTGATTTGAACTCACAAAACAATTCACGCAGATTAAATATTATTGAACATTTATACTTTATTGAATTAAGAAAAGAAATATTTTAATTGCATTAATTGAATACTGGAAAATTATCTTGCGTTTTCTTCATCTCGAATCGTTAAAATTTCTCAACTTGTAGTTAGGTAAAGCAGCTTATGGAAAACATTAAATCACCTAACTGCCACTAATAATAACTCATGCATGTACCTATGTATATATAATTCAAACGAAATATAAACTTTCATTACCATTAACAGCACGGTCTTCATTTTTACAATATCTAAGAGATAGATAGGTAAACTTGATGTGCTTGGTAGCCGTGAGGTCTCGGTCGCAACTCTACGATAATTCCATCTAGAGATCAGCAAACCGAGTATCATATCTATGTCGGCTGACGGATTGGTTCTAAAAGCCAACGCAGCTAGCCTTTGTACCTTGCCCAGCAGACCACAGTAGGCCACTATTCTGAGTACTGTCCACCACACACTGATACCGTATAATAATATACGACGTACAACAACAACATATCCAATATACCGCTTTCGGCTGCAAGCCCCAGTTTTTACCAATGACCCTCCTGCACGAGTAAAGTGTAACAGTAGCCTCTCTTACCCGTTCTTGAATATTAAGCTTCCAACTTAGCTTCCTGTCGAAGATAAGACTGAGAAATTTAGCTTTATCAGCCCTCCAGGGTAGGGGGTTCGACTGGAGGGATCGTGTGCCTTTTAGTGAAAAGCACAAGTTGCGTCTTATCTGGGCTAGCCTTAAGGTCGCACCAGTTTGCCCACTCCGTTAGAATGGATATGGCATTCTGCAGCACACCACTTAGGGTATCAGAAAACCTGCCTGTGACTGTGATGCCGATGTCGTCTGCGTAAGCAGTGATTTTACACCCAATATTCTCAAGATCTAAAAGCAATCTATTGACCGCCAAATTCCAGCCGTCTTTTAATGACAAAGAAAGCTGGTGGAAGTTCTAATAAAACCCACAGGTAGTTTTGGATATTTTGAGCGACAAACGCGGCCTTGCGCTTTCGCAAGACGGAACAGTAGCAAGCGCTGAGTGCGGGACACTCCTATACTGAACAACTTGGATTTCCCCAGGGAGACGGACTACACTTCCCCAAAACATCGTTTTGTCAAAAACTTCACTAGTCTGATTCCGTCGAGGAATCTACACACGGGGGAAATGCCCTTAAACACCGAATCCATTGTCTTCTATAAAGATGGCTCCAATACCGAGGGAGGCGTCGGGATTAGCATTCACTCAGAGCTACTGGCGATTGATTTTTCTTTCCGTCTTCCCGACTATTGCAGTGTCCTGCGGGCGGAGGTTTCGGCGATCTCCGAAGTCCCGTCTTGGCTGGGCATTCATGTCATTTCTTACACCGACAATCAGGCGGCGATTCGCTCACTCGAATCCGTCTTGACGATATCTAAAACCATCGAGTACTGCCGCTCTTTAATATCACCCTCTGTTGGATCCCGAGCCACAGTGGTTTTATAGGTAACTGCAAAGCGGATGAGCTGGCGTGAGAAGATACAACTGAGGTGGTTGTCGGAACACGCGAGGACACCAAAATGTCATTTACCATGTGCAAAGTGACAATAACGACCGCTGCTGTGAACATGCTCAAGAAGATTCTGTTAACTTAAGTTCTGACCAAAAGACTCAGATTGCCATCCAAAGTGGGCCGGTTTCAAAGACACCCGTATTGGTAATATTTGATTACCATTTCACACATGCCGAGCAAGGTCATGTTGTCCTGACCAAAGGACACAAAATGCCTTCAACTGCACTCTAGAGCAGCCGCTCTGTACCGTACAAGTACAATACAACATAGTATTTTAAAGACCATAAATTTTTGTTATATACACTTAATGACACACGACAACATTCTTTCTCGATATCCATGTTTTCGCAATAATCACCTCGACTAAAGAAGCTACATATATATTGGTGACGGCATGTGGCCCAACACGTTGCTCCGCCCACTGGTTTCCAAAAAAAAAATGATTTCCATCCGACATGTGTCTTGACACTGAGGGCAAAGCTGCACGCGGTGTAACATATGTCCGCGACGAAGAACATTCTGAGACATGTAGCACTGTGTATTGGGCGCTTTAGTTGACGTTTCGTTAGCATAAACTGGTTTCGGATGATGCATGTTGCTAGCATCCACCTTTCATCTATAGGTAACCTAACAATATGTACCCGGATGACTGCTGACATTTTTAAGAACTGGGTTTGTAGCAATTTGTTCCTGAGGTTAGTGTTATAAAATAGAAAATTATATATGTAGTATTATTACATATAAATATATAGATATGAGTGAGAAATTTTCGAGAAATGATGAGTGCAATTTAGTCGAACCCAGCTTTTGAGAGTTTTTTTTTTTGTTAATTAAAGCCTCAGCGATCAGAGTTGATCTTAAACAAATTAATATGTTAATAACCAAACCGTTTGACATATTCGCATATGTCTCATCGGGTTAAAAAAAATTCTGAGTAGCAGTGCATTCAATATCTAAATTGACTACTCTTCTAACATAAATTGAAATTAAATCGATGGAGTTGTGGTTTACTGAAGTTGACGGAGTGGTTTGTAATATAATTAATGTGCATAATTAAATATGTAATATTTAAAAAGTGTAAGATAATACACCCTATTAACATAATATTTTGTGAATTTTTAAAGTTAAACATAGAAATAACGGAGATTACGCCATCTTGAAAAGTTGCTTATTGCAATTAAATTGATGATGTTATGTACAATACTTCCACATAAGTCAATTATCCATATAAGAGAGAACAGACTATTGTAAAGACTAATGTAATGCAGTTATTGGTATAATCTTACAACGCTGGCAATACAACGCTTTAAATAGGGTTAGTGATTTTATACCACTTACCAGCCGAACTGACGTTGCCTTTATCAAGTAGAGACATCTGTCAGGTTCGGCACTAGTGCGTAGAAGAAAAAAAAATAGACCCTAAAAGGAAGATTTTTCATTTTTCGAAAAAAAAAAAAAATTCAATGTTGAAGAGATATTTGTCAGAAAAACCTAGTCGTAAGGAGCTGATTCTTATATTAGAAATATATTTTAGAAAATTTAATGTACTTTGATGTAAGTTAATTATTTGGGGAACGCATACTCTTTAGGACACTTTAGGATTTATTTAAAGATGTGTAATGAACCACCTGTATTGAACCATATTCTGCTAGCACTACTTCCACCGGCAGATCGATGGCAGCACCTGATGAGTAATGATCTGTCGGTGGTACGAAACCAGAGGCCCAGGTCCCATTACACCTGGACCCCGAAGCGAACGCGAGGGCATCTGCGCCGTGTTGTCTTCCCCTATGGCCTATGAATTTTTATTACCACATAAAGGACAGGGGCAACGAGCGGCGAAAACCCGGCCCACGTCTCCCGAACTGAGCTACAGCAAGCATAGGCTGCTGCTTAGCTCGTTGAGGGGCCTTTTTGTTCGCCACATGGCACGCCCCGACCTTCACGGTCATTATGCTTTCTTAGGCTCCCTCCTTACGGGCATCTTTGGATGCCCACCAAACTGTCCGTTACAGATGTTGACATTTTCCACGAAGTCGGTTGTGAAAGAAATTTATTTTTACCTTTAACCAATTCATCTCTTATCACTTTCCCAGTAGGATATGCATTTTTTTTTGTTATTTGGCAAAATACTATACATGAACCAGGCCGAAGCGAAGCGAGTCCGAAGCGTATGTACCCTAGACTTGTACAGACCTAGTGATGATACCAAAAGTCCCAATTGGCAACGGCCATATGCATTAAAAGTGGGTCTCCTATATGGCCAGTTCATACGGGAGGTTGGCACTCATTCAGTGGGATCTTGACCATTCTCAAAATCAATTAACTTACCCATTCTACAAATATTTGTCGAATTTTTCAAGTCGCTAGCTTCATTATATCGAAAGTTAACGCTTATTTGAAGTTTCACTTGTAGGGGAAGTAGGGTCGGATTTTACGTATTTTCAATATTAGCCAACTGGATCACACGACAAACATTTGACCAAAATTTCAAGTCGCTAGCTTTATTTTTTCGTAAGTTATCGCTTATTTTAAGTTTCATTTCTAGGGGAGGTAGGGGTTCCTTAGGTCGGATCTTACTCATCTTTAGCGCCAACTAACTCAATCTCACATTTGACCAAAATTTCAAGTTTCTGGCTTCATTCTATCAAAAGTTATCGCTTATTTGAAGTTTCATTTTTAGGGGAGGTGGGGGTTCCGTGGGTTGGATCTTGGCCATTTTCAATACTAACAAAGTAGGTCTTACTAGCAACATTCTGTCAAATTTTTAACTTGCTAGTATCGTTCGAAAGTTATCGTAATTAAAGGAATATTTAATTTTTTTGAAATTTGTAGGGGAGGTAGGTGCTTCTTGAATCTGATTATGCCCATATTACTAAAACTAAAGGGGCTTTTCATCTGAAGCTTACATGCCAAAAATCAGCTCTCTACGTCAATTGGTTCAAGAGTTTTAGCAAAAAACGTGAAAAGTAGGGTAATACGGGGTTCTTTGTAAGAAAAGTACCGTTCGTTTCCAACTGATCGATCTCAGTTTTAGCAGAAAGTATAAAACTACCCTTCCGAGCCATCTGCCAATGTTAGAGCTTTTGACGTTTATTCAATTGGGATCTACATATACATTTAATAATTTTACAGTAGAAAATATTCTGCAAATAGCCAGAGTTGATACCAATCCACCATCTAAACAGGAATTAATTGTGGCTATTAAATAGATGGAAGCGGGTAAAGCCCCGGGGATAGATGAAATTCCGGTGGAATTCTTTAAGGCGGATAGCAACGCTACTGCGGATATTCTTCTCCCCCTTATCCAAGAGTGTTGGGAAACCGAAACTCTCCCTAAAGAATGGAAGAAGGGCGTCATTATTAACATCCCGAAGAAAGGTAACCTGAAGGACTGTAATAATTGGCGTGGAATTTGCCTCCTCCCCGCAGTCTCCAAACTGATGGCAAAAATAGTCTTAAACCGGATCAAGCAAACAGTTGACCGCACACTGAACGATGAACAGGCTGGTTTTCACGAGGGCTCTTCATGTAGCGACCACATCAACACCCTCCGAATTATTATTGAACAATCCGCAGAATGGATATCCCCATTACATCTCATGTTCATCGATTTCGAGAAGGCGTTTGACAGCGTTGACCGGGAATACAACTGGAAGGCTTTACATAGGAGAGGTATACCAGATAAAGTCATATCTATCATCAAGGAGTCCTATAGCGGAGCTCAATGTCACATCTTACACAAGGGTAAGCTTTCAAATCCCTTCGAGGTACATAGCGGAGTGAAACAAGGCTGCATTTTGTCACCTATATTGTTTTTGATTGCTATTAATGACTTACTCTGCAGTGCGCTTCATGAACACCAGAGTAAAGGTATCAGATGGAACCTGTTTGAATACCTTCAACACCTGGATTACGCTGACGATATTTGTCTTCTCTCAAATATATCGGATCATCTAGTTCAAATGACGGATGCCCTGCACCGTCAAAGTCGCAATGCGGGGCTTAAAATCAATGCTGCCAAAACTAAGTACTTGAGCTTGGATCCAGAAAGACATAGCGAAATTTGTGTTTCGGGGCAGACGGTGGAAAAAGTGGACAATTTTTGCTACCTCGGAAGCGTAGTTACAGCAGATGGTGGAGCGTAACTCCTTTCTGGCAAAACAACATCTCCAGACGTACCAAACTCAGGATCTTCGAAACCAATGTAAAATACGTGCTTCTTTATGGCTGTTCAACTTGGAAGGTGACCAGGGAGATAACAACTAGATTGCAAACTTTCGTGAACCAGTGTCTACGGCGCATCCTGCGCATACGCTGGCCGGAGGTCATTTCTAACGACGACCTCCTGTTCATTACTGGCCAGGACAGGATAGGCACCTCTATAAAAAGGCGAATGTGGCAATGGATAGGTCACACACTCCGAAAGGGGCCGGAAAACATTGCTAAACAGGCCCTCGATTGGAACCCACAGGGAACCGATGCAAGTCGCCGCGTTGGACGACCTAGAAACACCTGGAGAAGATCAATTGAGGTCGAGGGTAAGTCATTAGGCAAATCGTGGGGACAGTTGAAGGCAATGGCGGCGAACAGGACGAGGTGGAAAGTCGGCGTGGTTAATGCCCTATGCCCCACAAGGGGTTGACAGGATCCAGAGAGAGAGGGGAGATAAGCGTTCCATTGGCCGGATCATACCCATATACCATACCAACCAACTAGATAATACTTCAAACATTTTACCAAAATTTCAAGCCTCTAGCTCTATTCTATCGAAAGTTATCGTGCGAACGGACGGACAGACAGACACAGACAGACGGACAGACGGACAGACAGACATGGCCAAATCGAATCAGGAGGTGATTCTGATCATTTATATAAATACATTGCCATACCTACGGAGCTTCCTTTAGCGTGTTACATATTTTCGTCGTGACAAAAACAATATGCCCTATACCTTAAGGTCTAGGGTATAAAATGTGACGTGACGTAAGGGGAGAGGGGAGGGGGTTTAAAGTTTGTAAAGATGTGTGACAAGGGGAAGGATGGGGTCAAAAATGGGCAAAAAGGTAACGTATTATGCAAACCCCTAACAATAACAACTTAAACCTATACGGGTCAGTGGGCGCAAATTATTAATTGTTCGCCCACATCCCGAAAATCAATCGTCATAAGCCTATACCCTCCGAACAAATCATACCTACTCCAACAAGCCCGTCTATAATATTAAAGCGACAATGGAGTGTGAAACTAGTTCCCCTGTTCAGGAACTCCGAAAATAGGTTAACAAGTTCAGCTAGGATCTCCGGCAGCTGGATAGCTGCCCTCGGTCGTTTTTTTTGCTCCACACGTTAACTTAGCCTAATCCGTTGTACAAAAAACACACCTATTGCGTAACCAACCGCTAACAAAATTTATGTATGTATTCTATTGATTCTGTTCCTTTGGTAGCAAAGCTGAATAAATTTGCATAATTAACTAGCTTAGCAGCAAAACTTGATTTCCATGTCATCTTTTTAAACAAAACAGACGTTATTAGCAGATTTTTTTTTGTATATACATAGTTAAAGTAGACATCCACATGGTAATGTGATTGATTGTAAATCAGGAAACGATTAATTTGTACAAACTACAGCTGTAATTGTGGATCTGTATAAATAGATAATGGTATGATAAGAATACGACCAAAGGTTGATTTATATTTTACGTTGCGACTCACTTATTACTTCTATTATCGCAGTCCTAGATCACATTGACAGTGCTGACGTCTTTCATTACGAATTCATTCTCTTACAAGCACTCTAGGTTAGGGCTTATCAAAAGTTCGAGCTGGGTTTATCACATAGGTAGCACGGTCACCTGAAGTGCAGAGGCGTTTAGGTTCACTGAAGAGGTGCAGGGGAGTAATAATTAAAATGATAGAACAAATATACTATTACTTTCTTTTAGGAGATATGAAAATTCTGTATATTGTTTGTAGTCATTGTAGGCATTTCTGCCAAATTTCGGACTTGTAGTTTGTTCATCTATAACCAATGGACACAGTATTGTGTTAATTGCATTGACAACTCCAACCGCAGTTGCTAGCATGCACCTCCTCCTTTTACTAATCGAAACGCTGTGGGAATTCTAGTAGTACCCACAGATAGTTTTTTTTTTAACGTAGCGAGGATTGAACCTTTGTTTCTCAAGATGCAACATCGTAGAGTGCCAACCGAGACCTCGCGGCTTCCCACCGCATCATGGACACACATGGTGATGGATTAATGGCGATATGGTGTACGAATCAAAAGGCACAACTGACTTGTGACGAGTTTGTAAATGTGGTTCGTATCATACCATATCGATCGGACAGCGAGTTAAAAGTGTGAGACTTGAATTGAACGCCATTATTTATCACCAAAGTCTCAGGGGCTCCAAATATATGAATCTCGGTGATTGATTGGCCCCATAAAAGTCAACTTAGAATAAACGCTCCCACATTACTCGCCATGGATCTCGGGAAAGAACCTAACAGATCGATGTACAGCCTTTGAACACCTTAACAGATGTGGATTACCCTTCACGGGAATTGAAAGCCCCAAGATTTTTTTTTGTTTTGTTGTTTGGAGACAATTGGCAAACAATGACTTTGTGCTTAACAAAACTGGTTTTGTATTTTGACACCGTCCGTTGTCTAGATAAATGATTCAATAGAGTTAAAAGGGTGCATTTATGCAAAGCGGTCGGCCGCCCTAAAAATTACGGCGGACGCCGCTCTCTATAAATGGGCCCTAAACAGGCAGATTTCCATGACATTGAATAATTTAACCCTGCACTACGGCTCATTTATACATACATCATCTGGTCTGGAATGTTTTTGTTGTATGACCAACTAAATTTAGATATTTTCAAGTAAACTGCAAAAATTAACAAACAATCGATATACTGAGAATTTTCCCAGTTTACCGCGAGTTACTTGAATACATAATACTAGAATGGAAATTTCAAAGTGAGACGTACAAGAAATGATTTAATTGAAACATAAACTCGTATGCCTGCCATATTGTTGGCAAAACATCTGGCGGACTGGTTATGTAAGGGAAGCAATTTCGGAGTATAATATGTAAAATGCAGGACTTCGGAGGTGATTTATGAGTATGCCTGTGAAGTCGTAATCCGGATATGTCTGTATATAATTTAGATTCTTTTATTATGTTTTCCAAGCGAATTTCAGGAAATGTTTGTCCTTCAACGAAGTAAATTATACCAAAAGGAAATATTGCTAGTGAGGGAAACGCAAGATTGAAGGGGAATGCTTTCGGCAAACAAAAAACATTTTCTATGACGTACAGATGATTTGAAAAAGCAATGTCTACGGAAATTTCACCACAAAACTATTGTGGCAGGTTTGACATCATATTTATCAAAGAGGAAAACAATTAAAGAGGGCCACTGTAAATAACGCCAAATTCTTCCGGTTAATGCGAATAAGGAAGCCGAGACTTGTTGTTGATATTATTGGAGAAAGAGCGAAACGTAATACAGTGCATAATAGTTTCCGACATAACGGTAAAGTGAAGATCATTTCGATTTGTCAGATTGAATGAAAAACAAAATAATTTGGGGACTGAAATCACGAAACCGCGTGATTTGGCTCAGTGTGAATGTAATATAAGCATGAAAAAGTCACTTGTTTTTATACCCTCCACGAATGTGATAGGGTATAGTAACATTCTCATGAAGTTTGCAACGCACCGATGATGGAAGCATCTCTGACCATATAAACTACATAGGCTGTTTTTACACGCTAGACCGTCCAGCCGTTAGACCGTCCGTTAGACCGCGCATTAGACCATCCATTAGACCACCCGTTAGACCGCGTATCAGAGCAGCTACTTGATTTATTATGATTTATCATTATAAAAATCAAATAGCTGCTCTGATACGTGGTCTAATGCGCGGTTTAATAGACGGACTAATACGCGGTCTAATGGACGGTCTAATGCGCGGTCTAATGGACGGTCTAATGCGTGGTCTAATGGACGTCTAATGCGTGGTCTAACGCGGGTAGTTGGTCTAGCGTCTAAAAAAAGCCATATATTCTTGGTCAGTATGACGAGATAAGTCAACTAAGCTTTGTCCGTCTGTCCAATTTGTACAAAGCCTTCTTTGTACAATATTACACACTGTATATATGTCGGAACCAACGGAATCGGACCACTGCGTCATATAGCTGCCATAGGAATGAACGACCGGTCCAAAAGTCTGTTTTTTTGTCAGAAAAACTTTTTCTTTCTAAAGATATTTTTAGAAAATTTCATATAATTCAATCGTATCTGCAAACCACGTATCCGAATTTGGTTAAAATTGGAGTACTATATCATATACCTGCCATAGGCACGACCGGTCCGATAGTAAGTTTTTGTTAGAAAAACTTTTTTTATTTATAGATATAGATATATAGATATATTTACCAAATTTTACATTAATCGATAATAGTTACCGCCAAACCACATTTCAAAATTTGGATGAAATCGGCCCACTATTTTATATACCTCTCATAGGAACAGTGGAATCGGAACAAGGTTAATTTCGAAGTTTAAATGCAGAATGCTTAATCCATTCTGCATTTACCATCTATAGAAACACAGAATAATGAAGGCATGATACCCTTCACGTGAAGTGTGAAGAGTGAAGCAAGTAATGCACGCTCCACAAGGAATTAGCAGAGAGCAGACATTCTAACGAATTTGAAGTATGTAGGGCTGTGACATTACTAGATGACAACTATGGATTCCAGGAAGTGAGTCGTCGGCTTGTAGTGATACATTCCGTCTTCCAAAAAGTTTCGGAAAGGTTTCAGGAGACCGGACAGTTCACGAGAAAACTAGGACAGGGACAACCAAAAGCAGCATCTTAGAATGAGGACTGATTTATACGCTCAAACGCTCTCAGGAATCATCGAAACACGGCACATCCCATACTAAGTTACCTCAGATACGCCCTAGCAAACGTTATTTCCAAACAAACCGTGCATAATCGTATGGGGGAAAGTGGCCTGCTTTGCAGATATTTGATAAATCGCGATTAACAAGAAAGCACAAAATCACCCAACATCGGTATGACAGGAGCCACCGCAATTAAAGTATGAGGCTTTGGGGTGAGTTTTCTTCTCTGATGAATCAAAATTTCCTCTGTGTGGAAATGATGGATGGATGTGCTGTGCGACTTAAAAGTAAGCCACACTTTTCCGACTTGTCGCAAGTATATGGCTGAATGGACAGAAGGTACATGGTTCGAAATCAGTTTAGGCTAACGCAACGTTAACTAAGCCTCATGGAAGAACTTGACGCGCTATGCGCCAATAGGAGTTAGGGCAAATAGTATCAGCCCGAGTTCAGAAACTTGAGTATGTACACTAAAGACCAATTGGGCTTTGTTTTATGTACCGCAAATTATTTCTATATGTAAAAGACGAAAACACCTCTTGATTTCAGCTTGATCCTGACTTCGTGAATACGGAAAGTATCTTCACTACACGAAATCATCCGCTACTCATCAAATATTTTGATTACTGATTTTTTTACCTCTATTTTTAATGAATAACTTGCAATGTTGCAGCTGGTGTTTTCTCTGACAAATGCAAGCGTTCTAGGATATTTTCGATTTAAAAAAGGGGCTCGATTCAACATGTTAAATTAAAGATGTATCCCAAAACTCTTAGCATTGCAGATTTCTTTTTTAGCACCTCGTGAATGTGATGTTGGCTGAGTACAAATTAGTTTTATGTTAAGTCAATACAGTTAATAATATTAGTTGTTGTACAAAGATTTTATTAAAGCATTGTATGTAGATTGAATGCCTGAAAATGTTCAGCTCATTCTCATATGTAAATTATGAAAAAAAAGTATATTCTTCTACCTGGCGTGATCTACTCGTAAATTAGTAACTCAACCCATCCACTGTCAAAATGACAAAAGCAAACATTGACTTCACATACTGATAAGAATAATTTTAAAATTGAATTCACCTAATTTATTTATACGACTACATATTTATCTATTAATTTTAACTTAAGTATGAATTCTAAAGACAAGCAAATGGAAATTAGCCATGAGCATTTTACGTTTCAATTTTATTACGTTTCCTTCCGAGAAAAGCATTTCTACGAAAAACAAAGTATGTATATAATCTAATTTGGAATACTAAGTGCTGAAAAATAACAATACATGAATACATACAGAGCCAAACCCCATAAAGTCTAAAAAAAAACAAAGTGTTAAGGCTAGTTTAAAACTGGGTACTCTTTGAAATATTCATCAAATTCCAATCGAATAATGACGCCCTCGGAAGCCATGAAGTCTCAGTCACCACTCTACCATCCCGCATCTAGGGATAATATGTTCGATCCCCGGCGCGTTAAAAAAAAAACTGCCGGTGAGTATTAATAGAACTCCCACAGCGGTTCAAGTTTGCCAGTAGAAGACAAGCTTGGATAGAAGGTGCATGCTAGCATAGTGCACTATGCGAAATCTGAATCCTATCAAAACGTCGACAAGGCATAGCTATGCAAGAAACGTTGATGCGCCCATGCTCCTGGAGTGGCCAAGGCAATTAACAATATAATAATTCTGTACAGTGCTGCTCTACACACGGACGATGCATGTTGCTAGCATGCACCCCCTGCCCATTTATTCGCATACTTGCGAAAGGTCGGGGAAGGTTGTGGCTTACTCTTAACGCATGCCTCACATTACAGCGGAAAGACAACACAATTATAAACAAACAAGTTAGCACGCGGATTAAGGTTTTAGTACACGAGACGAGTAAACGCGTCGGTCGCGTCAAATCTAAGATACCCGTCCCGTGTAAATAGCACACGGGCTTACCACAACGCGCAACTTGTTAGCTGACGACGGGTTCCGACGGGTACTCACCCGCCGTTGAGTCGATGAATGCAACAACAAACACATGAAAAAAGATGATTTCAGAACTCGCACATATGCTGTTGAATCGTAAACGCCCTTCATGTAAACCCAATGACGCGTGCCTAATTTCCGCTCCAGTAAAGTTCGCTTTGTAGTCCGGATGGCGCAACGGTGGGCACATTCGCCTTCTACGCACTGGGCCGCGGTTCGATTCCTACTGAATGCGGTAGTTTTCGATGAAAAAGGGGATTGACGTGTCGGACTATGAGCCCACTCAGCTGTTAAATGAGTACCCATTTATGGGGTAAATAACTCGGTTGAGCGTGTTGCTGATCACACACCTCTGCACAAGACCTACCGTCACGATCTAGGAAATGAGATGATGCTAACTCATCTCGAGGCCATGGTTCAAATTGGACTGTTGCGCCAGTTATTTATTTTTTTTATTTAAAATTTGCTTCATAAAACCGACTTACGTGTAAACACTAGTCGCGTTTACACGACTCGGCTAAAATTCTCGCGATCGCGTATATGCGTATACGCGTCTCGTGTATCAGAACCTTTATTCGGCAATTAGAAACATCTCTGGAAAACTCCTCTATTCGGCGAAATTTACAATGGACTCTGACTCTTCGATGTGTTAGAGAAAATATGTTTTATTTATCCGGTGGGGGTTGCGTCTTAATCTTACCAATTAAATCGCATCTCCCGTGATTTAGTGGATGATCATAACATACGTGTTTAAAACCATAATTACAATAGTTCGATGTGGGCTTTAATGGAAAGATATCAAGGAGATATCATATTGGGCCGCGGTAGCAGCCAAACTGATTCACTATAATGGCCTTCGTTGATTGTTTGTTCAGCATATATGTATTAACTAAATGGTAACATTGTAGTGGCCAGTCAATCACCTTGGATGTTCGCTTAGGTAAAAACGAATTAATAAGATAAAAGAGCATTATGTATTATGAGCTAAGATAAACTAAAGGTGAAATAATAGCGAAAATGTGTGTACATCGCATAATATATACATACTTGTAGTAATTAATACGTATTATCTTATTCTCTGCTAACCATCACTCATCAGTCGGCCACTTTTCCCGGAGGAGTAACGAGGGGAAGCAAAAGTATTCGAAGATATGTAGACATACACATGCCCATTTGTCTCGATTATGTACCATTAGGCGTGTTTTTTGGGAATTTATCGAATGTAGAGTAAAATAGCACACGCGTTACACCAACAACATTAACCTGGATAGCTTAGTAGGGTGGCTACCCTACACTCGATAACCCGCCAATAACTGCTACATGCATGACACATGATGGGCTCTGATGGGCCCATGCCTATTATTAAATAATACATTTTCAATAGGATTACTAAAAATATCAATAGAACAAAATAAAAAAGAAAAAAGATAAGAATTTGCTGGGGACTGAACCCACGGCCCGTTTGGATAGAGTTGCACTTGTAGCTGTCACTGATAAACAACTCGTTTGAATGATGTTTGTTAAGTTAGAGCGGTACGCCGAGTTTATAAACGTCCGCCGTTGCAATAAATAAACGATCCGATAATCAAATTGATATTTCATCCAAATTTTAATTTATTTTCACCACATAGGAGGCGCACCACTCAAAGTCAGTGTAGACAACTTCACGATTCGGAATTTAACCTGGATGCTACCCTAGAGCGTTTTTCGCGCAGCCAGGGCAGGGACCTTACACGGTTACGCAAAAAACACGCCTATTATTAAATTAACTCGCCCTCGATGAAAAGATACAGACCACTCACGCCCTGCGATGAGTATCATTGACAAATTTATCAGGCCGTAGTTGTTGAAATACTTCATGAGAGTCGTTAAAAAATTCATCAGGCCAGTTCATTAAGCCGTGAATGATTAAAGGTAGAAACACACTGCTGTCACGTCATGTGAGCTCACATGCTGTCTCACGTCACGGGATATCATGCTTAGGAGCGCACTGGTATCACAGCTTGCCAAAAAGGCTTATCATATCATGTATCTAGCAATAGTGGCTAGTTCCTTCGTAATTGAAGGGGAGAGTTGGAAACGGGTGTGGGCACATGATACGTGTATATAAATAAACAGAGGGGATTTCATACATTGTACCCTCAGCTATAACCGAAACGTTTCCGAATGTACTCCCGCATGAGTAAAGAAAAATTTGATTAGGTACATACTTGCATCAGTTAGGGGGCTTTCATTTTTTCTATAAGGAGTCAATCATTTCTTTTAGACGACTTGGACCTGTTGACGAACTGAAACGTGAAATCATGCTGCGCCGAGAATGTGTTCGTCCAGACTTTTGATTACGTGATATCACGTGTGGTGCCCATGGCGTGAGGTTGAGAGCGTGAGGTGACCAATCCATGGAAAAATTTGGATCATACTTTTGTGATGTGACGCGACTTCCCATGATATCACTTGAGTTCACGTGACGTGACAGCAGTGTATTTCTAACTTAATTTGCATGTAAATATACCTTGTGATTAAAGAGTATCTGTGTCTCTTTTGTGATTCTAATCATATTTTAGCGATTTGTTTTATTAAAGTCCTCTTCAAACCGCCTCGACCGAAGAAACATTTAGATCCGGTATAAACAGGCTATGAATTGGTCTTAACTGAAATTCATATTAGCTAATACTAGCTTTAACACTGTATTATAAACGCAGTCAGTCAACATGTTCAATTAATAAGTAAAATACAGGAACGCTCCAATATTCACCTCATTTGCTCATATTTGAATGTTTATTAACGTAGGCTGTTTGTTTACAAATATGTACTATATGTAGTAAATACGTACAGTAGCGCAATGTGTCAATAATTACCTTGATTTCAGCAAAACATTTTTTCGCTTAGCAGTTGTCGTCGACGTCGTTATTGGTTCTTCATAACTGTTACATCTTATCGGCCGATTACCAGTTATACCTTGGACGAAACACAGCATTATTTCACCACTACCAGCACTTCCGGCACTTATTCGTCCCATGGATTCAGATTTCATTTGCATAGACTTCAATTTATTTGGAGAAAGAAATATGGGAGCACCTTGATCACAATAAAAAGGCCTAACCACAATAAAACATCATCATGGAGCACCAACACATACTTGTACTTTCGCCAAAGTGATTTTAGCCTAATTGGATTAGGAATGGATCAATGGTGAATGGTGGATGGGACTTTCAACACTCTCACAATTAGCCAACAAGGGGATCAACACGAGCGACTTACTCAACAAAACTTGGCATTTCTGAGGTTATCCACTATCCACACAGAGTATTACGCCAGCTCACAGTTCACCTTTACTCAATGACTTAAAATATCTTTCACTGTTGAACTATTGAAAGATACAAAGTCGACTATGAGGTAATTAACGCGAGAAAAAAAATCATGTGCAGAAGTACAACCGCACAGTCCCTCTACCCTATCCGACTATCCAAGACGACTTCCTTCCTGATGTAATGGAAAACAACTCAGCTAATTCCGAATCTTCGCGTCCCGCATCGAAGTAGCCACAACTACAGACTGTTACACTAAACTTTTTGAACAGGCAAGCTCCAAGTCCAAACTCTTCACGGTGTAAAAAGCAAATTATTTATTTATTCAGCAGTTTTGTAGCTAGCCAGCTGAGCTAGCTTGTGCACAACGTGGAGCTAGCTGGCAACGAGTCGGTCGACTTAGCCAGTCAGTTGAAACATTTCAAATGTCGACAGACAGGTTCGCCGAGTCGCAATTGACCGGCTAAACTTCTTCGCGAGACTTGTCCACTAGGCCACTTCTTCTACTGAGAGACTGGCACCGATAGCGATGATACCATCTTTCATGGGGCGGCCGGTGAACTGAAACTAGATATTTTGAATAAATTTAATTCTTACACAGTGCATACGCATCGTGAATATTGGCGCACTGTGTCATGAATGTCAAAATGTTCCCCCTACGAAGTATGCACTTCTATCAAATGTAGTAGCTCTTGTACTCGTAAGATAACTCAAACCATAGCTGTTTTTTTGCAGGAAATTTTACAGGAAACCTGCTCTGCAAGCTTCTTTTAGGTTATAATTGCTGTTTTAATCAACAGTCCAGATCAGAGTAGAACAACTGGTTCGAAAAAACCATATAAAATTCGAGTATATTAGAGCAGCGAAAAGGAAAATGGAGTGTATCTTTGCTTGGAGTGTGTCTTGGTTTATTTAGCATTCACACGTCAACTCCGATTTGAAGAGAAAACTTAAATCCTTAGTACAGATACAATCTGACAAATTTCCTTTAGGCAGCAAAATAATTTTACTATTACTATCGCACGTAATTACACAAAATCAACATTTTATTGTCAAGAAATGAATTCCATGTGGCTCCCAAACTGTATAAGAGAACTGCATTGTCCGCGGCGAATTCGAATATTTCAACCTTACGAATTCGCCTTCAGAACAAAAATCCTGCACCAGCGGGAGAGAGTTATCGAGAATTATCACAGAGAATAACTATGGAGGAGCAATCCGCATATACTCAACACTAAACTACTTGAAGCAATTCCAGTCGTAAAAAGTAGAGAGAGAGAGACACACGCCCTCCACTGCGCAACACCCGCGCAGTCTATATAAAAGCACAGGAAGCACGTAAGATGTCATCCCCTCTCCTACTTTTCCAAACGGAACAATAACATTCCAGTTTGTCTCTCTGCCGCGGAACACCCGCCCGATCTATATAGAGCAAAAGAGATGTCAAATTTTCATCCCCCTTCCTACTTCCTCACTTGTGCCGAATTGCTTCGTTTCTCTCGCTCTTTTTCACTTCCTCTTATACTCTCTCTTCAAAGAGAATTATCCAGAACAATGTTGCAATTGTTCTGTTCTGGTCTGGACTGTTGAATAAAAGGCAACAAATATTCAGAATTCGCACTAGTATTCCCTTTTCCGTTCCGAATTGAAACATGGAGGTACGAAGTATAGCAGAGCCCTTCATTTCCAAGACAGTCTTTACGTGAAGATGGTAATTGAAGGGTGACATGGTTAGTATCACCCAGGTCCCGCGCGAACTCCATTCACTTTTGTCAAATCAATGTACTCACAGCACGCACACCTGGACTAGGAGCCAGCGAGAAATGCATCTGTGTGAATGTTTATAACAGGACTAGAAGATTTGAGCCTTAACTAGGATGTTGAAACTTCTCGGTAGACGATAGAAGTAATTTCATCAAACGGAAGTGACTTACAGCTGTTACACACAGAGTGTGACCGAAGTCAGCGTTCTAAGGCGACATACCCCTTTAAAGCTGGTACTATACTAACCGTTCGTGCGAAAATGTTGCACATATCTGTCAAACGAAGAAGTGACAGTGAAAACTTGCACACAGCACATTACCGCGGCGCTCTACACGACACATGCTTTTCCCTTCGACTCAAAAGACCGATTTTCAAGCGAAATAAAGTGTAAAGTAATTGTTTCCGCGAGAAAATGGCTCCTAATGATGTTGAGACTTTTCTCTAAGAATGAAATATATTAATACTGAGAGAGCGAAAATTGTCCGTGCGAACGCAACTCTTGACAATTTTTGTATGAGAATTCTCATGAAAAACTGATGTTAGTATCTAGCTTTAGAGCGTAGCGAAGCCCTATTCCGTATTATAACTATTCATAGTAAATCTTTACATTATTCACAATAGTCTTTTCTATAGAGTGGACGTTGCTCGTATTGCTCGATCCACCGCTAAAACTACCTTCCAAAACCTTCTATATACAAAGCCTGGAGCCAGAGGAGATGTAATGAACCACCTGTAATGAACCATATTATGGTCTGGTAGTACTGCTCCCACCGGCAGATCGGAGCAGTACCTGATGAGTAGTGATCTGTTGGTGTTACGAAACCAGAGGCCGAGGGCCCATTACACCCGGACCCAGATTCGACCGCGTAGGCGTCTAGGGCTCCGTCCCCACGGGCATCTTCGGATGCCCACCAAACCCTCCTTTACATATTTGGCGCCCAACGTGGGGCCCATTTCTAGTACAGAATAGGACTAAGAAGGACCTCTTTGGGTTCCTTCTTAGTCCTTCCACCGTTTTGCATCCCCACAAGTACATTAAGGCTACTTGCTCTAAGTCTTAGGACTTAGCCACTTTACTTCACGTATTTTCCTTCAAGTAGCTGTGCTTTCCTCTGTAGCACCCCCATCCTTCCTATAGAGTAGTTTTTCCTTTTACATTCAGTTTAACAAGGCAGTCCTGGGTTTGTGTTCGTCTTTTATGGTTTAGCCACGTATTTAAGGCCTCCATAAATGCTTCGAATTGCCGGCATTTGGAGCTTCTTCGGTGACCGGACGAAGCGCGGAGGACCCTGGATACCTTTTTGTTTGCCAGGATTGTCCTCTTAAGTAACTTAAAAAAAATTCTTTACACAGTATTGCATTTTTCTATTATTCATGTTCTCAGCAGCTTACGGAGTTAATGAGTGAATTACGGCAAGGAATGCAGTGTTGCGCCTCTGCTGGCCTCAGGATTCTTTGTAACCTGTTGATCATCTCAGCAATTGGGATATGTTGTATTTTTTTTCTCTTTGCTAATTTTACCCTCTACAATGGTTGTCGGCTGACAAAGGTGCCCAGCTCACTTTTGTTTTTTTTTTTCTATTTTTAGCAGCACATTTTTCCTCAGCTTCTTCTTCTTGGCAGGCCTCGAACTCGAAGCCGCCTTGTAATGAACCACCTGTAATGAACCATATTATGGTCTGGTAGTGCTGCTCCCACCGGCAGATCAAAGCAGCACTTGATGAGTAGTGATCTGTTGGTGGTACGAAACCAGAGGCCGAGGGTCCCATTACACCCGGACCCAGGTGCGACCGCGTGGGCGTCTGATCCGTCCGCCAACCATTCCATCCTTATCGATTATTTTTTTTATTCCCCATTTTTACCTCCCTTGTTTGTGTTGTCTTCCCCATGCTTATGAATTTATGTTAATGCGTAAAGGACAGGGGCAACGAGCGGCGAGAACCCCGCCCACATCTCCCGAACTGAGCTACAGCAAGCATAGGCTGCTTAGCTCGTTGAGGGGCCTTTTTCTTCGCCAGATGGCACGGCTCGGCCTTCACGGCCACTATGCTACTTAGGCTCCGTCCCCACGGGCATCTTCGGATGCCCACCGAACCGTCCGTTAGAGAGGTTATATTTCTGTTTGACACAGGTACCTTCAGACATAAATCGGTACAAGAAGAGAAAAGTTGAGTATCCTAATCCTCAGCACAACGTCCCTTGCCTCATAGTGATATTCTTCCTGTACCTATTCCACCAGAAGAAGAGCAAGAGTCTGCATATGAAGATTCTAAAATGATTGTAGCAGATCAATGTGGACCAATGTCAGATGAGGAAGATAATGATATTGAAACTGAAGCTGAAATATTTGCATTTCTAGATTCAATGGAACCAAAGTTGATAGGTCAAGAAGATTTGAATGATCTTTGCAGGGAATTAGAATTGACTAAAGACAAATCTCAGCTTCTAGGCTCTCGATTGAAACAGTGGAATTTACTGCAAACAGATACAAGAACGTCTTTCTTTAAATATCTCGAAAAAGAATTTTCTGAGTTATTCAGTGAAGATGATGACTTGTACTATTGTAACGACATTTCGGGTTTGATGAAAGCTCTGCAAATAGAATACAAGCTAGAGAATTGAAGGCTATTCATAGATTCTTCCAAATCTGGATTGAAAGCTGTACTCCTACATAATGGTAATGAATATCCTTCAGTTCCAGTGGCATATTCTCAAGTCATGAAAGAAACTTATGAGAGTATGAAAATTCTTCTGCAGAAAATAATGTATTCCGAACACAATTGGTACATATGTTCAGACCTCAAAATTATTGCTCTTCTTACTGGATTACAACTTGGTTTCACGAAACACAGTTGTTTCTTATGCGAATGGGACAGCCGTGCTAGAAACCTTCATTATGTGAAGAAAGACTGGCCTGTCCGCAATGCTTTTTCTGTAGCGCAGAAGAATGTTATTCAAAAACCTATTGTAGAGACTGAAAAAATCATTTTACCGCCGCTTCACATCAAGTTAGGCTTATCAAAAAATTTAATAAAGGCCATGAAGAAAGACGACCCCGGATTTTGTTATCTGAAAAAGATACTTCCAGGGCTGAGTGAAGCGAAGCTGAACGAAGGTGTACTCAATGGACCACAAATAAGGGCTATTCTCAAAGATTTAAATTTCAAAAGTACATTAAATCAAAAAGAAAGGAGAGCTTGGAAAGCGTTCGAAGCACTATCTACCGGCTTTTTAGGTAATGCAAAGGATCCTGATTATAAAAAAAAATTGCTGAATGCATATAAAGCATTGGGGTGTAATATGTCTCTGAAAATTCATTTTCTGCATTCGCATTTGGATTTTTTTCCACCAAACCTAGGAGCTGTCAGTGATGAACAGGGTGAGCGATTTCATCAAGACATTGCCACGATGGAGTAAAGATACTCGTATCAAGGAAAATCTACGGTGAATATGCTGGCAGATTACTGTCGGATGATCATTCGTGATTCTCCTGATACTAACTGCAAGAGGGAAGCATCACGATCCGTAAAAGGACAGGGACAGGACATCAGCATCTGAAATCTTGAGAAAAAAAAAATAAAAAAAAAATAAAAATAAAAAAAATTGATTCACAATAAAAAAGCCCCCCGCATTGTCAGAGGCAAGGGGACTCACAATAAAAAAGCACCCCGAATTGTGAATGGCGAGGTGACTCACAACAAAAAAGCACCCGGAATTGGTGGGGACTAGAGAATTAACGAGATGAAAGTTTGAGGATGAAGAGAACAGCGAGCACGCAGCTGGAAGCGCGTAGTGGAATTGGTGCGCGGACGTGTGCAAAGTCTGTTCCTGACCATTTAAAGCTCATGGCACCTGGTTTTTTGCTTTTTACTCTAAAAGGCCAAGAACCAAGCTTTCATTTCATCCATCTTAGGAGGTTTTATTGGATCGCGTTACATTTTTACACGCCCTCAAAAAAGGCTAAAAACCCGTTTTTTCGTACTTTTGACCCCGTTTTTCTCGAAAACTAGAGCCAATTCTTGAGTTCCCTTTCCAGATTCGGATTCTACGGGAAAAAACCTATCGAAATCAGTTTTCATTGCTCAAGTGACAACAAAAAAGGTTCGAAAATGTCGGACAGTGTTATCTTTACTCACTTAAAACGTAACCAGAACGAAAGACCGAGCGAGGACACCAGTACAAGTAACGTGAAATTCCTAATCACTAAAATGAGAAATGAGTCAACACACCAGCAACAGTCATCAGCGAAAGTCGAACACCGTTTTTTGGATCTAAAACGTGTAGTTAACTCGTAAATTACTACGAACTATGAGACGTCAATAAAATATCGGAGATCGATAGCGAAATTTTGGTATCGGTATATCGATTAATCGAGAAAAAAATATCGGGTGAAAATATCGATATATCGCCGAGAAAATATTGGGATTTCGATATATCGATATTTTTCCGACATTCCTATGACTATTCCTGACTACGGTCGTTACGGGTTCAAGTCCCGTCCACGGCGTTCGTGGCCATGAATGTTTGTGTTGTCTTCCCCTGTGGTGCGGGTCGTAATAATAAGCCACAACAACCCCCGACTTATCGCAGATAGGCGGGTAAATGGGAGCAGGAAGGGCATGCAGGCAACATGCATCGTTCGAAACTGGTTTATGCCAATGAAACGTCAGGTAAGCCACATGGAATAGTTGACACGCTATGCCCCACTAGGGGTTAGGGCAAATGAGAGAAAATATTAGTTTGTTTGATTAGTGTCTAAATACCCAGTATTAACATCGCCCAGCCAAATAGGAATGTTAAAAAAAGGACAAAATGATTCTACTGCTCCAATAATATTTGACTTTGTTCTTACTTCTGATATATTAGAATTTAAGCTTTCTCTTGACATTAAAGTTGAAGTTTTAATGCTAACAAAACCAAAGACACACTCTGTCTGAATCATGGAAACACTTCATTTTCGCCAAATTTCCTTTTGATCCCTTTCTGTCCTCTATCGCTTTTCTGCTACTATTCTGTTCTGCTCGGTTAAAAAAAAATGACTCATGCTAAATTTCGCTTAGAAGTAATTTATTCTTCATTCGATGTATCTCACTTGTCCATACGTGTTTTCCAGTTTTGAAACATTTTTGAATTCTTCAGAAGTTATGCTTTTCAGTGCCTCTAGCGATTTTTCTACTTCTGATGATGTAGAATAATGAAAACGTTTCTTCATGCTTGGGCATAAAAGAAATTGCAGTGTGCTAAGCCGTAATTAGGGGATGAGTTCAATTTTCTACCCCCACTTCATGACTAATACAGATTAATGGTTTTAACAGGCAACTTGTTGATCCGATAACATTCGATTAAGGGAGTAAGCCTACTTGAAATTGTCAAAAACATCATTTTTTTTTTTTTTTTATCAGAAAAAAATAATATAAGTCTTCCTGCACATTTTCATGTAAAAAGATTTTAATTCTGATAAGTGGAAGTATTTTATTTAGATTTTGAAAAATAAGACTTTTTATATATGTATAGTATATAACATACCCTTGCTTGTGTAATGTGTGTAAGTTAACCCGGATAACCTCTAATTAACCTGCACCGCAGTACAAAAAAACACGGCTATTATCCCTACTTTTCAAACAATCACGTTTTCCCAAAAGTTGTGTTTTTCGCCCCCTTTTGCCCCATTTTCTCAGTAAACGGATTTCCGCTTTTTTTTTTAATTTTAATCAAATAAGGGTTGCCTTTTATATTTCGGGATTAGAGAACAAAAACAAATATTAATCATTGAAAATGGCTTTATTGTTTTTCAAAATATTCCCCATGAAGATCTATGCGTTTGAACCAATTGTCAAAGCACTTTTGCCACTCTGATTGAGGTGTCTTCAAAACATGCAACGCAGCAACCGCTTCTTCAGGTGTTGAAAAACGTTGACCTCTCAGTTTGTTTTTTACGTACGGGAATAAAAAGAAGTCATTCGGTGCCAAGTCAGGACTATACGGCGGATGACCCATCAAATCTATGTTTTGAGTGCTCAAAAATGCAGTTGTTTGAGCTGATGTGTGAGAGCTCGCATTGTCGTGGTGAAGAGTGATCCGTCTTCGGCGGTTGGTTTTCCTGATTTCTTGGAAGACAACTGGCAAACAAATGGTTGTGTACCACTCAGAATTGACTGTTCTGCGTTGTTCTAGTGGTACGGTTGCGACATGTCCAGTTTTTCCGAAAAAACAGGCGACCATTTGCTTGGAAGTGCTTCGTGCGCGAACAACTTTTGTTGGGTTTGGCTCATCTTGAAACACCCATACAGTCGACTGCTGTTTACTTTCGGGCTCATACGCGTAAATCCACGATTCATCACCTGTCACGATGTCATAGACGTGTTTCGAAGCACCGCGATCGTATTTTTGGAGCATTTCTTTCGACTAATCGACACGAGCCTTTTTTTGAGCGATTGACAAATTGTGTGGGATCGAACGCGAACAAATTTTTTTGACAGTCAAATGTTCATGCAATATTGAATGTATGCTGGTCCCACTAATGCCTAAGGTTGTCTCAATCTCACGATAGGTCACATGACGATCTTGCAATATCAGTTCGCGCACAGCATCAATGGTTTCCGGAACAACAACTGATTTTGGACGACCTTCACGAAATTCGTCTTGGAGTGAACTACGACCTCGATTAAATTCACCATACCATCGATAAACACTGGTCCTTGATGGAGCTTCATCGCCAAAAATTGAATTCAGTTCATCCATGCACTGTTGCTGAGTTAATCCAAGTCGAAAGTTGTAAAAAATAATCGCACGAAAATGTTTACGATTGAATTCCATTATTTGGCCGAGATTAATCTTTTAAGTTACTGTAAAAAACACAAATAGCGCTCGTATGTCAAAACGTTCTGAGTACGTATAACCTCAAAAATGTCAAACTTTACGATAGAGCTGTCAGTTGCCAGATTGCGACACTAGGGTTGTCCAATCCCGAAATATAGAAGGCAACCTCCGTAGTAGTACTTCAAAGAGACAGAGGGTTTTAAAAAAAATAACACTCGCTAAAAAAAATGATGAAGTTGTCAATTTCATGTTTTTACACATTGTTTTTTGTAAATCGGTCAGGTTGTCAATTCCTCTCGTCTATTTGTTGTATTAGTATTATGTTATGGCCCCACAAAATTCGTTTACTCTAATGGTTTTTGAGAAAATGGGACAAACGTGGCGAAAACAGTCATTTTTTTATCATTGAGATAAACTTTTATTCTTCAACACAAGTATGATATATGTATATGGTTTTTACAACACTATTTTGTTAGAAAAACTCAGTTTTAGTAGTATAACAAATTTCAAGAAGTTTAAACAAAGAGTTCTTGAGATATCAATTAAAATGTAGAAAAGCGGCTTTCCACCGGTACAAGTGGGCTTACCCCCTTAACAGGCAGGGACAGCGCAATCCGTTGACAGAAAATACGCGCCCGCGGGCAGGCGAAAAAGTCAAATTTAAATGCGGGTTTCGATATAGGGGCGACCGGTAGCGCAGTGTGTTGAGGCACCAGTTTCATGTTTGACTACCGGCGTTTCGGGTTCGAATCCCGTCCACGACGACGTTCGTGGCCATGGATGTGCAGGAGGTGCATGCTGGCAACTGCATTCTCCGAAATCAATTTATGCCAACGAAACGTCAACTGGACCACATGGAACAGTTGACGTGCTATGCCCCACAAGGGGTTAGGGCAATTGAGTAGTAGTACAAATCAAATTTAGCACCGCTGATTGACATAATCATCTCCTGACCAAACAAAATTTCTTTCAAGTTCCATTCATCGGACGCGTGTCGCGTGTTCACAAATCACCTTCGTTTTTTTTGTTTAGGCATAAGGTAGGTATACTATATAAGTATGTGTGAAATGAATCGCCTTCAACCAAGAAACGGAATGATGTTTTCAAGTACGCATTCATAATTTTCATTTATTTTCCTCCTTTTCCATACGCGCCCAATATATTATGGACATGACACGAATTCGAATGACGAAGAGTCATTTAATGAAGATCTAAAGAAATAGCTTAAAGCGGTTTTCTTTACGCTCAAATAGAAATCGTACATACTCCAGGTGACGAGTGCCAATATTTGGTAATCGAGGGAAAAAAAATAAAGTTTGGAACTTGGCGCGAGCTGTTGGTTGGTACTACAATATATATGGAGTATATATATACATATATATGCAGTATATCATACTAAAAATCCCCGCCTGTGGGGTGTGAGCTCGCGCGGGGGAGGGGGTATCACCCGTAGCGATAAATGTTGCAAGAACAAAATAAAGTATACAAAATTTTCTACAGAAAAGCTTTAAATCATTTTTGTCGTAGGACTAATGCTCATCATCCAGCATTTTTAGTATGATATTCTTTAAGTAATAGCGATCAGTTGTATAAAATGTCTAAGCTTTGGGATTTTTCCCTTCGATCGCCACATTGATATCATTTTTTAATCAGGTTTATTTCAGTATTTATTGACTGCGCCAACTTGTTTTGAAACTCAGTTTTGTCGTTTTCTCGGCAAGTATTGATGCTAGTGATATAACCTAGATATCTCAAACTAACCTAGATATTTCAAACTAACCTAGATAATTCAAATTAAAGCTAATTAAATTATGTATTTTGAAAATGATTTGATGGTTTATTTCATGAAACGAATACTTTGTCCGATGTGCAACATTGAAATACAATTTTTTAATATTTTGAGAAAATTTCTCCCATTTTTGAATAGCTGCTTATCGGAAAATTTTCCACGCATGGAGATGGATTTTGTACTAAAATTTAGAAAATCGAATGTTCTTTTAAAGCTGTGAGCATCGCTTTTCTGTGGAATATATACTTTAGAAGGTATTGAATGATCTTAACATTTCTTTGTAAGGAAAGCTAAATTTGAAAAAAAATTTTTGTCCATTTTCTACTAATCTTATGGACGTTGCACGTATACAAAATTAAAAATAATTTAATATAATTTTCGGTGAAATTTCCACGTTTTATATATACAATTTTTAGGAAACTTAATACTCTTTCAAAAAGTTATAAGTTACCTTTCAGCAGTTGACATACTTTAGGAGTTATTAAGCGATGGTTGCATTTGTGTTTTGTGAAGAACATTTTTTCTTTTTAATTTTGTTTCTCCTTTTTCTAAGTAACTACGGGCATTTGACTTATATTAAACTGAAGCTTATTTAGTAGTAAAAAAATCGAACCCTTTTTTTTACTCGTGGGACTAGAATTTTACACGTTATTTGATGAAATACCACACATAGCAGAAACCATGATTTTTACTCTTACTGGGAACAAATGCGGATTCGACAAAAAGTGATTATCAACTGAGATTATCTCGAAGACTGTTTAATACGGAGAAAGTGGTTTTAACCTTTTTTATGTATTTTTTGTGTTCTTTTACTCTCTGTCAGACTATTTATGGGAGATAAAAGCAAAAAAAAACATAAAAGTCCGCTTTAACCCCCTCCCCCCTTTTAGTATAATATACTCCTAGTACCAACCAACAAATCACGCCAAGTTACAAAGTTCCCTCGTCACCTGGGGTAATAGAAAACATAGCCATAGGTATATTCCATATGCTTTACGGTCCCAGTAGAATAGGTCTCATTAGAATATTCCGATAACACCCGCCATTTAAACGACAATCCGCCCCCAACCCAAGTATGGGACTGCTGCACTCAATGCATGGGATAAGTAGTTGTTCTTTAAAATAGTCCTCGTTCGTCGTTCTTAATGCATTGTCGGCGAGAGCTCTCTCAGGTCTTTATGTGATTTTTACATGTTAGCCGGTGATTACAATGATTTATCATTATAAAAATCAAATAGCTGCTCTGATGCGTGGTCTAATGGGCGGTCTAATGAACGGTTTAATGCGTGATCTAATAGACGGTGTAATGCGCGGTCTAATGGATGGTCTAATGCGTGGTCTAACACGGGTAGTTGGTCTAGCGTGTAAAAACAGATTAGTCTTCGAAAAAATTGCTTTCAATCATCCAAATAATGGTGGTCGTATCGTAGTACCTGCATCTTTCTGGTATTAAGCTAGATGTGCATAAGAATGAAGAAAATTCATCGCGGTACTATGTGTGAATTGAGATACATTATAAGGAGGATAAATGAAATGTATCCAAGGGACAAGAACACACCGAGTTCAAGTTGTTATCCATAACCAATTAATTAGAGTGAGAGTCTTCAGTTAAGGTAAGATCAGATAAAAAGGACCAACAGGTTTTCCCGCGTGTGTGGTCTGTGCTATGCACTTCTTTATAGCTGCTGCACACAATGTCTCATTTGCCTAGGAAATGAATGCTCATTTGGGAGCTCTAGATAGAAATGTCGGTAGTACCACAAAAACTAACCACAGGGTTTTGTTTGGACTAGTTAGGATGTAAACATACTAAAAGTCCCCGAACCCACGCGGTATGGAAAAGGGAGGGGGACGAAGAAGGTGACATTTTTCGGTTTTTCGCATTTATCTCGAACAATTCACTGTGGAAAAAAGAGTTTTATGACAAGAGCACTAAACTCTAAATTCTAAATTCTCTCACATAATTTTTTTTATAGCTTAAGAGATACGAGTAGATGCTTGTGAAACTCGCAAATTTAAAAAAAGAAAAAAAATGCCTCACGTTTTTCCAAGTTCTTTTCCTTTTAACTATTTTGCCATTCGTTATACAAAAAAGTTGCACAGAAAAAAATTGTCGTTAATAAAATTTCCCATAAAAGAAGAATACTAATTAGTTTTGTATATTGAACTGACCAAAAGTTAAACCAATTTGAAAATTTGGTTTAGATTACGAGATTAACTTGTATAACACAATCGCACATAAATGTAGATGTTGCAGATCTCGGCTTTTCTTTTAATTCTCGTTCGTGGGGCGTAGGCAAATGCCTTCAGTTGGAAAGAATAAATGTGTGAGAAATGGGCAAAGTAATTAGACCGCCTGACTTATTTGATAGAAAACCAATAACACGGTTACCACTCACCATAGACAGCTCAACATAATCTCAAATTCTTCAGTTTTCAGTTGTTGTTGTAGTATCAACAATGGGTTTGACAGCCCTTGGCATTGCTGGTGAACGGGTCGCTCCGGCGAGTAGAACCGGCTGAAAGTATTGATTCTACGACAAAATGAAATAAAATCCATTTTGATTAAATTTTGCATTTCTTCCAAGAAAGAAGATAAAGAGCCTATTGCTAAACAGCTCCTAACAGCTTTCTCTCCCTCATCATACAGGATTTTTAGTATGATATGTATTCTGTAGGATTTTTTAACTGGGGATATTTTAACGTTTATTGTCTGCGCTTATGCCCACTTGTTTCGAGGCTTGGTTTTGTCGTTTGCTCGGCAACTATTCGTGCTACTGATGTCGCAGATATCTCAAATTAAAGACAATCAATTTATCTACGAAGTAATCTGATAAATTAGTTATCTCAAGAGATAAATACTTTGTTCGATATACAATACCAAAATAAAGACTTTTAATGTTTGAAGGAAAATTTCTCAACTTTCGAATTTTTCACATACTGACATGATTTTTATAACAAATTTTAGGAACTATTTTACTTTTTCAAAGTTGGACAGAACATTTTTCCGTAGGATACATACTTTGGAAGGCATTGAGAGATTTTTGCATTTTATTGACAGGTAGGCTGAATTTAATTGGTTTTTTTCTCGATTTTCTACATAACTTCTAATCCTACAGACGTTGCTTGCATCTCAAAATAAAGATAATTGAATAGCCTATTAGATTTAGGACAAGCTTTTTCGTAGGATGTGTACTTTTTTCAATATTTCACAAAGTACATCACCGAAACAGCAGACCTGGAAGTCTCCAGACGCACATACCGTTAACCAAATTGACCACGTCCTCATTTGCAGGAGATGGGCGTCTAGTGTCATGGATGTCCGCTCCTATTGAGGAGCAAACTGCGACTCAGATCATCACTTGGTGAAGACGGCCTACAGATGTAGAATTTCCTCAGTGCACCAATCAAGAATCAGCCCTCCCAAAATCTTTGCGGTTGATAAGCTTCTGAGTGATGCTACAGCGGTGGCGTATACTACCGCCCTTGAGGAAAAACTATCACCTATGCTACACAACATCAGCAACACAGGCGTCCATGGGTTCTGGGAAGAACTCAAGGGTACCATCAAGGATGTCGCAGAGAAGGTCGTGGGATATAAAGCCCGGCGAGCGCGAAATTACTGGTTCGACGAAGAATGCAAAAATTCACTTGACGCGACAAACGAGGCCTACAGACAATGGATTCAACGAGGAACCAGAGCCAGAAGAGAAAAATATGACGAGCTACGGCGAATATCGAATAGAATAATTAGACGTAAGAAACGTAAATACTTTGACGAGCAGTTGCTGAACATAAACGAAAACTTAGCTAATAGGAACACCAGACAAGCGTACAAACTAGTAAATACAATACAAGAACGGCTACCAACCCAGGACTAGCCTTTGTAAGGACAAAGATGGAAACATCATCAGCGACACCGATGGTATTAACAAACGATGGGCCTCTTATTTTGAAGAGCTTCTAAACCGACCATCTAACATCCCCACACAGGAAGCTCTCGACGATATTGTTGATCTAGGCCCACCCATTCAACCCCCAACAGTAGAGGAAGTTGATCTCGCCTTGCGGTCACTAAAACGAAATAAAGCGCCGGGCGCTGACGAGATTCCAGCTAAACTGCTAAAATTCGGTGGAACGAGTCTAGTTGATGCCATACATCAATTACTCCTGCGAGTATGGGAGATCCCAGACGATTAGCGCAGAAGCATCATCTGTCCAATTCATAAAAAGGGAGATAAACTGCGGTGTGAGAATTACAGGGGCATCTCACTAGTTTGTACGTCCTATAAAATTTTGACGAAAATTCTGGAAAATAGAATAAAGCCGTACGCAGAACGAGTCATTGGCGAATATCAAAGCGGTTTCAGACCTGGTCGCTCCACAACCGATCAGCTCTTCTCAGTCAAACTGATACTCCAGAAGTGCTGGGAATACAACGTAAACGTATACCAAATCTTTGTCGACTTCAAGCAGGCATACGACAGTATCGATCGTGGAGTACTGTACAATATCATGCTGCAATTTGGTATACCGGCAAAATTAGTGCGACTGACAAAGATGACGATGACCAACTCCGTCTCACAAGTCAGGATCCAGAATAGACTTACTGATCTATTTGAAACTCGCACTGGTTTGAAACAGGGCGATGGACTGGCACCGACGCTCTTCAACCTAGCACTGGAATACGTTATTCGGGCCATGAATATGGACAACAGCAAGACGCTACTCATCAAGTCGACACAATTAGCAGCGTACGCCGACGACATCAACATCATGTCCCGAAGATTGGCTGACGCAGAAGAACTTCTGCATACGCTCGATACCGCTTCAAAGGAAGTTGGATTACGTATTAACGAGGGTAAAACTAAAATAATGATGCAATCGGTGACAAGGACACCTGCACAACCAAGCATCAATGTGGGGGACCTCAACATCGAGTTCGTGAACAACTTCATTTACCTGGGTTGCAACCTGTCAAGGGACGCCAACGAAACTGACGAAATCAAGCGACGGATACAGTTAGCTAATAAGACTTTTTTCTCGGTTCTCCCCATAATGAAATCGAAGCATGTGCACAGAAACACGAAGCTCCGCGTGTACAAAACCATTATACGACCAGTGCTATGCTATGGCTGCGAAGCATGGACCCTAACTCAAGCCTCCGAAAACATGCTGGACACTTTTGAACGTAAGGTTCTACGGCGAATTTTCGGGGCTGTTTGCGATCGAGATGGATGGCGCATCCGGTACAACCATGAGTTGTATGAAATGTACGATGAGCTGCAAGTCTCGAAAATCGTCAAACTACAACGACTTCAATGGGCAGGGCATGTACAAAGAATGGACGATGATCGCATGCCTAAGAGAGTAATGAATGCAGAACGAGTCGACGGAGCGAGACTGCGAGGACGACCGAGATCTCGTTGGGAGAGCTCAGTAGGTGTGGACGCCGCGCAGCTGCTGGGCTCTGAAAATTGGAGGACGCGGTCACGTGACCGAGATAATTGGAGGATAATGATCCAGGCGGCCAAGGCCCGACGTCGGACTGTCGCGCCACGATGATGATGATGACATCACCGAAACGGACAACTTTCGCTTTCGAAAAGTATTTTCAACGTTCGAAAAGTTTTTCTTCAGAAAAACGTGTACGTACAGAGAGGCTTTGTATAATTTTTTTTAGGAAATTCGATACTCTTTTAAAAAGTAGTAGACGACTTTTCAGCAGGACACATGAATTAAGAGTTATTAAGCAATGTTTACATTTGTGTTTCGTGAAGTCAATTTTTTAAAAAATTAAGTAAGTAATCATATGGTATCTCAGGTCATCTGACTTTTCGGAAATGAAACTCGAACGTTTTTGATGTATTTTTTTGTGCTCTTCAATTTTGCCTGAGCAAGTTTTTTGTTCGGATTAATAGTTGCGAAGATAAAAACGAAAAACTAAAAAAAAACCTTTAACGCCCTATTACCTCCTGCGCAACGGTCGAGGACTTTTAGTATGATATATTTTACTCCTAGTATCAACCAACATTCAAGCTAAGTTTTAAAATTTCTTGAATTTTTTTCACTCAATTTTCAATAGTTACCTGGGGTATAACTGGACATGGCAATACCGAATATGAGTAATATTTTATAAATGGTTATAACTTCCGACCTGTTCAAGATTCAACAATAAATTTTATTACCTACAACTTTTTCTTTGACAATTTTTTTGTCCAATAAATGATAAAAAAGATGAAAGGAAAAAATCTTGAAAAAAAAAAAACAAAAAAAAATAATTTTTTTTTTTAAATTACCAACTTTAAAAAAGCACATATGTCTTAGTGGATGTTCACACTGCGTGCGATGCCGAGCCGAGCCGGGTCGAGCGATGCAATGCGATTGCAAGCTTTTAAAGCAAGAAAATGAAAAGTCTTCAATTTTAAATGGAATCACGCTTTGAGTGTACACACTGCGCGCGATGCAATGATGAGCCGAGCGATGGCCCGATGTTTTCACAAACTTCTTTGCTTTTTCGTGCGAGTACCGGCTGCTGATTTTTGGCGATGGAATTTAATGGGCTTTGCGATGGAGTTTATGGGCCTTGCGATGCTTTGCGATGTGAAGCTTTTTGAAGCCAGTATGGTGCAAGTACGAGCTGTAAAGTAGTATTTGATGTAAGATCACACTGAAAAAATGCATGTATGTCTGCTTTTATACCCTAGACTTTTAGGCGCGGCGGTGTGGCAGTGTATAAATGGAAATTATGAGGGTCATCTTCTGATTCGATTCAGCCATATCTGTCTGTCTGTCTGTCCGTTTGCACGATAACTTTCGATAGAATGAAGTTAGAAACTTGAAATTTTGGTCAAATGTTTGTAGCATGATCTAGTTGGTTGGTATTGAAAATGGGCAAGATCCGACCGAAGGAACCCCTACAGATGAAATTTCAAATGAGCGATAACTTTCGATAGAATGAAGCTAGCGGCTTGAAATTTGGTTCAAATATTTGGATTTAGATTTAGTTGGTTGGTATTGGAAATGGCCAAGCTCCGTCCCAAGCAACCCCTACGTCCCCTACAAATGAAACTTCAAATGAGCGATAACTTTCGATACAATGATGCTAGCGACTTGCAAAATGCGACAAATATTTATAGTGTAGGTTGTTAGTTGATTTTGAGAATGGGCAAGATCCTATTGAATGAACGGCAACCTTCCCTATAAACGTTAGTTCAAATGTAAATATCCAAAATTCGAATGGATGAACGATGAAACTTTTCATTGGATCCACGCCCACAGCTCAAACTGACCATTTGGGAAATTCACTTTTAATGCAATGGCCGTTGTCAGTTGGAAGTTTTGGTATCACAACTAGGTCTGTACAAGTCTAGGTTATATACGCTTTGGATTCCGGTTTTGATTCAGTATGGCTCAAATGAGAGGTTATTACCACCGTAATAAGGTCGCGTTTAGAAGGCGTGGTTTCACAAGCGGTTTCACAAGCGGTTTGAGCAGCGGACACCGCTGCGTATAAAGGCATAGAGCAGAAGCGGCGGTTTACATATTTAGTGCCGGTGCACATGGACGTCGAAATGCCGTCTGACGCTGCGTCACTTTCAATCGGATAGGAAGAAATACATTACGGGTAATGAAGCGATGCACATGGCCGCAGATAGCTATCCGATACCTATCGGCGGAATTTTGCCGCCGCGATAGCTATCTGGGATGACACTGGTTTCTGCTCCTATCTGCGTCATTTCACGCGTCCGCATATCAATTTTTAATAAGTCGGCCTACATAAATTCGAACCCGGAACACGGACACGGTCACAATGTTTGATTTGTATGATGTTTCTTAAACCATTCGCTTGAGGTGCCAATTAATTAATTGTTAATCGTGACTACTACAATTGACAATTAATTTTGAGAAAAAAAATGGTGGGGAGGGAGCTCTCAGCTCGGACGGGGGTTTGTAAGGGGGGGTGAAAATGGTGTTAAAAATGCGATATTCTTTATATTTTAGAAGTTATGGCCAAAAAACAGTTTATTTAAAACTAAAAATAACATAAATTGTAAATTCAGGTTCGCTATTATGTAGCCCGGCTTATATAATACAGAGTGGCGCTGTGTCCTATCGCATCATGTGAATTGAAATGCAGATAGGTATCAAAGAGGGAGGAGCTTGAGTGACGAGGCGTCCGGCGTCATTTGGACGTCCATGTGTACCGGCTCTTACACTGAATTCAAATGCAATCTCGCCGCTCCATAAACTGCGGCGGTGGCCTCAACGGCGAGTCGAGCGGTTTATACATTCATCGTCCTAAAGCTGCCGCGGCTGCCGATTTTCGCGTTTGAACACAGCGGTGCGCCGCTGCTCGATCCACTTGTGAAACCTCTCGTCTGAGGTCGCGGAAGAGATGATGAAATTCAGCAACACTGGGCCTTTCTTCATTAAGGGGATGCACCCAATGGCGACGCCCTTCCATTTTTAGAGCACTGTTTTGAAACAGAAATAAATTTACTGGGTGAAGCACAAACGACATGATGTCGAACAGATTCTATTCCTTGAACTAAATTGGTCTCTACTCTCCATCATTGCGTGCAGTGAACATCCCGGATCATCTTTGCATCGCAAGCCATCGCTCGGATCATCTTTGCATCGCAAGCCATCGTTCGGCTCGGCATCGCACGGCGTGCAATGTGAACACCCACCACATCGCATCGCTCGACCCGGCTCGGCTCGGCTCGGCATCGCACGCAGTGTGAACATCCACTTAAACTATAAGTGGATGTTCACACTGCGTGCGATGCCGAGCCGAGCCGGGTCGAGCGATGCAATGCGATTGCAAGCTTTTAAAGCAAGAAAATGAAAAGTCTTCAATTTTAAATGGAATCACGCTTTGAGTGTACACACTGCGCGCGATGCAATGATGAGCCGAGCGATGGCCCGATGTTTTCACAAACTTCTTTGCTTTTTCGTGCGAGTACCGGCTGCTGATTTTTGGCGATGGAATTTAATGGGCTTTGCGATGGAGTTTATGGGCCTTGCGATGCTTTGCGATGTGAAGCTTTTTGAAGCCAGTATGGTGCAAGTACGAGCTGTAAAGTAGTATTTGATGTAAGATCACACTGAAAAAATGCATGTATGTCTGCTTTTATACCCTAGACTTTTAGGCGCGGCGGTGTGGCAGTGTATAAATGGAAATTATGAGGGTCATCTTCTGATTCGATTCAGCCATATCTGTCTGTCTGTCTGTCCGTTTGCACGATAACTTTCGATAGAATGAAGTTAGAAACTTGAAATTTTGGTCAAATGTTTGTAGCATGATCTAGTTGGTTGGTATTGAAAATGGGCAAGATCCGACCGAAGGAACCCCTACAGATGAAATTTCAAATGAGCGATAACTTTCGATAGAATGAAGCTAGCGGCTTGAAATTTGGTTCAAATATTTGGATTTAGATTTAGTTGGTTGGTATTGGAAATGGCCAAGCTCCGTCCCAAGCAACCCCTACGTCCCCTACAAATGAAACTTCAAATGAGCGATAACTTTCGATACAATGATGCTAGCGACTTGCAAAATGCGACAAATATTTATAGTGTAGGTTGTTAGTTGATTTTGAGAATGGGCAAGATCCTATTGAATGAACGGCAACCTTCCCTATAAACGTTAGTTCAAATGTAAATATCCAAAATTCGAATGGATGAACGATGAAACTTTTCATTGGATCCACGCCCACAGCTCAAACTGACCATTTGGGAAATTCACTTTTAATGCAATGGCCGTTGTCAGTTGGAAGTTTTGGTATCACAACTAGGTCTGTACAAGTCTAGGTTATATACGCTTTGGATTCCGGTTTTGATTCAGTATGGCTCAAATGAGAGGTTATTACCACCGTAATAAGGTCGCGTTTAGAAGGCGTGGTTTCACAAGCGGTTTCACAAGCGGTTTGAGCAGCGGACACCGCTGCGTATAAAGGCATAGAGCAGAAGCGGCGGTTTACATATTTAGTGCCGGTGCACATGGACGTCGAAATGCCGTCTGACGCTGCGTCACTTTCAATCGGATAGGAAGAAATACATTACGGGTAATGAAGCGATGCACATGGCCGCAGATAGCTATCCGATACCTATCGGCGGAATTTTGCCGCCGCGATAGCTATCTGGGATGACACTGGTTTCTGCTCCTATCTGCGTCATTTCACGCGTCCGCATATCAATTTTTAATAAGTCGGCCTACATAAATTCGAACCCGGAACACGGACACGGTCACAATGTTTGATTTGTATGATGTTTCTTAAACCATTCGCTTGAGGTGCCAATTAATTAATTGTTAATCGTGACTACTACAATTGACAATTAATTTTGAGAAAAAAAATGGTGGGGAGGGAGCTCTCAGCTCGGACGGGGGTTTGTAAGGGGGGGTGAAAATGGTGTTAAAAATGCGATATTCTTTATATTTTAGAAGTTATGGCCAAAAAACAGTTTATTTAAAACTAAAAATAACATAAATTGTAAATTCAGGTTCGCTATTATGTAGCCCGGCTTATATAATACAGAGTGGCGCTGTGTCCTATCGCATCATGTGAATTGAAATGCAGATAGGTATCAAAGAGGGAGGAGCTTGAGTGACGAGGCGTCCGGCGTCATTTGGACGTCCATGTGTACCGGCTCTTACACTGAATTCAAATGCAATCTCGCCGCTCCATAAACTGCGGCGGTGGCCTCAACGGCGAGTCGAGCGGTTTATACATTCATCGTCCTAAAGCTGCCGCGGCTGCCGATTTTCGCGTTTGAACACAGCGGTGCGCCGCTGCTCGATCCACTTGTGAAACCTCTCGTCTGAGGTCGCGGAAGAGATGATGAAATTCAGCAACACTGGGCCTTTCTTCATTAAGGGGATGCACCCAATGGCGACGCCCTTCCATTTTTAGAGCACTGTTTTGAAACAGAAATAAATTTACTGGGTGAAGCACAAACGACATGATGTCGAACAGATTCTATTCCTTGAACTAAATTGGTCTCTACTCTCCATCATTGCGTGCAGTGAACATCCCGGATCATCTTTGCATCGCAAGCCATCGCTCGGATCATCTTTGCATCGCAAGCCATCGTTCGGCTCGGCATCGCACGGCGTGCAATGTGAACACCCACCACATCGCATCGCTCGACCCGGCTCGGCTCGGCTCGGCATCGCACGCAGTGTGAACATCCACTTAAACTATAAGTGGATGTTCACACTGCGTGCGATGCCGAGCCGAGCCGGGTCGAGCGATGCAATGCGATTGCAAGCTTTTAAAGCAAGAAAATGAAAAGTCTTCAATTTTAAATGGAATCACGCTTTGAGTGTACACACTGCGCGCGATGCAATGATGAGCCGAGCGATGGCCCGATGTTTTCACAAACTTCTTTGCTTTTTCGTGCGAGTACCGGCTGCTGATTTTTGGCGATGGAATTTAATGGGCTTTGCGATGGAGTTTATGGGCCTTGCGATGCTTTGCGATGTGAAGCTTTTTGAAGCCAGTATGGTGCAAGTACGAGCTGTAAAGTAGTATTTGATGTAAGATCACACTGAAAAAATGCATGTATGTCTGCTTTTATACCCTAGACTTTTAGGCGCGGCGGTGTGGCAGTGTATACATGGAAATTATGAGGGTCATCTTCTGATTCGATTCAGCCATATCTGTCTGTCTGTCTGTCCGTTTGCACGATAACTTTCGATAGAATGAAGTTAGAAACTTGAAATTTTGGTCAAATGTTTGTAGAATGATCTTGTTGGTTGGTATTGAAAATGGGCAAGATCCAACCGAAGGAACCCCTACAGATGAAATTTCAAAATGAGCGATAACTTTCGATACAATGATGCTAGCGACTTGCAAAATGCGACAAATATTTATAGTGTGGGTTGTTTAGTTGATTTTGGGAATGGGCAAGATCCTATTGAATGAACGGCAACCTTTACTGTAAACGTTAGTTCAAATGTAAATATCCAAAATTCGAATGGATGAACGATGAAACTTTTCATTGGATCCATGCCCACAACTCAAACTGACCATATGGAAAATTCACTTTTAATGCATATGGCCGTTGCCAGTTGGAAGTTTTGGTATCACAACTAGGTCTGTACAAGTCTAGGGTATATACGCTTTGGATTCCGGTTTTGATTCAGTATGGCTCAAATGAAAGGTTATTATCACCGTAATAAGGTCGCGTTTAGAAGGCGTGGTTTCACAAACGGTTTGAATTCAAATGCAATCTCGCCGCTCCACAAACCGCGGCGGTGGCCGCAACGGCGAGTCGAGCGGTTTATACATTCATCGTCCTAAAGCCGCCGCGGCTGCCGATTTTTGCGTTTATACACAGCGGTGCGCCGCTGCTCAATCCGCTTGTGAAACCTCTCGTCTGAGGTCGCGGAAGAGATGATGAAATTCACCAACACTGGGCCTTTCTTCATTAATGGGATGCACCCAATGGCGACGCCGTTCCATTTTTAGAGCACTGTTTTGAAATAAATTTACTGGGTCAAGCATACAAACGACATGATGTCGAACAGATTCTATTCCTTGAACTAAATTGGTCTCTACTCTCCATCATTGCGTGCAGTGAACATCCCGGATCATCTTTGCATCGCAAGCCATCGCTCGGATCATCTTTGCATCGCAAGCCATCGTTCGGCTCGGCATCGCACGGCGTGCAATGTGAACACCCACCACATCGCATCGCTCGACCCGGCTCGGCTCGGCTCGGCATCGCACGCAGTGTGAACATCCACTTAAACTATAAGTGGATGTTCACACTGCGTGCGATGCCGAGCCGAGCCGGGTCGAGCGATGCAATGCGATTGCAAGCTTTTAAAGCAAGAAAATGAAAAGTCTTCAATTTTAAATGGAATCACGCTTTGAGTGTACACACTGCGCGCGATGCAATGATGAGCCGAGCGATGGCCCGATGTTTTCACAAACTTCTTTGCTTTTTCGTGCGAGTACCGGCTGCTGATTTTTGGCGATGGAATTTAATGGGCTTTGCGATGGAGTTTATGGGCCTTGCGATGCTTTGCGATGTGAAGCTTTTTGAAGCCAGTATGGTGCAAGTACGAGCTGTAAAGTAGTATTTGATGTAAGATCACACTGAAAAAATGCATGTATGTCTGCTTTTATACCCTAGACTTTTAGGCGCGGCGGTGTGGCAGTGTATAAATGGAAATTATGAGGGTCATCTTCTGATTCGATTCAGCCATATCTGTCTGTCTGTCTGTCCGTTTGCACGATAACTTTCGATAGAATGAAGTTAGAAACTTGAAATTTTGGTCAAATGTTTGTAGCATGATCTAGTTGGTTGGTATTGAAAATGGGCAAGATCCGACCGAAGGAACCCCTACAGATGAAATTTCAAATGAGCGATAACTTTCGATAGAATGAAGCTAGCGGCTTGAAATTTGGTTCAAATATTTGGATTTAGATTTAGTTGGTTGGTATTGGAAATGGCCAAGCTCCGTCCCAAGCAACCCCTACGTCCCCTACAAATGAAACTTCAAATGAGCGATAACTTTCGATACAATGATGCTAGCGACTTGCAAAATGCGACAAATATTTATAGTGTAGGTTGTTAGTTGATTTTGAGAATGGGCAAGATCCTATTGAATGAACGGCAACCTTCCCTATAAACGTTAGTTCAAATGTAAATATCCAAAATTCGAATGGATGAACGATGAAACTTTTCATTGGATCCACGCCCACAGCTCAAACTGACCATTTGGGAAATTCACTTTTAATGCAATGGCCGTTGTCAGTTGGAAGTTTTGGTATCACAACTAGGTCTGTACAAGTCTAGGTTATATACGCTTTGGATTCCGGTTTTGATTCAGTATGGCTCAAATGAGAGGTTATTACCACCGTAATAAGGTCGCGTTTAGAAGGCGTGGTTTCACAAGCGGTTTCACAAGCGGTTTGAGCAGCGGACACCGCTGCGTATAAAGGCATAGAGCAGAAGCGGCGGTTTACATATTTAGTGCCGGTGCACATGGACGTCGAAATGCCGTCTGACGCTGCGTCACTTTCAATCGGATAGGAAGAAATACATTACGGGTAATGAAGCGATGCACATGGCCGCAGATAGCTATCCGATACCTATCGGCGGAATTTTGCCGCCGCGATAGCTATCTGGGATGACACTGGTTTCTGCTCCTATCTGCGTCATTTCACGCGTCCGCATATCAATTTTTAATAAGTCGGCCTACATAAATTCGAACCCGGAACACGGACACGGTCACAATGTTTGATTTGTATGATGTTTCTTAAACCATTCGCTTGAGGTGCCAATTAATTAATTGTTAATCGTGACTACTACAATTGACAATTAATTTTGAGAAAAAAAATGGTGGGGAGGGAGCTCTCAGCTCGGACGGGGGTTTGTAAGGGGGGGTGAAAATGGTGTTAAAAATGCGATATTCTTTATATTTTAGAAGTTATGGCCAAAAAACAGTTTATTTAAAACTAAAAATAACATAAATTGTAAATTCAGGTTCGCTATTATGTAGCCCGGCTTATATAATACAGAGTGGCGCTGTGTCCTATCGCATCATGTGAATTGAAATGCAGATAGGTATCAAAGAGGGAGGAGCTTGAGTGACGAGGCGTCCGGCGTCATTTGGACGTCCATGTGTACCGGCTCTTACACTGAATTCAAATGCAATCTCGCCGCTCCATAAACTGCGGCGGTGGCCTCAACGGCGAGTCGAGCGGTTTATACATTCATCGTCCTAAAGCTGCCGCGGCTGCCGATTTTCGCGTTTGAACACAGCGGTGCGCCGCTGCTCGATCCACTTGTGAAACCTCTCGTCTGAGGTCGCGGAAGAGATGATGAAATTCAGCAACACTGGGCCTTTCTTCATTAAGGGGATGCACCCAATGGCGACGCCCTTCCATTTTTAGAGCACTGTTTTGAAACAGAAATAAATTTACTGGGTGAAGCACAAACGACATGATGTCGAACAGATTCTATTCCTTGAACTAAATTGGTCTCTACTCTCCATCATTGCGTGCAGTGAACATCCCGGATCATCTTTGCATCGCAAGCCATCGCTCGGATCATCTTTGCATCGCAAGCCATCGTTCGGCTCGGCATCGCACGGCGTGCAATGTGAACACCCACCACATCGCATCGCTCGACCCGGCTCGGCTCGGCTCGGCATCGCACGCAGTGTGAACATCCACTTAAACTATAAGTGGATGTTCACACTGCGTGCGATGCCGAGCCGAGCCGGGTCGAGCGATGCAATGCGATTGCAAGCTTTTAAAGCAAGAAAATGAAAAGTCTTCAATTTTAAATGGAATCACGCTTTGAGTGTACACACTGCGCGCGATGCAATGATGAGCCGAGCGATGGCCCGATGTTTTCACAAACTTCTTTGCTTTTTCGTGCGAGTACCGGCTGCTGATTTTTGGCGATGGAATTTAATGGGCTTTGCGATGGAGTTTATGGGCCTTGCGATGCTTTGCGATGTGAAGCTTTTTGAAGCCAGTATGGTGCAAGTACGAGCTGTAAAGTAGTATTTGATGTAAGATCACACTGAAAAAATGCATGTATGTCTGCTTTTATACCCTAGACTTTTAGGCGCGGCGGTGTGGCAGTGTATAAATGGAAATTATGAGGGTCATCTTCTGATTCGATTCAGCCATATCTGTCTGTCTGTCTGTCCGTTTGCACGATAACTTTCGATAGAATGAAGTTAGAAACTTGAAATTTTGGTCAAATGTTTGTAGCATGATCTAGTTGGTTGGTATTGAAAATGGGCAAGATCCGACCGAAGGAACCCCTACAGATGAAATTTCAAATGAGCGATAACTTTCGATAGAATGAAGCTAGCGGCTTGAAATTTGGTTCAAATATTTGGATTTAGATTTAGTTGGTTGGTATTGGAAATGGCCAAGCTCCGTCCCAAGCAACCCCTACGTCCCCTACAAATGAAACTTCAAATGAGCGATAACTTTCGATACAATGATGCTAGCGACTTGCAAAATGCGACAAATATTTATAGTGTAGGTTGTTAGTTGATTTTGAGAATGGGCAAGATCCTATTGAATGAACGGCAACCTTCCCTATAAACGTTAGTTCAAATGTAAATATCCAAAATTCGAATGGATGAACGATGAAACTTTTCATTGGATCCACGCCCACAGCTCAAACTGACCATTTGGGAAATTCACTTTTAATGCAATGGCCGTTGTCAGTTGGAAGTTTTGGTATCACAACTAGGTCTGTACAAGTCTAGGTTATATACGCTTTGGATTCCGGTTTTGATTCAGTATGGCTCAAATGAGAGGTTATTACCACCGTAATAAGGTCGCGTTTAGAAGGCGTGGTTTCACAAGCGGTTTCACAAGCGGTTTGAGCAGCGGACACCGCTGCGTATAAAGGCATAGAGCAGAAGCGGCGGTTTACATATTTAGTGCCGGTGCACATGGACGTCGAAATGCCGTCTGACGCTGCGTCACTTTCAATCGGATAGGAAGAAATACATTACGGGTAATGAAGCGATGCACATGGCCGCAGATAGCTATCCGATACCTATCGGCGGAATTTTGCCGCCGCGATAGCTATCTGGGATGACACTGGTTTCTGCTCCTATCTGCGTCATTTCACGCGTCCGCATATCAATTTTTAATAAGTCGGCCTACATAAATTCGAACCCGGAACACGGACACGGTCACAATGTTTGATTTGTATGATGTTTCTTAAACCATTCGCTTGAGGTGCCAATTAATTAATTGTTAATCGTGACTACTACAATTGACAATTAATTTTGAGAAAAAAAATGGTGGGGAGGGAGCTCTCAGCTCGGACGGGGGTTTGTAAGGGGGGGTGAAAATGGTGTTAAAAATGCGATATTCTTTATATTTTAGAAGTTATGGCCAAAAAACAGTTTATTTAAAACTAAAAATAACATAAATTGTAAATTCAGGTTCGCTATTATGTAGCCCGGCTTATATAATACAGAGTGGCGCTGTGTCCTATCGCATCATGTGAATTGAAATGCAGATAGGTATCAAAGAGGGAGGAGCTTGAGTGACGAGGCGTCCGGCGTCATTTGGACGTCCATGTGTACCGGCTCTTACACTGAATTCAAATGCAATCTCGCCGCTCCATAAACTGCGGCGGTGGCCTCAACGGCGAGTCGAGCGGTTTATACATTCATCGTCCTAAAGCTGCCGCGGCTGCCGATTTTCGCGTTTGAACACAGCGGTGCGCCGCTGCTCGATCCACTTGTGAAACCTCTCGTCTGAGGTCGCGGAAGAGATGATGAAATTCAGCAACACTGGGCCTTTCTTCATTAAGGGGATGCACCCAATGGCGACGCCCTTCCATTTTTAGAGCACTGTTTTGAAACAGAAATAAATTTACTGGGTGAAGCACAAACGACATGATGTCGAACAGATTCTATTCCTTGAACTAAATTGGTCTCTACTCTCCATCATTGCGTGCAGTGAACATCCCGGATCATCTTTGCATCGCAAGCCATCGCTCGGATCATCTTTGCATCGCAAGCCATCGTTCGGCTCGGCATCGCACGGCGTGCAATGTGAACACCCACCACATCGCATCGCTCGACCCGGCTCGGCTCGGCTCGGCATCGCACGCAGTGTGAACATCCACTTAAACTATAAGTGGATGTTCACACTGCGTGCGATGCCGAGCCGAGCCGGGTCGAGCGATGCAATGCGATTGCAAGCTTTTAAAGCAAGAAAATGAAAAGTCTTCAATTTTAAATGGAATCACGCTTTGAGTGTACACACTGCGCGCGATGCAATGATGAGCCGAGCGATGGCCCGATGTTTTCACAAACTTCTTTGCTTTTTCGTGCGAGTACCGGCTGCTGATTTTTGGCGATGGAATTTAATGGGCTTTGCGATGGAGTTTATGGGCCTTGCGATGCTTTGCGATGTGAAGCTTTTTGAAGCCAGTATGGTGCAAGTACGAGCTGTAAAGTAGTATTTGATGTAAGATCACACTGAAAAAATGCATGTATGTCTGCTTTTATACCCTAGACTTTTAGGCGCGGCGGTGTGGCAGTGTATAAATGGAAATTATGAGGGTCATCTTCTGATTCGATTCAGCCATATCTGTCTGTCTGTCTGTCCGTTTGCACGATAACTTTCGATAGAATGAAGTTAGAAACTTGAAATTTTGGTCAAATGTTTGTAGCATGATCTAGTTGGTTGGTATTGAAAATGGGCAAGATCCGACCGAAGGAACCCCTACAGATGAAATTTCAAATGAGCGATAACTTTCGATAGAATGAAGCTAGCGGCTTGAAATTTGGTTCAAATATTTGGATTTAGATTTAGTTGGTTGGTATTGGAAATGGCCAAGCTCCGTCCCAAGCAACCCCTACGTCCCCTACAAATGAAACTTCAAATGAGCGATAACTTTCGATACAATGATGCTAGCGACTTGCAAAATGCGACAAATATTTATAGTGTAGGTTGTTAGTTGATTTTGAGAATGGGCAAGATCCTATTGAATGAACGGCAACCTTCCCTATAAACGTTAGTTCAAATGTAAATATCCAAAATTCGAATGGATGAACGATGAAACTTTTCATTGGATCCACGCCCACAGCTCAAACTGACCATTTGGGAAATTCACTTTTAATGCAATGGCCGTTGTCAGTTGGAAGTTTTGGTATCACAACTAGGTCTGTACAAGTCTAGGTTATATACGCTTTGGATTCCGGTTTTGATTCAGTATGGCTCAAATGAGAGGTTATTACCACCGTAATAAGGTCGCGTTTAGAAGGCGTGGTTTCACAAGCGGTTTCACAAGCGGTTTGAGCAGCGGACACCGCTGCGTATAAAGGCATAGAGCAGAAGCGGCGGTTTACATATTTAGTGCCGGTGCACATGGACGTCGAAATGCCGTCTGACGCTGCGTCACTTTCAATCGGATAGGAAGAAATACATTACGGGTAATGAAGCGATGCACATGGCCGCAGATAGCTATCCGATACCTATCGGCGGAATTTTGCCGCCGCGATAGCTATCTGGGATGACACTGGTTTCTGCTCCTATCTGCGTCATTTCACGCGTCCGCATATCAATTTTTAATAAGTCGGCCTACATAAATTCGAACCCGGAACACGGACACGGTCACAATGTTTGATTTGTATGATGTTTCTTAAACCATTCGCTTGAGGTGCCAATTAATTAATTGTTAATCGTGACTACTACAATTGACAATTAATTTTGAGAAAAAAAATGGTGGGGAGGGAGCTCTCAGCTCGGACGGGGGTTTGTAAGGGGGGGTGAAAATGGTGTTAAAAATGCGATATTCTTTATATTTTAGAAGTTATGGCCAAAAAACAGTTTATTTAAAACTAAAAATAACATAAATTGTAAATTCAGGTTCGCTATTATGTAGCCCGGCTTATATAATACAGAGTGGCGCTGTGTCCTATCGCATCATGTGAATTGAAATGCAGATAGGTATCAAAGAGGGAGGAGCTTGAGTGACGAGGCGTCCGGCGTCATTTGGACGTCCATGTGTACCGGCTCTTACACTGAATTCAAATGCAATCTCGCCGCTCCATAAACTGCGGCGGTGGCCTCAACGGCGAGTCGAGCGGTTTATACATTCATCGTCCTAAAGCTGCCGCGGCTGCCGATTTTCGCGTTTGAACACAGCGGTGCGCCGCTGCTCGATCCACTTGTGAAACCTCTCGTCTGAGGTCGCGGAAGAGATGATGAAATTCAGCAACACTGGGCCTTTCTTCATTAAGGGGATGCACCCAATGGCGACGCCCTTCCATTTTTAGAGCACTGTTTTGAAACAGAAATAAATTTACTGGGTGAAGCACAAACGACATGATGTCGAACAGATTCTATTCCTTGAACTAAATTGGTCTCTACTCTCCATCATTGCGTGCAGTGAACATCCCGGATCATCTTTGCATCGCAAGCCATCGCTCGGATCATCTTTGCATCGCAAGCCATCGTTCGGCTCGGCATCGCACGGCGTGCAATGTGAACACCCACCACATCGCATCGCTCGACCCGGCTCGGCTCGGCTCGGCATCGCACGCAGTGTGAACATCCACTTAAACTATAAGTGGATGTTCACACTGCGTGCGATGCCGAGCCGAGCCGGGTCGAGCGATGCAATGCGATTGCAAGCTTTTAAAGCAAGAAAATGAAAAGTCTTCAATTTTAAATGGAATCACGCTTTGAGTGTACACACTGCGCGCGATGCAATGATGAGCCGAGCGATGGCCCGATGTTTTCACAAACTTCTTTGCTTTTTCGTGCGAGTACCGGCTGCTGATTTTTGGCGATGGAATTTAATGGGCTTTGCGATGGAGTTTATGGGCCTTGCGATGCTTTGCGATGTGAAGCTTTTTGAAGCCAGTATGGTGCAAGTACGAGCTGTAAAGTAGTATTTGATGTAAGATCACACTGAAAAAATGCATGTATGTCTGCTTTTATACCCTAGACTTTTAGGCGCGGCGGTGTGGCAGTGTATACATGGAAATTATGAGGGTCATCTTCTGATTCGATTCAGCCATATCTGTCTGTCTGTCTGTCCGTTTGCACGATAACTTTCGATAGAATGAAGTTAGAAACTTGAAATTTTGGTCAAATGTTTGTAGAATGATCTTGTTGGTTGGTATTGAAAATGGGCAAGATCCAACCGAAGGAACCCCTACAGATGAAATTTCAAAATGAGCGATAACTTTCGATACAATGATGCTAGCGACTTGCAAAATGCGACAAATATTTATAGTGTGGGTTGTTTAGTTGATTTTGGGAATGGGCAAGATCCTATTGAATGAACGGCAACCTTTACTGTAAACGTTAGTTCAAATGTAAATATCCAAAATTCGAATGGATGAACGATGAAACTTTTCATTGGATCCATGCCCACAACTCAAACTGACCATATGGAAAATTCACTTTTAATGCATATGGCCGTTGCCAGTTGGAAGTTTTGGTATCACAACTAGGTCTGTACAAGTCTAGGGTATATACGCTTTGGATTCCGGTTTTGATTCAGTATGGCTCAAATGAAAGGTTATTATCACCGTAATAAGGTCGCGTTTAGAAGGCGTGGTTTCACAAACGGTTTGAATTCAAATGCAATCTCGCCGCTCCACAAACCGCGGCGGTGGCCGCAACGGCGAGTCGAGCGGTTTATACATTCATCGTCCTAAAGCCGCCGCGGCTGCCGATTTTTGCGTTTATACACAGCGGTGCGCCGCTGCTCAATCCGCTTGTGAAACCTCTCGTCTGAGGTCGCGGAAGAGATGATGAAATTCACCAACACTGGGCCTTTCTTCATTAATGGGATGCACCCAATGGCGACGCCGTTCCATTTTTAGAGCACTGTTTTGAAATAAATTTACTGGGTCAAGCATACAAACGACATGATGTCGAACAGATTCTATTCCTTGAACTAAATTGGTCTCTACTCTCCATCATTGCGTGCAGTGAACATCCCGGATCATCTTTGCATCGCAAGCCATCGCTCGGATCATCTTTGCATCGCAAGCCATCGTTCGGCTCGGCATCGCACGGCGTGCAATGTGAACACCCACCACATCGCATCGCTCGACCCGGCTCGGCTCGGCTCGGCATCGCACGCAGTGTGAACATCCACTAAAAGATACAAAACAGTGGTGTATACTAATCGTACAGGGAATTTAGTGCTCTTTAATTTACCATATACAGTATTATATAACTTTTTTTCTCTACGGTGAACAACTCCCCGGATTTATGCGAAAAATTGAAAAATGGCACCTTCTTTTGTCCCCTCCTCCTTTTTCCACACTTCGTAGGTTCGCGGACTTTTACTACGTTTACCTTCTAACTAGTCCAAACAAAACCCCATAGTTCATTTTTGTGGTACTGATATTTTTATCTAGAAAGTCTTATAGCTTGGGGTACATCACTGGCGATTTCAAGCCATTTCCATCATGTAGACGGGCGGATGGCTGATACTGGCTATCGAAAATGGCTTTGAGAGTAATTGCGGCTACCATGCTGGCCGATATGCTGCGCTGGACCAATGTGAGTAGCAGCTATTCAATTTTCCAAAGCAAGTTTGGTTGGATAGAGGAAGGATGTATATCACAGATAATGATTATCTTCAAGGAATTTGAATTTGGGTGTTGATTGGTTTATACGATTGAATGATAGGTTAAAGGGCTGCTGTGCCTAACACAGCACACATGGACCGCAGCAGGGTCCGTTGTGTTACCACCGGGGATTCAACACCCGACCATCCTAATCACTAAACCAGCCAGAACTGTAAATGAAACGATGGAGCTTGCCAATATCAACATTAGCCAAGTCGTCCAATTCAGTGAAGAAGTAGGCTCCCAGAAAAGTCCTTCTCCTTATTGACAAAGCAGGGCAGGTACATAGAAAATGAAAGACGCACTCCTCCTCCTCCTCGTCACCGCAGCTCCTACAGAAATCATTGTAGGGAAGGCGAAGCCTCCTGGCGTGCTCACCAATCACACAATGCCCAGTGATGACTCCCACCGCCGCTCTGATATGCTGCCTTCCGAGCGACAGCAATTTAGCTGATCGGCTAGAATCCAATCTGGGCCACAGCGACTTTGTTGAAAGACATGTGCTTCCATTTAACCATATAGAGTTGGTCTTGATAATTGCTTCGGTTTTAATAGCTAGTTTGCAGGCAGCGATAGGCATGTAGATATTACAACGAATTTCACCAGCTAAGTAGGTTGTACCCTGCCTGGTAAGTTCGTCTGCTTTGCAATTACCAGCGAAACCACTGTGGCCCGGAATCCAGCATAAGAAAATGTTAAAAAACTCACTCATCTCCGTAAGCAGAGAGCGACATTCCGCGATAGTCCTTGACGTGATCAAACCCCGTTCGAGAGATTTAATTACAGCTTGGCTATCTGTAAAAATTGTTATATCTCTAACTGATATTACATGACGCCCCAACCAGTACAGGGCTTCTGTAATCGCCGTAATCTCTGCCTGAAGAACACTACAGTAATTGGGGAGATTGAAAGAGAGGCATAGGTTCAGCCCATCACAAAAAAAAACAAAAAAAAAAAAAAAAAAAAAAACCATTGAATGATACTGTACGAATATCTGGTAATCTTTACTAGATTAACTCGCCTACAGTTTTAACACTGAGAATGTTTATATGGAACCAAATGGCGTTTAATTGATAAACGGTGTAGGAAAACATCTTCAATTTTTTGGTTTTACGGAACTGACGTCATTATGGTATAGGATGTCATCATCAGTAAGGGATGTCGTCGTTGCCGTTTGGCGTACATTATGGATTGTAACGAAGGCTGGGGAAGTGACAGGTATGACGAGCGCTGGATAGTTAGCTCAACTATCGGTAGTGCTGGGCTGTCGCGCATCTGTCTGATAACCAAATACAACTGTTTTTATTTCCAATGGGACAGACGCGCGAATATCTTTTTTTGTAGCACATATGAGCGTGGGCGAAGGAGGCGAGGCATTCTTGTACCCAGCCCATCACAACCGATAATCAGGCTAGCTATGCAGCGTGTGTCACACCTACCAACTGCTGAGAAGTCTGCACAACCATATCCTAAGCCTTCGTGCTTGGCGCCCAATGTGTAGCACAAACCTCCGACCCTTAAACTAAGAGTCTAACATTCTTTTTTGAAGCACATATGAGCGAGAGCGAAGGCGAGGCATTCTTGTACTCAGAAATAAAAAAGTTTTTCTAACAAAAACCGTTCCAAAAGGTCATTCCTATGACAGCTATATGCTAGTGTAGTCCAATTACAATCAAATTCGGGAATGTAATTTGACTAAAGATACTATTAGTGTGAAATTTGATAAAGATATCTTTAGAAATAAAAAAGTTTTTCTCACAAAGACGCATTTTTGGACCAATATTTCCTATGGCAGCTATATGACGTTGTAGTTGGGACGCTAAGCGATTTGACCTTGCAAAATATGATAGAGAAATGCCGTTTGGTATGATTATTGGTGGTCCCCATGCATTCATTTTAAGAGATGGAGCCATCTTGGACCCCGCGGCAGAGCGGCGGTGCGGAGGTGCGGGCGAAAAACCGAAAAATTTGAGCCCTTTTTTAAATATCCTCCTCATAATTTGTAAACGGTGCCTCGGATAGAAAAACTTAATAGAATTTAAATTAAAGAGCAATAAATTCCACATCAAATGCATTGCTCAAAGTTGAAATTCAGTTTAGTAGTATAGTCAAAATCGATAGTCGAAAAACGTCACCTTTCGAGGCTTTGGAGGAAAATCACACCGAAACCGATGCTACAAATGGGAAAACTCGTTAGACAAAAGTTGAAGATATTCCTATTTCAAGTTTAACTAGCCCAATACTTTTCAAATCGGTGCCTTTTTAGTGTAGTTGTGAGCGAAAATGAAAAATGTGTTTTTTTAGCGATTTGAGCCTTAATAGCTCTATCTCGATAAATATAACAGCTAAAAGTTTTGTTTTAGCCTTAACTCGTAGATATTTTAACCTTGTTAATAAAAGTTTTGCTAAGTTTTTTATCAGACTAATTTAATTAATTAAATAATTAGCTAATCAAATGATTTAATTTCTTCCATAATTTCAAAGTTCAAGCAACTTCAATGACACTTTAGGTTGGTTTCTCATGTATTTGGTCATTCTGAGTCAAATGAAACCAACCGCTATTCCATACGGCTATTAGTTCAAAAGATATTCAGTTTTTTCCAGATTTTGTTATTAATTAAATGAGCTTTTTTATTAAATTGGTGGAAAATAAAAAGCTTTTGTGCCAGTTTTAGGATAGTCCCCAATGTATTTTGTCATTTGGAGTCGGATAAAACTAACCGCAATTCCATACCACCATTAGTTCAGAAGATACTCACATTTCCCAGATTGTTTTATTAGTGAGCATTTTTGTTAAGGTAAAAATAAATATATATATAAAACTTTGACGAAAATTCTGGAAAATAGAATAAAACCGTACGCAGAACGAATCATTGGCGAATATCAAAGCGGTTTCAGACCTGGTCGCTCCACAACCGATCAGCTCTTCTCAGTCAAACTGATACTCCAGAAGTGCTGGGAATATAACGTGAACGTATACCAAATCTTTGTCGACTTCAAGGAGGCATACGACAGTATCGATCGTGGAGTACTGTAACAACATTATGCTGCAATTTGGTATACCGACCAAATTAGTGCGACTGACAAAGATGACGATGACCAACTCCGTCTCACAAGTCACGATCCAGATTAGACTTACTGATCTATTTGAAAAATGCACTGGTCTGAAACAGGGCGATGGACTGGCACCGACACTCTTCAACCTAGCACTGGAATACGCTATTCGGGCTATGAATTTGGACAACAGCAAGACGCTACTCATCAAGTCGACACAATTAGCAGCGTACGCCGACGACATCAACATCATGTCCCGAAGACTGGCCGACGCAGAAGAACTTCTAAACGCTCAATACCGCTGCACAGGAAGTTGGACTACTATCAACGAGGGTAAAACTAAAATAATGATGCAATCGACGACAAGGACACCGAGCATCAATGTGAGGGACCTCAACATCGAGTTCGTGAACAACTTCATATACCTGGGTTGCAACGTGTCAAGGGACGCCAACGAAATTGACGAAATCAAGCGACGGATACAGTTAGCTAATAAGACTTTTTTCTGGGTTCTCCCCATAATGAAATCGAAGTATGTGCACAGAAACGAAGCTCTGCCTGTACAAAACCATTATACGTACGCCCAGTGCCATGTTATGGCTGCGAAGCATGGACCCTAACTCAAGCCTCCGGAAACATGCTAGACACATTTGAACGTAAGTTTCGAAAATCGTTAAACTACAACGACTTCAATGGGCAGGGCATGTACAACGAATGGACGATGATCGCATGCCAAAGAGAGTAATGAATACAGAACGAGTCGACGGAGCAAGGCTGCCTAGACGACTGAGATCTCGTTGGGAGAGCTCAGTACATGTGGTCGCCGAACAGCTACTGGGCTTCCGAGATTGGAGGACGCGGTCACGTGACCGAGATAATTGGAGGATAACGATTCAGGCGGCCAAGGCCCGATGTCGGGCTGTCGCGCCAAGATGATGATGATGAAGCTAAAAATAAAACGCTTTTATGCCAGTTTTAGGTTGATTCTTAATGTATTTCGCCATTCTGAGTAGAATAAAAATAACCGTGATTCCATACGACCATTATTTCAAAAGATATTCACATTTTTTCAGATTTTTTTTATTGGTTAAGTAAGGTTTTTTTTTATTAAAAAGGTTGAAAACAAAAAGCTTTAATGCAGTTTTAGGCTGTTTCCTAATGTGTTTAGTCATTCTGAGTCGAATGAAGCTAAAGGCAATTCCATTCAACCGTTAGTTCAAAAGATATTCACATTTTTCCAGATTTTTTTTTATTAGTTAAATATTTTTTTTTATTAAATAAGTTGAAAATAAAAGGTTTTTATACCACTTTTAGGTTGACTTCTAGTGTATTTGGTCATTCTGAGTCGACTGTAACCAACCGCAATTCTATACGATCATTAGTTCAAAAGATATTCACATTTTTTCAGAGTTTGTTATTAATTAAAAAAAACTTTTTTATTAAATATGTTTAGAGTAAAAAGCTTTTTTTAGCAAAACTTTTATAAACAAGGTTAAAATATCTACGAACTGAGGCTAAACCAAAACTTTTAACTGTTATATTTATCGATATAAAGCTATTAAGGGTCAAATTGCTAAAAACCCATTTCTGCTTTCCAGCTTGGAAAGCGATATAGTGTGATTTTCCTCCAAAGCCTCGAAAGGTGACGTTTTTCGACTACCGGTTTTGACTATACTATCAAACTGAATTTCAACTTTCAGCAATGCATTGGATGTAGAATTTGTTGTTCTTTAATTTAAATCCTTATCCTATTAAGTTCTTCGGTCCGAGGCACCATTTAGAAGTTATGAAGAGTATATTAAAAAACGGGCTCGAATTTTCCGGTTCTTCACCCACACAGCCGCTCCGCCGCATGGTCCAAGGTGGCTCCTTCTATTAAAATGAAAGAATGGGCCCCACTAACATTCGTACTAAACGGCATCTCTCTATCATATTTTGCAAGGTGGCGTCAATTTATGTCGCTTACCGTCCCGACTATTGGTTCCGAAATATACAGGGTGTCCCAAACCCCAACGTCAACCCGGAAACCGGTGATAGGCCAAGTGGTGGCAGTTATCAGAAAAGTATTAAAAAAAGTCTCCGTCAATTATTTTTTGACTTATAGACATTCAAAAAAGAATTGGAAAAATTCATACCCTGTGATGATTTTTTAAGTACTGTTATTACAAATTTTCATTTTTTTTTATTTTTTTTTTTATGAAGCAACCCTGACTAACTGTTCTATAAATCCCAATCTAAAAGTAAAAAATTACTGTATTGGTTTTAAGTAAAATATGACTTTTTTCCCCAATTTTGTACTCAAAATTATCACTTATCCCAACTTCAACTGACTGCACTGTAAAAAAAATATACCACGCGGTTTTGGAAAGTAACTGTAAAAGATGGCGCATTTTGTCCAGATTCCAAAATGGTACGACTTTTTTTAAATTTTTATCAATTAATTATAAAATTTCCGACGAATTGTAACGATATGTCAAGTATGTTTCCAACTATACCAACTGCTTTTGGGCCCGCCCCATATCTACAATAATAAAAATATAATGGACGGGCATTAAGTCCGAACCCGATGCATGCTGTTTGCTCGTTATTTCGTTTGCCGGGCACTTCCCGAGCTCTGATCAAATACCAAATTTGGTATGTAGGTTCCACAAATCGAGGACCGCTATTTTGGTCATCGGCTAGAATAACGGTATACTCTGTTGTTTTCAAACTAGAGCTACTTATCAAAGTCTATTCAATTATCCCTCCTCCAGGCATTTCTCGTGGTCCGATTTCAATGCGTTTTGACAAACTTAATAGGATCAGACAATTTGACAGTGAGTAACAGAGGTGTGAAGTATTGTGTATTCGTATGTGGAAGAGAGAGTGCCGCTTATTTAACAGGATCTTTAGAGGGGAAATAGACCGGAGAAAATTTCTGGTTCCTTTCCCGAGTCCACGATTCCTAACTAAATACATCTACCGGCCTCTCTGTCTCTTTCGCTCTAATGCAATTACTAAGAGACAGAGACTAAGAGTATCTTAAGTCTAACGAAAATTGGTTGGTTGTCATTTTGCTCTCGGTATCTCCTGAGTCGAGTCCTTTGGTCAGGATCGATGCCATTTTGCAATGAAGTAATATATAGGCAAGATGGATATCGTATGATTGGAGGTTTGAGGCGAATGTACTAAACTACTGTTGAAGTATTTTGAGTCCATTGGTGAGGAAAAAGGACTACTATTCTGTTTAAGGCAGGTTTTAAGTCCTTTAGTGTGGAAAAAGGACATTTTTGGCTATGAAGTGATATCATATGACTAGGAGTTTGGTGCGAATGCACTACTACTACTGTTAATGTTCTATTCTGTTCTGAGTCCTTGGGTCAGAAAAAATGGACATTCTTGCATTCGCCTGGTTAAAATAGGTATCTCTTGAATCGAGGCGATAAGGACAACATTTTTCAGAGCAAATCAAATCATAGACAACTTGAAAGCAAGGGGATCAAAATTAAATTGTATTTGCATGGGACGGGCCTAAAGTACCAAATCGCTCTTTTTCTGTTATTCTAAATACACTTTTACTTAGTATAATCATCACTGTTGCTATTATTTGTACGAGTATACTAGTGGTATCCAATATACTGAAAGTGGCTCAGGATTTCTTCAACTACAAAATGTTAGATATTTACTGGGATTCATATATAATGTATAAAAATGTCGGCTTCCCTTTAGTCATTATTCACGTCTCGCCACGTTTATATCGTGGAACTGAAAGGAGTATTAGCTAAGTCGTATTAGTGCTAGTACCATTTCGTGGTGTGTTTATACCAACCATTCTGACCGATACTAAATATGAAAGACATCAGTTGTTGGTTTGTGACTATGGTTTGGCAAATGCCAAGAGGCGGTAGCCTCCTAATAAAAGCGCTTTTATAGTGCTAGAATCAAAGGATGAAACGAATGCAGAGTTTCAGAAAAAGGATGACGTATTTAAATAACATATAAAATGGAATTAACACCAGAAACAATATTAGCCAAGCCAGTAACACCACCTAGTCCCAATTTTTCAGTCCAGTACTGCATTACAAGTGTAGCTAAAAGTTAGTACCGAATCTAACTAATTCGATATGTTTACATAGTCGTGAGTTAGCTCGGATTATTTATATATATTCGCTATATAAACGTAATGACTGCAACAAATTCGAAGGACTTTTCCGAACTAGCGACGTTGCCAGCCCCTTTTTCTACAAGTTGGACATTAAATGGCGAAATGAAACAACAATTCAAATGAGGTGTTGCTAAAGTACTTAAAAACTAATTATGTAGTTATCTTGTAAACAATTTCTCTTATTTTTACGTGTTAAATTTCCTATTCTATTATAGTGCAAAGCCGCAGCTGTGATCCATTATACGAGTATATTGTCGAGCTTGCCCTGAGGTATTACGTTAATACTTCTCTCGTGGCCGTCTGGGAAGAAATACCCCAAGAGGACATAAGAAACATAATTTGTAGCATGCCAAATCGCATGCAGGCGGTTATCAGGGCCACAGGCGGAAACACCCGTTACTAGTTTAAAGTTAAATAATCTTAATTTTTAAGATTTTCATCAAAATTTAAATTCATTTTTTATTATTTTTTTTTTGTAGCTCTAAGATGGATCGTTTAATTTTGTAATAAATTTTCATTATTTTTTGTTAATTGGTTAGTTTTATTTCGAATCCTACTAGCCACTTTTATTTCCAAAAGAAAAGAACAGATTTTAATCTTTTATTTTGATAATAAAAGACAAAACGTGCTGAGGCCACATTTTGTGCCGCTAAGTGTAGTAATGTGAACTCGGCATTTTTTTTTCAAGCTTAAGGGTTAAGAACTGGAAAAAAAAATTATTCAATTTTATGTTTAGAATTCCTTGAGCAATCGAGTAGTGAAGATATACGGTCGAGTTGGGACACTCTGTATAGTTACAGAACGTTGGGTATTCACTTGGATATGGGCTCTCAGAAGAAATTTGTTATTCTTAGTATGCATACATCGTCATCATCGTGGCGCTACAACCCGACGTCGGGCCTTGGTCGCCTGGATAATTGTCCTTCACTCGGTCAAGTGATCGTGTCCTCAAATTTTAGAAGCTCAGCAGTTGTTCGGTTTTTACAGTTTACAGTTTCATAAAAACTAACGCATGTATCTGCTTATAGCTAGTAGTAACTGCACATGTGCATACTGTAAAATGCAGTAGCACATAGCAACGATCAGTTGGTATTTTCGGAGCATTGTTTTATCGTCCATTAAAAATAGGTTTTCATGATAATAGGGATGTTAATTCTGGTATAGGGGATGTGATGTAGTGTGCCGCTTTATCTTGTTACTTATCAAATTATATTTTATGCAGAAGTTATGTTAATTTTAATCTTTTCAACCAAAATCAGTCAGTTTTTGGCGCAGAGAGTAATTTATTTTTATTCTCGTGCATTATATCCGATGTATTCGTTATTCGAATAAATATGATGCCTGCTTCAGACAATGGCCCAGCGCAATCGTGACCATAATCGCTGCAATCATACACCAAGTCCCAATTCAAATTTTCTTCGTCCACACAATGGTCTTCGATGATGATTTGCCTTAACCATGTGGGGAATAGCGCGCTAACTACCCCTAAGAGGCATTAAGAAATTATCTTTAGGAGGCATAGTTGACGTTTCGCTGGTATATAACAGGTTTTGGATGATGCATGTCGCTGGCATACACATCCTGTCCATTTAGTCGCATTCTACGAAAAGCCGGGAAAAGCTGTGGTTTATTCTTACGCACCACACCACAGGGGAAAAATATGATCTTCGATGGGCCAGTCAATATTCAACTCCGCCACGTCGAAGTGACAATACAACAATCATGTGTGTTGTGTGTAGCAGCTAACAACAACTTCGGATAGCTGATTTAAAATGACAGACGCGTGATGGGCCATTGTGTGGCTTTCGAAACCATTTGTGGCCATCCGATGGCCCATCGCTGCGACGGTTACGCGCCATTGGCCACTGAACGCCATCCGCCCGTCCACACAATGGCTATGGCTTCAAATGGCCGGGGATGGGCCATTCTCTGTAGCAGGCATGCTGTTTACAGTTTGCCCACAACTATTGCATTCGTCTCGTCCGTATCGTACCTATACGAGTATGGGCCGTATTCACAATGTCTGATTGAACTGCCAGTTAGCTATCTGAGACATTGAACTAAACCTTAGCGTATGTAACGCTCAAAATATGACAAAGCAGTAGAAGCCGAAGTCCGAAACGTTTATATCCTAGACTTGGCCACAACCATATGCATTAAAACTGAGTTTCCTATATGGTCAGTTTGAACTGTGTGTGTGGATCCAATGAGAAGTTTCATCGTTCATCCATTCGGATTTTGTATATGTATATTTGAACTAACGTTCATAGGGGAGGTTGGGGTTAATTCGGTAGGATCTTGTCCACTCCCAAAATTAACTAACTAACCGCACTACGAATATTCACCGAATTTGTATCGCAAGATATCGCTAATTTGCATTTTCATTCATTTGTAGGGGAAGTAGGGGGTTTCTTTGGTAGGATTTTGCGTATTTTCAATATCAACCAACAAAATCCTACTACAAACATTTTACCAAAATTTTAAGTCGCTAGCTTCATACGATCGAAAGTCATCGCTTATTTGAAATTTCATTTGTAAGGGAAGTGGGCGTTCATTTTCAATACCAACCAACTGGACCCTATTATACACATTTAACCAAAATTTCAAATCTCTAGCTTTATTCTATCGAAAGTTATCGTGCGAACGGACAGACAGACATGGCTAAATCGAATCAGGAGGTGACCCTGATCAATTATATACATAAAATATATACATTGCCGTACCTACGAAGGCTCCTTTAAGGTGTTACATATTTTCGTCGAACCAAAAACAATATACCCTATACCTTATAAAGTCTAGGGTATAAAAAATTCAGAATTCTGCTGCCTGTTCTATTCTATGTCTGTACCGCCTCTCAGCATTAATTTGCGGCTGAGTTGGTTTCAAATCCTCTCCCATCGAATGAGTTTTCAGAACTCTGTTCATTATGACCAGTTTAATTGTCTCATTTGAATGTGCAAACGTAAACAGTTTGGTATTGTCGTCCGATAAATTTTTAACTGGAGGATGAATGGCATTTAGCCTTTATCTACAGGCTAAAGCTTAACCAGACATTGAGAAAACGACCCTATGAACGAGTGGGTTTAAATGCATGGGCGCTAATTTATTCATATAAATTCGAATATGCATTGTCGTCGTATGTACTCGTATGTCGCATAATCAGTTGAACTTCTTCATTGACTTTTCTGGATATTAATTAAATCTTCCATTACATCGTATTATTCTTCAAAGACTGTGGACTTTGATTATTTATTCTTGCAAATTTCAATCAAAACCATTCACGACCTCCGATCCTCTGCTCCAAGTACATAATTGAATTCTCAAACAACAAAGGGAGGACGAATCGAATGGTATTCAAATGCAATTAAAATGTCCAGGTCATCACATCATAACTGAGCACGATTAGTTGATTGAGTTAAAGAAATTGTTTTATAAATTTCCATTAAGTGCAGTGTCGTCTGTTTGGGAATAGTAATAGATAAGTCAAGGGAGTGGGCACCTAAATTCAATTGGATTTAATATTTTAACAATGAGTTCCTCCGTACGTTTGCATCATCTATGAAAATGTCATCTTCTGACATTTTATTACATACATATCTAATACGTACATACTCGTATTCTTCTTTTTAATTCCGTTGAAAACACTATTGATCGGACGCCCATATTCAACAAGTTCTGACGGCAGCTGCCGGAAAGAAAATACTTCTTATAGCTCGCACATTTCAATAAAATTTATTATTAGGAAGCACCAATAAAGAAAAATGTACAGATCAATTTTGCAATTATGAGATCCAGTAATATCTAGATGGTATCGATCTAAATATAGGAATTTTAGAATTATCAGGACGGTCTTATTAGTTTCATGGATGCATGTACTAGTTGGGGAGCTGGCGGTCCACTCGGTTACGGTGAATGTACCAAGGTTAGAACTTTCACGATCGTTTCTTTTTAATGCAGGAAAACGAAAATGAGAAGTCTGGTAAGCTTCCGAGGGTGGGTTTGGCGACGGTAGAGGGTTAAAATTTACAAAAAAAAATCTTAAACTTACGTCATTTTCTCAAGTTTACCGCTTTGTATTGTGAAAGATACTAATTATCCCGGATATTTCTTATTTTCTATTTTTGTAGTGGGGTTCACAGAAGATCCTACCGAAAGTGTTCGTAAATACGAAGTGAACATTCGGAAGAATATCAGAAAGCTACAAAAAAGGACCTATTTAGTTTTAGTTTTTGAAAACGGTCAACGGCAGCGTAAAACATTCTAAAACAAAATGAAAGAACACCTGGCAACTCTTAAAAATGAAATATGAATCTTTTTCGTGTCTCAAATAGTTTTCCAGAAAATCACTAGGAAACACGAACCAAATAAACTTTTGTTTTTTTTTTTTTGAAAATATTTCGAAAATGTTTCTCAGACCAAATGAAAGATCACAACAAAATCCATAAAAAAATGTTGTAACAATTTTTTTCGTATCTGAAATAGTTTTCGAGATAACCTTCCGCTAATCTCAGAAAACAACCAAAAAAAAAAGGTTATCTTGAAAACTATTTCAGATACGTAAGAAATTGTTGTTGTGATGTTTCATCTGGCCTCAGAAACTTTTTCGCTATGATTAACCGTTTTCGAAATATTTTCAAAAAACAAAAAAAAAATTATTGTTTCATGTTTTCTAGTATTTATCTCGAACACTATTTGAGACTAGAAAAAAAATTAGATCTATATTTAAAGAGTTTCCTGGTGATCTTTCATTTTGTCTTAGAATGCTTTACGCTACGGTTTTCAAATTACATATTTAAAAACATTGTGTTTTGTGCTACATTTGCCTTTTTGAAATTAGTAGTAAAACTTGTTCCGAATTCACTGTTCCTATAAGAGGTATATGAAATAGTGGGCCGATTTCAACAAAATTTGGGAACGTGGCTTAGCAGCCAATATGGTTGAATAATATGCAATTTCGTAAGGATATCTTCAGAAAGAAGAAAAGTTTTTCTGACAAGAACTTGCTTTTGGGACGGTCGTTCCTATGACAGCTACATATATGATAGAGTAGTCCGATTTCAACCAAATTCGGAAATATGATTTCAATTAAGATACTATTGATTATTGTGAATTTCGAAAACAATATCTTTAGAAATAAAAAAATTTTTCTCACAAAGACGAATTTTTGCACCGGTCGTTCCTATGGCAGCTACAGATATGACGTAGTGGTCAGCTCGATAGCTTTAAAACTGAGGGACTAGTTTGCATAGAAACAGACAGATAGACAGACAGACGGACAAAGCTTGATCGACTCGTCTCATCATACCGATGAGGAATATATATATAGTTTATATGGTCGGAGATGCTTCCTTCTGTGCGTTGCAAACTTCATGACAAAGTTAACATACCCTATCACATCCGTGAAGGGTATAACAAGCTAGCCTTCCGATTTCAACCAAATTCAAGAATAGGATTTAGCTAAAGATAATATTGATTAGTGTGAAATTTGAAAAAGATATCTTCAGAAATAAAAAAGTTTTTCTCACAAAGACGAATTTTTGGGCCGGTCGTTCCTATGGCAGCTATATGACGTAGTGGTCCGATTCCGTTGGTTCCGACATATTTTCAGCGTGCAATAGAAAGAAGGCTTTGTACAAAATTTCAGCTCGATAGCTTTAAAACTGAGGGACTAGTTTGCATAGAAACAGACAGACAGACGGACAAAACTTAATCGACTCGTCTCATCATACTGACCATCATACTGTTTCTAAATTTGGTTGAATTCGGTCCACTATTTCATATACTTTTGATAGGAACAGTGAAATCGGAACAAGTTTTACAACTAATTTCGAAGTGGCAAATGTAATCAGTAAGTCAGCCGAAGGCTAGATTGTTTTAATGAAGACAATTTGGTTGCTTTTGCATCGATGAATAGCGATGGTGAAGGTACCCAAACTCCTATGTCAAAAATGGCATTTCTGCAGTCAGTTCACTTTGGAGGTTGTAAAAATTAAAAAACAACGTTGACATAGAGGGTTTCGATGTTGCTGCCATCTATCGGTTTCCCATTAAAAATAAAAACATAGGTGGTTGAACAATTGATGCATGTATAAACTTTTTTCTAAACATTCTTGGAGGTACATGCTGGCAACTGCATTCTCCGAAACCAGTTTATGCCGACGAAACGTCAACTGGGCCACATGGAACAGTTGACGCGCTATACCTCACAAGGGGTTGGGGCAATTGAGAGAGATAAACATTATAAAAGCACTTTAGTAAAAGACAAAAAAATCCCATGAATTGACATAGGAGGTTGGGAATATTCATCATCGACATGTAATGTAGATTTTTTTTTCAATTATGGTCAAGTAATAATTATGGCCAAGTTTTAAATATTCATCATGTAATATTATATTTTATGACTTGTGGCCATAATGACAAAAATTGGTTTCTGGAATATTCGTACTCTCTTATACAATAGATCAGAAGGTCTCTGGGATCAGATAGTCAGATAATATGGCCGAAGACAGAAAAGAATACCGCGGCGGAGTAGCCCAATGGGAGTTTAGCCAAATTAGTAATATTCTCAAACAGTATTTTTAACTTTACGTCGATTCATAACGCGATGAGATGTTTCCACACAGACCTCGAGTTCAGAAAGACTAGCTCGTTTGTGTCTTTATTCTATTAACGCGCCGGGGAAATTAACCCTTGATCTTTGGATGCAAGCATTGTAGAGTGACGACCGAGACTTCACGGCTACCACATCATCACCATCACACACACATCTGTCCAATTACAGGAATTATAAAGGACAGCATCGTCTTTAATCCGGGAATTGTTTAATGCATTGAGAGGAAGGAGCATTTGGAAACAAAGATTTGATTTTAGGACGACAACATTCTAAGAAGTTTACCTTGTTCAGATATATTGAAGCAATAATATAAATTAAATCCCTGCTATCCTTCGCTGCAAAGGTTGAATAAATTTAATCTGTACAAATACAGTATTATAACAATCGAACTTCTAATTTCCTTCCACAATAAACAAACACTGAAGGCTGAATATAAGGCTTTTGTCCGGAAGATTCACTTGGTGGAAGGCGTAGTGCCCCACAGTTTATAGATAAAAGTATCAACACTTGAATATCGCAACAATATCGTTTAAACTATTATTCAAATCGCACATCGAATTATTTTGATCAAGGTGTCCTTCCAGACAACTGCTCGTCCGAGAAGTTACACACAAATACTAATAGTGCTATGCCCTTTCATGGAACTTTCTGCCAGTTTGAACTCTTTCAATTTCCCTTGGAATGTAGTCTAACATTTAATCCAATTACGATATCAACATATACTTCAGGTCGTACAACGTACTCACATAACTTTCTTATCCAATGGAAATTGGTTATATTTACAAGTTATAGCGAAAAGTAGTCATATGAACGAACAAAGCCGTCGTTGGCCTGGTTGTGTGACGTATTAATTAAGTATGTCAATCAGAACATATTGGTATAACGCAAATATTGCCTTGAACTCTACAAGTATTACAAATAATAGGGAGGTAAAACCATGCAGAAAAACTAGCAATTCAGTTATCAGATTATCAGGAAAACTGACAAAAATACTGGTTTGAGTTTGTATAATGCTATAATGAGCCTTAATTTTCTACTTTTATGACTACTTCCAGAAAGCGCCAGCTGACAATTCATAAAATCATAAAGATAGGCTGACATTCGTAAAAGTAGTCTATATTTACAATGGATATGATTTTCTTACGAGAGGACACACCAAGATCCTGAGACAAAAATAAATGCGATATAGCGATTGTATGGTGTTGCTTGTTGATAGTGGTGTGGTTATTGAGTTTGTTTTTTTAATAGATAAAGGGCCGATCTCAATGTCTGGTTAAAGTTTATCCGATAGATAAACGCTGAACGCTATACCCAGTTAACAATTTATGAGGCGATAATTCCAAACAGCTGATACGGGCTGCTGACATTTTGGCAGCTAGAACTGTTTACATTTGCTCGTTCAAATGTGACATTTAAACTGGTCATAAAAAACAGCGTTGTGGGAATTCATTCGATGAAAGATTTGAAACCAATTCAGCCACAAATTTATGCTGTGAGACGTTGAAAAGAATAGAACAGGCGACAGAATTCCGAATTTTTTCTACTGCATTATCATATTTTGAGAATTGCATATGCTTAGGTTTAGTTTAGTGTCCCATACAGCAGTTTAACCAGACATGGTGAAACGGCCCTAAATCTTTGAATATTAATTGCTAAAGGAAGACTGAACAAGAGTCCACTCCCTACAATCTTTGCGGTTGATAATCTATTGAGAGATGCTACGGCGAGCCGCAGGAATACACAAACGCCTTGGAGGAACAACTAACACCTTTGCTAAACAACATCAGAAACAATGGTGTAGACGAGTGTTTGGGAACAACTAAGGAACACATGGTGCTTTTTATTCAACAGTCCATATCAGAGTGGAATAACTCTCGATAGGCAGCTGGTGCAGGATTTTTGTTCTGAAGGCGAATTCGTAAGGTTGAAATATTCGAATTCGCTGCGGGCAATGCAGTTGTCTTATATAGATGGGGACCACATGGGATTCATTTCTTGGCAATAAAATGTTGATTTTGTATAATTACATATATGCAATAGCAAACACACAAAATGATTTTGCTGCCTAAACGAAATTTTTCAGATTGTATCTGTACTAAGTATTTAAGTTTTCTCTTCAATTTTGAGTTGATGTTTGAATGCTAAATAGACTAAGACACACTCCAAGCAAAGACACACTCCATTTTCCTTTTCGCTACTCCAATAGGCGCGTTTTTTCAAGATCCATATAGAGCAGAGCAGGTTAGGACCACACAATTACACTAACAATTTGATCTGAGTTGCTCTCGATAGAACGTTAGTGAAGGATTTCTACTCTGTTAAATAGTTCCACATTTGAAATGTAGGCGGCACAGGAGGTGGAAGTTTTCGGGGAGTTACAGTTTGGGAAGCAGATAAAGTTCATTTCCTGTCATTAAAATGTTCGTTTTGTGTAATTATATGGAATAGTAAGCATGCAAAATAATTTTGCTGCTTAAAGGAAATTTGTCCAATTGTATATGTACTAAGGATTTAAGTTTTCTCTTGGAATTTGAGTTGACATTTGAATTCTAACTAAACCGAGACACACTCCCAGTAAAGACATGCCCCGTTTTTATGTTCTTTACGCTAATTTGCTCTCGATCGTTTTTCCGTCGCTTAACCTGCTCTACTCTGCTCTACGAAAAAATGCACCTAATATGTCTTATATCGTTTTTCAACCAGTTGTTCTGTTCTGATCTAGGCGGTTGAATAAAGACAACAACAATCAATGAGGTTGCTGAGAAGGTCATTGAATACAAAAAGAAAAGCTACAGACAATTCATTGAACGACCCAGGAGAGCCAAGAAACAAAAATAAGACGAGCTTCGGCGATAATCCAACAAAATAATTTTTTTTTCGACAAATACAACAACGTGACATTATAGTAATAAAAAGCATTAAGAATGACTTCCAATCCGGTAGTAGCCTCTACAAGGTTAATGATGAAAACATCATTAGTGACATCCATAGCACCAAAAAACATTGGATGTCCTATTTTGAAGAGCTTTTTAACCCCACGGCCAGCGTCCCCGAGCAAGAAGCCATAATCGTTAGTGACATGGCTCACGAAAGTTCAAATACACAGCCCCCGACACTAGAAGAAGTAGATATCGCTCTAAAGGTCGACATACACGGCAAGCATTTTGGTCGCGAGCATGCATCGAACCACGTCAAACTCTAAAGAAAAAAAATCTGCTCATTTCCACCGTTCTATGATATTTGATGGTTCGATGGAAGTTCGGTCGTGGTTCTGCGCGATCATGTGTGGCGACCTTAAGAACACTTAAGCTGAACAATGCGCCGGGTACAGACGAGACCCCAACTGGGATCTACTTAAATCTGGTCGAGTAATCCTGTTAAAAGCAATCATTCCAGAGGACTGGTGCAGGAGGATCTTCTGGTCTGGTTGAGCCAATTATGTCGATCACAGGTCAGGATCCAAAGTAGGTTAACTGACACCTTTGAAACGCGTACTGGAATGAAGCAGGACGATGGACTCGCTTCGAACCTTTTAAACTAGAATCCGCCATCCGGAGGATATACAGACGACTTTTAATGTCTCGCAAGCTGCCCGCCGCTGAAGAACAACTACATCGCCTTGATATGGTTGCAAAAGAAGTAAGACTACGAATCAACGAGGACAAAACAAAAATAAAGTTGAAATCAAGGACTAGCACGTTAGCGCAATCGAACATCACCATCGGGAATCCCAAAATTGAATTCGTTTCGGATAAACCTTTGAAATTACCTGGGTAGCAACCTATCAAATGACGCCAGCAAAACAGGTACAGTTAGCAAGAAAGACATTTATCTCGATTCTTCCAATCATCAAATATGCAAGGCATATGTGCAGGAAAACGAAACTGCGCATCTACAAAACGATCATACGACCAATGCTGCAAAACTTGGACACTGACCCAAGTTAAACGATTTTGAATCATGAATCCTTCGAAGAATATTCGGAGCGGTTCGTTTGGGTACAACCATGAGTTTTACAGCTTTTATGATTATCTGAAAATTTCGAAAATCATCAAATTACAACGACTTCAGCGGATAGGATACGTACAAGGCATGGACGATCAATAGCCGAAGACTGATAGAAAAACCGAGAGCTCGATGGGAAGGCTCAGTTGATGGGGATGCAGAACAACTACTGGGCTTTCGAAATCGGAGGACGCGGTCATTTGACCGAGACAATTGAAGGAAAACTATCCAGACGGCCAAGGTCCGACGATGATGGGCTGTTGCGACAATACTAATGAAGGATTTAGTGAACCATCAACTACTGAAACCTAGAAAATATGCAAAAAATTCAGCTCAGCTAGGCTCAGGGTGGTGGAGCGTAGCTCTGCCAAAGTAGTCCTGGTCGCTCTAGATAGTCGAATTTCGTCCGAAGATATGGGAGGTGGTGGTGCATCAAGTACTCTATTTGGTTTGAGGTCCGCTATCTAAGAAAGCACCTCTTCTCTGTGCAGTGTTGAGATAGCTGACTTGCATTTGGCGTTATTAAAGGGAACTCTTTTGAATCTCTGGACTTCCTCTCGCGGTCCCTCATATTGCGTCTTACGTGACGCGGTGATGGGGTCTTGTCTATAAGATTATGATTTGGATGGTCATTCCGATAACAGCCAACTAAGTATGTACTTCTTATTGTTAGTAAGAAGAGTGTTGTGGCTGCTTAAGGGCAACGTTCTGGTTTTCTGATGTAGATGATCAAATGCCTGGTAGGCAACGGTTAAATGGCGCGTTAATAAAATAAAAAACTATCTGTGGGTACTACTAGAACTCCCTAAGTGTTCTAAGCTTGTAAACAAAAGACGACAATATGGATTGAAGGTCTATGCAACTAGCAAATGCACCTTCCGCAATTATATTGACGCACTCATGCCCAGTGAAAGGCTGCAGGCAATTAAAATAAATAACTGGCGCAACAGTCCAATTTGAACCATGGCCTCGAGATGAGTTAGCATCATCTCATTTTCTAGATCATGACGGTATGTCTTGAGGTGTGTGATCAGCAACACGCTCAATCGAGTTATTTACCCCATAAATGGGTACTCATTTAATAGCTGAGTGGGCTCATAGTCCGACACGAGAATCCCCTTTTTTTATCGAAAACTACCGCATTCAGTAGGAATCGAACCGGGGCCTAGTGCGTTGAAGGCGAACGTGCTAACCGTTGCACCATCCGGACTACAAGGCGATTAGTATTGTTAAAAAAAAGTTAAGCAAGGTAGCCTGAAGGTTCTAATACTCGAGACGAGTAGACCAGTCGGGCGCGTCAAATCTACGATACCCGTCCCGTGTAAACAGCAAACGGGTTTACGACAAAGCGTAACTTGTTAGCTGGCGACGGTTCCCGACGGGTACTCATCCGCCGTGGATGAGTCGATGAATCGAACAACACATGAAAAAATATGATTTCAGTACTCGCACAAACGCTTATGGTACCGTATTTTCATGGCCCTGTAGCTTAGGTATGCACCCCTCACTCAACTTTTAGGATAAATTGGGTTAGACTTGTGATTGCTTAGATGTGCTATGGCAGATTAAATTAGCGACCCTAATGTGCCCTTTACGTAGGCTTCTTGTGCATTATCACTTCTTGCCGATTTTTTTATACCCTAGACTTTTAGTATAGGGTATATTGTTTTCGTCACGACGGAAATATGTAACACCTTAAAGGAGGCTCCGGAGGTATAGCAATGTATATATATAAATGATCAGGGTCACCTCCTTATTCGATTAAGCCATGTCTGTCTGTCCCGTCTGTCCGTCTGTCTGTCCGTTCGCACGATAACTTTCGATAGAATGAAGCTAGAGCCTTGAAATTTCGGTCAGATGTTGGAAGTATGATCTAGTTGGTTGGTATTGAAAATGGACATGATCAGGCCAAGAGAACGCCTACTTCCCCTACATATGTAAAATAATTAAATGTATTTATAGCTCCCGATTAAATAAACATGAAAAGCTCTAGCTTTGATATATTGCTCGTGGGGGTAATCTTATACTTCCCTTGAAAAATAAAATCGATCAGTTGAAAACTAACGGTAATTTTCTTACAAAGAGCCCCGTACTACCCCACTTTTCAGGTTTTTTGTCCATAACTCTTGAACTAATTGACGTAGACATCTGATTTTTGGTATGTAACCCTGAAGTGAGAAGCTGCTTGGGTTTTAGTAAGTTAAGCATAATCAGATCAAAGGAACGCTTACCTCCCTACAAAATTTAAAAAATTAAATATTACTTTAATTACGATAACTTTTGATAGAATAGCACTAGCGAGTTGAAAATTTGGCAGAACGTTGGTAGTAACATCCTATTAGTTGGCATTGAAAATGGGCAAGATCCGACCTAAGGAACTCCTACCTCCCATACAAATGAAACTTCAAATAAGCGATAACTTTTGATAGAATGAAGCGACTTGAAATTTTGGTCGAATGTTTGAAGTGAGATTGAGTTAGTTGGCAGCAAGGATGGATTAGATCAGACCTAAGGAACCCCTACCTCCCCTACAAATGGAACTTCAAATAAGCGATAACTTTTGATAGAATGAAGCCAGCGACTTGAAATTTTGGTCGAATGTTTGAAGTGTGATTGAGTTAGTTGGCATTAAGGATGGGTTAGATCAGACCTAAGGAGCCTCTACCTCCCCTACAAATGAAATTTTAAATAAGCGATAACTTACGACAAAATAAAGCTAGCGACTTGAAATTTTGGTCAAATATTTGTAGTAGGATCCAGTTGGCTAATACTGAAAATACGTAAAATCCGACCAATGAAACCCCTGCTTCCCCTTCAAATGAAACTTCAAATAAGCGATAACTTTCGATAGAGTGAAGCTAGACACCTGACATCTTTTTTTAATATTTGTATTGTGATCTAATTGGTTGGTGGCTATGATGGGCAAGATCCGATCCAAGGAACTTCTACCACCCCTACAAGTGAGACTTCAAATAAGCAATAACTTTCGATAGAATGAAGCTAGCGACTTGAAAAATTCGACAAATATTTGTAGAATTGGTTAGTTAATTGATTTTTAGAATGGCCAAGATCCTCATGAATGTGTGCCAACCTCCCCTATAAACTGGCCACATAGGAAACTCACTTTTAATGCTTATGGTCGTTGCCAATTGGTACTTTTGGTATCACCACTAGGTCTGTACAAGTCTAGGGTATATACGCTTCGGTCCTGGTTTAATTCTAAAGCTGCGTTTAGATTAAACGAAACCACTTGCGAAACTGTTGCGCGAGGAAAAATTGCGCCTAGTATGAACGTTCCTCTCCCGAAATTGTCAGACTGGCCACGGGTGAATTTCGGGTAAGTTTAATCGTGCAACAGTTTCACGTGTGGTTTCGTGGAATCTAAACGTACGCACGCTAAATTTGGTAAAAACGGAAATGTTGAGCAAGTTTGGCGACCGATTTAAGGAAAATAGTATTTGAAAAGTTTTTACATCCTTAAACTTCTCAGTTATATGGTACACAGTACTTTTTTATTTTATTTTGACAAAAAAAATAGTGGTCAAGACAAAGTAAAAAAGTGCATTTGTATATAAATGAATTATCACAAAGAATACAAGTCGTCAATCGAGTCACTTCTTAGTTAGTAAGATGTATATTTTGAACAAGACCGATAGCGCAGTGTGTTGAGGCATCAGTTTCATGTTTGACTACTGGCGTTTCGGGTTCCCGTCCGCGACGACGTTCGTGGCCATGGATGTGTCCACGACGACGTTCGTGGCCATGGATGTGCAGGAGATGCATGCTGGCAACTGCTTTCTCCGAAACCAGCTCATGCCGTCGAAACGTCAACTGGGCCACATGGAACAGTTGATGCGCTATCCCCCCCAAGGGGTTAGGGCAATGGAGAGAGATATTTTGAACAATCAAAAAATAATTAAAACAATTACTCGTAAATTTTTCATTCAAATGTTTGTAATGAGTCCAAATTACTTTAAAATATCGTAGGACTTTATTTTTTTAATCATGCAATGAAAACTGTTGCTTAAATCGCATTTGTTTTTATTATTACGTCTTGGAACATGTTTCAGTAACTTTCCAATGACATACATACCTTGAACAAAAAAAAAATAACTATGAATTTGAGGTAGATATTTTTACTGGGGTGTGTCCCTTCTGTTACAAAAATATATGTGTGCCCTCCGAGGGTTAATGATCTTTCATTTTGTCTGAAAAATTTTTCGCTGGGATCCAAATTATGCAGATACAAGCAATTACATTGTCTACGTTCATGACACAGCGACTAGTCCACTGTTGGAATTTGGTTTGTGAAATTTTCTGTTAAGTTTCTGATAAGCCCAACATGTTGGATCAAATGTGATTTTCTCGATTGCAAATACCTCACCGCTGACTGACCCAATGTATGCTGACAGTTTAAAAATGACACCACCGCTGTTATTTTCCTGCAATTTTTTGTCAGTAGTCAGTTTTAAACAATTAAATTTATCAACTGATGAATAACTAGATTCGACTGCTGTTCAGAATGCAATAAGCCATTGCAAAGCTGCTTCGATACGGCTGTCTATTAGCAATTGTTTGTAAATATTTTCAAAATGTCATCTCACTGACATGTTGCTTTCTCGCTTTCTCAAATTTTAATTGTCCAGTTCAGTTTTAAATACACTATTCAGTCTAGTGTCAATGGCTAAGTTCATACGGATATCACACAACAGTTGGCATACTGTTGCCAATTTGTTTTATGAACTCTCTCCACTGAGTTTTTGATGGACGCAACATGCTGTCAAAAATGTCATTTTCTCCATCACAAAAATTTCTCCGCTGGCTAGGACCAGCATATGATGACAATCCTGAAATGACACTCGCGCTGTCATATTCATACGATTTTTCGACAGTAGTCAGTTTTGAACTGGAAATTTGACAATTGATGGATGACTAGATGCGAGTGCAGTTCAGAACACAACAACGTGTTGCAATGCTGCTTCGATACTGTTGCCACAGCATGTTGCGATTTCGCTGTGTGCTATGAACTTAGCCATTGTCAACATTAGAAACGTCTTAAGTGCGGGAGGTCCGTGTCGAGAAGACTAAAGTCGCAAAGTGACTAGTCAGGAATTTGCTTCATAGGGTTTGCTGAATGAGGCATGAAATTAACTCCAAGCAAAAGGTTATTTTTGACAAATTGTGTAGAAATTATAATTTTGCGGGATCCAAATCGTTGTAAAAAAACACGTAATCGATCAAAAAACAGTGTTGTTTTTTACGCCATCCAGATATGTTTTTACGATGCAAGGATAACATTCTTCACAACGTATTCTGTTGAGCTACGCTTGTAATCTTTACAAAATGTTGTTTGTTTTCACCTCCTCTTTATCAAGAAAAAAAATTGATAAAAAGTCAAAATAATCTCTGAGACATAGGCTGCTCTCGGGCTGATTAGATCCATCGGATCGCCCAGAGTCCATGGAGTGATTTCACACCGAGTAGGCCGATCCAATACCAGAGTCCATAGGCTGGTTTCACGCCAAACAGACGGATCTAATCGACCCGTCTAAAGCCGACAGCAAACTTTGGGTGGTTTCATCTATTGTACCACCATGTAAAGCTGCTTCTAAGCGATGCTACGAACACCTTCCAACGCTAGACGCTTGACAGTTTGTAGCATCATGTGATAGGACGTCGAGCTACGAGCTTATAATGTTAAGTGTCGAACCTTAGGCTAGGGAATATCAGGACTGGAACATAAGAAAAAAGTTGGGGGCAACTTTTCATTAATGAATATCTTTTTGAACACGGTTTCGCGTAATTTACACGAAAAATTGCATTTAAATGGCAATTTCAATCAGTCGAGTTGAAAATCTTTAAATATTTTACATTTAGCTATCCACTTTTTACAAAGCATTGACAATTAACTACCCACTGAATTTACCAACTTTTTGTTGTTGTTTTCACATGGATTTATGGAGCTATGTTCCTATTCTCTTCATTTCTTATATCTTTGCGTCGAACGTTCGCATTGAAAACTTTTGCTCTGTTCGTGAGCTTTGTGCCCGAATCAAAGGAGTTCGAACGTTCCAATATTTGAATCAAACAATTGCCAAGCCGTTGAGCGGAAACATTTGGAGCAAGCACGGCTACAAGGTACGACAAATTTAGTGGACGTTTCGGAAGTGCGTAACCGTTTTCTTTTTTTAATTAAATAATAGGAGCAAGACAATACCATCATGGAGGTACCTCTTCTTCCACCATCACCTGGATAACTAATTTCAATTGAATTTATCAATTGACATCACGGCCGAACCGTCAAACGGCAATTCGATCGTTTGATTCAACGATCGAATTGCCGTTGCCGTTGAGAAGATACATTTGTCTGTAGTTGCTGAATTACTTGATTCAAACGGTAGATCCAATGTTGGATCATACGTTGGACGCATCGTTTAGAAGCGTTTGAAGTATAGCCTCCTTTAGACCGGTTGTTGTTTTTGTTGTAGGAACGCCTGCTGGTATTGAAGGGGTCTGGCAATCCTTGACCGTTGCTGATGAGCGAGCCGCTCCGGTGCGTAAAATCGGCTGTCGTGGGAGACCGGTCGATTAGATCGGCCATTCGGTGAGAATAGCAATAGACTTTTTTCCGGTCAAATTTTCTTTAATACTGATTAGACCTCAGAGAATTGAAGTCGTTTCTACCTTCTCCAGAACCTTCTTCTGGAAACTAGAAAAAAATCAGTAATACTCGCAGAGAGGGTTGGATAAGGAAACAATCTACCTAGAGCTCAACAAGTGGTTTGTCCAATTAGCTAATCAAATTTCAAATGTAGTGTAATCGAATAGGTTATATAATATTTGAAATGAAGATTGGACAAATACGAATCATGTTTGCCAATCTCATAACGGATGTGTCTTTTATATTAGACACACCAACAAATATATATACAATATTTCTATAGATACTGAAACGTGAAAATGCACGTATTGATTTTTTTATAAGTTATATGCCCAATAACAAATTGCGTTTCTTCATCGACAGTTGCAAATGTTCTACTGTTTCTAGAGCATTCTTATACTATCAGAATGAATGTGAATTCAACAAATGTTTTATTAATATCATAATCTTCCCCAGTTAGACCATTATATTGTGGGTTGAGTTTAAAGCCAACATAATGTACAGAAACTTCTAGTTCCAAGGATTTTAAATGTGCTGTACTTGATTAAAAAGTCAACATCAATTTTTAATCGCATGGCTCTGTCCAGAAGCCATAAGAATAATGGACAAGGCATGTCGTTCACTCTTACAAAGTAAGAAAGTAGCAATAAATTCAATAATAGGTGTGTTTTTTTTACTACAGTGTAGCGCACCTAAGAGTAACGACCTAACATTAAACAAATAATATATTTCTTCTTTTAAACTTCGCTGGATGCTTTGATTCCTCTGACATGGGTGCGTCAACATCTCTAGCATTTCTATGCTTCGTTGACGTTTCCATGGCATATCTACTCGTACTTTTTGAACGTCCAGTCGGTAGCATCCACCTCATATCCGCGTCGTCTTTGTACTGACAAGCTCGGAGGGAGTTCTATTAGTACTCACAGGCAGTTTTTGTTCGCGCCGAGGATCGAACCTTTGTTCTCTAGATCAGGGATCGACAAACTTTTTCTGCAAAGGGCAGGATTTCTTAAATTTTAGGCTCAGCGGGCCAGATAGCAAATTCGAAATGCAAATGTTTATCAGTGTGGTCAACCTATTTCCAATAAAGGTCAGAGGGAAACTTCTCTTTGCAGTAAAACATATTTTGAAATATGCAACTTTTTTCAATACTGCAACCTCAGGGATATATTTGAGAATTGCTTTTTCGTTAGTGTGTAAACTATTTTCGTCAGTGTGTAGTTTACATATTTTATCTTATTTGGGTTTTAAATGCAAGTTTTCGGCAATATGTTTGAGAGTTTAATACGACTAATAAAACTTTTTTAAATCCGCTCATTCTGATCTTCACAGCCGTTCATTTTTGAATATATCGATAGAAAGATAGATAGATGAAGATAAATATAAATGTTTCCATTGCTGAGCCATTGACATATTGCATAATAGGGCAAGGATATTGAGCTCTGATCTCTAGTCAAAATTTACGAAATTGAAGAAGGAATAATTTTTATCTTTGACACAAAGACAATGACGAAATCAATATGTGTTTCTGTTGAGCAAATGACCGCAAACCTGTATCGATTTCATCAACTCGAAACAACGAACCAGAGATGTTTAAAGTTTTTTTGACCTAACTAGATGTAGACGAAATTGAATCGAAATTATGACTAATGTAACTATTAGATATAAGTCAAAAAATCGGTTAATTTTTTGTGCCGAAATTAGAGAGAATTCAAGTAATTTACTTATTTTTTGCATTGTTGTGATTGAGGATGAATAATAAAAAATAACCGGCGCAACAGTCCAGTTTGAACCATGGCCACGAGATGAGTTAGCATTATCTCATTTTGTAAATCGTGACGGTATGTCTTGTGCAGAGGTGTGTGATCAGAAACACGCTCAACCGAGTTATTTACCCCATAAATAGGTACTCATTTAACAGCTGAGTGGGCTCATAGTCCAACATGTAAATTTCCCTTTTTTTTATCGAAAACTACCGCATTCAGTATGTATAATCGAGTAGTATAATCGAACCGGGGCCCAGTGTGTAGAAGGCGAACGTGCTAACCCTTGCGCCATCCGGACTGAGGATGAATCCTGAGTGGATATTTACATAATATATTCCTGCAACATAACCAAAGCTTTTTTCGGCGTCATAAAAAAATGTTAAATCGTACTGCCTAAAGGTACTAACCTTTTCACTGAGAATATGAAGACTATATAAAGAACGGAAATCAGCTTAAATTTTTGGTACCCGTTTACACACTGTGACATATTACACACACCACAAAAATGCTCCCCCGGCTGTCAAATAATTTGTTGTGATTTTCAATCATACCGCAACCCAGGGAGCACCAGCTGATAGGAGAAAGTAGGCAATGAAAAAATATTGTAAAAAGCTGACACAAATTACAACTTTCAGTCAGTTAATTTGACAAACGAGGGAAAAAAGAGTGTAGATTATGAAAAAAAATGTGTACGAAACACGTATGGAGTGTGTGTGGTGATAGCCTCTCTTCAATACATGTTCCATACTCTCAGCCTTTTCATGTAAAAATGTTGGACTTATCTCTCTCACGAAAAAGTGACAATGTGAACTTCCACACAGTACATATTAAGGGGGGAAACCACATTAGGAGGTTCCAAAAATCCAATTTTTTTTTTATTGCATAAATTATTAGCTTAATAATCCAAGAATACGCTGCTAAAATTTCAAAGCGAACTTCGCATTCGTTTAGATTTATTTAGCATAGAACCGAGCGCTCATCGGGTATAGTCTCCACGCACCAGCACACTCCAGCGGGTAGGACGGAGCACTATCTCTACCTCAGGTAGTCGCTTTATGTACTTACGTAGCCATATAGCGGAGCCCCACTTTTGCATCTTTGTTTTCAAATAACAATAAAGAAGGTACTAGAAGCATCAGCCAAAGGGATTACATATTTCGGTTAGATTCTTGTTTTCAAACCCGTTTCTTCTCAAAATGACATTTTCCACATTTGCGGGAAGTCTAACTCAAAAAGTAATAAACCGATCATTATGAAAATTGAAAGTATGATTCTTTATAAAATTACGAAGAATATCAACCAACATTTGGGATAATATCATATTTTTAAGGGTGTTTTTTTTTGTATAATTAGTGAAAAAAATGGTGAAAATGGAAATAATTTTTTCCAACAACTGCAACATTTTTAATTTCCATTAGTTTCACCTGCATTGAGGTTCAGAAAATAAGTTAAAACCTTTTTTAATTTCGGATCAAAATTGGAATCGCTGCATGTCCCGCAATTGGAGAACTCCAGTTACGGCCTTCAGCGGATATCAGTGCGAAACATTGTTATTTTTGACTTCAATTATTCAAAAAAATTCACGAAAGTTGTTCAAAATATGAATAAAATGATGTCAAAATTGAATTGAGTTCTAGTTAATGCTTCCCACCCAAAAAAATCCTAAAAAATCAGTGAAAATGAGCCTCCTAATGTGCCCCCCCCCCCTTTACATTTATAAGAGCAACAAATAACTAAATACTATCATCAATCCGTCAAGTTAAATTTGTTTAAATAGACACGGTTTAATTACTATTTTATACCACAAATACCATCTAAAAACGTCTTTGTTTCGTCAAGTTCGTCAAATTCGTTTAATCATTAGACATACGCATCACCGAATCTGGGATAGCGAATACGGTTTTTAAATGCGTTACCCTGCAGCCCGTACAGAGTCCCCTGGTTAGTATGTATATTCAAGTTTCCTCCAATGCATCTGTTCATTAGCTTGACAATGCGTTATGCATTTGTGTCGCCACTTCAAACACTGTCGATTGAAGTTCGCTCCCTTATGGGACAAATACTTTGTTCACCTAAATTCCTTCTATTTTAATTTTTCCGAGCTTAGTGGCCATATGTAGTAGTCCGGATGGCGCAACGGTTAGCACGTTCGCCTTCAACGCACTGGGCCCCGGTTCGATTCCGGGGATTTACGTGTCGGACTATGAGCCCACTCAGCTGTTAAATGAGTACCCATTATGGGGTAAATAACTCGGTTGAGCGTATTGCTGATCACATACCTCTGCACAAAAACCGTCACGATCTAGAAAATGAGATGATGCTAACTCATCTCGAGGCCGTGGTTCAAATTGGACTGTTGCGCCAGTTATTTTTTTTTTAGTGGCCATATGTGGAGTGAGGGGTGCGAACCTCAGCCGGTACGCAGAATGAAACCAAGTGAACCAAACTTTCAATGACCAGGTTGGTATTCATCAGACATTCGAGAAGCTCGAAGCAATCTTTCACTATCCTTAATATTGTAAGATCTTGTGATAAGAGTGTATACGTTACGTATACTAATGCCTACATTATTATCTGCGCAGATAGCAATGTTAGCGCCACTGAATCTAAGTCTCCGTTGCAAACGTCATCTCAATGACATTTATACGTTGGGCCAGATGACGTCCATAGCGATTGAGATCCTAGTGTTCTGTTCAAAGACCCCACCACAGACTCTATTCGGTTTTTCTCATATGATTTACCTAGGATCTGGACAGGGATTTGGTTGATTATTCCAATTGAGCCTCCAATGTGACAAATAAATTGATGTAAATTCATCTCCAATATATTACGGTTGTGATAAAAAAAAATGCTTTTTAAACTATTTGATTTTCCATGTCAAAAGCAATATTAACGCTCGGGCCAGATGAAAACCAGAGGCGGGCCGGATTTGACCCGCGGGTCAGAGTTTGCCGACTTCTGCTCTAGATCGTAGAGCGGTGACCGAACGAACATGGCCACCGAGCACACCTTTGTAAGAGTTTCTTTTAACAAGAGCTCCATAAATCGCCATGCACTCATTTCTATTTGGAAGCCGGTTAACTTCCATTGTATAATAAAATAAAGCTATTAATGAATGTAGGATTCAATTTATGAAAAAAAGTCAAAACAACATCATTAGAAGTAGATCGGTATACTTCTTGTATGTACGTATAGTACATATGTCTCATATATAAAAATTTCTATGGGCATTTTTCACATAAAAAAAACCATTCAAAAAGAACTAAACAAAACTTTACATCCACGTATGTAATTCTTTTAAACTAATGCTTTCTTATTATGAACCAATCATTAAAGTAAAGGGTGTTTTCTAAGCATGATAGAACTTGCAGGTCCTATGAGATGGTAACTGACAAACTGCTGCTGTCAGTTTTAACATTTCTTTGACGTTTATGCCCAGTAAAGTTTACCATTTCATTCTACACTAGGAAAAAGCTTATGTATTATTTAAACTTAGAGCCCGCGCAGACGGCAAACTTTGTAGTTCGCAGAAAAACTAAATAGTTTAGTCAGAAAAAAAGAACACACGGCGGTTTATGAGACCGCACACACAGCAAACTAAACTATTTAGTCATCGTCGTGTGCGCGGTCTCATAAAACACCGCGTGTTCTATTCAAAGAAGTAAGAAGTAGTTGACGCACCTATACCCCACTATCGGTTAGACCAAATAATAGAATACGTACGGTAAATAATTGCTCTACTATGAATGTAATAATGCAACTTTTATTTGTGACTCACCTGAAAATAAAAGAAAAATAGATTTGATTTATTTATTTATGTATATTCTGAAGTATAGGTACATGGCACAGAAATTGTTTTACTGGCATCAATCTAATTCCACATAAGGAAACCGTTAAAAAAAATATAAAGTTGCGACAGGAAGACATAAACTGAGAATAATTGTGATAGGAAAATCTCGAAACCAAAGAGCACTAAGGAACGTTACCTTCCCCATGGAATATAAATCGACTTCAAAGGCGTGGCTGACATAATTACTATTCAAGGAGTGGTTCAATAAATCCTTCGTTCCTCAAGTCCAATCTATTCTATTCTATCAAGAATGGCTTACCACCGAAGGCACCTCTTCTATTGGCAATGTTCCAAGTCATCCAATACAAAAGCATTTAAGGTCTTCAAATGAACAAATCATACCGATGTTCATTCCACCAAACTGCACTGCTTTGATCCAACCTATGGACCAACATGCAATATGAATCATAAAAAATTTCTACAAAAAAACGCTCAAGTGATCTGAAACTCATAGTGCCACGACATGCACCAAAATTTCAAAATTGACAAAGGTTCCAGTTCTTATTTGGTGGCCCTATAATAGAAATAAGAGATGTCAAATGTCACGATGTTTAGGTTACTACTTTGCCTAAACCCCTAGTGGAGCATAGCGGGTCAACTACTCCTGCGCGCCATCGTACTCTGTTCTAGGCAATGGGACGCAACTCCCCAAAAAACTTACCCAGTAGTCTATACTCCTTTGCCACAGATCGACGCCATGTGATTCGAGGACCCCCTCTGGGTCGGCCTTGGTTGGAAATGGGGTTCCATTTCATGGCATGCAAAGCAATGCAGTTATCACTCTTCCGCAATGTGTGACTTATCCACTGCCATTTTCGCCTGCCTATCAATTCGTCGATTGGCATCTGACCCGTACGCTGACTTAGCTCTTCATTTGATATTGTTACGGGCCAGAAAATTTTTATAATTCGACGAAGACATGAGTTGACGAAAACTTGCAGCTTTCTGGTAACACTTACGGAAACTCGCTATGTTCTGCTCCCATACTAAACCACTGACAGTACCAGGGAGCGAAACAGGCCCAGCCTAGTCTTGAAGCTGAGATAACTGCTTTGCCAGATTTTGGACAGCATGCTGTATGCGCATTTAGCCTGGTTGATACGACGAGCGATGTCCTGTTCCGTACCACCATTTTCGGCAACAATGCTACCCAGGTAGACGAAGTTGTCCACCTTCTCCACAGGCGGATTTCTCGGATTTCTCTTTCGTAATGGCGGATTGGCGCAGAAGCATCATCTGTCCAATTCATAAAAAGGGAGATAAACTGCGGTGTGAGAACTACAGGGGCATCTCACTAGTTTGTACGTCCTATAAAATTTTGACGAAAATTCTGGAAAATAGAATAAAACCGTACGCAGAACGAGTCATTGGCGAATATCAAAGCGGTTTCAGACCTGGTCGCTCCACAACCGATCAGCTCTTCTCAGTCAAACTGATACTCCAGAGGTGCTGGGAATACAACGTAAACGTATACCAAATCTTTGTCGACTTCAAGCAGGCATACGACAGTATCGATCGTGGAGTACTGTACAACATCATCCTGCAATTTGGTATACCAGCAAAATTAGTGCGACTGACAAAGATGACGATAACCAACTCCGTCTCACAAGTCAGGATCCAGAATAGACTTACTGATCTATTTGAAACACGCACTGGTTTGAAACAGGGCGATGGACTGGCACCGACGCTCTTCAACCTAGCACTGGAACAAGTTATTCGGGCCATGAATATGGACAACAGCAAGACGCTACTCATCAAGTCGACACAATTAGCAGCGTACGCCGACGACATCAACATCATGTCCCGAAGATTGGCTGACGCAGAAGAACTTCTGCATACGCTCGATACCGCTGCAAAGGAAGTTGGATTACGTATTAACGAGGGTAAAACTAAAATAATGATGCAATCGGTGACAAGGACACCTGCACAACCAAGCATCAATGTGGGGGACCTCAACATCGAGTTCGTGAACAACTTCATTTACCTGGGTTGCAACTTGTCAAGGGACGCCAACGAAACTGACGAAATCAAGCGACGGATACAGTTAGCTAATAAGACTTTTTTCTCGGTTCTCCCCATAATGAAATCGAAGCATGTGCACAGAAACACGAAGCTCCGCGTGTACAAAATCATTATACGACCAATGCTATGGCTGCGAAGCATGGATCCTAACTCAAGCTTCCGAAAACATGCTAGACACTTTTGAACGTAAGGTTCTACGGCGAATTTTCGGGGCTGTTTGCGATCGAGATGGATGGCGCATCCGGTACAACCATGAGTTGTATGAAATGTACGATGAGCTGCAAGTCTCGAAAATCGTCAAACTACACCGACTTCAATGGGCAGGGCATGTACAAAGAATGGACGATGATCGCATGCCTAAGAGAGTAATGAATGCAGAACGAGTCGACGGAGCGAGACTGCGAGGACGACCGAGATCTCGTTGGGAGAGCTCAGTAGGTGTGGACGCCGCGCAGCTGCTGGGCTACCAAAATTGGAGGACGCGGTCACGTGACCGAGATAATTGGAGGACAATGATCCAGGCGGCCAAGGCCCGACGTCGGGCTGTCGCGCCACGATGATGATGATGATGAATGGCGGGCTAAGAACCTTGGTCTTATTGGTATTACTTTTTAGCCCAACCTTGCTTGCCTCCCACCTCCCGATATCTAACGCCATTGCGGACAGATTCAAGATTTTGCGGGAGAGTAGGCATTTGTCATCAGCGTAGTTAAGATGTTGTAGATAAGATGTCAAAGTCCATTGAATTCCTCTGTCCAGTCCGGATAGGACTCCATGCAACATATCGCCGATCACTATGGGGAATAGGATCGGTGAGAGGATGCACCCATGCCGAACTCCACTGTGAGTCTCAAGGACCTTACCTTTATGCGGAACGCGACATTTAGCGCCGTCATAGGTTGCCTTTATGATAGCCACAAGCTTCTCAGGGATGCCTCTCCTGCGCAAGGCCGCCCATATAGAATCCCGGTTCACATTATCGAAAGCCTTCTCGAAATCGATGCAAAGCAAGTGAGGCGGAGAATCGTACTCAGCGCATTGCTCGATGATGATTCGCAAGGTGTTAAGGTGATCGACACAGGAGAATCCGGATCGAAAACCAGCCTGCTCTTCATCAATTGTGCTTTCTAAGTGGGCCTTTAGTCTTTCCAGGACGATTTTAGCTATTATCTTGGCAACGGCAGGAAGCACACAAATGCCTCTCCAATTATTACAGTCTGTGAGGCTGCCCTTCTTTGGAAGTTTGATGATCAAACCTTCCTTCCACTCAGTGGGAAAGGTCTCTGTTTTCCACGCTTTATCAACAAGTGGGTGCAGCAAATCGGCAGTTACGCTTGGCGCTGCTTGATAAAGTTCGGCAGGGATGCCGTCAAGTCCGGCGGCCTTTCCTCGTTTTAGTGCAATAATTGCAGTGACTATTTCCTCTTTAGTCGGGGCAGTGGACCGTATACGCACATTTTGATGGTTAGCTAAATTGTCTGCATTGGGGGAACTTCGCCAGAAGTTACACGGCTCAAACCCATGGTGAAATGATCTATCCGTCGCCTCATTTGTTCTTCATCTAAGTAGCTTTCAATCACTGTCCTTCACCGGATTTTGATAGGAGTTATGACCACCTTTAAACTCCTTTATGACACTGTATACGGCGTTTGGGTTGCCTATTGGAATTTCTTATGCTGCGGTCAGTAGAGAGTTCACATAATCTCTTTTATCACGGCGCACTAGTCATGGTTGCCAATTCACGAATCTTCTCTTTTTAAGCTACTCCGTACACCGGACTAGGTCGACCTACTCCGCAATCGAAAAATGATCAGGTCAAAAATTATCAGTATCGGAATATGAAAACGAACTCTTTTTAACCTACTCCGTACACCGGACAAGGTCGACCTACTCCGCAATCGAAAAATGATCAGGTCGAAAAATGATCAGTAAGTTCAGGTCGGAATCGGAGCAGTTGAAAATGAACAGTGAATAGGTTTAATAGTTCCGTCTGTCGGAGCATGAGCGGATCAGATCGTTTAAATCTGGGGGGAAAAGAAAAGTAGATGAGAGAACTGAACTATTGATTAGATTAGATGATGTGACATATGTAAGTATGTATAATACGATGTCGCTACGCTATACTGTGGTGTAGAATGAAGTGGAGTAAATTTTCGATTGGATTTTATTGATATTGGATGGAGTGAAGCTTTTCGTCTTTCATTGTGTCATTGTGTTGTGGGTGGTCGTTGCCGGTGATGGATTGGGGAGTTTTCGGGTCGGTGATTGCGAATATGAAGTCCAAATTGCAAAAAAAAACAAATGGGGGGATTCACAATGCCAACACTTTTTTATAGCAAAAAAACAAAAAAAAAAAAAGAAAGGAGATTCTAAACAGCAATCCTTTTTTCGAAGAAACGGCCAATCAGTCTGCAAAAAGCTCGTTGGGGGTTACGTGAGTGGTTTCGCTTAACCTCGGGGAAAATTACATGAAACATGTCCCTCTCAATTGCCCTTGTGAGGCACAGCGCGTCAATTGTTCCATGTGGCCCAGTTGACGTTTCGTCGACATAAACTGGTTTCGGAGAATGCAGTTGCCAGCATGCACCTCCTGCACATCCATGGCCACTAATCTCGTCGTTTCGAACCCGAAACGCCGTTAGTCAAACATGAGACTGTTGCGTCAACACATTGCGGTACCGGTCGCCCCATGAAACATGTGGTTGGTAAAAATTAAATTAGTAAAGTAAATGCACTTCAAAAGTGCGCACATTATTTCCTCAACGGAGCGCGTATGTTATCGCACCGAATGAACAATACTCGTGCGTGACTCGTACTCGGGCGAGAATGTGAACGCGCAATAGTGATATAAAGATGTCTTCTAATCTAGTCAGTAGTTCAGTTTTTCATTCTCTTATTTACAATTACGACTCAGACTTCGACGAACCTAGTTCACCCACTCTTCTTTCTTTCACTCCATCTCTAACTCCATGACGGACGACAGATTCGTTTCATATACGGGGTAGGCCTGCGAACCTAGTTTCTTGAACCTACTCCGTTGTCGGATTCGAAGTAGGTCGACCTGATCCGCAAGAGGAGCAGGTCATATCATGACTACGGCGCACTCTACTTTGGACTTCACAAGCTTTCTAACGGTAAAGGATCACCACGCTACTTCGATTGTTGTCTGTCGCTAATCGTGCCTCCAGCTTTCCTTTCAACAACTGTAATGTAGCCATTTCGGTAGCCATCATATGATTCATCTATTTCCGTTACATACTATTTTACATACATTTTATTTCTTTTTGACGCCGTCACCATCTCGGTTTTGACTCTGTACTAGTGATGGGCATAATGACTCTTTTCACTGTGCTACCACATAAGCTCTGACTCTTTCCAATGAGTCGTTCGAAAAGAGTCGTTCAAAAAGAGTCATGCAAAGAGTCTGAAACTTGGTTAATAACATATTCAATAAAAGTCGTAGATGGGCGACCCCAACTTTTTATACCCTAGACTTTTAGTATAGAGTATATTGTTTTTGTTTTTTTCTCTTTTTTGACCCCAGATTCGGAGTTGGCGACCCCCCACAATGCCGTTTAGTTCGAGCCAGCCCGATCGGACCACTATTTCCCATGAAAAGGGCCTGCCAGCCTAGGATGGGCGACCCCAATTTTTTTTCTCTTTTTTGACCCCAGATTCGGACTTAGCGACCCCCAATACCCTTTAGCTCGAGCCAGCCCGATCGGACCACTATTTCCCATGAAAACGGGGCAGCCAATTTGGGGCGGGCTGTTTTGACTCTTTTTGAACGAGTCTTTTTGTGCGAGTCATTTTGCATCGCTTTTTTTGAACGAATCTTTTTGTGCGGTTCGATTTTGTATCGCTCTTTTTGAACGAATCTTTTTGTGCGATACGATTTTGTATCGCTCTTTTTGAACGAATCTTTTTGTGCGAGTTGATTTCGTGTCGCTCTTTTCGAACGAATCTTTTTGTGCGATACGATTTTGTATCGCTCTTTTTGAACGAATTTTACATAGAGAAGGGGATAGGGAGGGAGAGGGCTGAGGAGCATCCAAATAGTGGGGATGGATGCTCGGATGGGGGATCTAAAGGGGGGTCAAAATGGTGTCAAAAATGCGAATTTCCTTATATTTTAGAAGTTATGGCCACAAAACAGTTTATTTAAAACTAGGGTATAGTTTAGTGGTGTAACTGCTTGAAACAGAATGATTTATGGGATAAACTGAATCGTGGTCGTGTGAACGGTCCACAACCCAAGGCAAAGGCAGTTCACTTTCCAGTCCACGCTCGATACAAGCATGAGATCGAAAGCGTGCCACGATGTCATGTATTTGCCCCGTCAGAACGCTGCTTTACACTGTAGCTGTAGTGGAAGTGGAAGCTATGGGTTTTTGTTTGGTTTCATCTAAAGTTGAGCTTGAGGTGATGATACGTAAGACGAATACTTTTGTTTTAGAATGTTGGGATTGTTTTCTGTATTTGGAGAAACTTGGCTGTGCGGTGCTACTCGACGTAAGTAAATGATTTTTGATATGTTTGCATTTGCAGTCAGCATGGGTTGTTGCGTATATATTTAGAAGTATACACAATGCGTGCATTGCATACTGCATAGAGATGAATATGAATGGATTTAGATGGGATTGCTTTGCTTTGCTTTGTAGTACATTATATGTATTGAGAAATGAGCGTGGATTGGTTATGCGTTGGGTAATATTTATGCGATGGGCTAGTTTGGGAATTAATTTTACAGTGAGTCATTCGTAAATTGAACGACTCGAAGGCTATGTCGTTGTGCCGAATCTTTCGCTCATCCTGTTGAGTCGTTCAAAAAGAGCGAGTCGTTACTGTGTTACACATCACTACTCTGTACTGTTCTGGCCATTTTTTCTTTAGGAAAAGGAAACGCCTTCCGGTAGGAGAAAGTTTGGTGTAATTATGAAAATGTTACCGTACTCGCAGTAGTGTTAGTTTTCATAAATGCACCAAAATTTATCCTACCGGACTGACTGAATAAAATCCGGATGAAAATTATCTTGGCGGCCAGAACAGCAAAAATGTTCTGAAACGGCGCCCCCTATACGAGCCACGGACAGGAGAGAGTAGAGTGACCAGTAGCGCAGTGTATTGAGGCATCAATCTCATGTTTGACTACCGGCGTTTCGGGTTGGAGTCCCGTCCACGACGACGTTCGTGGCCATGGATGTGCAGGAGGTGCATGCTGGCAACTGCATTCTCCGAAACCAGTTTATGCCAACGAAACGTCAGCTTGGTAATATCGAACAGTTGACGCGCTATTCCCCACAAGGGGTTAGAGCAATTGAGTAGTATAATATACGTTGATCGCGTTTTTTGTGGTAGGTGAAAATCTGCTAATATTATAGCTGTGGCTATACATCAATCGCAGCAATTTCATGGGCCAATCGACGACTTAATGATCGGCTTTACAGCGAACAAAATCCACGTGCTGTTTCCGGGAGTTTTCTCCAATTCTATAGAAGCTTCTGGACCTTTGGTGCTACCATTCCCCTACCCTAAGAAAATATACAGTTTTATGTAGCGCCGCGCCGCCTCCTCACCAGGACCACCGGTGAAACCTGCCTCATTCAGCGGAGCCCCAATTGGAGTACCTGCATTTCTTTGAACGCAGCATGGATTGTGTGGCTCTCCCACAAGCATGAGAGCCAGCCAGGTATTAAAAAAAAAGTATAATAAACAAAACAATAAAATATAATATGCAACCATATTGCAATCGGTCGGCAAGAGCTCTAGGCGGGACCGATCGATTGCCAATATTGAACGGATATTTACTCCTATGCGGATTCAGATATTATGACAATTAACGTCTGCAATTGATTAATTAAAATCTTTGTTGGTTTTTATATTATTGGGTTCAGCTTTGTATTTAGATTCAAGTGTTTATTTCGTTTGCGATCTCGGTATTTTTTTCGGGTTGAGATAAAGTGTGACACAAAGTGTGTAAATATCGCATATACACTCCCGGTCAATAGGCTAGGTCCACTTGACAACTTTGTTAAGTAGTTAAAAAAAAGGATAACCCAGAAAATATTTAGTAAAAAAATAACCAAGCCTGGGTGCGAGCTTGCCGTAGGTATGATCATACCTTCATACGAAATAGTGAGTCTATTTCAATTTGGCAGTCAATATGATGGAATAATATCATATTTGGTAAAGATATCTTCAGAAATAAGTAAGTTTTCCTACCAAAAACTTGCTTTTGGATCGGTCGTTCCTAGATAGATAGAGTGGTCCAACTTCAACGAAATGTGATTTGGCTAAATATTCCATTGATTAATGTGAAATTTGAAAAAGACATCTTTATAAATAAAAAAGTTTTTCTCACAAAGACGACCGGACCAGTCCTTCCTATAGCAACTATATGACGTAGTGGTCCGGGTATAAAAAGGCGTGAGTGAGCCCAACTCGTATCACTTCCCAACCGTTGAAATTCATCCGGGCCGAAGCCTACACTCAACCCTACGTAAATTCATGATTGAGCTTTTCGGCTCCGATTTGCCACAACATCGACCCCATGGCATTCTTTTGGCGGAACATTCGCCATCGCCACCTCCGCATATACCACCGACGGCATTTGAATGACACCACTGGTTGCATTCCGACCCGCACTCGAGGTAGTGTCGCTCATTGGCCAGTCTGTTTGCCATGAACTATCCAAAGAATCGGTGAACAGTTGGGACGGATGCTTGTAAGAAAAAAATATGACAATTCCGTTGCCTGTTACTAGATAGATAAATATTACGTAGGCGGCGGCGAGACAATCAGCGATTCTTCGCTTAGTGCTGCTTCGGAATTTTTAATCATCCGACTGGATTATAGGATTATAAGAAATGCAAAATTTGTCTTTGGGCAATCTGAATATTGAAGATTATGTATCACGTTATATGTAATTCTGTAAATATTCCGTAGTTTTAAGATACTGTTGGTTTGCTTTCATAAGCTGGAAGCGGTGATGGTAAATTTTAAACGTTCAAACTGTGAAAAGTCTCGAATCTGGGCACTTGAAGTGAATATCCATATTGAACAAATCTAGTGAGTTCTATTCAAATGATTCGAAACTTCGTGATATCTGAGTACTTTCTAATTTCCATGACATGTCTCTCTGAGAGCACTCGATTGAGTTGACGGTGAGAAAATTTAAGAAACTAAGAAATTGGGCGGGACCCAGCCCGTATAATTTGCCAAAAGTACTTCCAACCGAGTAAAATTCACTTGAAACTTATTCAGAACGTTCAAATTGATCCTCATAGGATTGCATCGAATATTACTGTGTTTATGGATAAACAGAATATGCTCTTGCATTTACAATTTATATATTTTAAATAAATATAATTTTATTGAAACAATAAATACTGGGAACTATAGTACGGTAGTACAATACATACATACATACATACATATTAGTTGGGACGATAAGCGATTTCACCTTGCAAAATATGATAGAGAAATGCCATTTGGTATGATTGTTCGTGGTCCCTATACATTCATTTTAAGAGATGGAGCCATCTTGGACCCCGCGGCAGAGCGGCTGTGCACACACACACACACACTATATCGCTTTTCAAGCTCACATATACTCTGGTACGGATACTCCAAATGAAAAACCGTACAAGTAAAAGTTGAAGATATTTTGATTTTCGGTTTAACGTGTCCAATACTTTTCAAATCGGTTCATTTTTAGTGTAGTTGTGAGCGAAAATGCAAAAATGTTTTTTTTACCGATTTGAGCCTTAATAGCTCTATTTCGATAAATATAACAGCTTAAGTTAAATAATTAATTAATTAAATGATTAAATTTCTTTCATAATTTCGAAGTTCAAGTAACTTACATATATAACACTTTAGGTTGGTTCCTAACGTATTTGGTCATTCTGAGTCAAATGAAATCAGCCGCTATTCCATACGGCGATTAGTTCAAAAGATATTCGCTTTTGTTTCCAGATTTTGTTATTAATTAAATAAGATTTTTTATTAAATACGTTGAAAAGAAAAAGCTTTTGTGCCAGTTTTAGGCTAGTTCCTAATGTATTTGGTCATTTTGAGTCGAATGAAACCGACCGCAATTCCTTGCGACTATGAGTTCAAAAGATATTCACATTTTTCCAGATTGTTTTATTAGTTAAATGACCTTTTTCGTTAAGTAAGTTGAAAATAAAAGGTTTTTATGCCAGTTTTAGGTTGGTTCTTAATGTATTTAGTCACTCTGGGTAGAATAAAATTAACCGCGGTTCCATACGATCATTAGTTCAAAAGAAATGCACATTTTTCCACATTTTTGGATTAGTTAAGGAAGCTTTTTTATTAAATAAGTTGAAAATAAAAAGCTTTGATGCCAATTTTAGACTGTTTCCTAATGTATCTGATCATTTTGAGTCGAATGAAGCTAAAGGCAATTCCATACAACAGTTAGTTCAAAAGCTATTCACATTTTTCCAGATTGAATATTTTTTTTATTAAACAAGTTAAAAATAAAAGGCTTTTATTCCACTTTTAGGTTGATTTCTTATGTAGTTGGACATTCTCAGTCGAATGTAATCAACCGCAATTCCATACGATCATTAGTTCAAAAGATATTCTCATTTAAATAAAAAGAGATATTAGTTTGGTAAGCTGCTTTATTAAATAAGTTAAAAATAAAAAGTTTATCTGCCCATTTTAGGTTGATTTCTAATGTATTTTGTCATTCTGAGTCGAATGAAACCATCCGCAATTCCATACGATCATTAAATCAAAAGATATTTACATTTTTCCAGATTTTGTGACTAAATAAGCTTTCGTATTAAATAAGTTAAAAATAAAACGCTTTTATGCCACTTTTAACTTAGCTCTTAATGTATTTGATCATTTTGAGTAGAATGAAACTAACCGCAATTCCATACGACAATTAGTTCAAAAGATATTCACATTTTTTTCCAGATTATTTTTTTTATTAATTAATCTTTTTTATCAAATAATTTGAAAATAAAAAGTTTTTATGCTTTTTTAAGTTGATTCCTGATGTATTTGGTCATTCTGAGTCGAATGAAGTTAACCGCGATTCCATGCGGTCATAAGTTACAATAATATTCGCATTTTTTCCAGATTTTTCTAAAACTTAAATGAAGAAAATATTTACTTCATTGAGGAAACATCAAAGATGAAGCGTTGTAAATACACAATAAGTATGTTATGCTACCCTACAGCGGCTGACACACAAATGCAGGTGCACCTCTTTGTGCAGGACACACTTTTTTCCTTCAGCCACTGTTACTCGTGCAGGGTGTCTTGCACCTGCAACGCTGAAGAGTGGCACATGCCTTTGCAGCAACTGGCGCTGTTATCCATAATGGGAGCCAACGTTCTGCTTCTAGTTTCCACCCCCAATCTCCAGGAGATGGAATATGTTGCTGCATTTCTACAGCCCGCCAGAATTTCATGGCTTGAAGGGATGCCCTTTTCAGGTGTCCCTCAAACTCACCAAATAACAATCAGCATCTATCATACGCACTATCACTTTTGATAACTCTAACACATTACCACTTGTCACGAAACACAAACCAAATCAGTTTTAAATCTATCCGCTTACTGACTCGACGGTGCACATTGTGGCAATAGCGGACAAAAATAATTTTTATTGTTTTTCATTCTTGACTAGTTGATGAACTATGACTATGTACATGCAAATTGTATCTATAGAAAGATACCTGCACCCTTTGCTAACGGATTGGCATTATTACTTCTCTCTTAAGGTCACTTACGGGATATGCAGAGAGTAGTAAATCAAATTATCGAAATATACTATTATTAAACTTTTTTCCTAAGGATATCAACATCCTGGATATTTAACGTCGCTATCCTAATTACAATATATGCCGCCATCCTGGAAATTTTCATATATGTGCTTTAAGCGGCGAATAACTCTCTCCTCTATGGTTACCCCCCTCCCTGCAATTTGGCCACTAATTAAAAGTCTTATGACAGAAATTGTAGTAATCCTTCATATTTCTACCAAATTCCATAGCTGTAGCTTCAGCTGTTTTCGAGATATTCTTTGAACAGGCTGACATCTGACTGATTTCATAAGGGTTTTGTTTTTTCTACAAAACCCTAAAAAGCGTAACTATGAGCTAAGCTATCAAGCAAAGACTTTTTGAACAAGATTTAATTATCTGTATATTGAGACTAAAACAAAACTTCAGCTACTATACTTACCGAAATAGAGCTATTAAAGCTGGAATCGCTTAGAAAGCATCCCAGCATTTTCACTCACAACTGCACTAAAAATGAACCGATTTGAAAAGTATTGGGCACCTTAAACCGGAAATCAAAATATCTTCAACTTTTACTTGTACGGTTTTTCATTTGGAGTATCCGTTACAGAGATATGTGAGCTTGAAAAGCGATATAGTGTGATTTTTCTCCAAAGCCTCAAAAAGTGACGTTTTTCCACTATCGATTTTGATTATACTACTAAACCAAATTTTAACTTTGAGCAATGCATTAGATGTAGAATTTGACTCTCTTTAATTTACAACCTATTAAGTTTTTCGATACGAGGCTCGGTTTAGAAGTTACGAGGAGAATATTAAAAAAAGGACTCAAATTTCGCGGTTTTTCGCCCGCACAGCCGCTCTGCCGCGGGGTCCAAGGTGGCTCCATCTCTTAAATTGAAAGTATGGGCCCCACCAACATTCGTACCAAACGGCATTTCTCTATCATATTTTGCAAGGTGGCGTCGATTTATGTCGCTTAGCGTCCCAACTATTGTATATAAGTTTTTGATGAGATGTTGAAGTTACGATCGGCATTTTAAGTGACTAGATGAGTTTGTCGAATTTTTGGAATATTCTTTACGGTATAATCCGTTTGGTTTGTTATTATATTGCTCCAAGGTTTTGATTGAAGTTAAAAAAAAAAAACAGATTTAAATATTAAAAATACATGCGCATATGATAATGAATTCTGCTTATGCGTATGGTTTAGTATAAGGGTGAAGGGATAAGGTTCCAATTTTCCTCCTCTCCCTCCTTTCTCTCTATAACATGAATTGGCTCTTAATTTGGGGGATTTCCAACTACATACGCGCCCGGAAATCCCAAGGAAGGGAGGGTATAGAAGCGCTGGCCCTTAAAACCACGGGCCATATAAGAGCCGACTTCCACCGTGGGCTCACGACGTGAAGGAAAAAGGATCTGTCCTGACTGGACTTTTTTATTTTTGCCTTTGTGGCACTGTGATGGTAATTTGGCTGTAGCTCTTTTTCCCTTCACGGGAATTTCGTTTTCGCCGGTTTAGGGAGTTTATTTGTCTTGGTAGAGTAGAATTTCTTCTTGTTTAACGGGCTTGATGTGCGATATCTTTTCATTGTATGTTAGAGTCCAACAGGTGCCGTTCACCCGCCCCGCAACGCAACTCCGGGTTACTGAGCTGGCCTGCGAGCCTAAATCGCTGCCAGTGTTTGGAGGGAGTTTTCCTTACTGGTGGTTTACTCTAGCCTTCACGGCCAATCCTAACCATCGTCCTCCGACCCCCCATCCTTACACAATCCGCTGCCATGATGCGTCGAACATACAAGGCTTATGCCGGCAATCCGGGTTAGTGCCAAGGATGGTATCTGCGCTGTCAATGTACGCCTTTTTAATGGCATCCCAGTGTTCGTTCTAATCACTATCTATGGGTGACTACTTATCTCAGCTGCTTTTGGCATAAGATGGTGGTTATACTGTTGTACGACACCTGGATTTTTGAGTCGGTCTGTGTTGAATTTGCGGCGCCTGGATCTTTCGTCAGTAGGACGGCGCACCGCTGCTATTCGCAATCGAATATTAGCGATCATAAGATAATGATCTCTTCCCATTGCAAGATCGGCACCCCTCTTATTTCGCACGTCTAGAAGGCAACTTTTGAATCTTGTGCTGATGACAAAGTGGTAGATCTGATTTTGTGTTCGGTGCCGATCGACAAAGGACCAACTGATTTGATTTTGTGACAGTCCTTACGCTCAAATATGGTACCACCGATGAAGGGACGATGGAAGTTGCAGAATTCTACAAATCTTTCACCATTGTCATTTCGATCACTAACACGGTCTCTTCCCATCACATGCCTGATACCGTTATTGATTTGAATGGCGTTAATTTGTTCGTAGAAGGAGTCTTCAGTTGGAGCGTAGCATTGTATAGTTGTGATGTTTCTCATTTTGATCCGGAGCCCGGCGGTCATGATTCCATCTGAGACCGGATCCCAGGATAAGAGACAGCTTCGTGCGGCTCTGTTTAAAAGGAGCCCTACACCTGACTCACGATCACAACAGCCTTACCAGAGTACAGCATTACATTGCTATGCGTTAGAGAGATAAAATCTGCGCGGCTTCCCCATCTTATCTGATCAACACTTTATACCGCTGAAATTCAATTTCTTATTGAAGAGGAGGAAAGTATGCGCATTCCAGAAACCAATCTTGGTCACAGAACGATAACAAAAAAGTCGTAACCGGAGAGTCAGCATAGTTGACGTTTCGTTAGCATATATAAGTTTTCGGATAATGCAAGTTGCTGGCATACACATTCTGTCCTTTGTATATTAGCCGGCTTCTACAACATGCTGGGGAAAGGCCGTGGCATTATTTTTAAGCCCCATACCACAGGGGGAGAACTAATCTTGATATCGAAAATCAAATGAAAATTTATAATTTTCCATAATAAATTCCCTATTTAGTGATGCAGGCGACATCTCCTGACATATCAATCCAGTGTATTGTAGATCTATCTAGAGCTCTACAGGTTAAGCTCTCCAGGCTAATTAAGGTTAACGCATTGTTGTAGTTTATTACCCCAATTAACCTGGATTGGAGTACTAAAGAACGTGCCTATTGTTTTGTTTTCTTTTCTGGTGCTACTTATTGCCCCAATTGCGTTTCTCGCTTAACAAACTAGAGTACGAGTATAGTGTAAAGCATAAAATACAATAGTACCTGATACTAGATCCTTCCGAACCCGATTCTTCTAAATCTGTGTTGCTAGAGGGAGATGCCATGATTTGACCGATCCCATGTGTAATAGCTATTCAACAAAGTTTTCCACTACTAGATGTCTTGGCAGGTGCAATTCAAATTCTCAGCATGCAATATAGAAATTGTTATTTTTAGAGCCTTCTTGGAACTTATTCGAAGTCGGTTAGCCATCTTTAATAGTGCACTTCACTGTTCACATTCTTAGCCACTTCCGCATCCACTTTTGTCACCGTATGAAGTTATCATCAGTCGTTAGTAAACTAGACTTTAACACCAGCCGCCATTACTTTTAAATGCTACGCTTCACTTAATGCATTCACGGGCGATGGTGGCACTGTACGTACAGATCGTTTACATATTTATTTCAATATACATAAAATACTTGGACTTTTGCAAGTGTACTAAAATTGCTAAGCGAGTGCTGGGGTTACCGCGATTGTTACTACACTGTTGTTACTCATAGTATTACTCTACCCGCGGCTACAAAAGACTATGGACAGAGGACGGCAAAGTGCACCCCAGCAGCCGTGTTGTGATCTTTAGTACCAATTTAGAGTAATCATCATCTCATAGGCGTTCAACGGTAATTCGTCATAATATAGGTTATGTTTAGATACATACGAGTATATAACATACGAATATATTACATACGAGTATAATGTTCAGTGTGGAAGCTAGACTAGATCGTAGCCGGTAAAAAGCAAGACCAATTAGTGGACCCGATTGTATGATGTCTGAACGCTACATTACTGTTTTGGACTGAATTGTCACTATAATTACATTCCTGAATGGAGGATGACTGAAGCGTGACCGAAAAAAAAATTAAATAAAATCCTCAATTAATTGAACTATTCCAAATACACATGTCACTCGTATACATATGTAGGTACGTTCTTTGTAACATTGCAATTTAGTCAGAATCGTGGTGGATTCAGATGAAATTAGTAACGATCGACTTAGAATTTTTCGGGCAGTGACCATGAACTTATACTGAAAATCCAATATGTACATATACGCGATTAGATTCGCGTGATGTTTCTTTTCGTAGAAATATGCGGGAAAAACAAGCTGATTCATTCCGGTATTTGCTATGAAAATGAACACCAAGCAAACGAAGCCAAGGATAGTATACACGACCTGGATTAAGGATCTAGCAACAGCATACGTAGCAAAGGTTCACCAAGAAGCGAATGATAGCGAACCTTTATAATTCAGTTAAAGTGAAGAAAAACGAACCACCATACGGTCTTTATTTTAGCAAGGGTATGCGACTCGCTAAAGAGCCACTAAAACGAATGTAAGCGAAAGTTTTTATTATAATATTGTTTTGTGTTCTTTCGAAATAAATTTTCTTCGTTAAATCCTCGCTAAGAGCAAAGATATTGGAGGAGAACCTTTGCTAAAACTTTCACCAATGACTCGTCAGTGATCTGAAAAATGAGACTCGTCGCGAATGTAAATTTGGAACGACAGAGTTATTACTGGCGAGCCGTTAGTGAATTCACTTGCGAGGGTTTTGCTTACCAAAAAGACTCGCTGGTGACTCGTTTGCGGTTCGCTTGATATGCTGGGCTGTTACGAACATTTTCAAACATAATTTCGTACAGGATGCAGGTGAGGTCAATACCCGCTCATTAGCTGATAAAACGGCGGAGTCATGAAAGTTTTTTATTTTTATTTTAGTAATGATAATGAGATTCTTGGGCCAAGCCCATTTATCTAAAATGATCCTGTTAAGCGTACCCTGCAAGTCCCCTTTGAAAATAAACTGAACCGGAACACAAAAATTCAGTCAAAATTTTTTTTTTATCTTTTATTTTTACGCCCGAGAGATGGAAGATTATGGATTTGGCATTAATTGGAGAATTCTCTCTATTTCATTAGAAAGAATTTTAACAAAACTCAAGAAACTTCCGCTTTACGATCTACACATTTCTCTGCGTTCTAGGTTCTTACCACCTAAAGCGGAAATGAGCTACCTAAAGCGAAAATGCCGCAATTAAGGATTCTCTCTAAATGCAATAGAGAGAATTCTCCCATTAAGGCCAAATCCATAATGTTCCCGAGAGATTGAGAATTATGAGCAGATCCGTCAAAATGAATATATTTTAGTATAATGATCTTAACACCAAAATGTCCGATTGCCTTCATACAAAATACATGGGGAGCAAACATTCCTCTTCCATAGTCCTCCGCGCGGGCGCCCCTTGGAACGGCAGTGGTCACTGACAATTGCCAACCAACGTCAAGCCGCCAGTGATGGCGGTGCGATGATTTGGTTGAGGTACTTCTGCGGTGTGGGGTGTAAAAAAAAATACCACGGCCTTTCCCTTTGAGGGCCTGTCGTTAACACCGACAATCAAAGGACAGGATGTGTATGCCAGCAACTTGCACTATCCGAAATCTTTATATGCTAACGAAACGTCAACTATGCCTCGGATAAGGACTCACTCAACGGTTACGACTTTTGGCTATCGTACAATGACAAAGATTGGATTCTGGAATGTGCGTACTCTCCTGGACAATGGATCAGAAGGTCCCCAGAACGCACGATTTCTTCAATTAGAGAGTGAATTTCTGAGGTACAAATTAAGTATCTTAGGAGTTACTGAGATAAGATGGTGGAACAGCGGAGAATTTATCTCTCCAACGGGCAGCACTGTAATGTTGTACTCCGGTAAAGCTACCGGTAGTCGCCGTGAGTCAGGTGTTGGGCTCCTTTTAACCAGAACCGCGCGAAACTGTCTCTTATCCTGGGAGCCGGTCTCTGACAGAGTCTTGACCGCCAGGTTCCGGACCAAAATGAGGAACATCTCAATTATACAATGTTATGCTCCTACTGAACCCGACAATGTCTTGGCAAAAGACTCCTTCTACGAAGAACTAAACGCCGTTCAGAGCAGAACACCTAAAGGTGACATTATAATGGTTATGGGTGATTTGAATGCGAAAGTTGGCGCTGATAACTATGGGCTCAGACATGTGATGGGGAGACACGGTCTTGGTGATCGCAATGACAACGGTGAAAGATTTGTAGAGTTCTGTAACTTTCACAGTCTCTTCATCGGTGGTACTATGTTTGAGCATAAGGACCACCACAAAATCAGTTGGTCCTCTGTTGATCGGCGCAAAACACAAAATCAGATCGACCATTTTGCCATTAGTAAAAGATTCAAGAGTTGCCTCCTGGACGTGCGAAACAAGAAGGGTGCCGATATTGGGATGGGAGGAGACCATTATCTTATGATCGCTAATGTTCGATTGCGTATTGCAGCCGTGCGCCGCCCCAGCGACGAAAGATCCAGGCGCCGCAAATTCAACACCGCTCGATTAAAAAATCCAGCTGTCTTACAACAATATAATGACCATCTTGCGCAAAAAGCAGCTGAGATAACTAGTCACCCAGATAGTGACATAAACGAAAACTGGGATGCCATAAAAAATGCGTACATTGATAGCGCAAATACCATCCTTGGCCCAAACCTGGATTGCCGGAATAAGCCCTGGATGTCCGACGCTTCATGGCAGCGGATTGTTGAAAGAAAGGACTTGAAAGTTCATTTGGCTGCAGCATCAGACGACAATCGAAGAAGCATCGAACTCCTTTACCGTCAGCTCGAGAACTTCAGCATAGTGTGCGACGCGATAAAAGAGTTTATGCCAATTCTCTTTTAGCCTCAGCAGAAGAAGCCGCAAGAAGTAACAACTTAAACGCCGTATAAGGTGTCATCAAGGAGTTTACAGGTGGTCGTAACTCCTGCCAACATCCGGTGAAAGATAGTGATGGAAAGCTACTTTTCTTGAAAGAAGATCAAATGAGGCGGTGGAAAGAACACTTCGCCGCGGTCTTGAACCGTGTAACCCCTGCTGAAGTTCCCCCTCATATAGATAATTTAGCTAACCATCAAAATGTGCGTATACGGTCCACTGCCCCGACTAAAGAGGAAGTAGTTACTGCAATTATTGCACTAAAACGAGGAAAGGCCGCCGGACTTGACGGTATCCCTGCCGAACTTTATCAAGCAGCGCCAAGCGTAACTGCCGATTTGCTGCACCCACTTGTTGATTAAGCGTGGAATACAGAGCCCTTTCCCACTGAGTGGAAGGAAGGTTTGATCATCAAACTTCCAAAGAAGGGTAGCCTCACAGACTGTAATAATTGGAGAGGCATTTGTGTGCTTCCTGCCGCTGCCAAGATAATAGCTAAAATCGTCCTGGAAAGACTAAAGGCCCACTTAGAAAGCACAATTGATGAAGAGCAGGCTGGTTTTCGATCCGGATTCTCCTGTGTCGATCACATTAACACCTTGCGAATCATCATCGATGCGCTGAATACGATTCTCCGCTTCACTTGCTTTTCATCGATTTCGAAAAGGCTTTCGATAGTGTGAACCGGGATTCTATATGGGCGGCCTTGCGCAGGAGAGGCATCCCTGAGAAGCTTGTGGCTATTATTAAGGCAACCTATGACGGCGCGAAATGTCGCGTTTTGCATAAAGGTAAGGTGTCGGGGGACTTTGAGATTCGCAGTGGAGTTCGGCAGGGGTGCATCCTCTCACCGATCCTATTCCTCATAGTGATAGGCGACGTGTTGCATGCAGCCCTATCCGGACTCGACAGAGGAATTCAATGGACTTTGACATCTTATCTACAACATCTTGACTACGCTGACGACATATGCCTACTCTCCCACAAAATCATGGATCTGTCCGCAATGGCGTTAGATCTCGAGAGGGAGGCAAGCAAGGTTGGGCTAAAGATTAATACCAACAAGACCAAGGTTCTTACCCCGCCGTTGCGAAAAAGAAATCCGACACCTATTGCCATCAATATTAATGGGCAGCCTGTGGAGAAGGTGGACAACTTCGTCTACCTAGGTAGCATTGTTGCCGAAAATGGTGGTACGGAGCAGGACATCGCTCGTCGTATCAACCAGGCTAAACGCGCATACGGCATGCTGTCCAAAATCTGGCAGAGCAGTTAACTCAGCATCAAGACCAAGCTGGGCCTGTTTCGCTCCCTGGTACTATCAGTGCTTTTGTATGGGAGCAGTACATGGAAAGTTTCCGTAGGAGTTACCAGAAAACTGCAAGTTTTCGTCAACTCATGTCTTCGTCGAATTTTAAGAATTTTCTGGCCCGAAACAATATCAAATGAAGAGCTAAGTCGGCGTACGGGTCAGATGCCAATCGACGAATTGATACGATACGCAGGCGAAAATGGCAGTGGATAGGTCACATATTGCGGAAGAGTGATAACTGCATTGCTTTGCATGCCATGAAGTGGAACCCCATTTCCAACCAAGGCCGACCAAGAGGGGGTCCTCGAATCACATGGCGTCGGAGTGGCAAAGGAGTGTCAGACACTGGGTAAGTCTTTTGGGGAGTTGCGTCCCATTGCCCAGAACAGAGTACGATGGCGCGCAGAAGTAGTTGACGCGCTATGCCCCGCTAGGGGTTAAGGCAAAGTAGTAACCACCATCTGCTTGTCATGAGCATTTAGTGTAGTGTATCATTGCCAAATATGGAAAAATGAAATGCATAACTTTTAAAAATCTTGTTAAGGCTGCCAGCATACTGGATTTTGTAATTAAAGATTTTGCTTTTTATCCCCTCCCTCTCACACAGGAAGATGATGGAAAATTCGCCATCAAGAGATTCATCTCAGAAACACCAAAAACTGTAGATATAACACTAACATATGCGATTTTTATTTAACATTACCGTGCGAAAGTCTGATAGAGCAGCTGGTAATCCATCGAGCTGTGTCCATTATATTGTAGTACCATATGGGTTCACTACACATTCGCACTTACTGTTGAACGAAGTAATCATATCCCCCTTGAATATGTTTTCAGATTGCATACCAAAATATAAAGCCCAAATATTATCGAAATATGTTAGATCGAGATGTTACGGACGGTTTGGTGGGCATCCTGAGATGCCCGTGGGGACGGAGCCTAAGGTAGCTTAATTGACCGTGAAGGTCGGGCCATGCCATCTGGCGAAGAAAAAGGCCCCTCAACGAGCTAAGCAGCGGCCTATGCTTGCTGTAGCTCAGTTCGGGAGATGTGGGCGGGGTTTTCGCCGCTCGTTGCCCTGTCCTTTACGTATTATCAAAAATTCATAGGCCTGGGGAAGACAACACAAACAGGGGAGGTAAAAATGGGGAATGAAAAAATAATAGTCGATAAGGATGGAATGGTTGGCGGACGGATCAGACGCCCACGCGGTGGCATCTGGGTCCGGGTGTAATGGGACCCTCGGCCTCTGGTTTCGTACCACCAACAGATCACTACTCATTAGGTGCTGCTTCGATCTGCCGGTGGGAGCAGCACTACCAGACCATAATATGGTTCATTACAGGTGGTTCATTACAGAGAGTTCACTGTGAAATTTATACACCCGGCAACCAATTCTTCATTCAAAATATTCGAATCGATGCTGCAATGAACCCGGCAGGCGATCGATCCCTTCCGTCGTGATTTTCGCCTTGCCGACAATGGGAACGCGTTCTTTATAACTCAGCCACTGCCCATTCTACCCACTGCCGGTCGCCGCACCCCTTGTTATGGTTAAACGTGTTTTTACTGTATGCGGTAGAATCTTGTGGTCGCGACCCACCTTATTGTCTTCTCTTGCCTCCCAAATGTACACACACGAAATTCCGTTATCCGAAATTTTGCCCCTCCATTTGGTTCGGTTGAATAGGGTTTTGAATTATATTTTATGCCCATACAGTTACAAATTTTCCACAAACTATAAATTATTCAAATAAAGCAATCAAAAAACGTTTTAATTTGTGGTGCATTTACTATAATACTTTGAAATTAGTAGTTAAACTTGTTCCGATTTCACTGTTCCTATGAAAGGTATATGAAATAATAGGCTGATTTCAGCCAAATTTAGGAGTGTGATTTAGCAGTAAATAAAATTGAAAAATATGAAATTCGGTAAAGATATCTTCAGAAATAAAAAAGTTTACTTGATTCTGGAACGGTCGTTCCTATGGCAGTCATATGATAGAGAAGTCCAATTTCAACCAAATTCGGCAAGTTGATTTGGCAAGGGATACTACTGAAATGCCAGATGAGGTTTTAAAGTGCTTCCGACGGCTTTACAAAATTAGGAAGCGATTTACCACTGGGGTCGTTTTCTTTACGTCCCGAGTCGGTGGCGCCCATTTCTCGGAATTTCTTCGAGTACAATTGCACAGTACACAGCCTTTCACCTATTTCGCGAGTAATTATAATAATTTTGTTTCCCGCACTAGCTTTCTCTATTTTTTCGCTCAAAATGCACTTTGTTGCTTATTACGGAATTATCACCAACTGAATGAATTTTTTTTCTAAAATTCTTCACTATTTGGGGCGACCGGTAGCGCAGTGTGTTGAGGCATCAGTCTCATGTTTTGGATGTGCAGGAGGTGCATGCTGGCAACTGCATTCTCCGAAATGAGTTTATGCCGTCGAAACGTCAACAGGGCCACATGGAACAGTTGACGCGCTATGCCCCCCACACGGGGTTAGGGCACTTGAGAGAGAGAGAGAGAGATTTCTAGGCAGGATACATATAATTTGTTTTCACCTGAGCCAATAAAAGATAAGCAAAGCACTCTAACTACTTCCAAGAATCTTTGCGAAAAAGTAGAATAAAATGGGTTTCAGCTACTTTTTAGCACAGCACTGTAAATATAGTACATCTGTCTCTCGTTATACATATTGTCTATTAAGAATAAAAGTCCCCAAAATGGGCATGATTCTGGCTTCGTTCCTAGTGCGAGGGACGAACTCATCAGGCGCCTCCACAACACCTTCCCCGCACCATGAAAGAGGCGCTTTATATACACTCAACAACACGATACGTGTTCGAATCATATCTAATACCGGAAAATAAAACCTGAAAATGCGTCAGCCTTGGGATGAAACATAATATAATCTGAATTTGCATAGGTGTTTCTTTCGACCTTTCCAACACAGGGTTAAAAGTCACATAAAATCACGTGTACGCGTCTTAAGATATCTAACGGTAAAGGTAAAAAACAGGTTTTTAACTGATTTTTGAAAAGAAATCGTTAACGGAAGATGTTATAAGGGTGAAACTTGTCAAATTGGTGGGTGTTAGTAAGGATGAGGCTCCATGAATCCATGAAATTGTTCAAAAGTTACAGCAATATGTATAAACCCAACTAGTATTTTTGGTTCCCGTCACGTCTTCTTCTTCAGTTTTTCCTTTTAAAGTAGCAATTACTGTCACTCGGTTCGGGATGATGTTGGCGCCAATATGTCACTAAAATGGGGAATGGACCGATTAGTGATTGTTTACTCTTTTGCCACTGTCATGAACCACCTGTAACGAACCATATTATGGTCTGGTAGTGTTGCTCCCACCAGCAGATCGGAGCAGCACCTGATGAGTAGTGATCTGTTGGTGCTACGAAACCAGAGGCCGAGGGTCCCATTACTCCCGGACCCAGGTGCGACCGTATGGGCGTCTGATCCGTCCGCTAATCATTCCATCCTTATCGACTATTTTTTTTATACCCCATTTTTACCTCCCCGGTTTGTGTTGTCTTCCCCAGGCCTATGAATTTTTGTTAATACGTAAAGGACAGGGGCAACGAGCGGCGAAAACCCCGCCCACATCTCCCGAACTGAGCTACAGCAAGCATAGGCCGTTGCTTAGCTCGTTGAGGGGCCTTTTTCTTCGCCAGATGGCACGGCCCGACCTTCACGGTAATATGCTACCTTAGGCTCCGTCCCCACGGGCATCTTCGGATGCCCACCAAACCAAACCAAACCGTCCGTTACATATATGGCGCCCAACGTGGGGCCCATTTCTGGTCAAGAACAGGACTAAGAAGGACCTCATCGAGTTCCTTTTTGGTCCTTCCACCGAATTGTATCCCCACAAGCACATTAAGGCTACTTGCTCTAAGTCTTAGGACTTAGTCACTTTACTTCACGTATTTTCCCTTCAAGTAGCTGTGCTTCATACAGATTCAGTTTAACAAGGCAGTCCTGGCTTTGTGTTTGTCTTGTGTGGCTTAGCCACGTATATAAGGCCTCCATAAATGCTTTGAATTGCCGGCATTTGGAGCATATTCGATGACCGGACGAAGCGTGGAGGAGCCCTGGATACCTTTTTGTTTGCCAGGATTGTCCCTCTAAGTAACTTAAAAAAAAAAAATTCTTTACACAGTATTGCATTTTTCTATTGTTCATGTGCTCAGCAACTTACAGAGTCTATGAATGAATTACGGCAAGGAATGCAGTGTTGCGCCTCTGCTGGCCTCAGAATTCTTTATAACCTGTTGATCATCTGAATAATTGAAAGATATAGTATTTTTTTTTGGCTTGCTAATTTTTCCCCACTACAATGGTTGTCGGCTGACTCCGGTACCCACCTCGCTTTTGTTTTTATTTTTTTCTATTTCTAGCAGCACACTTTGTCCTCAGCTTCTTCTTCTTGGCAGGCCTCGAAGTAGAAGCTGCCCTGTAATGAACCACCTGTAACGAACCATATTATGGTCTGGTAGTGCTGCTCCCACCGGCAGATCGAAGCAGCACCTGATGAGTAGTGATCTGTTGGTGGCACGAAACCAGAGGCCGAGGGTCCAATTACACCCGGACCCAGGTGGGACCGCGTGGGTATCTGATCCGTCCGCCAACCATTCCATCCTTATCGACTATTTTTTTTTATTCCCCATTTTCACCTCCCTTGTTTGTGTTGTCTTCCCCAGGCCTATGAATTTTTTTTAATACGTATAGGTAAAGGTAGTAGTCCGGATGGCGCAACGGTTAGCACGTTCGCCTTCAACGCACTGGGCCCCGGTTCGATTCCGGGGATTTACGTGTCGGACTATGAGCCCACTCAGCTGTTAAATGAGTACCCATTATGGGGTAAATAACTCGGTTGAGCGTATTGCTGATCACATACCTCTGCACAAAAAACCGTTACGATCTAGAAAATGAGATGATGCTAACTCATCTCGAGGCCGTGGTTCAAAGTGGACTGTTGCGCCAGTTATTTATTTTATAGGTAAAGGACAGGGGCAACGAGCGGCGAAAATCCCGCCCACATCTCCCGAACTGAGCTACAGCAAGCATAGGCCGCTGCTTAGCTCGTTGAAGGGCCTTTTTCTTCGCCAGATGGCACGGCCCGACCTTCACGGTCATAATGCTACCTAAGGCTCCGTCCCCACAGAGGCATCCAAACGGTCCGTTACACCACATATCTTGTGTCGCCTCTTCGAACGTCCCAAACTTATAACCGCGTATACCTCAAGACGTAACTGATACTTTATTTTATACCCTTTTCTAATACAAACATTCTTGTGAATGTGTAAGTTAGGAAGGCGAATACAATTCAATATGTAAATGCAATACTAATGAACTATATCCTATAATAAACATGTTAAGTTGTGTTGTTGGCCCTAAATAAAAAATAAATAACTGGCACAACAGTCCAATTTGAACCATGGCCTTGAGATGAGTTAGCATCATCTCATTTTCTAGATCGTGACGGTGTGTCTTGTGCAGAGGTGTGTGATTGATCAGCAACACGCTCAACCGAGTTGTTTACCCTATAAATGGGTACTCATTTAACAGCTGAGTGGGCTCATAGTTCGACACCTAAATCCCCTTTTTTATCGAAAACTACCGCATTCAGTAGGAATTGAACCGGGGCCCAGTGCGTAGAAGGCGAACGTGCTAACCGTTGCGCCATCCGGACTACTTGTTGGCCCTAACATGTATGCTATAACAATCGTCAGATGAAGAAACTATTTACCTCATATTATCATTAGAAAGCAATTATCTCTTTTGCATACAAATTTGTATGCCAAGGAAATTTTATTGTGAAAGTTGGCATTGTAGTTCGTAAAATTACAACGCCTTTCAAGTATTCTTTAAATTTCGAAGTTGAATATGGAAAAATTAATAAAATGAAATTGTGTTTTTTTTTTTTGTAATTAGGGTTTCCTTGCCTTAAATTGCTGGGTAATAATGCCTATTTGCTTAAACAATAACATAGTCTCCTAATAGTTCAAACATAGCTGTTTCTTAAAAGTTTTCGATCTTCAATTCTGCAAAAGAATTAAAAAGATGGCGATTATCTGGATACTTAGTAGTAACTTTTGGAACTATCCAATGAAGTAAGTGGTTTTTAGGGTTTTGTAGTAAATACAAAACCCTTATGAAATCGGTCAAATGTCTGTCTGTCCATGGAATATCTCACGAACGGCTGAAGCTACATACATGAAATTTTGTAGGAATGTGTAGAATTACTATAATTCGCCGGAGAAAGCGAATCGTCGTAATAGGTCAACTTTAAGGGGAGGTCCCCATAGAGGAGAAATGAAGGTCGAAATTTTTTTTTCGTTTGGTACAGGCAAGTGGGGTATCATAAGAAAGGTACCGTCGAGTACATTTCATTTTTGTAATTTTTTTCAAATTCGAAGAAAGGGGAAAAGAGGGAGAGGGGAAAATATGTCATCCGAGTTTGTCCCCCCCCCTTGCATTTCGAGACCGTTATACTTAGAAATATGAAAATTTGCAGAAAAGCGCCATTTTACTAGCGTAGAAAACCTAGATTTCTAGAATTTTGAAATTTTATCAGAAAAGGTTAATAATAGTACATTTCTATAGTTGCAGATAGCACACCCCTGCACCCCTTACGCGCATCCGAGGTCAAAAATATTGATGGCCAATGATAACCAACATCATAATCAATAATACCTCTAAGTTTCATAACAATCACATAATATTTAATAATAGTACATTCATTTAAATTTTGAGATTTTGATGCCATTCATACAAAAAATGCACATAACATACTCGTACTATTACTGTATACTTGAATATTGTTTATTGTTTTTAGGGTTTTGTAGTAAAACAAAACCCTTATGAAATCGGTCAAATGTCTGTCTGTCCGTCTGTCCATGGAATATCTCACGAACGGCTTAAGCTACAAATACATACATAAAATTTTGTAGGAATGTGTAGAATTACTATAATTCGCCGGAGAAAGCGAATCGTCGTAATAGGTCAACTTTAAGGGGAGGTCCCCATAGAGGGGAAATGAAGGTCAAATTTTTTTTTTCGTTTAGTACAGGCAAGTGGGGTATCATAAGAAAGGTACCGTCGAGTACATTCCATTTTTGAAATTTTTTTTAAATTTGAAGAAACGGGAAAAGAGGGAGAGGGGAAAATATGTCATCCGAGTTTGTCCCCCCCCCCCCCTTGCATTTCGAGACCGTTATACTTAGAAATATGAAAATTTACAGAAAAGCGCCATTTTACTAGTGTAGAAAACCTAGATTTCTAGAATTTTGAAATTTCATCAGAAAAGGTTAATAATAGTACATTTCTATAGTTTCAGTTAGCACAACCCTGCACCCCTTACACGTACCCGAGGTCAAAACTATTGATGGCCAATGATAACCAACATCATAGGCAATAATATCTCTAAGTTTCGTTATAATCACATAATATTTAATAATAGTACATTCATTTAAAGTTCGGCATTTTGACACTATCCACACAAAAAATACACCTACCGGCCTCATAGGTGTGAGTACTACTTTCATGTTGTTTTTCGTAGTGCGAATTGCAGTTATTTAATTAACCATTTTTTAAAGGATAAAGATTTGTTGGGGGCGCTGTGTCTTAATTGGCCAACTTTACCGGTTGGAAGGGGGGGGGGGGGGGGGTCCACATAAAGGCGAAATTAAGGTCAAATTTTTTTATCGACTGGTATAAGCAAATGAGGTGTCGTGAGAAAGGTAATGATGAGTACATTCCATTTTTTCGCATTTTCTCGAAATTTATAGAAAGGGGAACTGTGGGGGAAGAGAAAATATTAGTTCGTAATTTGACCCCCCCCCTAGCCAGCATTTTGAGACCGTTATACTTAGAATTATGAAAACTTACAGGAAGTGGGTTTCGAAAAATATGTAAAATGGAAAATAGTGGAATTTGTATATCTTCTCAGAATAGGTCAATAATAGTTTATTTGTATAGTTACAGTTAGCACACCCTTGCACGCCTTAAACACGTTCGAGGTCAAAAGTACTGATGGCCAACCATAACCAACACCTTAAGCAATAATATGTTCTAAGTTTCGTTACAATAACGTAATATGAATTAGCATGTAAAATGTAAGTGGATAAGACATTTTAATTACGTTTTTTCTTTCCATCTGAGTGATATCAAGAAGAGCAAGGAGCCGATATTTATATACCAAAATAAGCGCTTGCTACAAAACCCTCGGATTGCGGGCGTACCCCTCTATATTCCGGTTTCATTTGTAAAGTGAATTGGAGTTAACCATTTCTGAAAGGGTGGAGATTGGTGGTATAGGAGTGGTAGGGGAGAGAAGTTTAAGAGGGGAGGTAGGTGGGTTGCTGCTTTAAGGGAGGTTCCCATAGAGGGGAAATTAAGGTCAACACTTTTTTTCATCTGATATAGGCAAGTGGGGTATCATGAGAAAGGTACTACAGAGTACATTCCATTTTTGGCGACTTCATCAAATTCGAAGAAAGGGGAAAAGAGGCAGAGGGGAAAATATGAGATCATATTGTAATTTGCCCCACCCCCCTTACCATTTCGAGACCGTTACACTTAGAAATATGAAAACATACAGGAAGATGGCTTTCAACTAGCACAGAAAACAAAAAAAATATGGAATTTTGATATCTTCTCAAAATAGGTTAATAATAGTATATTTCTATAGTTACAGTTAGCACACCCCTGCATTTCTCAAACTCATCCGAGGTCGAAAATATTGATGGCCGACGATAATCAACGCCATGTGCAATAATATCTCCAAATTTCGTAATAATCACATAATATTTAATAGTAGTATATTCATTTAGATTTGGTCATTTTGATATCATCCATACAAAAAATGCACATAACAGGTCTTTTGTACTACATACTAGTACTACGAGTACAACATACTTGCATATTGTTTTCCGTAGAGCGAATTGGAGTTAACCATTTTCAAAAGGGTAATGATTGGTAGGAGAGGTGGGAGGAGGGGAAGGGGGAAGGAGGGAGGGGGGTATGCTCGTCGCTGACTCTATTCTCTATAATTATTCAAACAATTTATTTTCAATATTTTTTATGCAAACTTACAATTTGCAATATTGTCTTAACATGAATGGTTAAGCATCTCAAAAGTAGGACAGTTCATCTCCTATTGGCATGGGACACTACAAAACCCTCGGATTGCGGGCGTAGCCCTCTATTTTCCGGTTTCATTTATGGTACCGATTGTAGTACCAAATACTAATCTTTTCATTCGTGAATATTATTACCTTTATAGTAGAATTAATGGTAATAATGTCACGATTTCGCCACCTTAAAAAGTATTGTACTTTATAGTTCCTCACTAGGTAGTAACCATATTGTGGTGCCCAACACGAAACATTCACCTGCATTTATGTAATATATAGTGTCAACATTTTTCTCAAGTCCCAGGTAATGAAAAATCACCACTCTGGAACTATAATAAAATCGCAAAATAATGCCACTAAAATATTCCAAGTGCCATTATGCTGGAACGTTCCGCGAGCTATGTTACAGGATTTCTTACGATAAAGTTGCAACTCTAGTACCAAAAATGTAGCAGCAACTTGATATAGTGGCAGAATCGAAAACATTGGTATTTGCTACTTAAAATATTACTTGGGAAGCCAGGGTCATCAAGAGCGATGAAGTCAGTCGAAGTTCAGTATCCGCTCGGAAGCGGAAACGGAAAGTAGTGCAATCGTTATCGAGATCCGCCAGAAACAAATAGTTGGAGCTAGTTAGTCGTTAGTTGTTAGTTACGCGTGTAAATAGTTCGTTTATTAAATAAAGTGTGTGTGTTTTTCACTCGAAGTGTTTTCATTATTCAGCATGAGAATATCTAACGAACCCGACTTCGGTCGAAACATTACACTATTTATCGCCAAACCACATTACTAAATCTGGTTGAAATTGGCCCACTATTTCATATACCTCTCATAGGAACAGTGAAATCGGAACCAGTTTTACTACTAATTTCAAAGTGGCAAATGCACCGTAAATCGCGTGAAGGTATCATACCTTTGGCAAGCCAGCCGAAGGCTAGCTTGTTTTGTAACCACATAGTCTTAGTCCGCAATTGTTTTTGTTAATTTCTAGGTAATTGTTAATAAATACTCGTATTGTCATCTAAATTATTGTATATTTATATCACTTACGCTTCATTTGTATTTCTGTAGAAAAATGACCCGGATGATGAGCTAGCCCGAAATATATTGGTCGAACAAGAAACTTGGGTCTTTCAATACTCGCGAATCATACAAAGGACATCTAAACATTAAAATAATAAATGTTTTATCAACTCCCTCGTTTGACTAGTTTGCAACATTAAAAATGTAGCATTTTTTGTATAGTATAATACTGTCTTAGAATTTCCTGAATCCCACACTACTCCTTGTATTAGTTACATTAGTTACACTTAATTCGTTTAACACGTTTCCAAATTCCCCCCAAATTCAATTTTGAAATGCAGTAGTATTAACTTTACTATTACGTTATCATCATGTCTCTAATATTGTTGCTAATTGAAATGTTCGCAAATTCACATGAAGTTAATAATAATAATTACTTATCATTACTCTAATAACATGTGAAAAAGTAGATATTCATTTGAGATTAATATACTCGTATGAAAAAATAAACAAACAATGAACAACAGCAATGTTATCAAACATCTCGAAAGTTCAGGAGAAATTTTGTAAATACATAATATTTGCCATATTTTCGTAAACAATCAAGCGCAATTATTAAAAGATGTAATCTCCATGTTTCAATAAAGATAAGACGAAAATTGCGGAGAGAAAATATGATGGAAGGTTCTCTTTTAATTAAACACTTGCAAAAATTAGACTCTTATTTACGTACAAATATATATAAAAATTTAATTTCATATGATTTTATTTTTGTAATCTATTTGGCCCAAAAATAACCCTGTTGTAAAAAGTTTCCATCAAAAAAAAAAAAAAAAATGAAACCGGAATATAGAGGGCTACGCCCGCAATCCGAGGGTTTTGTAGCAAGCGCTTATTTTGGTATATAAATATCGGCTCCTTGCTCTTCTTGATACCACTTAGATAGACAAAAAAAAAAACTTAATTAAAATGTCTTACCCACTTACATTTTACATGCCAATTCATATTACGTGATTGTAACGAAACTTAGAACATATTATTGCCTAAGCCCTAAGGTGTTGGTTATCGTTAGCCATCAGTACTTTTGACCTCGAAAGTGTTTAAGGCATGCAGGGGTGTGCTAACTGTAACTACAGAAATAAGCTATTATTTACCTATTCTGAGAAGATATACAGATTCCATTATTTTCCATTTTATATGCTATTCCGAACCCACCTTCCTGTAAGTTTTCATAATTCTAACAGTCTTGAAATGCCACGGGGGGGCAAATTACGAACTAATATTTTCTCCTCCCCCACTATTCCCCTTTCTACAAATTTCAAGAAAATGCGAAAAAATGGAATGTACTCAACATTACCTTTCTCACGACACCTCACTTGCCTACACCAGTCGATAAAAGATAATTTGACCTTAATTTCACCTCTATTTGGACCCCTCCCCCTTCCACCCGGTAAAGTTTGCCAATTATGACGCAGCGCCCCCAACTAATCTTTACCCTTTCAAAAATTATTAATTAAATAACTGCAATTCGCACTACGAAAAACAACATGAAAGTAGTACTCACACCTATGAGGCCGGTAGGTGTAATTTTTGTGTGGATAGTGTCAAAATGCCTAACTTTAAATCAATGTACTATTATTAAATATTATGCGATTCTAATGAAACCTAGAGATATTATTGCCAATGATGTTGGTTATCATTGGCCATCAATATTTTTGACCTCGGGTGTGCCTAAGGCTTGCAGGGGTATGCTAACTGCAACTATAGAAATGTACTATTATTAACCTTTTTTGATGAGATATCAAAATTCTACGATTTTCGGTTTTCTATACTAGTAAAATGCCGCTTTCCTGCAAATTTTCATGTTTCTAGGTATAACGGTATCGAAATGCGAGGGGGGGGACAAACACGGATCACATATTTTCCCCTCTATCTCTTTTCCCCTTTTTTTAAAGTTGATGAAAATACCGGAAATGAAATGTACTCGGTGTTACCTTTCTCATGATACCCCACTTGCCTATACCAGATGAAAAAAAAATTTTGACCTTCATTTCCCCTCTATGGGGACAACCCCTTAAAGTCAGCCTATTACAACGAATCGCTTTCTCCGGCGAATTATAATAATTCTACATACTCCCACAAAATTTCATGTATGTAGCTTTAGCCGTTAGAGAGATATTTCATGGACAGACGGACAGACGGACAGACATTTGACCGATTTCATAAGGGTTTTGTTTTTAATACAAAACCCTAAAAAACAAATTCATCAGCCGTAAAAAGGATTGATATGAACATAATTCCGCCAAGTGCTCGTAGCTTTGCGCATCGCTCTGGAGTATGCATATTGAACCCTGATTAAATTAGTTAATTTATTTTAACGCTGTTTGGCGGGGAGCTTTGCGAGCTTAAGCTCTGATGCCAAGTACAGGCATGCCACGATATAAGTCCTGGATAAGTATAAAATTTAAATCGTACTATTGGGCATAATGCTGATAAAATTCGAGCAAGTGTGCTACATGAGCTGATAAGTCCAGGTATGTATTTTTCAATAGGTGGCACCACTAGAAAATGACTCATTACGAGAGGCTCAACTATCACTAGTTTATGTATGAAGTTTCATTACATTTCGTCCATTTGTTTTCAAGCTACAGTCGAACGCCTTCGTAAAAAAAAGTGGAAAAACAGGAATATCGCATTTTTGTTTTGATGGGAAAAACTTCTAAACAATCATTGCAATGGTTGCAGAAATGTTATTCCACATCTGCTCCTTCGAGAACAACAATTTGTCGGTGGTTTAGTGAATTTAAAATGGATCGTACAAGCACTAAAGACGCACCTTGCTCTGGAAGGCCAAAAGAGGCTACGAATGCGGAAATCATGCATAGAATCGTTTTTAATGATCGTAAAGTGAAGTTGCGCGAGTTAACTGAGGTCGCGGGCTGTGGGCATCTCAAAACAATGGGCGGGATACATTTTGCACGATCTTTTGGAGATGAAAAAGCTATCAGCGCGATGGGTGCCGTGTTTGCTGGCCGTCGACCAAAAACAGCAGCGCGTTGATGATTCAACGGTCGGCATTGTTGCAGGGTAATCGAGCAAACTTTTGTCGACGTTTTGTCATGATGGATAAAACATGGGTCCATTACCATATGCCTGAGCCAAATAGGCAGTCTGCAGAGTGGCTGGAAAAGCCGACCAAAGCGGCCAAAAGATCAACGCTCCAACGCCTCCGTTTTTATACCTCAGACTTTATAAGTAATTGTATTATTATTATTTATAAGTATTGTTTTTGTCACGACGAAAATATGTAACACCTTAAAAGAGGCTCCGGAGGTATAGAAATGTATATATATATAAATGATCAGGGTCACCTCCTGATTCGATTTAGCCATGTCTGTCTGTCTGTCCGTCTGTCTGCCGTTCGCACGATAACTTTCGATAGAATGAAGTTAGAGCCTTGAAATTATAGTCAAATGTTAGTAGTGTGATCTAGTTGGTTGGTGTTTAAAACGGGCATGACCAGGCCAAGAGAACGCCTACCTCCCCTACATATGTAAAATAATTAAATGTATCTAAAACTCCCGACTAAATAAACATGAAAGGCTCTAGCTTGGGCAGATTACTCGTGAGGGTAATCTTATACACTTATGGAAAAATAAAATCGATCAGCTGAAAACTAACGATAATTTTCTTACAAAGAGCCCCGTACTACCCTACCTTCCAAGTTTTTTGTCTATAACTCTTGAACCAATTGACGAAGACACTTGATTTTTGAAATATAACCCTGAGGTGAGAAGTTGTTTAAGTTTTAGTAAGTTGCGCATAATCAGATCAAAGGAACGCCTACCTCCCCTACAAATTTGAAAAAAATAAATATTCTTTTAATTACGATAACTTTCGACAGAATGACAGTAGTTAGTTAGTTGTTATTGAAAATGGGCAAGATCTGACCGAAGGAACCCTTACCTCCCCTATAAATGAAACTTCAAGTAAGCAATAACTTTCGATAAAATGAAGCTAGTGACTTGAAATTTTGGTCAAATGTTTGTACTAGGATCTAGTTGGTTGTTATTGAAAATAAAAAAAGATCCGAAATGTGAGACTTCCAATAAGCAATAACTTTCGATAGAATGAAGCTAGCGACTTGAAAAATTCGACAAACATTTGTAGTGTGGGTTAGTTAGTTGATTTTAAGAATAGTCAAGATCCTTTTGAATGATCGCCAACCAATAAACTGGCCGTATAGGAAACTCACTTTTAATGCGTATGGTCGTTGCCAATTGGTACTTTTGGTATCACCACTAGGTCTGTACAAGTTTAGGGTATATACGCTTCGGACTCCTGGTTTGGGATGTGCATGGCATAATCTTCATCGGTTACCTGGACAAGGGAAGAACAATCACAGGAGAGTATTATGCAGCGTTATTGGAAAAACTGAACGACGAAATAAAGAAAAAACGGCCCATATGGCGAAGAAAAAAGTTCTGTACCATTACGATAACGCACCGTCACACACGTCCTTGAAAGCGATGGCCAAATTAGGCCAATTTCGATTCGAATTGGTTGCTCATCTACCGTATTCTCCAGACTTGGCCCCCAGCGAATATTATCTGTTTCCAAACCTCAAGAGGTGGGTCGAGGGAAAGAGATTCAGATCGAATGAGGAAATCATCGCGGAAACCGAGGCCAAGGCTTATCCTGTATGTCTCCATAGAAACAGTGGCTCCAAAATCTGGGTACTAAGTCGACATGTGATCGACAGTTAGCTAACTCAGTAGACCGTTTAGTAATTATGAAATTTAAATATTGACAAGAATTGACGTTTGTTTATGCACTATTCGACAGTGCGGTCAACATTATGTCAGTTTCGAAACGCCAACTGAGTAGGCTGACTGTCAATTATCTGACAAGAATTGACCTTTATTCATGCACAATTCGATAGAACAGTCAACATACATCAATATCAAACAACAACCGAGTAGGCTGGCTGTCGACTTATTGGCCAAATGTTGGAGCCAGAGACATACAGGGCAAGCTCATTCCATGCCTCTATGTTCTAAGGGAAAAATACCTTTACATAGGGCGTTCAGGCGACTTATAACTGGAATTGATAATAGACTAATCAAACTAGACAGTCTCTATATAGGGAAGTGGAAAAAATTTTCCTGTTGATGAAAGTCAAATCATCGTGTTGGGAAATTTCGCTATGATTTTTGGGGAAGTGGGATCAGTTCTTCTGCTGACATTTTCCCATCGTGTGACTTCCGCTAAACCCAATTTGATGAGCTAAACCAAAAATTGTCTGTCGATGTCGAGTGACTTGGGACTGGGACTCGACTTCAGTGCATTGATATCGTGTTGGCATTCTTTTCTTTAGATTGATATTTACGCTAGGGATGGTTGTCTTGGCTAAACATTTAATTGAATTAGATGGAAATATTTAGTCAAGACAACTTGTAGCGAGGAGTATCATATCTTCGTTGTGACTTATGGTGCATTTGTTACTTCGAAATTAGTAGTAAAACTTGTTCCAATTTCAATGTTCCTATGAGAGGTATATGAAATAGTGGGTCGATTTCAACCAAATTTAGGTACATGGTACATGGCAGTCAATATGATTGAATAATATAAAATTTGGTAAAGATATCTTCGGGGGGCAAAGACCTTTTCCATAGTCCTCCGCGTGGGCGCCCCCTGGTAACGGCAGTGTATCAATTCGCTGACGGCCAATGTCTTAGCGATAAGACAGTTTGGAAAAGGCAGATAGCTGTAGCCTGAATGGCTGACAAACACCTAAGCGTCTCAGGTCTAGTAGGATGGAATGACTTGCGTAGTTGGACCTGCTACATAGTTGTGTGGGCTCCAGCACGTTTATTAAACCATCTGAAGCAGCTATCTCCGAGGCCATCCCCTGAATGGGGTTAAGCGACGTGCTGACAACTCGTCCTTGTAAAAACCACTCCATGTCAAGAAACCTGGAACAAAAGCCTCGGATTGGACGGATCAACAACGACGACCACGCAAACGAATAAAGGATTATTCTTTCGGATCCTGGAATGTACGCTCCCTGAACAAACCGGGGGCCGAGAAGGCCCTCCTTCAACAGGTCGAAAAGAACAAACTGAGCATTACTGCAGTCCAGGAAACAAATTGGCTTGGCAGCGAGATTAATGACAAGAAATCGCACACAATTTTTACAAGTGGCAAACCATCGGGCCGCAAGGAGTTTGGAGTAGCATTTATAGTGGACAATCACCTCAAACCCCATATTACTGACTTCAAACCCATAAATGAACGGCTGTGTGCGATTCGCATCAAGACTCGATTCTTCAATCTCTGGCTCATCAATGTGCATGCCCCCACTGAAGTTAAAGAAGACGCAGTAAAAGACGAGTTCTACGCCCGCCTTGAAACTCTCTTCGACTCACTTCCAACAAACGACGTCAAATTGCTTCTGGGAGACTTTAACGCGAAAGTCGGGAATGAAAGTTGGCATCGGGGGACCTCTGGAGGCCAAAGCCTCCATGAAGAATGTAACGATAACGGCCAGCGACTTATCGACTTCGCCTGCAGCAGGAATCTAGTCGTAAGCTCTACGTGTTTCCCGCATCGACGCATTCACAAGCAGACCTGGAAGTCTCCAGACGCACATACCGTCAACCAAATTGACCACGTCCTCATTTGCAGGAGATGGGCGTCTAGTGTCATGGATGTCCGCTCCTATCGAGGAGCAAACTGCGACTCAGATCATCACTTGGTGAAGACGACCTACAGATGTAGAATCTCCTCAGTGCACCAGTCAAGAATCAGCCCTCCCAAAATCTTTGCGGTTGATAAGCTCTTGAGTGATGCTACAGCGGTGGCGTATACTACCGCCCTTGAGGAAAAACTATCACCTATGCTACACAACATCAGCAACACAGGCGTCCATGGGTTCTGGGAAGAACTCAAGGGTACCATCAAGGATGTCGCAGAGGAGGTCGTGGGATATAAAGCCCGGCGAGCGCGAAATGACTGGTTCGACAAAGAATGCAAAAATTCACTTGACGCGAAAAACGAGGCCTACAGACAATGGATTCAACGAGGAACCAGAGCCAGGAGAGAAAAATATGACGAGCTACGGCGAATATCGAATAGAATAATTAGACGTAAGAAACATAAATACTTTGACGAGCAGTTGCTGAACATAAACGAAAACTTAGCTAATAGGAACACCAGACAAGCGTACAAACTAGTAAATACAATTAAGAACGGCTACCAACCCAGGACTAGCCTTTGTAAGGACAAGGATGGAAACATCATCAGCGACACCGATGGTATTAACAAACGATGGGCCTCTTATTTTGAAGAGCTTCTAAACCGACCATCTAACATCCCCACACAGGAAGCTCTCGATGATATTGTTGATCTAGGCCCACCCATTCAACCCCCGACAGTAGAGGAAGTTGATCTCGCGTTGCGGTCACTAAAACGAAATAAAGCGCCGGGCGCTGACGAGATCCCAGCTGAACTGCTAAGATTCGGTGGAACGAGTCTAGTTGATGCCATACATCAATTACTCCTGCGAGTATGGGAGAACGAGGAGATTCCTGACGATTGGCGCAGAAGCATCATCTGTCCAATTCATAAAAAGGGAGATAAACTGCGGTGTGAGAATTACAGGGGCATCTCACTAGTTTGTACGTCCTATAAAATTTTGACGAAAATTCTGGAAAATAGAATAAAACCGTACGCAGAACGAGTCATTGGCGAATATCAAAGCGGTTTCAGACCTGGTCGCTCCACAACCGATCAGCTCTTCTCAGTCAAACTGATACTCCAGAGGTGCTGGGAATACAACGTAAACGTATACCAAATCTTTGTCGACTTCAAGCAGGCATACGACAGTATCGATCGTGGAGTACTGTACAACATCATGCTGCAATTTGGTATACCAGCAAAATTAGTGCGACTGACAAAGATGACGATGACCAACTCCGTCTCACAAGTCAGGATCCAGAATAGACTTACTGATCTATTTGAAACACGCACTGGTTTGAAACAGGGCGATGGACTGGCACCGACGCTCTTCAACCTAGCACTGGAATACGTTATTCGGGCCATGAATATGGACAATAGCAAGACGCTACTCATCAAGTCGACACAATTAGCAGCGTACGCCGACGACATCAACATCATGTCCCGAAGATTGGCTGACGCAGAAGAACTTCTGCATACGCTCGATACCGCTGCAAAGGAAGTTGGATTACGTATTAACGAGGGTAAAACTAAAATAATGATGCAATCGGTGACAAGGACACCTGCACAACCGAGCATCAACGTGGGGGACCTCAACATCGAGTTCGTGAACAACTTCATCTACCTGGGTTGCAACCTGTCAAGGGACGCCAACGAAACTGACGAAATCAAGCGACGGATACAGTTAGCTAATAAGACTTTTTTCTCGGTTCTCCCCATAATGAAATCGAAACATGTGCACAGAAACACGAAGCTCCGCGTGTACAAAACCATTATACGACCAGTGCTATGCTATGGCTGCGAAGCATGGACCCTAACTCAAGCCTCCGAAAACATGCTAGACACTTTCGAACGTAAGGTTCTACGGCGAATTTTCGGGGCTGTTTGCGATCGAGATGGATGGCGCATCCGGTACAACCATGAGTTGTATGAAATGTACGATGAGCTGCAAGTCTCGAAAATCGTCAAACTACAACGACTTCAATGGGCAGGGCATGTACAAAGAATGGACGATGATCGCATGCCTAAGAGAGTAATGAATGCAGAACGAGTCGACGGAGCGAGACTGCGAGGACGACCGAGGTTTCGTTGGGAGAGCTCAGTAGGTGTGGACGCCGCGCAGCTGCTGGGCTCCCAAAATTGGAGGACGCGGTCACGTGACCGAGATAATTGGAGGACAATGATCCAGGCGGCCAAGGCCCGACGTCGGGCTGTCGCGCCACGATGATGATGATGATAAAGATATCTTCAGAAATAAAAAAAGTTTTTCTCACAAAAACGAAGGCTCTGTACAAAATTTTAATTTGATAGCTTTAAACTGAGGGACTAGTTTGCATAGAACCGGACAAACAGACAGACAGACGGGCAGACGGACAAAACTTAATCGACTCGTCTCATTATACTGACCAAGAATATATATAGTTTATATGGTCGGATATGCTTCCATCCGTGAAGGGTATAAAAAAGTATACCTACCGACCATGGATTTATACACACAAGTTGAAGGGGATGTTGTTGGCGGCACTCTTGCCTAAGGGATAAAATTTATCGCCGCGAAACATTTGAAATTATTTATTGATTTTTATTGATTACTCAATAAATAGGAGTCGTAGGTATTAACATTATACTGGGAATTTGAAAGGAGTTCTTTCCACAATATTCTTTTTGTCGATTGAATGAACTGATATATAATTATGAATGATTTAGTCATAATGACGCCATTTTGCGATTTGTTTTTAATAAAATTACGTTATTTGCTGGTAACGTAATGAGTGGCACTTTTTACATGTTATTCGAGGGAGTTTTTCCGATACGATGATATGACTTTCATAGACAGAAAAATTATTTCCACCTCAAAGTTTAATTTGACTACGCTATAAAAGAAACAACGTTAATGACAGTTCGAAGTTTTTAATACGATATCAATGCACTAAAAGCAGTCGAGAAAATTCATGAGCCTTGCGAGGAAGTAAAAACATCTCAGAAAAAAATTGGACGCAGTCGCCCGACACCGACAGACAATTTGGGGTTTAGCTCATCAAATTGGGTTTAGCGGAAGTCCCACGATGGGGAAATGTCCGCAGAAGAACTAATCCCGCTTCCCCAAAAATCGTAGCGAAATTGAAGATGAAGCGGACCATAGACATTTCAAATAGAAGTAGAGACTTAATTTTACGTATTATTCTTTTCTCTAATTGACGAATACATATGTATGTACGAGTGCATGTACATGCACTGCTCGTCACCAGAATAGGTTCAAGAATTTTCATTTACGTTTTCTCTCATATCTCAAAAAGTACAACATGTACATTACATTTTTGTTGGACGTTTTAAACTTTCTTTTGTTTAGACTTGAAAATACCAAAATGAGGACATTTCTCTGACTGTACCTATGTTAAATCTTGCTTCGATTGTTTTGTTCACCCAAAACACTACACTTTTTTGGGTCATCAGAATAGGTTCAACGGTAATTCATTTAGTTTTCGATGTGCAGTTGCTACCAAACAGTGTGAAATCTTTTATTTTTAACAAATCCGGTAGTGTAGAGTGATTTTAGTGCAAAATGGGTCGCGGTAAACAACTGGATGACTTAGAAAAGGGTCAAATAAAAGGTTACATCGAATGTGGCCTAAATCAGTGAGAAATTACCAGAAAAATTGGTCGAAGTCAAAATGTAGTGAGCAATTTTATCCGAAAAGGTGCAAATTACGGAAGAAATATGTGAAGTTGTCTTTACTCAACAACAACAGCAACAGACAGAAGACATATTGTCCGAGCTGCGTCAAATTCTCGCCATTCTGCATCGAAGATCAGGGAAAAAAGCGGTGTTAAAGCGAGCCCATCAACTGTAACACGTGTAATACGCAACACTTGCAACTTAAAAAGACTAAAACTAAAAAAAAACACCGCTTAATGGTGCTCGTAAGGCTACACGTCTTCGTTTTGCTCGAGAGCATATGACGTGGAATAAGGAGTGGCACACCATCGTCTTTTCCGATGAAAAAAAGTTCAACCTCGACGGACCTGATGGATATAACTTTTATTTCTACGATATAAGAACGCCTGAAAGCTATTTAAGTCGTCATTGCAGCTGTGCAGGCGGTGTAATGGTATGGGGAGCCTTTTCATATTATGGGCCTTGAGAATTACAATTTTTAACTCCCAAAATCCGCTCGAACGCTTACAAATCGGTATTGGAAAAGGCATTTCCACACTTTTCGAATATTTTTGGACCAATTGCATGAACGTTCCAACATGATAATGCCCCCATTCATACTGCGAGAGAGGTAAAATCGTGGATCAAGGGTCAAAATGTCAAATTCCTTGAATGGCCGCCATACTCTCCTGATCTTAATATTATAGAAAATATGTGGGAACTTTTATCAAGGAGGATGTATGAAGGGGGGAGACAGTACGAAGATACTGAGACCCTAAAGGAAGCCATTAAAAGGGCGTGGGCTCAAGTCTCCCTTCGAGATATTGGAAATGATTATGCTTCATTGCCAGACCGGATTTACGAAGTCATTTTGAACCAAGGAGGTAGTACGCACTATTAAAATATTTTAAAACTAATCACTTTTATGTTACAACCAATGTAAACTTGATTTTTTGCTTTAGATATGAATTTTTATACTATTCTGTGTTTGAACCTTTCTGGTGACAAAAAAAAATGAACTTTTTGTTATGTTTTTTAGAAAAAAAATTATAAATAAATTATAATGTGAGCTTTAAATCATAAACTATTTTACGTCATTAACAACATCTTGGGCTATCGATTAAAATTTATTTCACTGAAATCGTCCGGTTGGTTACAGAGTTAGAGCTATTTTACTTTTGCACAAACCTTGAACCTATTCTGGTGACGAGCAGTGTTCGTCATAATGTTTCTATATACTGGTAAAATGTTTGTAATCAATAATAGAAGGTTGAAACTTAGTTTATACCTTACAAAGATGGCAGGAGCTAGTCACTTGCAAACAAGCTCGGAATGCAATGACCAGCCCTTTAGGCAGGGAAGCGAGAAAGGTACTCAGTTATGAACGGAGTACCCTAAGCTGGATAACTGCCTTGGTCACAGGGCATGGTAATTTTAAGGCTCATCTGGCCAAGATGAAAATCGGGGAAGATGACGTTTGCAGGCTATGCCTGGACCCTGGAGGAGGCCGAGACGGCAGCACACATTGTGTGCGAATGTCCAGCACTGGCTAGCACGAGGTTGAGGATCACAGGCAAGCACACGATAAGTGCGGAAGCCATGAGTGAACTCAGCCTTAAACAAATGCTAGCAATAACACGGGACTCAGTGATGAGGAAAGAGGTCGACAACTATCAGTCGACATCTGGAAGTCACTGATGACCGGGAGGGGGCGAAAAGGGACCCAAACGCTAGTGGTCTGCTTCGGCTATATAATATCTTTCATCTATATATATAGTTTATACCTTTGACACACGTTGTGCCCGAATTATCATTCCGCGAATTATAAATTGCTGGCAATGACGAATTGGACATACACACTTTACTGTGAACGTCATTCCAACTGTCATTGCGAAATCGGCTTAGCACTGACTTTTTCGAATAAATATTGTTTATTTTCGTTAGCAGCGAATATATCGCTCGCAACGAGTGAATATTATTTTTATTCCATAGCAACGAGTGAATATTTTTCCTACTCAAAGACAATTTGTCGGATAGGTGGCACTGCATATACAAAGAAGAAATTACGATTACTATGCCAATTGTAATTCGCGAATTATCATTCGGACGACGTTTAAATGATCATTCGCAAGACACCATGAAATCGAATTATCATTCGTGTGCGTCGTCTGTCTAAGGTATTAGCCTGATGCGTTTGTAAGCTTCTACAAGAACGTTTCGATATAGGTCGTTTCAAGCTAAGCCGCTGTCTTCTCGCCCGGATCTTTTTATAAAGCCCCCGCCTTATAATGGACTAGAAATGTACTTCAGGCCAGAAGTGATCAATGGACAATAGCCGTATTGTGTGTACAGCGCAGTTCAGAGCAGAACGACAATTGCACGCGTCACACTTACAAAATTGCTCTGGATTGAACCGGTTGTTAGTGTAATGCGTATGATTGTTGATCTTCACTTGATCTCCACTGCACACAAAAAAACGCAGCTAATCTTTTTTCTCCGTTCTTTAATCAATTCCATTTTCCGTATTATTGAGCATATTTTGTTTAAATATCTTAATCTTTCAATTCAATAAAAGCATTCCATGTTTTTCAGATTGTCCAATTTATCTGTTTTTATTTGCTTAAAATAAAAACAGATAAATTGGCTCCCGCCAAACAGCGTTAAAAGAAATTAACTAATTTAATCGAGGTTCAATATTCACACCCTAGAGCGAGGCGCAAAGCTACGAGTACTTTGGGGGAATTATGTTCATATCAATCCTTTTTGCGGCAGATGAGTTTTTTGGCGGGAAACTTTTTCAAATAGGGTTGTTTTTAGGCCATACCACATCGTTTTGAATTTTATGGAGGAAGAGCCCGGATATGAGTTCTAAAACTGCTTTAGAATGCTTATAAAATTTATTATTATATGTACTATTGACTACCAACGTGTAGGTTTTTAATACACAGAACAACACCCGAAACAATTTGGTGCAATTAATACCAAATTTTAACTCCATAGATTCTCAACTTCCATTTTTACAGAACCGGGACCCATTCTAAGACTGAATTTTTTTGCTCATAATTCTTTTTCTCTATAAGTATTACCAATCTGTGGGTTTAGAATTGTCATTACCACGCCAGTTTACTTAAACTTGAAATAAAATCGGCAGATCAGAATAAATGTTGGGCTGGATCCGAATGACCCAAAAACATCGATCAATTCATCAGCACTTTAGGCATGGGACTTTAGGCATTTTAATCCATTTACTTTCAAGTTGTCTATGATTTGCATTCAAAAAAGTTGTTTTCAAAGAACTGATTTTTTAATTGCGCATCGTTCTGTAAATGTGCTTATATCCTATATGTCCCTTACATTCAGAATATTGTGCTGTTTTCCTGACTAAAGAAATAAAATTGCCATCAAGAGTAGCACCTTTGCTCATAACTCCCAGTCATAGCAATCCATCTTGCCTAGATATTACTTCCTTGCCAAAAATATTCTTTTTGCTCTCCAAATGGCTCAAACTGCCATTAACTGTAGTCTAGTGAATTCGCATCAATACCCCCAGTCATATGGTACCCATCTTGCCTAGATATCAAGTTCTTGTCAAAAATATCCTTTTTCCCTCCCAAAGGACTCAAAATTTCATCAAAAGTAGTCTAATACATTCACCTCAAGACGCCCAGCCATACGACACCCATCTTGCCTAGATATCACTTTCAGGCCAAGAATGTCCTTTTTTCCTCCCCAAGGACTCAAACTCACTCACTGATGACATATCAGTCAAGACTAAAGGACTCAAAATTCGATCAACATTCCACTGGTTTGGTTTGATTTCACCCATACCTACCAGGTTTGGTTTCTGTTTCCTTTCATGATTAACAAAGTCTTTTTGTCCTGACGCACACTTGCAGCAGGACCAAAATATCACCGTGAGCTACTTATAATAAGCCAAGGAAGTTACGTACCAAATTTGGTCGAAATCAGACCACGATAAATGTCTGGAAGAATATTTTCTTTGAAATCTGTAAAAAGACTTAAGTGAGAATCTCAATGAAATCTTAAATTTTTGGATGTATCTTTTTTTCTACTGCACGGATCAGAGCAAATGATAGCCTATGCATACCCTTGGGATAGAGCCAATCCGTGAGAAAAGAAAGCAGATCTAGATACGCTCCGTACGAGGCTGTAGCACTGTCAAAGAACAACCAGAAAAAAAAATTAAAAATAGCGATTTTTAAACTGTTATTTCTCGGATGCTTTTGATTTCAAATAAGATACACTTCCATTTCCTAAGACCCCTCGCAAAAATGATCGTACCAAATTTGAATCCCTACAACCATCTGCGGCCGAGCTACAGAAGTCTGAACACCCATAATTGTTGTGTCGCGTAAACAAAGTCTTGGTCGCATTTTCCATTTTCGCTTTTTTCAATTTCTTTGTTTTTCTTTGGCTATATCTATTGGCTTTAGATATCTAGCCATGTTCGTCCGTACATTAAACCTACACAGCTTAGAACGGTTGTTTTATTCTTCAGCGCAAGTATGTTAAGGAAACTAAAGGAACTGCTATGAAGAAGCCATTATCACCATTTAAGAACGAGATCTTTTAGTCGATTTAGAAAGGACGAGAAGTACTGAATCTATATGGACGATAACATACATTCGAACTGGTGCTTCTCCCTGGTATCTAATCGACTCAGCACGGACTCACATCATTAGCGTAATGTAGTGCAAAACAAACAGAAGATAAAATCTTAAAACGGTGTAAGGATGTAGGATCGAGGAAATTGAAGATGAATAAATTTTGGAGATTATTCTGTAGCAACTGACACATTGTTGTCCACCTCCCAGCATGCCTGCCGGAAGGGAAGATCAGTGGATACGGCTCTACATTATCTGCTAGGTAACATCGAAAAGTCAAGGAGTGCACGTTGGTCGCTTCCCTAGATGTCGAAGGTGCTCATAACAACCAAAAACAGGCGGCTATCACGGATGCATTCTCAAATCTAGGAGTAGTTGACTCAATCAAGTTTATTAACTTCCTTCTGGAACATCGTCTGCAGGTAGGCATGTGTGCAGGGGAACCCCTCAAGGTGCGGTGTTCCCTCTCCCTTTCTTCGAAATCGGTCAATAGGCTGCTTATGGAACTGGAAAAGTTGAGATACAAACTTACTGCATACGCTGATGACACTGCAATTGCTATTTTGGGTAAATTCTCTTGTGCTCATAGTGATTTATTGCAGAAGGCCCTATATGTTCTAGAGAAGTGGGCGAGCTAGGTTGGGGTTAAGGTGAATCCGACCAAAACGGATCTTGTTCTTTTCACCAGGAGATACAGGGCACATTCGTTTGAACCACAGTTAATGGAGGGTAGAAGGCTTCTTTTTACCGATTAAGCATCCTAGATGAGAAATCAAGCGGTAAGCCCAACATTCAACAAACAAGTAACAAAAGCAACTGTTAGATACTCGTGCTAAAAGGCAATAGGTAAAAAATAGAGCCTACAATCGTACTACTTATGCATGGGAAAGTAGTCTGGTGGGCGGCACTTAGAATCACGTCTTACAGAACCTTACGTGATAAAGTTCAAAGGCTAGCATGTGTCGCCATAACAGGAGCTCTTAGAACAACGCCTATCGCGGCCCATGAAACAATATTACATCCGACTGCTTTGGACAGTTTTGCCGAACAGTCTTCGTGAAACAGGTCACTGGACCATGTCCACTACAGGACACTCGGCTGTTTTGAACAGCCTTGATGTTTCTGGAGCTAAGGACTGGACCTCTCCTAACTACGAGTTCGATATGAACTTTAATTGCCCGATCCCTTCTCAGAAGAAGTAGGCAGATAGCGCTTTTCTAGATCTGATGCCATAAGTATTTTTACCGATGGTCCCAAAACTGACGAAGGTATTGGGGCTAGCATATACTCGGAAACGATGTGTATTAGACTGTCTTTCAATCCCCTAGAGTACTCTAGTGTTTTCAAATGTGGCCTAGACTGAATCGTTACCGCTCTGCAGGGTTGCTATTATTGACTAGAAGGCACATCAGGAATGTTGTTGGGGTTATCACCGGCCATTGCCTTATTAGAGAGCATGCCAGGAGTCTTCGAATGCTTTACAATGATTATTGCAGAAGCTGTGGAGATTACGATGAGTGCTCCTTTCATTTGCTCTGCACTTGACGTCCTCCTACCCCTCGTAATTTCATTGCAAAATGTTTGAGGGGCGTGATATGGCACTTGGACAAGGGCGATTGTGAAAGTAACTTTTGAAGCGCCACTGTTGTCAGGGCTGTTTTGTATGATACTATAGCTTCGCCGATAAGTCACTCTTACAGGAGAATAAAGCTCAAGATTCGAAATGATGGCGAGCATACATTTTGGGCGACTGGTGCGTAAACTATACGTTTCCGCACCAGTCGCCCAAGTTTAACTACCGGCGTTTCGGGTTCGAATCCGGTCCACGACGACGTTCGTGGCCGTGGATGTTTTTTGTTGCCTTCCCCCTGTGGTGCGGGTCGTAATAATAAGCCACAGCATCTCCCGACTTATTGCAGATAAGCGGCAAAATGGGGGAGCAGGAGGTGCATGCTGGCAACTGCATTTTCCGAAACTAGTTTATGCCAACGAAATGTCAACTGGGCCACATGGAACATAAAATTAAATATATAAAAATAAATTTTACAGTGAGAATCACATTCGATTGGAAAAATCTTGAAATACTTATATCTAGAATTATATTAAATTCAGCTCTAAATTGACAAAATTCAATCTCAAACTTGGCTTTTCTCTTGACGCCCTCTTCGGCGCCCCAGCTTTTGACCAACCCTGTGCACTTGTCCTGCCCTGGCTAGTAGTAGAAATACTACCTATACTCTTAGGTCAAACTACTTCACTGATCTGGATGATCTGAAGGAAGTGAGTGTCGGTCAGCTCCATCGTTTCATTATCCGCTCCTGATGGTTCGCAGATTAAGTTTTGGCTGGACGTTGTTGAGTCCGGTAGTGGTATCACAACGGACGCAATTGTGTGCTCTACAACCTCTTTAACCTTACCTACTGTAGCTGGCCGGCGCGGCACCACGAACCATTGTTTATGATTTTTTTTTTATTTTTTTATATTAGATATTGTTATTCTGAGAGACTTCGAGGTTTTTCATTGTTTAAAATCGATAAAAAAGACAAACACAAACACACAAAAGAAAAAAATAAATACCTTGTGCTATGACTACTTGAGCTTGTGCTATTTCGTCTGCGCAACTGGACATCACTCTCGGCCTCTTCTTTTTCTTCATGAACCGTTCCATATTTTTCGCTTGTTAGACTAGCACTTGTTGAAATATCAACCTCTTCGCTTCCATTTTCTTCAACTTCACTTACATATCCTTGAGGTTTACTTTTCACTGCTTTTTCTAATTTTTCACTTCCACTGCTCGAACTACCACTCTTTATCGCTCTTGGATTTTTTGATTTACGTTTAAAACTTTTACCCCACAAACTATGAAAACTTCGGCGTAGAAATGAATTGTGTTTCAATGGGGCGGGTATTGAAACGGATCTAGTTCGTAAGGCCCTATCGGCTTGTGCTAAGGACACTGAGATACGCGAATCACTTTTACATCGAATGATATCCAATTCCTTATTGCTAAGTATCGATCGAATTTGTGATAATTCACGAATTGCCTCTTGTTCAGGATCATTTTTTTCAACATCACTACGAACATTGTACGAACGTATAAAATAGACTGTATGATTTGTATTGGACCTGATTGATCCGCTAGAAGCAGGGCGTGTATTATTATGATGCTTATTGGTGGTTTCACTATCACTTTGGGGCTTGACGCGTAATACGACTTCATCCTCGGATGTTTCATTATCGGTTCCATTTGTTAAAGCCATTGCTGAAATTTATTATTTAAGCCAGATTGCCGCTTAACCTGCCAAATTTCAATTAGAAAAAATATTTTGATATACCTTCATGCCAATTCAAACCATTATTTCAATCGGACGTACCCCCTAAGTAATGTTCACAAGATGCCCTAAATTATGAGGGCATTACTGAGGACGAGGAGGCAGTAGCTAATGCTCTCCGCATAAAGCCTAGTTTACATTTCTCATTGGAAAAAAAAAATTAAAAATGTCAAAAATAATTTTTCCAGTTTCGGTCCATTGTTTTTAACTAATTTTTGAAGAAAAAATCAGTTATTCGACCCTCCTTCAATAACGAGTTTCGACCCCGGAGTTGGTTTTCTTTACGTTTCATGACCCCAGGAATCGATTGGCATCATACGATTTTTTTATTGTCCTTTATATATATATATAAAATATATATATATATATATATCCGCAAAATGTTGTGGACACGATAACAGTCGAACGGAAGTCATAAACAAGCGGTGGGGAGCCGGCTGCTATTGAAATCCAGCACTATCGATAAAGCAGTTAAAAAGTTACAGCCATATAACGGCAAAAGTATCTGAGCCTAATATCTTCATAACGGACGAGAATAGCTAAACCAAACTTGCATAGTAAGTAGGCGTTGATAAGAACTAGCCTATTAATGAATTTTAGCAAAAATTCATCAACCGGTTAAAAAGTTACAGCTATATAACGGTATAATTTCATAAACAAAATAACTATTTTACATAACGGAAGAAGCTAGCTCGGCGAAACCTAGCCAGTTGTTGGATGCTAAGGAAGGAGGACTCGACTCCTATTTGATTTCAGAAAATTGCATCAAACGGTTCAAAAGTTACAGCTATACGAGTATAACGGCAAAGTCTTTTAAGCGAAATAACTTTACAACGCAAGAAGCTAGTTGAGTGAAACTTTTCTAATTTGTGGGCAATAGTCAAGATTGGGTTCCTATTTAATTTCAGTTCCAGAATTAAAGCTATATAACCGCAAAATTTTGGGAACACAATTAATTTAAAACGGAAGAAGCTAGTTGAGCAAAACTTGCCTAATTGATAAAAATTAGTAAGGAAAAGCTTTCGGTGCGGTTTCAGGAAAATCCACAGTACAGTCGAAAGGTTACAGTAATACAACAGTAAAAATAATAAGCAAAGATTTACTTACATGAAAGGCAATTTAATTGATGGAACTTAAAATGAAACTGGAGATAAATTTATATAGTAAAATCAGTCGAACACTTAAAAAGTTTCATCATTTGAAAATATCTCCGCAAATATCGAAATACAAAATTCTGCAGCTGCACCTGATACTAACAACTGCAGTTAAGTATCCCACCCATATCTTAAATTTTACATAAACTCATAAATGATCCCGAATTAGCCCATATCAAAAATCAGTTTCTCTGGCTCCACTGCGCCACGTGTCTTTTTTTTTTAATTTGTGTGTCTTGGCCTAACCACCGCATATAATATTCAATTTGAGCAAAAAAAAAAATAAACTGGAGGACTAAAAATGAAAGACAGTTTTTTCTTGCATGCAAAAATCTGAAGAAAATTTATGTAATTTTGGTAATTACGCATATTAGCAACTTCACTTCAGATTTTCTTTAAATTTTAGTATGCTGTTTTCCTGATGATACTAACCAAGAATATACAGGGTGTCCAGAAATTGGCGCATAAATGCAATGCAATGTTACTTTCTACGGATATCCAACCTAACTCGTTTCACTAAAAACACAATATCTGGAAAACTACGCTTGTTAGAACGCTCAAATAAAACGCCAATCGCACCCAATACGTTACACTAAACTACAAAAAAGAAATAATGGAAATCAGTCAAAGTTTCTGTTTTGCTCCGAAAATATTTTTTTTTCAACCACCCATTTTTGGAATTCTTGTTTTACGTAATGTCCTTGTCCTGTTTCCAAAATTCTTTCTCTATTTTATTATGATCACATCGTGTTAACATCATTTTATCCTAATTTGCACCCTGCACCGTAGCATGCAGCTTGATGTGGAAACTCCCCGCCATGGGTTATTCAAGGATATGCTGACGATCTAGTGATCACTGTTAAGGGAAAATTCGAGAAAGTCTTAACAGATATCCTTCAAACAGCTCTAAATGTAGTACAAACATGGTGTGATGAAAATGGCATTCGAGTTAATTCCTGCAAGACAGCCGTTGTATCTTGCACAAGAAAACGAAATTTACGATTGATAAGATGTCGTACCATGTACAACTCTCAAGTACTCTTGGTCGATTTCATAAAATACCTGGGTGTTACTCTCGATAGGAAACTACTCTGGACGGAACACCTGAAAACTATTTTGGATAAGGCCACCAGAACCTTATGGAATCCAAAGGCTGGCCTGCCTCACTATAGCGGGTGCCATTAGCAGCTGCCCTACTGCCGCCCTTGAGGTACTACTCGATCTCCCTCCACTAAACACTTATCTAAAATCGAAGGCTAAATTAGGTATACCGGAGCTTAGAGCCAATAAGATCTCGCATAAACTGAATTCAGAGGAGAATAAATGGCTCCTTGAAATCAATGAACTAAGTATGCCATGTGATCACTTAACGAGGGAGCTAGGCTTCAACCGAATCTTCTTTGCCGTAATTTGGAACAGAGAAGAATAGAATCTAAGGCACTCGTCACTCCCCCCGTATACAATGGACTGGTTTAATGATGGCTCCAAGACTGGTGAGGGTACCGGAGCAGGAATTTTAGGCCCCTCTATAAGACTATCAATCCCCCCCCCCCCCATGGGGAAGCACCCGACGTGCTTCCTCATGGGGTCTTCCAAGTTAAAATCCATGCAATTCCGACTTGTGCTAGTGCATGTATAGATGACCGTGGAAGAAACATTGCAATTTGCACTGATAGCCAGGCTGCTGTCAAGGCTCTCAATAACCCAGTACTGATGTCTAGGTCAGTACTTGATTGCTATGAGGTTTGGCAGAGACTTGGTTTGCATAATAAAGTCACAATATACTTGGTCCCTTGCCACGTTCGCGTCTCAAGCATCTGTTGCATCCCCATTTATTGGACCTGAACCCTTTTGCGATATACACCTATGCAGGGTTAAAATTCATATTAAGCTTCAGACAGTCCAAACTGTTCATTCCAGGCTACTCCTGCAAACGCACCCTGGAACTGCTAAATCTAAACAGGAACAGAGTAAGAATCATTTGCGGCATTCTCACGGGGCACTCGACCCTGAGGTACCACCTACACAAAATGGGCATTGTCACTGACGCTAGCTGTCGTTTTTACGAAACCGATTACGACCACAGAGCAGATATATTAAGAGTAGGAACTCAGAACAGGTTTATTTTTAAAGCAGGATGCAAATAATCCTACGCACACAAATAAACCTCATCACTCTAGAAGCAACGGCTACAATTTAAAGTAAACCGACCTTTAGAGTGATAAGGACAACAACACATAAAATCAACTGTCTCTGTTGATTAAAAAGCCAAAGGTTTCTCAGCTGCTATTGTATGCGTAACATGGTTCCTCAATTTCATATCTGTGAGTTACCATTTTCGGCCATTGCATTCGTGCATTTCCATCTTTGTGGGCGTGGCTTGTGTCAAGTGCATGATGAAACGTCTGTGATGAAAAAACGGTTTATTTGAAAAATTTTACAAATTTCAAAAACACCCTAATAGCACCTCCACCACTTTAGAAAAAATCATTTTACATCATAATTCATATGCCATAAATCATATATCATACTAAATCATAGACCACATAGCATGTTTTTTTCTTTTCGGACATCCTAAAATGCGACCATAAAGATTCAGTTTCCGATTTTTCATCACACACTTTTCATTCATGCACTTGCAACAAGCCACGACTACAAAGATGGACTCTTCGTGATCATCCCTCAATCTCGCATGGTTCCCTTACCAGACGAGCGCACGGTCGCCGCCATTTCCCACTTTATCAGCAATCATTCTGTTAGCATGCGACGTTCACTCCCATTTTAGAGGCCCCGCCAGGCACAATGGACGTGGATATAAGACCCCCATAGACAATGCAATTCATCGTTAGATGACAATGCTATTCGACTTCGGATCAATCTGACGATGGTATGGAACTGTAAAGCAAATCGTCAACGATAAGTACATACACTGTGCAATCAATGTGACGATCACAATATCGTCAGATCGATGTCGACTGATCGCGAGGTAGGTATATGGGGGGCTTTAGTTTTCACTTTATGCACATCCATTGTGTACCGATTAGTGAACACAACACATACGCAAGTGAGATACTATGGGCAACTTTTGCTTAATTTATACTGAGTTCCAACTCTGGTATATCTCTGCTCTGTGATGAAACCACACAGCACATCCTATGCGAATGTGAGGCCCTTTCTTGTCGTCGCCTTGAATGCCTAGGAGATCTCTTCTCTGATGTGGATGAAATCGCCTCACCTCAATTTAGACAGTTGTGTAACTTTGTTGGCAGGATCAAACTTGATCGCCAACCCTAAAGCGATACTAGACCATGTGGGCCATAGTACAATAGACCTCTCCTGGTCGCGGTGTTTTGGGGCTTTTCGGAGTCACTGCCCTCTTCTCTAATCTAATCCAGTCTTGCCGGAAATAAGAAATAAGATAGTTTGGATTACGCATTAGGCCGATGTCGACAACCCATTTCCAAAAAGCCAACATTGTCAGACTCAAGTACAGCTTCGGTTGGTTTTGGAAGCGGAGGGTCCCTGTTATCTGTAGCGTTTTATGGCAATCGCCGTCCAACTCTTTTTTCCATATCTTTTTTTATCATTTGTTTGCTTGTCGCCCACTAGGCTTGCGCTGGCGGGCGGACTTTCACACTGGGCGATGCACGCGTCGCTGTTGGATATTGTTCCCAGAACATCACTCAAAAATTGAAAAAAAAAACCAACACCTTGGATATTCTTTCTGGTAAGAAAAAAATTATTTGGACTGTTGTTTTGCAACCGAAACTTGAATAAATGAATTCTTCTAAATCGTGGTACTAAAAGAAGTATTAAATATGTCGTATTAGGATTAGTATCAATTCGTGGTGTCTTTATACCGACAAATGTTAGACATTGGTTTCGCTTCGGTTTGAGGAGTATTTTAGAAATGTCAAGAGCCGGTAGCTTCTTAATAACCGCGCTTTTATATCGCTACAAACAAAGAATGAATCGAAAGCAACCGAACAAAACAAATGTCAACAACGAAAACGCCAGCATTAGCGATGACAACGTCACCATTTAGTCCCAATTCAGTCCAGCACAGCATCGCAAGTGGAGCTATAAGTTAGTCGAAGATCTAACTAACTGTTTACACCGTGGTGAGTTAGCTTGGATTAGTTAATACTGGAACATAGTCACGCGATATAAACATAATCGAAATCAATGTCATACATGTTTCTCCTTTCTGTAATGACGAATGTATTCCGAAAATTATCCTGTGTTCAAAATTGCGTACACTTCATTTTTCATATGAGACGGAAAAACACAACCCCAACACCTCATGATTCAATTAGCGCAAAATAACCAGCAAATTTTGTGACAACCATGACGTAAACCCTTCCAGGCGGCCAAGGCCCGACGTCGGGCTGTCGCGCCACGACGATGATGATGATGACGTAAACCCCACAAAAACTGACAGAAACCTGAATTTCTTGTATTTCAAAATTTCTCTTCTTTCAACATTTTACCAAACATTAATTTTCACGGGAACAAGTAGTAGTAACATCCAAACATTTCAAGTTTATGTCAAGTGAGAGTAAAAGTTGTATGCTGTTTTCATCTTCTCGGTTTTTAAAATAGCTATTGCCAACTATTTTCTCCCAACTAATTTACGTCCTCCCAATAACTAGGGGATATGGATGTATTTATTTTTTCATTTCTATTTTTAAGTTAGACTTCATGCTAAATAAATGAGAAGCGGACAGTTTCATAAATAAGAACCTATAATTATTAGGTCGGCCATGTGATACCGACTTTGTTTTAATTGTTAACATTGCAGGAAAAGTAAGGGCAACACATTGTCTAGGTCGTGCAACTTTTAATGGCAAGCGATTCTTTAGAAGTGCAATGTAATTATTTGTAATTGTTGGGTATAGGAGGCAGACAGACTTATGATATTGTATTGTGATGAATTTGCATTTTACATTATGTGGACATGCAATATTTAGTAGCGTTTTTTTGTACTCTGTTCTGAAACAAATGCCCGCATTATGCTAGTAAGTTGTTCCCGATAGTTCTCGATGGAGTTCTGGAGCAAGGCTGTTCCTAAAACCGGTATCCCGGTTTATTCTATACTGGTACCAATCTCAACGAGTACCGTTTTTTTCTAGGTATCGGTTTTTTACCCAAAGTACTGGGTTTTTACCCGGTTCTTTGAGAACCTGTTTTTTTTAGAACGGGTTTTTCGGTTTTTTCTTTCAGGTTTTTCCCGTTTTTTTAGTACTGTCGCTGTCTGTCGCACCATGTCTCCGATACGTGTTTTAAATGATATTAGCTCCATACAATTGCAAAATGATATATCTGATATAAAGTGACCCTCTCGAGTCATCTACCAAAGTTGGAGTTTTTACGTTTATTCGATCGGCTGTTACAGATACGTTTCACTATTTTACATATGTAGGGCAGGTAGCCATTCTATTTGTCGGACCATGCTCATTTTCAATACTAACCAGCTAGACATGGACATTTGACAAAAATTTCAAGCCTCTAGCTTCATTCTATCGAAAGTTATCGTGCGAACGAGCTGACGGACGGACAGACAGACAGACATGGCTAAATCGATTAAGGAGGTGACCCTGATCATTTTCATATACAGGGTGTCCCAAACCCCAACGTCAACCCGGAAACCGGTGATAGGCCAAGTGGTGGCAGTTATCAGAAAAGTATTAAAAAAAGTCTCCGTCAATTATTTTTTGACTTATATAGGTAGACATTCAAAAAAGAATTGGAAAAATTCATACCCTGTGATGATTTTTTAAGTACTGTTATTACAAATTTTAATTTTTTTTTATTATTTTTTTTATGAAGCAACCCTGACTAACTGTTCTATAAATCCCAATCTAAAAGTAAAAAATTACTGTATTGGTTTTAAGTAAAAATGACTTTTTTCCCCAATTTTGTGCTCAAAATTATCACTTATCCCAACTTCAACTGACTGCACTGTAAAAAAAATATACCACGCGGTTTTGGCAAGTAACTGTAAAAGATGGCGCATTTTGTCCAGATTCCAAAATGGTACGACATATGTAGCAAATGTAATCTTATGAGTGATTTAGTGATTCAGTAACAATTTGATTATAGGACGCATTTAACTGCCATTATGCCATACAGATACAGTGCGCGGGAATATGTTATCATGCATCTTATTTATGGGGAATGCAAATGCAATGCTAGTGCTGCAGCCAGACTTTATCGCGAGAGATATCCAAATGCTGAACGTTATCCGGATCACCGAATATTTATAAACGTACACCAGTCATTCTCAGAGGGTCGAATTCCACACCACATGACAGCAGAGAAAAATTCCATCAAGCCCTACGAGGAGGAAGTCTTACAAGCAGTCGAACAAGACCCCAGTGCCTCAGTACGTGCAATTGAATGTAGCACAGGAGTACCCAAAAGTACAGTACAACGAATTCTACGGAGAAACAAGATGCACCCGCCATGTTCAACGAGTCTAAAGTCTGCTACCTCGAGATTATCCGCAGAGAGTACAATTTTGTCAAACGATGTTGCGTGAGTACAGAGAAGATACCCGATTCATTGACAAAATTCTATGGACCGATGAATCCACATTTTCTAAAGATGGTTACATTAACCTCCACAATTTACACGAGTGGTACATTGAAAATCCACATTTAATGCGGCAAAATAGAGCGCAGCATCGCTTTAAAGTAAACATGTGGACTGGAATTTTAAATGGCCAAATTATTATTGGACCATTCGAGCTTTCGTAGTCCGGATGGCGCAACGGTTAGCACGTTCGCCTTCAGCGCACTGGGCCCCGGTTCGATTCCGGGGATTTATGTGTCGGACTATGAGCCCACTCAGCTGTTAAATGAGTACCCATTATGGGGTAAATAACTCGGTTGAGCGTGTTGCTGATCACATACCTCTGCACAAAAACCGTCACGATCTAGAAAATGAGATGATGCTAACTCATCTCGAGGCCGTGGTTCAAATTGGACTGTTGCGCCAGTTATTTATTTATTATTCGAGCTTTCGGAGAACTTAAGTGCCGAGACATATTTAGATTTTTTAATGAATCATTTACCCAATTTATTGGAAGACGTGCCACTCAGTACTTTTGCAAATATGTGGTATCAGCACGATGGCTGCCCAGCGCATTGCTCGTACAGTAAGAGAGTTCCTCGATCGAGAATATCCCGAGAGGTGGAAAGGGCGGTCTGGTACAATTTCGTGGCCGGCACGTTCACCTGACATAAATCCCCTCGATTTTTTTTTAATGGGGAGCGGTAAAAGAAAAGGTTTACACGAAAGAAATAGAAAATTTGGAGGAACTCCGCCGAAAAATTGCTGAAGCCGCTGAAGCCATTAGTTCCCGAAGATTCGCCCGGCTTATAACTCGATCCTTTTTAGGAAGATGTCGTGCTTGCATTGCAGCTGAAGGCAAACAAAATTACACTTTTGCCTAAATGAGATTATTACTTCTTTCCACCTCAATTAAAAGATAAAATAGGAAGTGTCGTACCATTTTGGAATCTAGACAAAATGCGCCATCTTTTACAGTTACTTGCCAAAACCGCGTGGTATATTTTTTTTACAGTGCAGTTAGTTGAAGTTGGGATAAGTGATAATTTTGAGTATAAAATTGGGGAAAAAAGTCATATTTTACTTAAAACCAATATAATTTTTTACTTTTAGATTGGGATTTATAGAACAGTTAGTTGCTTCATTAAAAAAGAAAATAAAAAAAAATTAAAATTTGTAATAACAGTACTTAAAAAATCATCACAGGGTATGAATTTTCCAATTCTTTTTTGAATGTCTATAAGTCAAAAAATAATTGACGGAGACTTTTTTTAATACTTTTCTGATAACTGCCACCACTTGGCCTATCACCGGTTTCCGGGTTGACGTTGGGGTTTGGGACACCCTGTATATGTTGCTATACCTAAGGAGCATCCTTTAAGGTGTTACATACTTTCATTTTGACAATTGACCCTATACATACTTTACAAAATCGAGGGTATAACAAGAACGCTAGTTCAACCGAACACTAACATCGGGGACCTCAACATCGCGTTCGCAGACGACCTTAACTATTGTACATGCATAGAAACCTGTCAAAGAACGCAAGCGAAACAGACGAAATGAAATGATGGGTACAACTATCAAATAAGACATATTTTCCTTCAAATATGAAATCGAAGGATGTGCACCGAAAAACGAAGCTCCGCATTACATACGACCCTACCCCAAGCTCCCGATAGATTGGTGAATACATTTGTGCGTGGGGTCCTTCGGAGCAGTTCGTGATCGAAATGGATGGCGCATCCGGTACAACTAAGAGCCGTATGTACTAACACAAGCGGCCCTCCTTCAACAGGCCGAGAATTACAAATTGAGCACCACTGAGATAAATGACAAGAATTCGCACACAATTTTCAAAAGCAGCAAACCATCGTTTGGAGTTTGGAGTCGCATTCATAGTGAGCAAGCAGCTCAAACCGCACGTTATTGACTTCAAACATATTAATGAAAGGTTGTGTGCGATTCGCACTAAAACTCGTTTTTTTAACCTCTAATTCATCAACGTGCACGCCCCGAATGAATTTAAGGAAGATGCAGTGAAAGACGAATTTTATGCCCGCCTGGAGACACTGTTCGACTTAGTTCCAACAAACGACGTCAAAATACTGCTCGAAGATTTTAATGCGAGAGTCGGAAATGAAAGTTGCCATCGGGGAACCACCACTGGAGCAAGCCTTCATGAGGAATGCAATGATAACGGTCAACGATTAATCGACTTCGACTGTAGTAGCAATCTTATGGTAAGCTCCACATGTTTTCCGGATCGATGCATTCACAAACAGACTTGGAAATCTCCAGACGCCCGTACTGCCAAACAAATTGACCACGTCCTCTTTTGCAAAAAGTGGGCGTCCAGTGTATTGGATGTCCGATCCTATCGAGGAGTAAATTGCGATTCAAACCACCACTTGGTGAAGACAACCAATCGGTGTAGAATTTCTTCAGTGCATCAATCGAGAATCAGCCCTCCCAAAATTTTCGCGGTTGACAAACTCTTGAGCGATGCTACGACGCAGGCATATACAGTCGCCCTTGATGAACACGACATCAGCAACACACGTGTACACGGGTTCTGAGAAGAACGTAAAGGTATCGTCAAGGAAGTCGCAGTGACGGTCGTAGGATACAGAGCCCGTCAAGCGCGAAATGGCTGGTTTGACGAAAAATCAAGGAAATCATTCGACGCGAAAAACCAAGCCTACAGACAATATATCCAACGTGCAACTAGAGCCAAAAAAAGAAAAATATGACGAGCTACTGCGAATATCGAATAGAATAATTAGACGTAAGAAACGTGAATACTTTGACGAGCAGTTGCTGAACATTAATGAAAGCCTAGATAATAGAAACATTAGACAAGCGTATAGACTAGTAAATACAATTAAGAAGGGCTATCAACACAGGACTAGCCTCTGTAAGGACAAGTATGGAAACATTATCAGCGACACCGATAGCATCAATAAACGATGGGCGTCCTATTTAGAAGAGCTTCTGAATCCAACATCTAACGTCCCCATACAAGAGGCTTAAATCGATGGTATTATTGTTGATCATGGCTCCACTACACGATCTCCGACAGTAGATGAAGTTGATCTCGCCTTGCGGTCACTAAAACAAAATAAAGCGCCGGGCGCTGACGAGATTCCAGCTGAACTGCTAAAATCCAGTGGAACGAGTCTATTATATTATTATGTCATACACCAACTACTTCTGCGAATCTGGTATAACGAAGTGATTGCAGAGATTGGCCCAGGAGCATCATCTGTCCCATCCACAAATAAGGAGATAAATTGCGGTGTGTGAATTACAAAGGCATTTCACTAGTCTGTTCTAAAAAATATTGAGGAAAATTCTGGAGAATAGAATAAAACCGTGCGCCGGCCAAACGAGTCATTGACGAGTATCAAAGCGGTTTCAGACCTGGTCGCTCCAGAACCGATCAGCTTTTTACGGTTAAGCTAATCCTGCAAAAGTGCTGGGAATACAAAGTTACGTTTACCAAATCTTTGTCGACTTTAAGCAAGCATACGACAGTATCGATCGTGGTGTACTGTACAACATCATGTTGCAATTTGGTATACCAGCAAAACTAGTACGACTAACAAAGATGTCGATGACCAACTTCGTCTCACAGGTCAGGATCCAGAACATGTTGACTGATCCTTTGAAACACGTACTGGTTTAAAGCAGGGCGATGGACTGGCGCCGACGCTCTTCAACCTAGCACTTGATTACGCCATTCGGGTAATGAATGCTGACACCAGCGCAACGCAATCATCAAGTCGACACAGTTGGTAGCGTACGCAGACAACATCAATATCATGTCCCGAAAACTGACCGACGCGGAAGAACTTCTGCATACTCTTGACACCGCTGCAAAAGAAGTTGCACTACGCATCAACGAGGACAAAATAAAAATAATGACGCACCAGCACAATCGAACATCAACGTAGGGGACCTCCGCATCAAATTCGTAGACGACTTCACACACCTGGGTAGCAGCCTGTCAAAGGACGCCAACGAAACTGACGAAATCGAGGGACGGATACAGGTAGCAAATAATGAAATTGAAGCATGTGCACGGAAGCTCCGCGTACACAAAACCATAATACGACCAGTGCTATGGCTGCGAAACTTGGACCCTAACCCAAGCCTCCGAAAACATGCTAAACACATTCGAACGAAAAGCCCTTCGGCGGATTTCCGGAGCAGTTTACGACCGAGATGGGTGGCACATTCGGTACAACCATGAGTTGTATGAACTGTATGATGAGCTGGAAGTTTCGAGAATCGTCAAACTACGTCTTCAATGGGCAGGGCATGTACGTATACAACGAATGAACGATATTCACATGCCTAAACAAGTAATGAACGGACGACGAGGCGATGGAGCGAGGCTGTGAGGCCAACCGAGAAATCGTTGGGAGAGCTCAGTATATGCTAACGCCGAGTAACTACTGGGCTTCCAAGATTGGAGGACGTGGTTACGTGACCGAGATTATGGAGGATAGCGATCCAGGCGGCCAGAGCCCGACGTCGGACTGTTGCGCCACGATGATGAATTTTTAAAGTTGAACGACATAAAAAAACAAGAATCTTCATAATTTAATGCTTAGTTCAAGGGGAAACCTGGACACTAATAACACCGTGCAAAGGTATCCTGCCTATTTCTAACACGGTAATTCTCATTCCATCATAGTCTATAGGCAGTAGGCACTATCTTTTATTGCATAATTACCTAGGCGGGCATAATGAAGTCGTTCAATCCATATAAAATTAATTACAGAAATATGTAGAGAACTTTAAAATGGGTTTGACTAGTTAACATGGCAAACGTATCTAATCAGTAACCACCATGCACAATATCTTATCAGCCGAGTTGCAATTTATCAGAATTTAAGGCGAATTCGCATAGCAAAAATAATTGACTACCTCCGAGATAATCAAGTTACACAGTTTTGTCTTAAATTGAAAAATTTGCAAACGAATTTGAGCAAAATCTGGAATAATCTGAATAGCCTGTTCCAACGTCGGATCTAGAAATTGTATCCTGATGAAAAGCACCAAACATTTCTGCATGCTTTTCACATTTCCAACGTCTAATTTAAATGTAAATTCATCGATTTACTGGTATCGATTTCGATTCCCAAATAAAATGTATATCAAGTAACCATAATTGGAATTCAGAACATGCATCTCTGCATGTACTCGTGTATTATCCAAGATTCAACTCCAGCGTTACATGTACATAATGTACTTTCATTTTAATTTATCTTCATATGGTGGCATTGACGAAGTGACGTGGTTTTAATCACTCAAATTTTAATATATTTATTGCTGAATCCGCAGACTCAACATCGAAACTGTTGCCCAGATGTTTGTTATTCACAGAGGCATGGACATATTTTGCCGCGAGAGGAACAGAAACTTATTTTTGACTACAACTAAAGGGTACTCTGCTAAAATTGGCATGAAGGCAGTAGTAGTGGAAATTTCTGCTAACTAATCCATTTCATGAGTAGCGTAGGACAGTTCTTGATAAGCTTAAGTTTTTATCACAGAATGCTTGACAAATTTTCGGAAAATGACGCGATCACAAATTAACTCACACTGTATTAGCACACGATACGTTTGGATAAAACAACACTTTCTTTCACCGCCGCGCCGTCTTTGGATTCGATCACCAAACATGTAATGAGAAATTTCTTTTTATCATATATTGTTAGTATCTTTTATTAATTGTACACCGGCGGGTGCGACTGACCGATGATCAACATAGTCACGATTGTCACGATCACTAGCAGTACAATAGAAGAGATATATTTTCGATATCTTCAAAACTATAAAGATACTCGCAAGTGTATTATCTATATACCATAAAAGTTTACTAGCGAAAACTTATACTACCCGCGAAAATGCTATTAGTGGTCGTGCGGATCATACTGACTGGCCTAAAAGCTTGCCGGTCGCCAACGATTCTAGAGAGTTGTTCAATGAGGTGAGTGAGATTAGGAAAAGCTTTTGTAATTTGGTAGACGAAAAGATCGTTTCGTTTGAAATTAAGAAAAGATTGCTTTTTTATGCACAAATAACAAGACCTACGAATGACTCATACTTGTACGTCTTGGTGAGATTTCAGCGTTTACTTAGAATGATGTTGGTTGTTTGGTTCTTACGTAGACGTAGATACTTTAAAGAGCAGGAGAGCAACCGAACGATAACGACTGTAACGATCATCATCCGTGCTACTGGCAAAAGATAACTACATTTACATATGTACATACCCGTAATTTAAAACATTACAATAAGTCGACCACAGACTTTGTATTTTGAGATGATTGAATATTGCGTCGGGTATGCACAAAAGCCATTTCGCATATTGTTCTGTAGTCATATGTCATAAGGCTTTTAAGATTTGTCTTTTTTTTTGTTTAAATATTTTTTTTATAGTCATCACAAAAAGGAGTGTATTAACTTTGTCATGAAGTTTACAACGCAGGAGAAACATGTCCATTTTACAGAGACAAAAATCCGGTACTTAAAAAAAGGATGAACAAATTGTACTTATACCCGATGCGACATTGACACAAAGAACTGGAAGCTCATCTTAAAATATGCATGCAACTGGGAGGTAGTAAATTGCACACTTTTTGAATGGCACATCATTAAGTAAGTATGTATGATATTATGGAAGGAGGAGAGGATGTCAAAGAGAAGGTAACGGAGTAATAGTTCATTAACCAAAATTAGTCCTTTGATGCAATACCCATCGGCAAGGATAACAACATTATTGTTGTTATCCGATATACAGATACATACTATATCGATATTTATTTATTAAAGAAGAATATGACAAAATTAAAGCACTGGCTACTAAGGCCTTAGGCTTAAATTTTATACGTATAATAATTAAAATATCCAGTTTTTTTTGCGTAATAATTCATTAAATAACAGAAAGAGAAAAGGTTTAAATTTAATTTAATTATGTAATTAACATTTTTTACTTATTAATGCATTAAAATAAGGGAAAAGAAAAAAATAAACAAATTCGAGTTAAATCAAATTTTAATTTTGGACATATTTAATAGCTTAATTATAGATTTAATGCTAGAGGCATCAGAAAGCTCTCCAAGTAGCGGCGTGATGTTATTCGGTAAGCTGAATTTTGCTTTAAGTTTATTGATGAAACTGCATTCGTTGAGAAAGTAGACTACTGAAATAGGTGAGCCTTTATTACAGAGGTTACAGGATGGAATTGGTTTGCGTTCTATCCAAGTGGCTATGAGCCGCCAACATGTGCCCGATGCGCAATCTGCTACAAGCTGTAATTTGACTGCGATGAATTGAGTTCGGGAACTCAGCAGCATTAACCAAAGGATTAAGTTGACTGTAGTGGTGGTTATATTCAGACCATTTAAATTTGAATTCCTTGGTAATTGCACATTTTACCAATTTGGGAATGTCTGCTTTGTTATATGGAAGTTGGGAGTAGGTTGGTGAAAGATGAGCGTTTCTTGCAGTGAGGTCAGTGAATTAGTTTCCGTATATTCTAACGTGTACCGGGTATCCACATCAATTATCAGGATACCCGGACATTCGCAAATTGGTAAAATGTACAATTTTGAGTTTATTCTCGGTCAGTTTTTCGCGAGTTATTGAAACGATTGGGTACATTCTGGGTGGTATCGATAGAAGATTTACTGTCGGTACCTACATATAACAAATTTGCCAGGACGTGTATATGTCATTTTGACAGCATTAACTATGGCCGAGAGCTCGGCTGTAAAAACGGAGTTATCATTGGTTGCGTTCCTGCGAACGAATCAGCTTTTGACATTTCTCCTCTATATGCTTTCCCCTCCGGTAAAATTTGTACGGACAACTGTCACGAAAATGTTCCCCTCCGGGTCTGAGAAGTATTCTGACATCCAAATTTTTCAGGATAAGAGCATAAATTATGCCTTTGACTGTATTTAGATTTGTGTACGATGATATGTCAACATCATCAATGCACGGCATTTTTTTAACTTTGGTTAGTCTCAAAGCAGTAGTTTTATTTTTAACTAACAGCAAAATGTCACCATCTTGTATGTATATGTATACCAGAGTGGTATGAAAGGGCAAGAAAGAAGAAGCAAAATGTCACCATCGCGCGTGAAAGATGTTTGGATTAGGTCGGGTACCAATCGATTCAATGATCTTGACAATACGAAGATATTGAATTGTTTCAGGGGAGTTTGGGGACTTCACTTTTAATCTAAACGAATTTTTGAGAGACTGTTTTCGACGACAAAACTTGATTAAGATTCGGAAAATTTATAGGATCGGCATAGAATCGGTTTTTTGCAAGTGATTTTTTCGAAGGCGGTGATTTACTTGTGTTACCATCGGCGGAAAGCAATGAGAAGTAGTTCTCATGCCTTTGCTTGCATCCTTCTGGGTTGAAAGTTAGGTTTGGAAAAAAAGCTTACTTACTGTTTAAAATTGGATTTATTGTTAAAGTCGACTAAGCTAGGTCGCAGCCTATAATGGTAAGGTTCTGAGGAAAGTGCATGTTCCAAAGTAGTCATCCTTCTGACTTCGGTCAGAGAAAACGCCGTCCCGCAAGGGAGGAGGTATGGCCGCTGGCTTAGGTACTCCAATGGCAAGCGTGCAGACGCAGACTCTAATGTTTAAAATTGGAAACAGATGACGCGAAAAGAACGTCACTATTAGGAAGTTATGACCAAAGTAATTCCAAAACTAGTTGATTAAGTTCAGAACTTCTACGTAAGAGCGGCACAACCTGTCACTAGGACCTCTGAGTGTCAAGTGATATCGATATATTTAAAAAATATAGATATAGTTATATTTCCACCATTATGTCTGTGGGTGCGCTGCCACTGTGTTATCGGGCAGTTTTGCAAAACATGCAAGATAGATTCTGCCTTAAAACAGCCCGATATCTTCTCAATATGCAGGTCGAGTGTTCCTCCGCAATAGTAGCATGAGATGAACAGTTTGGTTTGCCTCATACCTGAGAGATTTTCCCAATGGGCCGTTGCTTGTGCGATGCCGGTCTCTCAAGGGTTTCCTAATGGTGCACAACGGAATCCGCAAAATGGCTCTCGTCCTCAAAGGGGTTTATCTGACGCCGTCCTCCATAACTCATAGGCCAGTTTATTTTCCACTATACCGGCGTATACTGTTGCCCGGCAAGTGGTGGGTCGCAAGTGTGAGCCTAATGTCAACAAGCCATAAATACATTTACGACTATAATTACAATTCTTCTCGCAAACACTATGAAAATTAAAAAAAAAACAAGCTAGCCGAAGGCTTCGGGTGACGGCTATCATGCCTTCTGCAGTACGTTTTGCTATAAATTTTATCCATTTTACATTTACCATTGTAAAATTAGCAGTAAAACTTGTTCCGATTCCACTGTTCCTATGAGTGGCATATGAAATAGTGGGCTGATTTCACTCAAATTTAGGAAAGTGGTTTGGCGGTAAATATTATCAATCAATGTGAAATTTTGTAAAAGAATCTTTAGAAATAAAAGTTTTCCTAACAAAAATTTACTTTCGGACCGGTCGTTCCTATGACAGCTATATGATAGAGTAATCCAATTTCGACCAATTTCGGGAATGTAGTTTGGTGGTAGACACCATTGAAAAATGAAATTTGTTTACGATATCTTTAGAAACAAACAAATTTTTCTCACTATCATAGATTTTTGGACCGGCTGTTCCTATAGCAGATACATGACGCAGTGGTCCGGTTTCGTTGATTCCGACATACAGATAGCGTGCAATAGAACGAAGGATGTGTACAAAATTCCAGCCCGATAGCTTTAATGCTGAGAGACTAGTTTGCATAGAAGCAGACGGACAGACAGACAGACGGACAACGCTTAATCGATTACTCTCATTATAATATATGTATGTATATAGTTTATATGGTCGGAGATGCTTCCTTCTATGCGTTGCAAACTTCATTACAAAGTTAATATACCTATCACATACGTGAAGGGTATAAAAATATTTGACAGGGGTAGACAACATTGGGTCGTATATACTACTACTATTTGCCCAACCCCTAGTGGGGCGTAGCGCGTCAACTATTCCTCTGTGACTTAGTTGACGTTTCATTAACATAAATTGGTTTCGGACAATGCATGTTGCTAGAATGTACCTCCCATCCCCCATCCCCATTGAGCTGCTTACCTCTTACAAGTCGGGAAAGGTTGTGGTTTATTGTTACGCCCCACACCACAGGGGGAATATAACACAAACATCTATGGCCACGACGCGACGCGACGTGGACGGGACTCGAACCCGTGTCTAGCTGGTATGCTTAGACTTCGGACTGACGCCTCAACGCCCTTAGCTACTGGCCGCTCCTATATTATAGTATTCCAGGTTAAGTGGCTGTAAAAAAGCGGTGCTAGTAAATTTTTCAGGTAAATATTAAACGTCAAGGTCAAGGCAGACTATTTCTTTATCATATTTGGAAAAAATGTTCTGATATATTTGCCAATGAACTTGATATAATATATCAAAGTAACTTAGAAAATTTTAACATCTTCATATCAATTCATTATTTTAGCGATGCAATCGACATCTGATGGCTTATCAATCCCGTGTAGATTTTTGGTCCGGTTTATTACCATAATGTTAAGGCATTATTGTAATTGCGTGTTATATTAGCCTGAACTGTTGCAGAAGCTCATATTAATTAATTTTTCGCATTGATCCTAAAAAGAGTAAAAATTTGACTCAAAACTTTTATTTGTTCCGTCAGGTTAGGTTACCCTATGCGGATGTGCAATCATAAACACAACTCATAAGCACAACCGTTGTTTTATACTTATTCGCAAAAAATGCCTTTATTATTTATTTTTTTATTATGTCCACTTAATTTACAAAATGAAATCTTCAAAACGTGTTAACTATACATGTATGTATATAATATACATAGTATAATACTATAAGAAACTACCCATATACACTATTCGTCTGCAAACACTTTTGCATCTACCTAACAATTAAACCTTAAAGACAGCTGGTTCGCTTTTTTAATAGATAGCCTTCCGCTTTCAATGATAACATGGTACAATATATACACGTGCTAAACTTGAAGACAGTTTCTTCTTCCATTGCAAACAACCAGACAGATACAAATACATATAGACATACGTCATACGTACACATACGATTACCCTCTCTGCTTTTATCAATGAAAAGCTAAAGATACTTGAACTTCATGCTCAAAATCAGCAGGTGAGAGCAAAATAAAAAAACACGCGAGGCGAGAATACCCTAGACATAGCGATGATACATGAGCTAGATCTGGGGCCCTATCATATACTCGTACTTCGATTCGAGTCAAATTGCTTTCGAAAGGAATTTCCCCATTTAAAAAATCATCCGAGTATTCGCTTCGAATGAACAATTCCGTATCGAATGCCGGATAATGTCCATTTCCAATACCAACCAAGTAGATCATATAGTACTACGAACATTTTACAAAAATGTCAAGCCTCTACCTTCATTCTGTCGAAAGGTTCGATAACTTTCGAAGGGCAGTAAGACGGAAAGACAAACATGGCTTAATCGAATCACGAGGTGACCCTGATCAGTTACATATATACATTGCTGTACCTATGAAGCCTCCCTTAAGGTTTTATGTATATATACATATCGTGTCGTGACGAAAACAATATACCCTTATATACTATATAAGGTACAGGGTATAAAAACAAGGAAGTCGTAGTGACAGTCGCAACTGATAATAGTACTTGTACGTACCAAAAGAAGTTACGCATCGTGTCAGCTGATTTTCTTTTACTATCAAAAAAGATAATGCCCGCATTTTATTCTCTTATGTCTTTTCTATATCAAGTTCATTGATTCATAGACATAATCTACTTGTTATCTAGTGAAACGGGAGCTTCTCGCCCGCCAATGAAAACCGAAGAAATCAAAAATGCGATACAACATCATCATCGTGGCGCGACAGCCCGACCTCGGGCGACACAACAAGTACGGGTTCTTGGACCTCTGTAACTCGGGGCCGCGGGGGTCCAAAATTTGGTAGGGCCATTGTCGCGAGCCATCTTAGAAATTGTATTTAATTTGAAGTCGATACGATGAAAAACACCCCAGATATTACATTTTTAAAATCGAAATTTTTCCATTTTTAGGGTTTTGTAGTAAAAACAAAACCCTTACGAAATCGATCAAACGTCCGTCTTTCTGTCCATGAAATATCGCACGAACCACTTTTTTTTTTTCGTTTGGTATAGGCAAAGAGGATTGATATTCTACAAGAGTGATCACTCCATAGAACTTTCCCCTCTGCCAGTAGATTTGTATATATTGACAAATAGTATAGACTACACAGCATAGATCCACAAGAGAATCAATACATACAAATCTACCGGCGGAGGCGAAATCACTCTTGTAGAATATCAACTCTCTTTGATATAGGCAAGTGGGGTATCATAGGAAAGGTACCGTCGAGTACATCCCATTTTAGTCAAATTTGAAGCAAGGAGAAAAGAGGGAGAGGGGAAAATATCTGATCAGAGCTTGCCCCCCACCAGTGCATTTCGAGACGGTTATACTTAGAAATATGGAAATTTACAGGAAAGCGGCATTCCACTAGCATAGAAAACTGAAAATAATAATAATAGTACATTTCTATGATTAGAGTTAGTACACCGCTGCACCCCTTAAACATATCCCAGGTCAAAAATATTGATGGCCAACGATAACAAACACCATAGGCAATAAATCTCCAAGTTTCGTTACAATAACGTAGTACTTAATACTAGTACATCCATTTGAAGTTAGGCATTTTGACACTATCTATACAAAAATGAAACCGGAAAATAGAGGGTTACGCCCGCAATCCGAGGGTTAAGATCTCATATTTTCCCCTCTACCTCTTTTCCCGTTTTCTTAAATTTGATGAAAATGCCAAAAATGGAATGCACTCGGTGTTACCTTTCTCATGGAGCCCCACTTGCCTATACCAGATGAAAAAAAAATGTTGGCCTTCATTTTCCCTCTATGAGACCTCCCCTTAAAGTTAGCCTATTACGACGCATCACTTTCTCCGTTTTGCTTTTACTACAAAACCCTAAAAACACCTACCGGCCTACCGGTATAGGTGCGAGCACTACGTACGTGTATATTGTTTTTCGTAGAGCGAATTGTAGTTTAACAATTTCTAAAAGGGCAAAGTTTGGTGGCAGAGAAGGGGGCAGGGGGTTAAGCTGATCGCGCTGACTCTACTTTCTATAATTATTCACACAATTTTTATTATACCCTAGTTTTTGTTTTATGCAAGCCTGCAATTTTCAGTGTCGTCTTAACATGAATGGTTAAGCATCTCGAAGAGTAATGCTGTGTTTTGCTAGACAGCGGCTGGGCGATTTGCGTCTGCGGCTCGAGAGCAATTGATTCATCATTCAATGTCGGGGTTTTGTATGAAAATAGTACTAGTACATATGTTGGGCAGGTTGTCTATGCAATCAAGGATTTTTATATGTACGTGAGGAGAATGGATGGAAAGAGACGAATGTACTGTAGATGTAGAGTCCTTCGGTGGCAGCAAGGACATTCGAGAAAGGATATTTTTGGCAGTGAAGCGATATATGGGGAATATGGGTGTCATATGAACCGGGATGAAGAAGCGAGTGTCCCGGAATAGTGTAGATGGCATTTCGGATCTTTCGGTGGCGACAAGGACACCCGAAAAAGGATATTTTTGGCAGTGAAGCGAAATACGGTCAATATGGGTGTCATATGAATCGGGATGGACACCCGAATATCCAGGAGTAGTGCGGATGGCATTCCGAGTCCTTCGCTGGCGAAAAGGACATTCAAGAAAGTCAATTGAAATATGCGCAATATGGGTGTCATATGAACCGGGGTGAAGAGGCGAATGCCTAGGAGTACTATGGATGGCATTCCGGATCCTTCAGTGGCGACAAGGATATTCGAAAAAGGATACTTTTGGCAGTGAAGCGAAATACGGTCAATATGGGTGTCACATGAATCGGGGTGAACACCCGAATATCCAGAAGTAGTGCAGATGGCATTTCGAGTCCTTTGGAGCGAAAAGGACATTCACGAAAGTCGAATGAAAAATGGGCAATATGGGTGTCATATGAACCGGGGTGAAGAGGCGAATGTCCGGGAACACTATAAATGGCACTTAGAGTCCTTCGGTGGCGACAAGGACATTCGAAAAAGGATATTTTTGCTGGTAAGGCGAAATATGGGCAATATGGGTGTCGTATGAATCGGGGTGAAAAGACGAATGTCCAGGAATAGTGTAGATGACATTTCAACTCCTTCGGTGGCGAAAAGGACATTCACGAAAGTCAAGTGAAAAATGGGCAATATGGGTGTCATATGAACCAGGGTGAAGAGGCGTAGATGTAGATAGCATTTCGAGTCCTTCGTCTACTTGCGCAGCATTTACTCGAAAATGGTGGTGCGGACCAGAACAACGCTCGTTCTATCAACCAGGCTAAATGCGCATACGGCATGCTGTCGAAAATCTGGCAGAGTAGTTGTATCAGCATCAGCATCAAGCTGATAATTTTTCGCTCTCGGGTACTGTCTGTAGTTTTGTATGGGTGCAGTACATGGAAAATTTCCGTAGGAGTTACCAGAAAGCTGCACTCCTGCGCGCCATCGTACTCTTTTCTGGGGAATAGGGTGAAGTTTACAACAGACTTACCCAGTGCGCTACACTCCGTTGCCACAGTTCGTCGCCATGTGATTCTAGGACCCCCTCTTGGTCGGCCTTGGTTGGAAACGGGGTTCTATTTCATGACATACAAAGCAGTGCATTTATCACTCTTCCGCAATGTGTGATCTACCCACTGCTATTTTCGCCTGCATATCAATTCGTCGATTGGCATCTGCCCCGTACGCCAACTTAGCTCTTCATTTGATATTGTTTCAGGCCAGAAAATTCTTATAATTCGACGAAGACATGAGTTGACGAATACTTGCAGCTTTCTGGTAACTCTTACTGGAACTTTCCATGTACCGCTACCATACACAAGCGCAGCAATTACCAGGGAGCGAAACAGGCTCAGCTTGGTCTTAGTGCTGAGATAACTCCTTTGCTAGATTTTGGAGAGCATGCCGTATGCGCATCTAGCCTAGTTGATAGAACGAGCGTTGTTCTGGTCCGCACCACCATTTTCGAGTAAATGCTGCGCAAGTAGACGAAGGACTCGAAATGCTATCTGCATCTACGCCTCTTCACCCCGGTTCATATGACACCCATATTGCCCATTTTTCACTTGACTTTCGTGAATGTCCTTTTCGCCACCGAAGGAGTTGAAATGTCATTTACACTACTCCTGGACATTCGTCTTTTCACCCCGATTCATACGACACCCATATTGCCCATATTTCGCCTTACCAGCAAAAATATCCTTTTTCGAATGTCCTTGTCACCACCGAAGGACTCTAAGTGCCATTTATAGTGTTCCCGGACATTCGCCTCTTCACCCCGGTTCATATGACACCCATATTGCCCATTTTTCATTCGACTTTCGTGAATGTCCTTTTCGCTCCAAAGGACTCGAAATGCCATCTGCACTACTTCTGGATATTCGGGTGTTCACCCCGATTCATATGACACCCATATTGACCGTATTTCGCTTCACTGCCAAAAGTATCCTTTTTCGAATATCCTTGTCGCCACTGAAGGATCCGGAATGCCATCCATAGTACTCCTAGGCATTCGCCTCTTCACCCCGGTTCATATGACACCCATATTGCGCATATTTCAATTGACTTTCTTGAATGTCCTTTTCGCCAGCGAAAGACTCGAAATGCCATCCGCACTACTCCTGGATATTCGGGTGTCCACCCCGATTCATATGACACCCATATTCCCCATATATCGCTTCACTGCCAAAAATATCCTTTCTCGAATGTCCTTGCTGCCACCGAAGGACTCTACATCTACAGTAAATTCGTCTCTTTCCATCCATTCTCCTCACGTACATATAAAAATCCTGGATTGCATAGACAACCTGCCCAACATACTAGTACTATTTTCATACAAAACCCCGACATTGAATGATGAATCAATTGCTCTCGAGCCGCAGACGCAAATCGCCCAGCCGCTGTCTAGCAAAACACAGCATAAGACGGTTCATCTCCTGTTTAAAAATTATCACTTTGAAAGGTGAGATATGGAGTCTGTTTTTACGAATTGGCATGTAAGATACTATCATAGGTAAGCCATTTTAATTATGACATTTTTATCCATCTGAGTGGTACCAAAAAGAGCGAGGGACCGATATTTGCAAATAAGCGCTTGCTACAAAAGCCTCGGATTGCGGTCGTAGCCCCCTATATTCCGCTTTCATTTATTGTTCTCGTTGTTCTTCGACAGGGCAACAGCATCGTAGGGAACATATCGAAATCTGTTTTCTCTTCTCACGGATTAGCTCTGTCCCAAGGGTGCAGTGCCGTGCAAAGCAAATATGACGCCCGGGGCGAAGTTAATATGGTGGTCCCATGTCCCATATATGAATGCAAGATACAGCATAATTATTTTTATTATACCCTAGACTTATGGTATGGTATTGTCTTTGTCACGACGAAAATCTGTAACACCTTAAAGGTGGCTCCGGAGGTCTAGCAATGTATATATATAAATGATCAGAGTCACCTGCTGATTCGATTAAGCCATGTCTGTCTGTCCCGTAAGCCTCAAGTTTTTGCTTATTCGTGTCTTCGTCGAATTTTAAGAATTTTTAAAAAAAATTTTTTTTTTTTCTTTATCAAATGCAGAGCTGACTCGGCGTACGGGTCAGTGCCAATCGACGAAATGATATGAAAGCGAAAATGACACTGGGTAGGTCACACATTGCGGAAGGGTGATAACTGCATTGCTGGACATACCATGAGGTGGGACTCCAATCGCAATGACGACCGACAAAGGGGGTGCCCAAAAATCTTATATATTCATGTCGACGATCGGTTGTGAAAGACTGTGAGTAACTGGGTAATTCGTGGGGGTTGTTGCGTCCCATTGCCTGAACCGAGTATGGTGGCGCGCAGGCATAGTTGATGCATAATACCCCAATAAGTGTGAAGGTAAAGTAATAATCTATCAATTCTACGGACATTACACGTATTTCAATTTAAATATCATTTAATTAGCTACAAGTGTATGTCTGAGTACTTGCCTCGATATTTGACAATATGCATCACCAATACGGACATTTTTCGCTTTTCGGAAAGTATTTTTTTACGTTTGAATAGCCATTTTGCGGAAACACTTGCACGCACAGATTGTACATAAAAGATTTTAGGGAATTAAATACTCTTCCAAAAAGTCATGAATGACTTTTCTGCAGGACACATACTCTAGCAGTTATTACGCGATGTTTACATTAGTGTTTTCGATCATTTTTAAGAAATTGAGTTTTTAATTTTTACTATTATATCTGAAATGAATGCAAACCACTTATGAAAAAAATCCGTCCTTGTCACTCCTCTCGTAGAACAAGCATTTTACCCGTTATTTGATGTAATACATCTTCATTCGCTTCGTGGAAACAAACGAGCAATTGACAAAAATTGTGCAAATAGAGAGGCATAGCGCAAAGCATTTGAACCCATTTTATTGTTAATTGCCTTGACCCCTTGAACAGGACTAAAAAGGACCTCATCGGGTTCTTTTTAGCCCTTCCACCGATTGGCATCCCTACAAGCACATTAAGGCTACTTGCCACTTTACTTCACGTATTTTCCGTTCAAGTAGCTGTGCTTTCTTCTGTACCCGATCCTTCCTTTAGAGTAGTTTTTCCTTTTAGATTCAGTTTAACAAGGCAGTCCTGGCTTTGCGTTCGTCTTTTGTGGTTTAGCCACGTACTTAAGGCCTCCATAAAGGCTTCGAATTGCCGGGCTTGGGAGCCTCTTCGGTGAACGGACGAAGCGCCGAGGAGCTCTGGATACTTTTTTGTTTGTCAGGATTGTCCTATTAAGCAACTTAAAAAATTTTCTTTACACAGTATTGTATATTTCCTATTATTCATGTGCTCAGTAGCTTACAGAGTTTATGAGTGAATTACGACAAGGAATGTAGTGTTGCGCCTCTACTAGCCTAAGCTTTCTCTGTAACCAGAGACCATGTAGTATTTTCGTTTTGCTAATCTTTCCCCTCTACAATGATTGTCGGCTGATTCCGGTGCCCAGTTCGCTTGTTTTTTTTTTAGCACATACTCTGTCTTCAGCTTCTTCTTCTTCTTGGCAGGCCTCGAAGTAGAAGCTGCCCCGTATTGAATCATCTTTGAAGAGAGAGTATATGAGGAAATGAAAAAGAGCGAGAGAAACGAAGCAATTCGGCACAAGTGAGGAAGTAGGAAGGGGGATGGAAATTTGACATCTCTTTTGCTCTATATGGACCGGGCGGGTGTTCCGCGGCAGAGAGACAGACTGGAATGTTATTGTTCCAATTGGAAAAGTAGGAGAAGGGATGACATCTTACGTGCTTCCTGTGCTTTTATATAGACTGCGCGGGTGTTGCGCAGTGGAGGGCGTGTGTCTCTCTGTTTACTTTTTACGACTGGAATGGCTTCAAATAGTTTAGTGTTGAGTATATGCGGATTGCTCCTCCATAGGTATTCTCTATGTGAATCATACCTTGGTTGTGCTTGTTATACCTATATATTTTCTATATATTATGTTTCATATTTTTTATGTTTTTCATTAGTTTTTTTGAAAAATTGTATTTGGAATTTTCTTCAGTTAGGAACGCGTTTGCTGAGGATGAGGTGTTAATTGCCTCGAAATGCATCCAGTATTGTAATTTTAGCTTCGGAAAAAAATAAAAATTACGAAATTTAACCAATTAGTTGTTTTGTTTTAATATTTTTTCGGGTTAATTTTATGTGAAATTTTGCAATCGATAAAGGGACAAATACAATACTAACAAAAAAAGATAAATCAGAATGCGAACATGGTTTCGTGTGAGATAAACACACATTATATTAAATAATGATGAGCACTGATCTGTCGGTGGTATGTAACCAGGGGCCGAAGGTCCCATTACACCCGGACCCCGCTGCGACCGCGAGGCATCGGAGCAGCCCGATTTCTTTTTATTATTCCCCATTTTTGGTTTCTCTCTTTGTGTTTTTTTTCCCCAGACCTATGAATTTTTATTAATAGGTAAAGGACAGTGGCAACGAGCGACAAATACCCCGCCCACGTTTCCCGAACTGAGCTACGGCAAGCATAGGCCGCTGCTTAGCTCGCTGAGGGGCCTTTTTATTCGCCAGATAGCACCGCCTGACCTTCACGGTCATTATACTATCTTAGGCTCCGTCCCCACGGGCATCTTCGAATGCGTGTAATGGACGGTTTCATTACACGTGCCGGTGACTGAACCTCTGTTTCTCTAGATGCAGCACCGTAGAGTGGCGACCGAGATTTCACGACCGAGCGAGCGTCCAAATTTTATTGAAGCAGTAGAATCATTTTGTTGTTTTTTTTCCTATTTGGCTGAGCGACGTTAATACTAGTTATTTAGACACTAACCAAACAAACCAATATTTTGAATCTATGCTAGAATCCTCTCCCAAATCCTCCTCGTGGCAGCCCTCTGAAACTGCAGTACTCAATATGTTTTTCAAGTGATATTATTTCGAAAAGCAATTTAGTAGTATCAGTCCGGATGGCGCAACGGCAAGCATGTTCGCCTTATATACACAGCGCTCCGGTTCAATTTCCGCCGAATGCAGTAGTTTTCGATAAAAAAGGGGATTTACGTTTCGGACTGTGAGTCCACTCAGCTGTCAAATGAGTACCCATTTATAGGGTAAATAACTCAATTGAGTGTGTTGTTGATTACACACCTCTGCACAAAACACACCGTCACGATCTAGAAAATAAGATGATGATAACTCATTTCGAGGCCATGGTCCAGATTGGTCTGTTGCGCCAGTTATTTATTTATTTTATCAGTTAAGATCGGTTATGCCGATGATATAACTATCATAATCAGAGGAAAGTTTTAATCGATCGTCACTGCGGTGATAAACGCGGCACTCGATCTAATACTTCGCTGGTGCACTGAAGTTGGCCTGAGCGTCAGCCCTCAAAGAACCGTCTTAGTTCCCTTCACTCGAAGAAAGAATCTAAGCCCTGTCAGCCTTGTACCGCCAACCGGTACTTCAGTTCTCTACTGAAGTCAAATGCTTAGGCATTTTGTTGGACAGACGGCTTAATTGGAACAATCACGTCGAGGCTTTTATCAGTAAGGCTACTCGGATCATGTGGGGTTGCATTTCTATGTTTGACAAAACTTGCGAACTCACCCCGAAAATGAACGAGTGGCTATATTTTATGGTCATAAGTCCAGTTCTGACTTATGCGGCCCTTGTTTGAAGGCTCAAAACGAACCAGCGATGCACCATACAGCTATATAGTAAGTTACAGCGTCTTGCATGCCTTGGTATGGTAGCATCCATAGGTATTTTATTTGTCCGACATCGGCTATTAGGGCGATTGTTGGACTTACTCCACTGCATATTTTCATACAAGAGTCTGCGGCTCTGATCTGAGCGCTCTTCGAATGCGTCTATCATACGACGGTCATGTGTTCAATCATGGTCACATGAGCATTCTGAAGCGAATCCCTGACATGCAGATCTGCTCAAGATCTGATTATATGACTACGGAAATATGTTTTGGTAGAAAATTCCCGGTCTTCATCCCCACTCGCGCGGAATGGGACAGTGGCATTCTTGGTTATGTTTTGAGGTATACCATGTGGTTTACCGACGGACCAAAAACGGAGCAGGCAGTGGGTGCTGGAGTCTATGGACCGAAAACCAGGATCTCCATCCCTATGGACGTCCGGCCTAGCGTTTTTCAAGCTGTAATTCATGATATTGAGGTCTGCGTCTGAGAAATTCTGGACAAGAAACTCAAGGACGCTAACATCGCTGTCAGCACTAATAGTCAGGCAGCCATTAAGGCTCTTTCTTCACATAGATTCTCATCGAAATTAGTGATAGAGTGTTTTTATACCCTTCAGTGTCTCACTAACGCCAATCGGGTTACTTATGTTGGGTACTAGGCCACCAGGACATTCCTGGTAACGAGTCTGCCGAGGAACTTGCTAGACAGGGCTCTTCGGATAAATTTATCGGGCCTGATTCTTACTGTGGTCTGAGTTGGCCTAAAACACGATCGCTAGTGACGGAGTGGTCTGCCAATGAAAGACTGCGTCACTGGGACTGTCTTCCAGGACTGCGGCAGTCCAAAGGTCTTGTGAAACCGTACGGTCTCAAAGAAACCAGCCGCCTGGGCAGAGCGGACATCAGATTAATCGTAGGTTACCTCACGGGGCATCACTCGGTGAGATATTACCTCAACAAAATGGGTCCATCCACTGATACGGAGTGCCGGCTTTGCCTGAAGGACACAGAATCCCCTGAACATCTTCTCTGCAAATGTCTGGCGGTAGCCCATTCCCGGTTCTTGTTTTCTGGAGACTCCATCGTAAGCTCAGCGGTCGTAAGAATCACCCCTACAAAGGATCTACTAGCCTTCATTAGGGTGGTTGAAGGTATTTTGGATTAATTAAGGCTATGGCACAATAGATCTCATGGTCGCAGTGCCCACCCTTGGGTATCATAGCCTGTCCTTGTTATTATTATTACTAGTTAAGGTACGGGAAGAAAGTTCTGACATTTTATATATATTTTTTTGTAATCTTTCATGGTGTATCAGAAAGTTTTATTTTGATAAGATTAATTATTACGGAGATAAAGGCAAAAAACTAAACCAAACTCCCCTTTAATCACTTCCCACGCGCGTGAGCTTCCCCCTTCACAGACGGGGACTTTTAGTATGATATAGTATACTACTTCAACAACCAACAATAATTATGCAATATTCCAATTTCATGATTGTGTGCGTTCAGAAGGAACTGAGCAACTTCCGCTCAGCGAACATGTTCAGAACGAGCGGGTTCAGAAGTGACCGAGCAACTTCTGCTCGGGTGAGCATGATAAAATTTCACCGAGCAAGAAATATTTCTGCTCACTGATCAGTGCTCAGTGCTCAGGTTCTTCTTCTTCTTTTCAACCTCACGCTCATGTTGCGAGTTTCGACTTTTGACAGTTGTCAAATTGGGTTTGTTGTGTTTAGGTTGTGTTTTCTTGGTGTTTTCGCCGTTTCTGTGTTGTTTTCTCGTTTTTTTGGGATTTTCATCATGGACAGCGTGGGATTCATGTATTTTCCACTTTTCGGCACTTGACGTCTAAAATTGTCATCGTCAGCTTTCAGCTGGTCGATTTGTCAGCTGGTGAAGTAGCGTTCAGCAGGTGCAGACTCCAAACCGAGCAGCTCCGGAGCTGCTCGCGTGCAGTTGCGAAGCTGATCGCGAGCGGTTTCTGCTCTTTTGCCACCTTCTGAACGCACTCATTATTTCCACTTGATTTTCAGTCGTCTCTTGGCCTAATAATTGTACTATAAATATATGAATTCCCCTTCTCTCTACTTCTAGGCTACGTACAGTGTTGGTTTTGTCATAAAGATGTCATCCCCTAACATACCAAAAGAAAACGAACTTAACTTGAAGGATTGGCAATTAAATCAGCTAGTTCGGGTGAGGTTGCGCGGAGTGAAGATTAATGCCTTAAATATAAGTCGTGATAAGCACGTGGCATCCAGCACAATTTATCTAACTATTTAATTTCATCCCTGATTATTTATTTACCGGTACGAAAACATTATACTAGGTTAAATTGTTACAACAGGATAAATACTCGTACAGTGGAATTTTGTGAGACTATCAAGTGCATCAGCTTTATCAACATTTAATTTACATTCATGGATACACTTACCCGATAAAATCTGCTGTAGCATCCTCAAAAGTCCCGTGGAATGAATGTGCAGGCTCCAATAACACAGGCGGTGGTCTGTAAAAAAAAATTCTGATCACCTTGGGGTTACCATTGTGAAATTTAATGAATAATTAAAACAAAGTAAAAATAAGTCATAAATTTTAATGTAGAAAGAAACCATCATAAAACGACATCGATGTTCAATCAATCACCTGGGCATTTAGAATGTGCTAACTATGAAGCAGATGCCGAAAATAAAGTTTCAAATTGCTATAGTATGTTTGATGAAAATCACAAAGCTCTAAATACCGCTACACCAATTTGTTGTCAATACGTCATATATAGATTTTTTTCTATAATATAGTTTTCTTTTTTATATTTCGCCAATGGATAAAGCTGTAAAAATAAGAGAGAGAGAAATAAATTGGTTCAATATGGGGCAGTCATCATATTAAAATATACATTTGGCGGAGCAGAGAGCAGAGGAGTATCTTTTTTGCCCCAATGGGTCGGTATGAGGATGTCCGAAGGAATTAACGGAATTAAAGCTTCCAATCCGCATCAATAAAGGCATCCAATAGGTGCCCTTTTAGCAGGGCTCTTTTTGATTATTTTAAAAGACGCTGTGATTCCTCGCGGCGTCCACCGCCAACTACGAGTATAAAAAGCCCCTAAGAGAAGAACGTAAGGCTCTCGTATTTCAAGTAGTACATCTAATTCGCTCATCCTCATAGATAATATGATGAAAAAAATGTTAAAATTTTTAATTATATAAAGCTTGCTGAAATCTCCGTTTAAAAGTTTTCGAACCAGCAATAAAAGAAAGGAATTGGAGGAAGAACAGAGTAGATCAATTTTAGACATTTTGCTCTAACTAAAAAAAAAATTCTTACTTCGATTAATGCAAGGCGAAAATGCATTCATGACCTGATTTTTATTGCATAGATCTGATTTAACTTTCAAATAAAAGGAGAATTTTTTTTAAGACAAGAAAGTTAACCTAACTCAATTTTATAAAATGGTACTATCCCGTTCTTACTGCAAGCCCTTAAAATTTTAACATCGCGACACTATGCACAGTAAACCAGGCCGAAGCGTGTATACCCTAGACTTGTACAGACCTAGTGGTGATACCAAAAGTACCAATTGGTAACGACCATATGCACCAAAAGTGAGTTTCCTATATGTTTAGTTTATATGGGAGGTTGGCACACATTCGAGATGATCTTGGCCATTCTAAAAATCAATTAACTAACCCATTCTACATATATTTGTCGAATTTTTTAAGTCGCTAGCTTCATTCCATCGAAAGTTTTTGCTAATTTGAAGTTTCACTTGTAGGGGTGGTCGAGGTTCCTTGGATCGGATCTTGCCCATCATTGCCACCAACTAATTAGATCACCCTACAAACATTAAAAAAATGTCAGGTCTCTAGCTCCACTCTATCGAAAGTTATCGCATATCTGAAGTTTCATTTGTAGGGGAAGTAGGGGTTTAATTGGTCGGATTTTACGTATTTTCAGTATTAGCCAACTGGATCCTACTACAAACATTTGACCAAAATTTCAAGTCGCTAGCGTTATTTCGTTGTAAGTTATCGCTTACTCAAAATTTCATTTCTAGGGGAGGTAGGGGTTCCTTAGGTCGGATCTAACCCATCTTTAATGCCAACTAACTCAATCTCACTTCAAACATTTGGCCAAAATTTCAAGTCGCTGGCTTCATTCTATCAAAAGTTATCGCTTATTTGAAGTTTCATTTGTAGGGGAGGTAGGGGTTCCTTGGGTCGGATCTTGCCCATTTTCAATGCCAACTAACAAGATTTTTTTTGCCAAATTTTCAACTCGCTAGTGTCATTCTATCGAAAGTTATCGTAATTAAAGAAATATTTAATTTTTTTAATTTTGTAGGAGAGGTAGGCGTTCCTTTAATCTGATTATGCCCAACTTACTAAAACCCAAGCAGCTTCTCACTTCAGGGTTACATGCCAAAAATCAGCTGTCTGCGTCAATTGGTTCAACAGTTATGGACAAAAAACCTGAAAAGTAGGGTAGTACGGGGCTCTTTGTAAAAAAAAGTACCATTAGTTTTCAACTGATCAATTATATTTTTTTAGGGGAGTATAAGATTACCCTCACGAGCAATCTACCAAAGCTAGAGCCTTTCACGTTTATTTAATCGGGAGTTATAAATACATTTAATTATTTTACATATGTAGGGGAGTTAGGCGTTCTCCTGGCCTGATCATACCCATTTTCAATACCAACCAACTAGATCATACTTCCAACATTTGACCAAAATTTCAAGGCTCTAGCTTCATTCTATCGAAAGTTATCGTGCGAACGGACAGACAGACAGACAGACAGACAGACATGGCGAAATCGAATCAGGAGGTGACCCTGATCATTTATATATATACATTGCTATACCTCCGGAGCCTCCTTTAAGGTGTTACATATTTCCGTCCTGACAAAAACAATTTACCCTATACTAAAAGTCTAGGTATAAAAATTACTTTTGTACGGATAATATTTTTACGCCTATAGGTGAATTTCAAATTTCGGACAACAACCGCGCTCGGTGGCCGTGATCGTTCAGTCACCGCTCTACGATACTAATCTAGAGCTCGGAGGTCAAATCTCGGCGTGATCAAAAACTGCCTGTGAGTACTTATATAACTCTCACAGTGCTCCGGACTTATCAGTATAAACACGGCGCGGATAGGAGGTGCATGCTAGCAACTGCACTTCCGAAAAAGTAGATATGCTATCGAAACGTCAACAAGGCATAGAAATGCGAGAGGTGTTGACGCGCCCATGCCCCTGGAGGGGTCAAGACAATTAGAGAGATTTGAAGCTTCGAATGGAAGGATGAATACATCGGACCGATGCCTCAACGCACTAAGCTACCGACTCACTGATATGCACATATGGATGTGTTTTGGAAGAGGAATAGTAGAGCTAATATGATATAAAAATTTGCATTGCATTAATAACTCCGGTTCGGTTTTTTGTCGATTCTGGTTATGTACCTATTTATGGTAACCATATTGTTTTTTACACCACCGGTGAAATAAGTACACTAAGTAAAGATATTACATTTTAAACACCAATCGTGCGGTGTATTCCAGGAGTATTAATTCATCGAAAGGTGTTAAAAGGAGCCAAACATTTTTACAGTGTGTAAAAAGGTTTTCCCTAGAAGTGGTGAACTTTAAGCATTAAGAAAATGTAAGGGTGCCACCCTTAATTCTGCCGGGTCAAGCTACTGGAACCAAGTGGTATATTTTTTATAAACTGTCCCCATCGAGTTTACGTTTACTCGAGGTATTTATGAAAGGCCTCGTTTTCATAAAAAAAAATTATCTTGGAAACTTTTGCCATTTACGTCTAATGTCTCTATACAAATACAATAATTACCCTACGATCATGGGGTAATGTAAGAAAATGAGTTTGTAGCAAAAAAAAAGAACTTCGGGCCAGAAGTGCCAGAAAATGACAAAACAAATGGTCCGGGAAAGAAAAAGAAGGGTGTGATTTTTCGTCGGATAGAGAGAGGCATGTGGGTATGAGAGCCCACATGCCTCTACCCGACGAAATGGGCGGAAGACATTAGTCGTACGAGGTCAATGATAAAGAAAAAGACCAGGATATAGCATAACCCTATACCTGACTGTGTGTGAGGGTAACCAAAATGTTGTTTTCGTTTTTTAAATGCGATCAGCTGTTTATCTAGTCTGGATGTCATTTCGGATTGTCCGTGTGTTTTCAGTGTGTTTCAATCCAAGGATAGTGGCGAAAAATCCATATTTTTTTGCAAAAAACGATAGTGACTAATAAAAACTGTTAAACAATTCAGTGCCCCTTATTTCGCGTTCGATTCAGTTTTAAGTGAAAGCATATTTTGTGATAATTTGCCGAGATGAGCTGCGCCATGCAAGGTTGCCGTAAAAAGTGGGATGCTCGACGAACCGGAATCTCATTTCATCGGTAAATGCCCACATTATCTGTGCTAATAAGAACGTTTTCACTGCCAATTGATGAAATATGCATTAACCATTGCATTGCCTCGCGAAACAGATATTTCCACTATAGAGACATGAACGTTCAAATGTAAACAAAACCCGACCACGACGCCAATCATCTGTTTAGCTCAAGTCAGTGGCGTAGGGTAAATAGGGTGTTTTGAAGGGGTTCTGAAATGACTACCTGACGATCCGTATTAATTGATTTGAGTAGTATTGGGAACGTCTTATTTCATACTAATAGAATTGAAATTGAATTAAATAATAAATATTTTGACTTTGTGTATAGTGGATTAATTGAATTTATTTATTTTTCAGGTTCCCCCAGGACCCATTTTTACGGGCGACTAATTATGTATATATTGGCTAATCTTATCCATCAATATAAAATATTCATTTACACTTCTATTTTGCTTATATTCCATTGTTGCATATGTACGCTTTTCTTATTGTCTTATTAATTATGTGGAAAAGTCGACTGCATTAGTCGATGGTTCTTCAGCTGAATACTTAACATTCCACTCAAAAAAATTATATTTTTAAATTTCCCGCCAACTTACGCTGACCCCATATCTCAAATCTACCACGGCACTGCCACAATTGCGATAGTATTGGTGAGATACCCACACACGACCAAATGGTTACCCGAATACTGGCTATGACTCCATCCTGTTATATTTTCTTAATCTTAGTACGAGGTACTGGCGTGCTGAATTTTAGCTTTTCGTACTGTTACGCCTAGTACGCACTGGGATTCTTTGAATACATTCTTTTGAATCTCACCAGTCTCGACTCATTGTTTCCGTGAATTTTGTATGTATTTTCTGCATCTTGCAATGAATCGAGGTAGGCGAGATTCTGGCGAGACGCAAAAGAATCTATTCAAGAGTCCTAGTGTGTACTAGACGTTAGTCTTCCTTCTAACGGATGATAGTAATGACATAGAGATACAACTTCGGAGTGAAATAGAATAAAGATCAATTATTGAAAAGAACACCCACTGATTTGGCCATTTAAATATTACCTATGGCCATTTAAATATTACCTATAACCTTCAAAATTTTCAATAGTTACTCGACAAATGCCACGAACATAGCATAGCTACCATAATCAGTTTAATAAACATTGTTAAGAAATATCATACTCCGGAATTTAACTTGCAAGTACGTATTTAAGCAATACTCAGCGTTGGAACACCTGGAACACCATTAATTCCGCTCGTTCGATAAGAATTCCAACACTAAATCTGGAGCAACACTTTGTTCTCCAAGGACAATATTGGAAAGCATTCCCTGTCCCGTTCAGGCACTTGCTTGCTACTCATCAAAAACAAGGCCCAGTAGATTCCATTCCATCGTCTAATTACCTTTATGTAACACGTTTGCTTTCCATAATTTGATTGTAAACCGAATAAAGAAATTATTAAAAGAAATTACCTTGTTAGTCAAAGCTGAAACACCTGAACAAATTTGCAAGGTGTAATCTTGTCAAATGTTTCTCTGTTTGGTTACGCGTTAGCTCGCACAAAAGTTTCTACCTCTTACCCTTCTGATAAGAAATGAATATGTAATACCACCATATTCTTCATCAGTTGTTATCAGTATACATTAATCAGTCCAGGTGTTCAAGTTTTGGGGTTCGATTGAAAATAAAAATGTATTGTTTTACGACAGTCGGTGAATTTTTTATAATTGATTAAAATGTAGACTTTGCGGAAGTCAAACCACCTGCAATACGCTGAGTTAACGCAATATTAATTCTATACATTGATTTTATCTCTTATTTAATACATTATTGTCATACAAAAGATTAGAGGCCAATTGTCATACTGGAGATGGGTAACGTTAATTACATTATCATTAAAAAATAAATTAACTCTGTTGATTTTATATTTGTTACTGTTTAAAGAATGAAAAGTTTCGTGCGATTCAGAATACGTAATTCGAATCAATAGGCGCGTTTTTTTTAAGATTCTTAGGGCCGTTTTAGCCCGATAAACGCTAAACGGCACCCATCTCCCAGTTAAAAATTTATCGGACGATAATTCGAAACAGGTGATACGGGCTGCTGAGATTAACAGCTAGAATTGTTTACTACTTTGCCTTAACCCCTAGCGGGGCATAGCGCGTCAACTACTCCTGCGCGCCATCGTACTCTGTTCTGGGCAATGGGGCGCAACTCCCCAAAAGACTTACCCAGTGCCTGACACTCCTTTGCCACAGATCGACGCCATGTGATTCGAGGACCCCCTCTTGGTCGGCCTTGGTTAGAAATGGGGTTCCATTTCAAGGCATGCAAAGCAATGCAGAATTGAATTGTTTACGTTTGCACATTTAAATGAGACAATTGAACTGGTTAGAAAGAACAGAGTTCTGGAAATTCATTCGATGAAAAAGGATTTGAAACCAACTCAGCAAAATTAATGCTGAGAGACGGTACAGACGCAGAATAGAATAGAACAGGCGACAGAATTCCGCTAAGAAAATCAGCTGATTTTCGAATGCATTAGCTGAGCTTTTTACTGCATTAACATATTTTGAGCGTTGCATACGCTTAGGTTTAATTTAGCGTCTCGGATAGCTGTTTAATCATAATCAGACATTGTGAAAACGGGCGTTAACTTCTTAGCTAATGACACGGTTCACAACAACATCATAAGCCTATATGGGTTTATTTTATGCCCTGGTAATACACATATTTTATGTAGAGTAAATCCTACGCTCGATGGAAGAAAGACCTATTTTAATTGCGCCTATATTAGTGCACCGGTCTGAAATTTATCTAAATCAGACTGCTTCGCAACATTTCACCGAAATAGGATAAAGAATTCTCCGATTGGGAAAAGGATAAAGAATTCTCCGATTGGGAAAAAATGATTCTCTGAAATATTCGGAATTAATAAATTTCTCGTATCGTAGTTGGATTCGATAAGCCTAATGCTCCCTTATGATTTATTAGAATGAAGTTAGAAGAAATGTGTTTTTATACTCTAGATGAAATCTGAGAGTATTATAAGTTTGCCACAAAGTTTGTAACGCTAAGAAATAAGGCTCGCAGAAAAAAATGAATGATACAGAAGTTCATATTATCACTCGAATATCTCAAAACCGGATGTCCGTCTGTCCGTCTGTCCGTCTGTCCGTCCGTCCGTCCGTGACCTCTCTAGCTCGAGAACGCGTTGAGCTATGAAGTTCAAATTTTGCACACGTTATTTTTGACAAAAAATGAAGGTTAAGTTCGTGAACGGGCTAAATCGCTCCACCCCTTCTACCCCCTCCCATACAAAATGACACATTTTTGACAATTTATTTTACAATAATCAGATTTTCTCAGAAACTATAAAACATATTGCTTTGAAATTTTTAATATATCACTTTTATGATAATTGTAACCTACATTATAAAATTTACTGTAATCCTCACCCTCCTTCTACCCCCTCCCATACAAACTGCACTATTTCATGAAATACGTTAAGCCAATTTACTCATTACCTATACAATTTATCGGGCTGAAATTTTGTACTTAACACTTAATTAACAATATCAGTTAGATTCGAAAAAAGTAATCGATTACCCTTACTCCGTCTACCCCCTCCCATACAAAATGACACATTTTTGATAATTTACAATAATCAGATTTTCTCAGAAACTATAAAACTTATTGCTTTGAAATTTTGAATATATCACTTTTATGATAATTGTAACCTACATTATAAAATTTATTGTAATCCTCACCCTCCTTCTACCCCCTCCCATACAAACTGCACTATTTCATGAAATACGTTAAGCCTATTTACTCAGTACGTATACAATTTATCGGGCTGAAATTAGATTCGAAAAAAGTAATCGATTACCCTTACTCCGTCTACCCCCTCCTATACAATATGACACATTTTACCAACGTTGCTCTCTAGCTTGATATCGGAGAATTCATCTCTCCAACGGGCAGCACTGTAATGTTGTACTCCGGTAAAGCTACCGGTAGTCGCCGTGAGTCAGGTGTGGGGCTCCTTTTAACCAGAGCCGCGCGAAACTGTCTCTTATCCTGGGAACCCGTCTCTGACAGGGTCTTGACCGCCAGGTTCCGGACCAAAATGAGGAACATCTCAATAATACAATGTTATGCCCCTACTGAACCCGACAATGTCTTGGCAAAAGACTCCTTCTACGAAGAACTAAACGCCGTTCAGAGCAGAACACCTAAAGGTGACATTATAATGGTTATGGGTGATTTGAATGCGAAAGTTGGCGCTGATAACTATGGGCTCAGACATGTGATGGGGAGACACGGTTTTGGTGATCGTAATGACAACGGTGAAAGATTTGTAGAGTTCTGCAACTTTCACAGTCTCTTCATCGGTGGTACTATGTTTGAGCATAAGGACCACCACAAAATCAGTTGGTCCTCTGTTGATCGGCGCAGAACACAAAATCAGATCGACCATTTTGCCATTAGTAAAAGATTCAAGAGTTGCCTCCTGGACGTGCGAAACAAGAAGGGTGCCGATATCGGGATGGGAAGAGACCATTATCTTATGATCGCTAATGTTCGATTGCGTATTGCAGCCGTGCGCCGCCCCAGCGACGAAAGATCCAGGCCCCGCAAATTCAACACCGCTCGACTAAAAAATCCAGCTGTCTTACAACAATATAATGACCATCTTGCGCAAAAAGCGGCTGAGATAACTAGTCACCCAGATAGTGACATAAACGAAAACTGGGATGCCATAAAAAATGCGTACATTGATAGCGCAAATACCATCCTTGGCCCAAACCCGGATTGCCGGAATAAGCCCTGGATGTCCGACGCTTCATGGCAGCGGATTGTTGAAAGAAAGGAGCTGAAAGTTCGTTTGGCTGCAGCCTCAGATGACAATCGAAGCAGCATCGAACTCCTTTACCGTCAGAAAGCTCGAGAAGTTCAGCGTAGTGTGCGACGCGATAAAAGAGTTTATGCCAATTCTCTTTTAGCGTCAGCAGAAGAAGCCGCTAGAAGTAACAACTTAAACGCCGTATACGGTGTCATCAAGGAGTTTACAGGTGGTCGTAACTCCTGCCAACATCCGGTGAAAGATAGTGATGGAAAGCTACTTATCTTGGAAGAAGATCAAATGAGGCGGTGGAAAGAACACTTCGCCGCGGTCTTGAACCGTGTAACCTCTGGTGAAGTTCCCCCTCATATAGATAATTTAGCTAACCATCAAAATGTGCGTATACGGTCCACTGCCCCGACTAAAGAGGAAATAGTCACTGCAATTATTGCACTAAAACGAGGAAAGGCCGCCGGACTTGACGGCATCCCTGCCGAACTTTATCAAGCAGCCCCAAGCGTAACTGCCGATTTGCTGCACCCACTTGTTGATAAAGCGTGGAATACAGAGACCTTTCCCACTGAGTGGAAGGAAGGTTTGATCATCAAACTTCCAAAGAAGGGTAGCCTCACAGACTGTAATAATTGGAGAGGCATTTGTGTGCTTCCTGCCGTTGCCAAGATAATAGCTAAAATCGTCCTGGAAAGAGTAAAGGCCCACTTAGAAAGCACAATTGATGAAGAGCAGGCTGGCTTTCGATCCGGATTCTCCTGTGTCGATCACATTAACACCTTGCGAATCATTATCGAGCAATGCGCTGAATACGATTCTCCGCTTCACTTGCTTTTCATCGATTTCGAAAAGGCTTTCGATAGTGTGAACCGGGATTCTATATGGGCGGCCTTGCGCAGGAGAGGCATCCCTGAGAAGCTTGTGGCTATTATTAAGGCAACCTATGACGGCGCGAAATGTCGCGTTCTGCATAAAGGTAAGGTGTCGGGGGACTTTGAGATTCGCAGTGGAGTTCGGCAGGGGTGCATCCTCTCACCGATCCTATTCCTCATTGTGATCGGCGATGTGTTGCATGCAGCCCTATCCGGACTCGACAGAGGAATTCAATGGACTTTGACATCTTATCTACAACATCTTGACTACGCTGACGACATATGCCTACTCTCCCACAAAATCATGGATCTGTCCGCAATGGCGTTAGATCTCGAGAGGGAGGCAAGCAAGGTTGGGCTAAAGATTAATACCAACAAGACCAAGGTTCTTAGCCCGCCGTTGCGAAAAAGAAATCCGACACCTATTGCCATCAATATTAATGGGCAGCCTGTGGAGAAGGTGGACAACTTCGTCTACCTGGGTAGCATTGTTGCCGAAAATGGTGGTACGGAGCAGGACATCGCTCGTCGTATCAACCAGGCTAAACGTGCATACGGCATGCTGTCCAAAATCTGGCAGAGCAGTTATCTCAGCATCAACACCAAGCTGGGCCTGTTTCGCTCCCTGGTACTATCAGTACTTTTGTATGGGAGCAGTACATGGAAAGTTTCCGTAGGAGTTACCAGAAAGCTGCAAGTTTTCGTCAACTCATGTCTTCGTCGAATTTTAAGAATTTTCTGGCCCGAAACAATATCAAATGAAGAGCTAAGTCGGCGTACGGGTCAGATGCCAATCGACGAATTGATACGCAGGCGAAAATGGCAGTGGATAGGTCACACATTGCGGAAGAGTGATAACTGCATTGCTTTGCATGCCATGAAATGGAACCCCATTTCCAACCAAGGCCGACCAAGAGGGGGTCCTCGAATCACATGGCGTCGATCTGTGGCAAAGGAGTGTCAGGTACTGGGTAAGTCTTTTGGGGAGTTGCGCCCCATTGCCCAGAACAGAGTACGATGGCGCGCAGGAGTAGTTGACGCGCTATGCCCCGCTAGGGGTTAAGGCAAAGTAGTAGCTTGATATCGCTTTGAGCTAATACAAAATGTTGTCTTTTGACAATAAGCTGATTTTCTCGAAAAGTGTTACAGCTATTAGTCTGAAATTTGGAATGTATATATACTCTAGATGAATCTGAGAGGTGATGGGATCAACAAAGTCTTAACGATGCATCCGAGATTGCAACCAAAATTATTTATTGGCTTTAACCAGGTTCAAATTCATCTAGAGTATTGCATGATTGGGGTTTACCCCAATCGTAGTTCTTTTATGTTTTTTTTATAATTCTGTCGACATAAAAATTAGATATTCATCTATAATCCAAATTGTATCTGAGATTCTATGAATCTCATATCAACATCATGCTATATGGGTCAGCTACATAGTTTTTTTGACGCAACGATTTATCCTACGCAAAAAACGCACCTACTGAATGGATGAGCTTTACGCTTTACAACAACAACATAAACTTATTTAGATTTATTTTCTGCCATCTGGTGTAAATTAAGCTCGATCATTGATTACAGAATTTTATAGATTTAAATAAAGTGGAAGTAAAATGTTTTTTTTTACCTACTCCGCCAAACTTTGGCTATGTCGTTTCCATCGATCGTTTGTGCGACAAATAGTTTTGAATGCAACTTCGATATGAGCTTTGAACCAATTGTTTGGAATTTGGAATATCGGTTTAAATTCTTGAAGACCATAATTATAGGGCATATAGAAACCCATAATGATTTTCAGCTGAAAATTCACTTCGTGTTTTAAATGAGGAGCCAAAATCTCTCAAATCCTCTTCCATAGTCCTCTTCGTTGGCACTCCCTAGAACAGCAGTGGTCGTTGTCTACTGCTAATCAAGACAAGCCGCCATTTTTGGCGGTGCGATAACTTGGTTGAGGTGATAAATTCTCCCTGTGGTGTGGGGCGTAAGAAGAATGCCACGGCGTTTCCCTCCCGGCAAGTCGTAGAAGACGACTTAAAAGAACAAGATGTGTATGCGAGTCACTTGCATCATCCGAAAACTTACATATGCTAACGAAACATCAATGACTCGGAAAAGGACTGACTCACTGGTTACAACTTTTGGCTATCGTTCAATAACAAAGATTGGTTTCTGCAACGTGCGTACTCTCCTAGAGATCAGAAGGTCTCAAGAACGCACGATTTTTTCCAATTAGAAAGTGAATTTCAGCGGTATAAATTAAACATCTTAGGAGTTAGTGAAATTAGATGGTGGAACAGCGGAAAATTTATCTCTCCAACGCATAGCACTGTAATGTTGTACTCCGGTAAAGCTAACAGTAGTGGTCGTGAGTCAGGTGTAGGACTTCTTTTGACCAGAGCTGCCCGATGCCATCTCTTATCCTAGCATCCGGTCTCCAAGAGAATCATGACCGCCAGGTTCCGTATCAAAATGAGAAACATCACAATTATACAATGCAACACTCAGAAGTAGTCAATGCCATCACTGAAGACTTCTTCTACGAACAACTTAACGCCGACCAAAGTGGAACACCCAAAGGTGAAATTGTAATGGTTATGGGAGATCTGCAAAAGTGGGTGCTGATAACAAAGGTCTCAGGCATGTGGTGGGGAGACACGGTCTTGGTGACCGAAACGACAACGGTAAAAGATTTGTAGATTTCTGCAACTTTCACAGTCTCTTCATCGGTGGTACTATGTTTGAGCATAAGGACCACCACAAAATCAGTTGGTCCTCTGTTGATCGGCGCAGAACACAAAATCAGATCGACCATTTTGCCATTAGTAAAAGATTCAAGAGTTGTCTTCTAGTTGTGCGAAAAAAGAGGGGCGCCGACATCGGAATTCGATTGCGAATATAAGACGTGCGCTGTCCTAGTGTCGCAAGATCCAGGCGCAGCAAATTCAACACCGCCCGACTCAAAAATGCAGCTGTCGTACAACAGTATAACGAACTGAGATAAGTAGTCATACAGGTAGTGATTTGAGCATTAAGATGCCATAAAAAAAGCATACACTGACTGCGCAGATACCATCCTTGAAACTACCCGGATTGTCGGCATAAATCTTGGATGTCCGACGCATCATGGCAGCGGATTCTTGAAAGGAAACAGTTTAAGGCACGATTAGGTACAGCGACTGACAACAATCGAAGTAGCATAGAGCTCCTTTACCGTCAGAAAGCTCGTTAAGTCCAGAGTAGTGTGCAGTGTGCGACGCGATAAAACAGAGTATGTAAACTCTCTACTGGCCTCGGCAGAAGAAGCCGCAAAAAAGCTACAACTTGAGCCCCGTATACGGTATCATCAAGGAGTTTAAATGTGGTCGTAACTCCTATCAACACCCGGTGGAGGACAGTGGTGAAAAGCAGCTTATGTCAGATGAAGAACAGATGAGGCGATGGAAAGAGCGTTTCGCCACGGTTTTGAACCATGTGACTTCTGGTGAGTTCCCCCTCATCTAGACAATTTAGCTGGCCATCAAAATTCGTGTATACAGCCAACTGCCCCGACTAAAGAGGAAATAGTCGCTTCAATTATTGTACTGAAACGAGGCAAGGCCAAAGATCAAACACTACAAAGAAACCCTACTTCATACAAATTAACACGGGTGACTAGTAGTTGCATATGTGTTGGTTCCCATATGCATACACAAAGGGGTAATGCCAACTAACAAGCAAGTTACTCACGCAATGAAACTTTATAGGCACTTGTCATTACTGAAGTGTTGCCGTCTCTATCTCTCCCAATGTGATTTACCTTTGAATTATTGGCACCGCGAGGGATATCTTAAATCCTTAATTTGTATGAAGTAGGGTGTCTTTGTAATAACTGCCGAATTGCTGCACCCATCTGTTGATAAAGCGTGGAGCACAGAGATCTTTCCACTGAGTGGAAGGAAGGCCAGATAGTGAAACTTACAAAAAAGAGCGGCCTCACAGATTGCAACAATTGGAGAGGCATTTGCGTGCTTGCAGTGGTTGCAAAAATAATATAAAAAATAATTGTTCCGGAAAAACTAACGGAGTACTTAGAAAGCACAACTGATGAAGAGCAGGCCGGCTTTTGATCAGGATTCTCCTGTGTCGATAACATTAACACCTTGCGAATCATCATCGATCAATGCATTGAGTTCGATTCTCCGCTTCACTTGCTATTCGTTGATTTCGAGAAGGCTTTCGACAGTGTTAACCGGGATTCTATATGAGCGGCCTTGCGCAGGAGAGGCATCTCCGAGAAGATTGTAGATATTATTAGGGCAACCTACAAAGGCACGAAATATCGCGTTTTGCATAAAGGTAAGGTGTAGGGACTTTGAAATCCGGAGTGCAGTGTTCGGCAGGGGTGCATACTCTCACCGATCCCATTCTTCACAGTATTTGGCGATGTGTTGCATGCAGCCCTATCCGGACCACACCGAGGATTCGATTCATAACATCTTACCTGCAACATCTTGACTACGCTATGCCTACTCTCCTACAAAATCATAGATATAAACGCAATGGCCTTAGATCTCGAGAGGGAAGCGAACACGGTTGGGCAAAAGATTAAGACCAACAAGACCAAGATTCTTAGCCCGCCGTTGCAAAAAAGAAGAAATCCAACTCTTCCAATTGCCATCACTAGCTTGTGCAAAATGTGGACCAGTTCGTCTACCTAGGTAGCATTGTTGCCAAAACTGGTGGTACAGAGCAGAACATCGCTCGTCATGTCAACCAGGCGCATTCGGCATACTGTCAAAAATCTGGCAATGCAGTTATTTCAGTATTAAGACCAAGCTGAGCTTATTTCGCTCCCTGGTACTGTCTATACTGTTGTGTAGGAGCAGGAGTCTCCGTAGAGGTTACGTGAAAGCTACAAGTTTTCATTAACTCGTGTCTTCGTCGAATTTTAGGAATTTCCAGACCCGAAATAACATCAAATTAATAGCTGAGTCGGTATGCGGGTCAAATGCCACTCGGCGAACTGATACGCATGCAAAAATTGCAGTGGGTAAGTTACGTATTGCGAAAGGGTGATAACTGCATTGCTGGACAGTTTAAGTCCTATCGGTACGACTAAATGACTACTGTAGCGTTCTACAACCGGAGTTGGTAGCTATTTGGGAAGTCCTGGTCTGGCAGGGGCATTATCGTCATGTCATATCTGTTACGAACATTATTATTTTAACAGACAACCAAACCGCAATTAAAGCCCCGGAATCGATACTTATCACCTCAAGGATGGTGCTGGAGTGTAGTGAATCTCTCAAGCAGAACAAAGCAAAAAAATCGACATTGTTCTGTGTTGGAATCTAGGTCAAAGTTTCGCTGGCAACTCCCGAGCTGACGAACTTGCTAGAAGAGGGACAGCGGAAGAAGCCGTATGTACTCTCGGCAAAGTTGAAATATCTATCGATGCATGTAAGTACGCCATAATACTGGCTATTAGTAGTAACACGAGATGGCAGTTATAGAGCAAAGCTGATATGATCAAGGCTGGACATGAGCCATTCCACCACACTATTGTTGCTGAAAAGGCATCATATTAATGCGGTTCCACAACCGACACAAAGTATTAATAGTGTTCCGCTTGCTTTCCTCGGAGAATTACGGAATTTTGGCTGATAGGATGACGACACAGTGCCTACTCTCCCACAAGATCATGGATATCTGAGCGGAATGGCTTTTAGATCTCGAGAGGGAGGTGAGCACGATTGGGCTAAAGATTAATACCAACTAGATCAAGGTTCTTAGCTCGTCGGTGAATGAGTCAGATGCCAATCGACGAACTGATACGCAGGCGAAAATGGCACTGGATAGGTCACACATTGCGAAAGGGAGACAGCTGCATTGATGGACATGTCATGAAATCAGTGGCGTAGATAGGGGAGGGGGGGATTAGGGGGATCAATCCCCCCCCTCTCGGGAATCAAATTTTAAAACATATAGAACTAAAATTCAGTCGTATAATAAAATGAACTCCCAACTTTCTTCGAGCTGATCCGAATACAGCCGGTAGTGCTAATTTTCAGCCAGTCCCTTATATTCATATAATAAAAGGGCGTATTGATTGTCCGTTCGTGTGTTTGTTGATTCGGACGCTTCTCGTAGTTCGACATCAACCAAATCAACCCGCTCACTGACTTCTGCAATCAGACTGTTTTGGTGCTGCAAGGCCGACAGGCCCTTCTTATGCTGGAAATTCACGAACGGCCAAAATTCAGATTTTCCCTGGTCGAAACCAAAATTTCGCTGTCGAATCCATAGTGCGACCGGGGAAATTTTGGCTTCGACCAGGTGTAATTTGGATTTAGACCGTCCGTGAATTCCAGCATTAGGTATGAACTAAAATTAAGTCCAAACTTGGAAAATATGGGCACGGTCGGAATCGAAATGTTGATTAATGGGACAATTAACCAACGTTGCGGATAGAACAGAGCTTAAAGGAAACAATGGATAAAAAAACATAACGGTCTGAAAGAACATAAAAAACAAATTTGGTGCGCGGCTTCCTAGGGTGACAGTAAGCACCAAACGGTGATACGATTGGGGTTTAGAGGGGGTTTCGTTATAGAACATATTTTACAATTCTTTCGTTCCTTATCGAATTAAAAAAAAATAAATCTTGTTCTCCTTAATGTGGATACAGCTTTACTCCCAGTTTACTGGCTTTCCACCTTTTCATATAATTCCATTTAGTGTTACTTGACAGTTTAACCCGGGAATAAACTTACACCTAGCCGCTGTAGCTACTTATTATTGTACCACGCTGGTTCACTTTTAACCAAAAACGCTTATCGCATGAACGACTTCGAAAGTATTCTAAGCGAAAAAAGAGATACTTTATGTGTAGATTCACCACTATGAAAAAGAAATATCTCAACTGAGGCAAAGAAAGGGGAATATAAAATAGTTGGTTCGGTAATTAAGATTTGATTTGATTGTCCAAGCCTTTCATTCAGAAGATCTGCCTATCAATGACTTCTTTTCGGTTTAAAAGACGAGTCCCGGAGGGGGGTAAAATAATATCTATCAAACAAAAAGGTCACTTCGTTAGAACTGAATATTTTAGAGACATAGACGCGAACCACTATTTGGAAGGTATTAAAAGATGGGACTATCTTCAGGCCATATTAATCGAGCTAAAAAATAATCGGGCTGCAAAATTAAACGCAAATTGCATGGTACTTTTTACAATGTTTTTTGCACTGAATTTTCAGAATGCCTTTTTTATACCCTAGATTTTTATTTTAGTATAGGGTATATTGTTTTTGTCACGACGAAAATATATAAAACCTTAAAGAAGGCTCCGGAGGTATAGCAATGTATATATATAAATGATCAGGGTCACCTCCTGATTCGATTTAGCCATGTCTGTCTGTCTGTCCGTTCGCACGATAACTTTCGATAGAATGAAGCTAGAGCCTTGAAGTTTTGGTCAGATGTTGGAAGTCTGATCTACTTGGTTGGTATTGAAAATGAGCATGATCAGGCCAAGAGAACGCCTACCTCCCCTACATATGTAAAATAATTAAATGCACTTATAACTCTCGATTAAATAAACACGAAAAGCTCTAGCTTTGGTAGATTGCTCATGAGGGTAATCTTATACTCCCCTGGAAAAATAAAGTTGATCAGTTGAAAACTAATGGTACTTTTTTTACAAAGAGCCCCGTACTACCCTACTTTCCAGGTTTTTTGTCCATAACTCTTGAACCAATTGACGTAGACAGCTGATTTTTGGCATGTAAATCTGAAGTGAGAAGCTGCTTGGGTTTTAGTGAGTTGGGCATAATCAAATCAAAGGAACGCCTACCTCCCCTACAAAATTAAAAAAATTAAATATTACTTTAATTACGATAACTTTCGATAGAATAACACAAGCGAGTTGAAAATTTGGCAACGTTGGTAGTAAAATCTTGTTAGTTGGCATTGAAAATGAGCAAGATCCGACCCAAGGAACCGCTACCACCCCTACAAGTGAAACTTCAAATAAGCGATAACTTTTGATAAAATTAAGCTAGTGACTTGAAGTTTTGGTAAAATATTTGTACTGGGATCTAGTTGGTTGTTATTAAAAATGCGCAAGATTCACCAAACGAAACCTCTACCTCCCCTACAAGTGAGACTTCAAATAAGCAATAACTTTCGAAAGAATGAAGCTAGCGACTTCAAAAATTCGACAAATATTTGTAGAATGGGTTAGTTAATTGATTTTTAGAATGGCCCAGATCCTCCTGAATGTGTACCAACCTCCCCTATAAACTGGTCATAAAGGAAACTCACTTTTAATGCATATGGTCGTTGCCAATTGGTACTTTTGGTATCACCAGTAGGTCTGTACAAGTCTAGGGTATATACGCTTCGGCCTGGTTTAATTTTATAGATAAATACGTTGTACCTGTTTAAATATTTAGGGCATTCGAGAAACGAAAATTCTCGCAGATGACGCTCATTTCGGTAATTTGCCTTGGGGTTTACAATTTCGCACGCAGCTAGGATCAAATCAAAGGATGTTTACTTTATGTATATCGAAATCAAAGCCCATTGGGAGGAGTCTGTAGTCGATGCACAATTCCTTAAATTTCACAAAAATCAGTAGACATTTAGCCAGAAGTTTTCAAAAGCATTGAAGAATAAATTCACTGAAAAGAAAATTATACAAACATTTATCAGCATCTCGGTTATCAGAAGCCAAATCCGCAGATGACACGCAACCTTATAAATAAGTAAGTATCTCGAAAGAAAGATTTAAGTACGCCCTATCAGCTATATTAATTAAGTTATAACAATATAATCTTCAACTGAAAGTACATTCGGCGATGTTCGTTGGCGTTAATGGCGAAAAATTACACCTGATGATGGATACTGTCTAACTAAATCAAAGACATATGGAGTCTTTAAAACTCAAAGAAAAAAATGTTAACCCCTTTATTTTTTCTTAAATTAATTTTATAATTAAAAAAATGAATGACGTATTCGTAATGGACGGTCTTGTGGGCATCCGAAGATGCCCATGGGGACGGAGCCTAAGGTAGCATAATTGACCGTGAAGGTCGGGCTGTGCCATCTGGCGAAGAAAAAGGCTCCTCAACGAGCTAAGCAGCGGCCTATGCTTGCTGCAGCTCAGTTCAGGAGACTTGGGCGGGGTTTTCGCTGCTCGTTGCCTTTGTCCTTTACGTATTAACAAAAATGCATAGGCCTGAGGAAAACAACACAAACAGGGGAGGTAAAAATGGGGAATGATAAAAAATGAGGCGATAAGGATGGAATGGTTGGCGGACGCCGCAGATTTCCTCGCGTTCGCATCAGGGTCCAGGAGTAATGGGACCCTCGGCCTCTGGTTTCGTACCACCGACAGATCCTTACTCATCAGGTGCTGCCATAGATCTGCTGGTGGAAGCAGCACTACCAGACCAGAATATGGTTCATTACATATTGTCAAGCTAAAATTGCTATGAAAGCAAATTAAGTTTATATTCAGAATTGACCAAGTCGTCAATATTTGTATTTGTTTATGTTCATTTTAAATGCAAACGTCGTTTTCTCTACCGTTAGAAAAAAACAGTGCCGACGGCCTATGCTCCTTCTGGCCGAAAAGCTATCTACGCCACTGCATGAAATGGGACCCCATTCTCGATGAATGCCAATCAAATATCGATGGAAGTGTGCAACATCATGCCGCAGTTGAAGTCGATAGGACTAACAAAAATGACGACGACCGATTCCGTCTCACAGATCAGGATCCAAAACCGGCTTACTGACCTTTCGAAACATGAAACATGCTTTTTTACCTATTAGAACTAGAATACATCACCCGGATGATGAAAGCTGATACCAGAAGCACGTTCCTTTTTTTTAAGTCGACACGAATAGTAGCGTTTGCAGACGACAATAAAATCTTGTTTTTAAACCTGCAACCCGCCGAAGAACTATAGATTACATAGTGCATGCTTGCAAAATTTCGGGGTGAGACCGAATGTGTATCAATGCACTATTTCGTTTCATTTTCATTGCGCAATATCAGTTTAAAACAAAAGTGTGAACATGCTCAGTTTCGTTTTCTTCGTATGGGTTATTTCATATTAAAACTGATATTATCCATGCATGGATAGATATTGGTTAGGCTAGCCGCCGATGCACCCAGAGCGAGCAAGGCGAGCTTTTATATTTGGGTGATATTGAGGGTTGTCAATCAACAGTCTCTTGTGTGGACTCCGCTCGTTCCGCGCTTAAGGGATCTCGACCCTCAGTATCGCATAAACAGAAACGCTCGCTTCGCTGCGTCTGGGAGCAACAGTCTCTTGTGTGGGCGCCACTCGCTACGCTCGCTCCGCGCTTTAGGAATCAAAACCCTCGGTACCACATAAACATGAACACTCCCTTCGTTCGCTGTGCAAGGGCTGCAACCAACACTATTTTATTTTATCCATGCACAATTTCACTTTAAAACGAAAGTTCATAAAGCATAATGCTCAATTTCGTTTTTCTGCGCATGCGTTATTTCGTTTGGAATTCGAAATTTCACTTTTTTATCCACGCACATTTTTAACTCAAACTGAAAGTGTACATGTGCATTATTTCGTACGGACACTTGCGGTATGGGCTATTTCGGTGCCCCGGCTGCAAAATAAGTTAATAAAAAGGGGCTAAAATCGGCGGCCATTCTGGCAAAGATTAACCATAAGGAAGATACCCTACTTCATACAAATTAACGCGACTGACTAGTAGTTGCATACGAGTTGGTTCTCTATGCGTACACGAAGGGGTAATGCCAACTAACAAGCATGTTACTCACACATTGAAACTTTTTAGACAGTTGCCATTACTGAAGTGTTGCCGTCTCTATCTCTCTTAAGGGAATTTACCTTTGAATTATTGGCAAAGATTAAACATGAGTGCATCCCGTTCTAAAAATTAAATCGTACTAATTGTAAGTGAGGTATCTTAGTAATGTTTAATCTTTGATCCTGGTTCCACCCAATGGAGGGAGCAGCACTTTTACCATCTAAACATGCCCCCATGTATTCGTATTTGCGTATTTTGACGCGTCATAGTGTTCGAAGAGTGCTCGGTTCTCAGTACAATATGGTCCCTAGCGTACTCCCGCACTAGGAAATATAGAGATATTGGTCGCGGTCCTAAAACACCAAAATCAGAAACGTGGCCAAGTTCCAATCTGCCCCCGGGTCCGTGGATCGTAAGTTGCCTCAGAAACGGCTATGGTCCATCCAGTTCCATCGGCTGTCAGTTTTTGTTTCTGTTAAACTGAACAGGTAACAGCTGACGGCATTCGAATTGAATTTTTTCTCTGCTCAATATTGCTCTCAATACTGCGGCTTCCACAAATTCACAAGAAAACATGTCTATCACACAGTTTTACACGACAGCAAGTGAAAACTGATGACCCCATAACCAAAGAACACAACAGCTGAAAACACGTCGGCAAGTGTCAGCTGCGAGCAGTCAGAAGTTTGTGTAAAATAGACAGTAATGAACCGGGAAAAAATATGATCCGAAAAATAACGTAACCTGCAACATGTTCCATTGTACCGGAACCGCACCGGACAGCGTTTCTGAGAAAATTTTTGAAACTCGCCCATTGGGAAATTATGACCATACTTTTTCATATGCAACGCAGCTGATCGCAGCTGTCGTCCGCTAAATTAGCCAAAAATGCGGCTCCAAATTGCAAAAACAGATTGGAGCAAAGTTTCCGCGTGTTTCCGCAGAAGCTGCGCTACCCTCTCCATGGGATGGAATCAGTGGCGGAACAACTTGGCACGGAGCCCCCCGCCATCTTCTTAAGTAGGCCCCCCTTGTGTAGGTTCACCTTGTCCGGTTTTCGCTACATAGTTATATACTACTCAATTGCCCTAACCCCTTGTGGGGCATAGCGCGTCAACTGTTCCATGTGGCCCAGTTGACGTTTCATTGGCATAAACTGGTTTCGGAGACTGCACCTCCTGCACATCCATGGCCACAAACTTCGTCGTGGACGGGATTCGAACCCGAAACGCCGGTAGTTAAACATGAGACTGATGCCTCAACACACTGCGCTACCGGTCGCCCCAAGTTATATAGTTATATGACTATAGATGTATGTATATAAGTTCGTAGGCGTAAAATATACTAAAGTTTTAATAACGCGATATTAGCAAAAAACAATTATAAAATATTCAAAATTAATATCTACATACATATATTCAAAACAAAATAACGCAGCACAATAATATATATAAACAAGAAACAATTCAGTAATATTCCAAATAAAAAAACACGGAGTATTTATTAATTGTACATAATATACCAAATTCAGTAGTTTGTTAGTAGTAAAATTACTAATATAATAATTCATGATTAGAAATCGGTGCAGTCTTAAGTGTATTTACAAAATTGTATTGTATTGTACTTCTATGATAGATCGTAGGAAATATTATTTAAATTTTTCAACTCTAAATGCATTGGTACATATTTATAAATTCTTCCATGATCTCATCCAGATCTAATGATTTAGCAACATTATTTTCAATGCTCAATACCGCCAGGTCACTTAACCTACTTTCAGTCATGGTGTTTCGCTGATAATTTTTAATTAAGTTTCGAAAAACTCCTTTCTGCCTCTACCTCTGCCACTGTAACTGGCAATGTTAAAAATAATGTTATCGCAGTAACTACATCCGGGTAATTGAAGAGCTAGTGTGATTTTCTATGAGGAGACAATCAGCCATAATTGATATATGGAATTTGATGATTGCATTTCATTAAAAAGATGTGTTTTCAACAAAACTACCTGCGTTCGTCCGATAAATCGTTAAGGTAAAAATTTTGTAAGTCCGAAGCTTTCTTGTAAATATCTTCATTTTTTGTTTCACAGAGTATTTTCGGGTGTAAAAAATTGAATTTCCCAAGAATAAAATTGAAGCTATTAAAACAATTTTTTAATTGTCCAATAATTACGTCCAGTTGACCGTAAAAAACTTGTATTCCAAAGTTGTCTTCAGAATTTACGAAAGGAGTGTCGCAACTTAGTTCATCAAAAAACCTAGTCCTATTTTTAATTCGCTTATCTTTAAAACAAGGAATTATCCCCCATTTCTCCGCCAGGTCTGCTGCTTCCTTTTTAACCCCATCAAAATCTTCTCTTATTTTTAAAATACTGCTTAATAAATTTTCTAGTTTTTTGGCCGCGGTTTCTAAATTAAGTGAACTGTCTTGTAAGAATTTACTCACAAGATTCACGTTTTCCAAAATTTTACATTGCACAACTAATTGAATAACGAAGTCGAAATTTTCCATTTTCTTTTTTAAATTAATTGCTTCTTCTTTTTCGTCTTTTTTATGACTATTTAATGTAATGTAAGATAATGATTTTAAAACAGAAATAAAGTTGTAACGAATAGAAATTACAGCATCATAACGCGAGGCCCATCGTGTGGGGCAAAGTTTTTTTTTAATGTTATGTTAATATTTTCATTCTTTAATAATTGCCATCTTTTTAAACTATTACTGAAAAACGTATATACCGATTGAATAAAATTAAAAAAGTTATTAACTTCCATTATTTTTTGTGAAGAATCGTTTAATACGAGATTTAAATTATGAGCAGCACAATGTATGTAATTAGCTGTTGGCTCTATTTCCACGACATTTATTGAGGTTTAATTGGCAATCCTTTAAAGTTTTTATGATCTCATCGCAGATACCCTTGGAAGATTGATCGACTATTTCTTTAAAACCCATAAAAGACTCCACAATTTCAATTCTAATAGGTAATCCTGTTTCATCTTTGATCAATTTAACATAACGGAAAATTTGAGAAAGTTGGTCAAATTTTGTGATGTCTTGAGTAGTGTCAATAATTATGGAAAATGAAACCGGAATATAGAGGGCTACGCCCGCAATTCGAGGGTTTTGTAGCACGCGCTTATTTTGGTATCTAAATATTGGCTCCCTGCTCTTCTTGGTACCACTCAGCTGAAAAAAACACCATAATTAAATGGCTTACCCATGATATAGTATCTTACATGCCAATTCACAAAAAGACTGCATCTATCACCTCTCAAAGTAATAGTTTTAATACGAGAAGCTGTAGATAGATATGTATGTATATGAGATAAACTGTCCTACTCTTCGAGATGCTTAACCATTCATATTAAGACGACATTGCAAATTGCAAACTTGTGTAACGGCTTCGAAATTCAGGGCGGCTGGGACAAATTACGGTCTAATATTTTTTCCTCCTCCACTGTTCCCCTTTCTAGAAATCTCAAGAAAATGCCAAAAATGGAATCTACTCAACATTACCTTTCTCACGACACCCCACTTGGTTATACCAGTGGATAAAAAAAATTTACCTTAATTTCGCCACTGTGTGGACCCCCCCCCCCCCCTCTTAAAGTTGGCCAATTACAACACAACGCTTTCTCCAGCAAATTATAGCATTTCTACACATTCCCGCGGAATTATGTGTGCAGCTCCAGCCGTTCGTAAGATATTCTATGAACAGACGGACAGACAGGTATTTGACCGATTTTGTAAGATTTAAGACACAAAATCCTAAAAAAAATTAGTTGAATCGTCATTGTTAGGATCACCAATCACCAATCTTCACCCTTCCAAAGTTGGTTCATTAAATAACTGCAATTCGCACTACGAAAAACAACATGCAAGTACAATAGTACACGCATATCTATGCGTGAGGCTGGTAGGTGTATTTTTTGTATGGATAGCGTCAAAATGCATAACTTTAAGTCAATGTACTATTATTAAATATCATGTCATTGTAATGAAACTTAGAGATATTATTGCCTATGATGTTGGTTATCATTGGCCATCAATATTTTTGACCTCAGGTGTGCTTGAGGGGTGCAGGGGTGTGCTAACTGCAACTATAGAAATGTACTATTATTAACCTTTTTGGATGAGATTTAAAAATTCTATTATTTTCGGTTTTCTATGCTAGTAAAATGCCGCTTTTCTGTAAATTTTCATATGTCTAGCTATAACGGTCTCGAAATGCAAGGGGGAGGGGACAAACTCGGACCACATATTTTCCCCTCTCCCTCTTTTCTCCTTTCTTCAAATTTGAAAAAAATTCCAAAAATGGAATGTACTCGACGGTACCTTTCTTACGATACCCCACTTGCCTATACCAAACGAAAAAAAAATTTCGACCTTCATTTCCCCTCTATGGGGACCCCCCCTTAAAGTTGACCTATTACGACGCATCGCTTTCTCCAGAGAATTATAGTATTTCTACATATTTCCACCAAATTTCATGCATGTAGCTTCAGCGGTTCGTGAGATATTTCATGGACAGACGGACAGACAGACAGACGGACGCATGACCGATTTCATAAGGGTTTTGTTTTTATACAAAACCCTAAAAATGGACTTTCTTGTAAATCAGTAATAATTTTTTTTTGTATGTACTATTAAATTACTGATATTATTAGTAAAAAAAAAGTTTAAAAAATTGGCTCTGGCTTATAGTCCCCCAAACTTGTGGGCCCCAAAACTCTCGCCCCCCCCCCCCCCCCCCCCCCCCCCGGTGCGGCCCCTATTGGTCCGCCCCTGGATGGAACCAAACTGGTCGCCGAGTATACTTCCTTTTTATGGTGCTCTAGATGGACTACGCATTAACAAAGACAAGATGAAACTCATGTTGCAGTCAAGGGCAAGCAATAAAACATCGGATTCATAGACGACTTTAAACACACGGGTAGCAACCTGTCAAAGGCTGGTGACTTTTGAAAACAAATTACGGGTGCAACTAGCAAATAGACCAATCAATGAGTGCTCAAAAGAGGGGTGTAGAGTGCATGGGATAGGCGATAATTTTTGACCTCAGCACTTCGTTAGGAGTAGTTAGTAGGTAAACATACTAAAAGTCCCCGCCCCTGTGAGGTGAGCTAACGGTGGGAAGGGTGGGGGAAGGTCCAATTTTTTGGTTTTTCGATTATATCTCGGAAACGGTGGACTCTAGAAAATATGTTCTGTGCAAAAATTAAAGCTTACTGAATTTCCTATAAAATCGTTCGTACTTTTTGCCGAATTTCTAACGGTTTACGATATATACCTTATTGAAAATCGATAATTTTCAAAGCAATCACTTTTCGAAGAAATTATTTTCTTCTAGTGCCTACCACGATCTTTTCTCAGAAAACTAGCCTGAGACGAAGTTGTAGAGAATTAAATTACCTTCAATTCGATATACAACTCTGCTACCTTATCTTCAACCAATCAAAAGTTATAGAGTTTCTAACATGTACAGACATTTTCAAAATATTAAAGCTGATTAAATTTCCTACGCAATTGAATCCATTCATATGTATCTCTGGACCTCCCAACGGTTTTCGAGTTACATAAGTAATGAAAATCGATAATTTTTGAAAACGTTAAGTTAGTTATTATTAAATAATATTATTAAAACGTCTGTACAGTTGACGGGGCGGTTGTCGGTCTTAATTTTCATTTTCAGTTCATTTCAAACGTTCATGCGTCGTAGATTTAAGTAATTATATGTAGTTTTGATTTGGCTCCCTACTCCTTGGCATTATTTAACAAATGTGGAGTGAGGAAGTGCAGAAAGTCAGCACTATACACATTTTATAACGAAGTTGATAAGAACGTTGATTTAACTACCTTTGAATTTCTTGTTGATGGGGGTTTCCACAAAGTCCACAAAGTTGTTTGGCAAAATAGACAAGTGTATCAACCATTTGTGATGGTTACGAAAAATGTTTGAAGACCCATTATAATGAGAGAGGTTGTCAGTGATGGGTATACTGACACATCAGAGAGCACAAAAGCAGCGGAACAGAGTCGACGATATCGGCTCAGAAAATGTGTGGACATCAATATCAGTTTGGAAAGTGAAATTAAAGTCAAACAAGAGGATTTCCTTTCAAACTTTCTGTCAGTTGATAAACCTGCAGATGATGCATAGATAAATACGCTCCAACTTCAGGTAATGCTGACGTTGATATCGTGAAGACAGCTATCAACAGATCGCAAAATTGCTCGGTAGCTGTTATTGGAGAGAACGTCGACTTGGTTGTTCTCTTGGTAGCCAAAACCCCATCAGATCGTCGCTCTGTCGCATACCCGAATTGCAAGGGCAGTTGCAACAACGGAGTCGGAATTGTAATTCAAGAAGAAAGCGACGTCGATACCATCGATACACTACCAATCTCTTTAGAAAACGTCTTCACTGCTGACGAAGATGAATGAGCCTCAATTCTTCCGTCTCAGAAAAACCAAGATGTCACCGTGAATGCTTATTTTTTAGGGTTTTGTAGAAAATCAAAACCCTTATGAAATCGCTCAAATGTTTGTCCGTCCGTCTGTCCGACTGTCAGTCTGCCCATGAAATATCTCGTGATCTGTTGAAGCTACTGAGATGCTAATACATGTTAATCATCATGGCAGCGTCAACATACTCATTTCTAGGGTTTTGTAGAAAATCAAAATCTTTATAAGATCGCTCAAATGTCTGTCCTTTCGTCCGTCCGTCTGTCCGACTGTCCGTCTGTCTGTCTGCCCATGAAATATCTCGTGATCTGTTGAAGCTACTGAAATGCTAATACATGTTAATCATCATGGCAGCGTCAACATACTCATTTCTAGAGAAACATCGAAATTGAACGGATAGTTTAGAAACTCTATAACTTTTGATTGGCTGAAGATAAGGTAGCGAAGATGTATATTCAAATTGAAGGAAATTTAATTAATCTACAACTTCGTCTCAGACTAGATTTCTGAGAAAAGATCGTGATGGGCACTAGAAGCAAATAATTTCTTCGAAAAGTGATTTCTTTGAAAATTATCGATTTTCAATAAGGTATATCTCGTAAACCGTTCGGCAAATATAAGTACGAACAATTTTATAGGAAATTTAGTAAGCTTTCAATTTTGCATAGAACATATTTTTCTAGAGTCCACCGTTTCCAAGATATAATCGAAAAACCAAAAAATGGAACCTTCCCCCACCCCTCCCACCGTTAGCTCACCTTCCAGGGGCGGGGACTTTTAGTATGTTTACCTACTAACTACTCCTAACGAAGTCCTGAGATTAAAAATTATCGCCTATCCCATGCACTCTACAAAGTGTTCTTTGACTGGTCTAAAAAGAAACATTGTTTTCGGTTCTTCCGATAATGAAATCGAAGCATATGTGAAGGAAAACGGAAGCTCATCTATAAAGCAAGGCTGAGAGGAAGATTTAGAACTTATTGGGAGATTCAGTAGATGCGGACGGCGAAGATCAGTGGGGCTTCTGAAATCGAAGGACGCGCTCACTGCACTGACACAATTGGAGCATACGTTCCAGACGGCTAACGCTCGGCATCAGTATAACGAGACATAATCATGATAATTATTAAAAACCGCTCTGCATTAAATGCACTGGAGCACCGTGTTTGTGTGGTTAATATTGTACAATCCTGATAATTAAAAATTAGCCGCATACATGACAGTTATCTACGTTTATGATAATAGTACAGATTAGGTACAGTTATATAAGGTCCGTTCTGTAGGTAGGCAGGTACATACTACGCTCAGATATGTATATGGACAAAATGTGTGATATATTGGCATGTGTCTACTTTTTATAGTAACCTAATCTGAGCTCCCATACAAAAAAAAATGTAAATCAAAACCTTTGGCATGGATTTTACTACTCCGAATCACGGATGAAATGAAACCGGAATATAGAGGGCTACGCCCGCAATCCGAGGGTTTTGTAGCAAGCGCTTATTTTGGTATATAAATATCGGCTCCTTACTCTTCTTGATATCACTCAGATGGATAGAAAAAATGTCTTACCCACTTACATTTTACATGCTAATTTATATTACGTGATTGTAACGAAACTTAGAACATATGTATTACTGCTTAAAGTGTTGGTTATGTTTGGCCATCAGTACTTTTGAACTCGAACGTGTTTAAGGCGTGCAAGGGTGTGCTAACTGTAACTATACAAATAAACTATTATTGACCTATTCTGAGAAGATATACAAATTCCACTATTTTCCATTTTATATGTTTTTCGAAACCCACTTCCTGTAAGTTTTCATAATTCTAAGTATAACGGTCTCAAAATGCAGGAAAGGGGGGGTCAAATTACGAACTAATATTTTCTCCTCCCCCACAGTTCCCCTTTCTATAAATTTCGAGAAAATGCGAAAAAATGGAATGTACTCATCATTACCTTTCTCACGACACCTCATTTGCTTATACCAGTCGATAAAAAAATTTGACATTAATTTCGCCTCTATGTGGACCCCCCCCCCCCCCCCTTCCACCCGGTAAAGTTGGCCAATTAAGACACAGCACCCCCAACAAATCTTTACCCTTTCAAAAATGATTAATTAAATAACTGCAATTCGCACTACGAAAAACAACATGAAAGTATAGTAGTAATCACACCTATGAGGCCGGTAGGTTTATTTTTTGTGCGGATAGTGTCAAAATGCCGAACTTTAAATGAATGTACTATTATTAAATATTATGTGATTGTAATGAAACTTCGAGACATTATTGCCAATGATGTTGGTTATCATTGGCCATCAATATTTTTGACCTCGGGTACGTGTAAGGGGTGCAGGGTTGTGCTAACTGAAACTATAGAAATGTACTATTATTAACCTTTTCTGATGAAATTTCAAAATTCTAGAAATCTAGGTTTTCTACACTAGTAAAATGGCGCTTTTCTGTAAATTTTCATATTTCTAAGTATAACGGTTTCGAAATGCAAGGGGGGGGGGGACAAACTCGGATCACATATTTTCCCCTCTCCCTCTTTTCTCGTTTCTTCAAATTTGAAAAAAATTTCAAAAATGGAATGTACTCGACGGTACCTTTCTTATGATACCCCACTTGCCTGTACTAAACGAAAAAAAAATTTCGACCTTCATTTCCCCTCTATGGGGACTTCCCCTTAAAGTTGACCTATTACGACGATTCGCTTTCTCCGGCGAATTATAGTAATTCTACATATTCCTACAAAATTTCATGTATGTAGCTTCAGCCGTTCGTGAGATATTCCATGGACAGACGGACAGACGGACAGACGGACAGACAGACATTTGACCGATTTCATAAGGGTTTTGTTTTACTACAAAACCCTAAAAAATGTATTTAAAAAAACATATGAATATAAGTCGATAACGAAAAAAGGCACACAATCAGTTTCACCAGAGTACCAGTCACTATTTGAATTCTATCAGATGTACGTAATTTTAGCACAATTGAATGATGCGACACTAAAACATAAGTAACTACACACATGGGTACGTACGAGTCTTATGATTGTTTAGATTTATGTATGTGTTTCAATATGGAAAATAATATGTATTTCACACAAAAATAGGATACGGATGGAACTTTTTACATGAGCCCGGTAAGTCGGTCAAGTATCACTAACTCTTACAAAACACTACACATATCTTTCAATTTTATACCATACGTAACAAAAGGAGTAAAAATGAACAAACTAACTTCAGCTGCGAAATTGGTTTCATCACACGTAAGCTCCTTGTAAGCTGCTTTAGACAAGCCTAAAGTGGGCAGAAACAAAAAAAAAGAAAAGAAACTACAAAAGGCACACCTTAGACATGGAGAAGTCTATCGGCTTATGGCTCGTGGATTCGTCACCAACGCGCAAAAATCCAGATATTTCATGGATTCGAATGAAAACAGCAATCACAAATTCGATTTTATAGTGGATATGCGCAAACTTTCGATAAATTCAATTATGAGTTTAAACTTCCGGTTGTGTTATACGTAAAATGCAATTGCCACGGCACCTTGCCAGATAATTTGACCACATCGTGCAGATATCACGTGAAATTTTCACGTACGGATCTAAAAAAAAAACCGGCGAACTTGACGATGAAAGATTTTTTTTGTATCTCCTTTATTCTGCAGCAATACCAACGAAGCTTTCCAACTTAAATTCACTTTGGGGAGCAGAAAGCTCAGGATAGTAGCACATTGGGAACCTTCACACAGACATATACCAGTACGTTTTGCCGAAACTTCCACCCACTATGAAAAGAGAACACCCACCCGGACTGCGAAAATCCAACTATAAGTGGCACGTCAAATACGAAAATTTCCAAATCGATTTGATAGACAAAAGTACGAGAATGTATGTTGTTTTAGTTTAAATAGGTAACAACCCTTCCAATTCAACGAACCTCAAACGATTTACAAAGAACGAAATTAACCCGGCGACGAGAGAACGTAAAACACTTTACATGTTTCCATGTTTCAGCGAACAGCTAAACTAGTGGCAAGTACAGAAAAAATTGGGTCTACCACCCACTTCCATAGTAAGGGTATTGAAAGCAAGGGATTTAGCACAGTGGAGTGACTACACTGAATGTGTTACCATTGAATACGTGGGGTTGTGGCCAAATCTTTTCCTAGCTGCATTTCGTTTTCGGCTACGTGTTAATTCTGTATAGTTGTGCTTCATTATTTCCGACGCTGGTCGTCCTTTTAAGCATTCCCTCCGAGTTAAATACTAAACCAAATAAGGAAGGTGATAGGTAGTTTTAGTTAGCGCAGGTATAGTAAAACTCCCATACCAGAGGTCTCCGTAATTGTAGTCAGGACGTTTTCCTTAAAGGAGAGGAAGCTAAGAGCGGAGACAGAACATGTTCGTTCCTATGGCAGCCGGAGCGACCTGTGCATCACGGCCAAGAGCTGTCACAACTGCTTCGATGCAAGGAGGAAGATATGTGCGTGTGTCACACGGTTTGACTATTCGTTTTTCCTCGGAATTGGAAGCAGCACATGTCGGCACAACTGCTCTCAATTCTCCTCTATCGCGCTGGAATTGAGCTCAACTCAGGTCTAGATTCAGGTCCTTGGATCAGCTACGCCTGCAACAAAACGCTGCACCCTAACGCCACCACAGTAAGTGCATATTCACACTGCGAACGATGGCTTGCGGTTACTAGCAGTCATCGCAAGAAAAAGGAAAGTCTTCAATTTTAAATGGAATCACTTTGAGTGTACAAATTGCGCGCGATGCCGAGCCGAGCGATGGGCTCCATGCTATCGCAAACAATTTTGCGTTTTCGTGCGGGTACCAACTGCTGATTAATTATGGGCTTTGCGATGGAGTTTATGGGCTTTGCGATGTTGTGCGATGTGAAGCTCCATCGAGCGAGTATGGTGCGAGTACGAGCTGTACAGTAATATTTGATGCACAAATAGCTTGAGATCACACTGCAAAAAAATGCATGTATGTCTGTTTTTTGATTCAGTATGGCTCAAATGAAAGGTTGTTACCACTGTAATAAGGCCGCGTTTAGAGGGCGCGGTTTCACAAGCGGTTCTATCAGCGGACACCGCTGCGTATAAAGGCAAAAAAGTAGCAGCCACGGTTTACATATCTACACTGAATTCAAATTCAATCTCGCCGCTCCACAAACGCGGCGAGTCGAGCGGCTTTTACATTCATCGTTCTAAATCCGCCACGGCTGCCGCTTTTTGTGATTATACACAGCGGTGCGCCGCTGCTCAAACCGCTTGTGAAACCACGCCTTCTAAACGCGGCCTAAAGTACACATATTTGTGTTTTGTTTCTGTAGGCTGCTCGAAATTGACGATACTATATGTATTGTTGTTGTGGTAGCGATGCTTCAAATACTGGAGTTCTTCTAGCATCGAGGGAGTTTGGCAGCTCTTTGCCGTCAAAAAACGGGTCATTCCGGTACGAAGAACCGACTGCCGCAGGAACGGACGATACTATGTTATCGAACGTGGTTGTGCTCATACTAAAATAACTCCAAAATCTTTCTTCATCTTGTCTGAGGTCGCGGAAGAGACGATGAAATCCACCACCACTGGTCCTTTCTTCATTAATGGGATGCACCCAAGGGCGACGCATTTCTATTTTTTGTGCACTGTTTTCAAACAGAAATAAATTCATTGGGTCAAGCAAAAACAACATGGTGTCGAGCAGATTGTCTTCCTTGAACTAAATTGGTCTCTACTCTCCATCACTGCATGCAGTGTGAGCATCCATGACCTTCATTGCATCACCAGCCATCGCTCTGTTTGGCATCAAATCGCAACTCATCGCTCGGCTAGGCATCGCACTCCGTGCAATGTGAACACCCATCACATGGCATCGCCCGGCTCGGCTCGCCATGTGAATACAGCCTAAGAAGTACATGCTGCAACAACTGGTGCCACCTAAGGAATTGCTTTGGGCTGAAATACCCTAGGCAATGAAATAACTACTTCACAGCGAGCCAATGCAGAATTAGAGGACAGTAAGCTTTAACGTCATCGCAAACACCTTCACATTGTCCGGACCGACAATTTTTTTTAGAGGAGTTTTGTTGGTTTTTCTTCTTCAACTCCTCCAAAAAAAAAAATCTTCGGTAAGGTTTCCTCCGAACCGTCTAATTTTCATCCGGCTCGAAACCGGGAGAAATTTTTAGTGGAACAAAGAATAGCATAGTACCCTTTACATTGTTCCGGTCCGGTTAAAACTGAGAACTCTCCGGTTTACAGCAGGACATTTCTTCCGGCAGCCGGATAGCGACCGGGAGAACAGTCGTACATGTGTTTAGATGAGCGCCTTTATATTGCCCGGTCGTAAACCAGGCGATTAATAGCCATTGGCAGTAGAATAGTCCAGGCGACCAAGGCCCGACGTCGGGCTGTTGCGGTACGATGATGATGATTAGAATAGTCATGTTCTCGTGTTGATTGTATTCTTTCGAGAATTCGTTCGTTATCTCAAGTAAAATGGAAGAGATAAGTGTGGACTCTGAAAATCATTTTACAAACACAACACTCAACAAAAAATTGATCTGAACTGACTGGGAAAAAACCGCACGTAAACCATCAAGCATAAATATTTTCGCTTTGTCCGGTCCGGTTTTAGCCGGATAACGTGAAAACATCAATCTTCCGTAACGCCCGTTTTACATTGTCCGGTTTCCTCCGGACCGGCTAACTTTCATCCGGCTGGAAACCGGAAGAAATTTTTAGTGGAACAAAGAATAGCATAGCACCTTTCACATTGTTCCGGTCCGAATAAAACCGAGAACTCGCCGGATAGCAGCCGGACATTTCGACTATTCTTCCGTCGGCCGAATAGCGAGCAGGAGAACAGTCGTACATGTATTTAGATGAGCGCCTTCCGGTCGTAAACCAGGCGATTAATTTCCATTTGCAGTAGAACAGTTAGCCTAAGATTGCTGGTTCATACAAACGGCCGAGATGGAAAGTTTTGCAGACCTTTTGATTTTTGTGTTCCTTTACATTTTGGGGGGTGCTGAACACGAATCCACGAATGCCAACAAAAATTCGGCTGGGAATTTTTTTTGCTGGCAAAAATAACGTTTTTCGACTAACCTTTGTGCGGTTATTTTAATATAACTATTTTTATTGATTCGTAAAAAATAAATTTTGTTTGTTTCAATGGTATTTTGGTTGCTAAGAACAATTCTGAGATTTGCCAACAAAAATTTTGACCAAGTAACTCTTCTACATCAAAAAGAAACGAAATTTCATGTTTTCGTTTTTTTTTTGGTCTAAGTCTTTTTGCACTTTTTTCGGGTTTTGCCAAAGTTAACGCCCTATGAAAAAGTTGCTCTTACCCTTTTTAAAGCACACTAAATTTGTTAAACTTTCACACAAAAATGATCTTTGTATGTTCAGAACTTCCTAAAAAAAGATCTTCAAAAATACAAAATTTTTATTCTTAATTTGCGAAAACTGTTCGTTTTAGTGATTGTTTTTGCCAATATCAGGAAAAGTAAGGAAGGAGAATCACATGGATGAAATTTGATGATAATTCAATTGTCTATAATCTAAGATAAGTAAGATGCTCGTTTGTTTGTTAGTAACTTATAATAGCAAATGGCAACGCAAAATTGACAAAAACAAGGACTTCATGGAAGACAAACGTGAACATCGCTAAATATCTCCTTGAGTATGTTTCCTGGAGGAAGTGATGCTTACCTATTTGAAAGTATATTAAAGTTGCTAAAATATTTAATTAAAGCTCTTTTTTTACGTCCATTCTTTTCAAAAACACAATTATTCGAAAATTGATTTTTTGTTTTAAAAAAAATAAATTTTCCCGTTTTTGCCCATAATATTGTCAAATTTTGGTTAAAGTATTCATCCGACGAAGAAAGTCATCAGAAATGAATTTATGGTAAATTTTATTATCTTTGATTTCATATAAGCACGAATTCCATAGTCCCATAAGTTACAAAGAAAATGACAAAAAACCAATATCGTAAAAAAGGATTTTGGGAAAACTATCGTGCCAGAAAATGTTTTAATGTGTAATATCTCCGTAACTAAGAGCGCTATACAAAAAGTTGCGTAAATCTCTTTTAAAGCGCACTAAATTTTCTAATTTTTGATGTAAAAATCAAATGCTTACACAGTATCATTTTCCGAGAAATGGAGCTTTAAAGACTTTATTTCTTTTTACTAAAAAATGTAAAAAAAACCTGCGTTGGTATTACATCTTGTCATATATCGGGAAAAGTACTCATCCCACGAGGAAAGTCATACAGTTTGTAGATATTTTAATGACCTTTAATTTGACATATTGCAAGTGGGAGTTCTGTAGGATAAATATTTACGTAGAAAATGACAAATCAAAAATGAACATCGGGTTAAACAGCGTAAACATAGCATCACTATGTATGTACTTAGTAAAAACTTCCACTAGTACCTTTATCATAACTTGAACAAATAGCAATGTATTAGATAATTATATTATAAATTCAGAATAGTTCGCCTACGGACACTTCTTAATAATTGGTGTTAACACAAATATTACTGATTGGTTTTTTCTTTGCAAAATTTTACACTGACCCAAGCATTTAAGAAACCGAGTACGAGAGAATCATAAAGTGGAGGATCTATCCAATACAGATACACGAAAGGATACTTTTATAACTCAGGGCTCATTAAGGAAAGCGGGCCGTATTTTTCTTACAAATAACGCAAACGTCGCAAAGAAGTGACTTGAGGAGTAGGATTGGGAATTAATAAATTTACTGTTTCGGCACCAAAAGAAGAATGTATGCATTGCAAAACACGCCTAAATTTTTATTTGCGATCCACGAGCGAACTTGTTCCTATTCCGCATTTTCGCGATTTCCTAAGATACTATATATCGTATGGAAGTGTTTCATAAATAATAAATAACTGGCGCAACAGTCCAATTTGAACCACGGCCTCGAGATGAGTTAGCATCATCTCATTTTCTAGATCGTGACGGTTTTTTGTGCAGAGGTATGTGATCAGCAACACGCTCAACCGAGTTATTTACCCCATAATGGGTACTCATTTAACAGCTGAGTGGGCTCATAGTCCGACACGTAAATCCCCGGAATCGAACCGGGGCCCAGTGCGTTGAAGGCGAACGTGCTAACCGTTGCGCCATCCGGACTACGAAGTGTTTCATACATATATCAAATTGAAGATAATCGAATTATCTAAAAATTTAATTTTAACAAGTTTCTTCGTACAATAAGTCCTTTTCAAGATATTTGGAATGATAAGGAATGATATATCAACGCAACGAACTTTTTTGATTTTTTATCAAACTTAGAAGAGCCGCTTCTTGGAAAGTTGTGGACGCACAGAACTAAATTCGGTATCAAATTTTAGCAAATTTAGTTAGTTATGGGTTAAAAACCAAAAAAGGTCAATTATATATTGTATTTCGGGCAATATCTTAATTTTCCAGCCGAATTTTTATTGGCAAACCTCAGATTCGTGTTCAGCAGCCCAAAATACATATGTATAATAAAAATCCGATACCGATACAAATATAAAGAAAGAACATGTGTTTGAATACGATTTTTATTTTTAAAAATGTGTTCAGTTGCATTTGAATATGATAAAATATTCGTACAAATAAAAATATTAATATCGATATTTTTTGATATTTTTACAAACTTTGTAAAAATCACCAAAATTTCGGTTCATCCTTACAAGCATCATTTCATCAATAGTTTTTTTTGCCTAGGCTTAATCTTTCATCGTTAACTATAAACTTTACGCTGCTAAATAATCTCTTTACAGAGACTTGAGTAACCAGGTGACTCAATATTGCTTGAGCGACTTCATTCAAATGCCGCGAAAAAATATCCCATTGAATAACGTTCGTATTTCGCTACTCGATCGGAAGACCGTCGTAAGTGGACAAAACTTCTCTGACAGTTTTTGAGCACTGCGTCAATGTATCTGGGACATTTAAAATTGTCAGCTAACTAATTAACAAAACAATTACTTATAGATTGAAGGTGAAAACAGATAGGTTCGTTCCGTCGTGTCGGCCCGTCTATCAAGTTTGTGTGAAACTTCATACAAATTTGACAGACGGAGCGACGGAGCGGAAACAGAATGGACGCATCGGGTTTCACTACAAACCATAGGATTTTCCGTTCGTTACTGATGCTGGAAGCTGCACTTCATTTTTCCAAAAATTCCAAGTGTAAGTCGCCTTTATTGTTTAATTTTTGGCAATTTTTAAAAACACACCACTCTCAGATGCTCGACGGGAAAGTTCATTTTAGTATAGCAGCTTTTTGTTTCAGTAACAAACTTAGATTTATAGCCAGTGTGTGTTTTATGTATAAATATAAAATTCGAAACTTTGTTCGAATAAGATACACATTAGAGATACTGTGTATTGATACTGATCCCTTGTCCATGTAGTGATATATTGAATAGTTTGAAGAAATAAAATATTGATATCACAGGTCTGCATAAAGGTACACAAACACCAAAAGGTCTGCAAACCTTTCCATCTCCAAATGCCAGGTTTCTAAAGTAAGTCGTGGTCTCGTGTTGATTGTATTCTTTCGAGCATTCGTTAGTTATCTCAAGGAAAATGGAAGAGATAAGTGTAGACGCTGAATTTTTGATTCAGTCTCGTCCAAAACGGACCAGTTCTATGGGATAAATTCACTTTGTCCCGTCCGGTTTTAGTCGGATAATGTGAAAACATCGATCTTCCGGTTTCCAGCCGGATGAAATTTAGCCAGTCCGGGTAAAACCGGACAATGTGAAACGGGCGTTAGTTAGAGAAGAGTCTTCGCGGAAAGACTGTTTCACTTGGTGGACCACTCGCAAGAGAGGTTAACCAAGGTGGACAAACAAGGTACAAAGAAACAATAACTGTGTGCCGGTTGAACATTAATCGCAGCAAAGCAGCATCAGCGATGATGACGAGATGCTTTGAGGAAGAAAAACTGGATATAGCTTTGAAACAGGAACCCTGGATTTTACATAACATTATTAGAGGTTTGTCACAATAAACCGCAAATCTGCACCATGTACAGGCGGATGGTAAAATAAGGACCTGCATCCCGGTGCGTCATGGAATACGTGTAGTACAAATGAAGCATCTCTGCTCGCCTGATCTTACAGTAGAAATGATCGGCGGTGATGCAGGATCATTCCTAATTGCATCAGCATATCTCCCTTATGATGCACCAGAACCACCTCCGTCAGAGGAAGTGGAAAATCTGGTAAGATATTGTAAGGAAAGAGATATGGCCCTGATCATAGGCTGTGACGCGAATGCACACAATACTGTGTGAGGCAGCACAGACGACAATACCAGAGGACCGCAACTGGTATAATTTGTGGAAAGGTACAATCTGCTGGTAGTAAACAAGGGGGAATTTCTCACCTTTGTGGATGCACGAAGGTCTGAGGTGATCGACATTACTTTAAGGTCTGTTAATATGCTTGACAGGGTTCAAAATTGGAGATAAGGGGACAGGCTTACCATGTCTGATCACAGTTTGAAATTCTTTATAGAAGAAAACTTAGTAGCGAACGCAAACGTATAAGAGTGCCAAAAAATGCCAATCGTTCTAAGTACGAGACATATTTATTGGAAAAAGTCGAGGATATTCAGGACAGAATACTTCGGAATACGGTCGAGATAAAGCGAACAGTGGAATAACTGAACTACGCTATTAATCGCGCTTTCGAACACGGTTGTCCCTCCACAGTAGTGGACGAAAAGGACCCAACACCATGGTGGAGTAGAGAACTGATATGAGGCAGAGAGACTCTCACTCTTGGGAACTATACAAGGATAAAAAGAGAGAGTTGAAAAGAACCTTACGTCTTCGGAAACGAAATACGTGGAAGGAATTCTGCTCTAGCATGACATGACATGTCCGAAGTATGCACAAAATAGGGCTGATACGCAAAGGTGATGATACCATGACAGAAACACTGGAAGAAACGTTCCAGTCGGTGGTGGAGGTACATTTTCCTGGAAGTTTCAAGTCAAACCAACCATGGGCCCAAACTAACAAAGGGCCTGGTGGGGGGAGACGACAAGAAGCTGAGACGATATTAACTCCAAATGTTGTCGAAAGTGCTATAAACTCTTTCACACCACTTAAAACGGCGGGAATGCACGGAATATTCCTGGCACTATTACAGCTTTTGATAAAATCTCTTCTACCCAACTAAGAAACGCCCTGACTGAGCGGGGGTTGATTCTATTATAATTGAGTTGATCGACTTTCCGCTCTACTGTGGAACATCACCGTAAACAGTCTTCTCTGGAAGGTGGATTCGATGGACGTATACACTGTAGGATACGCCGATGACTTGGCTCTTATGGTTAGTGGAAAGTTTGTGGACACAATTCCAGGTTGCATGAGACAGGCTCTCAAAGTAACTGAAGACTGGTGTATTGAGCAAGTGCTAACCATAAACGCTAGTAAATCAAACACTATGCTTTTTACTCATAAGAGGAAAGACATAGAGATAACTCCCTTACGGCTTTTTGTTTCGGAAATTAAGGTGTCCAAGGAAGTGAAGCATCTACGGGTTACCTTAGATGCGAAACTAACTTGGAATGTTCACCTTCATGAGAAGATCCAAAAAACGAAAAGGATTTTGTGACAATGTAAGAGAGTGTGTTCTCGTAGGTGGGGAATTTCACCTAAAGAGGCACACTGGATTTACACAATGATGGGAAGACCGATTCTAGCCTATGTATCAGTGTGGTGGCCAAAAGCCATGCAGAAAAACACAAAGTGGAACTTACTACTACTTTGCCTTAACCCCTAGCGGGGCATAGCGCGTCGACTACTCCTGCGCGCCATCGTACTCTGTTCTGGGCAATGGGACGCAACTCCCCAAAAGACTTACCCAGTGCCTGACACTCCTTTGCCACAGATCGACGCCATGTGATTCGAGGACCCCCTCTTGGTCGGCCTTGGTTGGAAATGGGGTTCCACTTCATGGCATGCAAAGCAATGCAGTTATCACTCTTCCGCAATGTGTGACCTATCCACTGCCTTTTTCGCCTGCGTATCAATTCGTCGATTGGCATCTTCCGTACGCCGACTTAGTTCTTTATTTGATATTGTTTCGGGCCAGAAAATTCTTAAAATTCGACGAAGACATGAGTTGACGAAAACTTGCAGTTTTCTGGTAACTCCTACGGAAACTTTCCATGTACTGCTCCCATACAAAAGCACTGATAGTACCAGGGAGCGAAACAGGCCCAGCTTGGTCTTGATGCTGAGATAACTGCTCTGCCAGATTTTGGACAGCATGCCCCATGCCGTATGCGCGTTAAGCCTGGTTGATACGACGAACGATGTCCTGCTCCGTACCACCATTTTCGGCAACAATGCTACCTAGGTAGACAGGCTGCCCATTAATATTGATGGCAACAGGTGTCGGATTTCTTTTTCGCAACGGCGGGCTAAGAACCTTGGTCTTGTTGGTATTAATCTTTAGCCCAACCTTGCTTGCCTGCCTCTCGAGATCTAACGCCATTGCGGACAGATCCATGATTTTGTGGGAGAGGAGGGATATGTCGTCAGCGTAGTCAAGATGTTGTAGATAAGATGTCAAAGTCCATTGAATTCCTCTGTCTAGTCCGGATAGGGGTGCATGCAACACGTCGCCGATCACTATGAGGAATAGGATCGGTGAGAGGATGCACCCCTGCCGAACTCCACTGCGAATCTCAAAGTCCCCCGACACCTTACCTTTATTCAAAACGCGACATTTTACGCCGTCATAGGTTGCCTTAATAATAGCCACAAACTTCTCAGTCATGCCTCTCCTGCGCAAGGCCGCCCATATAGATCCCCGGTTCACACTATCGAAAGCCTTTTCGAAATCGATGAAAAGCAAGTGAAGCGGAGAATCGTATTCAGCGCATTGCTCGATGATGATTCGCAAGGTGTTAATGTGATCGACACAGGAGAATCCAGATCGAAAACCAGCCTGCTCTTCATCAATTGTGCTTTCTAAGTGGGCCTTTAGTCTTTCCAGGACGATTTTAGCTATTATCTTGGCAACGGCAGGAAGCACACAAATGCCTCTCCAATTATTACAGTCTGTGAGGCTACCCTTCTTTGGAAGTTTGATGATCAAACCTTCCTTCCACTCAGTGGGAAAGGTCTCTGTATTCCACGCTTTATCAACAAGTGGGTGCAGCAAATCGGCAGTTACGCTTGGCGCTGCTTGATAAAGTTCGGCAGGGATACCGTCAAGTCCGGCGGCCTTTCCTCGTTTTAGTGCAATAATTGCAGTAACTGCTTCCTCTTTAGTCGGGGCAGTGGACCGTATACGCACATTTTGATGGTTAACTAAATTATCTATATGAGGGGGAACTTCACCAGAGGTTACACGGTTCAAGACCGCGGCAAAGTGTTCTTTCCACCGCCTCATTTGATCTTCTTCCAAGATAAGTAGCTTTCCATCACTATCTTTCACCGGATGTTGGCAGGAGTTACGACCACCTGTAAACTCCTTGATGACACCGTATACGGCGTTTAAGTTGTTACTTCTAGCGGCTTCTTCTGCTGACGCTAAAAGAGAATTTTCATAAACTCTTTTATCGCGTCGCACACTACGCTGAACTTCTCGAGCTTTCTGATGGTAAAGGAGTTCGATGCTACTTCGATTGTCGTCTGATGCTGCAGCCAAACGAACTTTCAAGTCCTTTCTTTCAACAATCCGCTGCCATGAAGCGTCGGACATCCAGGGCTTATTCCGGCAATCCGGGTTTGGGCCAAGGATGGTATTTGCGCTATCAATGTACACATTTTTTATGGCATCCCAGTTTTCGTTTATGTCACTATCTGGGTGACTAGTTATCTCAGCTGCGTTTTGCGCAAGATGGTCATTATATTGTTGTAAGACAGCTGGATTTTTTAATCGAGCGGTGTTGAATTTGCAGCGCCTGGATCTTTTGTCGCTGGGGCGGCGCACGGCTGCAATACGCAATCGAACATTAGCGATCATAAGATAATGGTCTCTTCCTATCCCAATATCGGCACCCTTCTTGTTTCGCACGTCCAGGAGGCTACTCTTGAATCTTTTACTAATGGCAAAATGGTCGATCTGATTTTGTGTTCTGCGCCGATCAACAGAGGACCAACTGATTTTGTGGTGGTCCTTATGCTCAAACATAGTACCACCGATGAAGAGACTGTGAAAGTTGCAGAACTCTACAAATCTTTCACCGTTGTCATTAGATCACCAAAACCGTGTCTCCCCATCACATGTCTGAGTCCATAGTTATCAGCGCCAACTTTCGCATTCAAATCACCCATAACCATTATAATGTCACCTTTAGGTGTTCTGCTCTGAACGGCGTTTAGTTCTTCGTAGAAGGAGTCTTTTGCCAAGACATTGTCGGGTTCAGTAGGAGCATAACATTGTATTATTGAGATGTTCCTCATTTTGGTCCGGAACCTGGCGGTCAAGACTCTGTCAGAGACCGGCTCCCAGGATAAGATACAGTTTCGCGCGGTTCTGGTTAAAAGGAGCCCCACACCTGACTCACGACGACTACCGGTAGCTTTACCGGAGTACAACATTACAGTGCTGCCCGTTGGAGAGATAAATTCTCCGCTGTTCCACCATCTTATCTCACTAACTCCTAAGATATTTAATTTGTACCTCAGAAATTCACTCTCTAATTGAAGAAATCGTGCGTTCTGGGGACCTTCTGATCCATTGTCCAGGAGAGTACGCACATTCCAGAATCCAATCTTTGTCATTGTACGATAGCCAAAAGTCGTAACCGTTGAGTCAGTCCTTATCCGAGGCATAGTTGACGTTTCGTTAGCATATAAAGATTTCGGATAGTGCAAGTTGCTGGCATACACATCCTGTCCTTTGATTGTCGGTTTTAACGACAGGCCCTCAAAGGGAAAGGCCGTGGTATTTTTTTACACCCCACACCACAGGAGTACCTCAACCAAATCATCGCACTGCCATCACTGGCGGCTTGACGTTGGTTGGCAATGGTCAGTTGACGTTTCGTTAGCATATAAAGATTTCGGATAGTGCAAGTTGCTGGCATACACATCCTGTCCTTTGATTGTCGGTTTTAACGACAGGCCCTCAAAGGGAAAGGCCGTGGTATTTTTTTACACCCCACACCACAGGAGTACCTCAACCAAATCATCGCACTGCCATCACTGGCGGCTTGACGTTGGTTGGCAATGGTCAGTGACCACTGCCGTTCCAGGCAACGCCCACGCGGAGGACTATGGAGGAGGAGTTTTTGCCCCCCCCCCCCCCCCCAAAGGATAGCTTGCGTAAGCATATGTGGTTCAATGCGCACCACACCAACGCTAGCAATGGGGGCATTGCAGGGACTGCCGCCACTGGACTTATTTATAAAGAAAACGGCGGTGTTTACGGCAAAACGCATCTAAAGGGATGCCATGTGGTACCACTTTGGAACTGGCAACGATCATACGAGCATCCTAGACATTATACATGATGAGGTCAAGGACACTATAATGCCGGTAGAAGGCATGAGTTGACGTAGGGTAGTTGAAAGACTACACAAGACTCCCACTGCAGATGGACAATGACATAAGCATTTTTACCGATGGATCTTTAATGGCCGGGAAAGCGGGGGCGAGGGTTTTAAAAAAATCCTTTTTGCACTGGACAACCAATCAGTGCTCGGACGCATGAAGCAGACGAACATAAACTTCAAATTGGTACTAGAGTGTGTCCGAAAGCTCAACACGGGTGCCTCAGAAAATGAGGTTGCGCTGATGTGGGTAAGAGTACACATAGGTACAACAGGAAATGAAGCGGCGGATGCCCTAGCAAAACAGGGATCTGCGGCGACTTTCATTGGACCAGAACCCAGAGTTGCTCAGGGGATTGGAGGGAAGGTCGGGAAGTGGAGTGGCGACCGGTTGCGCAGTGTGTTGAGGCATCTGTCTCAGATTACCGGCATTTCGGGTTCGAATCCCGTCCACGACGACGTTCGTGGCCATGGATGTGCAGGAGGTGCATGCTGGCAACTGCATTCTCCGAAACCAGTTTATGCCAAAGAAGCGTCAACTGGGCCACATGGAACAGTTGACGCGCTATGCCCCACAAGGGGTTAGGGCTATTGAGTATGTTGTATGCATCAAGGAAGATGACAGGAGTTAGTCACTTGCAGACAAGCTCGGAATGCAATAACCAGCCCTTTAGACAGGGAAGCGAAAAAAAGTACTCAGTTATAAACGGAGTACCCTAAGCTGGATAACTGTCTTGGTCACAGGGCATGGTAATTTTAAGGCTCATCTGGCCAAGATGAAAACCGAGGAAGGTGACGTTTGCAGGCTATGTATGGAAGAGGCTGAGACGTACAGTACACATTGTGTGCGAATGTCCAGTACTGGCTAGCACGAGGTTGAGGATCGCAGGCAAGCACACGATAAGTGTGGAAGTCATGAGTGAACTCAGCCTTAAAGAAATGCTACCAATTACACGGGACTCAGTGATGAAATGAGAGGTTGACAATTATCAGTCGACATCTTGGAATCACTGACGACCGGGAAGGGCAAAAAGGGACTCATAACATTAGTGGTCTGCTTCGGATATCCCCCGGAATACAATTATTATTATTATGTCTCTGCTAAAGGTTTGGATTGTGGATGATTGTCTAATCTCAATGTTTGAAAAAATTAAAAAAATTATAAAGCTTGTCAAATGCAACTGCAATTAAAGAAAGTAATTTATTCCGAATAATTCACTAATATTTCAACGAAACTCATTTTTACAATCAGAAAATTGCCAATTCCAATTGAATTTCAGTGCGGTCGAATTAAACGAAAACGAACGTACTTCTTGCGGCAACAGCTAGATGTGGTCTAAATAAGTGTGAAAATTTATGTTCTATTCAGGTTAGATCCTGCAACAGGTATAGAACGCTAACCCATATAGGTCCATATTGTTGTTGTAGTATGTGTTATTTCACTAAGAGCACGCGGAGACGGCAAACTTTATAGTGGAAAAAAAAACTAAATAGTTTAATCCGAAAAATGGAACAGACTGCGGTTTATGAGATGCCGCACACAGCGATAATTAAATAATTTAGTCGGCTGTGTGCGCGGTCGCATAAACTGCAGTGTGTTCATTTCTTCGAACTAACCTATTTAGTTTTTCTTCAACTAAAAAGTTTGCCGTCTGCATAAGTTAGGATACCCAAAACGTGCCTAGATTAGATTAGATTAGATTAGATGGAGGGCAGTTGTCCCAGAGGGCCAACAAGCACTGCGACCCGGAAGTCTATTGTGCTACACCCTGAAGTCTACGCAGATTAGTGATCTGACTAATTCTCGAGACCAATCATCCCAACAAATCTGCTCAGCTGTTCGAATGTTAGTGAGGCAATCGTTTCCGCTTCAGGGAATGCATCGCCGAAGCACTTCAAGCGTCGGAGATGAAGTGCATCACAGTCACAGAGAATGTGCTGGGAAGTCTCATCTTCGCTCTCACAGAAGCGACACCTTGGGTCAGAGACAATTCCCATTCTATGCAGATGACCCCTCAGGGTAAAGTGACCCGTAAGGAGCCCACAAATAGTTCTAACCCGGTTTCTGCGTAGTCTCAGCAGTTCGTGGGTACGGTTGCGTGAGTGGCCAGCTATAAACAGCTTGGCCTGTCTAAGACCAGGGGTATTATCCCAGTGCGCGATGGTTACTGAGTGTTCCCATTCCCTGATGTGCCGTCTTGCACTACACAAGGGAATTCCACAGTATGGCTCCGGACCGACGAGTGGGGTTGCAGATGCTCCCCTGGCCAACTCGTCCGCTGTTTCGTTTCCTGGGATACCAGCGTGTCCGGGGACCCAGTAAATGGTAACCTTATTTACGGAGCCTAATCTCTGCAGGGCTTCACGACCACTAAGCACCACTTTCGACGAGACGGAGAAGTTACTTAGTGCTTTGATCGCCGCCTGGCTGTCAGTGAAAATTGCAATATTCCTGCCTTGGTATCCAGCTGCTAAGCATGTGTTCGCACAAGTCTCGATTGCGTGAACTTCCGCCTGAAATACCGTGGCGTACTTTCCCATTGGAATGGATATCTTGTGAGACGGACCTACGACGCCCGCCCCTGTACCATCTTCGGTTTTAGATCCATCTGTGTACCACGTAACAACGTTTGAGGGGAGAGTGTCGAGCTTCAGATTCCAATCCTCTCTGCTCCATATTTCGGTTGAGAATGGAATTTTAAAGCAAAGCTCCCTAGCCAAATGGTCTGATGGCATACTGAGTACATGGTCCTCATTTACCCAGTTGGTCTGCTCAGGGTTTAGTTTGAGGAAATTCTGGCAAGCTTTTAGTCTTGCTACTGCTATTTTTGCCTCCGCCTTTATATGAATGTGAAGCGGCGGAAGGTCGAGTAGCGCTTCAAGAGCTACAGTCGGGCAGCTGCGGATAGCCCCCGTGGCTGTGAGACATGCTAGTCTCTGAATCTTACCCAGTTTGGTTTTGCCATCTTTGGTGGTTGATTTTTTCCACCAAACAACAGCTCCATATTCAACAATTGGTCTGACAATCGCCTTATAGATCCAAAGGATTATGCGAGGCCTTGTTCCCCAAGTCTTACCCGCAAACTGCCTACAAACCCATAGGGCCTTAATGGCTTTGTCCGATATTGTCTGTAGGTGTTCCGACCAGAGTAATTTCCTGTCTAGAGTAACACCGAGGTATTTGGCGGAATCCGCCAGGAGCACTGGAGAGTTGTATATTGTAGGACATCTCATTTGTCTGGGATTTCTTTTCTTCGAAAAGGGGACAACAACTGCCTTAGCCGGATTGACTCGAAGGCCGTTGTCATTGCACCATTTTTGTACTGTGTTTAATGCCGATTGAAGAATTTCCGTTAGGACTTCTTCAAACTTTCCTCTAACAGTTATGACCAGATCATCGGCATATCCCTGAGTTGAATATCCCATCTTTGTAAGCTTCCACAGTAAGCTGTCTACTACGATGCACCACAAGAGAGGAGATAGTACCCCTCCTTGCGGGCATCCTCGAGTGACGTTTGCTGTTAAAGTGCAGTCTCCTATCTCTGTGATGACCTTTCTGGATGATAGCATCCTTTTTATCCATAGTGCCGTCGTTTCATCCGCTCCCTTTGCTCTAAGCGCAGAGTCAATGGAAGAGAAAGATGTGTTGTCGAAAGCACCTTCGATATCCAAAAAGGCACAAACTGCCGTCTCCTTTACTGCCAGGGTGGCCTCAATTTCTCCAACTAAACAGTGTAGAGCAGTTTCAGTCGACTTACCTGACTGGTAAGCAAACTGTTTACAGTGTAGCGGGAATTTTGTGAGAAGTGTAGACCTGATGTGAGCATCAAGGATTTTCCCCATAGACTTGAGCATAAAGGAGGTCAGGCTGATAGGCCTATATGATTTGGGGTCATCTTTGGGACGATTGCCCATTTTTGGGATGAAAACTACTTTAACCGATCTCCAGGAATCTGGGATATAACCTAGAGCAAAGCTACCTCTGAATATACTTAGGAGGTAGGGGATTAGTATATCCTTTCCTTTCTGTAGCAGAGCGGGAAACATTCCATCCGTACTAGACGATTTATATGGGTCAAAAGAGTCAATGGCCCATTTTACTTTATTGTAAGTGAAGATATTTTTGGCAATACTCCAGTCGGCGCGGGATGCCTCGTAGCGCACCCCCATGTCGACCGAGTAGCTGTTATCTTCATCTAGACTGACGCACCCAGGAAAATGGGTCTCAAGAAGCAAATTACCTGTGCTCTCGGCATCCTATGTGATGCTGCCATCTTGTCTTCTTAGGGTGTTGACTTGGTTGGTGCCTTTTTTAGCCAGAACACGATGTAGTCTGGCAGCCTTGTTGGTATTATCTACACCTTCGCAGAACCTAACCCAACTGCATTTCTTGGCACTGCGGACACCTTTGTTGTAGAGTGTAAGCGAGGCTCGGTACTGTTCCCACTCACCAGTACGCTTAGCTCTATTGAAAAGTCTTCTAGTGCTTTTGCGTAACGCAGAGAGTTCGGAGCTCCACCATGGAACGCCTCTAGAGTCAGTAGAGCTACTTAGAGGGCAATTTTCTTCATAGGAGGATGTGATTGCCTCCGATACGTTGGATACCAAGGAATCTAAGCTGAGCCACCCTGAGACTTTATTGTCTACCAGATCGAGTTTCTCACGCAGAGAGACCGAATATCCTTCCCAGTCAGTGCGTTTGGGAATCCTTCTGCTTGTTTTGGCTAGGTTTAATGCTGCTATGTTAAAACAAATGTGCCTGTGATCGGACAGAGATGGCTCATCCGAGACATGCCAATTCTGTATTCGATTTGAGATGTTGTAAGTCCCAAACGTAATGTCAAGGACCTCGCGCCTGTTTCTAGTGACAAAAGTAGGGCTGTCTCCTCTATTAAAAATGTTTAGATCTAGACTAGTAATAAGTTCTAGAAGGTACCCTCCTCGGCGGTTTGTGTCAGTACTGCCCCAGATTGCGTGATGGGCATTCGCATCACAGCCGATCAGTAGGGGCAGATTTCTTCCCCAGCAGTAATCGGCGAGCCTACGTATTTCTGAAGATGGTATGTCAGTATCACCGGGAAGGTAGGCCGATGCGATGACAAGTCCTGGTTTTTTACTGCCATCGGTCGATCCAATAACTACTGCCACTAGATCACAGCTAGTGAAGTCTGTAAGGCAGATATGTTTTATGGTGTTCTTTAAGATGATACAGGCTCTTGGTCGGGTGGAACCAGAGTCGTAAATTAAGGTAGTGTTACTTACTCTTAGGCCTTTAATTATTCCGTTGACCTGCCATGGTTCTTGAATGAGGGCCACCCCTAGGTCTTCTTTTATGAACCAGGCTACTAAAATATCCGAGGCATTTTTGGCGTGATGTAGATTAATTTGGATCACGCCAGTGCTCGGATCAGAGGATTGTCGCATCATCGGAATCGAATTCGTATCCTTCACCTTCGGAACTAGAAGGGATAGGCTCAGTCTCCATGAGGTCATTGATGGTTGTCGAGGCTAGAGCAGCATTGCCCCTTCTGCACTCCCTACTTGTACCAGGCTGCGGTTCGGCAGGTACACAGGATGTAGGCTTGAGACTGCATGAGGTAGGGACAGCGGGTGTGGCTTTCGTGGATCTATGCTCGTTGTCGCTGGGGAGGGTGACCAAGGGGTCGGCTACGGCCACCACACTCTCAGGTTTCCTCCGGTTCCTCATGCGAACATTAACCTTCCCAAACCTGAAGGATAGGCAGAAGTTGCGCTGCCTTACTATCTCCATAGACCGTGGATCTACTAAGGCGACCACTGAGAGGCCATCTCCTTGTTTCTCCTCTCTAATGATCCTCCAGTTTTCTGCTTGTACACCTCCATTTTGTCTACCCAGGAACCTGATGGCTGTCTCCGCCGTCGATTGCCCACTCTTCGGGAAGAAAACACTCACCACCCTGTGACGGGGAATTTCCTCTCCCGTAGCCACACGTAGCGAGGCTCCTTCCCAGGGTTTCAAAGAGGCAACGATGGAGATAAGCCATTCCTTGGTTTGGTGATTATCGCACTCGATCAAGATGTACCCTGGTTTAAAGCGAATGCCCCCAAACTCAGGGTTGGCGGCCTCTTCTACGAGTACTCTATCCATTATGGCGTCCTGCACGATAGTCTGTTGTTCAGGAGTCAGAGCTGAGGCGGGGTAGTTGAGTGGGAGAACAGCAACTCGCTCCGTCGACGCTACCTTCGCGTAGGAGACAAATGCCCCGTTGCCAGCTGCTCTGTGAGCGGAGCCCCCTTGCGATTGCGGCAGAGACCAGCTCTTGCCCCTTGGCACACTGCTGGTATTATTACTATTGGCTGGGGGTTTACGTGTCTGACTCTCAGGTTGAGTGCGAGAGTCACGTAATTGCATGGTGTTGCTAGCCTGACGTGCTGATGGTTTTGGGGGAAATGTCCTGCGGGGGTTGGGGGCAAGATTCCTTGAGGGATCTAATTCTGGTGACTGTTGCACCGGCTTGTGTTTTTTATGGACAGAGTCCTTATTGTCCTCTGTAGACCTTTGCCTCTTAGGAGGATCACGCCTGATCATTGATTCAGGAAGAGGCTTTTGAGCTAGATTCCTAGCTTCTTCAGGAGCATGGCCAGCTCCAGGTATCTAACATACCTCCTAGTAGCCGCACCACATAGACCTCTCCTGAGCGGGTCGTGAGCGCCCCCTGGAGAGTCGGGATGAGGCATAGGAGGTCTACGTTGACGCCTATTCTTTTTCTTAGCGGGCGTAGTGGCCGCTTTATTGCTATCGTCAGCACCTCTCGGATCTGGTTTGTCGACATCCGAGAGGTAAAGCTCATCTGGAACGACTGCAAGGGTTGTGGCTTCAGCCACACGCTCCTCGCGCTCCTGAGCAGTAGTTACCGATTTAGAGGAGTCTTCAGCCTCCTGCTTGTGTTTGGTCGATCGACCACGGCATGACGGTGACGAGAGTTGGTCCGGAAGCTCTTCACCCAAGTCGTCCATTATCGGCGCTGCGCCAGCCACTTAGCTGGGCATTGGCCGCAACCGCGTAGTTGTCACCCTCGCACAAAATACGTAGGCAACACCCTTTATTACAGAGTATGCTCACGGGCTTCAATAGTCAGAGGCGGAGTGGCTTTCGCTCGGGCTCCCAACTAATGGGGCAAAAAGAAAACTACCACTTACCTCGCCGATTGTAGTAATATACAAATCTGCGCTTCTTGGTGGAATTCCGACGAGATGTAAATTTAGCACGAAACCCGTTGGAGAATAATAGTCACGAAAACTCTTCAAACAAGCGGCTTGACAAAACGCACACTCGATTACTCGGAAGACACCGTTAGGACCGCTAGACAGCACACACGCGTTCGTGTACCTTTCCCGGGTTAGGAAAACTATGCAACACGTCTAAAAACAATTTTACTTTCCGTTTGCGAAATTATTCCAAAAGCACAGAACGCGACGATTTCCCAATGGATTCGTGTGAACTGGATGAAAGAGTCAATGACGCGGTGACTTCTAAGCCTTGTTCCACACGGCTAGGACACAACAACTTTGAAAATTCTTAGAGAAAACCACGCACTTAATTCGAGCGCTAATTGGCTTTGCACTATATTCAAGAATTTAATGCGCTAATTAACCGTATCATATTTTAATTTCCCTGCACCGGAGCACGAAACGGATCACAAATTGGATCTTTTGCTAATTGCAATTTACATGAACTGCTAAATTCGTATCACGCGATGCACACAGACACTGCACGGGGGGGTTAAAGGGGGTACATGTGGCAACGGCCCGCGCAAAAGTCGTGTGAAACCCGCTACTACCACAATCAACAAAATAACGAAAAATCACTTGTAAATAAACAGGTGTCTGGGATTCGGCCAAAAACAATTAAAGCGTATTGGCGTGTAAGAAAGATAGTCGACACAGTGAAAACTGTAAAAACTTTAAAAACTACAGCACTCAAGAGACTATCTAGAAAAACACGTCCGAGCGGTATGGCAGTTGGAAATCGAATCGAAAACGTGCCTAAATGATACTGCTGCCCAAATAAAATTTGTTACGTCACATTTGTACTGAGGATATATATATTCGAATTTAAGTTTTCTCTTGAAATTTCAGTTAAGGTTTGCAGGCTAACCCAAAACACTAGTGATGTGTAACACAGTAACGAGTCGTTCCTTTCAACGACTCAACAGAATGAGCGAAAGATCCGGTGCAACGACATAGCCTCCAAGTCGTTCAATTTAAGCATGACACACTGTAAAATGAATACCCAAACTAAAAACCCGCATAGAAAATCAAAATTTCTGATTACATATATGCATAGAAGAGAGAGTTAGTAGGAAATGGAAAAGAGCGAGAGAAATGAAGTAATTCGGCACAAGTGTGGAATAAGGAAGGGGGATGGGAGTTTGACATCTCATGTGTCGGCTATATAGACCAGGCGGGTGTTTCGCGGTAGAGACAAAATGGAATGGTATTGTTCACAAGGGAGAAATACGAGGGGGGAATATGAGTTTGACATCTCAAGTGCTTCTATATGGACTGAGTGGCTGTTGCGAGGAAGAGCGCGTGTGCTTCTCTGTTTCCTTTTTACGACTGGAATTACTTCAAATAGTTTAGTGTTGAGTGTTGAGTATATATTGTAGTATGCGGATTGCTCCTCTATAGATTCTCAATGCATGTATGTATTGCATTCATTTTCATTCATATCCCATCCTACTATCTAACTGAAACGAAAACCACCATTATCTATCTACTAAATCAATCCCATCTGAATCCATTCATAATCACCTCTATGCAGTATGCAATGCACGCATTGTGTGTACTCCTAAATATATACAATATATATATATATTCTTATGCTGACTGCAAGAAATTCAAAAATCATATGCTTACTTCGCACCGCACATCCAAGTTTCCCCAAATACAAAAAACAAGCCCAACATTCTAAAACAAAAGTAACCGTCCTGTATCATCATCTCAAGCTCAACTTTAGATGAAAACGGTACCAAATCAACAACCAGACAATTTCCTCTGTGTACTGTGGCACGAAATGAGTAATTCGCAATGTGAGTTGTGAGTTTTTAATATAAACAGCACACTTCTATATTTCATTCACTCTGTGCCGTGAGGCATACTGGGCTGTGATGATGAGTAACATAAACATTGATTATTTGTGTAATTCAGTATAGACTCAGATTCAGATGTTTTACTCACTAAGCGCATACTCCAATTACTCACATTCTCTGCCAAATCTCATGTGTCGGCTGTATGGACCGGGCGATGGAATGTTATTGTTCATAAAGGAGAAATACTATATGAGGGGGGAATGTGAGTTTGACGTCTCATGTGCTTCTATATGGACTGAGCGGGTGTTGCGGGGAAGAGGGCGTGTGTCTCTCTGTTTACTTTTTACGAGTGGAAATGCTTCGAATAGTTTTGTGTTGAGTATATGCGGATTGCTCCTCCATAGATTCTCTATGAATTCATGGAGCTTTTAGAACAGAGTGGAATAATTTGAGTCTTTTTCAGTGCTTTGCTTCGTACCTTGTATATCCACAGGCTATATGAAAATGAAAACCATATGAAAAATTCTGACAAAGCAACAGTCTAGTTTAGAAATGCTAGCCCAGATGATGATGCGATGTTAATGTGGTTGATGATTGAAGAAGTAAATGTTAGTGGCTGCATCTGCACAGGCACGTACTTTTTCGCGCATTGAAATTTGATATAACGGTTTAAAATTCAATTTCAAACATTCAGTTCACTTGATAGTTTTTTAAAGTAAAAGTTTCGTGCTTAAGCTGTGAGAAGTGTGAAGAGAGGGACCCGTCTGGGGAAATCGGCTTCAGTTAAGTGTGTTGAGTAAAAAGAAAAGTAAGTACCTTTAAAGACCAGTCAAGAAGATAAATAGTACGATAAACATATCCAATAAGAAGATCGTGATAAAAAAAAATATTCTAAGGTCATGTTTTCGTTTTTCTAAACTGTAGTCTAGTTGTCATAGGTCGAAGGGTCGAAAGCTAATTTTGCTACAAGAAGAGTCCGAAAAGGACGAAAAGGGGGGAGGGCAGATTTTTTTCGACTATAGGCTTCTAGGGAGTCATATCAAAGAGGAAAATGAATACTTTCCTTTTCATTTCTGGCGTTTTTTAGGGTTTTGTATTAAAAACAAAACCCTTATGAAATCGGTCAAATGTCTGTCCGTCTGTCCGTCTGTCCGTCTGTCCGTCTGTCCATGAAATATCTCACGAACGGCTGAAGCTACATACATGAAATTTTGTGGGAGTATGTAGAAGTATTATAATTCGCCGGAGAAAGCGATTCGTTGTAATAGGCTTACTTTAAGGGGATGTCCCCATAGAGGGGAAATGAAGGTCAAAATTTTTTTTTCATCTGGTATAGGCAAGTGGGGTATCATGAGAAAGGTAACACCGAGTACATTTCATTTCCGGTATTTTCATCAAATTTGAAAAAAGGGGAAAAGAGATAGAGGGGAAAATATGTGATCCGAGTTTGTCCCCCCCCCCCCCCTCGCATTTCGATACCGTTATACTTAGAAATTTGAAAATTTGCAGAAAGGCGGCATTTTACTAGTGTAGAAAACCGAAAATCGTAGAATTTTGATATCTCAACAAAAAAGGTTAATAATAGTACATTTCTATAGTTGCAGTTAGCATACCCCTGCACGCCTTAAGCACAGCCGAGGTCAAAAATATTGATGGCCAATGATAACCAACATCATCGGCAATAATATCTTTAAGTTTCATTACAATCACATAATATTTAATAATAGTACACTAATTTAAAGTTAGGCATTTTGACACTATCCACACAAAAATTACACCTACCGGCCTCATATGTAGGTGTGAGTACTACTTTCATGTTGTTTTTCGTAGTGCGAATTGCAGTTATTTAATTAATCATTTTTGAAAGGGTGAAGATTAGTTGGGGCGCTACGTCGTAATTGGCAAACTTTACCGAGTGGAAGGGAGGGGAGGGGTCCACATAGAGGCGAAATTAAGCTCAAAATTTTTTTTTATCGACTGGTATAGGCAAGTGAGGTGTCGTGAGAAAGGTAATGTTGAGTACATTCCATTTTTTCGCATTTTCTTGAAATTTGTAGAAAGGGGAATAGTGGGGGACGAAAAAATATTAGTTCGTAATTTGCCCCCCCCCCCCTGGCATCTCGAGACTGTTAGAATTATGAAAACTTACAGGAAGGTGGGTTCCGAATAGCATATAAAATGGAAAATAATGGAATCTGTATATCTTCTCAGAATAGGTAAGTAATAGTTTATTTCTGTAGTTACAGTTAGCACACCTCTGCATGCCTTAAACACGTTCGAGGTCAAAAGTACTGATGGCCAACGATAACCAACACCTTAGGCAATAATATGTTCTAAGTTTCGTTACAATCACGTAATATGAATTGGCATGTAAAATGTAAGTGGGTAAGACAGTTTAATTATGTTTTTTTTTATCCATCTGAGTGGTATCAAGAAGAGCAACGAGCCGATATTTATATACCAAAATAAGCGCTTGCTACAAAACCCTCGGATTGCGGGCGTAGCCCTCTATATTCCGGTTTCATTTTTTTTTCAATTTGCTGTAACTAGGACGGAGCGAGGGACGAAATAGGCGAAAAGTGCTAGAAATTGCATTTCACTGCAATGCATTTAATATCTTTATATATTAAAGGATTGACATGAAACTTGGTGAAACTATTGTCTACAATATCGTTTATTATATGAGCATGCAAACAAGCAAGCTAGTTAATAATAGTATGTACATTGCATTTCACATAATTACAACTTTTATTGAATATGCTCCCCGAGTGTTTGGATTTGTTCGACTCTTTTTGAACGACTCAGTGGGAAGAGTTAGAGCGTATCTGCTGGCACGATAGAAAGAGTCAATTTGCCCATCACTATAAGACACATCCCGAACAAAGGAAATACCCCATTTTCCCCTAAATCCCACTTTCGCTATTCTTTTCTGTATTAGGTGTATTTTTCTGAACATCTATCCGGTGCAGATTAGGGTATCTCCATGCATTACAACAACAACTTAAGCCTATACGTGTCAGTGTGGTGGCTAACCTGCATTCGATAAATTGTACAATTATACCAAAAAAACGCGCGGTGTCAGGTTCCGAGGATGATGCATTAATCAATTCGTACAGTTCATTCGTAATTAAGGCGTCCGTATTCATAATTGCTTGTAACATGAACGGAAACGAACGAATTCTGTCAATTACTTATTTCTCTGAGCTGCTACACCCAGAAATATATTTTATCTTTTTTCATCGATATTGAAGCCAACTAGGGTAGACAACATGACATTTAAAAATTAAACCCTCGATAGCTGCTCTCGATCGTATCCTAATCCTTTGTACAAAAAGCGCACCTATTGTTTTTCTTTGCTGATCTGCAAGGCCGTGGTCCAGGGGGAAGGGGTGTTGATGCCAATGTAGTATTGGACGAATTTATTTCTATGCCTCGGCGAATTAATTTGTTGACATAACAGTCATGTGAGCAGCCATTGAAAAGCATAGAAAATAATATCTATACCATAGTTCCTACGAGTATCAACAAATATTCTCCGAGATACTGAAAAAACTCGGCCAAAACTTTTTACACTTTAATATCTATTGTACAATGTGTAGTGGGCACAACACTTTTCAAAACTCGTTGCTGTCTAGTACACCCTCAACCGCAAAAGAATAATATTTAACTTAATTATTAGCGCCAGAATAAAAATTGTTGAATTCGTTTTCTTCCTAAAGATAGTACTACTTTCGTTTTTAATGAAAACTTTGATTATAATCGGCGACATTGACAACACCCACGTCACCCCTTAATAACTTACTTCATCTTTCACTTCTTGTTGTTCGATTTGCACATTGACAATTTAGCATGGTACTGTCCTCGACTGGTTGCATTGGAAACCTTATTTGGTATTTTGAAGGATTCCCAAAGCAGCGAGTTTGCGCAGAATCTGAAGCTCTCCCATCGAAAGCCATACTCGTTCATTCATTCCAACGAATGCGTATTATAATATGAAGTGCGAGTCAATTCATATACGAGTATTTAAATAACGTCGACGTCGATATAACATGCACAACCTGTATGATGAATATTCCATCCTCACCTGTACTACGAATCCGAATCTTCCGCCAGTATTTAACAAGTATTGTTTTATTTGATCAACCCCTTATTAACAACAACTGTCTGGTGTGGAAAATTGTGCAGTTACATAATTCTCTATAAATAGTGTTTACTCATGTGGAAGCAACGAAACCCAGAATAATATCTATCTACTTATGCACATGGCATTCTTTTTCATTTCCTCACCTCTAGGTTAACCTCCGTACATCGTTAACATAACGAAAACGTTAGGTAGGAACCAAAAGTTATATTCGTGCCGTGCGAGCTGGTTATTTAAGTTCGGTTAATGTGTCCACTACATTTCTAATGTTGACGTCTGATTCGCGTCCATGAAAAGTTAATCGATACAAACTATGCAGGACGAAGTGAGGCTCGGTCAAGGAGCTTCAATTGTGGAGGAGTTAAAATGAATTAATTTTAAGGAGGGTCCAACCAAAAGACACGAATATAAGCAGCGACTCTAAATTGTGGTGACAAGTTAGTGATAAACCTCAAAAGGTCGCAACTAATGTCAATCACTAATACAAAAGGGCGATAGATTATACCTATACAATATCATCCGGAAAAGCCATAACGTAGTTTGCCTTATGAGGGCCAATACTCGTTATAAGATTGAGCAAGAAAGAGTAGAGCCATAAACACAGCCTTATTGTTCTTATTATGCTTACGAGTAAATGGTATTAAAATGACGCAACACGTGAGTAGCTCAAAGCCTTTTTATTCATCATCATCATCAACGTGGCGCTACAGCCCGACGCCGGGCCTTGGCCGCCTGGATCGTTGTCCACCAATTATCTCGGTCATGTGACCGCGTCCTCCAATCTTGGAACCCCAGTAGCTGATCGGCGTCCACATACACTGAGCTCTTCCAACGAGATCTGCGTCGTCTAGGCAGTCTTGCTCCGACGACTTGTTCTGCGTTCATTACTCTCTTTGGCATGGGATTATCGTCCATTCGTTGTACCTGCCCCGCCCCATTGAAGTCGTTGTAGTTTCACGATTTTCGAAACTTCCACGTAGAACCTTACGTTCAAATGTGTCTAGCATGTTTCCGGAGGCTTGAGTTAGGGTCCATGCTTCGCAGCCATAGCATAGCACTGGTTTGGTGGAGCTTCGTGTTTCTGTGCACTTGCTTCGATTTCATTATTGGGAGAACCGAGAAAAAAGTCTTATTAGCTAACTGTATCCGTCGCTTGATTTCGTCAGTTTCGATGGCGTCCCTTGACAAGCTGCAACCCAGGTATACGAAGTCGTTCACGAACTCGATGTTGAGGTCCTCCACATTGATGCTCGGTTGTGCAGGTGTCCTTGTTGTCGATTGCATCATTATTTTAGTTTTACCCTCGTTGATGCGTAGTTCAACTTCTTTTGCAGCGGTATCGAGCGTATGCAGAAGTTCTTCTGCGTCGGCCAATCTTCTTGATGTCGTCGGCGTACGCTGCTAATTGTGTCGACTTGATGAGTAGCGTCTTACTGTTGTCCATATTCATAGCCCGAATAGCGTATTCCAGTGCTAGGTTGAAGAGCGTACAAAATTAACTAACGGGCCAGATGAGAACTACAGGCGGGCCGATTTTGCCCGCGGGCCAGAGTTTGCCGACCCCTGCTCTAGAGAATGGAGGTTCGATCCTCGACGCGAATAAAAACTGCCTGTGGGTAAGGGAAATGGGGGAGGCTTCGTACAATTTTTACTTTTACATTAACAACCCTTTAAAGAACATGTTTTAATTATTGGAATCTGGCTCATTCCATAATTGAAGTGGTGTTCTATGTTAATGATACGAAAAATATTGACTGGTTTGGTCCACTAATGGAGTGCTTTCGTACATAATCAGGAGCACTTTCGTATATAGTGATGTTTTCAGATTTACACATAATACACCATGCCATAATTCACTTTTTCGAGATTTAGAAAAAATTAAACCGGAAAATAGAGGGCTACGCCCGCAATCCGAGGGTTTTGTAGTGTGCCATGCCAATAGGAGATGAACTGTCCTAATCTTGGAGATGCTTAACCATTCATGTTAAAGCGACATTGCAAATTGCAAGCTTGCATTAAAAATATTAAAAATAAATTGTTTGAATAATTATAGAAAGTAGAGTCAGTGATCAGCCTACCTACCTACTATTTTTTTACCTGGGATGTGTTTGAGGGAGGCAGGGGTGTGCTAACTGTAACTACAGAAATATACTATTATTAACCTATTTTGAGAAGATGTCAAAATTGCATTATTTTTAGTTTTCTATTATAGTTGAAAGACACCTTCCTGTAAGTTTTCATATTTCTAAGTGTAACGGTCTTGAAATGCAAGGGCCACCCCCAAATTATAATCTCTTGATTGAAAAGATTCTTCGAGTTTCCAGCAAAAAATGTTATTTATTCTAACCCAACGTTTCGCCTATTGGCATCTTCAGGGCAATCTGTACAAAAATTGTGATTTTAATAATAACGATATTGACAGTATACTTATTTAATTATTTCTTACTTACTATTCTAATTTGAAGTTCCGACTTACAAGAAAATTTGTTTGTTTTTTATTTGTTATCGTCCGTGTCGGCGCGGCGATTCGACATCTGTCATGTACCGAATTTACAGAACAGGTTATTATATGAGCTTACTTTCTGCTCAATTTCACTCTTTGTGTTAAGTGAATTATGGGAATTTAAATTTATGTGGACTATTTCTTTTATTAGTAGTTTGTATTTATTGTTGTCTTTATCGATAATTTTCGTGTTACTGTAGTCCATTGTATGTTTATGTTGTATTTGATGCTGTACTAAGTTTTTATGTACATTGAGCATCATCCTATTTTTATTTTTGTGTTCATTAATTCTGGTGGATAGATGTCTTGTAGTTGAGCCGACGTAATTTTTAGTTTGATTATTTTAGTTTTGCAAGTTAGGCATGGTATCATGTAGACTACATTCTTTTGTTTAAATTTGTCTATTTTATTTTTTGTATTTGTGTAGATTGAATCTTTTAATTTGTTACTTGGTTTAAAAGCATTTTTTATTTTAATTTGTTCATCTCTACTATTAATTATGGTTTTTGGTAATACTTTCGATATCTTTTCCGAAATACCTGGTATGTATGTTAAGGTGTTGTATTGGATAATGTTATTTTGGTTTTGGATATTTTGATTGTTTCTGTTTTTAACCTTGAATACATTGTTTTTAATTAATTTATCAATTAGATTATGCGGGTAAATGTTAGTTTTAAGTATGTGTCTAATTTCTTTTATATGTTTCGACCAAAGTGTTTGTTCAGATAATTTAAGACGTCTAAAAAGATAGTTTGAAGTTACGTTATTTTTGATGTAATTAGGGTGTTGTGATCTATAGTTTAATATGTTGTCTGATGCGTATGGTTTTTTATACCAATCGGTTCTTGGTTTGGTGTCTCTTGTTATGGTGACGTCTAAGAAATTGATTTTATTGAATTTTTCAATTTCCATTGTAAATAGAATATCTTTATGCATTTTATTTATATATAAATTATTTGATTAATAAAACAAAAACATATTTAAAAACAAAGCCCGAAATAGTAATAACAATTAGTGACCAAGGGAATAAGACAGTCCTACTCACAAAGGAACAATATAAATATAAAATGGAACAATAAATAGAAATAAACTATTATTGACCTATTCTGAGGAGATATACAAATTCCATTATTTTCCATTTTAAATGATATGCCTTCCTTCCTGTAAGTTTTCATTATTCTATGTACAACGGTCTCGAAATGCAAAGGGGGGGGGGGGGGCAAGTTACGAACTAATATTTTCTCCTCCCCCACTGTTCCCCTTTCTACGAATTTCAAGAAAGTGTGAAAAAATTGTATGTACATTACATTACCTTTCTCGCGACACCTCACTTGATAAAAAAAAATTGGCCTTAATTTCCCCTCTATGTGGAGGCCCCCCTTCCCCCGGTAAAGTTGGCCAATTACGGTACAGCGCCCCCAACCAATTATTACCCTTTCAAAAATGATTAATTAAATAACTGCAATTCGCACTACGAAAAACAACATGAAAATAGTACTCACACCTATGAAACCGGTAGGTGTATTTTTTGTGTGGATAGTGTCAAAATGCCTAACTTTAAATGAATGTACCATTATTAAATATTATGTGATTGCAATGAAACTGAGAGACATTATTGCCAGTGATGTTGGTTATCATTGGCCACCAATATTTTTGACCTCGGGTATGCTTAAGGGGTGCACGGGTGTGCTAACTGCAACTATAAAAATTTACTATTATTAACCTTTTTTGATGAGATATCAAAATTCTACGAATTATGGTTTTCTATGCTAGTAAAATGCCGCTATTCTACAAATTTTCATATTTCTAAGTGTAACGGTCTCGAAATGCAAGGGGGGGACAAACTCGGATCACATATTTTCCTCTCTACCTCTTTTCCCCTTTTGTCAAATTTGATGAAAATACCAAAAATGGAATGTATTCGGTGTTACCTTTCTCATGATGCCCCACTTGCCTATACCATCATCATCATCGTGGCGCGACAGCCCGACGTCGGGCCTTGGCCGCCTGGATCATTGTCCTCCAATTATCTCGGTCACGTGACCGCGTCCTCCAATTTTGGGAGCCCAGCAGCTGCGCGGCGTCCACACCTACTGAGCTCTCCCAACGAGATCCCGGTCGTCCTCGCAGTCTCGCTCCGTCGACTCGTTCTGCATTCATTACTCTCTTAGGCATGCGATCATCGTCCATTCTTTGTACATGCCCTGCCCATTGAAGTCGTTGTAGTTTGACGATTTTCGAGACTGGCAGCTCATCGTACATTTCATACAACTCATGGTTGTACCGGATGCGCCATCCATCTCGATCGCAAACAGCCCCGAAAATTCGCCGTAGAACCTTACGTTCGAAAGTGTCTAGCATGTTTTCGGAGGCTTGAGTTAGGGTCCATGCTTCGCAGCCATAGCATAGCACTGGTCGTATAATGGTTTTGTACACGCGGAGCTTCGTGTTTCTGTGCACATGTTTCGATTTCATTATGGGGAGAACCGAGAAAAAAGTCTTATTAGCTAACTGTATCCGTCGCTTGATTTCGTCAGTTTCGTTGGCGTCCCTTGACAGGTTGCAACCCAGGTAGATGAAGTTGTTCACGAACTCGATGTTGAGGTCCCCCACGTTGATGCTCGGTTGTGCAGGTGTCCTTGTCACCGATTGCATCATTATTTTAGTTTTACCCTCGTTAATACGTAATCCAACTTCCTTTGCAGCGGTATCGAGCGTATGCAGAAGTTCTTCTGCGTCAGCCAATCTTCGGGACATGATGTTGATGTCGTCGGCGTACGCTGCTAATTGTGTCGACTTGATGAGTAGCGTCTTGCTGTTGTCCATATTCATGGCCCGAATAACGTATTCCAGTGCTAGGTTGAAGAGCGTCGGTGCCAGTCCATCGCCCTGTTTAAAACCAGTGCGTGTTTCAAATAGATCAGTAAGTCTATTCTGGATCCTGACTTGTGAGACGGAGTTGGTCATCGTCATCTTTGTCAGTCGCACTAATTTTGCTGGTATACCAAATTGCAGCATGATGTTGTACAGTACTCCACGATCGATACTGTCGTATGCCTGCTTGAAGTCGACAAAGATCTGGTATACGTTTACGTTGTATTCCCAGCACCTCTGGAGTATCAGTTTGACTGAGAAGAGCTGATCGGTTGTGGAGCGACCAGGTCTGAAACCGCTTTGATATTCGCCAATGACTCGTTCTGCGTACGGTTTTATTCTATTTTCCAGAATTTTCGTCAAAATTTTATAGGACGTACAAACTAGTGAGATGCCCCTGTAATTCTCACACCGCAATTTATCTCCCTTTTTATGAATTGGACAGATGATGCTTCTGCGCCAATCGTCTGGGATCTCCTCGTTCTCCCATACTCGCAGGAGTAATTGATGTATGGCATCAACTAGACTCGTTCCACCGAATCTTAGCAGTTCAGCTGGGATCTCGTCAGCGCCCGGCGCTTTATTTCGTTTTAGTGACCGCAACGCGAGATCAACTTCCTCTACTGTCGGGGGTTGAATGGGTGGGCCTAGATCGACAATATCATCGAGAGCTTCCTGTGTGGGGATGTTAGATGGTCGGTTTAGAAGCTCTTCAAAATAAGAGGCCCATCGTTTGTTAATACCATCGGTGTCGCTGATGATGTTTCCATCCTTGTCCTTACAAAGGCTAGTCCTGGGTTGGTAGCCGTTCTTAATTGTATTTACTAGTTTGTACGCTTGTCTGGTGTTCCTATTAGCTAAGTTTTCGTTTATGTTCAGCAACTGCTCGTCAAAGTATTTACGTTTCTTACGTCTAATTATTCTATTCGATATTCGCCGTAGCTCGTCATATTTTTCTCTTCTGGCTCTGGTTCCTCGTTGAATCCATTGTCTGTAGGCCTCGTTTTTCGCGTCAAGTGAATTTTTGCATTCTCCGTCGAACCAGTCATTTCGCGCTCGCCGGGCTTTATATCCCACGACCTTCTCTGCGACATCCTTGATGGTACCCTTGAGTTCTTCCCAGAACCCATGGACGCCTGTGTTGCTGATGTTGTGTAGCATAGGTGATAGTTTTTCCTCAAGGGCGGTAGTATACGCCACCGCTGTAGCATCACTCAAGAGCTTATCAACCGCAAAGATTTTGGGAGGGCTGATTCTTGACTGGTGCACTGAGGAGATTCTACATCTGTAGGTCGTCTTCACCAAGTGATGATCTGAGTCGCAGTTTGCTCCTCGATAGGAGCGGACATCCATGACACTAGACGCCCATCTCCTGCAAATGAGGACGTGGTCAATTTGGTTGACGGTATGTGCGTCTGGAGACTTCCAGGTCTGCTTGTGAATGCGTCGATGCGGGAAACACGTAGAGCTTACGACTAGATTCCTGCTGCAGGCGAAGTCGATAAGTCGCTGGCCGTTATCGTTACATTCTTCATGGAGACTGTGGCCTCCAGAGGTCCCCCGATGCCAACTTTCATTCCCGACTTTCGCGTTAAAGTCTCCCAGCAGCAATTTGACGTCGTTTGTTGGAAGTGAGTCGAAGAGAGTTTCAAGGCGGGCGTAGAACTCGTCTTTTACTGCGTCTTCTTTAACTTCAGTGGGGGCATGCACATTGATGAGCCAGAGATTGAAGAATCGAGTCTTGATGCGAATCGCACACAGCCGTTCATTTATCGGTTTGAAGTCAGTAATATGCGGTTTGAGGTGATTGTCCACTATAAATGCTACTCCAAACTCCTTGCGGCCCGATGGTTTGCCACTTGTAAAAATTGTGTGCGATTTCTTGTCATTAATCTCGCTGCCAAGCCAATTTGTTTCCTGGACTGCAGTAATGCTCAGTTTGTACTTTTCGACCTGTTGAAGGAGGGCCTTCTCGGCCCCCGGTTTGTTCAGGGAGCGTACATTCCAGGATCCGAAAGAATAATCCTTTATTCGTTTGCGTGGTCGTCGTTGTTGATCCGTCCAATCCGAGGCTTTTGTTCCAGGTTTCTTGACATGGAGTGGTTTTTACAAGGACGAGTTGTCAGCACGTCGCTTAACCCCATTCAGGGGATGGCCTCGGAGATAGCTGCTTCAGATGGTTTAATAAACGTGCTGGAGCCCACACAACTATGTAGCAGGTCCAACTACGCAAGTCATTCCATCCTACTAGACCTGAGACGCTTAGGTGTTTGTCAGCCATTCAGGCTACAGCTATCTGCCTTTTCCAAACTGTCTTATCGCTAAGACATTGGCCGTCAGCGAATTGATACACTGCCGTTACCAGGGGGCGCCCACGCAGAGGACTATGGAAAAGGTCTTTGCCCCCCACTTGCCTATACCAGATGAAAAAAAATTGACCTTCATTTCCCCTCTATGGGGATCTGCCCTTAAAGTGAGCCCATTACAACGAATCGCTTTCTCCGGCGAATAATAATAATTCTACATATTCCCACAGAATTTCATATATGTAGCTTCAGCCGTTCGTGAGATATTTCATGGACAGGCGGACAGACAGACATTTGACCGATTTCATAAGGGTTTTGTTTTTATTACAAAACCTTAAAAATGGAATGTACTCGGTGGTGCCTTTCTCATGATTACCCACTTGTATATATGTACCAGATGAAATTTTTTTTGACCTTCATTTCCCCTCTATGGGGACATCCCCTTAAAGTTTACCTATTACGACGCATCGCTTTCTCCGGCGAATTACAATATAATAATTCTACACGTTCCTACAAAATTTAATGTATGTATAGTATAGTAGCTTCAGCCGTTCGTGAGATATTCTATGGACAGACGGACAGACAGACATTTGACCGATTTCATAAGGGTTTTGTTTTTTCAATAAAACCCTTTAAAACGTGTACAGCAATTTTGTAAGCTCGGCCACACACTGCTGAACACGAACATAGTCTCAGTGTACGATTTTCTCCAGATTTGTGTGAAGTGTCCTGATAAACCTGATAATAATCTATCTTCTCTCTGCTTTATCGAAGCTGTTTAGATATTTCAGTTCATTTGATTTGACAAATAGTCTATAGTCTGTAATGAACCACCTGTAATGAACCATATTATGGTCTGGTAGTGCTGCTCCCACCGGCAGATCGAAGCAGCACCTGATGAGTAGTGATCTGTTGGTGGTATGAAACCAGAGGCCGAGGGCCTATTACACCCGAACCCAGATTCAACCGCTTGGGCGTCTGATCCGTTCGCCAACCATTCCATCCTTATCGACTATTTTTTTTCATTCCCCATTTTTACCTCCCCTGTTTGTGTTGTCTTCCCCAGGCCTATGAATTTTTGTTAATACGTAAAGGACAGGGGCAACGAGCGGCGAAAACCCCGCCCACATCTCCCGAACTGACCTACAGCAAGCATAGGCCGCTGCTTAGCTCATTGAGGGGCCTTTTTCTTCGCTAGATGGCACGGCCCGACCTTCACGGTCAATTAAGCTACCTTAGGCTCCGTCCCCACGAGCATCTTCAGATGACCACCAAACCGTCCATTACATATTTGACGCCCAACGTGGGGCCTATTCCTGGTCAAGAACAGGACTAAGAAGGACCTCTTTGGGTTCCTTTTTAGTCCTTCCACCGATTTGTATCCCCACAAGCACATTAAGGCTACTTGCTCTAAATCTTAGGACTTAGCCATTTTTACTTAACGTATTTTCCCTTCAAGTAGCTGTGCTTTCCTCTGTAGCACCCCAATCCTTCCTATAGAGTAGATTATCCTTTTAGAATCAGTTCAACAAGGCAATCCTGGTGTTGTGTTCGTCTTTTGTGGTTTAGCCACGTATTTAAGGCCTCCATAAATGCTTTAAATTACCGGCATTTGGAGCATCTTCGGTGACCGGACGAAGCGCGGAGGAGCCCTGGATACCTTTTCGTTTGCCAGGATTGTTCTTCTAAGTAACTTAGAAATATTTATTCACACAGTATTGCATTTTTTCTATTATTCATCTGCTCAGCAGCTTACAGAGTTTATGAGCGGCAAGGAATGCAGTGTTGCGCCTCTGCTAACCTCAGAATTCTTTGTAACATGTTGATCATCTGAATGGTTGGGAAATGTAGTATTTTTTTTTGGTGCTTTGCTAATTTTTCCCCTCTACAATGGTTGTCGGCTGACTCCGGTACCCAGCTCGCTTTTGTTTTTTTTTTAGCAGCACACTTTGTCCTCAGCTTTTTCTTCTTGGCGGGCCTCGAAGTAGAAGCTGCCCTGTAATGAACCACCGGTAATGAACCATATTATGGCCTGGTAGTGCTGCTCCCACCGGCAGATCGAAGCAGCACCTGATGAGTAGTGATCTGTTGGTGGTACGAAACCAGAGGCCGAGGGTCCCATTACACCCGGACCCAGATTCGACCGCTTGAGCGTCTGATCCGTCCGCCAACCATTCCATCCTTATCGACAATTTTTTTTCATTCCCCATTTTTACCTCCCCTGTTTGTGTTGTCTTCCCCAGGCCTATGAATTTTTGTTAATACGTAAAGGACAGGGGCAACGAGCGGCGAAAACCCCGCCCACATCTGCCGAACTGAGCAAGCATAGGCCGCCGCTCAGCTCGTTGAGGGGCCTTTTTCTTCGCTAGATGGCACGGCCCGACTTTCACGGTCATTATGCTACCTTAGGCTCCGTCCTCACGGGCATCTTCGGATGCCCACCAAACCTTCCATTACAAGTCATTACGTGCATACTCGTATATGAACTTTTCTAAAGCAGATTGTGATGTAAGTTCTGATTTTTTGCTTTCATTTGTGTTTTGTTTTTTTGATTACGGATCTGAGGTTTGTCACCAACAATTCTCGGTGCAATTTGAGCTTTAAGCAGTATTCGAGCAGTATTTTCAAGTTGAAAAATGCATCAGAAAAATTGAAAAATGTTCAATGTTGAATAATGCATCAGAAAAATTGCAAAATGATTTTCCACTTTTTATTTTTTTCAAGTAATAATATCCAGAAAATTATTGATGATACGGAAAAATTACCGCTAATCTTCTTTATTTAACAGTTCAATATCGTTCATTTTATCTCAGAAGGTTTTTCGTTCGAAAACCAATTGCTGCGGGGTAGATTCGTTCAGTACGAATGTGCCCCACGCACTGGCGAATGCGAATATGCCCCATATTAACCTACAGTACGCGATTATTATTTACAAATAACGTGTGAGCAAACAAACGAAATTCACAATAGACAATTAACGCTCCACTTAGTAAATTAAATACAATGAACATAAAATTATGTGTAAAGTAAGGCCGTTAGAAGACGTTATTCGTCGATGTAAAAAAATGCTTACTCATAAATAAAGCATAAACCAGGCCGAAGCGAAGCAAAGGAGTCCGAAGCGTATATACCCTAGACTTGTACAGACCTAGTGGTGATACCAAAAGTACCAATTGGCAACGACCATATGCATTAAAAGTGAGTTTCCTATATGGCCAGTTTATAGGGGAGGTTGGCACACATTCAGGAGGACCTTGGCCATTCTAAAAATCAATTAACTAAGCCATTCTACAAATATTTGTCGAATTTTTCAAGTCGCTAGCTTCATTCTATCGAAAGTTATTGCTTATTTGAAGTCTTACTTGTAGAGGAGGTAGAGGTTTCGTTTGGTGAATCTTGCGCATTTTTAATAAAAACCAACCATGTAGATCTCAGTACAAATATTTTACCAAAATTTCAAGTCACTAGCTTAATTTTATCCAAAGTTATCGCTTATTTGAAGTTTCACTTGTAGGGGTGGTAGAGGTTCCTTGGACCGGATCTTGCCCATCATTGCCCCCAACCAATTAGATCAACCTACAAACATTTAAAAAAAATTCAGGTCTCTAGCTTCACGCTATCGAAAGTTATCGCTTATTTAAAGTTTCATTTGTAGGGGAAGCAGGGGTTTCGTTGAATGGATTTTACGTATTTTCAGTATTAGCCAACTGGATCCTACTACAAACATTTGACCAAAATTTCAAGTCGCTGGCTTCATTCTTTCAAAAGTTATCGCTTATTTGAAGTTTCATTTGTAGGGGAGGTAGAGATTCCTTGAGTCGGATCTTGCCTATTTTCAATGCCAACTAACAGGATTTTACTACCAACGTTCTGCCAAATTTTCAACTCGCTAGTGTTATTCTATCGAAAGTTATCGTAATTAAAGTCATATTTAATTTTTTTAATTTTGTAGTGGAGGTAGGCGTTCCTTTGATCTGATTATGCCCAACTTACTAAAACCTAAGCAGCTTCTTACTTCAGGGTTACATGCTAAAAATCAGCTGTCTACGTCAATTGGTTCAAGAGTTATGGACAAAAAACCTGAAAACGGGGCTCTTTGTAAAAAAAAGTACAGTTAGTTTTCAACTGATCAATTTTATTTTTCCAGGGGAGTATAAGATTACCCTCACGAGCAATCTACCAAAGCTAGAGCTTTTCATGTTTATTTAATCGGGAGTTATAAGTACATTTAATTATTGTACATATGTAGGGGAGGTAGGTGTTCTCTTGGCCTGACCATGCCCATTTTCAACCAACTACATCACACTTCCAACATCTGACCAAAATTTCAAGGCTCTAGCTTCATTCTATCGAAAGTTATCGTGCGAACGGACAGACAGACGGACAGACAGACAGACGGACAGACGGACAGTCGGACAGACGGACAGACGGACAGACGGACAGACGGACAGACGGACAGACGGACAGACGGACAGACAGACAGACAGACAGACGGATAGACAGACAGACAGACATGGCTTAATCGAATCAGGAGGTGACCCTGATCATTTATATATATACATTGCTATATCTCCGGAGCCTCCTTTAAGGTGTAACATATTTCCGTCGTGACAAAAACAATATACCCTATACTAAAAGTCTAGGGTATAAAAACCGGTACCTTTGCAAGATTCAACTGGAAATGCATTAAACTACATAAATAAATGGCGGTCTATGAGGGTTGTATGTACACTAAGAGATGAAGCTCTAGAGTGCATAGGTGGTGAGACATTAGCAATGTATGAAAGTGCCCCCTGTGTGAAGCCTCCCCAACTCCTCTACTTATAGACCTCCCACTGCTTCCGAGCTTGTCAGTATAAAGACGGCGCGGATGGGAGGTGCATGCTAGCAACTACACATCCGAATAATGCTATCGAAACGTCAATAATGCATAGAAATTCTAGAGATGTTGACGCGCCCATGCAATTGCCATTTTTTTAACCCACGCGCAATTACTCGTATAGTAAGTCGACCGAACGGGGAGATTTGGAATAATTAAAAAAAAAGTCTTACAAAACTTTTTTTTATCCTAAAAATGTGTTCTACAAGAGTGGAAATTCAATTGGGCACCACTTTTTAAAAATGATGTCAGTTAATTGCTATCCATTACGCTGTACAAATTCAGTAAGTCGGTTCTGAAGATACTGCATAGCACGTCGCATGTGTTGTCCGGAATGTTGGCGATGTTTTCTTCAATCTGACTCTTAAGCTGGGCAAAGTTTGTCAGTCTAGTCTGGCACAAAACCCTCTTCAGATGTCACCGTTAAAAATAGTCGCAGACTGAGAGATCTAGAGATCGAGGTGGCCAAGCGATGTTAGGCACTGCTCACACCTCACACGGGGATACTCAAGTCTGCAATACTCGGCGGACGAGAGATGGTACCGGTTTACCCAGTCCTCGCGGATTTGAGTATTCCCGTGTGAGTAGTGCCTTAGCATTCTTTGAAACCATGCAATCAACAAATAAACGGTTAACTGCTGCCATAGACAGGGCAGTGTGTGATGTGGCTCTATCCTGTTGAAACCAGGTGTATTGAATGTTAACATTTGGAAAAGAACTTGACAGCGGGACGGTATCTCATAGTGGCGCCCAAAAAAACACTCTTTGTGCAGCTATCCCACTGTCACCGTACGTTGCAGACCACTCCACTGCACTGGACTGCAACTAAATATCCGTTACTGACTACTCGATAATATGGTGTTATCCCCCACTTAAGGCTAGCATGTTTAAATACAGTTTGGCTAGCCGCAACATAGACAGTTGGCAATTTGCCAGCAAAATTGTATTGATTCGATATTGCCCTCCTCTCATTCTCACTAACTGCATTTCACATAAGGTTCTATTGCTGCACTACATTTTTACTTTTTAGAGTTCAGTATTGAGAGAGAAAAGGTACTCTTTTGAAAAGTATCAAATGAACGAGTTTTATGCGCCATATTAAAAAGGTGTTATACTAAAAGGCTTGGTTTAAAAATTAGTCCAAAATGTTTAACCCTGTATGCTTACAAAACGCAAACTTTTCGGTAAATAGAATATCTTAAATTTCAAATTTTCGTAATATAGAGTCACCAATGCCAGACGGCCAAGGCCCGACGTCGGGCTATCGCGCCACGATGATGATGATGAATGCATATGAAAAAAGGGTTCGTTGTATTGGAAGTTCGCTAAATCGGTGTTCGTTATACTGGAGCACCACTGTACTTTCATTAATCATACGTTGTCAGTATTTAAGCGCTATGTTACAAAAAATTTATAATTTGTCCCAATTTAAACCATTAAATATTTATATAGTTTTGGATACATAGCAAACAGTTTCGTTAATATGTTTACGTAACGGAGAAATCTTCAAACACTTAACAACAATTATGTTAATTACAGGTCATTTACAATATTATACAATATGTATATCCAATATAGTTCAATAATCCCAGATAATAGGATTACATTGCATGGAATTATGTTTGTACCAGCAATGTTATTGAGTCATTGGCGGTGTACTCTAAAGTACCTTCACAAATTCTTCCACTTTCATAAACACATTCCTATTCACGTAGTCCAGGCTATGAACGAAAAATAGAAAAATTAAAACGTGTAGTTTTGAAATTTTTCACAATTGTTCGGGAGAGTGTCGTGAATATGTGCTCCCAAGTCCTTGATGATAGAAGGTCCGGCAAGGCCGGTGTAAGGTGTATGTTGTGTATTGCAAACTCTACACTCCCAATTCCAACCTGTGTAATGCAAACACACCAAATTCATTCTCTCCGTTACAATTTTTGTCAGCAATATCCAATATCATTTGTCGACACTAGAAAAACTCCGCTTTTACACAATAAAAAGGACACAAATAGTATGCCATTCTTATTAATGAGTACTTGCTCCTTTATTTAAAACTGGATAAACAAATTTTGACGATTTCAATACCTATAAGGATTTCGATGGCTTCAATTTGCTATTTTTCAACCTTGAACTGCCTGCCACCTTTGTCCGCTTTTCGAGTATATGATCCCCAAACATTTTAAATAATAGGTGCGTTTTTTTAACAACAGGTAAGTTAAGTCGTGGAGCAAAAAACGATCGAGGGCAGACATCCAGATTAACCTCTTAAATGTCATGTCATGCCAATAGAGTTGTCCGATTGGCTTTCAAAATTGACCGTAGCGACAAGCAATTATGACCGCCTAAATATGTATAAGATAGTAGTGACGAGAAAATATAAAATGTAGAAATTGAATGAACAGTCGTCGGAACTTCGCACCAATTGTCATATTAACGACAAGCATACTTAAAGGCGCGTTTTTTGGTACAATTGTACAATCTATCGAGTACAGGCTAGCGCTAGCGGGTTCTCCCCATAATAAAAATCGAAAGCTTGTGTACAGAAATACGAAGCTCCGCGTGTACAAAACCATCACACGACCAGTGCTATGCTGTGGCTGCGAAACATGGACCCTAGACCCTAACTCAAGCCTCCGGAAACATGCTAGCCACATTTGAACGTAAGGTTCTGCGGCGAATTTTCGGGGCTGTTTGCTATCGAGATGGATGGCGTATCCGGTACAACCATGAGTGATGATGATACGATTGGCCATTACATATATGCATTTTGTACGCATCATACTAGGACGAAGCTCCCCAAAGCACGATGGAACTTTCTCCTCGTAAAAAGACACAATTCCTTCCGCTGATTTCGTAAATAGTACATAGTGTCTTAGCATGATTCAAGATTCTATTCTTGAATCATGGTGTCTTAGGATGAAAAAGAAGCTAACGTCGGTTGATACAAGATCAGTCAAAGGAACTGCGGTTTTTGAGTCCTTAAGAATAGAAAGCAATTCTAGTTGCGGTTGTCCCTATTCAAGTGTCTCGGGGTGTATATGTTGTAATGAAGCATATTCTGGTCTGGTTGTGCTGCTCCCACCGGCAGATCGAAGCAGCATCTGATGAGTAGTGATCTGTTGGTGGTACGAAACCAGAGGCCGAGGGTCCCATTACACCCGGACCCAAATTCGGCCGCTTGGGCGTATGATTCCTTCCTTATCGACAATTTTTTTTCATTCCCCATTTTTACCTCCCCTGTTTGTGTTGTCTTCCCCAGGCCTATGAATTTTTGTTAATACGTAAAGGACAGGGGCAACGAGCGGCGAAAACTCCGCCCACATCTCCCGAACTGACCTACAGCAAGCATAGGCCACTGTTTAGCTCGTTGAGGAGCCTTTTTCTTCGCCAGATGGCACGGCCCGACCTTCACGGTCAATTAAGCTACCTTAAGCTCCGTCCCCACGAGCATCTTCGGATGTCCCACAGACCGTCCGTTACAATGTTGCCAATTGTTTTCAATTCTCTGTAGGTATATACACACTTTTACTATCTTTCAATTTGAAATGCCTCGATGGACGCTATACTAGACCAAAACTTTTAATTGATTTCGTAAGTAAACGATGAATCTGTTTCTCGAAGCCGCCGTTCTTATTCTTGCCCCTTGGTTACGCACTTCGGATACCTGCGGTGTTTCACCGACTCTAAATATGGCTGCCCTCATCATCTCGCCTTGTGCCATTATTTTTTAGCTGGTGTGTGTTATTGGGAGTGTGACCATACAACTTAGGGACCTTGAAAACTATTAAATCGACAAGAACCTTTGTCATTTTGGACATTTTTTCCCTCTAATCTTCGGCCATTTCGATTTTTTCACGGTCACTCAGCCGCGTGGGTGGAAGAGAGTGGAAGGGTTAGGGTGAGGGGAGGTGGGTTGTTGGGAGTGTATATCTTAGCCACCCGAAAACTATTAATTCGACAGTAATTTCGGCCATTTTGAACTTTTTTTCACAGTCACTTAGCGTCGGGAGCAGGGGAAGGTGGTGAGTTTTGGAAGTGCCACCATTCACCTCAGCGACCCCGAAAACCATTCTTTTGACACTAATTTCGGTCATTTCAGAGAATACTTTTTTTGACAATTACCCCATGTGGGGGTCGGGATTTGTGCCCGCGGCCGAATCAAAAAATTCAAAACCCTAGAACCTATTCTGGTTGTAACTGAAATCCATCGATCCGTTTGGCCGCAAAAAAACGAACAAACTCAGGCCGGCCGCATCTTGGACGTAGGCAGGGCAGCGCAGCGCGAACATGGCATTGTTGTTGTAAAATCAAATTTTGACAATTGTTACAACAACAATGCCATGTGCGCGCTGCGCTGCCCTGCCTACGTCCAAGATACGGCCGACCTTACAGTCCGTTTTTATATATCTAGTATATTTTCAATTTCTATATGTAATATGAGGTTTATATAATACAAATAATTTAAAAAATCAAACTCTATTCTACCGCACATACTTACTTCTGGCCAAACTTAAATTGACTTGAAGTTATTTTAAAAGTTTCCTTAACTAGGAAATTCAGAGCGCTATTTCTTTGTCTATCAAATTGTGATGGTGCAGTATTTGACCTGGAACGATGGCCTCTTGGAATTGCCCGACCTTCAGAAATTGTTGCTAGAAAAAATATTAACAATTTATTTCAAATAATTTTGGTTAATCTATAAAAACTGTAGTTCATAAAAATAAATATTTTGGTCGCGCCGAGATTTGATCTCCGAGCTCTAGATTAGTATCGTAGAGCGTGAAATAGTGATTTGATTTAAACCAAATTGGGGTATATTGTCTGGCGATAGATATAATCAAATATATCTATCGCCATTTGAAAATTATTAAAGATGCGAGGGTAAGGCCTGACAATGAAAGACTGCGATTTTCAGTTAAAAAATGATTTTATTTTTCTACATAATCTCCCTTGACTTCAACATGCTTGGTACAGCGTTTCTGCAACATCAGTATTCCTTCCCGAAAGTGAGAGTCGGGAAGGCTGTGAAAATATTCATCTACGACCCTCTCAACTTCTTTATTGGATGCGAAGCGTTTCCCATAAACAAATTTCTTCAAAAAAAAAAAAAGTTTTTAAGAATGATTTCCCCCTCGAAGGGGGCCCAAAAAGCGTGATTCGCCGGTTTCGACCGCTGGTGCGAAGCGCGTCTCATCAGACGCCTCTGCTCCGCGCATCGCACCAGTGGGAGAGGCGTGACCAGGAATGACCCAAGACAGATGTTGTTTTGCCTTATATAGGCCGACCAACACGCCATGGGTGTGAATTCATACCGAATGCAAACTGCAACGTGCAGCTTGTAGATATGGAATTCATTTCATTGTTCTGGCTTGGCGCCAGTGGCAATTTACAAACAAAGTTTTTTGCCGGGCGACGGCCATCGACTATCATACAACGTGCATGATGCTTAACATGCCGTCGCCCTTACCAGCCATTAGTGTGGCTACACGTAATAAAAAAAGTTTTTAAGAATGATTTCCCCCTCGAAGGGGGCCCAAAAAGCGTGATTCGCCGGTTTCGACCCCTGGTGCGAAGCGCGTCTCATCAGACGCCTCTGCTCCGCGCATCGCACCAGTGGGAGAGGCGTGACCGGGAATGACCCAAGACAGATGTTGTTTTGCCTTATATAGGCCGACCAACACGCCATGGGTGTGAATTCATACCGAATGCAAACTGCAACGTGCAGCTTGTAGATATGGAATTCATTTCATTGTTCTGGCTTGGCGCCAGTGGCAATTTACAAACAAAGTTTTTTGCCGGGCGGTGGCCATCGACTATCATAAACATACATGAATTCACACCCATGGCGTGTTGGTCGGCCTTTATAAGGCAAAACAACATCTGTCTTGGGTCATTCCCGGTCACGCCTCTCCCACTGGTGCGATGCGCGGAGCAGAGGCGTCTGATGAGACGCGCTTCGCACCAGCGGTCGAAACCGGCGAATCACGCTTTTTGGGCCCCCTTCGAGGGGGAAATCATTCTTAAAAACTTTTTTTTATTACGTGTAGCCACACTAATGGCTGGTAAGGGCGACGGCATGTTAAGCATCATGCACGTTGTATGATAGTCGATGGCCGTCGCCCGGCAAAAAACTTTCTTTGTAAATTTCTTCAAGTTTGGGAACAGATGGAAGTCTGAGGGTGCCAAATCAGGAGAATAGGGGGGATGGTCGAGCAAAATCGTACTCCAAATCCCGCAGTTTTCCCATCGCCAACGTACACTTGTGTACAGGTGCGTTGGCCTGGTGAAAGATGTTTTTTTTTCTTCAAGCCAGGCCTCTTCTCGCGAATTTTGGCATCCAGCTGGTCAAGAATTTAGGAGTAATATTCGCCTGTTATTAATCTGCCTTTTTCAAGGTAATCAATTAACAGGATCCCTTTCGCATCCTAAAACATGCTGGCCTTTCCGGCAGATACGATCGACTTTGCTTTCTTTGGCCCTGAACCACTGGCTTCCACCCACTGCTTCGTCTGCTGTTTCGTTTCTGGGGCGTGGGGCGTAATGGTGGACCCAAGTCTCATCCATGGTGACAAATCGCCGCACAAAATCGGCCGGATCCCGATTGAATCGATGCAAAGATTGCTGCGAAAATAGTTTGCGCATTTTCTTTTGATCGGCATTCAGCAAACGCGGCACTCATTTTGCGCAGAGCTTTCGCATCTCTAAATCTTTGTGTACGATATTTCGCACCCTTTCATCCGATATCCCCACAGCCTCAGCAAATCACTCACTTTCACTCGCCTATCGTCCAACACGATATCATGCACTTTTTCAATGGTTTCCGGTGTGATTAAGGTTTTTGGCCATCCTTCACGTGGGTCGTCTTCGAGGGACGTGAGACCACCTTTAAATTCAGCTGTCCATATTTTAACAGTTGACATCGAAGGAGCAGAGTCCCCGTAAACTATTGTTAACCTCGGATGATTTCCTAAGGAATTAAGCCATCCAAAACGAAGAATTTTATGACCGCACGATATTCAAGTTTCTCCATTTTATCGAAAAACAAGTAAGACGTCTACTCAAAAATTCGTGTAATCTAACTACTTGAGAGAACAAGTTGAAACTTGTCACACGAACTAATGACACGTACACCCAGGCAGGAAACATACATTTCTGGTTGATTGTAACGGTATTTCTGTGTCAGGCCGAGAACTTTTCACCTTACCCTCGTACATTTAGAAATAAAAAAGTTTTTCTGAGAAAACCTAACTTCTGGACCGGTCGTTACTATGATAGCTTTATGATATAGTAGTCCAATTTCAACCGGGAATGTGATTTAGCGATAGATACGATTCAATAATATGAAATTTAATGAAGATATCTTTTGAAACAAAAAAGTTTTTCTCATAAACATAGACTTTTGGACCGGTCGTTCCTATGGCAGCTTTATGACGTAATGGCCCGATTCCGTTCATTCCGACATACATACTTGTATATACAGCGTGCAATTAAAAAAGCCATTTTACAAAATTTCAGCTCGTGCTTTATTTCTAACCACAATATAATCTCTACACTCTAACACAATTGTTAGCCTGTGCGTAAATTCGGCCCTGTGTGTGATGATTATTACAGTTCCAATTTACGAGCACGGACGATTCAATTTCGAATCTTACAATGGCCAAGTTCATAATACACAGCGGAATCGCAGCATGCCAGCAATATTGATGCAGCATTGCAGCGGCTTGTTTTATTGTTAATAACAGTCGCATCCAGTCATCCATCAGTTATAAAATTTTACAGCGCAAAACTAAAATAACTACAGAAAAAAATTGTGTGAATATAACAGCGCGGCATATGCTGGTCCCAGTCAGCGGAGAAATTTCTATGATGGAGAAAATGACATATGGCACAGCATGTTGTGTCCATCAGAAACTCAGTGGACAGAATTCATAAAACGCAACAGTAGGCCAACCGCTGTATGTCATGAACTTAGCCAATCTTTCATACATCTTTCTTTACCCTACACTACGCTTGATACATACGCAAAAGAATGTGCCTATTCTTCCTAACTTAAGCTCGACATGCACGTCGAACCAAATGATTCGCGAAATGCGGTGGAAATGAAAATTTCCGTACGCTATATGAAGTTGACGGTTCGATCGTCTGTGGCGACCATTAGTGACGATAATTATTGTAGTACCAAGCAAAACAGCCCGGACAAAAGTGGCGCTCTCATAACCACTTTCCTCCAAGCGACGTCGACAATGGTATGAAGCCAAATCGCTTAGATGAAAGTGGCGTTTGAGAAAAAAATATGCTACAATGGGTGGGTTCAGAAGTCACCGAGCAACTTCTGCTCAGGTGAACATTATCAAATGATCACAGAATAAATAAATAAATAACCGGCGCAACAGTCCCATTTGAACCATAGCCTCGAGATGAGTTAGCATCATCTCATTTTCTAGACCGTGACGGTATGTCTTGTACAGAGATGTGTGATCAGTAACACGCTAAACCGAGTTATTCACCCCATAAATGGGTACTCATTTAACAGCTGAGTGGGCTCATAGTCCGATACGTAAATCCCCTTTTTTATCGAAAACTACCGCATTCAGTAGGAATGGAACCGGGACCCAGTGCGTAGAAGGCGAATGCGCTAACCGTTGCGCCATCCGGACTACAAATGATCACAGAACAAGGAATATTTCCGCTCACCTTTCACGCTCTGTTTTTATTTCTTTCTTCATAACCCGCTGTGGAACCACTCGCAAGCAGTGTGTGATTTTGGGTAACTTCTGAACACACCCATTAATTCCACATGAAAAATACTTGCAAACAATATTTGAAGCGATATAGTCCTCTGATCCGAGCACTGGCGTGATCCAAATTAATTTACATCACGCCAAAAATGCCTCGGATATTTTAGTGGCCATTCATAAAAGAAGACAAAGGGGTGGCGCTAATTCAAGAACCATGGCAGGTCAATGGAATAATCCAAGGCCTAAGAGTAAGTAGCACTACCTTAATTTACGACTCTGGTTCTACCCGACCAAGAGCCTGTATCATCTTAAAGAACATCATAAAACCTTACAGACTTCACTAGCTGTGATCTAGTGGCAGTAGCTATTGGATCGACCGATGACAGTAAAACACCAGGAGTTGCCATCGCATCGGCCTACATTCCCGGAGACACTGACATACCATCTTCGGAAATACGTAGGCTCGCTGATTACTGCAGGGGAAGAAAACTGCCCCTACTGATCGGTTGTGATGCGAATGCCGATCACACAATCTGAGGCAGTACTGACACAAACAGCCGAGGTGAGCCCCTTCTAGAACTTGTCACCAGTCTACTACTACTTTATTCACTAGGAACAGGGGAGAGGTCCTTGACATTATGTTTGAAATTTACAACATCTCAAATCGGATACAGAATGGGCATGTCTCGGAAGAGCCATCTCTGACTGATCACAGGCACATTTGTTTTGACACAGCCACATTAAACCAAGTCAAAACAAGCAGAAGGATTCCCCAGCGCACTAACTAGGATGGATATTCGGTCTCTCCGTGAGAAACTCTATCTGGTGGACAATAAAGTTCCAGGGTGGCTCAGCTTAGATTCCCTGGTATCCAACGTACCGGAGGCAATCACATCCTCCTATGAAGAAAATTGCCATCTAAGTAGCTCTTCTGACTCTAGAGGCGTTCCATGGTGGAATTCTGAACTCTCTGCGCTAAGCAAAAGTACTAGAAGACTCTTCAATAGAGCGAAACGTACTGGATAGTGGGAGCAGTGCCGAGCCTCGCTTACACTCTACAACAAAGGTGTCCACAGTGCCAAGAAACGCAGTTGGATTAGGTTCTGCGAAAGTGTAGATAATACAAACAATGCTGCAAGACTGCCAGACGTGTTCTGGCTAGAAAAGGCACCAACCAAGTCAACACCCTAAGGAGACAAGATAGCAGCATCACAGACGATGCCGAGAGCACAGGTAATTTGCTTCTTGAGACCCATTTTCCTGGGTGCGTTAGTCCAGATGAAGATAACAGCTACTCGGTCGACATGGGGGTGCGCTATGAGGCATACCGCTCTGACTGGAGTATTGCCAAAAATATCTTCACTTGCAATAAAGTAAAATCGTCTAGCACGGATGGAATCTTTCCCGCTCTATTACAGAAAGGAAAGGATATACTAATCCCCTACCCTCCTCCGACACAGCCGTCTGTCAGAAAACGGCGGAAGCAAAGCTGTACATCTAATACCTATACATTCGTCTATTGAAATAAACGGTCTGTCCGGCGGCCTGTCCGGAATTCCGGATGGTGTATGTTCTTTGTGACTTATGGTACATTTGCCACTTTGAAATTCGTTGTAAAATTTGTTCCAATTTCATTCTTCCTATGAGAGGTATTGTATATTAAATAGTGGGCCGGTTTCAAATTTAGGAACGTGGTTTGACATACGATTAAATAATATGAATTTTGGTAAAGATATCTTCAGAAATAAAAAAGTTTTTCTTACAGAAACTTGGTTTTGGAACGGTCGTTCCTATGACAGGTATATGATAGACTAGTCCAATTTCAACCAATGTGATGTGATTCAACTAAAGATACTATTGATTAGTGTGAAATTTGAAAAAGATATCTTTAGAAATGAAAAAGTTTTTTCTCACAAAAACGAATTTTTGAACTGATCGTTCCTATGGCAGCTATATGACGTAGTTGTCCAATTTCATTGATTCCGACATATTTACAGCGTGCAATAAAAAGAAGGCTTTGTACAAAATTTCAGCTCGATAGCTTCAAAACTGAGGGACTAGTTTACACAGAACCGGATAGACAAACGGACAGACGGACAAAGCTTAATGACTCTCTCGTCATACCGACTAAGAATATATATAGTTTATATGGTCGGAGATGCTTCCTTCTGTGCGTTGCAAACTTCATGACAAAGTTAATGTACCCTATCACATCCGTGAAGGGTATAAAAATGGTGCAATGACAACGGCCTTCGAGTCAATACGGCTAAGGCGGTTCTCGTTCCCTTTTCGAAGAAAAGAAATCCCAGACAAATGAGATCTCCTACAATATACAAATCTCCAGTGCTCCTGGTGGATTCCGCCAAATACCTCGGTGTTACTCTAGACAGGAAATTACTCTGGTCGGAACACCTACAGACAATATCGGACAAAGCCATTAAGGCCCTATGGGTTTCCAGGCAGTTTATGGGTAAGACTTGGGGAACAAACCCTCACATAATCCTTTGAATCTATAAGGCGATTGTCAGACCTATTATTGAATATTTAGCTGTAGTTTGGTGGAAAAATTCAACCACCAATGATGGCAAAATCAAACTGGGTAAGATTCGAGACTAACATGTCTCACAGCAACGGCGGCTATTCGCAGTTGTCCGACTTCAGCTCTTGAAACGTTACTCGACTTCCCTTCGCTCCACATTCACATAAAGGCGGAGGAAAAAATAGCAGTAGCAAGACTAAAAGTTTGCCAGAATTTTCTCAAACTAAACCCAGAGCAAACCAACTGGGTAAATGAGTACCACGTATCTAGTATGCCATCAGACCATTTAGCTAGAGAGCTTTGCTTGAAACTTCCATTCTCGACCGAAATTTGGAGTAGAGATGATTGGAATCTGATGCTCGACACCTTCCCCTCCATCGTTGTTAAGTGGTACACAGATGAAAAACCAAACAGTGTACAGAGGCGGGCGTCGTAGGTCCGTCTCACAAGATATCCACTCCAATGGGAAAGTACGCTACGGTATTTCAGGCGCAAGTTCACGCAATCGAGACTTGCGCGAACACATGCTTAGCAGCTGGATACCGATGCAGGAATATCGAAATTGGTACTTAGTGGTTGTTAAGCTTTGCAAAGATTAGGCTCCGTAAATAAGGTTACCATTTACTGGGTCCCCAGACACGCCGGTATCCCAGGAAACGGAACAGATGACGAGTTGGCCAGGGGAGCTTCTGCAGCCCCACTCGTCGGTCCATACTGTGGAATTCCCTTGTGCAGTGTAAGACGACACATAGGGAATGAGAGCACTCAGTAACCATCACCCACTGGGACAATACCCCTTGTCTTAGACAGGCTAAGCTGTTCATAGCTGGCCACTCACGCAATTGTACCCTTGAGCTGCTAAGACTACGCAGAAACCGGGTGAGAATTATTTGCGGGCTCCTCACGGTCACTATACCGTGAGGGGCCATCTACATAGAATGAGAATTGTCTCTGACCCGAGCTGTCGCTTCTGTGACAGCGAAGATGAGACTTCCCAGCACATTCTCTGTGACTGTGGCGCACTTCATCTCCGCCGCTTGAAATGCTTCGGCGATGCATTCCCTGAAGCCTTACTAACACTCGAACAGCTGAGCAGATTTGTTGGAATGATTGGGTCTCGAGAATTAGTCAGACTAACCTGCATAGACTCCAGGGTGTAGCACAATAGACCTCCGGGTCGCAGTGCATCTAAGCGATGTATCATTCTAATTTACTCGTATATGAAAAGCTGTTTTGAAAACATGTATGGAGGGAGGCGCCAAAATTTCCTTGCCTTAAGTTACGACTTTGACCGGCCCTGGTCTTCATACCTAACATACCTAAGGGGGGTAATAAGCCGAGCATATGCCCAAATCCAATCATCATCATCGTGGCGCGACAGCCCGACGTCGGGCCTTGGCCGCCTGGATCATTGTCCTCCAATTATGTCGGTCACGTGACCGCGTCCTCCAATTTTGGGAGCCCAGCAGCTGCGCGGCGTCCACACCTACTGAGCTCTCCCAACGAGATCTCGGTCGTCCTCGCAGTCTCGCTCCGTCGACTCGTTCTGCATTCATTACTCTCTTAGGCATGCGATCATCGTCCATTCTTTGTACATGCCCTGCCCATTGAAGTCGTTGTAGTTTGACGATTTTCGAGACTTGCAGCTCATCGTACATTTCATACAACTCATGGTTGTACCGGATGCGCCATCCATCTCGATCGCAAACAGCCCCGAAAATTCGCCGTAGAACCTTACGTTCGAAAGTGTCTAGCATGTTTTCGGAGGCTTGAGTTAGGGTCCATGCTTCGCAGCCATAGCATAGCACTGGTCGTATAATGGTTTTGTACACGCGGAGCTTCGTGTTTCTGTGCACTTGCTTCGATTTCATTATGGGGAGAACCGAGAAAAAAGTCTTATTAGCTAACTGTATCCGTCGCTTGATTTCGTCAGTTTCGTTGGCGTCCCTTGACAGGTTGCAACCCAGGTAGATGAAGTTGTTCACGAACTCGATGTTGAGGTCCCCCACGTTGATGCTCGGTTGTGCAGGTGTCCTTGTCACCGATTGCATCATTATTTTAGTTTTACCCTCGTTAATACGTAATCCAACTTCCTTTGCAGCGGTATCGAGCGTATGCAGAAGTTCTTCTGCGTCAGCCAATCTTCGGGACATGATGTTGATGTCGTCGGTGTACGCTGCTAATTGTGTCGACTTGATGAGTAGCGTCTTGCTGTTGTCCATATTCATGGCCCGAATAACGTATTCCAGTGCTAGGTTGAAGAGCGTCGGTGCCAGTCCATCGCCCTGTTTCAAACCAGTGCGTGTTTCAAATAGATCAGTAAGTCTATTCAGGATCCTGACTTGTGAGACGGAGTTGGTCATCGTCATCTTTGTCAGTCGCACTAATTTTGCTGGTATACCAAATTGCAGCATGATGTTGTACAGTACTCCACGATCGATACTGTCGTATGCCTGCTTGAAGTCGACAAAGATTTGGTATACGTTTACGTTGTATTCCCAGCACCTCTGGAGTATCAGTTTGACTGAGAAGAGCTGATCGGTTGTGGAGCGACCAGGTCTGAAACCGCTTTGATATTCGCCAATGACTCGTTCTGCGTACGGTTTTATTCTATTTTCCAGAATTTTCGTCAAAATTTTATAGGACGTACAAACTAGTGAGATGCCCCTGTAATTCTCACACCGCAATTTATCTCCCTTTTTATGAATTGGACAGATGATGCTAATTATTCTATTCGAATTCGCCGTAGCTCGTCATATTTTTCTCTTCTGGCTCTGGTTCCTCGTTGAATCCATTGTCTGTAGGCCTCGTTTTTCGCGTCAAGTGAATTTTTGCATTCTTCGTCGAACCAGTCATTTCGCGCTCGCCGGGCTTTATATCCCACGACCTTCTCTGCGACATCCTTGATGGTACCCTTGAGTTCTTCCCAGAACCCATGGACGCCTGTGTTGCTGATGTTGTGTAGCATAGGTGATAGTTTTTCCTCAAGGGCGGTAGTATACGCCACCGCTGTAGCATCACTCAAGAGCTTATCAACCGCAAAGATTTTGGGAGGGCTGATTCTTGACTGGTGCACTGAGGAGATTCTACATCTGTAGGCCCAAATCCAATGAATAGACCAATTATCCTTACTTCCTTCTTCATACACTTTTGCCAGCGATTCGTTCAATTTCGGCTTTTCGACGCATAGGTTATTTCGTTTGATTTGAAACCGAAACATTTAACACTTGCTCAATTTCGGTTTTTGTCTATGCAGCAATTTGGTTTAAATCGGAAATGTGCATAATGCACTATTTCGTAACATAACAATGCAGATCATGCTAGCACAGATTTGTGACTTCAAATAATAGGCGAATTATTATTGAGTATGAGTAGGACACTTACCATAAGGTTTCCGTTTAGTAAGGTCGTCACAGCTACATCCACGCACGGACGATGCGATTGAAGGCACTATTAGTTCGTCCAACACACGTTTGTCGGAAATTACCCGCGCAGGCTCCGACATTTCACCAAAAAAAGCCTTGGTCAATCAAGAAATCGAAAGCGTCTCCTCAAGTATGTTAAAATCGATAGCCATAAAAGAAACTATCTCAAGATGACAAGTCACTGAACACTAAAAGAGGAAATCTATATGTACATGTTTAAGTATCTGCCATCGAATGGGTACTAACTAAAAATACACCCCCGACAAGTGTAAATGATGAATGGTAGCCACTCACGGTCAACTCGATTCATACTGTCTTTGCATCGATTCGGATTTAATTGACATAATTAGCCACTGACTCGGCGAAGACAATGAGGCGCTAGCGAATACGGATAGTACGAGTAATTGTGTTGAAATTGGCGCTGACCGGCGCAACAAAAATAAATACCGAGTCCCTCTTGACGTTCTAACACAAATGCCCACTATCATAGGTGTCAACTATTTTTAAATTACATTAAAAAAAATTTTATTGTCTTAGGTTTATTGTTCGGCCTTCCGGCGTCCCTCCGAGTTCAATGGAAACTTCACGATATCCATCAGCAAATATATAAACAATTGAAATTTGGTGTATCCGCTCACTAGTTTTCCGAATGTACCAAAACATTTCTTCACAAAATGTGACTTGAATTATTTTCCGATTAGGATTGAACGGGCATGTTTTTGTTTAGATAACCTCGCTTTCGACTGGTGTCCGATCGACTGAGCTATCATGGTCGGAATGTTTTAGATTCAATGGCAAACGTCCAAAAATATTCAACAATTTTCAGGGTGTTCTAAGGATTTGGATGTCGGATGTCCCCTATCTTAATGCTATTCTAACCGCGTGGGTCAGGGCTAGGCATGCACATACACAGACAATTCATGTCATTCGAAATAACATGTGGAGTTGCCTTGGGTTAAATGTTCATTGTACTCCCACAAATATAATTACGTGCTACTATAAACTTTGTATGTACATAATATAATGTTCACAAAAACCCCTGTTCCAGCCGCTCGAGCGGTATATTAAAATAGTAACAAATACGTCAGTGATGTCATGTTAGCCCCTCCAATTCAACAAAAATTGAATTTAACTATTCGTATCGTTTGTTGGTCGTTTGTTGGTGATTGTTGGTCTGTTAAGAACGTTTGTTGGTCGCTAATTAGTAAAGTAAAGGCAAATTAAAAGTTTTTAGGTTAAGTGAGCCTCTCCTCACAAGAAAATCTCCGAAAAATGATATTACGAACCTAAACTTGCAAAGTTCTGAATTGAAATCGTTTGTTGGTCGTTTGTTGGTGATTGTTGGTGATTGTTGGTCTGTTAAGAACATTTGTTGGTCGCTAATTAGTAAATTACAAGCAAATTAAATATTTTTAGGTTAAGTTAGTCCCTTCTCACAAGAAAATCCCCAAAATGACGTTACGGACCTAAACTTGCAAAATTCTGAATTGAAATCGTTTGTTGGTCGTTTGTTGGTGATTGTTGGTCTGTTAAGAACATTTGTTGGTCGATAATTAGTAAATTATAAGCAAATTAAATATTTTTAGGTTAAGTTAGTCCGTCGTCACAAGAAAGTCCCCAAAGAATGACGTTACGAACCTAGACTTGCAAAATTCTGAATTGAAATCGTTTGTTGGTCGTTTGTTGGTGATTGTTGGTCTGTTCAGAACAATTGTTGGTCGCTAATTAGTAAATTATAAGCAAATTAAATATTTTTAGGTTAAGTTAGCCCCTCCTCACAAGAAAGTCCCCAAAAAATGACGTTACGAACCTAGACTTGCAAAATTCTGAATTGAAATCGTTTGTTGGTCGTTTGTTGGTGATTGTTGGTCTGTTAAGAACATTTGTTGGTCGCTAATTAGTAAATTATAAGCAAATTAAATATTTTTAGGTTAAGTTAGTCCGTCGTCACAAGAAAGTCCCCAAAAAATGACGTTACGAACCTAGACTTGCAAAATTCTGAAATGAAATCGTTTGTTGGTCGTTTGTTGGTGATTGTTGGTCTGTTAAGAACATTTGTTGGTCGCTAATTAGTAAATTATAAGCAAATTAAAAATTTAAGTGTCAAGTTAGCCCCTCCTTACAAGAAAATGCCAAAAAAATGATGTTACTAACCTAAGCTTGCATAATTCTGAATGAAAATCGTTTGTTGGTGATTGTTGGTCCCTTAAAAACATTTGTTAGTGACTAGTTTTTAAATTATAAGCAAATTAAAATTAGTGTATGAAGCTGAGAAACAAATGGTTGCGATACCGGCTGGATTTTCGTTATCTCAGGTTTCCGCTAGCAGATGGCGCCGAATGCAAATGGTTGTGAAATGGGATGAATGCATTAGTTTCCGGTTTAATTCTAAGTTTCTCCGAACAGTGTTGTCTTTTTAAACGCCGAAAGTTTATAAGCTTACGTCACATTAGCATTTTTTTGTACAAATGTTTTAACAAACATTTCAAGATTTAGTGTTTGTGCTAAAATATAAACCGCAAACACCGCTATTCTGGTGCAATGTTTACGCACAAACACGAAATCTTAAGTTGATTTGATGTTCACCTTTAGACTTTTGTTTAAAGATTTGTCCAAAAGTTTTCGTATTTGAGGTGGGTGTTGGTAATGTTGCACTTGCATATGGTAACAATTCGCAGCCATCGCATAAGGACGGCTTCGTAACTTATTGGTTACTAGTGAACGTTAATCTGTAAAATTTAATTTATGGTGAATTGTTAAATGTGAGTATAAGTACATAAATATTTTAGATAATATTATGAGAATCAACAGTTGCAGCTCTCACACACTTTAATCTATAAATCATGCTAAAAATAGAAATGTTCTTTCTTATTTATTGACTTACAGGATGCCAATTAACACTGTCAGTGCTATCCACCAAAGGTAATATAAATATAAATCGTAACAGATTCGCATTCGGAGGAGCATATTTTAACACTTTGATGACTCCCTGGTCCTGTATGGCGCTGAATCGCCTTTCCTCACTCGTACATTCGGCTAAGCAGTGCGGCTACTCTAGCACTGTATTTTTGGAATATTTTCCAAATTTGGGCTGACTCGCCTGACGTGTTTGGATGAAATCAAGTTATACTCAGGAAGCGATATACTTCTTTGCCTAACCCCTAGTGGGCCACAGCGCGACAACTATTCCATGGCTTAGCAGACGTTTCGTTGGCATAAACCAGTCTCGGACGATGCACGTTGCCAGCATGTATCTCCTGCTCCTATTTAGCCGCCTACCTGCAATAAGTCGGGAGATGTTGTGGCTTATTATTACGCCTCAGGAGAAAGACAACACAAACATCCATGGCCACGAACGCCGTGAACAGAACTTGAACCCATAACGGCCGTTGTTGGACATGAGACTGACACCTCTATGTCTAAATTCCGAATGTTATATTTATACTCGGCAGTCTAGCGAATGTGTCTAACTCGTAATATTGGAGATACAGGTTTAGTCGACATTGCGAACTTACACCGTAGGTAAGTCGACTCTATTCGACCTTCGCAAATATTTTTACGGCGAAACTACATCCAGTCCTCTGCATGATGCTGCACGCAAGGTTGACGCAAGTTTTACTCAGCTCAACTTAAAAGATCCTTGATTTTCTTCTTTGAGAAGCAAATTGATCATGTAAGCGTATGTTGTAACATACGGCTCATGCCAACAATCAAATCGATCGTGAACAAAATATACATTGGCAAATATGACAGAGGTAGCACAGTCAAGGCATCTGCTTCTTATTCCTTGCTATGATAAAAAATTCATAATTCATCACTCGGTTGCTACAAAAGCTATTATGCATATTATATATTAATAAACTCAAAATCCTTATTTAACATACTCTGCATCGCTTGTTGAAGGACAATTCTACCCCATCGTTCTCCACTGCTTTAAAGAACACAGCTCATAATATAATTCATTACAGTTACTATAGTGGCGCACCGAAATATAATAATTATTATACAGTTATAAAACCAAAAAGTTAGAAAGCCATCCTTATGCGATGGCTGCGAATTGTTACCATATGCAAGTGCAACATTACCAACACCCACCTCAAATACGAAATTTTTTGGACAAATCTTTGAACAAAAGTCTAAAGGTGAACATCAAATGTGTGTACAACTTAAGATTTCGTGTTTGTGCATAAACATTGCACCAGAATAGCGGTGTTTGCGGTTTATATTTTAGCACAAACACTAAATCTTGAAATGTTTGTTAAAACATTTGTACAAAAAATTGCCAATGTAACGTAAGCTTATAAACTTTCGGCGTTTAAAAAGACAGCACTGTTCGGAGAAACTTAGAATTAAACCGGAAACTAATGCATTCATCCCATTTCACAACCATTTTCATTCGGCGCCATCTGCTAGCGGAAACCTGAGATAACGAGAATCCAGCCGGTATCGCAACCATTTGCTTCTCAGCTTCATACACTAATTTTAATTTGCTTATAATTTAAAAAGTAGTCACTAACAAATGTTTTTAAGGGACCAACAATCACCAACAAACGATTTTCATTCAGAATTTTGCAAGCTTAGGTTAGTAACATCATTTTTTTGGCATTTTCTTGTGAGGAGGGGCTAACTTGACACTTAAATTTTCAATTTGCTTATAATTTACTAATTATCGACCAACAAATGTTCTTAACAGACCAACAATCACCAACAAACGACCAACAAACGATTTCATTTCAGAATTTTGCAAGTCTAGGTTCGTAACATCATTTTTTGGGGGATTTTCTTGTGAGGACGGGCTAACTTAACCTAAAAATGTTTAATTTACTTATAATTTACTAATTAGCGACCAACAAATGTTCTTAACAGACCAACAATCACTAACAAACGATTTCAATTCAGAATTTTGCAAGTCTAGGTTCGTAACGTCATTTTTTGGGGACTTTCTTGTGACGACGGACTAACTTAACCTAAAAATATTTAATTTGCTTATAATTTACTAATTAGCGACCAACAAATGTTCTTAACAGACCAACAATCACCAACAAACGACCAACAAACGACCAACAAACGATTTCAATTCAGAATTTTGCAAGTTTAGGTCCGTAACGTCATTTTGGGGATTTTCTTGTGAGAAGGGGCTAACTTAACCTAAAAATATTTAATTTGCTTATAATTTACTAATTAGCGACCAACAAATGTTCTTAACAGACCAACAATCACCAACAAACGACCAACAAACGATTTCAATTCAGAATTTTGCAAGTTAAGGTTCGTAACATCATTTTTTGGGGATTTTCTTGTGAGGAGAGGCTCATATAACCTAAAAACTTTTATTTTGCCTTTAATATACTAATTAGCGACCAACAAACGTTCTTAAGAGACCAACAATCACCAACAAACGACCAACAAACGATACGAATAGTTAAATTCAATTTTTGTTGAATTGGAGGGGCTAACTTGACATCACTCGTGATATACAATAGTATCTTACAAGCCAATCCATAAAAAAAAGGCTCCATCTATCACCTCTCAAAGTAATAGTTTTAATACGAGAACCTGTGCTGTAGATAGATATGTATATATGTATACGAGATAAACTGTCCTACTCTTCGAGATGCTTAACCATTCATGTTAAAACGACATTGCAAATTGCAAACTTGCAGAAAAAAATAAAAATAATAGAGTCAGCGACCAGCCTACCCCCCCCCCCCCCCCCCCCCCCTCCCCATTCCTCTCCCACTAATCTTTACCCTTACAGAAATAGTTAAACTACAATTCGCTCTACGAAAAACAATATGCAAGTAAAATAGTATGTAATACCTTTGAAGAGAGAGAATCAGAGGAAATGAAAAAGAGCGACAGAAACGAAGTAATTCGGCACAAGTGAGGAAGTAGGAAGGGGGATGGAAATTTGACATCTCTTTTGCTTCTATATGGACCGGGCGGGTGTTCCGCGGCAGAGAGACAGACTGCAATGTTATTGTTCCAATAGGAAAAGTAGGAGAGGGGATGACATCTTATGTGCTTCCTGTGCTTTTATATAGGCTGCGCGGGTGTTGCGCAGTGGAGGGCGTGTGTCTCTCTGTTTACTTTTTACGACTGGAATTGCTTCAAATATTGTAAAATAGTTTAGTGTTGAGTATATGCGGATTGCTCCTCCATAGTTATTCTCTATGTGTAATACTCGCACCTACATACCTCGTATACGATGCCGATAAGTGCATTTTTTGTATGGATGGTGTCAAAATGCATAATTTTAAATGAATGTACTATTATTAAATATTATGTGATTGTAATGAAACTTAGGGGTATTATTGCTTATGATGTTGGTTATCATTGGCCATCAATATTTTTGACTTAGAGTGTGCTGAAGGGGTGCAGGGGTGTGCTAACTGCAAATATAGAAATGTACTATTATTAACCTTTTTTGATGACATTTCAAAATTCTATTATTTTTAGTTTTCTATGCTAATGAATTGCCCCTTTTCTCTATATTTTCATATTTCTATAACGGTCTCGAAATGCAAGGGGGTGGGATAAACTCAGATCACATATTATCCCCTCTCAATCTTTTCTCCTTTCTTCAAACTTGAAGAAAAAATCCAGAAATGGAATGTACTCGATGGTGTCATTCTTACGATACCCCACTTGCCTATACCAACCGAAAAACAAATTTCGACCTTCACTTCCCCTCTATGGGGCCTCCCCTTAAAGTTGACCTATTACGACGAATCGCTCTCTCCAGAGAATTATAGTACTTCTACATATTTCCATCAAATTTCTTGCATGAAGCTTCGGCGGTTCGTGAGATATTTCATGGACAGACAGACAGACAGACAGACAGACGGACGCATGACCGATTTCATAAGGGCTTTGTTTTTTTTACAAAACCCTAAAAAGTATCTTAATATTGGGTATTCCCTTACAAAAGTATCAAGCAAGCACTTTTATCAGTAACAAAATGTATTGGCCCCCCTCCGCATTCTACCGGCTCATCCCGATATTGGCGGGGTGTATCGAAACTAACATCAAATTGAATTTGATTTCATTATTCGATCCGCTAGCTACGCATGTTGGAACAATGCACCAAAAGAAATATTTTCATGAAGAAAATTAATGTTACAGTTACCAAATCACCATCATCTTCAAATTCATTTTACCCTTCATGAATGTGATAGAGTAAGAGGCTTGTCTAATTCTAAACCAGTTGCCACAGGATGTGGCCAAGGTGAATACCGACTTCACCGTGCCCAAACTAAGGTTTGGGAGAAACTTCTCTGCCAAATTCTCAACCAGATCTGAATGGGGAGAAGGCGAGGTGGTGAAGGATTTTGACATCACGATTTTCACCGACGGGTCCAAAATGGATTGCAGCGTCGGTGCAGGGATATTTTCTGATGCACTAAATATTTCGGAGTGTTACAGATCATGCCAGCATCTTTCAGGCGGAAACTCTCGCAATCATGAAAGCTTGTCACACTCTCAGAGACATACCAGATAACCACAGCATCGCCATTTTCTCGGACAACCAGGCCGCTATCAAGGTACTGAACTCGGTAAGTGCATCCTCCAAGCTTGTTAGAGCTAGCTTGCCTTAGCAGACGGCTCAATATTACCCTGCTCTGGGTTCCTGGTCACAGGAACATAGAGGGTAATGAGAGGGCTGACGACCTGGCCAGAAGGGGCGCTGCCCTAGACAGATCTCAAGTGGAGCCTGTTTGCATTCCGCTGTTGACTGTTAAGCGCAATATATCCAACCACTACCTCAAGGTTGCGGAATCCAAATGGCGGAATCTGCACACCTGCGCCGTATCAAGAAAGATATGGCCCTCCTATGACAGGAAGAGAACATCGGAGCTTATGACCAAATCGCGCAGAGATGTCGCCAGGCTCACGGCAGTGTAGAGGATTGCGTGATTTAACAATGACTCCAATGCACTCTCTACATAGGAATAATGTGCACAATGAGAACGCTTAGTTCAAATCAACGTAACAAACTCAATTTATTATCTCAGGTTCAAAAGAAGAATACAACATTGCGAATACAAAGCGATACTAACTCTAACTCTTACACAAAGTTGTGTAATTCAATTCTGATAGGAACTCTCTCTTTACTGCTGCTGGTACACTGGCGGTGATAGTTGGAACTATCCGATGTACTACAATACTCCCCTCCTAAGTGTCATTCGCACAATTGAATGACACTGATTTCTAGGAAGTTGGCCTCGTGCGGGGACCGGGGTACGTCTTGCGGATTCCTCTAATTGTATGCGAGGTCGAACCTGACCGCTCGCATAATGAAGGATCCACCATTTCCGGCAGATCTGGGTTGCGGATGTGGGCTGGTTTAAGACGTTCCGTTGAGATCGTTGCCTCCTTGCCCGCTATTATAAGCTTGAAAACTCGATCGTTGATACGCTCGACGACAGGATACGGCCGGAGTAAGGACGTTGTAAGGATTTTTTTGCCTCCTGACGTACAAAAACGTGCGAACAAGCAAACAAGTCCTTGTATACTAATGATGAATTCCTGCGGTGATGATCAACTGGTGTGGGTCGCAAACGCTGCATTCGTTCCCTGAGCTGTTCAACTACTATGTATGTGCGATTCGGCTGGGACGTCGTCGCTGTTGACAAAAAAACTCGCCTGGAATACGTAACGTTGTACCGTATACTAGTTCGGCGGCTGAACAGTGCAAGTCTTCTTTTTCCATCGTACGCAGACCGAGAAGCACGGTGGGTATTGCCTCTGACCACTGCTTATCGTCATGGTACATTAAAGCTGCCTTGAGCGTCCTGTGTAAACGCTCGACCATGCCGTTTGCTGCTGGATGGTAAGCGGTTGTCCTCGCGCGATGACATCCAACAAGCTGCAGTAGTGCTTTCATCAGCGATGATTCGAGTTGCGAACCACAGTCTGTTGTGATGATGGCAGGAGCTCCGAAACGACTAACCCAATGCGTGTAGAACATTGAAGCTATCGTCTCAGCTGTGGCGTCAACCATCGGAATGACCTCAGGCCAACGTGTAAATCGATCGATTTCTGTGAGCGCATAGTTGTAGCCTTTTGAAGGAGGAAGAGGTCCAACTATATCCAGATGGACATGGTGAAAACGGTTGTCAGGCGCCAAGAAATGTTGAGGCGAGTTCCTGACATGCCGGCTGATCTTTGATGATTGACATGCCATGCACGTCTTTGCCCATCCGGCTACATCTTTGCACACGCTCGGCCAAACATATTTCTGTCTAATTATCTTGCTCGTAACGCGTCCACTGGGGTGTGACAGTCCGTGGACTTGATCGAAAATTTTGCGACGATATACCAGAGGAATATACGGCCTCGCTACGCTAGTTGTAATATCGCAATACAATGTTTTATTTCCGTCGATAATAACCGGATGTAAGCGAAGAGAAGACCCTCCCCGCAACAGTTGCTCCAGTTCTGGATCGTTGTGTTGAGCATCAGAGATGTCCGCAGCGGAAACACTGATTGATTCTGTAATTGCGTTAACGTTGTCTAAACGGGACAGGGCGTTAGCAATAACGTTTCGGGAACCGTCGACGTGGACAATGTGAGTCGAAAATTGCGCTATGTATTCCAACTGCCGAGCTTGTCTAGGAGGTGCCTTGTCGGTACGTTGGATGAAAGCGTAGACGAGCGGTTTGTGGTCGGTGCGGATTGAGAATGCTCTGCCTTCGACCATATAGCTAAAGTGTTTGACACCTTCGTAGATTGCCAGCAGCTCCCTATCATACGTGCTATATTTCTGCTGCGATGCACTCAGTTTTTGCGAGAAAAATGCTAGCGACCTCCAGCTGCCGTCTTGGAATTGCTCCAATACTGCGCCAATGGCTGAATTTGATGCATCTGTTGACAAGGTTAGCGGCGCATCTGCTTGAGGGTGCGCTAGCAGTGCTGCATTAGCGATAAGGCTTTTGCTCGATTCAAATGCTTTAGTTGCTTCCTCTGTCCATTCGATTGGTCGTTTGTCTCTTTTTCGGCAGTCTTTGGTGAGGGCGTTCAAGGGTGCTAGAACTTCGGCAGCATTGAGCAGGAATCTCCGATAAAAGTTGATGATTCCTAGATATCTACGCAATTCGACGATTGTCGACGGACGATTGAAATTTTTGATGACGTCCACTCTCTCAGTAATAGGTATGGATCCGTTGCTGTCAATCTGATAGCCAAGAAATTGCATTTCTCTCACCCCCAAAATGCACTTCGAAGGATTGATTTTTAATCCGTACGCTGACAGTCGCTCGAAGATTTGGCGAAGATGATCCAGGTGCTCCTCCTCATTAGCGGATGCAATCAGGACATCATCTAGGTAGACGTAGCAAAATGAAAGACCACGGAGGACAGAGTCTAGGAATCGCTGAAAAGTCTGCGCGGCATTACAAAACCCGAAAGTCATTCGACAAAACTCGAAAGAGCCAAACGGTGTACAAATCGCTGTCTTCGGAATGTCGTCTGGATGGATGGGCACCTGATGATAAGCACGTTCCAAGTCGATCTTACTAAAGATGTGTTTGCCGTATAGAACATGTGCGAAGTCCTGTATGTGAGCGATCGGGTATCTATCAGGAACGGTTGCGGCGTTAAGACGACGATAATCCCCACATGGTCGCCATCCGCCGTCTTTTTTGAGACCAAGTGAAGTGGGCTTGCCCAAGGGCTGTCTGAGAGTCTGCATATCCCTTTGTCCACCATGTAACTAAATTCAGCCTTCGCGATCGCGTATTTGTCCGGCGGTAGTCGCCTAGGACGCTCCGAAATTGGGTTGCCTTTGGTTAAGATCCTATGGACTACATTATGCTGTTGCACTTCCGAAAAAATTTCTGATGCCGTTAACTGCGGGAACCGGGCCAAAACTTGGAAAAATTTATTGTTGCTTTGGATAGTGGACACGCTAACTAATCTCCCCTGCGAGACGTTAGCGAGCGCGTAAAGTTGAGTGGTTCCGTCGATTAGGCGTTTCCTTTTGAGGTCGACCAGTAGATTAAATTTCTGGAGGAAGTCTGCTCCAATTATAGGGTGCGAAACATCAGCCACGCGAAAGTACCATGCCATATTCCTTCGTAGCCCAAAGTCCACATTTAATAGTTTTTCGCCGTACGTATTAATAACCGTACTGTTGGCAGCGAAGAGTTTAAAATCAGAGGACTTGCCCGTTTTCCCGGATGTTGAACGCGGAATAACCGAAACAACAGCTCCTGTGTCTATGAGAAAATTTATACCCGAACGTTTACAGGTTAAAATTAAGCGGTGCGGTTCGGAAGCGTCGCCGTCTAATGCACCACCAGGCGACGACGAACTTAGTTTTCCGACTGTTTTCGGAAGCTGCATGGTGGCTGACATTTGCGGGCTTTTGCCCTAAAACGATTATGATAAAAACAAACAAACAAACAAATAAAAACAATATCCCTGCTCCGTGCCCTGCTTCGATTTGCGTTGTTCGGAACGATTGCGCGACTTAGATCTGCGGCGACTCCAGTCGCTAAGATTGCGCTCCAGTTTATTGAAACGCTCGTTAAGCGCGTGCAACTCTTTCGCTTCCCGATCCCGAGGCTACTTAATGTCGGTAACGCCAGAAACTGCTGGCCAGAAATTGCACTCTGCCATAATTTGATCAGCCATCTCGGTTAAAATTGTCGACTCAACTTGGTCCGTAACCGTAAGAATAGCTCGAACCCTAGCAGGAAGTCTTCGGAGCCACAAAGACTTGATGGCATCGGTGGAGAGTGATCACCTGCAAGGCTTTTCATTTCGCGAAGAAGGAACGAGGGTTTCTTATCTCCCAATTCCAATTCGGTGAGCACCTTTGTTAATTTGCTCTCACTCGAGTCAGCGAAACGGGCCACTAGCTGCCTTTTAAACTACCCGTACCTATCGGAGATAGGAGGCTTCTCCACCACATCGGCTACATGGTCGAGAATTGTCGAGTCAAGAGACGATACGACTGCATTAAATTTGTTAATATCCGATACAATCCGACTAGTGGCAAATTGAGCCTCCACCTGGGCGAACCACAGCGTGGGGCGACGTTGCCAAAACGGGGGCAATTTGATGTTGGCCACAGCATCTAAAAGCGGTGAGTATGTCGAGAGAGGCCTATAATCGCGCAATACTGACGGACTAGCCGGCAACTTTTGTTGAGTGTCGGAGCTTGGGGTTGAACTAGTCGGCAACTTTTGTTGAGTGTCGGAGTTTGTGACTGAACTTGGCGGATCGGACATCTTTTTTGCGTGTTGGTAATCCAAAAGCGTTTGCACATCCGCTGTATGCGGGCGTGTCGTATGCAGGAGTACCGTATGCTAAAGTGCAGTAAGCGGGTGCTCAGCGCTGGTGGCGCAGCGTGCGGGCAATCCGGGATAGGGGCGCAGTGTGCGGGCGCTCCGGATGATAGGGGCGCAGTGTGCGGGCGCTCCAGATGATAGGGGCGCAGTGTGCGGGCGCTCCGAATGTTGAAGGTGCAGTGAGTCGCAGAAGAGCGGTGTATCCCTCTGACCCGAGACCAAACCAACGAATGTACGCAGCGGAGTCAAAGTTGGAGGCACTCACAGAGCACGAGAACACTAAACACGTGATCACGTCGGGGTCACCAATTATGTAGAGGATTGCGTGATTTAACAATGACTCCAATGCACTCTCTACATAGGAATAATGTGCACAATGAGAACGCTTAGTTCAAATCAACGTAACAAACTCAATTTATTATCTCAGGTTCAAAAGAAGAATACAACATGGCGAATACAAAGCGATACTAATGCCCGGTTCACATTATTCCAGTCCAGTAATCCAGTCCAGCGATCCAGTCCAGTGCTGGACTGGATCATATCGTCTACATGATTCCAGTCCAGTAGTCTGGCGAGTGTGTTGTTGATTCGGTAACTATAGTAACAATGATTTTTGGGCGAGCTGGAATCAAAAAGTAGACCGACAAACCAGTCACTGGACTGGATTGCAGGACTGGATTGCTGGACTGGATTGCTGGATTGAATTGCTGTCCAGTGCCGGTTCACATTATTCCAGTAGCAGTCCAGCGCTGGACTGGTTTACTGAACTGGATTGGTTACTGGAATAATGTGAACCGGGCATTACTCTAACTCTTACACAAAGTTGTGTAATTCAATTCTGACAGGAACTCTCTCTCTACTGCTGCTGGTACACTGGCGGTGATAGTTGGAACTATCCGATGTACTACAGCAGTCATCACGGGGCATTGGCCTATAGGGGATCACGCAGTCAGGCACGGTATCCCCTACAACACGCATTGCCGAAGTTGCGGTAATGAAGAGGAGAAAGAAACCCTCACTCACTTCCTATGCGAATGCCCAGGCCTTGCTAGGACCAGACATCGTACATTGGGCAAGGCCTTTCTTGACAACCTAGGGGAAATGTCGGGGGTGAGGATTGGGGAGTTGCTTTACTTCCTTAACTCCTCCGGTTGGCTCTAAGCAGCATCCCCTGTATTTTCCGCCTATCAGCTAACAACAAATTTTCACGAGGTTTGTGGCTTCAAAACGGCGCTTCTTGCGCTAATTAGGCTATGGTAGGGTTTTGCCTAAGCCACCACTTATACCAACCAGCGAGGGTTTTCTTTTAAGTTTTGTATATAACAACAACGAGGTTACCGCGAATCAAATGTCACTACTAAATATTAACCTGCATTTTTTTTACAACTTTCGAAGACAATTATCTCAAAAAGAATGCCTCGCTGAATTAATTTCTGTTTTCAGAAATGAAGCACCACACTAGTCGACTATTTTTCGTTGGTATGTAGAATTCAAACGTGGACGGGTGACTCTTAGCGACGATCCAAGGGAAGATGCACCAAAAACGGCAGTCACCCAAGAAAACGTCGATGCCGTGCGCCAGCTCATCACGGAAGATCAACATGTGAAATATCGCGAGACTGAGGCATCATTGGGAATTTCAAAGACCCCAATCCAACAAATTTTGCATGAAGAATTGTGTGTAAAAAAAAATAGTTTCCCGTCGGGTACCACATCTATTGACCGAAGAACAGAAAACAGCTCGGGTCAATTGGTGTCAGAAAACCGATTCAACACAGGAAAATCTAACAACGTGTACAGCATCGTCAGTGGTGATGAATCGTGGGTTTACTCTTATGAACCCGAAAATAAACGCCATAGTCGTCTGTTTGGGTATTCCAAAATGAAGAAAAACCGACAAAAGTCATCCGTTCTCGAAGTGTCTTCAAAAAGATGGTCGCGACATTTGTCTCAAAAGCAGGTCATGTAGCAACAATTCCTCTGCGAGCTCAAAGAACAGTTACTGCCAATTGGCACACAACCATTTGTTTGCCAGAAGTCATCGCCGAGCTTCGAGAAACCAACCCCGAACGACGAATCATCCTCCACCAAGACAATGCAAGTTCGCACACAGCTCGCAAGACAATTGAATTTTGAAAGCAACAAAACGTTGAATGGTTAGACCATCCTACGTACAGTCCCGACCTAAGCCTCAACGATTTCTTTACATTTCCGAAAATGAAGAACAAACTGCGTGGTCAAAGGTTCCAGTCACCAGAAGAAGCAGTTGACGCCTTCAAAAACGCAATTTCGACTGTACCAACAAAAGAGTGGAATAACTGCTTCCAGAGTTGGTTCGAACGCAAGCAAAAGTGCTTTAATCTTCGTGAGAAATACTTCGAAAAACAATAAAGTCCTTAAAAACTATATATTGTTTTAATTCAGCCCTATATGCAAAACTTAAAAGACAACCCTCGTATATGAACTTTGTCATAAAGTTTGCAACGCACAGAAGGAAGCATCTCCGACCATATAAACCATATATATGTTTAGTCCAGGATAGGAAGTCCGAAAAAGCTTTATTAGGAAAAAATCGTGTTGTTTTGAAATTTGGCACAGTTGTCCCCGATGATAGAGGGTCCGGAAGTGTAGCGGAGAGGGGGTCAAAGGCCCTTTTTCTCAGTTTTCCTTGATTATCTTTAAAATTAAGGATTCTACAAAAAATGTCCCAAGGCCGAATAAACGTACGTTCGACGTTCAGATAATATATTATACTCTAGACCGCCGCATCCCTTCAACACATCCCAGGTCAAAATTATTGGTGGCCAACAATATAATCAATACCACAGGCAATAATCCCATAAAATATACGCAACAACCACATAATATTTAACAATAACAATACATTCATTTAAAGTTGAGCATTTTGACACTACAAAATGCCTTACCAAAAATATACCTACCAGCGTCATATGTAAGTACGAGTGGTTTTTTTTTACTCAGTATCGTTTTTGCGCTCAGTATCGAATAAAGTTGAATTCGGAGGAATGAGGATTGCAGTTTTTAAATTAACCGTTGGTCGGTCGGTGGCGATAATTATAATTATTTGAAATTCTACCTTGCAATTCGTTGCAATTTGCAATTTCGTCTTAACATAAATGCCTAAGCATCTCCAGGAGTAGAGCAGTTTATCTCCTATTGGCATCGGACACTACAAAACCCTAATATTATGGGCGACGCCCTTCTAAAATGTAATGTATTGTTTAATTGGGCAGGTGACTTCGCGCCGCTACATAATGCCACCCTGTTTAAATACACAGTCTGCTTCTATGTGCTAATCTTATTATGAGTGTCTGAATGAATGTCGCTTAAGGTTTTTCAAATTGTACAATGCCACTTCCCCACGACAAAAATTGGTCAACTCTTTAACTCATTCACTACCTGTGTCCTATATATGGGACACATATTTCTGATATTTTTTACTAACCCAATTTGACAATATTTTGTAATTTTTTTTTGTGTTTCAATTGTTTCATTGTCTCCTTTTATAAAAACGTCAATATTTTTCGCTTTGTCGGGTCTGCCATAGAATCGATAAGTTTGGGAAGAAGTTGTACTGTGATAGGAAAGTTGCTATAATTGCGCCAAATTCTTATCGATCTAAGATTGTAAATTATAGTCAAATATTGTACAATTTTTTTAAGAAATTGTAAAGCGGAGACTTTGTAGTAGAAAATAAGGAAAATTACTTTGGAAAATAATAGTGCCTTCTTCCCGTGGAAGCTACGATATTACTGTGTCCCATATATGGGACAGCGGTAGTGAAGCGATGTGTCATTCGTTCTTTGGAGGGTTCTGTAACAGATTCTTTTTAATGTTTTTAGATGGTTTAAGGTCATGAAATGCTTTTATACTCTAGGAAAGTGCTTGATGAAAACATTTTTTCAAATTTGCAAAAATCGGCGGACGATGTTTTAGGAAATTTTGAATATTTTTACTAGTTAGGGCGATGGCGGAACCCACTCTTTCAGATTTCATCCGACAAATTCAGCACAACTGAAACTGCGAAACAACTAATAATGTATTTAATGATTTTATTAACGAAAAATTAAGATTAAGTGGCTTAAAAGTTTACTTATCCTATTCATTACGAGGGTTTAGTCAATGAACTATTCGTCATTATAATCCAGGACAGAACCCTAATGAATGCCAAAAATGCACCTTCGCTTGCTCAGACAAGATATTGTTCCCAATAAAGAAAATCGAAATATAAACTTGGCTACATGCGTTGTATTGCTCAACACAACACTGAGACTAACAACGCTTCACTACCTTTGTCATATATGGGACACCCTGTAAACCGGAAATGAGGTAGTGGAAATTTTTTTTATTGCCATTTCCGTGTTCATAGACCCCACATTAGTCACAATCCGCAACCAAATATTTTTTAACTCGAAATTCTAGAATAAGGTAGTGAATGAGTTAACTTTTTGAAGTCCCCTTGGTAAATTTTTCTGAAACTCATCAACGTTTTTTTACATTTCTGTCATCAACAAACCGGAGGCTCAGCTTACCGGTTAGCCACGGGTTTGAATCCTGTCGGCGCCATGGATGTTTGTGTTGTCTTCCCCTTGTGGTGTGTGCGTAAAATAAGCCAGAACCTTTCTTAAATTCTCGCAGGTATACGGCTAAATGGGCAGGAGGTGCATGCTAGCAACACGCATTGTCTGAAACCAATTTATGCTAACGTCAACACAAATAAAAGTGAAATCGGAATATAGCGAGCTACGCCCGCAATTGGAGCGTTTTGTAGTAAGCGCTTATTTTGGTATGTAAATATTGGCTCCCTGCTCTTCTTAGTACCACTCAGATGAATAAAAACACTATAATTAAAATGTCTTAACCATGATATAGTATCTTACATGGCAATTCATAAAAAAAGACTCCATCTGTCATCTCTCAAGGTAAAAGTTTTAGGCCCGTTTTCTCAATGTCCGGTTAAACTGCCAGTTAGCTATCCGGGACACTACATTTAATCTTAGCGCATGCAACACTCAAAATATGATAATGCAGTCCACAGCGCAGCTAATACAGTAGAAAGTCAGCTGATTTTCTTGACGGAATTCTGCCACCTATTCAATTCTATTCTATGTCTGTGCCACCTCTTAGACCCGTCATAGAGAGTGCGATCCATCGTCAGATCGATCTGACGATGGATCGCCACAAAATATCTGACGATCGAAATTATATGGAACTGCCAAAAAAATTGTCAACGATAGTCACATACACTGTGCGATCGATCTGACGATCAAAATATCGTCAGATCGATCTGACGACGGATTGCATCGTATATGAGGGCTATTAGCAGCTGAGTTGGTTTCAGATCCGTTTCCTTCGAATGAATATTCAGAACTCTGTTCCTTGTAACCAGTTTAATTGTCTCATTTGAATGTGCGAACGTAAACAGTTCTAGCTGTCAAAATCTCAGCAGCACATATCAGCTGTTTGGAATTATTGTCCGATAAATTCTTAACCGGAAGATGAGCGCCGGTTAGCGTTTATCTACAGGATAAGATTTAACCAGACATTAAGAAAACGGCCCTTAATACGAGAAACTGTACTGTAGATAGGTATGTATGTATGTATACGAGATAAACTGTTCTACTTTTCGAGATGCTTAACCATTCATGTTAAGACGACATTGCAAATTGCAAACTTGCATAAAAAAATAAAAATAATAGGGTCAGCGACCAGCCTAACCCCCCCCCCCCCCCCCCCCTCTCCCATCAATCTTAATCCTTACAGAAATGTTTAAACTACAATTCGCTCCACGAAAAAACAATATGCAAGTATGTAGTACTCGCACACACACGAGGCCGATAGGTGCATTTTTTGTATGGAGTGTCATAATACCCAAATTTAAATGAATGTATTATTATTAAATATTACGTGATCGTAACGAAACTTATACATATTATTGCCTACGGTGTTGGTTACCGTTAGCCATCAGTACTTTTGACATCGGACGTGTTTTAAGGGATGCAGGGGTGTGCTAACTGTAACTATTCAAATAAACTATTATTAACCTATTTTGAGAAGATATACAAAAGCCATTATTTTCCATTTTCTACGCTATTTGGAATCCACCTTCCTGTAAGTTTTCATATTTCTAAATGTAACGGCCTCGAAATGCAAGGGGGCTGGGACAAATTACAATCTAGTATTTTCTCCTCCCCCACTATTCCCCTTTCTATAATTTCAAGAAAATGCCAAAAATGGAATGTACTCAACAATACCTTTCTCTTGACACCCCACTTGCCAATACCAGTATATAAAAAAAATACTTTAATTTCGCCTCTATGTGGACTGCAATTCGCATTATGAAAAACAAGATGCAAGTAGTACTCGCACCTATGCATGAGGCCGGTATGTGTACTTTTTGTATGGATAGTGTCAAAATGCCTAACTTAAAATGAATGTACTATTATTAAATATTACGTGATTCTAATGAAACTGCGAGATATTATTGCCTATGATGTTAGTTATCATTGGCCATCCATATTTTTGACCTCAGGTGTGCTTAAGGGGTGGCGGGGTGTGCTAACTGCAACTATAGAAATGTACTATTATAAACTTTTTTTATAACGATCTCAAAATGCAAGGGGGGGGGGGGCAGACTCGGATCACATATTTGCTCCTCTCCCTCTTTTCATCTTTCTTCAAATTTGAAGACAATACCAAAAATGGAATGTACTCGATGGTCCCTTTCTTGCGATACCCCACTTACATATACCAGACGAAAAAAAATGTCGACCTTCATTTCCCCTCTATGGTGACTCCCTCCTTAAAGTTGACCTATTACAACGCATCGCTTTCTCCAGAGAATACTAGTACTTCTACATATTTCCGCCAAATTTCATCCATGTAGCTTCGGCGGTTCGTGAGATATTTCATGGACAGACAGACAGACAAACGGACCCATGACCGATTTCATAAGGGTTTTGTTTTTACTACAAAACCTTAAAAGCAAAGCCACATGGGAGTAGTTGACGGGTTATGGCCTACTTGGGATTAGGCCCAATAGTAGTTAAGAATATCATCACAAACCTTCTTCTTCGACTGGTTCATAATGAATGCTTCGATTATACACACATACCTATACATATACATACATATGTATTGAAGAAAGTTACATCAGCTTACTTTCTGTCTGTATCGTTTGATATTTACTCAAGTTATTGTTGATTCTACTTTGCCTGAACCCCTAGTGGGGCATAGCGCGTCAACTACCCCTGCGCGCCATCGTACTCTCTTCTGGGTAATGGTCAGGCTGCTCATTAATATTGATGGCAATAGGTGTAGGATTTCTTTTTCGCAATGGAGGGTTAAGAACCTTGGTCTTGTTGGTATTAATCTTTAGCCCAACCATGCATGCCTCTCTCTCGAGATCTAACGCCATTACGCACAGATCCATGATTTTGTGGGAGAGTAAGCATATGTCGTCAGCGTAGTCAAGATGTTGTAGATAAGATGTTAAAGTCCATTGAATTCCTCTGTCGAGTCCGGATAGGGCTGCATGCAACACATCGCCGATCACAATGAGGAATAGGATCGGTGAGAGGATGCACCCCTGCCGAACTCCACTGCGAATCTCAAAGTCCCCCGACACCTTACCTTTATGCAGAACGCGACATTTCGCTCCGTCATAGGTTGCCTTAATAATAGCCACAAACTTCTCAGGGATGCCTGTCCTGCGCAAGGCCGCCCATATAGAATCCCGGTTCACACTATCGAAAGCCTTCTCTAAATCGATGAAAAACAAGTGAAGCGGAGAATCGTACTCAACGCATTGTTCAATGATGATTCGCAAGTTGTTAATGTGATCGACAAAGGAGAATCCGGATCTCTGCTTTCTAAGTGGGCCTTTAGTCTTTCCAGGATGACCGTTACTGGGCATTTATCTCAAATTAGAATTAACATATGTTACACCGTGTCCGCGATCTTACGGCCGTCCGACCAACTCTTGGAGAAGGGTCGCGGGCGCCACATACTTAAAATTTTTGACCGCCAGTGATTGGCTCTTTTCCACGAAAAAGTACGAACCACCAGCACTGTGACCACTGATACGGAATCTACTGTCAAAAATTATTGCTCAAGAAAATCCAAAGTACGTCAGTTGCCTAAATCTCTTTTTAAGTGCACTAATTTTTGAAATAAAAATTAGCTGCGTACGTATCACTTTCCGAGAAATAGAAGTTTAAAGATTTTATTTCTTTGCTCTTTCAAAGAGTCCAGCCAAATTAGGGGGCGATGATCTGTTTCAAGTTCGAAACGTCGACCAAATAGATAGGGCCTAAAGGTTTTTGTTGCCCAAACAATTGCTAGTACTCCTTCTCAATTGTGGAGTAGTTAACTTCGTGAGCATTCATTGTACGCGAAGCATATGCAATTGAATGGTTTTCTTGTGATAAAACTGCACGTAGCGCATATTGAGATGCATCAGTTGTCATAGTAAATTTTTTTGTGAAATCCGGATATCTTAATACCGGCGGATTTATGAGAAGTAGTTTTAATTTTGAAAAACATTCCAAATATGAAAAATATTCTGATAAAATGATGGATAAGTAGTTGCGTGCGGATCATGCTGTAAGCTCTTATGCCAAGGACTGTTGGCTTCTCGCCCGGATCTCGTTATAAAGCTCCCACCTTACACAAGACTAAAAATGCACTTCAAGCCAGAAGTGATTAATAGACTATTTTTTACTCCGTTCTTCTTCAGATTGTTCAACTTATTTTGTTTAATAGAAGCTCCTCGCCAAACAGCGTTGAAAGAAATTAACTTATTCAATCAGCGTTCAATATGCCTACCCTAGAGCGAGGTGCGAAGCTACGAGTACTTTGGCGGCATTGTACAACACTCATCTCATATCAATCCTTTTTGCGACTGAGAGGTTTTTCTTCGCGGGGAATTTTTTACAACAGGGTTGTTTTTGGGAGATATCATATCTTTTTGCATAGTAGTAGTAGTAATCCAGATGGTGCAACGGTAAGCACGTTCGCCTTCTATACATTGGGTAGTATTCGATAAAAAATCACTTTTGCAATTTTTGTACCCTAGTTATAGTATTTATACCCTAGACTTATACTCGTAGTATAGGGTATATTGTTTTTGTCACGACGAAAATATGTAACACCTTAAAGGAGGCTCCGGAGGTACAGCAATGCATATTATATAAATGATCAGGGTCACCTCCTGATTCGATTTAGCCATTTCTGTCTGTCTGTTTGTCTGTCTGTCTGTCCGTTCGCACGATAACTTTCGATAGAATGAAGCTAGAGCCTTGAAATTATAGTCAAATTTTAGTAGTGTGATCTAGTTGGATGGTATTGAAAATGGTCATGATCAGGCCAAGAGAACGCCTACCTCCCCTACATATATAAAATACTTAAATGTATCTGTAACTCCCGATTAAATAAACATGAAAAGCTCTAGCTTTGGCAGATTGCTCGTGAGGGTAATCTTATACTCTCCTGGAAAAATAAAATCGATCAGTTGAAAACTAACGATAACTTTCTTACAAAGAGCCCCGTACTACACCTTAATCACATATAGCAGTGGAGCTCATGCGACGCAGATAGATTATCATCTGTGTCTAAATTTCATGAGACGTTGGGTGAAAGACTGCAAAGTGATCTTGGGTGAATCTGCGGTCACCCAGCACCGGTTGCTCCTGACAGAATTTATTTTGAAAAGAGGAACAAGACCGCAAGCAATCCCCAAACCAGTCGAGAAAATCAAGTGGCATAATCTCAATTACGAATGCTTTGAATCTGTTGTAACTCTATGCATTGTTAAAATTGAGGAGTGGCTTCAATACAACACCAACTGCGACGAGCAAAGTCCAACACAAATGTGAAATGCTTTGGAGGAAATGTTGTAGTCCGGATGGCGCAACGGTTAGCACGTTCGCCTTCAACGCACTGGGCCCCGGTTCGATTCCGGGGATTTACGTGTCGGACTATGAGCCCACTCAGCTGTTAAATGAGTACCCATTATGGGGTAAATAACTCGGTTGAGCGTATTGCTGATCACATACCTCTGCACAAAAACCGTCACGATCTAGAAAATGAGATGATGCTAACTCATCTCGAGGCCGTGGTTCAAATTGGACTGTTGCGCCAGTTATTTATTTTTTTTATTTTGGAGGAAATGTTAGTAGGTGAGGCTGAAAAGACACTGGGAGCTCCGAAAGGCCCACTCCACACGAACAAGGAGACGTTGTGGTGGAATAACGAAACTAACGAAGCAGTGCAGGCCAAATCGAACACATTCAAGGCTTGGACAGCATGCGAGACAGGCAGCGAAGCCGAGAAGGTTCAACTTCGGGAGAAATATGATAAATGCCGGAAGGAAGTAAAGCGAAAAGTGGCTCAAGCAAAGGCGTGTGCAGCCGAAAAGTTCTATCAGGAACTAGAAGATCTGACGGCGGATAAGAGATCGTCATCGCAAGAGAAACCTAAAGACAATGCCAGGATTTATAAGATCGCAGCCCAAAGGAGAAAAAACGCTCGAGAGATTCAGGCGCCAAAGTACGTTGTACACAAGGAGTGCTACTGGTTGAAGTTTGAAGATACTGCAATCTGTAGCAGAATGCGTGAGTACTTTGACGAACTCCTGAACGAAGAATTTCCGCGAAAAGCTTTTCGAGCTGTGGAACCAAACAGCACTGATATCGCTGATTTTTCAGTGGAGGAGGTGGTGAAGGCAATGATGCAGATGAAACGCGGAAGGGCAGTCGGACCGGACAAAACATCTTTGGAATTTTGGTTGAAGATGAATCATTTCGGGCTTAGATGGCTCACTATTCTTTTCAACAAAATTAAAAAAGGCCAACCGATGCCTGACGCTTTCAGAAAAAGCTTCCTTCTCTCATTTTATAAGAACAAGGGTGACTCACGCAAGCTCAACAACTATAGGGCAATAAAGTTAACATCTCACACATTGAAAACTTTTTTTTCTCCTTTGAACACACGTGCATAAACCCTGATATAAGCTCACTGATCTGAGCCGCACAGGCGATGCGTATATGTGTTCGGGTTGGCTGAATCCTATAAGGATTATATAGCCATCTTGTAACGCGAAACTATGGTTTTCGTAGTAACTCCCGATTTAGTGTAATAACTTCGAGACGGATAATGAACGAACGAGAAACCGGTAGTATATTGATTAAGAGATAGATCAGCGTGAAAAAAAAACTCAACACATACTATAAAATATTTTACTGTTTTAAGAAATTCATCCAAGATTCCAAGTGATCGACTGATTCCATCTTATTTCAGAAAAAAAACATTAATCTTTGTTACTTTATTATCTTATGACTAGTGTTTAAGAGGTCTTTGGCCAAAAAAAAAGAAAAAAAAGACTACTTCTACGTCAGAAAGGGATATTTTTCTTTTTTCGATCTCATATGCTAATATTAACCATCCCTCGGGGCCTATTTCCTTTAGGGAATCAGCAAAACCATTATTAATTCTATGTATTTAGGATCGGAAACTTAACTCTCATACTGCAAATTACAGCGAGTGCAATCCGGAGACGGGATCTTATTAATTTTACTTAAAAAAGCTTTGTTGTAACTGTGATTGATAATAAGGCGATTAGCTATTTTAATGGTTTTAGGTTTTGTATGTTTGAATTTAATCTTTTTATACCAGCTTTCAGTATCTACTTTACTAATGATTTTATGAAAGAACCGCCCTTTTTCTCTAGATGTGAGATCGAAATCCTCTTGCCATCTCCTAAAAATCCGTTCTTTAATTATATTCAAGGCTTGATTTAGTGAGAATGATGGGATGAATGGAGTTCCATCTAATCTGGCTTCGTTCGTCAACCTATCCACTCGTTCATTAAACGTCAGCCCCCTATGGGACGGGATCCATATTAAAATCAGTCTATTTATATTAGATGAATGCACCGTTTCTTTGATGAGTTGTGCAATTGGAGAATCACAATCTTTTTTGTTAAGGATATCGCAGGCCACATTACTATCTGTGAAGATAGATACGTATGGAAGGTTCCTGTTAGCGGCATGTTGTACTGCTTTAAGTATAGCTACTAATTCAGCTTCTACTACTGAAGTATCAGCAGGTAAGCTGAACTTACCCAAGGCTTCATCAGACTTATTAATAAACGCCGCCCCCACAGAGGTCGTGTCTTTGGATGCATCGGTAAAAACTGAGGTTTCATTTGGTTCCAGAACGAGCCCTAGCAAGGATCCCAGGTTGTCATGTAGTAAATCCTCATCTCTTACAATATTAATTTTTTATCTTTGTTAAAGATGAGCATTTTGTCCGCAGGAGTGTTACTTTTAAGATGTGGAAGGTTTTTAAGAACGTCACCAAATAGCCTCCAGCACTCCCCATAACTAGACTCAATATTTGCAAGGATCGTACTCTCAATCAATAATTCCACGAACTCTGGGTCGAATGTAATTGTTTTTGCCATTTCTTTGGCCGTGAGCCATAACCCTCTAAGGGCGACCACAGAGTGAAAGCTGAAGCTGATGCTTATGCTGGTTTTTGATTGCAAACACTCAGTGAAGAGAAACGTTTACGTGAAACGTGCTCATGGAGCTTTCCCTGCCCATGCTATCGCTAAAGCTCAAGATTGCATTCGTAATTGTCCAGTGATTTCATAAATAAAATCCATTCATAAGACACATAAAAATGAACGAATACACCGGACAATTACGAATGTAATCTTCTGCAACATGGGGAGGGGAAGCTTCATGAGCACGTTTCATGTGAATGTTTCTCTTCGCAGAGTATTCACAATCAAAACACCAGCATAAGCATCAGCTTCAGCTTTCACTCTGTGGTCGCCCTAAGGCGGCTATTACACTATAAAAGTTCTTTTACAAATATATTTGACGAACGATATTTCAAAAGAACTTTTATGAATGATATTAGCCGCTAAAGGGGGGAAGGTGTGCAAGCATATTAGAAAAGTAGTTGAAACAAGCAACGTCCATGTCTTAAATCTTTTCTTAGGCGGCTATTACACTATAAAAGTTCTTTGAAAATAGCTTTCATAAAAGATATTTGTAAAAGAACTTTTATAGTGTAATAGCCGCCTAAGAGTCGACGGAAGTTCATTGGCCAACACATAAAGTGCATTTATCGGGGTGGATGGGGTGGCCCCTAGACATTTCCTTAAAAATGGATTAAAATAGGATGTTACCTTGTTGGTAGTTGTGGTATTCATATTTGCCGTGGTTGTTCTCGCATACTCGATTTTGGGACGAATGTGGGTCCTAAACAAGGTGAGCGCCTTGCTAGGGTGTAGGCCTTCAGTTTGTTTATTAATTACATTCAAAGTTCATCATCATCGTGGCGCGACAGCCCGACGTCGGGCCTTGGCCGCCTGGATCATTGTCCTCCAATTATCTCGGTCACGTGACCGCGTCCTCCAATTTTGGGAGCCCAACAGCTGCGCGGCGTCCACACCTACTGAGCTCTCCCAACGAGATCTCGGTCGTCCTCGCAGTCTCGCTCCGTCGACTCGTTCTGCATTCATTACTCTCTTAGGCATGCGATCGTCGTCCATTCTTTGTACATGCCCTGCCCATTGAAGTCGTTGTAGTTTGACGATTTTCGAGACTTGCAGCTCATCGCATATTTCATACAACTCTCAGAGGAACTTCTGGAGTGGCCCATAGGCTCAATTTATGGGACGAGAGAAGAGCGCGTTCAATTTTTCATGGGAGAGAGAAAGAACGGGACTTTTAATGCCAACCACCAATAGGACGCGGAAATTTGACAGCTATATATACAGCGGGGAGTCAGAAACCAAAACAAACATTTTAATATCGGTTTTCTGACAGAAAACTCACAAAAACAAGTAACGCGCACATCACATCTAAATATTTAATGTTTTACCTATAAGCAGACACCCCCGTCTTAGGGATACGCTGGTTATTTTTGCAGTCACCGACGAGGCATTTCAATTTACCACAACTCACTACCGCACCAATTTGTCCTACCGGAAATTTCACTAGTGTCTTCTCTACATAATCGCGGCTCTTTACACTCAAAAACCGGCTCCAAACTTTCGCGAATTCAACCGTATTTCCTTTTTGCCACTTTTAGAACAAAGCGTTTGACAGCCATATGCACAACGTGAAAATGACAATCTTAAAACCGTTAACTTTACTCTCCCAGCTCTCGTCTTTTTCAAGAAGAAGATCGTCCCATTTTCAAGCTGTCAATTTGTATGGTTTGACAGGCATATACCCATTCCTTTGTTAGTTATATATTCAAATATACAACTCATGGTTGTACCGGATGCGCCATCCATCTCGATCGCAAACAGCCCGAAAATTCACCGTAGAACCTTACGTTCAAAAGTGTCTAGCATGTTTTCAGAGGCTTGAGTGAGGGTCCATGCTTCGCAGCCATAGCGTAGCACTGGCCGTATAATGGTTTTGTATACGCGGAGCTTCGTGTTTCTGTGCACATGCTTCGATTTCATTATGGGGAGAACCGAGAAAAAAGTCTTATTAGCTAACTGTATCCGTCGCTTGATTTCGTCAGTTTCGTTGGCGTCCCTTGACAGGTTGCAACCTAGGTAAATGAAGTTGTTCACGAACTCGATGTTGAGGTCCCCCACATTGATGCTCGGTTGTGCAGGTGTCCTTGTCACCGATTGCATCATTATATTAGTTTTACCCTGGTTAATACGTAATCCAACTTCCTTTGCAGCGGTATCGACCGTATGCAGAAGTTCTTCTGCGTCAGCCAATCTTCGGGACATGATGTTGATGTCGTCGGCGTACGCTGTTAATTGTGTCGACTTGATGAGTAGCGTCTTGCTGTTGTCCATTTTCATGGCCCGAATAACGTATTCCAGTGCTAGGTTGAAGAGCGCCGGTGCCAGTCCATCGCCCTGTTTCAAACCAGTGCGTGTTTCAAATAGATCAGTAAGTCTATTATGTATCCTGACTTGTGAGACGGAGTTGGTCATAGTCATCTTAGTCAGTCGCACTAATTTGGCCGGTATACCAAATTGCAGCATGATGTTGTACAGTACTCCACGATCGATACTGTCGTATGCCTGCTTGAAGTCGACATAGATTTGGTATACGTTTACGTTGTATTCCCAGCACCTCTGGAGTATCAGTTTAACTGAGAAGAGCTGATCGGTTGTGGAGCGACCAGGTCTGAAACCGCTTTGATATTCGCCAATGACTCGTTCTGCGTACGGTTTTATTCTATTTTCCAGAATTTTCGTCAAAATTTTATAGGACGTACAAACTAGTGAGATGCCCCTGTAATTCTCACACCGCAGTTTATCTCCCTTTTTATGAATTGGACAGATGGTGCTTCTGCGCCAATCGTCTGGGATCTCCTCGTCCTCCCATACTCGCAGGAGTAATTGATGTATGGCATCAACTAGACTCGTTCCACCGAATTTTAGCAGTTCAGCTGGAATCTCGTCAGCGCCCGGCGCTTTATTTCGTTTTAGTGACCGCAACGCGAGATCAACTTCCTCTACTGTCGGGGGTTGAATGGGTGGGCCTAGATCAACAATATCGTCGAGAGCTTCATGTGTGGGGATGTTAGATGGTCGGTTTAGAAGCTCTTCAAAATAAGAGGCCCATCGTTTGTTAATGCCATCGGTGTCGCTGATGATGTTTCTATCCTTGTCCTTACAAAGGCTAGTCCTGGGTTGGTAGCCGTTCTTAATTGTATTTACTAGTTTGTACGCTTGTCTGATGTTCCTATTAGCTAAGTTTTCGTTTATGTTCAGCAACTGCTCGTCAAAGTATTTACGTTTCTTACGTCTAATTATTCTATTCGATATTCGAAGAGAAAAATACTACGAGCTACCGTCATATTTTTCTCTTCTGGCTCTGGTTCCTCGTTGAATCCATTGTCTGTAGGCCTCGTTTTTCGCGTCAAGTGAATTTTTGCATTCTTCGTCGAACCAGTCATTTCGCGCTCGCCGGGCTTTATACCCCACGACTTTCTCGGCGACATCCTTGATGGTACCCTTGAGTTCTTCCCAGAACCCATGGACGCCTACGCCTGTGTTGTTGATGTTTTGTAGCATAGGTGATAGTCTTTCCTCAAGGGCGGTGGTATACGCCACCGCTGTAGCATCACTCAGAAGATTATCAACCGCAAAGATTTTGGGAGGGCTGATCCTCGATTGGTGCACTAAGGAAATTCTACACCTGTAGGACGTCTTCACTAAGTGATGATCTGAGTCGCAGTTTGCTCCTCGATAGGAGCGGACATCTATCATACTAGACGCCCATCTCCTGCAAATGAGGACGTGGTCAATTTGGTTTACGGTATGTGCGTCTGGAGACTTCCAGGTCTGCTTGTGAATGCGCCGATGCGGGAAACACGTAGAGCTTACGATTAGATTCCTGCAGCAGGCGAAGTCGATAAGTCGCTGGCCGTTGTCGTTACATTCTTCATGGAGACTGTGGCCTCCAGTGGTGCCCCGGTGCCAACTTTCATTTCCGACTTTCGCGTTAAAGTCTCCCAGGAGCAATTTGACGTCGTTTGTTGGAAGTGAGTCGAAGAGAGTTTCAAGGCGGGCGTAGAACTCGTCTTTTACTGCGTCTTCTTTAACTTCAGTGGGGGCGTGCACATTGATGAGCGAGAGATTGAAGAATCGAGTCTTGATGCGAATCGCACACAGCCGTTCATTTATGGGTTTGAAGTCAGTAATATGCGGTTTGAGGTGATTGTTCACTATAAATGCTACTCCAAACTCCTTGCGGCCCGATGGTTTGCCACTTGTAAAAATTGTGTGCGATTTCTTGTCATTAATCTCGCTGCCAAGCCAATTTGTTTCCTGGACTGCAGTAATGCTCAGTTTGTACTTTTCGACCTGTTGAAGGAGGGCCTTCTCGGCCCCCGGTTTGTTCAGGGAGCGAACATTCCAGGATCCGAAAGAATAAGCCTTTAGCCGTTTGCGTGGTCGTCGTTGTTGATCCGTCCAATCCGAGGCTTTTGTTCCAGGTTTCTTGACATGGAGTGGTTTTTGCAAGGACGAGTTGTCAGCACGTCGCTTAACCCCATTCAGGGGATGGCCTTGGAGATAGCTGCTTCAGATGGTTTAATAAACGTGCTGGAGCTCACACAACTATGTTGCAGGTCCAACTACGCAAGTCATTCCATCCTACTAAACCTGAAACGCTTAGGTGTTGGCCAGCCATTCGGGCTACAGCTATCTGCCTTTTCCAAACTGTCGCTAAGACATTGGCCGTCAGCGATTTGATACACTGCCGTTACCAGGGGGCGCCCACGCAGAGGACTATGTGGAAAAGGTCTTTGCCCCCCACATTAAAAGTTAATTTATTAAAATAATTTTTCTTTATTACTTCATGATAATGTGGAAGAACCGATAGATTCCAAGATATAAAGATTCCAAGATATTAAAGTTTTTTAGAATTCATGATGGTTTGATTATTAACGTTAATACAATATTATGTTGTGAGCTTTAGAAAAAAATAAAAATTGAGATTTCTCAAAATTAACCGGAAGCTTAAGATTAGTTAGTGTATTAATAAATTTCGATGCAAATAATTCAAGGTTACCTATGGCTTCCTGGGTATTTTTCCCCCGAGAAAGCAATAAGAAATCATCGGCAAATTGGTATATGATATTGAATTCGTCTGACAATTCATGAATTTCATTGGTGTATAAGTTGAATAACGTCGGACTTAAGCAACTGCCCTGAGGCAGTCGATTATCCACCACCAGCTGAGCTTCAAGGATCAGCAGTCAACTAGTAATATCAGGAGGAATGTTTAACCGACTCATGGTTTGGACGAGTTTGGATCGGTCCACATTCTCATATGCAGACCTTATATCAAATACAGCGCTCACAGAGACCATTTTATTAGCTTTATTAACTTGAACAGTGCTAATGAGGTCATTAATACAGTGTGTGGTGGCTTTTTTTGGCCTAAAAGTATATGAATTTTTTGATAATATTTGGTGGTCATTAATAAATTGAGTAAGTCTGTTTAATTTTACCATTTTGTTAATTAATTTCAGTGGGACACTCAGTAATGAAATAGGGCGGTAGTTTTGAATAAGATTTAAATCTTTATTGGGTTTGGGAATTGTGGAGAACTCTCACACTCATGTTTATATGTACTCTGTTAACAAGCATGCATACTTGATTATCAAGGCATTGATATTATCAAGTGTGCATTGATATTAAGGTTCTAGATATATAATATTTCATTGTCAGATTGTCAGGAGTTTAAATAAACAAGACATATTGTAAACCTCAATGTGTTATTACTTCGGGTTTATAACATTGGCGACGAGGATTATTGAAGAATTACCATAGCTGTACTATACCTAAGCAAACCAAGGAAATGGAGAAGGCAATTGGAAACCTAATCGAAGTTTTTCAAGAACAAATGCGTTTGGCCGAGCAACAACGCCGAGAAGATCGGGCAATCATCGATCAACTTCTCGCTGCCAGATTGGTACCATTTGAAGCCAAAGTAGGGACAGCATCTACCATAAAAGATTTGGCTGATTCAATGCTCCAGTTCGAATACGATCCTGAGAATAACTCCGTTTTTGAGACATGGTACGCACGTTACAAGTCAGTTTTCATGACATTAGCCGCCTCACTTACAGAACAGATGAAGGTTCGTTTACTTCTTCAAAAATTGAATCTGACCGACTATCAACGATTTTTCGATGCTATTCTCCCGAAAGAATCTCATGAGCTGACATTAGAGGAAGTTGTTAAGAAGCTGACATTAATTTTCGGTCACCGTCAAACAAAATTTTCGATGCGACATCAATGTTTAAGCCTGGCTAAAAAGAGCTCCGAAGATTTCTCGCAGTACGCCGCTCGTATCAATAAACAGAAAGAAGTTTGATTTAGCAAAATGTACCTCCGACGAGTTCAAGGCTTTACTTTTTGTCAGCGGTCTCAAGAATCCTGAGGGTTCCCTCATTCTTGAGAAGCTCCTCTCGAAACTTGATAGCGAGAGCATTCATCTTACAGCTATCACGACGCAAACTGAAATTGACGCATTCAAAAGGCTAACTCTACAGGATTTGGTGAACGAAGCCGAGCGTATAATTTGCCTGAAACACGACAAAACTATTGTTACAAACACATCTCAGTACTCATCTCCCAAGACAGAAGTACTCTCAATCAAGCAAGGAGCGGCAAAGAAAAAGGAAGTAACAGAGAATTCCTGTCGTCAAAAATCATCGAAGTCTTCCTTACCATGTTTACATTGTGGTGGTGTTCACTGGCATAAGGATTGCCCATTTAGAGAAAAGGCTTGCAATGATTGTCAAAAGATTGGTCATAAAGCTGGTTATTGTGACATAAAAACCAGTCGTCCAACATTTCGACGTCAACGCTCAAATCCTGATTAATCTCAAGAAGTCAAGCAAATCAATAGTGCGAAACAACATAGAAAATATCTGGTACCAAATGTCAATGGTTTTTCAATAAAACTTCAGCTTGATTCTGGATCCGACATCTCTGTAATCTCTCGATAAAACTGGGTAAAACTCGGAAAACCAACTCTCGAGACAACAAGCATGGCAGTCAAGAGTGAATCCGGTGACAAATTCCCATTGATTGGCAGTTTTCCCTGCGTCATGAAACTCAACAACAGAGAGGAGTACGGCAAATGTTATGTCACGCCACTCCAAATCAATCTCTTCGATGAAGATTGGATGACAATTTTCAACCTCTGGAATGTTCCCATCAATTCTTTTTGCAATTCGATTCGCACAAGCGGTGACAACGATTTGACTACGGAAGTAAAAGCGAAATTTCCCATTCTTTTCTCTGACGGACTTGGGTGCTGCACGAAGGCAACGGCGTCTCTCAAACTCAAGAAGGGAACACAATCGGTATATCGCAACGCTCGACCAGTTCCTCATGCAGCATCACCCGTTATTGAAGCAGAACTCGAACGATTACAGCATCTTGGAGTTATCTCACCCATCGAGTATTCTGAGTCCGCAGCACCGAATGTTGTGGTCAAGAAAAAAAATGGAAAAATCCGCATCTGTGCAGACTATTCAACAGGTTTGAATCATAGACTGGAGCCTAACAAGTATCCGCTCCCGACTCCAGACGAAATATTCTCAAGACTCGCTGGAAAGAAAATTTTCAGCTCTATTGATTTATCAGATGCATTTTTCCAAGTTCCGGTGAAGGAAGGAGCTCCAAGACTAATGACGATTAATACGCATTGTGGTTTGTTCGAAGTCAATAGACTTCAACAAGGTGTGTAGACTGCCCCAGGCATTTTTCAGCAGATTGTTGATACAATGCTTAGCGGGGTCAACACTTTTGGTTTCATTGACGACATGATTTGTGCCGGAGAAAACGAAGAGGACCACAGGAAACAACTTTTTAAGACATTGCAACGTTTACAAAACTACGGGTTTAAGTTGCACATTGAAAAGTGCAAGTTCGATGTACCATCTGTTGATTTTTGTGGTCATACAGTTGATCAAACTGGTATCCGACCGCACCCTGGCAAGCTCGGCTCCATTATGGATCTTCCAGCACCAACTGATATTTCAAAACTTCGAGCAGCTGAAGGTGCTTTCAATTACTATGGCAAATATCTTAAGAATATGAAGGATCTTCGAGGACCTTTAGATAATTTGCTAAAAAAAGACGTCAAGTTCGAGTGGAGGCAAGAGCATGAAGAAGCGTTCAACAAAATTAAAAAACTTCTGGCATCAGATATCTGTCTAGTTCATTTCGACCCGGCTAAGAAGATTGTGTTGGCCACTGATGCATCAGATTATGGAATGGGCGCAGTTCTCATGCATGAATTCAGCGATGGGACACTTCGACCGATAATGCATTTCTCAGCAACATTTAGCGCAGCGGAGCGCAACTACCCTCAAATGCACAAAGAAGCCCGTGCCCTTGTGTTTGGTTTGAAAAAGTGTCACTATTATATTGCCGGACGACGGTTCAAGATACAAATCGATCATAAACCGCTTCTCGCCATTTTTAATCCAAAGGCTGGTATCCCGGTGTATACAGCAGCTCGACTTCAACGATATGCCTTCATAGTTCTTTCATATGACTTCGAAATTGAATATGTGAAAACGGACTGTTTCGGATATGCTGATGTTATTTCGCGCCTTATGGCTAGTCATGCAAAGCCTGATGAAGATACCGTGATTGCTCAACTCAGAAATGATGAAAATGATGATCCAGAAGTTCAATGTTTCGCTATCGAATCAGCTAAAAAACCAATCAATTTTCAAGATGTACAAACAGCGAACAAATCATGTCTTGTACTCAGCAAGGTGAGTTCATACTTCGTAAATGATTGCTGGCCGTAAAAGAAATCGCAGCTTATCAATAACAAGTTAGCAGAATATTTTCAACACCGTCATAACCTTACTCTTCTTCAAGACTGCATTTTTTATGGCGAACGAATAGTTATTCCGGAGATTTATAGACAGCAACTTCTTGAGGATCTCCATCATGGTCACCCAGGTGAATGCCGCATGAAACTTTTAGCTGCAAGTAAAGTATTCTGGCCAAACATTAACACTAACATCGAATAAATAAATAACTGGCGCAACAGTCCAATTTGAACCACGGCCTCGAGATGAGTTAGCATCATCTCATTTTCTAGATCGTGACGGTTTTTGTGCAGAGGTATGTGATCAGCAACACGCTCAACCGAGTTATTTACCCCATAATGGGTACTCATTTAACAGCTGAGTGGGCTCATAGTCCGACAAGTAAATCCCCGGAATCGAACCGGGGCCCAGTGCGTTGAAGGCGAACGTGCTAACCGTTGCGCCATCCGGACTACAACACTAACATCGAACGAGTAGTAAAAACCTGCGAGACTTGTGCTACTATTTCTAAAACTCCAGTCAAATGTTTACTTCAACCTTGGTCGGTACCATCGTCAGCGTGGGATCGATTATGCAGGTCCCATCGACGGAAATTACTTTTTGGTCATTGTCGATGCATTTAGCAAATGGCCAGAAGTCTTTAAAACAACGAGTATTTCATCCGCTAAAACAATTGAGCTCATACAGAAGGCATTTGCCCAACACGGACTTTGCAATACAATCGTTAGTGACAATGGCCCACAATTCGTCTCTGAAGAATTCAAAGCATTTTGCGAGTCTGAAGGCATCAAGCATATCACCACAGCTCCATACAGCCCACAATCAAACGGCTGATTTGCTTAAGACTGGGTTGAAGAAAGCGGAAGGAAACATTGATCAGAATCTTCGCCAGTTCCTATTTTGTTACCGCTACACACCGTCATACGCACTCGGTTCAAACTCCCCATCAGAATTGTTAAATAATCGGATAATGAAACTCGCTTGGATTGTGTTAAGCATCGAGCCGCATCGCACCAGGAGGGCAGCTTCATGGCAGAACAATTTGATCGACACAATGGTGCTAAGTGGAAGGAGTTCAGCGAAGGTGACAAGGTGTACTTTCAGCTTCATTCCACTTCAGACAAGTGGGAATGGACTCCAGCAGTTATCATGCAAAAGTTTGTAATGATGGGAGTCGGAGGACGAGGGTGAGGATTGGCCGTGAAGGCCTGAGAGAAAGAAAGACATAGGTTCTAAACCCTCTCCAGACACTGCCAGTGATGTGCGCTCGCAGACCAGCTCAGTAACCGGGAGTTGCGGGGTGGGTCTACGGCAGCTATTGGCCTCCTCCATCAAGTACAATAAAAAGATATCGCACATCAAGCCCGTTAACAAAAGAAATTACTACTCTAACCAGACAGATATAAAATTGCAGCGAGGAAAATAAAAGATCGAAGGGACGCCTATGCGTCAAACTCCCTAAACCGGCAAAACAAGTACCCGTGAAGGGACGAAGAGCTCTACAGCCAAACTACTACTGCGAAAATGCAACAAGGCAAAACAAAAGGGGAGGACGAAAGGTTACCGTCCAGTCAGGACAGGTCCTTTTCTTCTTCCCGTCGCGAGCCTAAGGTGTAATTCGGCTCTTCTATGGCCCGTGATGTTAGCAGCCAGCGCATCGATACCCTCCCTTCCATGGATTTCTGGGCGCGCATAAAATTCCGAAATCCCCAATAAAAAATTCAAGTTCTCGCTCTTAGCGGCGAGAGAGGAGGGAGAGGAGGAAAATTTGAGACCTTAGCCTGTCATTATGTTATATATAAAAAAAAACACACGCATCCAAGGAATCCATGTTATGCGCAGGTAATTTGGAGGGTTTAAAATAACTTCTTGAGGTACTTAAATTTACTATTACTTACTAACTATGTGTAGATCTATATATACATATATACCTATATATACATCTGTATATATACATATATATTTTTTTTTTTGTTGTATTAAGAAAGAATCAGAAATGCCATAGGTCAAAATTAATTTCGAGGGATAATGCCTTTACTAGTACTTATCGTGTTTGACTGTTAAAGTTTCTAAAACTCGGGACAGCTTCTCACTTCTGATCCGAAACTTTTCAACACACGCTGTATCATTATCGGAGACAAGTGGATCATCCCTATGACTATCACTACTATCAGTTAATAACAGGTGGGCAGGTTCCAGCTCAGTTTCAATTGAAATTTTATGCTGTGACGAATTATGTTTGTGTTTTGCAATGCTGACAGTGTTTGAATTATTACTACTAGCATTGCTAAATGCAATAATGTTCGACGATGTGGACGACCAGCTAGGAATGCAATTGACCATCGAATTAACGTTAGCACTGCCGCTGCTTCCGACAATATTGCTCGATGGCGAATCGATAGTACTAACAACTACCGTTTTAAGATCTTTAGAACTGGTGCGACGATGCCTTAAGATACTAGACGCCGATTGAGCAACCTCAACAAGTGGCTTTATTTCTATATAATTGAGATCTTTTCGATTGTTGTTGTTGCTGTGAATGATGATCACGAAACTTTATATCGGACGTTTCATGTTTTTTTTTTTTTTTTTTTCTTGTGTTTTTGTTTTTAAATGGTTGAGGATATGTTTGATATTTGAGTTTTGATCATAGCGGGAATTGTTTCTGGAATGTGTGATCTTTTGACAGTAGTTTGAAGCCAAATTTGGTACGGCGGAAACTCTGTACCAACACCGCGCATCTCGATCACAATGCTTACTGGATCACTGGCACCATTTAAACACACACACACACTTACCCGGGGGCTATCGCGCTGGTGGCGAAGCCCCTCGTATCAAGAATTTGTTTGTTTATTGTAAATGCCGAGCTCGGGGCGTCTCCGTCTTCAATGCTTAAGACGGACTGATAGCGGCTTCTGCTGTCTCGCAGATCGAATTCCAACGCTCAATTCAAGTACGCAAACTGATTTGGCTCCGGGACGGGTACTCCATTAGATTCGAAACACAGACCGGGTGTAATTCACTCACTAAGATCGGCGGGTTTGGATGCTCGTAAACATTTTGGGGGGGTTTTGACAACTCACGTACGACGACCGTGTGATGGTGGCGGCGACGACCATCCGATTCCTCGTTGTTTATTCCAATTGTAACACACGACGTAAGTGGGATAGTGGGCGACGTTATCAGTGTATGCGTGCCGCGCGTGACTGTGTTTGGCGCGTATATTTTTTTGACGGGCGCACACACTTTTATTTTTCACCCGGCAATTTTCACGGCCATTGCAATTCTGATCACTAGCACCCGTAGCAAACTGCCAGTCACCGAACCATGCCCTTTTCCCCAATTCAAGCCAAGCCCGCCGCCAAATTTCCAATGCACTCACACCCGACCGACGAGATCCCGTCTAACTACGACGACGCGACGACCACTCAATCTCCTGCGAAATTAGCCGTTCTCGCATTGAAATTTCGCGCGATTTCACACGACTCTTTCACCGCGCACACTGGATAGGTATCTCCGACCAGCCCGATTCCCACTTTTCTCCGCAAAAAAAACACGACTTCCCAACTGCGCGGTCCGGAACTCCCTCGCTCGTTTATTTCAACGCCATCGACGAAATACGATTCGTAAAGCGGACCTCAACTCGACGGGATGGAGGAAATCGTCCTCTAAAACAATTCGCCCGGGGCGTAGCGGAAAAGACCACGTACGACTCTCTTTTTCACGTCCACCTTCCCTGCGGTCCGGAAGCAACCTCCTCTCGGCGATCAATCCCCTTCTCCTTCTCCCCAATCGGTCAAGTTTCTCGGTCCCTCCGCTCGAGTAGGTGGCGCTGTTTCTGCGCATTTTAGATGTTATGACCACCAGGATAATTTCCAACCGAATTTTATTTAACCAGTCCGGTAGGATAAATTCTGGTGCATTTGTGAAAAATACCACTACTGCGAACGCGGTAATATTTTCACAATTACACCAAAACTTCTCCTACCGGAAAGCGTTTTCCGTTTCCTGAAGAAAAGATGGCCGCAGCAGAACAAAGTCAAATCCGAGACGGAGATGGCGGTAAACAAATTTGAATTTGTTGTGCAACGGAAATATATGAAACATACGCAGATTGTTGCTTCCGAAGTGCTACATTACAACACAACCACAAATGAGCTACCTTAGCTCAGTTGGGGTTGAATGGTAACTTTATCTCTCCGCGGAAGATTAAGTACGCATGTCTTTCGCGTGGTAAATTCCTACGTTTTTCCCGTCCATATCGACTAGTTCGTAGCAGGATTTGCCTACGACCGCTTTGACTCGACACTTTACGAATTTGAGTCCCAATTTTGCGCTATAATGGTTGGCGGCGTTGCTCAGCTTAAAGTTTCGGCAGAAAACCACGTCTCCAATTTGGTACTTTATAGGTCTCGTTCTCAGGTTATAGGTTCGGGCGTTATTTTCACTTGCTACCTTCAAGTTTGATTGTATTCGCTTCCGTATTAAATCTAACTTCACGTCAGGCGTTACACTTCCGGTAGAATCGATCAGTTGTTGTGACTTACGCAATATTGCGTAAGCACTTCCGTGGAGCAACATGGTTTGTCCAAAAAGAACGAAATATGGACTGTAACCAATGCTAGAGTGGTAGGCAGAGCGTATCGCACAATTTATCTCGGATAGATGGTTATCCCAGTCCTTCTGATCCGGGCTGACATAAGCTCGGATGGCTGCAACTAAGGACCGATTGACCCTTTCCGAAGCGTTTGCCTGGGGCGAATAGTAAGCGGTATAAACGTGTCTGACGCCGTAACGATCTAGTAGCTTTTTAAACATGGCGGATTTAAATTGCACCCCATTATCCGAAACAACGATTTCAGGTACCCCAAAAATGTGAAATACCCTCTGCTCTAAAAATTGAACTATCACATCCGCGGTGAACTTCTTTATCGGTTCGATAAATGGAAACTTGGATAAGCTGTCAAGGACGACTATAGCTCCCACATTCCCGGTTTTCGTACGTGGATACGGTCCTATAAGATCTATGTATAGCCGTTGAAACAGCCGATCAGGAATGGAAAGCGAACCCATAGGAGGTCTTAAAGGTCTATTAGGGGCCTTCGTCGATTTGCACGTCTCACACTGCGACACATACTCTTTTACCTGTTGGTTGAGCTTAGGCCAATAAAAAAGAGTACGTAGGCGATAAAGGGTTTTTCCGACTCCGCCATGTGCGCATAGCGGGTGGTCGTGAGCCTTTGCAATTAATTCCCTCGTGAGTTCGTGCGGGACCCATAATTTCCACGCCAAATCTTCCTGCAAGCTATCACCAGTAGAATATTCGGTACGTCTGTAGACGAAGTCGTCAACAACCTTGAGGTCTGGCAGGTGTTGTTGCTCTTCGCGTATCCTTTCAATCAGAGCGCGATAGTCGTCGGACTTGAAATAGGAAGAATTGAGGTCGATGTCCAGCGAGGTGTCGTGCTGAACTACCAATTCGGAAACTTCAATGTCGTGTACTCGGGATAAAGCATCAGGTACCACGTGCTCGCTGCCTTTACGGTGACGTATGGAAAAATGGAATCCTTGCAGCTTAAGAGCCCAGCGTGCTAAACGACCCTGCAGGTCTCTGAGGCTCATAAGCCATTTTAAAGAAGCGTGGTCGGTAACAACTTCAAATTCTTGACCTTCCACGTAGGGTCGGAATTTTTGAATAGCTGTTACCGCGGCAAGGCATTCCTGCTCCGTTACGGTGTAGTTACGCTGCGCAGTTGTAAGTTTTTGGGACATGAAGGCGATAGGGGCTTCCGCACCTTCTTCGTTAACTTGTACAAGCACTGCCCCAATTCCGTCTTTACTCGCATCGCAATGGATGGAGAATGGGCGGGAAAAATCGGGGCTGTGTAAGACGGGTGCGGAAGAGAGGCTCTCTTTGAGCGCTTGAAATGCGTTTAAGGCCTCAGTTGTCCACAAAAACTTACAACCCTTACGCAGCATATCTGTGAGCGGAGCAGTCACAGCAGAATAATTCGGCACAAACCTTCGGTACCACCCACAAACTCCTAAGAATCGTCGGAGGTGACGCACCGACTTCGGTAGGGGGAAGTTGGTAATGGCCTCCACTTTATCCGGGTCGGTCTTTATGGTCCCATGACCAACTACATGTCCCAAGTATTTGACCGACTTCATTACGAAGTGGCTCTTTTCCACGTTAATCGTTAAGCCAGCTACCCGCATACAAAAAGCCACTCTACGGAGGAGTGTGCAATGCTCCTCAAACGTTGACGAAACGATCAGCAGATCGTCCAGATAAACGAAGACTTGGTGACGGATATCGGCAGGGATGACCTTATCCATCAACCTTTGCATCGTTTGAGGGGCATTGCACAACCCAAACGGCATAGTGACGAATTGATAAAGCGGTCTCCCAGGGACGGTAAACGCTGTTTTTTCACGCGAAGCCTCATCGAGAGGGATTTGCCAGAAGGCGTCTTTTAAGTCGATGCTGCTGATAAATTCTGCCTTAGGCAGCCGACTTAGAATCCCGTCGATGAGGGGAAGCGGGTAAGCATCTTTGACCGTGACACTGTTAACTTTGCGGGCATCTAAGCACATGCGTATTTTCCCTGGTTTAACCACAACAGTCACTGGAGAAGCCCAACTGCTTTTCGACTCCTCAATGACACCCATTTCCAACATCCTGTCCAATTCCGAAAATAAAAGTTTTTCCACCGCAGGCGATATCGCGAAGTGGCGCTGTTTTATCGGCTTGTTATCGCCGACATCGATTGTATGACTTATAAGCGAAGTACGCCCTAGCCCTTGTTTGGAATAGGACGGGACGTCGGAAATGATTGCATTGAGGGTGGCTTCTTGGTCTGGTGACAAATGGTGGCGATTGTCATCCAGTGAAAATTCATCAATTGAGGGGGAACATGAAAAGTTGCTAAAAGAAAAGAGATCAGACGCGAGTTGAAAAGTTCGTACAAAGTCCACTCCAAGATAGAGATTTTGACTCAGGGATGGTATAATAGTAAACGTCATGAGTTTCGTGATCCCCCGAAACGTAATGTTACAAGTTACTTGTCCCAAGGTGCGGTGCTTCGTCCCATCGGCGGTCGACACAGTAGTGGTATAGCGCCTCCATGGGTGTTTGTTGGTCCCAACAAACCTGTTGGCAAAGCTGGTGGCAATGCATGATAACGAAGCCCCAGTGTCTATTAGCCCCACCACCTCTTCATCAAGCAAACGGACTTTGGCATAGGGACGCAAGTCATCCGTAGGCTGATCAATTATGGCAGCCTCGCATAAATGCCGACGTGATTCTTTGACGCGCCTCCAGAAATTACGCAAACGAAGGGTCGAACGTTTCGTTTTGGGCTTAGACAACTCTGCGTTTTCAAAAATTCTTCGTCGAACCGCATTATATTCAGCTAACCTTATATGATAAGGCTTGATTGGCCTCGTAGGCGCTTTGTCCAAGATAGGTGTTGACTCCATTCCTGAGGGATTAGCTTGCGTCGAGTGTGACAGCATTAGACGATAAGAAGGTAACACAGGTGTGATGGTTTCAGGACGATCAGATAGGCAAACTAGAGCAGAGGGATCGACGCAGGTGGTGGTGTGTGAAGTCGGTGGTGAAAGATCACCCTGCTTAGAAGGAGATGAGTTCGAGGGGTTCAAAGCTGTTACGGGGATTTCCGCATCCGAAATTGTAAAAGTTTCATTGGGTGACAATGTAGTGGTCAGTGATGTCAAAGTGGGTGTAGAATCAGACAGCGCAGGTGTATAATTAGTTGTAGCCGGTAAATAAGAAGTCATAGTAGGTGTATAATCCTTAATTAAAGTCGTATCCGGGGGTGTCCTATCCGGTAAACTAACAAATTCGTTTGTGAACGAGGTGGTTTGTATATCCAATTTCGGATTCAAGAGGACTTGTGGTTCAGAGGCAGCGCGTCGCACTGTGTGCTCGTCGAGGATGTGGAGATGTTCGCCATCCTCGCTGATGAGTTTTTTTGCAGCACTGCACTTCGCACACTTTGGTTTGATGGTATTTGCTGCCCCACAACCGTAGCAAAATAGACGACGCTCTGCAGCGCACGTGTCATAACGGTGTCCTTTCTCCCGACAATTCCAACAAGTCAGGGCGGACGAATTGATCTCTGATACGACTGAGTCATCCCAGGATCTTTCCGCAGCAACGTCTTGAAAAATATCAGCACCTGTGTCCGAAACTTCGGCTATGTTGTGGCGCCTAAAGGGTCGAGAATGATTTAGTTCGTCCTGAAGATTTTCCATTTGACGAATGAACTTTCGAAGTTCTCGAATGGAACGTATATCCTGGTGAAGCAGTTCCCATCTGTACTCAGGCCGAAGATTGCTTTTCAAGATGTCCAGGAGATCCATCTCATAAAGCGGGTTGTCCAAACGATCGGTCAGTCTCAGGATATTATCATAGAAGGCATCAAAGTGTTCGGTTTGCCTCTGGACTCGATTGCGTATTAATTTTAAGATTTCGCGATCGTTCAACCGGTCTCGGAACTGCTCGCGGAGCGATTCTCGTATAGCCGTCCATTCTAGCGATCCATAAGAGCGATGGTATCGCCAATACCATTCGCATGCCTTTCCAGTCAACAACACATGGAAGCTGTTGCATAGAGCTGTAAAGTCACCTCGCAAGGTTTGATGCGTAAGGACTTCGACCTTGTATAGAAAGGAATCAACTGTTATAGTGGACTCCTCCCCACTGAACTTGGTGTTCCACGATGCTAAAATTTGAGCTACCTTTTCAGGTGCTCGAAAGGAAGGTGGCGGATGGTTGAAAGCAGGATTTCGAACTAGTCTGCCGCCATTTGGAGGTGGAGAGTTATGACGCAAATAGTTCCTCGCTGGAGGTATTTCACGAAATTCGGGTGGTGGCATTTGAGGTCGCGGCTGACGAAAATTAGGTCGCCGATTCTGGTGAGGTCGGGCTTGGTTATTTTCCCCGGAAGGACGAACTGGTGGTGTGTTCCTGGAGGTCTCGCGATTACTTGCGGCTTGTCCGGATGTATTTGGACTAACCCGAGATTCCTCCACGTGTTCTCTCACTGCCGACACAATCATTGACCGTAATCGCGGAATAAGCTGATTAATGAGGTCATCCCCTGATGCCTGCGGAACTGACCTCCCCGAGTTCGGCGAAAGATCAGCGCTAAAGTTGCCGTTCGGTGGAACAGAAAGGCCGGTTGCCGCTCTACGTGTCTGCGAACGTGTGACACGACCCTCCATCACTTTAGGAACGGCCCCTTGAGATGTAGATGGGTGTACGTTCTGTACAAACTCTTCCGCGGCCTGACTACGAGATGGGGAAGGGAATCGTGGCACCAAATTTTCTGGGAGCAATCGTCGACGACAGATGGGGCAAGAGTCGCGATTTCTCAACCATTTCATGACACATGCTTGGTGGAATTCATGCGCACACGGTGTTCGAACGAGGTCTTCGCTTGTTCTCATCTCGTTTCGGCAAATGGTACATACACCGTCTTCTTCATCCATTAAATCCCCAAGAAACTGGGGTTCAGGGCTATGCTCTATAGGCATGATGGAATTAATTACAAAAAGGCAGTTGAAGTTAAAAAAAAAACAGGAATACTAAAGTCGAAGTAATAGATTGCGTCAATACGCACAGCAGTGTCAAATCAGGGATATTTACGAAGTCAGTATGAATACTGGCTAGCACAATTAGTGCACGTCGGGAATTCAAAGTGCACTTAATTATAGATATGTATGTACAAAAAGACAATTTGCATTTTTAATAGCTTATACGAATAATAAGAATGATAAGGGTGTATACTTTTAGAGAATTCAACAGTATAGTATAAAGAAGGGTGCGCGTATGTAAAATAAGATAAGATACGCGCCTTTAGAAAAAAAAATACAATCTATTGTAATAGAGAAGAGCATACGTGTAGTAGGTGCAAACCACAATTTATTCAGCGAGTGGCTTACTTTGACTAATGTTCAGACAAAAAGAAAGATTTTCAGCATAATAATAGCGTGTAATAATAATGCATAGGAAAAAAAAAAGAAACATGCATGCATCGCCAAGAAATCCCGAACCGTAAAATTTCTCATTCAAAGGAATAATTAGAATGATTAGAATGTATAATAAATACCGTAGTTTTAGCTTTCCAATATCAAAGAGTGATTAATAAAAAAAATAGTTTGTAGTAAGTACGCAAATGAATAAACAATCTCCCCCTCTCCTTCTCCTCCCTCCTCACCACGAATGTAATAAATAGACTATGTGATCAAGACGACTTGGAAGAGAAAAGGATATGTCCATCCTGGACTAGCAACGGGACTCAAAGCAAAATATAGGACGCAATCAGCACTTCTCGACTAACTTCTATTCTACTACCAACGCCATTTGGTCACGAGACTGGCACCATTGCCAATTTCGTACAACTCTCAAATACCGTTGACAACAGCGTCGAAGTCAGAAGAGAAGGCGATCCGAACTCAGAAGGAGAAAAAAAAATTGTTGAGTAGGATCACTGATCTGCACACGAAGGCAGCGATGTTTCTTCCTCGGTTCCTGGTCTTAAGATCGGAATCCTTCCAATCGAACAACAACTCTCAGGAAAAGAGGAAGTCATACGCTACATGATATGTAATAATACCATCGAAGACAAAACAAAGCAAATCAGCGCCTGTTAGGGATGGAAATTGACTCTACGTTAAACGGATGTGGACTGGAGGGGTCACCAAATCCTATGGTCTGCTCGGGCATAAAACAAAACAAATAAGCAAGCGTAAAGCCGAAAAGTGGAGTGCTAATGCACTCCAAATTTTTTAGGACTGGTGTTGTGTGGGACCTAATAGTGGCGTGGAATCCAGGTGGAACTGAGTCCAAGCCGTCAAAGACGACTAATAGAAGGTTTTTGGGCCCCACGTTGGGCGCCAATTGTAATGATGGGAGTCGGAGGACGAGGGTGAGGATTGGCCGTGAAGGCCTGAGAGAAAGAAAGACATAGGTTCTAAACCCTCTCCAGACACTGCCAGTGATGTGCGCTCGCAGACCAGCTCAGTAACCGGGAGTTGCGGGGTGGGTCTACGGCAGCTATTGGCCTCCTCCATCAAGTACAATAAAAAGATATCGCACATCAAGCCCGTTAACAAAAGAAATTACTACTCTAACCAGACAGATATAAAATTGCAGCGAGGAAAATAAAAGATCGAAGGGACGCCTATGCGTCAAACTCCCTAAACCGGCAAAACAAGTACCCGTGAAGGGACGAAGAGCTCTACAGCCAAACTACTACTGCGAAAATGCAACAAGGCAAAACAAAAGGGGAGGACGAAAGGTTACCGTCCAGTCAGGACAGGTCCTTTTCTTCTTCCCGTCGCGAGCCTAAGGTGTAATTCGGCTCTTCTATGGCCCGTGATGTTAGCAGCCAGCGCATCGATACCCTCCCTTCCATGGATTTCTGGGCGCGCATAAAATTCCGAAATCCCCAATAAAAAATTCAAGTTCTCGCTCTTAGCGGCGAGAGAGGAGGGAGAGGAGGAAAATTTGAGACCTTAGCCTGTCATTATGTTATATATAAAAAAAAACACACGCATCCAAGGAATCCATGTTATGCGCAGGTAATTTGGAGGGTTTAAAATAACTTCTTGAGGTACTTAAATTTACTATTACTTACTAACTATGTGTAGATCTATATATACATATATACCTATATATACATCTGTATATATACATATATATTTTTTTTTTTGTTGTATTAAGAAAGAATCAGAAATGCCATAGGTCAAAATTAATTTCGAGGGATAATGCCTTTACTAGTACTTATCGTGTTTGACTGTTAAAGTTTCTAAAACTCGGGACAGCTTCTCACTTCTGATCCGAAACTTTTCAACACACGCTGTATCATTATCGGAGACAAGTGGATCATCCCTATGACTATCACTACTATCAGTTAATAACAGGTGGGCAGGTTCCAGCTCAGTTTCAATTGAAATTTTATGCTGTGACGAATTATGTTTGTGTTTTGCAATGCTGACAGTGTTTGAATTATTACTACTAGCATTGCTAAATGCAATAATGTTCGACGATGTGGACGACCAGCTAGGAATGCAATTGACCATCGAATTAACGTTAGCACTGCCGCTGCTTCCGACAATATTGCTCGATGGCGAATCGATAGTACTAACAACTACCGTTTTAAGATCTTTAGAACTGGTGCGACGATGCCTTAAGATACTAGACGCCGATTGAGCAACCTCAACAAGTGGCTTTATTTCTATATAATTGAGATCTTTTCGATTGTTGTTGTTGCTGTGAATGATGATCACGAAACTTTATATCGGACGTTTCATGTTTTTTTTTTTTTTTTTTTCTTGTGTTTTTGTTTTTAAATGGTTGAGGATATGTTTGATATTTGAGTTTTGATCATAGCGGGAATTGTTTCTGGAATGTGTGATCTTTTGACAGTAGTTTGAAGCCAAATTTGGTACGGCGGAAACTCTGTACCAACACCGCGCATCTCGATCACAATGCTTACTGGATCACTGGCACCATTTAAACACACACACACACTTACCCGGGGGCTATCGCGCTGGTGGCGAAGCCCCTCGTATCAAGAATTTGTTTGTTTATTGTAAATGCCGAGCTCGGGGCGTCTCCGTCTTCAATGCTTAAGACGGACTGATAGCGGCTTCTGCTGTCTCGCAGATCGAATTCCAACGCTCAATTCAAGTACGCAAACTGATTTGGCTCCGGGACGGGTACTCCATTAGATTCGAAACACAGACCGGGTGTAATTCACTCACTAAGATCGGCGGGTTTGGATGCTCGTAAACATTTTGGGGGGGTTTTGACAACTCACGTACGACGACCGTGTGATGGTGGCGGCGACGACCATCCGATTCCTCGTTGTTTATTCCAATTGTAACACACGACGTAAGTGGGATAGTGGGCGACGTTATCAGTGTATGCGTGCCGCGCGTGACTGTGTTTGGCGCGTATATTTTTTTGACGGGCGCACACACTTTTATTTTTCACCCGGCAATTTTCACGGCCATTGCAATTCTGATCACTAGCACCCGTAGCAAACTGCCAGTCACCGAACCATGCCCTTTTCCCCAATTCAAGCCAAGCCCGCCGCCAAATTTCCAATGCACTCACACCCGACCGACGAGATCCCGTCTAACTACGACGACGCGACGACCACTCAATCTCCTGCGAAATTAGCCGTTCTCGCATTGAAATTTCGCGCGATTTCACACGACTCTTTCACCGCGCACACTGGATAGGTATCTCCGACCAGCCCGATTCCCACTTTTCTCCGCAAAAAAAACACGACTTCCCAACTGCGCGGTCCGGAACTCCCTCGCTCGTTTATTTCAACGCCATCGACGAAATACGATTCGTAAAGCGGACCTCAACTCGACGGGATGGAGGAAATCGTCCTCTAAAACAATTCGCCCGGGGCGTAGCGGAAAAGACCACGTACGACTCTCTTTTTCACGTCCACCTTCCCTGCGGTCCGGAAGCAACCTCCTCTCTCTCGCTATCGTTTGAATTTTATTGGGGGATTTCCAAAATATGCGCCCGAAATCCCACGGTCGGGAGGGCTAGGTCGCGCAGGGCCCATAACAACTGGGGCCCATAAGGAGCCATTTTCCATCTTGAGGCTCAGATGACCTGAGAGGGAAAAGGATCTGTCCTGATTGGACGGTTTTCCCCGTTATGAATATCTTTTTTTTTGGCCTTCGTGCCTTGTTAGTTTGGCTGATGCAGCCCCATGTCCCTGCACGGGGCTTTGCGGATTTTTTTTGAGTCTTTGGGAGTTTGGTGCAAAGGCACCACCAGTAGTTTTTCTGTTTTGAGTATATTTGATTGCGGGTTGTAGTAGTTTTTTTCGATTTTTATATTTTTGAGTTTTTTTTTTGATCGGGCAGACGTGCGATACCTCCTTGTACGTTGATGGAGGAGGCCGATGACTGCCGTGTTGAACCACCCCGCCACTCCCGACAGCTGAGCTGGTCTGCCAGCGCACGTCACGGGTGGTCGTCGGAGAGGGTCTTTCGTCACCCATTGAGGTTTCTGGCCTTTACGGCCATCTCAACCCTCGCCCTCCGGTCTCCATCGCTACAAGTTAGGTGCCGTCAACTATAGGATCCAGCTTGTTATGCCTAGCAATGACCGTGTCGTGAAGGCTCATTCGAATCAACTTAAACACCGATTTACTACCGGAGTGTTTAATGAGTTATTTGAGGCTCCAGAGTGGACCGACAACATCGAAGTTGAATCAATCATTATTCCGCAAGCTGCCCCTCGTCAACCACACATCATTGATCATCAGCTTCAAGCAACCAATGACCTCGATAGAGAATTTCTGGAAGCTGAAGACGATGAAGCAGTCGTGGAGCCCATAACAGAAATCTCACAAGGAATTCGACGTTCTGATCGGATAACAAAAGGCATTGCTCCACGTTGGCATCAACATTATCAAAGATTTTAAAAGGGGAGGAATGTGGAGAACTCTCACACTCATGTTTATATGTACTCTGTTATCAAGCATGCATACTTGATTATCAAGGCATTGATATTATCAAGTGTGCATTGATATTAAGGTTCTAGATATATAATATTTCATTGTCAGATTGTACTAGGAGTTTAAATAAACAAGACATATTGGGTGGTATGCATAAAGTGAGTCGAGTGGAGTAAAGCTGAGTTGACAGAATTCCACTCAATTTTCACTGTGGAGCGGAAAGTAGTTTTATGCATACAAATTTTTCACTCGATTCACTGAACATAGCAGACTCAGGAATGTCCTCAATAGACTTCACTCTTGAGTATATCCTCATTATTATGCATACCACCCATTGTAAACCTCAATGTGTTATTACTTCGGGTTTACAACAGGAATAGGAATAATTTTTATGTTTTTCCAAAGAGCAGGGATTGTTTTGGATTCCCAGTAATTGTTTAGGATTTCTAAAATGAAGCTAATGATGCTAATCTATTCTTCGCTACAACTGAAGAAAGATTGCAACAAAGTAGCCCATCAACGAATATGAAATGCCCTAACATCACAAATACCAAGACTATATTCTTAGAACCTACTAGCTCTGAGGAAGTATCCGGTATCATAAAAAACCTGCGTAATGTATCAGCTGGTTACGATCAAACAAAAATCAGTGACCTACAACTGGTCAACGATGAAATCTCACCGCTTATAAGCCAAATTATCAATAAACACCTCTGTGAAGGAACATTTCCAGATGTTTTGAAAACTGCAAAAATTTTTTGGTATTTAAAAAAGGAGATTCTAACGATCCATCAAATTACAAGCCTATTGCATTGATCAGTGTATTTAGCAAAATATTTGAAAAAGTTGTTAATACCAGAATTGTACGTTTTATCAATGAGACTATTGGTTTCGACAAACAACAGTACGGATTCCAAGCAGAAAGCAACACAACTGCGCACTAATTGATGCATTACATTTTATAAACTCCGAGTTGGATAAATCAAAATACGTTACGGCAATTTTCATAGACTTGAGTAAAGCTTTCGACACAGTTAATCATGTAATGCTTTCGGAGATATTGAATGAACTTGGCATAAGAGGTGCTGCTAACACCCTGATTCAAAACTACCTAAAAGATAGACCTATAATAACAGAATTTAACAGCGATACAAGCGATACAAGGTGTTAAATTCAGGAGTACCTCAAGGTTCTATCCTAGGCCCTACATTATACCTACTGTACGTAAATAACTTATGTAACGCCGGCCTTCGGGCTAAATATGTTACATATGCAGATGACACACTCCTGCTTTACTCACATCTTGGAAAAAACGATGCAGAAGAAATGATAAATAATGATCTGAAACTCTACCAACAATGGCTCCTAGGAAATAAACTTGTAATAAACATCGAAAAAACACAGTTTATGCTCTTCAAGCAAATAAATAAAATAAACATCGAATTAAACATCAAAATCGGCAACCAACCTATTAGTAGAGCTGAAAAATTCAAATACTTAGGTCTTGCCTTCGATGATAAACTTACTTGGAATGATCATATTAATCAAATGAACGCAAAATTCTGCCCAATAGTTGCATTGCTGAGACGAAAAAGATACTTGAATATCCAACTTAAAAACATGATTTTTTATGCTCATTTGATGCCTATTCTAACGTACGGTATCTTGATCTGGAGCCAAACCTCTGCGAGAAATATTTTAGCAATTGGAAGAATGCTCAACAAAGCTGTTAAAGCGGTTCATAATCTCGATTATAGAACCCCCACTGTAGAAGTCTATCGATTAGCTGGCAAATTACCACTAGAAAAAATTATTGTTCAGGAGAAAGTGAAGACAATTTGGAAAATTGTGAACAAGAAAAACAAGACATTTATTTCTTTGACACTAAATAGAGAGGTTCATAGCTACAGTACGAGAAACGCTGGAAATTACAGAACACCATCTGCCTATACGAACAGAATATTGAGAGGTCCGATTAGATCGTCAATAACGATCTTTAATGCTTTGCCCCTGGAAATTCGTTCTCTAACATCTTACGAATCACTAAAACGAAAATTAAAAAAACACTTACAAATCAATGACAATCCTTTAACGTAATTTAAAAACACCACGAAAATTGCATTTACCAACAAGTATTAGTTACTGCGTTAATTAATAAATTAATTATATTTTTCATGAATTTAAATATCTTTTTTTGCATCCCTTAATACCAGTGTATCTACACTGCCTGGGATGCAAAACGAGTTTTAATTTATAATTTCATTAATTTTTTGTGTTTCAATGTTTTTGTGTCAGTTGTCTCTCCCCCTTCCGTTCCCTGGGAAATGATGATGGAAGCTTTCTAATTAAGACTGAATTATATGAAAGATAGCGCCAAAGAAAATTCTGATCCCTCATCCCTGTAAAAAAAAAAAACAAAATTTACTTTTGGCGTCAGAATTCATCATTTTTATGTGTTTGTGTGAGATCCAATCAACACCGGGAGCTGAGTTATTACTCTTATTATGTAGTGCCCACAAGAGATCCGAGATATCAAATTCATTGCTGTCATGTTCATTATCCTGATGGTGGTCATCTACCGCAGTCAAGGGGCGACTAGGTTTACATAGGTTTAAAAATTCTATCTTTCTCTCAGTGACCCAAGTGCCACAGTCGTTCTGAGAAAAGAAAGTATGTTGGACATTCTTAAACAACTCATGCATCTCTTTAGGATCTTTGGATAGGTTCATACGGTTAATTGTCTCCTTCCAGGTTTTTCTTTTTTCTGTTCTAACTGCCCTCTTCCAAGTGTACTTGGCCTCCTGTAGTGCGGAAAGATTTTCGAAATTATTGTTAAGCTTAAATTTAGCAGATGTTCGTTTCAGCTCCAGAAATAAAGCTTTCAGGTTATTGTTCCACCATTTTTTTGGGTATACGAATTTTTCTCGACAAAGAAAGTAGCATCCTTAATCGAGCATTTCATGGCTTTATTAAAGCTATTGATGTCATTTTCAAACTCGATCTTTTCCATATTGTTTTTCAGGATAGAATAGTTCACGATTTTCTTTTTCTTAATGGGAATTCTATTATGTATGTAAAAAATAATAGGGATGTGCCTGGAACCAAAAATCCTCACATTCAATATGTGCCAGTTTTTAATAAGGTCCGTAAACGTGACATCCAATACCGATGGTCTCCCATTATTGGTGAATAATGTTGATGCACCATTGTTGCAGATTTTGAGGTCACAATCTGCAGTTAAATTATCCAAGACCACACCCCTATTATTATCAAATCTACTGCCTTAGTCCGATTTGTGAGCATTGAAGTCTCCCACACATAAAAGATTTTTGTTGCTGTAGTTCCGAATTTTACAAAATAAATCTGCAATTTTTTTTATAAAAACCCTTTCTTCCTCCGTGTTTCTCGAAGGGGGTATATAAACATTTAAAATAATAAAATTCTCTGGGAGGTTTGTCGTTTCGACGACAATAAAATTCAAGGGACTTTGTAAATTAACTGCCTTACATCTAATTTTCTTTTCAATCAGGATGGCCACTCCACCATAACCATCACTTCTATCATTAAAAAAAGAATAATAATTGCTAAAATATGGTTTAATTTTATTAGGATTTAATAATGTTTCTTGGATTAGTGCTATGTCAATTTTATGTTGATGGCAAAATGATTCAAATGTATCTTTGTTCTTATTTCTAGTCCCTGGTTGTTCAACTGAACACACTTCATTGTGGTTTGTACACTGCCTTTTTAATCTGTTGGTATCTAAATTATCGTTTTGCGTTATGTTCATATCTGTTTCTTTAGAATAGTTGCTAATGAACGCCCTGATATTGGGGTCATTAGGGTCCCAGTTATTTTCAATAAACTCCAATAGATTCTTACATTTTTTCCCAAATTTTTTATCATTTGTGTCTGATTATCCCTCGCGCCAGGTTCCGTTGGTTGAGGGGTTGGGGTACAATAGTAATTCATGTTTGAGTTGGTATTACAAGACTTTGTTAGATTGTTGTTATTCTCTTTGTTACCATTTGGATACATAAAAGCGGGTTGACTGGGTATTGTTACGGGTCTGATGATGTCCTCATGTTCTTGTCTTAGCTTCTCATATTTGTCCATTCTGGCAACTGTTGTAAAGGACCTCTTTCCTAGTTGGATTTTATTGGCATCTTCAACTCTGTTCCTGAAATGTCCTGGCTTTGATTATTAGTCGGTGAATGTTTTCCGGCGTTTGCCATGGCTTCTGTCACACTCGGTTAGTCACTGACATATTTTTTAGATCCTAACATACTATAGTGATTACTATAGTTACCCTCGAGTACTTCTTTTCTGGACTTATTAGACACCGTCATGATTTCCAACGTTTGTTGCTCCTGTCGTCTCTTGGGGCAATCAGGGTTGAAGAAGTTATGTTGTCCAGATCCGCATAATACATATACACAATATATTGGTGCAAGTTTGATTACAGGCGTCAAAATCCGAACCACATTTCAGGCATTTCCTGACCCTTGCTTTGCAGAATTTGCTAACATGACCAATTCTGCCGCAGTTGTAGCATAAACTAACTCTCGGTATGAAATATTCTACCTGCTTAACGGCATGACCGTAATAAATGATACTTGGAATTTTAACCGTGTCAAACTCGACCTTAACTGACGTAGTTGGCACAATGTTTCCATCTTTATCTTTCCTACTAAATCGATAAACGCTAAGGATTCCGCATGCACTTTGGAGTTTTTGCATTAACTTCTCCTCAGATATGCTATTAGGTACATCACGGATGATACCATAACAAGAAATACAATTTTGTGGAATGTACGCTTTGTATCCATTGGATTTTAATGTCGGATTTGATATAATCGTATTGGCATCTTTCGGATTATTGAAAGTCACTTTTGCCGATCGGAAATTTGCGTATTTAATACTTACTAGCCCCCTAACACGGCAGTGTTCCAGAAAATCGTTAAGTTTCATTTCCGAGATCCTCTTATCCTCGTTATTTTGAATCATAACCACAAATTCTTTTTCCACTGAGTCCTCTTGATATTTGTAAATCTTCATGGTACGGTTATTAGTTCCGTTATTGTCGTCCCGTGACATAGCGGTATCTTTTTCTGTATTTTGGGCGTCCCTAACCACGTGTGTGTCTACCAAGCTTTTATTTTTTGATGCATTAGTATTATCCACTGAATCAATGATCCCGATGGTTTTTACTGGGGTAACATCCCTCGACCTCTGGCCACCCGATGTCTTTTTATTTTTTCTATTTTCTCCCCGGATGTCCGGGGGATCCGGATCCTCCATCTTCACCCCTAACCTAAAACCACTCAAACACTATTCGTTCTATGTATCTAGTACCAACTAGATAAATAAAAAAAACCACTACGCCTTGTTTTTAGATGGAAATAATTAACCTCGGAATGCAAAAATGGATTAATCTCACCAACTAAGAACTCCACAAAAAAGAACGCCACAATGGCTGACCACGCTGATCGATCCGATTTAACCCCTATACTATGTGCAAAAAAAAAACGATCACGACCCGACTACGTCTACCACCAATCGCTTCCTTATGCAGAATCATTGAAGACTTACGAGCGGGTTGTCTGCAATCGATTGAAAGAGATTGTACGGTTGGATGACAACCAATGCGGCTTTGTGGAGGGTTGGTCCACAGTCGATGCTATTCAGTGCATACGTGTTACGATGGAAAAGCATCGTGATGCGCGGACGGACTTGCACTTTGTGTTCATCGATTTGGAAAAAGCCTTCGACAGAGTTCCTCGTGATCTGATATGGGTGGCCCTAAGAGCACTTAAAGTCCCCGAGGCATATGTCAAGATGATACAAGACATCTATGATGGGGCAACTACTAAAGTTAGATGCACAGCTGGGGAGTCTGAAGTATTTTCAGTTAAAGTCGGAGTTCACGAAGGCAGTGTATTGAGTCCTTTGCTCTTCAACATCATCATGTTCTATTTATTAACATTCATCTCGGACGACCTGAAAATATCCCTTCTCTCCGCCGATGACATTGTCCTGGGTAGCAAAGACATCGTTGCTTTGCAGGCTGCACTGAATAAGTGGTGTAAGATACTGGAGGATCATGGACTGAGGGTTAGCATACCAAAGACTGAGTATCTTTGCTGTCCTTTCTCAGATCCAGAGAGACCGATACCAGATGTCTACATTAAAGGAGAGCAGTTGAAGTCCTGTACAAGGTTCAAATACCTGGGTTCGATGGTCAACAAGGAAGCTACCTGCGATGATGACATCAAACATCGCATCAGTGTCGGTTGGATGAAGTGGCGAGAAAACTCTGGAGTTTTCTGCGACAAGAAAATGCCACGAAAGCTTAAGGGCAAGTTGTACAAAACGGTCGTACGTCCCGCACTCATGTATGCGTCTGAATGCTGGACTATGTACAAGACATATGAAGGCAAAATGACTGCGATCGAGATGAAAATGCTACGGATGTCAGCCGGTGTGACCAAAAAGGATCATATCAAAAGTACCTACATCCGAGGCAGATTGTTTATTGAGCAGCCGATCACTGAAAAGCTCGAAGATCGTCGTATGGATTGGTATTGCCATGTTCTAAGGCGTCCGCCTGAGAACCCTGTCATGAAAGCACTGTCAATGAATGTTCCATTTGCTGGACCCAAGCGCCGGGGCAGACGGAAACACACGTGGATCGATCAGATGAAAAAGCAACAACAACACGTTAATCTTGGCGGTGATACGATCCAAGACCTTGCTGCCTGCAGAAGGAAGCTGAGATTATACCGCCAGAATGGGAGAAGTGCCAACACCACAGGCAGAGCAACGCGAAGCCGCAGAGTGGTATGAAAGAGCAAGGAAGAAGATTAATTATAACGAAATCAATAATATAGTTTTCCATGAATACTAACCTGACGAGGAGTCAGAATTCTTTGAATGTACTCAGTAGTTCCCGGGTTGTTTTCCAATAACTCTTGAAGTAACTGGTAATGTCTTCTTCGTACCAGTGAATAGTTACAACATAAACAGTTTCTTCTTTCTACTTGCATTTTTACAAAGTACCGTACGTATCAAAACAAATAATAGTGCGAAATATTAGTAGTAACAGCAGATTGCAAAATATAAAAATATTCACAAAAAATGATAGTAAGCAATCAAACGACTGCAAGGTGTGTGTGGATCACTGGTAGAGAAAAGAAAACACATTCGGGACTGTAGTACACCCTAAACGCGAAAGAGACAGAAAAAGTGTTATCCTGCAAAACACTATCCACGTGGACTGTGGCGCTCATGTTTTCTTTACATTAGTTAATAATCATGAACCCTACAATACCAAATGAATAGTAGTCCGGATGGCGCAACGGTTAGCACGTTCGCCTTCAACGCACTGGGCCCCGGTTCTATTCCGGGGATTTACGTGTCGGACTATGAGCCCACTCAGCTGTTAAATGAGTACCCATTATGGGGTAAATAACTCGGTTGAGCGTGTTGCTGATCACATACCTCTGTACAAAAAACCGTCACGATCTAGAAAATGAGATGATGCTAACTCATCTCGAGGCCGTGGTTCAAATTGGACTGTTGCGACAGTTATTTATTTTATTTTACCAAATGAATACAAAGGATTTAAGCCAAAAAAAAAACCAAATCTTTCAGCTTTTTACAATGCTTTACAGTTAGCTTATTTTTTTTAAGTTACACCGTATTTAGGTCTATTTAGGTATTGGGTGCCAGGTCACCAAGGCATTGAAGGAAATGAATCGGCGGATGAACTTGCTAGGCAAGGCTCATCATCCAATTTCCTCGGTCCAGAACCCTATTGTGGTCTGGGGTTGGCTTCAGCTAGAACAATCATAACGGATTGGTCTAAAAGGACACGCCAGCACTATTGAAACAATCTTCCAGGACTGCGGCAATCGGAGGAGTTAATGAGACCCTTTACCTATAAAGATACCACCCACATGAGTAGAGCCGACCTTAGGCTACTTGTAGGCTACCTGTCGGGCCACCACTGGGTGAGATTTCATCTGAACAAGATGGGTTTGTCTAACGAGACGGAGTGTCGTCTTTGCTTGGAGGACGTTGAGTCCACATGCCACATTTTATGTGTATACCCGGCGATTGCGCAGGTGAAGTATACTTTCCTCGGACAGTTCACCGCGTGTCCTGCCGTTATCAGGAAGACTCCTGCAAAAGACATACTAGCCTTCGTACGAGTGGTGGAAGGTCTTTTGATTGAATAATAAAAATAGGCAATGGCAAAATACACCTCCTTTGGTCGCAGTGCCTACCTTTAGGGTGAGTAGCCGGTACCTTATTATTATTATTTATTTTGATATTTAGGTCTTATCATTGATAGAAATTTGGACCAGTTTTACCTATTGTCCTTTATCGGCACCGTGAAATAAGCCATTTGTAAATAAGGCATTAATGGATAATTTCGGTTGAAACCGAAAGCAGCCATGGTTGGATTCTTTCGCTTTCACACTCAATGCTTAATTTCGTTTAAAACGAAGGTGTGTACATGGCTATTTTCGCTTTCCTTCGCATACTTTATTTCGGTTTAAAATTGTGCATAGCCAAAAAAAAAATACTGGATGCAGGACGAAACTGCAGGTACATGTACAAAGAGTGAAACCGGCGACCTAGGGCTACATGGGGGGGGGGGGGGGGGGGGGGTGCGCAACGTTCTAGGAGCGGAGCTAATCTAGCTCGTTCCAAACCGTAATTATTCATGCACAATTTTCCGATACTGCGGGTTGTGAATTATTAGTCGTTTGTGTGGGCTTCGCTCGGTCTGCGCTTAAGGGATCACAACACTCAGTATCGCACAAACATAAACGCTCGCTTCGCTCGCTCTGGGTACAACAGTCCCTTGTATGGGCTCCGCGCTTAAGGGATCATAACCCTCGCTTGCTCTGGGTACAACAGTCCCATGTGTGGACTCCGCTCGCTACGCTCGCTCCGCACTTAAGGGATCACAACCATCAGTCCTGCACAAACATGAACGCTCGCTTCGCCTGCTCTGGACACTGCCTGGCTATTTTCGTTTCTATCGCATGCCTTATTTCGATTTGAAACCGATATGGTCCATGCATAGCTTATTTCGTTTATTTTCCGGTGAATAATTTCGTTTCCAAACGAAAGTATCTATATGGATTATTTCGTACGCCTTATTTCGCTATGGCTTATTTCGGTGCCCCTCCTTTATCGAATGTCAGTCAATAATATCCTTAGTGAAAAGTTGGGGATGATCATACTGTGCGCAGGGATTATCATAGTGTGCGCACGTTCCCAAATTCTTGACACCTGACTACAAAACAAACCGTATTGAATCGGCTCAAAATTGTTTGGACGTGCATCAGGAGGATGCCATATTTGACCGTATAGTGACTGGAAACGAAGTGTGCGTACACCAAAGGACCCCTGAAACAAGGTAATGGCCACAGTTGTTTGGGATAATAAGGGTGTTTTGCTCGTTGACTACCTTCCTAGGGACAGACTATCTATGCCGTTAGGTATTGTGTAGTTTTGACAGACTTGAGAAGGACTATCCAAAACAAACTGCGCGGAATGTTCTGAAAAGGCGTCCTTCTGCTTCACGATGACGCGCGCCTTCACGTCGTAAGAAAGACGGTTGAGCTGCTTGGCTAATTCAACTGGGATGTTTGTCCTCATCCAGCACACTCCCCAGACCTTGCTCCAAGCGATTATCACTTGTTCCCGAAGTTGAAAAATCACCTGGACGGACAGCACTTCAGCAATGACGACGAACTCAAGGCGGAAGTAGACCGAGTTTTTAATGGGATGGCGGCGGCAGACTATGAGGCCGGACTAAAAAAGTCATTACCACGACTGCAAAAATTTGTAGAAAAAATTATGAAAAAATAGTATTTAAGTGAGGAGTCCAAAAAAATAAAAGAATATTTGTAGTTTGTTTTTTTTTAAATAGGGGAACTTACTTTTTGTGCGACCCTCGTATATTTTCATTTAGAATAAACCGGAATTAGAGTTTATTGTCAATTTTTGTAATGCCTTGTAACATATTTAGAAGCTGCACAACACTTCTTTTTTTTGTTGCTTATCTTGTTTTATTATGTTCGGTTACAAAAAACAGGGCTAATATAATAATTTTATGGTATCTCCCGAATAAACAACAAACATTTCGGAACATTATAAAACTTTAATGTCATTTCTTTAAAATCATTTAATCACAATTACGTAATAAATTATGTTATGACATTCCTGATGCCAAATTGAGTTGTTTGGAAATATCCAGTTTGGCGAAAGCTTTGCAGGACGCGAGAAACGCTTATTAAATAACGAAAAGTTCAGCATCTGATCATGGTATTTGGCGAAAGACTTGATAGTAGCGGATTTAATCCTTTAACTTATGGCTCAAATTTGGCTAAATAACATTCCGGCAACCAAGTTGCATAATAAGCCCTTATTAGATTTCATTATACATACATTCTAAGAATCATTGTCATTCGAGTATTTTTTTTAAAAAACAAATAAATTTGAGCGTAATACGGTAACATTGTCTAAAACTAGTTTCTTGTTAAAGAAATTCTCATCCAGTTATTTGTATATATGTATACCTAAATAGTCATAATAAACAGACTCATTGGCAAGCTTTTAACAAACAAAAACGCGCACCCTTCGCTCTCAATTGGAATAATCGAAATTTAAAAATAGCGAACACCATTTACGATGCTTTTCGCCAAGCATGCCTTCCGACTTTTTCAATGCCATCATAAATGCATGAGACGTATAATCGAATTTGGGTACTTTTGAAACTGGCGGCTTCTGGTAACACTTACTTGTACTATGAAACTTTAAACAATTCTCAACAATAAACCTTAGCGAAGCACGCCTATGATTCTCGAATGATTCCCGATAACCGAATAGATTTTTCAGTTCATCGCAAAATTTGATATCGTAAGCGGCCAGATTGCAACAAAATAGAAATGCTTTTAACCTGTTCTGATTGGTTGCCTGTAAATCGATATTTGGCAAAAGTGCTTGAATTATTTCGTCGTTTGTTGACACGCTCTCAACCAAATAGAAATTTATAAAATCTTTTAAATTACTGTATTCACACTTTTCTCGGTCGTAGCAGCAATTGTCGAAAAGCTTCTGCAACACAAATTGACGATGATGGTAACAACTGTAGTCGCTGATATGCTTCTTAATGAATTTCTCCGTATGTAGTATTTCAGGTCGGAGCAAATGTGATGCACGTTCCAACACCCACTGACGATGCGCCCACGCATGATAATTGCTTGGACACTTATCAGCGCATTTGTCACAAAGACCAATTTCAATAGACCAATCAATCGATTCAGCGCCTAAAATAAAATCGAATTGGGGTATTATCTTGCACTTAAAAAAAGTATTTTACATCTATCTTAAATATCTTACTTTGAAATGGATATAACCACCGTCGATAGGCAAACGATTCACTCGCTTTAGGCTTTTTTGTCAAAACCAATGCGGAAAATTTAAACTCCTTTTGGACTTTCAATTTGCTCTTTTGTACTAGCTTTCGACGTAAGTGCCAAAAAGTCGTCACATCCGGATTGATTAATAGAGCACAATTCAAGTATTTAACTAGAGAGTCATTATTTATACATTTGCTACCGCTTAATTTACTTGCTAAGATGTATTTATGAGAATAGTCATAAACATGTTTGGCACACCATGATTCTAGTCCTAAATTATGTTCCACATGGATCACAGGCGATTTATTCTGGTACGAAAGGGTTGGTATTATCTCAAATGATGCTCTGAAATACAGAAGATAAAAGAAATTATTGTAGAAAGAAACTGAAATGTGAAATTCTGGAATATTTAATTTCATACCCTTCACCAGAAGGGTATTATATCTTTGTCATGATCAAATAAAGTATAAAAATATTCTTATTTCATATCGCCTCGCCACCGACGTATCTGGCAGAAATTTTTATCGTATCCGTATGAGTCGCCGATCAAGTGTAATCTTTTTTTTTTTACTTAAAAGCTATGAAATTCAATTCTTCTTTATCTTTTTCCCACGTTAATTTTACACCAAAAAACAGCCGTGTGGTTGTTGATGTTGTTGTTGAAGGATTTTGGCAACTCTTGGCCGTTGTTGATGAACGGGTTACTCCGGTGCGTAGAACCGGCTGTCGTAGGAGCGTCAGCCCTGTGGTCTTTTATAAAATTGTCTGCAGATCCATATAGTCGTAGTAGCTTTTTATCCGTAAAGTCAGTGTGCTGACCAGAGTAATATAATATAAATAATATAGTTTGTTTTTTTAACATGAAAATTTTTATTAGGAGGCTATTCATATAAAAAGAAACCGATTAAAAAAGCAATAAGGCAAGTGACATGGTTCTAAAGGAGATTCGCTAGCACGTACGAGAATGAGACATTGGATTTATATGTATGTTATAATGTGAAATGTGAAAATTTTAAATTTCGTAATTGCTTTTCAATCACCCCATAAATAGAAAGCAATTGGTATTCCATATTGGAACTGATTCCAATGTTGAATGTCAATTACAGTTACCGACACTAACTTGCACGCAGAAGAGATTGAATTTGAGTCAGTCGTCGCTCAGCTCTCGAGCGAGCAATAGCTATTTTGTTAATAATTTTACTTGTCAATAAAATTATAATTTATTAATAACGCACGGTTTGTGTTCATAGTTTATAACATGTATATTTGAGGAGCTAAACTAGAAATTCAACAACTTTTATGCGAAGTCAAAGATTTGAGGCAGGAGAACTCTACATTAAAACATCAAGGGCAAGAGCTTAAATCGCAGAACGATAACATTCAATTAAAACTGCGCCGTAATAATGTTCAAATCAACGGAATAAAACCAACTCCCAACGAAAATTTTTAACACTGTGGCACAGTGCAGTGAAACGAATGTTGCTGTTGTTGGCTAAAGGTGTTCTGAAATTTCCAGCAATTCGAACGCCATAGCTGTAAACTCCTCTATTCAATGTCACGGAAATGGACGTTTTAATTTCTTTGCTAGCGATCTTCCAAATAATCTTTATTTTTTCAGAGATTATAATTTTTTCTATTGGTAGTTTAACAGTCAATTCGTAGACTTCTGAAGTGGGTGTTCTTGGATGGAGATTATGAATCGCTTGGACAGCTTTATTAAGCATTCTTCCGATTGCTGAGATATTCCTCGCCGATGTTTGGCACCAGTTACCTTGAAGCCAGTGTTGATAGATTTTCATATATGATTGATAACTTGTTGGACATCATTTTTCCCTAAATAAGAATAAAGCAGAAGAGTATCATCTGCATAAGTCACATACTTGGCGGTAAGGCCTGCGCGACTTAGATTATTCACGTAAAGCAGATATAATGTAGGGCGTAAAAAAGAGCCCTGAGGAACCCCTGTATTCATTATCACTTCGCCGCTTATCTCATTATGGAACTCAGTGATAATTGGTCAATCTTTGAGGTAACTTTTTATCAGGTTCTTAACAACTCCTCTAATACCAAGTTCATACAGGGCTTCAGGCAGAACTGTATGATTTACAGTATCAAAGACTTTGCTCAAGTCGATAAAAATGGCCGTCACATATTTTTAACAATCAAGTTTAGAGTTTATAAAATGAAGTGCATTTGTAAGCGCAGTAATTGGGTTACTTTCGGCTAAAAAGCCATATTGTTGTTTATGAAATCCAATAGTCTCATTTATGAAACGAACAATTCTGGTATTCACCACCTTTTCAAATAAATTGCTAAATACGCTGTACAGCGCAATGGATCTAAAATTTTAGGGATCATTAGGATCTCCGGAATTTTCAGCACATCAGGAAATGTACCTTCACTAAGATGTTTATTAATAATTTGACATAGTATGATACCAATTAATTCCTCTATGCTAGTAAGTTCAAGAAATATTGTTCTTTGTTGTTATAGTAGCGACGCGCTGATATCCAATGAGGGTGTGTGACACAAAGCTTACTCAATTGCCCTAACCCCTTGTGGGGCATAGCGCCTCAACTGTTCCATGTGACCCAGTTGACGTTTCGTTGGCATAAATTGGTTTCAGAGAATGCAGTTGCCAGCATGCACCTCCTGCACATCCATGGCCACGAACGACGTCGTGGACGGGATTCGAACCCGAAACGCCGGTAGTTAAACATGAGACTGATGCCTCAACACACTGCGCTAACGGTCGCCCCGACACAAAGCTTAGGTGTCCATGTTTTCCACAGTGTCCGGGTGTAGAAACGCAGCTGCCTCAATAGGATTATCCCATAGCGGAGTAGGTGTTAGGCGCGTGAGAGCTGCAGGACAGTTAAAGATATGCTTAACATCGTGTGGAGTGAGGCCACAGGCTGGACAGGAGTTCTGTATGTCGTTATCAATGCGGGATAGGTACGAGTTCAGACGTGAGCACCAGCCAGAACGAACTTGGGCGAGTATAGTCCTGGTTGCTCTAGGAAGCCGTAATTTGTCTGAAGATATAGCAGGTGGTTGCGCATTTAGTACCCTGTTTGGTTTCATGTCCGCGATTGAAAATAGCACTTCTTCACTAGGCAGTGTTGTGATGGTCAACCCGTAACTGGCGTTATCAAAGGGAACTCTTTTAAAAATTTCTATTTCCCGCTCGCGGTCCCGCCTATTACATCTTACATGAAGTGGCGGTGGGGTTCTGTCCATAAGGTTAGAGTTAGGATGGTCACTTCGATAACAGCCAACCAGATACTGCTTCCTTAGAAGTGTGTTGTGGCTTCTTAGGGGCATCATTCTAGTTTCTTGGTGAAGGTGATCCTGCAATGACATTAGTAGGCAGCCTGTGACAATTCTAAGAGCTGCAGAGCAGCAGGTCTGGACGTTCCTCCATCGAGTGTCGCATACGTTTTCTGACCAGATGGGAGCCGCATAATTGGCTCCAGATCTCCCGATATACTTGTAAGTCGTTAGTAGAGTCTCCTTGTCTTTCCCTCGGGAACTGCCAGCTAGAGATTTGAGGACTTTGTTCCTGCTGCTTATCTTGTCACAAATGTTTGACGCATAGGCCGAGGAGGTAGCCATGCCGTCAAGAGTGACACCGAGAATTTTAGGGTGGTTAATGATGGGGATAGTTTCACCGTCTACTGCAATATCCAGTTGTTGCCTCACTTCTTTAGTCCATGTGGTAAACAGTGTAGCGGTAGACTTCGGCGCAGACAGAGTGAGATTTTTGCTGACGAAGAAGGTGTTAAGTTCGTCGAGATACCCATTTATCTGTTCGCACATTTGAGTAATGTCGTTGCCGGTTGCTAAAATCGTGCAGTCATCAACATAACTGACAATTTCAAATACGTCAGGTGGCGTAGGGAGTCCTGACATGTAAAGGTTAAACAGGGTGGGAGACAAGACTCCTCCTTGGGGAACACCCTGCTTAATTCGTCTTAGTTTAGATTTCCCGGATCGAAATTCTATGTAGGATTGTCTGCCGGCAAGATAGTTGGCGATCCACTTTACAATATGCGACTGAAGCGATGTACCACAGATGTCAGACAGGAGAAACGAGTGGCTGACAGTGTCAAAAGCCTTTGATAAGTCGAATACCACCAGAATCGTTCGTTGACAGGGACGTGCTTGGTTGAGGCCATTAAATATTTTCGATGTTATGACATCTAAAGCCGTCGTGGTGCTGTGCATCTTTCTAAAGCCATGTTGGTCGTCGGCCATCTGAATGTGAGTCGCAATTATAGGGTGGAGCAGCGCTTCTAGGGTCTTGGCTACTAGAGACAAAAGTGTGATGGGACGATATGATTCGCCTAGCGTTGGTTTTTTCCCCGGTTTTAGAATAGGGATCACTCTTCCTTTCTTCCAATATTCGGGAATGATAGAAGATGAGATGGAGAGGTTGATCGTGGCCATTATGTAATCAATTGCTCGTGTGTCAAGATGTTTAAGCATGACCATCGATATACCGTCTGGTCCAAGAGCTTTAGAACTCTTCGCTCTTTTTATCGCTAGTGTAACTTCCTGAGAAGTAAATTGAAGTTCCTAGTCAGCTGGACGGTTACGAATGCTCCTACTAATGATGAGCTTAAGTCTATCAGGAGGCGGATGCTCGATATTATTATATACTTTGGGGGATAGCCGAAGCAGACCACTAACGTTTGGGTCCCTTTTCGCCCCCTCCCGGTCATCAGTGACTTCCAGATGTCGACTGATAATTGTCGACCTCTTTCTTCATCACTGAGTCCCGTGTTATTGCTAGCATTTGTTTGAAGCTGAGTTCACTCGTGGCTTCTACACTTATCGTGTGCCTGCCTGTGATCCTCAACCTCGTGCTAGCCAGTGCTGGACATTCGCACACAATGTGTGCCGCCGTCTCGGCCTCCTCCAGGCATAGCCTGCAAACGTCATCTTCCCCGATTTTCATCTTGGCCAGATGAGCCTTAAAATTACCATGCCCTGTGACCAAGGCAGTTATCCAGCTTAGAGTACTCCGTTTATAACTAAGTACCTTTCTCGCTTCCCTGCCTAAAGGGCTGGTCATTGCATTCCGAGCTTGTTTGCAAGTGACTAGCTCCTGCCATCTTTGTTGATGCATGGAGTCCATCCACTTCCCAACCTTCGCTCCAATCATGCCGTTCTCCAGAGCAACTCTGGGTTCTGGGCCAATGAAAGTTGCCGCAGATCCCTGTTTTGCTAGGGCATCCGCCGCCTCATTTCCTGTTGTACCTATGTGTCCTTTTACCCACATCAGCGTAACCTCATTTTCTGAGGCACACGTGTTGAGCTTCCGGACACACTCTAGTACCAGTTTAGAGTTTATGTTCGTCTGCTGCATGCGTCTGATCACCGATTGGTTGTCCAGTGCAATAAGGATTTTCTCCCCCCGCACCTGACCTTCAAGCAATTGGTCCAACGCATGCAACAAGCCAAGCATCTCTGCCTGGTATACGGACACATACTCTCCTAGACTAAGCGCACATGCTAGGTTTAGCTCTTCAGAGTAAACCCCCGCCCCCGCTTTACCGTCCATTAAAGAGCCATCAGTAAAAATGCTGACGTCATTGTACATACACTCATTATGTATGTTTCCATCTGCAATGTGAGTCTTGTGTAGTCTTTCAACTACCCTACGTCTACTCATGCCTTCTACCGGCATTAGAGTCTCCCTGACCTCATCATGAATAATGTCTAGGATGCTCTTATGACCGCTGCTAGTACCAAAGCGATGCCACATGGCATCCCTTTCCATGCGTATTGCCGAAAGCGCCGCCGTTTTCTTTATAAATAAGTCCAACGGCGGCAGTCCCAGCAATGCCTCCATTGCTCGCGTTGGTGTGGTGCGCATTTCACCACATATGCTTACGCAAGCTATCCTTTGTACCCCATCTAGCTTCTGCCTTGTGGTATTCTGCATGGCTTTTGGCCACCATACCACTGATGCGTAGGCTAGAATAGGTCTTACCATCATTGTGTAAATCCAGTGTGTCGCTTTAGGTGAAATTCCCCACCTACGAGCACACACTCTCTTACATTGATGCAAAATCCTTTTCTCGATGCTCGATAAACTGATTATTTGGCGCATTTTGTTGGCTCGTTAACCGTAATATTGCCAAATTGGATTGCAATACGCCTTTTGTGTTTGGTTGGGTTGGTAAGGGCCCTAACCGTTGACCAGAGCTTATTGACGCCCGTTGTCAAGTTGCAATTGTCGAGGTGAGAGTCCCATTTCCTTCTCCTGTGGTCCGCTACCTGTTTAAATATATCAAGGTTTAACTCCTTGATCCTTGGATCTTCCGGGTTAATGCTGCGTATGCGGTCTCTATCATCTGCCAATCTAGCTGCTGAAGTAGGGAAATTTGGTCGAATTTTGGATATTCGACCTGCTGGGATGAACTTTGTAATTGCTTCCTGCAGTATGTACCTTACATTTCGTTCGGCCGTGCGCACGTCAGTTGGAGTTGGTAAGGCAACGAAGACCGTGTTGATGTATTGTAGGATTGGAAGCCATCCCAATCCGCTTTATTGTGGTTGCTGAATGTGCGGTGATCAGCAAATTGAGTATTCGATGGTTTGTCCAATTTTATTAGGATTGGCAGGTGATCCGAGGATAGCGTCAGGACTGGTTCCCATTGAGCATCATTGCTAAGTCTAGCGCTGGCAATTGAAATATCGGGCGAGCTGGAACATGTTCCAGCAATACGAGTGGGCGTGTCGGCGTTAAGTGGACAGAAGTTTGACGTGTCAAGTTGTTCAGCTATGGCAACCCCTCTGGCATCGTTGTCGAGGTTAGAATGCCACAATTTGTGATGGGTGTTGAAGTCACCAAGTAGGAGACGATATTGGCCAGCTAGCGGTGGTGTGATATTGACACTGTATCTCGAGGGACAACTGGATATAGGTGCAATATAAACGTTGTAGATTTCAATATCGATAATGCCCGACTGAATGGCAATGGCCTGTGCCTCCAAGATGTTGTCGGTGACTGCGACGTCGTTTTCACGATATGGTACTGAATGATGGATTAGAAATGCAATTCCACCACCAGCATTGGACACTCTATCCTTTCTAATGATGTTGTAATTGCCATAAGAGTTGAGGGACGAATTGGTGTTAAACTTCGTCTCCTGTATAGCTCCAATCATGACGCGGTGTCTATCCATGAAGTCCGATAATTCTGCAATTTTTCGCTGTAACCCATTGCAGTTAAGTTGCACAATTGATACGGTGTTGAAATTCGCAATTGGGAACTTGTGTTCCTACTAACAGGTGGTGGTACGTTAGGTGTTTACGATGACGTTGATGCTTGTTGTCCTCTGAATCTACACTAATTCGCAGTGAAGGAGAAATTCCATGTGTTTCAGCCCGGAACAGTTTTTAAGGTGGCACCAGTTGTTGCAGGATGTACATCTTACTGTGGTAGCGTTGGGATGCAGCATTCTGTTACAGACGCAGCAGATCCAAGGGCCTGGATTTGGACCTGGGTTGAGCTCGATTCCGGCGCGTTGAGGAAGTATTGAAAGCAATAGCGCCGACATGTGTTGCTCCCCATTTCCAGCAAAAATGAACAGTCAAATTGTGTGACACACACATAGATCTTCCTTCTTGCATCGAAGGGGTTGTGGCAGCTCTTGGCTGTGTGACGAGGTTGTTCCAGGTAACACGGGTCGCTCCGGTGCATAGAGCCAGCTACCGCAGGAACGTTCAATCGGCGATAAGTTGCCTTGCTGTGTTTTTTCTGCGACTGATACGAAAAACTGATTAATGCCACATGCTGAAAGTGTGCTATCGGGTTCTCTCCTATGTCTAGGGTAGGCAGTTGGTTCGCTGTTAATTATGGGCCAAAGTTTTTTGCTGCTACCGGATGCATTCATATATTGACTGTTAAGAGAATTTGCCTACATCCGAGGCAGCTTGTTCGTTGAGCAACCGATCACTGAAAAGCTCGAAGATCGTCGTATGGATTGGTATTGCCACGTTCTAAGGCGTCCGCCTGAGAATCCTGTCATGAAGGCACTATCAACGAATGTTCCATTTGCTGGACCCAAACGCCGAGGCAGACGGAAACACACATGGATCGATCAGATCAAAAAGCAACAACAACGCGTTAATCTTGGCGATGATACGATCCAAGACCATGCTGCCTGCAGAAGGAAGCTGAGATTATACCGCCAGAATGGGCGAAGTGCCAAAACCACAGGCAGAGCAACGCGAAGCCGCAGAGTGATATGAAAGGGCAACGAAGAAGAAGAAGAGAATTTGCCTTGGTTTCATGGACAAGTTTCGAACCTGTTTTTAAGATATATGTACATATACAGGGTGTCCCAAACCCCAACGTCAACCCGGAAACCGGTGATAGGCCAAGTGGTGGCAGTTATCAGAAAAGTATTAAAAAAAGTCTCCGTCAATTATTTTTTGACTTATAGACATTCAAAAAATAATTGGAAAAATTCATACCCTGTGATGATTTTTTAAGTACTGTTATTACAATTTTTTTTTTTTTTGTATGAAGCCACCCCCTACTAACTGTTCTATAAATCACAATCTAAAAGTAAAAAATTACTGTATTGGTTTAAAATAAAATATGACTTTTTTCCCCAATTTTGTACTCAAAATTATCACTTATCCCAACTTCAACTGACTGTACTGTAAAAAAATATACCACGGTTTTGGCAAGTAACTGTAAAAGATGGCGCATTTTGTCCAGATTCCAAAATGGTACGACACTTCCTATATTATCTCTTAATTGAGGTGAAAAGAAGTAATAATCTCATTTAGGCAAAAGTGTAATTTATTGAACTTAACAATTAAACGTTAGAACTTCAATTTACAACAAATGTTCAAAATGTTTGCCTTCAGCTGCAATGAAAGCACGACATCTTCTTAAAAAGGATCGAGTTATAAGCCGGGCGAATCTTCCGGAACTAATGGCTTCAGCGGCTTCCGCAATTTTTCGGCGGAGTTCCTCCAAATTTTCTATTTCTTTCGTGTAAACCTTTTCTTTTACCGCTCCCCAGTAAAAAAAATCGAGGGGATTTAGGTCAGGTGAACCGCCCTATCCACCTCTCGGGATATTCTCAATCGAGGAACTCTCTTACTGTACGGGCATAATGCGCTGGGCAGCCATCGTGCTGATACCACATATTTGCAAAAGTACTGAGTGGCACGTCTTCCAATAAATTGGGTAAATGATTCATTAAAAAATCTAAATATGTCTCGGCACTTAAGTTCTCCGAAAGCTCGAATGGTCCAATAATTTGGCCATTTAAAATTCCAGTCCACATGTTCACTTTAAAGCGATGCTGCGCTCTATTTTGCCGCATTAAATATGGATTTTCAATGTGCCACTGGTGTAAATTGTGGAGGTTAATGTAACCATCTTTAGAAAATGTGGATTCATCGGTCCATAGAATTTTGTCAAAGAATCGGGGATCTTCTCTGTACTCACGAATGAGATTATTACTTCTTTTCACCTCAATTAAGAGATAATATAGGAAGAGTCATACCATTTTGGAATCTGGACAAAATGCGCCATCTTTTACAGTTACTTGCCAAAACCGCGTGGTTTTTTTTTACAGTGCAGTCTGTTGAAGTTGGGATAAGTGATAATTTTGAGTACAAAATTGGGGAAAAAAGTCATATTTTATTTAAAACCAATACAGTAATTTTTTACTTTTAGATTGTGATTTATAGAACAGTTAGTCAGGGTTGCTTTATAAAAAATAAAAAAAAATGAAAATTTGTAATAACAGTACTTAAAAAATCATCACAGGGTATGAATTTTTCCAATTATTTTTTGAATGTCTATAAGTCAAAAAATAATTTACGGAGACTTTTTTTAATACTTTTCGGATAACTGCCACCACTTGGCTTATCACCGGTTTCCGGGTTGACGTTGGGGTTTGGGACACTCTGTATAAGCTGCTCTCTTTTGCTTTCACTTGTTGGGTAGAGTTTTTATTTTTTATAAGCAATATTCTTCTTTTTAATTGACACAATTATTTCAGAATTAATCCATGACTGATGTCTTGTATGGACTTTCTTCAGAGTCGTTGATTCAGTTTCGGAAGATGTAACGATATCAATCAGAAGTTTGAAATCAACTAACGTCATTATTCAGCTTGCTTACTTTAACTCTTATATTTTCTTTGAAAGGATCTTAATCAAATGCCTTTGTTTTCTAAGCACAGGAACTACTCTTATGATAAGAATTGCAATTTTATGGTCAAGCTCTGCTTGGTCAATCAGTTTGAATTGAGGACACTCTAAGATCCATTAGAGTAGCTGAAGTGAAAGTGACCCTCGTTGGGTCTTTATCGTTAACAATGTTCATCTGGTTCATCGTTAGCATGTCCAAGTATTCTTCGCAACAGTGTTGTTTGGTTCCAAGATGTCTAAATTCGTATCGGGTAGCACCGTAAGATTATTAAATTACTAAACTATTACCCCTAAATCGCAACGAATTGGACTTTTTTTTTACTGTAAATGTTGAAATAGAAATGGTAAATCGACTACCAGCATGAACCTGGAGCGGCAGCATTCTACGAACGATTTTTTAGCGTTGTGCAACAATCAGTAAAAAAAACAATAACAATTTTCGCACAATTATTTTAAGTTTTGCAGTTTCTAATATTCTTGTGACCATCGAATTTTCAAGTGCATTCACGACAAAAAAAAAACATTTGGCCTTCAGACAAACTGCAGCTAAATAATAAAATACTGTCCAGGCTTACATTTGAGCCATCTGCACTTGGGAGTGGAGCTATTTCTGATGTCGCGCACGAGACTAATCAACTTAAATTGGGCACTCATAAATTCAATTAAACTTTAGCAAGTTAAGTCGATTGAGGTTATGTCAGAACAACTTTCGCCTTCAGTGACCAATACCAAAGGACCCAGTACCCAATCAGCGCACTATACCAGCCAGACATCTACAACGCGAAATCGTCCTTCCCTACGAGAAATAACTGCATAGCATGCAACTGGTAAGAGCCAATTTACTGCTATTATGGAATTCTCCATTCTAGAGCACTTACAAATCATTATCTCTGGTCAAGACCGTATTCAGGTCATTTACAATTTTCTCACACAGCACGTCATTCTCGACATCTGCCACTTTCATGGCATCCGCAACGGAGGACTGCTTCCGCCTGTAGGACATCGGTCAGGAAGAACACAAAAGGGAAACAAAACCAAATTTACGCTTCCACCGAGCGACACATCCCGCGTCGACAAATAACAACCACCAACTTGACCAACTGGCAGTCGTGTTTGACAATTGTGCAAATTTGGTGCGTATTTATACAGCACCCCCGATAATTCACTCGTCTCCGCCACTGGATGAATTCGCCGTGACTTTAACGATTGATATTTCTGAAATAAGCCGAAAAACCTATGCGAAAAACTAGTAGTTGAACACATCGAATTCTATTACCGATTGCGCCGTAAAAATAGACTGCAAAATAAAACCTAACTTTAATATCCACGGGGTTACTAGCTTCAAAATATAGACAAAAATCCAAGCAAAGCATTTTTCTCGCCGATGTCTGCACAAAAGTTCATTTCTGCAAATCTGCCTTGTTTATCTTGACCCTTTTGACAGTCATCAGCTGTCCGTATTCACTGCTCAGCTGTCAAGTGATCTGACCTTGGTTACGGCGACGACGCTTCTTTTCAATCGTGGACAAATTATCCTTTCAGCGTAAATTGAAATTATTCGACAATGGCAACAAAAGTTGTTGCAACGGCGACGGTGCGTGCATTGAAGAATCGGAAATTAATTCCGACCCGAGCTGCATTAACTTTGGTACGTAAACGTAGCTGAGGTATACCGAATTTGGACAACTTCGTTTCTGGTGAAATAATTTTCAAATTATTTTTAGACACCTGCAGCTGTGAAACGTATTAAAGAACTTCTTGACGGGAAGTCTGAATTTGTAAGCGATGATTGATCGTAAGCGGTTTTTGTTTTATTATGTCGCATTTTCCAATTGCAGACCGGACTGAAAGTCGGAGTTCGACAGAGAGGATGCAATGGGCTGTCGTACACTTTGAATTATGCCGAACAAAAAGGTAGATTCATATACAAATAGTTTTACGCGGCCACCGTGGCAATTGAAGCGAATTAACAAAAAGATTTCAGATTGAATCTCCCATTTTGTCGCTACTAAAATTATAGCCGTGACTCTTAACAAACCGAAGTTATATAATTCTCTATGTATGCGCAGTGGTTTTGCATGGGAGCAGTACATTGAAAGATTCCGTAAGAGTTACCAGAAAGCTGCAAGTTTTCGTCAACTCATGTCTTCGTCGAATTCTGAGAATTTTCTGGCCCGAAGCAATATCAAATAAAGAGCTACTATAAGTCGGCGTACGGGTCAAATGCCAATCGACGAATTGACACGCAGGCGAAAATGGCAGTGGATAGGATGGTAACTGCCTTGCTTTGCATACCATAAAATGGAATCCCATTTCCAACCAAGGCCGACCAAGAGGGGGTCCTAAAATCACATGACGTCGATCTATGGCCAAAGAGTAAGGCGCTGGGTAAGTCGTTTGGGAAGTTGCGCCTCATTGCCTAGAACAGAGTACGATGGCGCTCAGGAATGGTTGCCGCGCTATGTCCCACTAGGGGTTAAGGCAAAGTGGTACTGCTATGCTCAGTTAGGGATATATGTACACACATATGAGGCATGTCCAGAAAGTAAGAGTAGTCAACTTTTTTTTTATAAATAAAAATACATGATATTGAAGGTATATACTCCCAGACAGTAGGATAGTCGCACTGCAAAATCTGATATTTTTTTCTCATATAACGGGTGTATTTTGGTGAAACTTCATTATTTTGGTGAAACTTCATTTTTAATATTAGCTTGTGTTACTGCCTGTAAACTGACAACGTTGGCCCGAAAATGGAACAGATCAAACGGTAAATTCAAATTTAGCCATTTGCGACTATTACAATGGCGATAATAGTTGTTGTTGTTGTAGCAATGGTCAGAAGTTCGTTGTGTGAGTGTGTTACATGTTGTGTTGTTCTTCGTCTTCCTCGGTGTTGAGTGATAGGAAGGTAGCTGCCTCTACGGGGTTCTCCCACAGCGATCTGGGAGTCAGGTGTGTGGGTGCAGCTGGGCATCTGAAAATGTGGTCTACATCGTGAGGTGTACCATTGCAGGCGGGGCATGTGTTCGTGACATCCCGATCAATGCGAGACAGGTAGGAGTTTAGACGCGAGCACCAACCCGACCTAAGTTGGGCAAGTGTCGTCCTCGTTGCTCTCGGAAGCGTTCTCTCGTCTGGAGAGATGGTCTGTGGTTGTGTCGAGAGGACTTTGTTTGGACCTAGTCTCGCAATTGATGCCTGTACTTCCTCGTGGTGTATTGCTGCGATGGCTGTTCTGTATGCGCTGTTGTCGAAGGGGTCCCTTTTGTACCTCTGGACGTCCCTTTCGAGGTCCCTCAAATCACGCCTGACATGCCTTGGTGGCGGCGTCTTGTCCATGAGGTCAGAATTGGGGTGCTCCTCACGATAACAACCCACCAGGTACTGTTTTGCAAGAAGTTTGTTGTGATCCCTTAGATGCATCGTCCTCGTTTCCTGATGTAGATGGTCCTGGGAAGACATCAGGAGACAGCCAGTTACAGTACGGAGGGCGGCATTTTGGCAGGCCTGGATATTATTCCATTGTGTGTCACAGAGACTCTGTGACCACACTGGAGCCGCATAGTTGGCTACAGACCTTCCGACTGCTTTGTATGTGACCAGTAGGGTCTCTTTATCCTTACCCCAGGTGCTGCCGGCCAAGGCTTTAAGGATTTTGTTCCTTCCGCGCATCCTGTTACACACTGTTGAAGCATGGGGGGATGTCGTGGCCATACTGTCCAGGGTTACTCCTAGGATTTTAGGATGGTTCACGGTCGGAATAAGTTGGTTGCCAATCGAGATATCAAGTTGCATCTTGACTTCCTTCGTCCAGGTGGTGAATAATGTTGCCGAGAATTTAGGCGCAGATACGATTAAATTCTTGCCCGTGAAGAAGGAGTTAAGCTGTTCCAGGTAAGCATTTATTCGCTCGCACATTTCCGTGATGTCGCTCCCTGTTGCCAGGATGGAGCAGTCGTCTGCATAGGAGATAATTTCGATTCCTTTAGGTGGGGTTGGAATTCCAGATAGGTAAAGGTTCAACAAGGTGGGAGACAAGACTCCTCTTTGTGGCACACCTTGTTTGATCTTCCCTAGCTTCGATTTTTTGCTCCTGAATTCGGTATAGGACTACCTGCCCGCGAGGTAGTTGGCAATCCATTTTGTGATATGCGTTGGAAGAGATGCATTGTAAAGGTCGGACAGAAGTGCTGAGTGGCTGACTGTGTCGAAAGCTTTCGACAGGTCAAGTGCCACCAGAATTGTTCTGTGACATGGACGAGGTTGGTTGAGGCCATTGTGGATCCGAGTTGTAATGGCATCCAGGGCCGTCGTCGTACTCTGCATCCTTCTGAAGCCGTGCTGGTGGTTTGCAAGCCTGATGCGGGCCGCAAGAACAGGGTGAATCAATGCTTCGAGCGTTTTGGCAACTGGTGATAGAAGTGTGATGGGACGATAGGACTCGCCGAGTGTCGCTTTTATCCTAGGTTTCAAGATTGGGATTATTCTCCCTTTCTTCCAGAGTTCCGGAACGATCAGTGATGTGATGGATAGATTGAATGTGGCCGTGAGGTATTCGATAGCTGGTGTGTCGAGATGTTTAAGCATTGTCATTGAGATTCCATCAGGTCCCAAGGCTTTGGAGTTGTTCGCTTTCCTGATTGCTGCAGCCACTTCGTCCGTGGTGAAGACAGGTATGTTGTCGGTAGTTCGGTTGTGAATCCTCCTTCGGATTATGCGCTTTTGTCTGTCTGGTGGAGGATGTTCAATAAACTGCCTATTGAAGCGACTTGCACAATGGGCAGGGTCGGAGATTGAGTTTTCTCCGAACTGTATGGCGACATTTCCCATCTGTTTCGGTGGATTAGAGAGGGCACGGACTGTCGACCATAGTTTGTTAATACCTGTTGTTAGGTTGCATTCATTCAGATGCGAACTCCATTTTGACCTCTTATGTTCGGCCACTTGTCTTTTGATTTCACAGTTCAGTTCATGAATTCTGGGATCGTCTGGGTTAGTGCTCCTGATGTTATCTCTCTTGTCTGCCAATCTGGCGGCTGTGGTAGGAAAGTTTGGCCTAATTTTAGGAATGCGTCCTGCAGGAATAAATTTCGCAGCCGCTTTATCGAGGACTTTCCTGATATTGGACTCGGCCTTACGTACGTCGGTGGGAGTTGGCAGGGCGAGGAATTTAGCACTTGTATAATCAGTAAACCCATTCCAGTCAGCTTTGTTGTGGTTGACAAAGGTGCGGTGCTCGACAGATATAACATCCCTCGGTTTGTCAAGCCTTATCACGATCGGTAGGTGGTCCGATGATAGTGTAAGGACCGGCTCCCATTGTGTATTGTTTATGAGGCTAGCACTGGCAACCGTGATGTCTGGTGAACTAGAACAGGTACTGGCAATACGGGTGGGCGTATCATCATTCAGTGTACAAAAGTCTGAGGCATCAAGTTGTTCAGCAATGGCTATACCTCTGGCGTCGTTGTTAAGATGTGAGTGCCAGAGTTCATGGTGGGCGTTAAAGTCACCAAGCAGGAGACGGTGTTGACCATTGAGGAAAGTGTTGATATTTACATGGTAGCCAGGGAGACAGCTGGATACCGGTGGAATGTAAATGTTGTAAATTTCAATCTCAACATTGCCTGATTTTAAGGCGATGGCTTGCACTTCCGTGGTAGTGTCGTTGTTAGTGACATCTATTTCCCGGTATTGCACGGAGTGGTGAATGATGAAAGCAAGTCCTCCTCCAGCGTTGGTCAGCCTATCTTTCCTTAAGATGATATAGTTCCCATGAGCGTTAAGGGACGAATTGGGATGTAGTTTCGTCTCCTGGATGGCTCCAACTTGAATGCGGTGTCTGTCCATGAATGAAGCGAGTTCGGCAATTTTGTTTTGCAGTCCGTTGCAATTTAGTTGGACAAGTGAGAGCGTGTCGAAAATTGCGATCGGTGGTGCAGGCGTGAGGTTGTTTTGTTGGGGAATCCTACTGGGTCTATTCGCAGGAGTCGTTGGTGTTGACTGAAAGCTCGCGTGGGTGCTCACTGGTGTAGGAAGGTGAGGCGTGTTTGATGAGCTCGTTGCTTGTGGACCTCGGTTTCTGCACTGACTGGCGGTAAACGAAGGATTCCAGTGCCTATGATGGTTTAGACCGGAGCAGTTTCTCAGGTGGCACCACTCGTCGCAACAGTTGCATCTCACTGACGTTGCATTGGGATGCAGCTCTCTATTGCATACGCAGCAGATCCAAGGACCTAGGTTGTATTCGATGCCGGCGCGGAGAAGTAGTATTGAGAGCAGTTGCGCCGAGATGTGTTGCTCCCAATAAACACAAAAAACAGATACTGCATGTAACACATGAACACACGTCCTTCTTGCATTGAAGGGGCTTGGCAGCTCTTGGCCGTTGTAAAAACGGGTCGCTCCGGTGCGTAGAACCGGCTGCCGCAGGAACGATGGCGATAATAGTCATGGTTGCCAGTTCACGAACCTACTCTAGGCGTGTTTTTTTGTACTGCGGTGGAGGTTAATTGGGGGCTATCCGGGTTAACTTACACACATTACACAAACAACTAGGGTATGTTGTTTGTGTAATGTGTGTAAGTTAACCCGGATAGCCCCGAATTAACCTCCACCGCAGTACAAAAAAAACACGCCTTCTGTTTAGCCCACTCCGTACACCGGACTAGGTCGACCTACTCCGCAATCGAAAAATGATCAGTGTCGGGGCATGAAAACGAACCCAGATCAAATGGTTCCTTTAAGTCCAGGTCGGAGTCGGAGCAGTTGAACAGTGAATATGTTTAATAGTTCCGTCTGTCGGTATCGGAGCATGATCAGATCAGATCGTTTAAGTCTGGGGGAATAGAAAATTAGGTGAGAGAACTGAACTATTGATTATAGATGATGTGACATATATACGATGTCGCTACGCTATATTGTGGTGTAGTAAATTTTCAATTGGATTTTATTGATGTTGGTTGGAGCGACGCTTTCGTCTTTTATTGTGTTGTAGGTGGTCATGGACAATGATAGATTGGGGTTTTTTTGGGTCGGTGATTACGAATCTGAAGTCCAAATGGCAAAAAACCAAATGGGGGGATCCAGAATGACAACACCTTTTTTTTATAAACACGGCCAATCTTACTGGAAGAAACTGATAGGGGGTCGATTGGGTCGCTGATTGCGAATCTGAAGTCAGAATTTCAAAAAATAAAGGAGTTTCTGAGCTGCAACCTTTTTTTTTCAAAAACACGGCCAATCTTGCTAGAAAAGGCTGGTAGGGTTTTTTTTGGGTCGCTGATTGCGAATCTGAAGACCAAAATGGCAAAAAAAAACAAATAGGGGATTCAGAGTGGCAATTCGTGTTTTTATAAACACGGCCAATCTTGCTGAGTAAAACTGGTAGGAGGCCGATTGGGTCGCTGATTGCGGATCTGAAGTCAGAACTGCAAAAAATCAAAAAATAAGTGAGTTTCTGGGCGGCAACCCTTTTTTCCTCAAAAACACGGCCAATCTTGCTGGGAAAAGCTGATAGGAGGTTTTTTGGGTTGCTGATTCCAAATGGCAAAAAAAAACAAGCCGAAAGTATGATACCCTTCACGCGAAACGTGACATCCAAAAATGTCGGTTTCCTGAATATTTTGAAGTATAAAACACAAGCAATTGTAACAAATAAATTAATCCCTCTGAAGATGCTCGAAAGAGCGAAACGCGTCAGGGAACAATAATAAAAAAGTGATTAGACAAAGTATCCGTTTTTGATTTCAAATTTAATATGGACTATCACAAAGTGCAAATATCGTCAATCGAGATTATACAAGTGCTAAATTCCTCGCCCTGCCAACTCCCACCGACGTACGTAAGGCCGAGTCCAATATCAGGAAAGTCCTCAATAAAGCGGCTGCGAAATTTATTCCTGCAGGACGCATTCCTAAAATTAGGCCAAACTTTCCTACCACAGCCGCCAGATTGGCAGACGAGAGAGATAACATCAGGAGCACTAACCCAGACGATCCCAGAATTCATGAACTGAACTGTGAAATCAAAAGACAAGTAGCCGAACATAAGAGGTCAAAATGGAGTTCGCATCTGAATGAATGCAACCTAACAACAGGTATTAACAAACTATGGTCGACAGTCCGTGCCCTCTCTAATCCATCCAAACAGATGGGAAATGTCGCCATACAGTTCGGAGAAAACTCAATCTCCGACCCTGCCCATTGTGCAAGTCGCTTCAATAGGCAGTTTATTGAACATCCTCCACCAGACAGACAAAAGCGCATAATCCGAAGGAGGATTCACAACCGAACTACCGACAACATACCTGTCTTCACCACGGACGAAGTGGCTGCAGCAATCAGGAAAGCGAACAACTCCAAAGCCTTGGGACCTGATGGAATCTCAATGACAATGCTTAAACATCTCGACACACCAGCTATCGAATACCTCACGGCCACATTCAATCTATCCATCACATCACTGATCGTTCCGGAACTCTGGAAGAAAGGGAGAATAATCCCAATCTTGAAACCTAGGATAAAAGCGACACTCGGCGAGTCCTATCGTCCCATCACACTTCTATCACCAGTTGCCAAAACGCTCGAAGCATTGATTCACCCTGTTCTTGCGGCCCGCATCAGGCTTGCAAACCATCAGCACGGCTTCAGAAGGATGCAGAGTACGACGACGGCCCTGGATGCCATTACAACTCGGATCCACAATGGCCTCAACCAACCTCGTCCATGTCACAGAACAATTCTGGTGGCACTTGACCTGTCGAAAGCTTTCGACACAGTCAGCCACTCAGCACTTCTGTCCGACCTTTACAATGCATCTCTTCCAACGCATATCACAAAATGGATTGCCAACTACCTCGCGGGCAGGTAGTCCTATACCGAATTCAGGAGCAAAAAATCGAAGCTAGGGAAGATCAAACAAGGTGTGCCACAAAGAGGAGTCTTGTCTCCCACCTTGTTGAACCTTTACCTATCTGGAATTCCAACCCCACCTAAAGGAATCGAAATTATCTCCTATGCAGACGACTGCTCCATCCTGGCAACAGGGAGCGACATCACGGAAATGTGCGAGCGAATAAATGCTTACCTGGAACAGCTTAACTCCTTCTTCACGGGCAAGAATTTAATCGTATCTGCGCCTAAATTCTCGGCAACATTATTCACCACCTGGACGAAGGAAGTCAAGATGCAACTTGATATCTCGATTGGCAACCAACTTATTCCGACCGTGAACCATCCTAAAATCCTAGGAGTAACCCTGGACAGTATGGCCACGTCATCCCCCCATGCTTCAACAGTGTGTAACAGGATGCGCGGAAGGAACAAAATCCTTAAAGCCTTGGCCGGCAGCACCTGGGGTAAGGATAAAGAGACCCTACTGGTCACATACAAAGCAGTCGGAAGGTCTGTAGCCAACTATGCGGCTCCAGTGTGGTCACAGAGTCTCTGTGACACACAATGGAATAATATCCAGGCCTGCCAAAATGCCGCCCTCCGTACTGTAACTGGCTGTCTCCTGATGTCTTCCCAGGACCATCTACATCAGGAAACGAGGACGATGCCTCTAAGGGATTACAACAAACTTCTTGCAAAACAGTACCTGGTGGGTTGTTATCGTGAGGAGCACCCCAATTCTGACCTCATGGACAAGACGCCGCCACCAAGGCATGTCAGGCGTGATTTGAGGGACCTCGAAAGGGACGTCCAGAGGTACAAAAGGGACCCCTTCGACAACAGCGCATACAGAACAGTCATCGCAGCAATACACCACGATCAATTGCGAGACTAGGTCCAAACAAAGTCCTCTCGACACAACCACCAGCCATCTCTCCAGACGAGAGAACGCTTCCGAGAGCAACGAGGACGACACTTGCCCAACTTAGGTCGGGTTGGTGCTCGCGTCTAAACTCCTACCTGTCTCGCATTGATCGGGATGTCACGAACACATGCCCCGCCTGCAATGGTACACCTCACGATGTAGACCAAATTTTCAGATGCCCAGCTGCACCCACACACCTGACTCCCAGATCGCTGTGGGAGAACCCCGTAGAGGCAGCTACCTTCCTATATCACTCAACACCGAGGAAGACGAAGAACAACACAACATGTAACACACTCACACAACGAACTTCTGACCATTGCTACAACAACAACTATTATCGCCATTCTAATAGTCGCAAATGGCTAAATTTGAATTTACCGTTTGATCTGTTCCATTTTCAGGCCAACGTTGTCAGTTTACAGGCAGTAACACAAACTAATATTAAAAATGAAGTTTCACCAAAATACACCCGTTATTTGAGAAAAAAATATCAGATTTTGCAGTGCGACTATCCTACTGTCTGGGAGTATATACCTTCAATATCATGTATTTTTATTTATAAAAAAAAAGTTGACTACTCTTACTTTCTGGACATGCCTCATATGTGTGTACAAAAAAAAAATAAAAAAATAAGTGAGTTTCTGGGCGGCAACCCTTTTTTCCTCAAAAACACGGCCAATCTTGCTGGGAAAAGTTGATAGGAGGTTTTTTTGGGTTGCTGATTCCAAATGGCAAAAAAAAAACCAACTAGCCTTCGGCTAGCTTGCCGTATCATACCTTCGTTTTGATTTGAGGTGCATTTGTTTCTTTGAAATTAGTAGTTAAACTTGTTCCGATTTCACTGTTCCTATGAGAGGTGAATGAAATAGTTGTCCGATTTCAACCAAATTTAGGAGTGTGATTCAGCAGTAAATATGAATGAATAATATGAAATTCAGTAAAGATGTATTCAGAATTAAAAAAGTTTTTCTAACAAAAACTTGATTTTGGAACGGTCGTTCCTATGGCAGCCATGTGATAGAGTAGTTCAATTTCAACCAAATTCAGCAGGGTGATTTGGCCAAGGATACTATTGAATAATTTGAGATTACAGAAACATTAATTTAGAAATAAAAAAGTTCTTCTCACAAAGACCAACTTTTTGACCAGGCGTTCCTATGGCAGCTATATGACGTAGTGGTTAGATTCCACTGGTTCTGGCATATTTACAGCATGCAATAAAAAAGAAGCTTTGTGCAAAATTTCAGAAAGATATCTTTGAAAATAAAAAAGTTTTTCTCTCAAAGACGGACTTTTGGGCCGGTCGTTCCTATGACAGCTAAATGACGTAGTGGTCCGATTTCATTGGTTCCGACATATTTGCAGCGTGCAATAGAAAGAAGGCTTTGTGCAAAATTTCAGCTCGATAGCTTTAAAACTGAGAGACTAGTTTGCATAGAACCAGACAGACAGACGGACAAAGCTTAATCAACTCGTCTCATCATACTGACCAAGAATATATAGTTTATATGGTCGGAGATGCTTCCTTCTGTGCGTTGCAAACTTCATGACAAAGTTAATATACCCTATCACATCCGTGAAGGGTATAACAAATGGACGATCCAGAATGGCAACCCTTTTTGTTTATAAACACGGCCGATCTTACTGGACAAAAACTGGTAGTGGGTTGATTGGGTCGCTGATTTTGAAGCTGAAGTCAAAATAGCGAAGAAAAAAAATAAAGGAGATTCTTAACGGCAATCCTTTTTTCGGGGAAACGGCCAATCAGTCTGCAAAAAGCTGGTAGGGGGTCACGTGAGTGGTTTCGCTTAACCTAAACGCGCGCAACCGATTTTCGGGGAAAATCACATGAAACATAGTTGGTAAAAATAAAATTGAAGTAAACGCTCTTCACAAGTACGCACAATATTTCCTTATGGGAGCGCGTATGTTACCGCACCATCAGTTGTTTGTCATTGCCCAACAGAACAGTACTCGTGACTCGTATTGGGGCGAGAATGTGAACGCGCACCTCGCCCAGGCTACTTGCCTCGGGCATTCTCGCCAAATATACTCGCCTCGTCCACTCGGCGAGAATGTAAACCGGCCATAAAAGCTCCACTCCACCTGATATCGATAAAATCCAATTGAAAATAAATCCATTTTATTCTACACTGCAATATAGCGATATGTAGATATGTCTTCTAATCTAGTCAGTAGTTCAGTTCTCCATTCTCTTATTTACAATTACGACTCAGACTTCGACGAACCTACTTCACTCACTCTTCTGTTCTTTCACTCCATTTCCATGGCGGACGACAGATTCGTTTCATATACGGAGTAGGTCTGCGAACCTAGTTTCTTGAACCTACTCCGCTATCGGACTCGGAGTAGGTCGACCTGATCCGCAAGAGGAGCAGGTCATATTATGACTAGGCGACACTAGGATAGCCGCATCTGTAAAAATGCATATAAAACGATTGATTTTCAGCTTTATTTTTATTTTATTGTTAATAATGTGTATGTCCTCCATTATTGCGAACAACTTCTTCTATGTAAGTCTATTTAGATTAGAATTATACAGACTTTGTATGTAATTCACTGGTACTTGCGCAAAAGCATCTTCAATTCCTGCAATCAGACCTTCTTTGAAACTGCTTTCCGTCTGCATCAATTTGTCGCGACAACCATCTCCACAAATTCTCGACGATGTTAAGGTCGGGAAATAAAGCTGGCCTGTCCAAAGTTTCAACGTTCTGGTCTGCCAACCACTGCTTAACACTTCGTGCTATGTGGATGGGCGCGTCATTGTGTTGCAGGATCCATGGTTGGTCATTAAACATTTCCTGGTAATTAATTTTCTGGACTTCCAAAAGTTCAATGTAATCGGCTGCGCTCTGCCAACCTTCCAACGTAACCAAATCGATGGTGCCATAGAACGAAATAGCCATGACAACACCAACATCGGTATGGCGACGAGGCAAAAACAGCTCCGGCTTCCTCAAATCGTGGAAATAGTATTGGTAGCCATTAGGCCCATCCGAATAAAATGTTTTTTTTTTTCATTGGAAAATACCACCTTACGTCATTCTTCGTTCCAGTTGAAATGACTCCGGTAGTATTCCAATCTATTGTATTAAGTTTATGACGCGGAAGTAAATGTGTTTTTTTCTTCAGTTTCTTGCATTTAAGATGTGGACACGCTTTGATCACTCTATGCACTGTCCGTATACTGGCAGAAGTTCCAACATTTACTTTTATTTTCCCAGCGGATACAGCAGAATTAGATGCTTCACGTAAAATCGACCTACGCTCCCTTTCTGTTGTGGCTCTTTGTGTGCGCCCTTTTTGTTGTTTCCCGTAATTTTCTGGATCTCTAAGAAAATTACGGATCACCTTCTCACTTCTTCCAATTTTTATCCCTCTTTGACGATTAGAATAATTTTCTTGCTTAAATGCAAGAATTTTCCCGTTAACGTATTATCTCGTCCCATCTTTTGTGTACACGAAATAAACTAATAATTGAAAAACAAAATTTAAATTATCGGCAAGCACTTTGCTCTTTGTAAATTGAAGACAAACGTATGCGTCTATCCTATTGTCGCGTTTGTCATTAGCCGGAAATTACTAAAGTTGAATTTACCGTTTCGATTTGTTTTATTTTCAGGCCATCCTTGCCAGTTCACATGCAGCAACACAAACTAACATTAAAAATGAAATTTCATCAAAATACATTCGTTTTATGAAAGAAAATATCAGATTTTTCAGTGCGGCTATCCTACTGTCGGGGAGTGTATATGTTACTTATTTTTCAACATAGTCGCCTTCCCGTTCTATGCAGGTTTTTACCCGTGGCACAAGTTTTTTGATTCCCTCATAAAACTCTCTCGCTATCTCCTTCGTTCACTTCAAGACCTCTTGTTTCACCTCCTCATCGGTTAAAAAAAAATTTCCACTCATGTGAGTCTTCAGGAAGGTAAAAATATGAAAATCTGAAGGCGCCAAGTCAGGGGAGTATGCAGGATAGTTCAAAATGTCCCAACCAAACGAACTCAAAAGCGCCTTAGTGGAGTTCGCCATGTGCGGGCGGGCGTTGTCGTGCAACAAACACACTCTCCCTTCGTTAACATTCCCTTCCATTTGTTTCGAATTGCTCTCTTGAGGTTTTTTAGGGTCTCACAGTATCGCGCTGTATAATTATCTCCCCCCTGAGGCATAAATTCAATCTGTGCTGCTGACAGTTGATTTGGGAGCCATCTTGCGCACAATTTTCGGAATCTCAGCGTTTCCGCATATTGTTTCGTGTAAGAGAGATTTGGAGATTTGTGGAAACATCGCAGACATTTCATCCACTGTCAATCGGCGGTCTTCACGTACAGTTTCCTCGATTTTTTGCATCAACTCATCGGTCACAATTGAAGGTATGAATATTCGTTCTTCCTTCATTAAACTCACGAAAAGGGACCCAAAACATTAGTGGTCTGCTTCGGATATCCCCCGGAATACAAACTCACGACACCGCATAAACAGGTTCGTTCGGTTCATAACACCTTCGCCATAAACAGTTTTGATCCGTGCAACAATTTCAGTCGGGGTTTTTCTTCCGCGAGAAGGAACCTTATGACAGCGCGCACCTCGCACGAGATTTCTTATTGATATTTTTCACAGAAACAGATACTACGAGACGAGTTTTGGTACTAACGAGGGTCGCCGGTGTTCGCTATGTACCACTCAGTGTTGGCAACTATCCCAATCCTACGGCGCGAGAACTCAACAGTACTCTTACTTTCTGGACGTGCCTCGTACTATTTTCCATAACCCCTGGTGATGCATAGCGCGTCAACTATTCCCCATGAGGCTCAGTTGATATTTTATTAGCATAAACTGGATTCGGACGATGCATATTGCTAGCATGCACCTCCTGTATATTTAACCGCCTACCTGCGATAAGCCGGGAAAGGTCGTAACTTACTCTTACACTCCACACCACAAGGGAAGACAACTCAGACATCCGTAGCTACGTTGGGTTCGAATCCTCGAAGCCGGCGAGACATCAGACTCACGCCTCACCACACTGAGCTACCAGCCTCCAAAAAATACAGTACAGCCATTATGTTAACAACATCTGCAGACACCTGGAACAAAAAAAAAACATCTTTGCAGCGCATTTGGATGTACACATCGAGCTTCTTTTTATAACGGATGTGATAGGGTATATTAACTTTGTCATGAAGTTTGCAATGCACAGAAGGAAGCATCTCCGACCATATAAACTATACATATATTCTTGGTCAGTATGATGAGACGAGTCGATTAAGCTTTGTCCGTCTGTCCGTCTGTTTCTATGCAAACTAGTCCCTCAGTTTTAAATCTATCGAGCTGAAATTTTGTACAGAGCCATCTTTCTATTGCACTCAGTATATAAAATATGTCGGAACCAATGGAATCGGACCACTACGTCATATAGCTGCCATAGGAACGACCGGTCCAAAAATTCGTCTTTGTGAGAAAAACTTGGTTATTTCTAAAGATATCTTTTTCAAATTTCACCCTAGGAGGTGCATACTGGCAACTGCATTCTCCGAAACCAGTTTATGCCAACGAAACGTCATCTGGGCCCCATGGAACAGTTGACGCGCTATGCCACTCAAATCATGTGCTTTACTATGTTATGTGGATTGAGGTCACTGCCAAGTTCGACCTCCAGTGCTTTAAGCTTTCCTGTAAACCTTGGACAGTGAAATAATACATGTTCCGGGTCGTCCGCTCTTCCTGGGCACCTCGGACAATCGGGCGAATCGTCCAGCTTGAATCTGTGTAGGTACTTCCTATCCGCCATGTTCAGTAAGAAACTGGGTTAGATAGTGGTTCACCTCTCCATGTTTGCGGTTCAGCCACAATTCGATTTGAGGCGGGGTCAAATTGTGGCTGAACCGCAAACATGGAGAGGTGAACCACTCTCTAACCCAGTTTCTTACTGGACATGGCGAATGGATTTAACCGTCCGTCTGTTTCTATGCAAACTACTTTCCAAATTTTAAAAACCATCGAGCTACACACTTCTTGCTATTGCACACTGTATTTATGGCAGAACCATCGGAGTTAGACCACTATATCATATAGCTATCATAGGAATGATCGATCCAAAAGCAAGTTTTTGTGAGAAAAACGGTTTTTGTTTCTATAAATATCTTTACCAAATTGCATGTCAATCAATCATATTCACCGCCAAACCAAACTCTCAAATTTGGTTTAATCAGCCCACTGTTTCATATACCTCCCATAGGAACAGTGAAATCCAAACAAATTTTAATGCTAATTTGAAAGTGCAATTGCAGAATGGATAAAAATTGATGCACACAGTCTTCCCCACACGATTTGTTGTGAAATTCTAAGCAAGCATTATAATTAACACATTTATCGATATCTTAAATCTTTTGCTGCTGTTTGCATTTGAAGTGTTATTATTATATCATAAAATCAGCCGGATGCTAGTTAGCTTAGCTGTGAAAGGTATCATACCTTCGACAAGCTTGCCAAAGGATAGCTTGTTTTTAATAGCATTATAGGGTTATACTTAGCGGGGAAGGAAGATTAAGCTAAGGAATGAGGGAGGGGGGGGGGATTAGGAGATCCCGGTGCGCTTTCCGGTTGAACTTTTGCTGGTCGTAATTATCATGGAAAGCAGTAGGCTATTATACATTCGAATTGTTCGAGGTAAAAAAGAATGGTAAAATTTGACGGCGCGACAGTGGCAAACACTGACTTGAGTTGAGAGTATGGGGCAGAGCTCAACTAGTACGCCGAGTGTTTCGCATATGCAGGGCAAGACGAGGAATTAATTCAAATATTTCATTGGAGCAACAGCGATTGTAACAGCGGTGTAGAAGACATAGACAACTAACATTGCGTCTCTGCTCAAGGGAATCGATAATCGATGAAAGAACTAATGGAATAGTCGCTTATAAGCGTTGGCCTTTGCTTAACACGTACCCAAATATGATAATTTTATTAAATCCCAGGTCTTATGTGGCTCTTCTAAATTTTGCGATACATCGTGTAAAGTATATATTTGTTTGATGTGTAAACATCTTATGGCACCGTACGGTGTAAAACCGTAGAATCTGTGAAATGCGCAAATAGCATTAGTGTGTGTTAATTATCAATGTGTATTCAGTGCATTTTATGTACACTACTGTACCTTGCGAGTTGTGCATGTCGGCTGACTGAGATGGACGTTGTGCACGGCCATTGCTTGTGTATCCACGGAGTCGGCTTGCGTTGTACATGCCGGGATGTTGATAGCGCACTCCGTACATCCACAAGCAATCCGAAAACCATTATTTTTCTTGCCGTGCACAACGTCCCGGCATGTACAACGCAAGAACCCCGCAATCAAGTCGACTCCGCGGATCCACAAGCAATGGCCGTGCACAAGGTCCATCTCAGTCAGCCTGTACAACCAGGTGACTGGGCGATTATGCGCATGATGCAAGGAAGACAAGATATCGCCACGTCGCCTACATCACAGGCGAGTTGCTATGGTACATTCCCTCTTATATGAAGACTTTTTTTTTTAGTTTTTTGCCTTTATCTCTGCAACTATTAATCCTAGCAAAAAACTTTCTGAGGCGAAATTGAAGATCACGAAAATATATATAAACAAGCTAGCCGAAGGTATTGTGGCGAGTCGAGCCACACACCATCTCACGTCAACATGAATCCTATCGGAAACGCTGTGCGACGATGTTTCACTCGCTATGGATATTGACACTCACAGTGTTTGCGAGCCGACAGTCTCTCAACGCCACCGACGCCCAACGCATCGTTCGATCGTCATTTACCCTTGTACATTATATCATTTACATTTGTTTTGTATTAATACAATAGATAATCTTGTGTGTTGAATCGTGCCTTTTTTATTTCAAATTGGACTTAAGGCCCAAATTGGTGACCCCGACGTTAGAAATGGAGGATTTGCAAAAAGAAGTTGAGGAGTTAAAGCTAAAGTTAGCGGAAACTGCGACAACCGCGAGTAGTGCCGCTAGATCCGTTAGTAACGTGCCAGTGAATTCAACCGATTTGCATTCCGTGACCGAACTTAAATTGGCTCCATTCTATGAGAACGATCCGGAGGTGTGGTTCTATATAATCGAAAGTCAATTCAAATCGCGAAAAATAACGAACGACAAATCTAGATATTTCTACACGGTAGCGCACTTATCAAGTGCCATCGCGGAACAAGTAAAAGACCTTTTAAGCACACCGTATACTGAAGGCAAATACAATGCGCTTAAGCATCACTTAATTACGCTGTTTTCGGAATCGTCCACCGAGAAGTTCGAAAAATTAATATCGAACGAACCGCTGGGCGACTTGAAACCGTCAGTGGCATTACATAAAATGAAATCTCTGGCATCTTCGACCATCGGCGAGGAATTTATCAAAAAACTATGGCTCAAGCGTCTCCCGCATACGACCAGGCAAGTTTTGGCGGCGTCCAAAGACCGGTTGGAAGATTTGGCCGCGATGGCGGACAAGATGTGGGAAGTCTCGGACCGATCGGCTATTGCAAGTGTTATCAGAAGCATCCATACAACGGATCCAAGAGAAAATCCCATGCTCTCCATACAGCAGCAGCTACAATCAATTCTGGATCGTTTAAGTGCACTGGAGAAAGCAAATCGGCAATCACGGCGTGATTCAACACCACACCGGCAACGAGGCCGATCGAATAGCAGAACGGAGGAACAAGCGAGCGAGGGGCCGGCACTGCGAACGAAGTATGTTGGTATCATCATACAATGGGGGACAACGCAAAGAAATGTCGCCAACCGTGCTCATATAAAACGCAACAAAAAAACTAATTAATGGAGTATCGACACAGGCGTCGATACTCGGCACATCCAAACGCCTGTTTATTCACGACACATTAACGGAGCACGATTTTTTAATCGACTCCGGCGCCGACCATTCTGTCTTAAAACCAACAATTCGAACGAAGCAGTTTTGGCGACAACAACGAAACCGAAAAAACGACGACGAACATGCTCTTCTCTATGCAGCAAACGGCTCTCCTATTCAAACATACGGAAAGCGTGTACTCAACTTGTCACTTGGACTTAGACGAAATTTCACATGGAATTTTACAATTGCCGACGTGACAACATCGATTATTGGAGCCGACTTTTTGTTTGAATACGGGCTTTTGGTGGATGTTAAAAAAAGATTGATCGACCACACGACCGGACTTTCTTCCAAGGGCGAGATAATCAATTGCGCGATATCTGAGGCAACCACCATCGATAAAAACAATAAATACAGTTTCCTTCTCTCCGAATTTAAGCATTTATTGGACGACAAACCATCATTTTTGGTGAAGGAAAAAGCAAATGTGACTCACTTCATCGAGACGACCGGTCCACCAGTATCAGCTAAAGCGAGACGACTCAACCCAGAAAAACTCGCTGCCGCGAAGAAAGAGTTTAACGAACTGTTGCGGCTGGGCATTTGTCGACCATCTAAATCAAACCACGCATCACCACTTCATATGGCACCAAAATCGAACGGCGATTGGCGGCCGTGTGGGGATTACAAAAGGCTCAACGCGCGTACTAAACCGGATAAATATCCTTTACCTCATCCTTACGATTTTACGAACATTTTGCACGGAAAAACGATAACCTCGCGTATCGACCTGCGGAAGGCATACCATCAGGTTCCTATGGAGGAGAGCGACATACCTAAAACGGCCATAATAACCCCGTTTGGGTTGTATGAATTCGTTTATATGACCTTTGGGTTACGAAATGCAGCGCAGACGTTTCAACGACTCATCGATGAAGTCTTACGAGGCCTGGATTTTGTTTTCGCATACATCGATGACATATTCATCGCTTCCAACTCTGAAGAAGAACACATCAGCCACGTACGAACAGTTTTTCAGCGGTTAAGTGATTTTGGACTTCGAATTAACGCTGAAAAATGCGAATTTGCTGTGTCTAAAATTAACTTCTTAGGTCATACAGTCACGCCAGAAGGAATCAAGCCATTACCATCAAAAGTGGAGAAAATCGTAGCATATGAGGAACCGAAAACCGCACTCGAATTGAAGCGATTCCTTGCGATGATAAACTTTTACCGTCGTTTCATCCCACACGCAACAATGACCCAAATGAGATTGCAAACACTCATAAAAGGTAATAAAAAGAACGATAAAACGCCTTTGGTTTGGACTGACGACAGCCGAAACGCATTTCACGAATACAAGCAACGCCTGGCGAATGCCACTTTACTTGTACACCCAGCATACGACGCGAAATTGATACTAGAAACGGATGCGAGCACAGTGGCTGTTGGAGGAGTGGTTCACCAGGTGGAAGGCAACATTTTCAAGCCGCTTGGTTTCTTTTTGAAAAAACTTAGCCCAAGAGAAGCCAAATATCCGACATACGATAGAGAATTGCTTGGCATATACCTGTCGATTAAGCATTTTGAGCATATTTTCGAAGGACGGGAATTCGATGTGTATTGCGACCACAAACCACTATCGTTCGCATTTGATGCCAAAGATAAGAAGCCGATACCACGACGCATAGCCCAGCTACATTACATCAGCCAGTTCACAACGAGCATAAGACATGTGTCCGGAAAAGAGAATGTAGTCGCCGACTTTCTATCCCGAATCGAATCGATAGAGTCAAAGGTGATCGACTTCAAAAGGATGGCCGAAGCTCAAAAAGCTGACGAATCGTTACAATCACTACTGAAGGACGAGAATACCGCGCTCAAATTGAAAGCCGTCACGTTACCCAACTCCGATGTCGAACTTTTCTGCGACACATCAGGTGATTGTATTCGACCTTTTGTTCCTAACACATTTTGCTCCCTCGTTTTAGAGAAAATACACAATTTGAGTCACCCAGGTATTAACGCTACAACGAAACTCGTCCAAAAACGTTTCGTTTGGCCACACATGCGAAGAGACTGTAAGAGGTTTGTGTTACATTGCATACCATGTCAACGAGCGAAAGTACACAAACACACTAAGTCACCCATCATGCAGTACGACGACACAAGCAACCGCTTCGAACACATAAATATTGACTTGGTTGGCCCGCTGCCGGAATCCCAAGGCTACAAGTATTTGCTGACCTGCATCGATAGAGCGACGAGATGGCCTGAAGCCATCCCGATTGGCAATATTACTGCCGAAACAAGCTTTAATATCCGGATGGTTTTCCCGATTCGGTATTCCAAAACGCATTTCCACCGATCAGGGAAGACAGTTCGAATCGACATTATTCAAGCAATTGAGTGACACACTTGGAATCAGTCACTTGTGAACAACCCCATATAACCCAAAGGCTAATGGCATCATAGAACGATGGCACAGAACGTTGAAAGCGAGCCTCAAAGCGAAATTCACCGAAAACTGGATCGTTGAACTCCCAATGATTTTACTCGGATTGCGGACGGCGATCAAGGAAGATTTGAAGGCATCACCCGCGGAATTGACACTAGGTAAACCGTTAACAATACCTGGCCAGTTTTTCAACGAAACAAAGGACACGGCATTCGATGTGGACTTTGTAAAAAACCTCAAACAAGTAATGCGAAAAATACGACCAGCGGAGATCACGTATCACAACAACCCGTCAGTATTCGTGCACCCAAAATTGCAAACTTCGAAATACGTTTTTGTACGAACTGACTCGCATAAAACCCCATTACAAGCACCATATACAGGACCATTCGTCGTCGTCAAACACGGAAAGAAGAATTTCGCATTGGATATCGACGGCACGACGAAAACGATTTCAATCGACCGATTGAAACCGGCGTACGTGGAATCGGATGACGTCGCAACCACAAAAGCACCACCAATCGAAGCTCCCTCCCAAACCAAGCAAACGAGATCAGGACGACGAATAAAATTGCCCGATAGGCTTACATATTAGGGGGAGCCATGTGGCGAGTCGAGCCACACACCATCTCACGTCAACATGAATCCTATCGGAAACGCTGTGCGACGATGTTTCACTCGCTATGGATATTGACACTCACAGTGTTTGCGAGCCGACAGTCTCTCAACGCCACCGACGCCCAACGCATCATTCGATCGTCATTTACCCTTGTACATTATATCATTTACATTTGTTTTATATTAATACAATAGATAATCTTGTGTGTTGAATCGTGCCTTTTTTAATATTTCAAATTGGACTTAACGCCCAAAGTATGGTTTTAATTTATGATGCATTTGCTACTTTAAAATTAGTAGTAAAGCTTGTTCCGATTTCACTGTTCCTATGAGAGTTATATGAAATATTGCGTCGATTCCAACCAAATTTAGAAATGTGGCCGTAAATGTAATTGAATAATATGAAATTTGGTGTAGATATCTTTAAAAATAAAAAAAGTTTTTCTAACAAAAACTTGTTTTGACAGCTAAATGATTGAGTAGTCGAATTTCAACCAAATTCGGCAATGTGATTTGTCGAAAAATACTATTGAATAATATGAAATTTTAGAAAGATATCTTTTGAAATAACAAAGTTTTTCTCATAAAGACGGACTTTTGGACCGGTCGTTCCTATGGCAGCTATATGACGGAGTGGTCCGATTCCATTGGTTTCGATATACAGCGTGCAATAGAAAGAAGGCTATGTACAAAATTTCAGCTCGATGGCTTCAAAACTGAGAGACTAGTTTTCATAAGAACAGACGGACAGACGGACAAAGCTTAATCGACTCATCTCGTCATACTGACCAAGAGATGCTTCCTTCTGTGCGTTGCAAAATTCGTGACAAAGTTAATATACCCTATCACATTCGTGAAGGGTATAAACATGTGAACATGAACCGCTTTTTTTATATCTTAAATATTTTCCGAGATAATCTCATTCAATGTCTCCCTGTTCCCACGAAATTGAAAAATCATCGTTATTGTGATGTGTTTCATCAAATAACGGGCAAAATACTAGTCCCACGAGAAAAATTGTCTAGGATGGATTTTTTATAACTAAATGAGCTTTAATTTGGGATAAGTCATATGTCTGCAGATATAATAATTATTTAGAAAAAGGAAAACCGCCATTCTCAAAAAATGGACTGCGATTGCTATCATTAGCAAAGAAGTTTTCCGAAATGTTTCGTTTTTCGATAGCTGTCTGCTGATTTGTTATTGTATATTTTTCAATTGTCCTGTTCCCAGTTGCAGATTAACCTCTTTAAAAGTTGATGATGTCATCACTATGGTGTTTTTTGCTTTTCTGGTCTACCCCCACCCTTCATTATTGTTGTGTAAACAATAATGCTATTTTAATTATGGCCGTTTAAAATTGAATTTGTTACTGTCTGAGTTCAATCTTGAGTTCTTGTATATTTATTTTCCAATATGGATCTCAGCTAACCATCGCTCATCGGGGAAATCATGTGTTCGTGTGGATTCTACAACTTTAGTGTGTGTGCGTGAAAATTCTCAACTTCATAATATTCCGTGCTTTACTTTATATACACTGCGCAACGTGCATAGGGAAGAGCCTCCGTCAGAAGCTACATAGCCCATCGAGAGCGTTGCCCATATTACGCATATTCCAGAAACCAATTTTTGCCATTAAACAAACGATAGCTAAAAGCCATAAATAACCGAATACAAATTAATTATAATATTAGTTTATGAGTGTTTAAAAAAATGAATACGCTGAAAAAAGACCCGTTCCAGGCAGGCTTCGAACCAACGACCCCTCGATCGGTAAGACTTGCTCTCTACCCATTGATCCACGCCAATCGCTCCCTTTTGCGGAAAAATGTATAAATATAATTACTCAATTGCCCTAACCCCCTTGTGGGGCATAGCACGTCATCTGTTCCATGTGGCCCAGTTGGCGCTTCGTTGGCATAAACTAGTTTCGAAGAATGCAGTTGCCAGCATGCACCTCCTGCTCTTCCATTTAGCCGCCTACCTGCGACAAGTCGGGAGATGTTTGTAGCTTCCCAGCAAACCAAATGATTCGTAAACGACCCGTAAACGATTCGTTTTCAACGGATGACGATTCATTTTCGGATCCGAAAACGGTCCGAAAATGATTCGATGAGTGGACTAAAATGGTCCCTCGTTTACGAATCGTATTTGCGAACCGAAAACGGATCGCATGTAGGAATCGTTTGCGGGTCGTATATATGAATCGCTAGCGGGTCGAATTTATGAATCGGTTACGGGCCGAATTTATGAATCTTTTACGGGTCGAATTTATGAATCGCTTGCGGGTCGAATTTATGAATCCGTTGAAAATATTTCATGGCGGCCTGGTCGAACACTTCTTCGCCCACATTTTGAAAAACCAAATGAAATGAATCTGTGAAAATATAGAAAAGTATTTATAAGAAAAAATATAACCTCATAATCCTTTGTTATCAATTCCCCAAAAAAAAAATGTATATATAATAATGGGTACTTATTGTACATTTTTAGTTGATAAATTCACACATCAATCAATTTAATTGTCTTTTTTATTTCACAAAATTCACACGCGTTTTAAATAAGCAATCACTCGTAGTACAACTAGCACACTTCTTTCGCGGAACACTTCCAAATAATCAACGAACCATTTAACATTTTTCAAACCTGCATAGGTACGTAATTAGGATTGTGGAAATTCCAAAAACAAAGAAAAACAGAACAGGGCGTAAACGCAGATCATTACGGACCATAAACTCAAATATCGCATACATTTTTCTTTGAATTTTCTCTGTGACAAGCATATAGATACACATTTCTCGTCCACGTGCACAATGTGCACCAGTTTATTACCTAAGAAATGGATTTTTTTGTATTGTATTTGCTTACTCTTCCACGCAAACATCGAGAATTATTAAAGGGTTTCTCGGAATGCTTAAATTTCAACACGAAATTTATACTGAGCATGTTGGACTCGTCCGCAAAATCTTCGTTTTTCTCTTCCATCCGTTTTTTGGTTTGCTGGGTTATTTTTACGTCCCACACCACATGGGGAAGACAACACAAACATCCATGGCCACGAACGTCGTCGTGGACGAAATTCGAACCCGAAACGACGGTAATCAGACATGATACTGATGCCTCTACGCACTGAGCTACCGGTCGTAATGAATGTATTGTACTGTACATACAAATGAAAATAGTAAGAACACCGTATTTTCAATTTGGCGTCATTTCACAACGCGATGGGATGTTTACACATAGAACTCGAGTTCAGAAAGACTAGCTCGGATTTTATTTCATCTGCCGAGGGATTCAAGCTATCTCAAAGCGTTTTTGCGATGCTAGTCCAGTTAAGCTTATTGCAGATGTCAAAACCTAGTATGTACTTATTTAATGACGGCGAATTCCGGATATTTACACCATCGACGATAATAGACGGGGAAGCGGATGGAGGCCGTTATTTAGTGGAAATAAGGCAGGACTGTGGCTTGGAAGCATTAATGACATGGCTTTGAAATATCAATGGCAACGACTTTGGTTCCCACGGCAGCCGGTTTTACGCACCGTAGCGACCCATTCATCAGAAACGGCCAAGGGCTGCCAAACTCCTTCATAGGCTTTGCTACAACAACAACTTTGGCTTCAACAATATTATGGAGACAGCAATTCTATCGCTCAGTGAGAAATGTCTTCGAGTCCCCGGTGGAGCGAACAGATCTGAATCCACACTGCTTATCATCACACATGCGTGCGAGCGGCGAGTTAATTGGCGCTACGAATGACGAGCGGCCTACTACACATGTGTCTAGTCACTCGTCGCGCCAACTAACTGGCAGCATGCACGTGCACTCATGATGAGCTAGTAAACTACGCGCAGACACACTATACATTCGCTGCGAATGGCGCGGGTACCGAGTAGGTATTTGTGTCGTCGTCGTCTTTTGTGTATTCATTTTCAGCAGGGTTCCCGACGAATTCAATTAAACGCGTGAAGTTTAGTGGGTTGATTAACGTTCGGGTTGCCGTCAGTAATAAAAGCCGTGGTTTTTCATTATTTTAAAAGTGAAGTAGATACTGAAAAAAAGCCAACGCTTAATTTTTGTAATAATGAATACAATAAATTGTTAGTTTCACAATTTTTGAATTGGAGTAATATAGTGAGAAGAGTGTTTGTATTCAAACTTATTTTCCAAATTTTAATGCTGCGTTCATGACCGATTAATTAAGTCATTAACGCAGCATTAGAACCGATGCAATAGTGCACGGTGCACTATTTATGTGTATCTTTTTCATCGTCGATCGACGCGGAGTAATTCCTAGCAAAACGCACACTTGTGATGCCTGCTACACTCAGAGCGAGCCACCGAGTTCGTCACATCCGCTGATTCCGAGTTTGAAGTCAGAAAAGAAAAAAAAAAGTATTGGGGTTTCCTACCCCAAAATGGCCACCCTGTTTTCAAAAAAGAAAAAAAAATTGGGGCTGCCCACCTCAGAACGGCCATCCTGTTCTCGTGGGGAAATACTCATCATACAATCATCATATCTCGTAGTACCGAGATATTGTACTGCTTGTGGTACCGGTATTTGAAAATATCAAGTTCCGGTACAGAAATCTCAGTACCGAACAGGCCTATCTGCGGCAACGTGTTGCTTTTACTGAACAATTATAACCTCAGAACGGCCATCCTGTTCTCGTGGGGAAATACTCATCATACAATCATCATATCTCGTAGTACCGAGTTATTGCTTGTGGTACCCGTATTTGAAAATATCAAGTTCCGGTACAGAAATCTCAGTATCGAACAGGCCTATCTGCGGCAACGTGTTGCTTTTACTGAACAATTATAAAAATTATAAAAATGCGCTTATGCGTGAATAATAAGTACATAATGCGTTTCACCTAATGAAATAGTTTGTGCAAAGGATTAAGCTAAAGAGGAATGTTTAGTAAGTATTTGAGGACTTCAAGATAACGTCAGGGCCAGCAGATTTAGAGATATGTATCAAATATAACGTTTTTTGTTCGTTTCTAGATGTGTCTATAATATTTTGAGTATACGACTAGAGCCCACATTTAAATGCCTCGAGCTTGCTTACATTAATAGATCGAGGAAAAAAATTCAATGATTTTTGAAACTGGGAGCGATTTATTGGTTGGTACTAGGAGTATATTATACTAAAAAACCGCCTGTGGAGTATGATCTCGCGCGGTGGGTGGGGGTTAAAGGGGATTTTTTCGTATCTAGCTTCTATCTCCCTATCTGTTATTCTTAGAAAATAAATGTCTAAGACAGTTAAAGAACATAAAAAAAATGAAAAATGTTATAACCATTTTGTCCGTTTCAATGAGACAGGCACTTGAAATGGAGATGTCCGGAGAGCTGGGACAAGATCCTGTTAGGCGGGTGGAGTATCTCCATTCAGCGGGCGGAAGTCTGACGTGTCGAGTTGCTCCGCTTTTGCAATGCCTCGGGAGTCATTGTTCAGATTGGAATACCACAACTCATAGTGAGCGTTATATTGGCCAGTTAGGAAAGGACTGGTGTTAACTCTGTAACCAGGGAGGCAGGAGGAGACAGGCGCAATATAAATGTTAAAGATGTCAATCTCAATATTCCCAGATTGGATTGCAATTGCCTGCACCTCGAGGACATTGTCGCTAGTATAATCTATCTCACGATAGAGCACTGAGTGGTGTATGATAGATAAATGCAAGACCTCCGCTGGCGTTTGTCAGTCTTATCTTTCCTAATAACATTGTATGATTTGAGGGACGAATTTGCATTAAGTTTCGTCTCCTGTATAGCGCCGACCATTACACGATGCCTGTCCATAAAAGCCGTAAGTTCGGGGATTTTATGTTGCAGCCCATTGCAATTCAGTTGCATAAGCGATACTATTGTATATTCAGGTTTGCAATTAGAGGTGCTGGTGTAAGGTTGTGCTGCGACGAAGAACCTCTGAGGTGGCACAAATCGTTGCAACAATTACATTTGACTGAGATGGAATTATGGTGAATTGGTTTATTGCAAACACAGCATATCCAAAAAGCTTGGTTCGGTTCAATTCTGGGGCGAACGAGGAGTATTGAGAGGAGCTGCGCCGATATATGTTGCTTCCAAAACGTATACAAAACTGGTTTCTAATGTACAGGATATACACACACACATATTTCTCTTTTTGCATCGAGGGGGTATGGCAGCTCTTGGCCGTTGAAAACGGGCCGCTCCGGTGCGTAGAATCAGCTGCAATAGGAACGGTGTGCTATGCTTTGGCTGCGAAACGTTGGCTCTGACTCAAGTATCCAGAAACATACTGAATACTTTCGTAAGGTAAATCCTTCGAACAATATTCGGAGCAGTTTGTGACCGAAATGGATGGCACAACCGGTACCACCATGTGTTATTTTTCGCACCACTTTATGGGGTACAATGAAGTGATATAGCCGGAAAGTAGAAATATTTCAGCTCTCTTTACACTCTTTTGCCTTTACCTGTAGATAATGACTTGAACGAATCGCTTGAATTTATTGTATTAATTAATGTATATTTTCAGACAAATTGGACGAAGAAGTTGTACAAGATGGTGTTCGTGTCTATATTGACAAAAAAGCACAACTTTCCCTACTAGGTAATTATATTTGTTTGATATGAAAATACAAAAAAAAATTAAATTAAAATGTTTGTTCATAGGAACCGAAATGGATTACGTTGAATCAAAATTATCGGCGGAATTCGTTTTCAATAATCCCAACATTAAAGGCACCTGTGGCTGTGGTGAATCTTTTAGCATATAAATGAATTGGTGTAAATATTTTTAGGACATAGTAAAAATTCTCAATAGCTTTGCGCTCAACTTTATTTAGGTTGATTAGACGATGATACAGAAATTAAGCATACAACAAGTTATGCAAATTATATATAGTAGAATGTGTTCCATTTATTTTCGTAAATAGAATAAATAGTACCTTTGAATGACGATCGCATGACCTGCGAATATGTTTTTCTTCGAAACAGTCTTAATTAAGTAATTACGGTTTCAATTTAGTACTTAAACTGCAAAACTCTCTGTGCCCGGCCTCATACGCTGTCGCTTGTTCTGTGACTAACTTCATCTTATCCTCAATTGCCTTTTAAGCGTCGATACGTATACTGCTAAAATTACCGGGTGTTTCTCGGTGTCAAATTTTCAGTGAGGCCTTCAACATGGTTTGCACTAAGGGTGAGCATCGAAAGGAAAACATCAATGTTCGTCATCGAAGCAAACATCAAACGAAATCATCAATGGAGGTAAAACATCGAACCTAATCCATGGATGTTGGAAAAACAACGAATCTATCAATCCTCACCATCGAAAAAATGAATGTTTGTCAATAATCGAGAAAGACTGTACAACGAATTATTTATTAAACTTTGTATCTATTCGTAACTAGAATCATAAAAACAATGATAACGTAAATATTATATATTCGTTGTTTAATTCGATCGATATCCATTAACAGGTATAGTTTGCATTGTGAAGCAAGTATTGGAACGGAGTGGCGTAACCATATCTATATTTGAAAGGATTCTGTATATTAAGCTGATGAAATAAAATATTCACATACATACCTACTTATTAAAATGACCAGTATTCCTCTGGCACGGAATTCAAGAATATCAATTTTGAGACAAATTTCCCTTCTTATCAATTCCTTGTTTTGTCCGTGTACGTGTATACAATTCCTTTTGTATAAGTTTTGATGCTGTTACTGTGTTGAACATTTTTTTTGCTAGGTAAGTGGTTTGTGGGGGCAAAAGACCTTTTCTATAGTCCTCCTCGTGGGCGCCCCCTGGTAACGGCAGTGCGTCAAACAGCTGACGGCCAAGTCTTAGCGATAAGACAGTTTGGAAAAAGGCAGATAGCTGTAGCCTGAATGACTGACCAAAACCTAAGCGTCTCAGGTTTAGTAGGATGGAATGATTTGTGCAGTTGGACCTGCAACATAGCTGTGTGAACTCCAGCACGTTATTAAACCATCTGAAGCAGCTATCTCCGAGGCCATTCGCCGAATAGAGTTAAGCGATGTGCTGACAACTCGTCCTTGTAAAAACCACTCCACGTCAAGAAACCTGGAACAAAAGCCTCGGATTGGACGGATCAACAACGACGACCACGCAAACGACTAACGGCTTATTCTTTCGGACCATGGAATGCACGCTCCCTAAACAAACTGGGGGCTGAGAAGGCCCTCCTTCAACAAGTCGAAAAGTACAAACTGAGCATTACTGCAGTCCAGGAAACACATTGGCTTGGCAGATCAATGACAGGAAATCGCACACAATTTTTCCAAGTGGCAAAACATCGGGCCACAAAGAGTTTGTAGTAGCATTTATAATAAACAATCACCTCAAGCCGCACATTACTGTCTTCAAAACCAAAAATGAACGGCTGTGTGCAATTCGCATTAAGACTCGATTCTTCAATCGCTGGCTCATCAATGTGCACGCCCCCACTGAAGTTAAAGAAGACACAGTAAAAGACGGGCTCTACGCCCGCCTTGAGACTCTCTTCGACGCACTTCCAACAAACGACTTCTGGAAACAAACCGCTACTGGGAGACTTTAACGTGAAAGTCGGAAATGAAAGTTGGCACTGGGGGACCACTGGAGGCCACAGTCTCCATGAAAAATGTAACGACAACGGCCAGCGACTAGTCGACTTGGCCTGCAATAGGAATCTAGTCGTAAGCTCTACGTGTGTCCACATCGTGACGAGCAGTTGCTGAATATAAACCAAAAATTAGCTAATAGGAGCACCAGACAAGCATACACACTAGTAAATACAATTAAGAACGGCTTTCAACCCAGGACTAGCCTCTGTAAGGACAAGGATGGAAACATTTTCAGCGACAGCGATAGCATTAACAAACGATGCGCCTCTTATTTTGAAGAGGTTCTGAATCTACCATCCAACATCCCCACACAAGAAGCTCTTGTCGATATTGTTGATCTAGGCCGACCCATACAAGCCCCGACAGTAGAGGAAGTTGATCTCGCGTTCCGGTCGTTAAAACGAAATATAGCGCCGGACGCTGACGAGATTCCAGCTGAACTGCTACAATTCGGTGGAACGGGTTTAGTTAATGCCATGTATCAATTACTCCTGCGAATGTGGGAGGACGAGGTGTTCCCAGACGATTGCCGGAGAAGCATTACCTGTCCAATTCACAAAAAGGGAGATAAACTGCGGTGTGTGAATTACAGGGGCATATCACTAGTCTGTACGTCCTATAAAATTTTGACGAAAATTCTGGAAAATATAATAAAACCGTACGCAGAACGAATCATTGGCGAATATCAAGGCGGTTTCAGACCTGGTCGCTCCACAGCCGATCAGCTCTTTACGGTCAAACTGATACTTCACAAGTGCTGGGAATACAATGTAGACATATACCAACAAATCTTTGTCGATTAAGCAGGCATACGACAGTATCGATCGTACAACATCATGCTGCAATTTGGTGTACCAACAAAACTAGTGCGACTGACAAAGACGACGATGACTACAACTCCGTCTCACAGGTCAGGATCCATAATAGACTTACTGCACTGGTCTGAAACAGGGCGATGGACTGCCGCCGACGCTCTTCAACCCAGCACTGGAATACGCTATTCGGGCTATGAATATGCACAACAGCGAGACGATACTCATCAAGTCGACTCAATTAGCAGCGTACGCCGACGACATCAAGATCATGTCTCGAAGACTGGCCGACGCAGAAGAACTTCTGCATACGCTCGATACCGCTGCAAAAGAAGTTGGATCAAGGAGGGTAAAACTAAAATAATGATGCAATCGAGGACAAGGAAGCCAGCACAATCGAGCATCAATGTGGGGGACCTCAACATCGAGTTCGTGAACGACTTCATATACAACTTGTCAAGGGACGCCAACGAAACTGACGAAATCAAGCGACGGATACAGCTAACTGATAAAACTTTTTTTCCTCGGTTCTCCCCATAATGAAATCGAAGCATGTGCACAGAAACGTGTACAAAGCCATCATACTGTAATGTTTCCTCTGATGAGCGAAACCAGGCTCGTTAGATATTCTTGTGCTGAATAATGAAAACACTCGATTGAAAACACACACTTTATTTACAAAACGAACTACACACACGTAACTAACAACCAACGTCAAACTAGCTCGAACTATTTGTTAACGGCGGATAACGATTATCTCTTTTCCGCCTTCGAGCGGATACTTTATAACGATCCGACTTCCACTGAGTGTCGAGTTTTTCTACTTCTTCTTGTTCTTGGTGACATCTGCCTTTATATACATAGCTGCTAACCCATGTGTCCACCAGTTAGCAAAGATTCTAGACGGTTCGAGATGTTCTAGTCTCGGGTTTCCACAGAAGAAGGTTCGAGAATCCAATAATGCCCATTCAGTTGGTACTTGTCATCGATCATGGGTGGCAACCTTTAAGGGAAACGCATGCATTCTAACATGGCATTTGGTCGCCACTGCTGCTGCTTTCAATCACTGCCATCTTTACTCTCAGGCATAGAGAATACCTATGGAGGAGCAATCCGCATATACTCAACACTAAACTATTTGAAGTAATTCCAGCCGTAAAAAGTAAGCAGAGATACACACGCCCTCCACTGCGCAACACCCGGGCAGTCTATATAAAAGCACAGGAAGCACGTAAGATGTCATCCCCTCTCCTACTTTTCCAATTGGAACAATAACATTCCAGTCTGTCTCTCTGCCGCGGTCCATATAGAGCAAAAGAGATGTCAAATTTCCATCCCCCTTCCTACTTCCTCACTTGTGCCGAATTGCTTCGTTTCTCTCGCTCTTTTTCATTTCCTCATATACTCTCTCTTCAAAGCTCTCAGGCCGGAGTGTCAGCTGATTGTCAAAGCACTAACGACATGACAAGCAACCAACCAAGTGTGAACTCGCGCAGTCGCCCGGTAAAATTTCGCGATATTTGTGCGTAAAAGTGAGTTTAGTGTCGGGATTTTAAGTGAAAATAAAAGAAGTGGCTATCAGTGCCGTGTGAAAGTGAAAAAAATGTGAAGTGCCGGGAAATATCGAGTAAAATGGTATATTGAAAAGTGCGAGGTTAGGAAAGTGCGACACGGGAAATTTATGATTTTTCGTTAATTTTCCGGCAATTTGGCTAGTGTGAATGGTGCAGCACTACCTTGGGTCAACGCCATCTAGATAAACAGGACTCAACTCAGCTGATCGTGGTGAATTAGACTTCATTTGTGACGTCAATTTTACGTCATTAATTCACTGCCAAAGCAGTGACTGCACACGACGATGTCCCCGGCACGACATATTTTTACAATTGGAATTGCGTCGGGCGGCACTTTAGTCCTCTAAAAACACACTTTCTGCACACTTGCAGCAATTTGGTCGAAGCCGCAGCCCCGGGATCAGTCGCAGAGCGTCGTGGAACAATACACACTTGACAAAATACATCTTTTGACCGCACGACACACTTTCATAGCGCACGTGTTTGTTTGCCCGGATCACTAGATGAAATTATAAACAAATAAACACTGAACGCGGAAAACGAAAACTAAACACGGAACGCACAAATACCGGAGACTCGCCAGCACCAGTCGCCGACCACTGAATTGTGGATACGATGGCGTCATTGAAGGAAATATTGTAATTGCGTAATTTAGCCGTCAAAAACAGCTGAGTTGAGGCCTGATTATCTATTGTAGATGACGTTGCTTGGGTCAAATCTTCGGGCCGGTGAGTTCACCGGAAACTCCCGGAAGTGTGTTAGGTGTCGTCCGACGTTTGTAGTTGTCAACTAAATCAAAGAAGACGCAGCTTTACGCAGCGACTTACCCCCTTCTTCAGTACAAAAGCTTTTGTACTGAAGAAGGGGGTAAGTCGCTCCCGAAATATATATATATACATATAAATAAAATTTGTAGTTTGGGAAAGCTGCGTCTTCTTTGATCCCGGAAGTGCCCCAAAAAGGGAATTCAAAGTGGTTGTCAAATGACAACATTACTGGTGATTTCCGGCCTTTTCATCGGAATTCATAGTGTAAGTATAAATTTTTTGTTGTGCTAAAATTTTAGTGGATTGATCCGCCCAAAAATGCGGATTTTGACGACGATGTTGACGAACCGGACGAAAGTTTCACCGCCAGACATCTAGTCCTGTCAGCTGCAGTGAAACTTTTGTCCGGCTCGTCAACAACGCGTGCAAGAGCCGTATTTTGGGGCGCATCAATCCACTAAAATTTTAGCACAACAAAAAACGTATACTTACCCTATGAATTCCGATGAAAAGGCTGGAAATCACCTGTAATGTTGTCATTTGACAACCACTTTGAATTCACTTTTTGGAGCACTTCCGGGAGTTTTCGCTGAACTCACCGGCCCAAGGATTCGTCCCATGGTAGTGCTGCACCATTCACACTAGCCAAATTGGCGGAAAATTAACGAAAAATGCGAAATTTTCCGTGTCGCACTTTCATAACCACACTCATGTCTCGCGCACTTTCGAGCAGTTCATTTTGGTCGGAAGTTCGCGGCACCTTGCGTTTTTTTCACTTTTAAATATCAGTGATAAGCACTACTTTCAATTGCACTTAAAATCGCGACACTAAAATCACTTTTACGCACGAAAATCGCCAGATTTCAACAGGTCGATGCACGCGTTCTTCACTTTGTTTACATATGGTTCACTGCTTGTCATGACGTCATTACTTTGACACTCCGGCCTGAGAATAAAGATGGCGGTGCCGAGAGTCACTGCCATCTTTACTCTCAGGCCGGAGTGTCAGCTGATTGTCAAAGCACTAACGACATGACAAGCAGTCAACGAAGTGTGAACGCGTGCGGTCGCCCGGTGAAATATCGGGATAATTGTGTGTAAAAGTGAGTTTAGTGCCGGAATTTTAAGTGTAACTAAAAGAAGTGGCTATCAGTGCCGTGTGAAAGTGAAAAAAATGTGAAGTGCCCTGAAATATCAAGTAAAATGGTGTATTGAAAAGTGCGAGGTTAGGAAAGTGCGACACGGGAAATTTCGCATTTTTCGTTTATTTTCCGGCAATTCGGGAAGTGTGAATAGTACAGCACTACTCTGGGACGAATCCTCGGGCCGGTGAGTTTAGCGGAAACTCCCGGAAGTGCCCCAAAAAGTGAATTTAAAGTGGTTGTCAAATGACAACATTACAGGTGATTTCCGGCCTTTTCATCGGAATTCATAGGGTAAGTATGCGTTTTTCGTTGTGGTAGAATTTAAGTGGATTGATGCGCCCCAAAGTGTGGATTTTGACCACGATGTTGACGAACCGGACGAAAGTTTCACTGCTAGGCATCTAGTCCTGTCAGCTGCAGTGAAACTTTCGTCTGGCTCGTCAACAACGCGTTTAAAACCCGTATTTTGGGGCGCATCAATTCACTAAAATTTTTGCACAACAAAAAACGTATAATTACCCTATGAATTCCGATGAAAAGGCCGGAAATTACCTGTAATGTTGTCATTTGACAACCACTTTGAATTCACTTTTTGGGGCACTTCCGGGAGTTTCCGCTAAACTCACCGGCCCGAGGATTCGTCCCAGAGTAGTGCTGTACCATTCACACTTCCCGAATTGCCGGAAAATAAACGAAAAATGCGAAATTTCCCGTGTCGCACTTTCATAACCACACTCATGTCTCGCGCACTTTCGAGCTGTTCATTTTGTTCGGAAGTTCGCGGCACCTTGCGTTTTTTTCACTTCCAAATATCAGTGACAAGCACTACTTTCAATTGCACTTAAAATCGCGACACTAAAATCACTTTTACGCACGAAAATCACCAGATTTCAAGAGGTCGACTGCACGCGTTTTTCACTTTGTTTACATATGGTTCACTGCTTGTCATGACGTCATTACTTTGACACTCCGGCCTGAGGATAAAGATGGCGGTGCGAGAGTTAAGATGGCAGTGGCGTTGATCACTGCCATCTTTACTCTCAGGCCGGAGTGTCAGCTGATTGTCAAAGCACTAACGACATGACAAGCAGTCAACGAAGTGTGAACGCGTGCGGTCGCCCGGTGAAATATCGCGATAATTGTGTGTAAAAGTGAGTTTAGTGCCGGAATTTTAAGTGTAACTAAAAGAAGTGGCTATTAGTGCCGTGTGAAAGTGAAAAAAACGTGAAGTGCCGGGAAATATCGAGTAAAATGGTGTATTGAAAAGTGCGAGGTTAGGAAAGTGCGACACGGGAAATTTCGCATTTTTCGTTTATTTTCCGGCAATTCGGGAAGTGTGAATGGTAGAGCACTACTCTGGGACGAATCCTCGGGCCGGTGAGTTTAGCGGAAACTCCCGGAAGTGCCCCAAAAAGTGAATTTAAAGTAGTTGTCAAATGACAACATTACAGGTGATTTCCGGCCTTTTCATCGGAATTCATAGGGTAAGTATGCGTTTTTTGTTGTGGTAGAATTTAAGTGGATTGATGCGCCCCAAAGTGTGGATTTTGACCACGATGTTGACGAACCGGACGAAAGTTTCACTGCTAGGCATCTAGTCCTGTCAGCTGCAGTGAAACTTTCGTCTGGCTCGTCAACAACGCGTTTAAAACCCGTATTTTGGGGCGCATCAATTCACTAAAATTTTTGCACAACAAAAAACGTATAATTACCCTATGAATTCCGATGAAAAGGCCGGAAATTACCTGTAATGTTGTCATTTGACAACCACTTTGAATTCACTTTTTGGGGCACTTCCGGGAGTTTCCGCTAAACTCACCGGCCCGAGGATTCGTCCCAGAGTAGTGCTGTACCATTCACACTTCCCGAATTGCCGGAAAATAAACGAAAAATGCGAAATTTCCCGTGTCGCACTTTCATAACCACACTCATGTCTCGCGCACTTTCGAGCTGTTCATTTTGTTCGGAAGTTCGCGGCACCTTGCGTTTTTTTCACTTCCAAATATCAGTGACAAGCACTACTTTCAATTGCACTTAAAATCGCGACACTAAAATCACTTTTACGCACGAAAATCACCAGATTTCAAGAGGTCGACTGCACGCGTTTTTCACTTTGTTTACATAAGGTTCACTGCTTGTCATGACGTCATTACTTTGACACTCCGGCCTGAGGATAAAGATGGCGGTGCGTTGATCAACGTCATCTAGATATACAGGCCTCCGCTCAGCTGATCTTGACGGCTAAATTACGCAATTTTTTCCTTTGATGACGCCATCGTATCCACAATCCAGTGGTCGGCGACTGATGGCGGCGAGGGCGAGTCCCCGGTATTTGTGCGTTCCGTGTTTAGTTTTCGTTTTCCGCGTTCAGTGTTTATTTGTTAGTTAAAAGCGCGTTGACACGATCAAACTACGGTTTGACGAACCACCTACTTCGACGTGTCAACCCCTTGTCAAACTGGTTTGATGTCTTGTGCTTCTGTCAAACCGTAGTTGGACGGTGCTCAACTTTTCATCAAATGCTAGTTTGTCAAATCGTAGTTTGATCATGTCAACGCGCTCTGAATTTCATCTAGTGATCACGTGCGCGATGAAAGTGTGTCGTGCGGTCAAAAGATGTATTTTGTCAAGTGTGAACTGTTCCACGATGCTCTGCGACTGATCCCCGGGGCTGCGGCTTCGACCAAATTGGTGCAAGTGTCCAGAAAGTGTGTTTTTAGAGGACTTAAATGCCGTCTGGCGCAATTCCAATTAGCCGGCAATACACACACGCTCTATCATCTGCAAACGTACGCCAATTCGATCGCCCCATTTTTTTCCGAATGATTCACCGCGTTCGCAATCCCCTGCAAAATTGCGTCACCTGGGTCGCCCAATTTTTTTGCGAATGATTCGCCGCGTTTGAACGAGTAGTGAAATTTAAGTAACTTTGTGCGACCAGACGGTTCGTGGCGTTTTCGGTTTGCAGATGATAGAGCAACAACAATTTGTATGGAGACGGTGTCTAGTTGGGTGTGTTGTGAAGTTGCAGGTGATTTGCCACGACCGAATTTTTATGGGTTATTCTACAGTGGCGGTAGTAGTAGTGTGGCGGCTATGGTAACACCATATGCCACAAAAGAGCGGCTTGAGTATGACAACACCACTGCGCCGCACAAACACGCTCAACACAGCGGTTCATGACGAGACACACCGAACCCGCAACTTAGCTACACGTTGCACTACACAGCTGTAACTACTCGTGTTACACACCAGAGGCACCGAGAGCAACTCCTAAACATTCGGGGTATAAATACCCCAGCACGGACAATGTCATTCTCACTCTCACTCTCATTCTCACATCGGCATTTCGTCCGTTTTTATTGTGTAAATAATTTGTAAAATTGTTATAATAAAAAACTCAAAAAGAAACAGTAAGTGGAGTTTTCAGTCGAGTCATTGACCACGAAAACCATCCCACAGTAGCTTGCATAATGAGTGCGTTCAGAAGGTGGCAAAAGAGCAGAAACCGCTCGCGAGCAGCTCTGCAACTGCTCGCGAGCAGCTCCGGAGCTCCTCGGTTTGGAGTCTGCACCTGCTGAACGCTACTTCACCAGCTGAAAAATCGACCAGCTGAAAGCTGACGATGACAATTTTAGACGTCAAGTGCCGAAAAGTGGAACATACATGAATTCCACGCTGTCTATTACAAAAATCACGAACAACGAGAAAACAAAATCTAAAGCACCCGAAAACCAAAGAACTAGAAGCCGAAAGCGGCGAAAACACATCAACCAACTTGATAACTGTCAAAATTCGAAAGTCGCAACTTGAGCGTGAGGTTGAAAAAGAAGAAGAAGAACCTGAGCACTGATCAGTGAGCGGAAATATTTCTTGCTCGGTGAAATTTGATCATGCTCACCCGAGCAGAAGTTGCTCGGTCACTTCTGAACCCGCTCGTTCTGAACATGTTCGCTGAGCGGAAGTTGCTCAGTTCCTTCTGAACGCACACAATAAAATATGAGAAGGATGGGTCCACGCAGATATTTTGGTCCTGCTGCAGATGTGCGTCAGGATAAAAGGATTTGTTTATCGATGAGGAGAGATATATAGGCAAGATGGGTGTTGTATGACTAGGGGTGCTGAGACGAATATATATATATAGCGCATATATATTATAGTGTAATGACACTTATCATAGATATTATAATAGGTTCTCCTTCATACTACCTATTATGCCTGGTTCCCATTATTCCAGTAACCAATCCAGTCCAGTAATCCAGTCCAGCGCTGGATTGCTACTGGAATAATGTGAACCGGCACTGGACAGCGATCCAATCCAGCAATCCAGTCCAGTGACTGGATTGTCGGTCTACTTTTTCATTCCAGCTCGCTCAGAAATCATTATCACTATAGTTACCGAATCAACAACACACTCGCTAGACTACTGGACTGGAATCATGTAGACGATATGATCCAGTCCAGCACTGGACTGGATTACTGGACTAGAATAATGTGAACCGGGCATTATACTAGCTTTGCCGGTAAACGTCAACAGCGAACGGTACTTTTTGTTTTCCTGTTCGATATCTGCCAAACGTGAGTGATAACCGCATAAATCGTATTATGTCAGTATGAATTCAAAAGCTTTTACGTGGAATATGCAAACTACGAAAATTTTAATCAGTGAATACGAGGAAAGAGAAGTTCTTTGGATTAATAAAAGCAAAGTATACAAAAACCGGGATCTTCGCAATCAATTGCGGACGGTATTGGTGGCGGTTGCACGGCAAACGATATCAAAAGGAAAATTAACAATCTGCGGTCGCAATATTTGGCCGAGAAACTGAAAGTGAATGAAAATTTAAATGTCTCTTCATCCAGACGGAAGCAATTTTGGTAATGGCTCGTTTATTGTACATTTGCCAGTGCACCGGCATGCCTGTAGACTTGTCGACAAGTGCCTTGCATGTAGCTGCTTGCATGACGTGTGCCAGTAGGTGTTTACACACACAATTCGACTTGCAAGTTGGCTGGGATTTTTTCTTGAGTGTCAATTCGATTATCACGTATTTACCATTGCGACATTCAGTTGCAGGCGACGTTGATCTTTGATCGTTTTTTGACGTACCAATGAAAGCAAACATAAGTTCGCAAGTATACTGGAATGCCTGTAGGAAATCAATTGGCCCGGGAGGCCAGCTACTTGCAAGGCGCCGTGCGGGTTTACTGGCCTGGCACTTCACAAGCACGGGTGTTTACGCATTCGCAAGTGACAGCTTGTAAGTTACTTGCAAGGCACTTGTGTTGCCTGTAAAATGTACGTACTTCTACGCTCTACTGGCAAGTGTAAACGCTACTTAACTCCTCACGTCTTCTTGTTGCAATTCTTTCACTAGATTTGTTTGAATGCTGCGAATATTACGTCTCTCGAGCTAGCTATTATACTATAAATAGTATAATGTAATTATGGCCTAAAAGCGCATTGACATGATCAAACTACGGTTTGACAAACCACCTACTTGAACGTGTGAGCCCCTTGTCAAACTGGTTTGATGTCTTGTGTTTGATACTTCAATTTGACAAACTAGCATTTGATGAAAACTTGAGCACTGCCCAACTACGGTTTGACAGGAGCACAAGACTTCAAACCGGTTTGATAAGGGGTTCACACGTTCAAGTAGGTTGTCAAACCGTAGTTTGATCATGTCAACGCGTTTATAATCTTTCTCTTTTGTGATTTCACTTCATTCCATATTGAATCACATTTTTTTAAATTCAATATCCCGCCAAAAATGTACACACTCCGTGTAATGGTTGCCTTTGCAGCTCGCGCACGGACTCCCCAAAACGTCAATAAAAGCTTTTTCATTGAAGTGCACGGCGAAGTACTTGGTGACGGCGGTGATAGTGTGGTGGAGGCAGTTTCCTCATAGGAAAACATAAATTTTAACTGGAATTTGGACATTTGCCACTGTCAATTATTGGATTCCGCCAGCTGCAGATGTCGGAAACTCGTTGATAACAAATTTTCACGTGTGATCTGTGAAGTTTGATCGAAAATTGCTAAAAAGAAAAGTGCAGGCATAGTACGTCGCTTCACTCAACGTATTGGTCGTCCGGAAGTTTGTCTCGAGGGGGTCTGACGACTCCCGTTCATATGTCATAGGGGGAAACGTACCCCTTGTAGGCGTATCTGACGAATGCGAAAAGACAATAAAAATTATGATTATTGCGGCTGATAACTGTACGTCCAATTGAAGAAAGTTTCGTGGTCGCAACAATTTTGCAGTGTCTCGGGGATGATTTGGCACTGTCGTATTTGTTTCCTGTTGACTTCACTCGGTCAGTAATATATCCGTCGTAGTCTTCACGGACCAGTGCTAAAAGTGACAGAAGTGCTAACGTCGTGATTCACACTCGGGCCGAATTAGCAAATGCTCGAGAAAATTTAAGTGGAATTTCTTCGCCGCTTGTTGCAAACTCTGCGTGTGTTTTCAATCGCTTTGTCTGGTAAATTTGGTGCAGGTGACTTGTCACCGTCTAAGCAGAAAAAGGAGTGCGTGATGGCGGAACTTATAAGGATGGGAGGCGCTATAGTCATCCAGAAAGACAAGCTGGGGTCGCCGTCGACGGGATCAGAAGACGGTGGAGGAGGTGGTGGTGGCGGCGGAGGAGGAGGAGGCGGCGGTGGCGGCGGCGGCGGCGGCGGTATAGACCTTGGCGACCTTGCCCAGGAACTCGACCACGACGAATTCGACGGGCCAACGATGTCAAACGGTTAGTCACCTGATTTTATTAAATTAAAAAAAAATGCGGAGCGTCATTGGGTAAACGTGTTTATTTGGTTTATTGCATGCCGTGGTAAATTTGGTCAGAACATATTGAAATTGTCATCAAATAGTCTAGATCCCTTCTCACATTTAACGTTGCTCTATCTAAAACCTCCGGAAGTGAGTTTTCCTATCTTTTAATCGACAAGTGTCTGTAACGGACAGGCTGGTGGGTAACCGAAGATGCCCGTGAGGACGGAGCTTAAGGCTTCTGATACACAAGGGACGGGGGATATTTTTAGTTTCCGGGGCCCGGGGTGAAAAAATTGTTTTTCACTCGGATTTTTTGTCACTTATCACTCACGCCACCCTAAAACTCTCAAATTTTCCTTATTTTCTTGTTCTAACGATTTATACCGAGTGTTTGGTGTGTTTAAAACTGATCAAAACGCTGTTACACGCAGAGCGAGCGAACCGAGCGTTCATGTTTGTGCGATACTGAGGGTTGCGATCCCTTAAGCGCGGAGCGAGCGTAGCCCACTCAAGGGGATTTGCGAATATTTCAATTTTGCATGCCTCCAATATTGCAAACACTCAGTATAAATAATGAAAAAAAAAATAAAAAATAAAAAAAAAAACTTAAAAATTAAAAATAAAACTTAAAAATAAAAATTAGAAAAATTTTTTTTTTGCAAATTCTTGACTTTTAGAGTGACGCGAGTGAAAACTGACAAAAATCCGAGTGAAAAGTGATTTCCCCAGCCGGGGCCCCAGAAACTAAAAGGTTGCCATATATCGATTCTGGTAATCAATTAACCTGAAATTTGAATTCATTTGAAAGTATCTGGCATGTGGCGACGCATGTTGTCATATATGAAATACGGAATATGCTATTTTTTTCTGTAAGGCCCTAACCAGATTGAACGCAGAATGCAGCAGCAGCGGCAGAAGCAACAACAACAACACGTAAATCTGTCGTGATGACACAGCGGCGATGACAGATCTACATACCTGTTGTTGTTGTTGTTGCTTCTGCCGCTGCTGCTGCATTCTGCGTTCAATCTGGTTAGGGCCTAAGCCTTGAATACAGTCCGCCGTTAAATTAAAAGTGCCGTGAAATCAATACAAAAAGAGATTTCACGACACTTTTAGTTTCTGGACGAATTATATATCAATCTTAAATAGATTCTACACATTCTACATCGATCCGAATCCGATCTCAGTGTCGATTCCTCGTTGGCTACAGTCATGGATCCTAATTCGATCTCAGCGTCGATTCTGCACTGAGTACAGCCATCGATTCTACATCGACTATCGTCATCAATTTTGGATCGATTCCTGTCCTCATTTTCGGTATCGCAAAAGCGGCCATGCCCATACATACAGACGTGTTCGAAATAATAGGAACAACACAAGTGAAAACTGAATTCGTCCTAAAAAAAAGGATTAGAATATTTTTTTTAAATTTATCCTTTTATTACTTTAACACCATACATATTAAGCTTTTTATAAACGCAAGAATTGATGTCAAGAATCAGCCCTCCCAAAATCTTTGCGGTTGATAAGCTCTTGAGTGATGCTACAGCGGTGGCGTATACTACCGCCCTTGAGGAAAAACTATCACCTATGCTACACAACATCAGCAACACAGGCGTCCATGGGTTCTGGGAAGAACTCAAGGGTACCATCAAGGATGTCGCAGAGAAGGTCGTGGGATATAAAGCCCGGCGAGCGCGAAATGACTGGTTCGACGAAGAATGCAAAAATTCACTTGACCCGAAAAACGAGGCCTACAGACAATGGATTCAACGAGGAACCAGAGCCAGAAGAGAAAAATATGACGAGCTACGGCGAATATCGAATAGAATAATTAGACGTAAGAAACGTAAATACCTTGACGAGCAGTTGCTGAACATAAACGAAAACTTAGCTAATAGGAACACCAGACAAGCGTACAAACTAGTAAATACAATTAAGAACGGCTACCAACCCAGGACTAGCCTTTGTAAGGACAAGGATGGAAACATCATCAGCGACACCGATGGTATTAACAAACGATGGGCCTCTTATTTTGAAGAGCTTCTAAACCGACCATCTAACATCCCCACACAGGAAGCTCTCGACGATATTGTTGATCTAGGCCCACCCATTCAACCCCCGACAGTAGAGGAAGTTGATCTCGCGTTGCGGTCACTAAAACGAAATAAAGCGCCGGGCGCTGACGAGATTCCAGCTGAACTGCTAAGATTCGGTGGAACGAGTCTAGTTGATGCCATACATCAATTACTCCTGCGAGTATGGGAGAACGAGGAGATCCCAGACGATTGGCGCAGAAGCATCATCTGTCCAATTCATAAAAAGGGAGATAAACTGCGGTGTGAGAATTACAGGGGCATCTCACTAGTTTGTACGTCCTATAAAATTTTGACGAAAATTCTGGAAAATAGAATAAAACCGTACGCAGAACGAGTCATTGGCGAATATCAAAGCGGTTTCAGACCTGGTCGCTCCACAACCGATCAGCTCTTCTCAGTCAAACTGATACTCCAGAGGTGCTGGGAATACAACGTAAACGTATACCAAATCTTTGTCGACTTCAAGCAGGCATACGACAGTATCGATCGTGGAGTACTGTACAACATCATGCTGCAATTTGGTATACCAGCAAAACTAGTGCGACTGACAAAGATGACGATGACCAACTCCGTCTCACAAGTCAGGATCCAGAATAGACTTTCTGATCTATTTGAAACACGCACTGGTTTGAAACAGGGCGATGGACTGGCTCCGACGCTCTTCAACCTAGCACTGGAATACGTTATTCGGGCCATGAATTTGGACAACAGCAAGACGCTACTCATCAAGTCGACACAATTAGCAGCGTACGCCGACGACATCAACATCATGTCCCGAAGATTGGCTGACGCAGAAGAACTTCTGCATACGCTTGATACCGCTGCAAAGGAAGTTGGATTACGTATTAACGAGGGTAAAACTAAAATAATGATGCAATCGGTGACAAGGACACCTGCACAACCAAGCATCAATGTGGGGGACCTCAACATCGAGTTCGTGAACAACTTCATTTACCTGGGTTGCAACCTGTCAAGGGACGCCAACGAAACTGACGAAATCAAGCGACGGATACAGTTAGCTAATAAGACTTTTTTCTCGGTTCTCCCCATAATGAAATCGAAACATGTGCACAGAAACACGAAGCTCCGCGTGTACAAAACCATTATACGACCAGTGCTATGCTATGGCTGCGAAGCATGGACCCTAGCTCAAGCCTCCGAAAACATGCTAGACACTTTCGAACGTAAGGTTCTGCGGCGAATTTTCGGGGCTGTTTGCGATCGAGATGGATGGCGCATCCGGTACAACCATGAGTTGTATGAAATGTACGATGAGCTGCAAGTCTCGAAAATCGTCAAACTACAACGACTTCAATGGGCAGGGCATGTACAAAGAATGGACGATGATCGCATGCCTAAGAGAGTAATGAATGCAGAACGAGTCGACGGAGCGAGACTGCGAGGACGACCGAGATCTCGTTGGGAGAGCTCAGTAGGTGTGGACGCCGCGCAGCTGCTGGGCTCCCAAAATTGGAGGACGCGGTCACGTGACCGAGATAATTGGAGGACAATGATCCAGGCGGCCAAGGCCCGACGTCGGGCTGTCGCGCCACGATGATGATGATGATGAAGAATTGATGTCCTGCTATTTCCTTGTTTTGTTGTTCTGGCCACTTTGTTGGATTGAGTCGAAAATCAGCTGTTCGAAAAAATAAGAACAAAGAGCAAAAACACACGGTAGTTAATTTCTACAGACCATAAATACACACTTAGGCCCTTACGTTTAATAAGAAGTAGCTCCCCCCATATTTTTGATAACTTCGACACATCTGGACTGCATGGAAGCTATAAGAGTGCGACATCTGAAGAGTGGAATATTCTCCTAAGTATTTTTTGCTGCTTGCCATAAATCTTCGGAGTTTTTTGGTTTAGCATCTCTCACTCCTTTCTTAACATCAATCCAAAGGTGTTTTATTGAATTAAGGCCGGGGTTTGTGCAGGCCACTCCATAACAGCAATTTTGTAGGATCGGAACCACTCCTTCGCTTTTCTTGAGGTGTGTTTCGGGTCATTGTCTTGCTGAAAAATCCACCGTAATGGCATTTCCTCTTCAGCATAAAGTAACATGACATCTTCCAATATGTTTCCAAAATAGTAGTTGACATCCATAGTACCCACGATCTTAGCAAGAGGTCCAACGCCATTCCACGAAAAACATCCCCACAGCATCAGTCTTAGACCTCCGTGCTTAATGGTCTTACTAGTGACTTCGCCTTGAATTTTTGCTTCGGAGGGCGTCTAACGTACTGTTTTTCAGTTCCCATATCGAACTGCACAACTTTTGTCTCATCTGACCATAATATGTTGCGCCAAACGGTGTCAGGTTCGCTTTGGAATTTTCTGGAGAACTGAAGTCTACGTTTCAAATGCACATGTTTTAATAAGGGTACCTTTCTTGGGCTTTTTGCTTTAAGATTTGCTGCAATCAAACGTTTTCTTATTGAGGATGTGGCAATTGGCAGGTTTAACTCATCGTTGATTTGCGTAGAAGTTATGAAAGAGCGCTGTTTAACAGTCGGTACGATCAATTTGTCCTGCCGTTCATTGGTTTTTTTACGTCTACCTCGGGTTTCGGTCTGCGATGAAAAGTTTTTTCGCGTTTGTTATCAAACCATTGGAAACACCAAGTAAATTTCTAATAAATGCAAACGTTTTGCCTTCACTAAGCAATTTTTTAATTAATTGTCTTTGCCCCACAGAACAATGTTTGCGTCTTCCCATTTTGAAGTGATTTTCACTATTATTTGTTAATAAAACTACTGCATACCACGCACAATACACTCCAAATAAGCAATTACATTCCAATTTCGGGAATTCTGTCTGTAGAAATTAACTGCCGTGTGTTTTGCTCTTTGTTCTTATTTTTTCGAACAGCTGATTTTCGACTCAATCCAACAAAGTGGCCAGAACAACAAAACAAGGAAAGAGCAGGACATCAATTCTTGCGTTTATAAAAAGCTTAATATGTATGGTGTTAAAGTAATAAAAGGATAACTTAAAAAAATATATTCTAACCCTTTTTTTTAGGACAAATTCAGTTTTCACTTGTGTTGTTCTTATTATGTCGAACACGTATGTATGTACACTGCTTGTCATAACTATAACCGCACTATGAAACAGCTGATATGTGAAGTTTAAAAAAAACCTAAAGCTATTACTGATATGCCATACTTTAGAAAAGTCAAGAAAACAAATAATTTAACGAACATAATTCATTTATTTCAAACCGTTATTTTTTTATAGAGCAAAAAAGTGTTCCCCAAGTTGCATAACTATAACCGCACTTGACAAAAATATGACAAAATCTACACAAATAAGGAAAATAAAGAAAATCAATAATGGGTAGGACCTCCCCTGCTTTGAATAAGCTCAAAGAGCCTATCTGGCATACTGTCCACCAAAATTCATTCTCAATTCTTCGACTACCGACCTCCCCGCATCGATAACCGCTTCCTTAAGATGAAACACACTTTGATATTGTCGATTTGCCCAGTAAACTTGACGCACTTATGTTCCCAAAAGGTTTTCTATAGGGTTTTGATCAGAGAAACAAGCGGGCAATTCCATAATATTGATACCATTTCATTGTAACCAACTTTTAGTAAGACGACTGGTATGAACAGGCGCGTTGTCATTTTGGAAAATCAGTTCTGTGTCGTCTCTCCTTTCCAAAATCTTTCAGAACGTCGACATGATCTTGCGAAGTCATTCGTGTACTGTGATACGCTAAATCAACTGTTCCATCTGAGCAAAATGCTCCCCACAATATTAAGGAACCTCTTCCGAAATTTCTCTTAGAGAAATATCGAGGTTCCTTCTGCAGCTCCCTCCAATAGTTGTTAAATCCGTCTGGACCGTCAAGATTTAAAAAATTGACGTTTAATGCGTTTTGACTGTTTTATAACTCTACTTATTATAGATTTAGATACTTCCACCCTACTCTCGTTAGCTATCGTCGAGAGACTATATAGAGTTACTTGCGGTACTCAAAATTCGGTGCTTGTCTTTTTCAGATAGCTTGGATTTTGGGCCTCCAGTTTTCTTTCTCTCGCATTCTTTTTGTTTATTGACGAAATTTCGGATGACTCTGTCCGAAAGCCCCAATTTTCATCAAAATATCTCATAAAATACTAAAATTGCCGGAATATGTGATGCGGCTATAGTTATGCTACGCAGTGTACGTCTCCGATGTGTCATTGATAAAGTCATCGATTCCTTAGTAGACAGTCTTCGATCCAGGATCGATAACGTTTCGATTCTTGTCTGACTGGGAACCTTTGCTATGAATGCGAGTAGCAGTGGTTTATGACTTTTGCGATGTTGACCTATGGTTTTATTGCCTTTGCGATGGCGTCCGGTGTGCTTTGTGATTTTATGTTTGTAGTTGTCCAGTTGTAATTTGGCACAATTGTTGGAGACAGTCCTCTAAATGTGTATATGCTTGAAAGTTATTAACAAGCGGAAGTGTAAGGGGAGGGGGTCAAAAGTTCTTATTACTTGCAGTTTTCCTTGAATATTTCGCTGGCTTCTACGGAAAAAAATCTAAAATCCGCGTTTGTATCTTTATCAAAAGAGCGCGACTTCATCATCGCGTATAGTTCGCTTTCTGTTTCGCACAAATGAAAGACGCACACTTATGCACCTCTCGCGAATAGCAAAGATTAGATATTGCGAAGATACCGCACTTCATACAAATTAACGGCACCCAAATAAACCTCGCGGTGCCAATAATTCAAAGGAATAGCACCTTTAGAGAAACAGAGATTTCTCTTAAGCTATCAGAGCAAAAGTACCAGACATTGTAATTGAAAGAAGTGTACTAAATTCGGGCCTATATAGTGCTAATTTTAATTTTTGCATGATTAAGGTTGATAAAAAATTATATACAACCAGTTTTTTGTTGTTACCAGTTTAAAGTTTAATTTTTGCATTAAATAGGCCCGAATTTAGTACACTTCTTTCAATTATGTCTGCTACTTTTGCTCTGCCAGCTTAAATGAGCTCAGATAGAGACGGCAACACTTCACTAACAACAACTGCCTATAACGTTTCATTGCATGAGTAACATGTTGGCATTACCCCTTTGCGTACTCACTATAGGAACCAACTAGACTCTGCGTTAATTTGTATGAAGTGCGGTATCTTTGTCATGGCTAGTCTTTGAAAATACTTTGAATCAAAAATAACGGCCAGGCTTCAAATTTGATTAATTACAAGTCTCATAATATTGAATTGGTTATTTGCGACACAAAATAAACCGATTTATTTCATAATGAAATACAAATAATTTTTCGACGGTTTAAGTGTCGTTTAATGAATGAATGAAATTAAGATATGCAATTATAGTCGAGTTGCTTTAAAAAAATTTCTAGCATTGACTTATTGCAATTAAAATAAAAGCATTACCTGGATAAGTGCAACTATTATGTATGTGTACTCCAGTGTATGTCAATTTGCGTTAACAACACGAAATTACAACAATGCGTTAACGGGAACATTCCGGTTTCGCGAATAATTGGAGAACTCTCTCTATTGATTTTACGGTAGGCTTGTCAGCAATCTCTTAACGATATATGGGATCGCTACATGATACAAAGAAGACGAGATATCGCCATGTGCATGCCGGCTCTCTAAGCACACTTTGCTACGTCACACATGAGTTGCTACGGTACATTCTCTCAGTTTTTGGCTTTTATCTCTGTAACTATTAATCCTAGCAAAAAAAACATTCTGGGCGAAATTGAAGATTACAAAAATATACATAAACAAGGTATGTATGCACACTTTATCCAAATTTGAAGCAAATTGTCCACTGAGGCAACGCCATCTATATAGACAGGCCTGCGCAAAGCTGGTTTTGACGCAATTATTTCCTTCGATGACGCCATCGTATCCACAATCCAGTGGTCGGCGACTGATGGCGGCGAGTCCCCGGTATTTGTGCGTTCCGTGATTAGTTTTTGTTTTCCGCGTTGAGTGTTTCTTTGTTAGTAAAATTTCATCTAGTGATCCGGGAAAACAAACACGTGCGCGATGAAAGTGTGTCGTGCGGTCAAAAGATGTATTTGGTCAAAAGGTGAACTGTTCCACGATGCTCTGCGACTGATCCCCGGGGCTGCGGCTTCGACCAAATTGGTGCAAGTGTCCAGAAAGTGTGTTTTTAGAGGACTAAAATGCCGTCTGGTGCAATTCCAATTGTAAACATACATATGTCGTGCCGGGAACATCGTCGTGTGCAGTCACTGCCTTGGCATGGCCTTGGCGAAGGAAATAATGACGTAACGATCAGCTGAGCGCAGGCCTGTCTATCTAGATGGCGTTGAGGCCATGCTCGTGCTCGAATTCAAGTTCTTGTCCGGCAGTGTAGGTAAAATAGACACTGTAGGTAAAATGCTTGAGCGAATAATTTTCACCAGGCTGACTGTCGTCGTGGAGGGAAAGGGAGGCTTTGGACGGTTTGGTTGGCTTCCAAAGATGCTCGTGGGGACGGAGCCTAAGGAAGCATAATGACCGTGAAGATCGGGCTGTGCCATCTGGCGAAGAAAAAGGCTCCTCAACGAGCTGAGCAGCGGCCTATGCTTGCTGTTTTGCGGGGTTTTCGCCACTCGTTGCCCCTGTCCTTTACATATTAATACAAATTCATAGGCCTGGGGAAGACAACGCAAACATGGGAGGCAAAAATGGGGAATAAAAAAGAAATGGGGTGACAAGGACGGAATGGTTGGCGGATGGCGCAGACGCCCTCGCATCGGAGTCCAGGTGTAATGGGACCCTCGGCCTCTGATTTCATACTACCGACAGATCATTATTCATCAGGTGCTGCCATCGATCTCTCCGGTGAAAGCAGCACTACCAGAATATGGTTCATTACCGGTTGTTCGTTACAGCTTTTCCGACCGTCGCCAGTTTGGTTTTAGAAAGGCACGCTCCACTGCATGGTAACAGATCTGGGAAAGCAGGCGTTTCGAGATGGCAAGGGCTGTGCTGTGTTGACACTGGACAACTCGACGAATTGGAGCTGCATTCGTGGAGCTTTCCAAAGGATTGGTGTACCAGAATAATTATTGGGGATAATAAAAAGCTACCTTGCATATATAAAGCTCTGCAGTACGAAATTGGCAACGGGCCTAAAGAGTATGAAGTAACAGCATTATGTATAATGACATTGAATTTATCAGTGGCTAAGGAAATGGCGATAGTAGGGTTCGCAGAAGTTATAACAGTCGTGGTCGCTAAAGATCCTAACTATGCAGAAATGTACGCTAGTGAGGCAATCACAACTATCAAGCTGTGGTTGGCCTGGAGCTGGCTCAGCAGAAAACCGAAGCCGTCCTCATTAGTAATCGCAGAAAGCGGAACTCTCTGAATGTCAGAGTCGGAAACAGAATTATTACCTCAAATTTTTCTATGGGGTACTTCGGGGTGATGATCGACACGAAGTTGACATTCGGAAAGCATCTCAAGTATAGGTGCGTTCTTTTGCAGTTATCCTGGTCAAGTGTAGTTTTGGGTTTTGTTAAAAAAAAAACTATGTAGCTGACCCATGTAGGGAAGAAAAATTAATTTGACATCAAAGGGGTTTTGTCTCAGATTGTTTGGAGAAAAAGTAAAAAAAACACCAAATTTAGAAATGTGATTTGACAGTCAATATGAATGAATAATATGAAAGTAAAGATATCTTCGGAAATAAAAAAGTTTTTCTAACAAAAACTTGCTTTTGGAACGGTCGTTCCTATGACAGCTATATGATAGAGTAGTCCAATTTCAACCAAATTGGGGAATAAGATTTGACTACTATTGATTGGTGTGAAATTTGGAAAAGATATCTTCAGAATTAAAAATTTTTTTTTAACAAAAACGAATTTTTGGACCGATCGTTCCTATGGCAGGTATATGATTTAGTAGTCCGATTCCATTGGTTCCGACATATATACAGCGTGCTATAGAAAGAAGGCTTTGTACAAAATTTCAGCTCGATAGCTTTATAACTGAGAGTCTAGTTTGCATAGAACCAGACAGACAGACGGACAAAGCCTAATCGACTCGTCTCATCATACTGACCAAGAATATATATAGTTTATATGGTCGGAGATGCTTCCTTCTGTGTGTTGCAAACAAAACAAGCTAGCCTTCGGCCAGCTTGCCGAAGGTATGATACCCATCATACCTTCGTTGTGTTTTGTGGTACATTTGCCTTATTTAGATTAGTAGTAAAACTTGTTCCGATTTCACTGTTCCTATGACAGCTATATGATAGAGTAGTCCGATTTCAACCAAATTCGGAAATATGATTTCACTAAAGATGCTATTGATTATTGTGAATTTTGAAAATAATACCTTTAGAAATAAAAAAGTTTTTCTCACAAAGACGAATTTTTGGATCGGTCGTTCCTATGGCAGCTATATGACGTAGTGGTCCGATTTCAACTAAATTCGGGAATTGATTTAACTAAAGATACTATTGATTAGTGTCAAGTTTGAAAAGGATATCTTTAGAAATAAAAAGGTTTTTCTCACAAAGACGAATTTTTGGACCGGTCGTTCCTATGGAAGCTATATGACGTAGTGGTCTGATTCCGTTGGTTCCGAAATATATACTGCCTGCAATAGAAAGAAGGCTCTGTACGAAATTTCAGCTCGATAGCTTTAAAACTGAGGGACTAGTTTGCATAGAAACAGACAGACAGACGGACACACGGACAAAGCTTAATCGACTCGTCTCATAATACTGACCAAGAATATATATATAGTTTATATGGTCGGAGATGCTTCCTTCTGTGTGTTGCAAACTTCATGACAAAGTTAATATACCCTATCACATCCGTGAAGCGTATAACAAAGTTAATATACACTATCACATCCGTGAAGGGTATAAAAAACAGATCGAACCGAAGCGTATATACCCTAGACTTGTGCAGACCTAGTGGTGCCACCAAAACTTTAAATATGCAACAGCCATTTGCATTGAAATTGTATTTCCTATATGATCGGTTTGGGCAGAAGTTAGCCGATGAAGCTACGGTGAAAGAACATTTGCAGCGGCATTTGAGATAGGTGAGTTCTTTTACCACAGTTTTATGGGGGAGATAGGATCTTTCCCATTCCCGAAATCTTAATTATTTTAGTTATACAAATATTTGACCAAACTTTCACTAGCTCCATTCTAGGGTAGGTAGGCGTCCTTTTGGCCTGGTCATGACCTTTTTCAAACCCTGTCAACTGGATTCTTTTACAAACATTGACCAAAATTTCAACTTAAATATTAAATAATTGGCGCAACAATCCAATTTGAACCATGGCCTCGAGATGAGTTAGCATCATCTCATTTTCTAGATCGTGACGGTATGTCTTGCAGAGGTGTGTGATCAGCAACACGCTCAACCGAGTTATTTACCCCATAAATGGGTACTCATTTAACAGCTGTGTGGGCTCATAGTCCGACACGTAAATCCTTTTTTTCATCGAAAACTACCGCATTCAGTAGGAATCGAACCTGGGCCCAGGGCGTAGAAGGCAGACTTGCTAGATTTATTCTATCGAAAGTTATCGCCTATTCGAAGTATCATTTGTAGGGGAGGTAGCGCTGCTTTTACCCCTTGGGGTGACGGGTTTAGAATATGCACCCCAAGGTGAGTCCTACCTTGATCGTACGAGGCGACTAATAGGACCGATCATGTGCAGGCAACAACAATACCTCTAGATGAGCCTGCGGCACTGTTCAACATCTTTAGGACCTCCCACAGGTCAGTATGTGTGAGTGGGTTGCCGGGTCTGGAGACCACCGCCGGCTGTAAAAGGAAAGTCCATACAAATTTAATTTCCACAAACTAGTGCCAGCCAACCCCACCTTTCTCCAGATAGGTGTAAAAGAATGGATGGGGCGCTGGGCACTACTTCTGATGCGCAGTTGAGTGATCCCAGGGCGAACATTGTTTGTATCAGAGCTCGACGGTTTCCGAGGGCGAGCGCTATGAGGCAGTCCAAGTACACTGTGGAGAAGCTGAGGGTTGCAAGTTGGAATGTTGGATCCATGACGGGAAAGAGTGACGAACTTGAGGACGTGATGAAAGGGTGAAGGATAGACATTATGTGCGTGCAGGAGACCAAGTGGCGAAATGACCAAGTCGACTGAGCTCGTTTTCTGACGAATTCAAAATATAAGTACAAGTTGCACTTTTATGGTGACTCGAATGATAGAAACGGGGTTGGCGTTATTTTGTCACCGGCTTTGCTTGGCAGCATCGTGAGTATCTCGAAGATAAGCGACCGCTTGATGAGTATCAAATTGGTTATCTGCGGAAGGGTGTGGAACGTCATAAGTGACTACGCTCCCCAAGTGGGTTTGTCGCAAAGTGAAAAAGAGGCATTTTGGAGCGACGTTGACACACTGCTTCAAAGTATACTAGATACCGAGCTGGTTTTTTTCGGAGGGGATTTCAATGGCCATGTGGGAGAATCGAACTATGGTTACGAGGATTGTCATGGTGGGAAGGGTAGCCAATCTATAGCCAGAAATGATGAAGGTGTGGCTATCCTGACTATGTGCAGGCAGATCACACGGTCTGGTCATCCTCAACATATCGTTCATTAAGAATCAAAGGCACCCGATCACATATAGCAGTGGAGCTCATGCGACACAGAGAGACTATCATCTCTGTCTAAATTTAAAGTGATCTTGAGTGAATCTGCGGTCACCCAGCACCATAATCTGGCATAATCTCAACAACGAACGCTTTGAATCTGTTGTTACTTCACTCATTGTTAAAATGAAGGAGTGGCTTCAATACAACACCAACTACGACGAGCAAAGTCCAACACAAATGTGGAATGCTTTGGAAGAAATGTTAGTAGGTGAGGCTGAAAAGACACTGGGAGTTTCGAAAGGTCCACTCTACACGAACAAGGAGACATGGTGGTGGAATAACGAAACTAAAAAAGCAGTGCAGGCCACATCGAACACATTCAAGGCTTGGACAACCTACAAGATAAGCAGTGAAACCGAGAAGGTTCAACTTCTGGAGAAATATGATAAATGCCGGAGGGAAGTAAAGCGAAAGGTGGCCCAAGCAAAGGCGATTGTAGCCGAGAAGTTCTATCAGGAACTAGAAGATCTGACTGCGGATAAGAGATCGTCATTGCAAGAGAAATCTAAAGACAATGCCAGGATTTATAAGGTCGCAGCCCACAGGAGAAGAAACGGTCAACATATTCAGGCGCCAAAGTACGTTGAAGACTCACAAGGAGTGCTACTGATTGAAGACACAATCTGTGGCAGAATGCGTGAGTACTTTGACGAACTTTTGAACGAAGAATTTCCGCGAAAAGCTTTTTAAGCTGTGGAGCCAAACACCACTGATATCGCTGAATTTTCAGTGGAGGAAGTGATGAAGGCTATGATGCAGATGAAACGCGGGAAGGCAGTCGGACCGGACAAAATACTCTTGGAATTTTGGTTGAAGATGAATCATGTTGGGCTTAGATGGCTCACTGTTCCTTTCAACAAAATTAAAAGAGGGCAATCGAAGCCTGACGCTTTCAGGAAAAGTTTCCTTCTCTCGTTTTATAAGAACAAGGGTAACTCACGCAAGCTCAACAACTATAGGGCAATCAAGTTAACATCTCACACATTGAAGACTTACGAGCGAGTTGTCTGCAATCGATTGAAGGAGATTGTACGGATGGGTGACAATCAATGCGGTTTTGTGGAGGGTCGGTCCACAGTCGATGCTATTCAGTGCATGCGTGTTACGATGTAAAAGCATCATGATGCACGGACGGACTTGCACTTTGTGTTCATTGATTTGGAAAAAGTCTTCGACAGAGTTCCTCGTGATCTGATATTGGTGGCCCTAAGAGCATATCTCAAGATGATGCAAGACATGTGTAGGGCAACCACTAAAGTTAGATGCACAGCTGGTGAGTCTGAAGAATTTTCAGTAAACGTCGGAGTTCACCAATATCCCTTCTCTTCGCCGATGACATTGTCCTGGGTAGCAAAGACATCGTTACTTTGCAGGCTGCACTCACCAAGTGGTGTAAGATACAGGAGGATCATGGACTGAGGATTAGCCTACCAAAGACAGAGTATCTTTGCTGTCCTTTTTCAGATCCAGAGAGACCGATACCAGATATCTACATTAAAGGAGAGCAAGGTTCAAATACCTGGGCTCGATGGTCAACAAGGATGACGACATCAAACATCGCATCAGTGTCGGTTGGATGAAGTGGCGAGAAAACTCTGGAGTTTTCCGCGACAAGAAGATGCCACGAAAGCTTAAGGGAAAAGTTGTTCAAAACAGCCGTACGTCCCACACTCATGTATGCGTCTGAATGCTGGACTATGTATAAGACACACGAAAGTAGAATAACTGCGACTGAGATGAAAATGAGAATAAAAGTGGAGTGTATCATTGCTAAGCAGTCAACAAGACCACTTAGCAATGATCCCCACCCAAAAATGTTCAGCCTAAGCCTATTCGCTTAGTGATTGAGCTGGTTTCGTCACCCGATAGACTATACTCTTCAGGAGCAGGAGTCTATCGGGGAGGTAGCTCGACCAAGCCCAGTGTGTATTCTAACTTTCGTCAGAATACGTCACTTCGCACAATGCTCACGGTATATATGTATAGTGGGCATTATACGACACTAGTGCGAATCTTCATTGTGTGAAACGCATACAATGGTACACTCCACTTTTATTCTCAAAAAAATAGAAAAATGCGCTTATGCGTGAATAATAGGTAATGAGATGAAAATGCTTACGGATGTCAGCCGATGTGACCAAAAAGGATCGTATCAAAAGTACCCACATTCGAGGCAGCTTCTTTGTTGGGCAACCGATCACTGAAAAGCTCGTCATATGGATTGGTATTGCCATGTTCTAAGGCGTCCGCCTGAGAACCTTCCCATGAAGCCACTATCAATGAATGTTCCATTTGCTGGACCCAAATCCCGAGGCAGACGCAAGCACACGTGGATCGATCAGTCGAAGAAGCAACAACAACGCGTTAATCTTGGCGATGATACGATCCAAGACCGAGCTGTCTACAGACGGAAGATTATATTATACCGTCAGAATGGGCGAAGTGCCAACACCACAGACAGAGCAACGTGAAGCCGCAGAGTGGTATGAAAGGGCAAGGAAGGAGTAGGGGCTGCTTTTGTCGGATCTTGCCTAATTTCTATACATACCAACTAGGTCTTACTACCAACATTCTACAAAAATGTTCAACTAGTGTGACTCTACCGAAAGTAATACTTAATTTTTTGAAATTTGTAGGAGAGGTAGGCGTTCCTTTAGTCTGATTATGCCTATCTAGAACTGAAGCAGCTTCTCATCTGAAGGTTACATGCCGGAAATCAGGTGTCTGCGTCAATTGGTTCAAAAGTTCTAGACAAAAAACGTGAAAGGTAAGCTTGTACGGGGATCTTTGTACGAAGAGTACCGTTACAGATGGAAAATCTGATCGATTTGATTTTTCCAGGAGAGTATAAAATTGCCCTCTCGAGCCATCTACCAGAGCTTTTCACGTTTATTCAGTCGGGAGTTATAGATACATATAATTATTTTAAATATGTAGGGGAGGTAGACGTTCTCTTAGTCTGATCATGTTCATTTTCAATAGCAACCAACTAGATCATACTGCCAACATTTACCAAAACTTTAAGGCTCTAGCTTCATTCTATTGAAAGTTATCGTGCCAACGGACAGACAGACGGACGAACAGACATGGCTAAATCGAATCAGGTGACCCTGATCATTTATTTATATACATTGCTATACCTCCGGAGCCTCCTTTAAGGTGTTTTCATCGTGACAACAACAACAACATAATTAGAAAGTCTAGGGTATAAATATTAAAAATGAACTTCATACAAATACTAAAAATCAAGAGCAAGCATTTGTCAAATGCAATCGTGATGAAAGAAACTAATTGATTCCGAATAGTTTCCTAATATTTCAACGAAAACCTTTTTTCAATCAGAATAATATGGAATCCAATAGCGTGGAATGAGGCGAAAAGGGAGTGGAACGAACGAACGTCCCTATCAACCGCTAAATGTAGCCTAAATCGAACGTGGCGAAAATAAAGCTTTATGTGCTATCGAGGGCAGTACTTAGCCTCGATAACTCACCGGGGTAGAATGCTAACCCATAAAGGTTGATGTTGTTCTTGTAGTACGTGTTATTTCTCTAATTTGTGTAGGTTAAGATTCACAAAAGAACACGCCCTATGTATGTATGGAAAATCGACAAATGCTACTGCGCGGCTTTGGCGAGAATGATGCCCAGTATAGGAGGCCCCACTCAGATCAGTAGGGTCTTATTATCTGGAGTTGAATCACCTCTATCCTGCTGTATACATCACCAGTATGGAGCTGTGCTCTTAGTTACGCTTGCGACATCCGGAAGATCAACTCGGTATATCGAAGGAGTGCACTCAGAGTGTGCTGTGCACACCAAACAACATTAGTTGCGACGGCTTCTGTGGTTGTTGGAATGATCCCAATAGACATTCTGTCGGATGGAATGTTCCGAGTTTTTAGAAGTAGGCGCTTGTTTGGATCCAGCATAAGCACGGAGGAACGGAGAAAGGTTCGAATCTCTGATGAAATAGCAACAACGCTGGGAGGAAGCATCAAAAATATCGTTTCAATGCGCCACACACTTATCTCTCAAATTGACATGTGGGTGAACCGCAAGCACAGTGAGGTAAATCACTACCTCATCCAGTTCCGAACATGGTGGATATTGAAAATATCTACACCCCAGACTGTCTAGGATGTCCGGGAGAACCTGAGGATGCAGAACACCTTCTGTTCTATTGCCCGAAATTTTCAGGAAACCACGAAGAACTGGAGGCGGAATTGGGTAGTGGCGTTAGTCCCCAGAATTTGATGAAACCCATGTTAAAATCTGTTGCAAACTGGAATTCAGCGAGTCGCACCATATGTGATATCCACAAGAAACTCCAGATGGAGAAAGAAGGGCTTAAGTCGACAAGCAGCAGCCCTACGAAGTAATAGCGAAAGTTGGTGTTTTTGGGTTTAGTCGGTAAAAATCCGACATACCGATGATGCGGAATACATATTCCCGAATCGTTATCGGTATTTTTTAATGATTCGTGCATCACCCTTTAAAAAAAAGGTGGCTGATGTCCGAAGACCAGTCCCCACAGGGTTTTGGTCTAAAATGAGCTTTTCTCCATATTGTTTGATTTTTTCTTTCCAATTCAAAATATGCGAGTTTCCCATGTCTTGTGATATTTGTTGAACTAAGCTACAGCAAGCACAGTCCTTTGCTTAGTTCGTTGAGAGGCCACATTTGCCTGATTTTCTTCCGACCTTTTCGGTCAACATGGCAACCTTAGGCCGAGTTTAGAAGCTGCGGGAGCACCTGCGGTATAAATTTACATTGAATTTAAATGGAAGTTACCGCAGTTTGGATAAACTCGGCCTTAGACTCTATCCTCACGGACAAAAGGCGCGTTCTTTTGTACTTCAGTGGGGCTTAATTCGGGTTAAAAACACGCAGTTATGACAATGCGTTAACCTGAATTTACCTGGAGAACTGTACGGTTAGTAAACCTACACTGGATAGATATTTCAACAAATGTTACTTGCATCACTAAGTGGCGAATTTATTATGGAGAATTATAAATTTTGGTAGTATCATTTTGATTTTTATTAGTAAATATATCGTTAATATTTTTCCTGATGTGTTCTAAATCCTTACTTGTAAACACAATCAACACTGATGATAAACTGGTTCATTGCACTTCGACGAGTAGTTGACTTGAGACTTTTTTTTTCGGCGCTTGACCTTCATCCGAATTAACCTATACTGGAGTACAAAAGAACGCGCCTAATATACTCGTAATACGAGTATCTTGCAGTAATGGCGTAGGGCGAATAGCTGAGGCAGAGTGAGTTTTAACAGCTGTAGTGGTATTTCACGAGCCTTCCGTTGATTTATTTCTAAAAATAATCTTAATGTTTTTTTTATACATAATATACCTTTCATAAAGTACGAGTATGTGTTTACACGCTCGAATCACTTGAACGAGTGAGTCCCATCTTTTGACATACTTTTTGAAGATTTGACGTATTATGCGAAGAATTAAAATATCAATAGGGTTTTTCAATAGGGACGACGTGTTTTGTTTTTGACATTTCTCGAATAGGAGTGAGGTTGGTTTCGCAATTCTTTCACATTTTGAAACGTCAGTCTATGCCATGTAATCATGGAGAGATACACGCTTCAACGACGTTTGCAAATTATTCAACTTTTTTTTTTATCAAAGTTCACGTTCTATCGCGACTACGTTGCGCGCGCTTACGCCAATTTTCGGTCGGTGAAACCGTCCAACAACACAGATTATTGAACCTTTGGTGCAAAAATTCGAAACACCTTATGTATTGCATAATGTCCCAGTGCCTGTGCGACAACGTAATGCTCGAAATGAAGAAAATATCGTGGCCGTTCGAGAGAATGTGCGTGAGCAGTCAAGGATGTCGATTCCACGTCGATCGCAGGCGTTGAACATCAGTGTGACCAGTTTGTGGCGAATTTTGCGGGAGGATATGGCTCTCCGCCCGTATAAGATTACGTTGACTCAAGAACTGAAGCCAACCGACCATTTTAAACGTCGCACATTCGCTAATTGGGCTGGGCTCTGGAGCAGACGCCAGCAGACGACGAATATCACAAGAAAATCATCTTTTCGGATGAAGCTCACTTCTGGCTCGATGGTTTTGTCAATAAGCAAAATTGCCGCATTTGGTCGAGTGAACAGCCTAAAGTGATACAACTTTATCCGAAAAAATTAACTGTTTGGTACGGTTTGCATGCCGGCGGCGTCATCGCCTCATTTTTTTTTTGATGAAAACGGCGCACCAACAACCGTCAACGGCGATCGCTACAGGGCCATGATATCGCAGTATTTTTGGGAACAGCTCGACGGTATGGACTTGGACGATATGTGGTTCTGGAGGGCGCAACGTGCCATACAGCGCACGACAATCGAATTATTGAAGACCAAGTTCGGCGAACGAGCTATCTCACGCAACGGTCCTCGCGAATGGCCGCCTCGTTCGTGCGATTTAACCTCTTTGGACTTTTGGAACAATGAACAATTATGAGAATTCTCTCTATTCGATTAGAGAGAACTTTCACAAAACTCGAGAAATTTCCGCTTTGGGACCTGCAAATCTCCCCGCATGGGTTCTAGGTTCTTACCACCTAAAGTGGAAATGAGCTACCTAAAGCGGAAATCCCGCAATTGAGGAATTTTAAAAATTCTCCCTAAATTCAATAGAGAGAATGTTCCGGACTTTTTTCTTTGGGGTTACATTAAATCGCTGGTCTATGCCAATAAGCCAGCAACATTAGAAGAGCTGCAGGCCAACATCGAACGCAAAATTCCTGGTATTTCGGCCGATTTGTGTGCTCGAGTCATGGAAAATTGGGTCCAGCGTATTCACTCGTGGCATCGATTGTACTTTCATTTAAAATAAAAATTATTTCCATAATTAACCCACAAGTCTCTTAATTGAAAAATCCCATATATATCGTACGAGTATTGTAACCGTTTCTATTCTGTTCTGGACCGCAATTTTCCTGTAACTTGCCTCATCCTTGTCTACTCGAAAAGCAGTGGCACCTCTACTTTTCCCTATTGATTGTGTTTTTTACATTAAACATTCACTGTTATCGCAAATGTTTTGCTCTTTGCATCCAATGCTTTCAAGAGTTAAATGCAGAACATGTTATGACTGCGATAAAAAGGCGACGATGTTGTCTAATTGTGGTAGCGTCTTATCAGAACCGGCTCTCTGATAACAATTGACCCAACTTTTAACAATAGTGGCTCTGCTGTTGTGGTCGAGCTTATCAACCACACAGCCCCGCTGAGCTATAGCACCTTTTGCTTTTCGTGTTTGGTCTTTGATTACTCGCCGTTCGATAGCATTGCAATTGCCGCGATTTAGTTTTAATTGACTGCTTGATGCATTCGATGCATTCTACATTCTTCTTTGGTTGATTCGGATTCGTTACATGCGACGCGATGCATGCACAGTGAATGTGAGTCACCTAAATAAAATTTTCGGGATTTTCTCACTTTTCATTTGCCACGAATGTGGGATTTCGTCTGACTATCACCGTATTCTCATTTACATACATTAGTGTTTAGTTTTTGGACTCGCGCGCCTCCAATCCAATCCGTCGATAAAAGTTACGGAGTCGGGAAGAACGTTCTAAGTATGTGAGCTCAACGGCTTCACTACTCGCTGTGTAATTACAATCGCGATTTTATTTTAGGAAGCACTGTCGGTTTTCCGTTCCAGATACTCGGAATCGAAGATGTGCCTTACGCATTACGCATACGAAGTGCATTTTAAAAAGAGTGTTTTATTGTTCCCTACTTGGCATACCGTGTTCTATTCATACTCGTATTTATGAAAGGCTTCGGGCCATTATTGAGTGAGTTTAGTATTAGTATTGGTATTCCTCTCTCCGCGCTAACGTGCAGTGATATCGTTTAAATTCTAATTATTCATAAGTTAAGACGACAGTGTATGAAGTTACTTATTGGGCTTGTTTTTGCCATTTTTCAATATACGTACTCGTAAATGGATACCTTTCAAACGAGCACTATACCGTTGTGTCTAGGTAAGATAACATTTTTCTTAACTGCAGATTTGTTGCTGATAATTCAACACATTCATTATGAATTTTGTTTAACGATGAGTTGGTTTGTCATTTTACATGAACAATAAAATTTAATAAGTGACTGCTTGGTGGTTAAAATGATTGGATCCCTAGGCAGCAAACTTGACTCTACTAAATGTACAGAAGCAACAATGTCAATTTCGTTCTAATTCGCCAAAGGAATGAATTTCGCCTATTTCTTCAAAATTTGATAACCCTAGCTTTTGCGGATAACAATATTCATGAGCAGTACTCGTAGGGATCAAGAATGAGGCATTTTGGGGTTTTCTAGTTTCCGGGGCCCGGTTTTAAATATCATACCTATAGGTGCTCGTATATATGTTAAAACTGATCTTAATCGACCGAATGTGAATGTGGTCAAAATGTTTGAACGAATTCGCTACGATATAGGAGATATAGGTACGCTCCTGATCTCCACAAATAATACAACATTGAGTGGATATTCACATTGCGTGCGATGCCGAGTCGAGCCGGGTCGAGCGATGGCTTGCAATTACAAGCGGTCATCCCAAGAAAATGGAAAGTCTTCAATTTGAAATGCAAGCACGTTTTGAGTGTACACATTGCGCCCGATGCGATGCCGAGCCGAGCGATGGGCCCGATGCCATCACAAACAACTTTGCGTTTTCGTGCGAGTATCAGCTGCTGTTGTTGTAGTGGCGCTTCGAGCTCAGATAAAAATGTGTGTCAAAAATTCTGACTATCCATGTTAGTATCCTCTGTGTCCAGGTGGAGAAAAGTAGCTGCCTCGATGGGGTTCTGCCATAACGCAATAGGAGTTAAGCGCGTGGGGCTGCTGGACATTTAAAGATGTGCTCAACGTCGTATGGAGCGGGGCCACATGCTGGGCAGGAGTTTTGGACTTAACTGTCGATGCGGGATAGGTATGTATGAATTAATTCAGACGCGAGCACCAACCAGAACGGAGTTAAGCTAACGTGGTTCTGGTTGCACTTGAGAGCCGGGCTTCGTCTGGAGATATGGCAGGTGGTTGCGTATTCAATACATTGTTCGGTTTTAACCCAGATATGCCTATGGAGCCTTGTGCTGTAATCCAAAGGTAAATTAGCTATTTTCTAGCTTAGATAGGAATAATAAAACAATATTTATACATAACAAAAAAAAAATTATTCGAGAAGTATGTTTTTGGAGCCGTCCTATATATAGGACAGTAGGCACATGGGTAGCTATCAAATTCAAATTATTCGTGTGCATGATATGCAACGAAGCACTTTACGTGAAGCCCAACGTTGCATTTCGAGCATCGTGTTAAGGATTTAGCATGGCACCAACCGCATCTTGTTTGTTTTTCCTGCGGGACTACAAGATGATCCAATCTGTCATACCGGAGGTCATCATTTGGGTCTTTGCTTCCATGCCCTTTATTATAAACGACCTGCTTCCGGTTTTGCATTAGCAAGGTCGTTGTAATTCGCCTTCTGAAACTAAGTTGATCTAAATCTCCACCTGCTTTGCGGTGAAGCTGCCATGCGTTTTGAACGCACATATCAATGCAATTGCTGATCCGGGGCATGTACCACTTTTTGCCCCTGATTGATATGCGGTACAGGCTGATGTTCTGGTCTGAACGATCAACTCCACCCATGCTGTTATTATACATGTTGATAATATGCGGTTGTTCAACCTGAAATAATCATATTCTTTAGTTAGTTAGTTATCTACTAATATTTATAAAAATTGTACACACCTGAATATTTTTCTTTTTTTGCTGAGAATAACGACGGATATTATGAACAGGCTCAATCCCAGCAAAATTTGAACATATGTTCACGATACTATTATCGTGCCACTTAACCGCAATGATGTTCTGATCGAAAATTTTTTGGAAGTCGTAAGCTCCTCGAACTTCCTTTTTCATGGATTTTTTGTCCTTCATGATGTTTCCTCTCAGTCGATTTTCTCGAATTGTGCCCGTTGCAAACAAGTTTTGTTTCGTCAGCTCCTCCATAAGGCTTATGGACGTGAAAAAGTTGTCGAAGAATAGATGGAATTTTATATTTGGCCACTTCTTTGGTAGAGTTTCTGCATATTCTAGGACTACGCCAGGCCCAACTCCGAACTCAGCATACTTTACGCTAATGTTTGTGGAAGAGCCTTGGTAAGGCTCAAACCAATTCAAGTGCCCATCCTTGGTGCAGCCAACCCATAATTTATATCCATATCTTATTGGCTTGCTATGGATGAATTGTTTGCATCCATGACGGCCATAATACGGGACCATTGATTCGTCGATGGAGTGCATTTCGTTGATTGGCGCGTTTTGAAGGAACTTTTTGTTCAAGAGAGTAAATAATGGCCGTACTTTGGCAAATTTGTCGGAGGCCTCTAGATGTTCATTATTTGATACGTGTATATTTGAAAATATATATTCGAAGCGGTCTCGTGATAAAGCATCCGAAACCAAATCGTTATGGCCATCCTTTTCTCGTTCCCAAAAGATCCTTCTTCTTGGTACTTGAACGTAGCCGCTGATTAGGAGTACTCCAATAAAGGCCTTTAAATCGTGGATTTCGATATTTGGTTTTTTGTTTTTTTTTGCTGAGCATAATTATTGGACTCTTTCAAAAAGAGAGCAAATACTTCATCATCAAAAAACTTAGAAAAAAGTTCAAATGGCGATTCCAAGTTCTCAGCATCGGAATGAGAATCGAATTCCGAAGAAAGTTGAGGCAAATCCTCCTTGATCCATTGATACTCTTTCAGTTTCTTTTTTGGTTTCTTCTTATTCTTTTCCCTTTTATCGGCTGAAGGAATATCGTCATCCGACGAAAACTCAGCGGCATCGTTATTTTGAAAAATAATCTCAGCAGGTGCCCGTAATTGTGCACCTGAAAGATTGTCCATTGACACAATATTTTCATCCCCTGAATCTTCATCAGTAATTTCATGATTCGCATTATATGGAGGGAAAATGGTTATCTCGTCTACATTCTGAGCGATATTTTGGTCATCTTCTAGCATCGCAAGCGCTTCCTCAAGAGAAAATCCACTAAAATATTTTATTTTAGAAAAGACCATCATAGCTACCTATCTGCCTACTGTCCTATATATAGGACACCATAAAATCCAATGCCATAAAGTACACAAAACACCAAAAGAAAATGCGCAGCGTACTTTCTTACGATGCATTGAACTGTTTTCTATAGAATATACTACGTTTCAGTATATTACGTAGTAAATGAGACAGAATATATGCTTACCTTTCAAACCGTACCCCAAAATTTTCCATTTTCCAAAATTGCCAATATTCAAATTCACAAAATTATTACAAAAACACGAGCAAAGCTGTTTGTGATGTTATCCAATGATAGCCGCATGCGTACTGAACCGTTTGTTACTGTTCATCTTGGGTTTATTGCATAAATGATTATTTGGTGCGCATTTTATTGACTGTCCTATATATAGGACAGTAGGCATATCTGGGTTAATTCCGCGATCGAAGAAAGCACTTCTTCACTGTGCAGCGTTGTCAGGGTCGTCGAGAGAAAATCCGGGCCCAGGACTCAACTTTAATGGGGCCCCATAATATAACATAATAATGATGGAAGTTATTGCACGCATTTTTTTCGTGTTTGAAAAAATTCGGAGAGTTCATGCAATTTTCAATAAACATTTTTTTTGCATTAAACATTCATTAAAAAAAAATGTATATGTTTATTACGAAATTATTCAATTCATTTTCCCAATAAAAAAAATGGTGGTACGGAGCAGGACATCGCTCGTCGTATCAACCAGGCTAAACGCGCATACGGCATGCTGTCCAAAATCTGGCAGAGCAGTTATCTCAGCATCAAGACCAAGTTGGACCTGTTTCGCTCCCTGGTACTGTCAGTGCTTTTGTATGGGAGCAGTACATGGAAAGTTTCCGTAGGAGTTACCAGAAAGCTGCAAGTTTTCGTCAACTCATGTCTTCGTCGAATTTTAAGAATATTCTGGCCCGAAACAATATCAAATGAAGAGCTAAGTCGGTGTACGGGTCAGATGCCAATCGACAAATTGATACGCAGGCGAAAATGGCAGTGGATAGGTCACACATTGCGGAAGAGTGATAACTGAATTGCATGCCATGAAATGGAACCCCATTTCGAACTAAGGCCGACCGAGTTTTTTTGGTGAGTTGCGCCCCATTGCCCAGAACAGAGTACGATGGCGCGCAGGAGTAGTTGATGACGCACTATGCCCCACTAGGGGTTAAGGCAAAGTAGTATCGTTTTTCCAGCCATAGTTGGCGATGAGGTTTAAAAAAAGAATCCTGTCTTTTATTTGCATTTATTCAGGAATATCAGCGGTTTTGTGGCCTTTTAAAAGGTTTAGAAGACATTTTTTAACTTTTATTGGATTTTCTGGGGAAACTATCACTTTTTCGCAAATATACAATAATACTAAAATAGGTAAAGCTTGATTCCCTTCTCGTGTCGGGCTTTCCATCCTTCCTCTCATCTACCTCCTGAACTTCCTTAAACCCTCGTACACCTATACACATCCTGAAAATGGATCAAAAGAAAAACCGCGGTTAGCGAGATTCGCATACTCTACTTTTCATGCATCTTTGCCTAAGGGATTGTGAGGCTATTTTAATGTATTAGAAATATTTTTCAATTTTAATCGAAGTTTCCGGGCAAACCATCACTTTTTCGCAAATATGTCAATAGTGCTAGTTAAAAAGAAAACGGGGGACATTAGAATGTGCGTCGACTATAGGAAATTAAACAAAGTTACATCAAAGGACAATTATCCAATGCCGCTAATAGATGATCTCTTGGACAGATTAGTAAATATGAAAGTCTATTCCAAACTAGATTTGAAAAACGAGTTTTTCCATGTGTTCGTAGAAAAGGAATCAGTAAAGTACACGTCGTTTACGACACCGTTGGGTCAATTTGAGTTCTTGAGAATGCCTTTCGGCTTAAGAAATGCCCCTGCCACGTTCCAAAAGTTTGTGAACAAAGTATTCTCGGACATGATAAGAGACGGCGAGGTTATAATAATTATGGATGACATCATGGTAGCGTCAAAAACTATCGAAGATCATTTTAGAACACTAAAGAAAGTTTTTCAAAGATTAGTGGAAAATAAGCTGGAACTACGGCTCGATAAGTGCGAATTCTTACAGTCAAATATATAACGTACTTGAGATATACATATAATTACGGGCGACGGCATCAAGGCGGACGAAAAAGGATTAAAAGCAATCAAAGATTTTAGGGTTCCAACTAAAGTCAGTGAAGTTCAAAGTTTCATAGGATTATGCTCATACTTTAAATAAAAAATAAATAAATAACTGGCGCAACAGTCCAATTTGAACCACGGCCTCGAGATGAGTTAGCATCATCTCATTTTCTAGATCGTGACGGTTTTTGTGCAGAGGTATGTGATCAGCAACACGCTCAACCGAGTTATTTACCCCATAATGGGTACTCATTTAACAGCTGAGTGGGCTCATAGTCCGACACGTAAATCCCCGGAATCCAATCGGGGCCCAGTGCGTTGAAGGCGAACGTGCTAACCGTTGCGCCATCCGGACTACGGCTCATACTTTAGGCGTTTCATAAAAGATTTTTCAATAGTTGCCAAACCACTCTACGACCTAGTAAAAAAGAAAAGAAGTTTGTATTTGGACCAAATGAGTTAGAAGTATTTAATTCACTTAAGGAAAAGTTAACGAAATCCCCTATCCTGGCAATTTATGACCAAAATGACCGCACCGAATTACATTGCGACGCAAGTGCCCTGGGGTTCGGAGCTATTATGTTGCAAAGAAAACAAGATATCAAGTTGCACCCAGTTTTATATTTCTCTAAACGAACCACCGAAGTAGAGTCCAGGTATCATAGGTTTGAGTTAGAGACTGGCAATTGTGTAGGCATTGAAAAGATTCAGAATATATTTACAAGGGATTAAATTTAAAATAGTAACCGACTGCAATTCGCTTACTTTGACGCTAAATAAAAAAGACATGAATCCCAGAATAGCCAGGTGGGCGCTCGAACTACAAAACTATGATTACGAGCTCGAGCACAGAGCAGGCAAAAGGATGCAGCATGTGGATGCACTAAGTAGAGTAAATAATGTTCTGGTAGTCGAAGCCAACACATTCGAAGAGGATCTCATAATATGCCAAGCAAAAGACGAAAAAATAGAAAAACTCAAGCAACAACTACAAAAGTCGGAATGTCGATCTTATGAAATGAGAAATGGCATAGTTTATAGAAAAAAAGACGGTAGCCTACTATTTTATGTGCCAGAGTCAATGGAAGGACATGTATTATACAAATATCACGATGAAATGGGACATACTCGTACAGGAGCCGACAAAGTTACAGAAATAATAGAAAAAAGTTACTGGTTTCCAAAAATTAAAGAAAATGCCACGACGGACATTAAAAACTGTCTAAAGTGTATTGCGTTTTCTCCTAAAAGCGGAGAAGTAGAAGGATTTCTTCATATGATACCAAAAGGGAAATTGCCGTTTGAAGTAGTGCACATAGACCACTATGGACCTATTCACAGTAAAAACACAAAGTACAGACGCGTGTTGGTAATAATAGATGCCTGCACAAAGTTCGTAAGACTATCCAGCGAGAACTACAGCATCCAAAGAAGCAATTAATGCTTTAAAAGACTACTTTAGATCGTACAGTAGACCGAAATATGTAATCTCAGATGAAGGAACTTGCTTCACCTCTAACGATTTTAGCGAATTTATGCAAACAAATAATATACAGCATATAAAGCTAGCTACAGGGTCGCCACAAGCTAACGGGCAGGTAGAGATCGTAAATAAAAGCTTAGGACCTATGATCGCGAAAATGACAGATTCCGAAAGGGAAATAAGTTGGAATAAAGCCTTAGAAAATATAGAGTACACAATGAACAACTGAAAATACCGGTACTCAAATCCCGGGATCCCGGCACTAAAAAAATCGGGATACCGGTACTCTTAGTTTTTGGTATCGGTTTTGAAAAAAAAAAACCGGTACCAAACCGGGATCCCGGTATTAGGAACAGACCTAGTTGGAGATGTTTCCTTCTGTGCGTTGCAAACTTCATGACAAAGTTAATATACCCTATCACATCCGTGAAGGATTTAAAAATAACTGGCGCAACAGTCCAATCTAAACCATGGCCTCGAGGTGAGCTAGCATCATCTCATTTTCTAGATCGTGACGGTCTGTCTTGTGCATAGGTGTGGGATCAGCAACACGCTCAACCGAGTTATTTACCCCATAAATGGGTACTCATTTAACAGCGTTGGTGGCTCATAGTCCAACACGTAAGTCCTCTTTCTTTTTATCGAAAACTACTGCATTCAGTAGGAATCGAACCGGGCCCAGTACGAAGAAGGCGAACGTGCTAACCGTTGCGCCATCCGGACGATGATGCGATGATTCAAGATAAATAAATAACTGGCGCAACTACTACTACTCAATTGCCCTAACCCCTTGTGGGGCATAGCGCGTCAACTGTTCCATGGGGTCCAGTTGACGTTTCGTTGGCATAAACTGGTTTTGGAGAATGCAGTGGCCGCCAGCATGCACCTCCTGCACATCCATGGCCACGAACTTCGTCGTGGACGGGATTCGAACCCGAAACGCCGGTAGTCAAACATGAGACTGATGCCCCAATACAATGCGCTACCGGTCGAACCATGGCCTCGAGATGAGTTAGCATCATCTCATTTTCTAGATCGTGACGGTATGTCTTGTACAGAGGTGTGTGATCAGCAACACGCTCAACCGAGTTATTTACCCCATAAATAGGTACTCATTTAACAGCTGAGTGGGCTCAGTCCGATAAGTAAATCCCCTTTTTTTATCGAAAACTACCGCAATCAGTAGGAATCGAACCGGGGCCCAGTGCGTAGAAGGCGAACATGCTAACCGTTGCGCCATTCGGACTACAGTTCAATGATTCAAGATACTTCACATAATTTTCAAGTTCGTGTTCGACATTATGTGGCCCGGCTTATATAATACCAAGTGATGCTGCGTACTATCACATCATGTGAATTGAAACGCAGAAAGGTATCTAAGAGGGTGGAGTTTAAATGACGCGGCGTCCAGTGTCATTTAAACGCGCAAGAGCACCAGGGGTAAAATCCGGCTATTGAAAGTCGCTGCAATCTTCCTCTCTCTCTCCGTCGATTATGTGCTATTTTCTGCATTTTATAAGTGTTTTCTGTCACCTTTTGTTGGAAAAATAAGTCTTTTATTCCAAATAAAAAAATTTTGAAACTTGGCGCGACTTGTTGGTGGGCACTAGGAGTATATTATACTAAAATTCCTGCCTGTGGAGTGTGAGCTCGAGCTCGGGAAGGGGTTAAAGGGACTTTTATTGGTTTTTAGCTTTTATCTCCGTAACTATTAACCCTAGAAAAGAATGTCTGAAAGACAGTCAAAGAACACAAAAAATATAAAAAAAATGTTATAACCACTGCATGCAACACATCGCCGATCACTATGAGGAATAGGATCGGTGAGAGGATGCAACCCTGCCGAACTCTACTGTGAATCTCAAAGTCCCCCGACACATTACCTTTATGCAGAAGGCGACATTTCGCGCCGTCATAGGTTGCCTTAATAATAAGCCGCAAGCTTCTCAGAGATGCCTCTCCTGCGCAAGGCCGCCCATATAGAATCCCGGTTCACACTATGGAAAGCTTTCTCGAAATCGATGAAAAGCAAGTAAAGCGGAGAATCGTAATCAGCGCATTGCTCGATGATAATTTACAAGGTGTTAATGTGATCGACACAGGAGAATCCGTATCGAAAACCAGCCTGCTCTTCATCAATTATGCTTTCTAAGTGGGCATTTAGTATTTTCAGGACGATTTTAGCTATTATCTTGGCAACGACAGGAAGCACACAAATGCCCAATTATTACAGTCTGTGAGGCTACCCTTCTTCGGAAGTTTAATGATCAAACCTTCCTTCCACTTAGTGGGAAAGGTCTCTGTATTCCACGCTTTATCAACAAGTGGGTGCAGCAAATTGGTAGTTACGCTTGGCGCTGCTTGATAAAGCTCAGCAGGGATACCGTCGAGTCCGGCGGCCTTTCCTTGCTTTAGTGCAATAATTGCAGCGGATCATCTAGCGACCCGGCACCACAAAATGAGCAACGGAAATTCAGAGGACCGCAACTAAAAGGTTCGAAATCCCGTGAAACTATATTTAAGGCACATTTATATGTACCATCTAAATGATTGATTGCGTCGTGGTTTCTAATTACCCTCATGTAATTTCGTCTACGCCGCTCAATCCTACCAGTAATTACAGAATGCCGTTGGGAGGGCATTTTGCAAACTACTACTACTTCCTTGCTATTTACCTATTTACTTAAAAACACTTATTCGCCCGAAAGCACTGCACAAAAAATAATTATTTACCACGAAAATAACTAAAGTATGTATTGACCTTCACGTATCTTGGTCACCACGATACTTATATATGTATTACTTGAGAACACCCACAATAGATCTGCGTATCACACTTATCACACTTATTGGCCCGAATTACTTGAGAACACCCACAATAGGCCTTCGTATCACAATTATCACACTTATTGGCCCGATTGAACACCCAGAATAGATCTCTCCTCATAACATTTCTTTTCCACTTGTTAAGTGGGCTATACTTTCATTTTTTCAACTCGACGCTTATCATTATACCCTTCACGGATGTGATAGGGTATATTAACTTTGTCATGAAGTTTGCAACGCACAGAAGGAAGCATCTCCGACCATATAAACTATATATATTCTTGGTCAGTATGATGAGACGAGTCGATTAAGCTTTGTCCGTCTGTCCGTCTGTTTCTATGCAAACTAGTCCCTCAGTTTTAAAGCTATCAAGCTGAAATTTTGTACAAAGCCTTCTTTTTATTGCACGCAGTATATATGTCGGAACCAACGGAATCGGACCACTACGTCATATAGCTGCCATAGGAACGACCGGTCCAAAAATTCGTCTTTGTGAGAAAAACTTTTTTATTTCTAAAGGTATCTTTTTCAAATTTCACAGGAATCAATAGTATTTATAGCTAAATCATATTTACAAATTTTGTTGAAATCGGACCACTACGTCATATAGCTGCCATAGGAACGACTGGTCCAAAAATTCGTCTTTGTGAGAAAAACTTTTTTATTTCAAAAGATATCGTTTTCAGATTTTACACTAATCAATAGTATCTTTATATAAATCACATTCCTGAATTTGGTTGAAATCGGACCACGACGTCATATAGCTGCCATAGGAACGACCGGCCCAAAAATTCGTCTTTGTGAGAAAAATTCGACGCTCATAAGTATGCAGCATGAAAATTAAGTACACTTGGATACTTGATTCATATTTTCAATTCGACGGTTTATTTATTTCGTGAGTATCTTTTCCACCCACAATCTTATGAAAGATCCTTAGCGGATACATCTACCCAAGCTTGGTCATTATATACATGAATCGAATCCCCTAGCGAATACATCTGCCCAAGCTTGGTACAGCTTGGATTCTAAGCTCGCAATGTTTTACCGAATCCCCGCAAAGCCACGAACCGCTTCTGGCCAAGCTTGCATTCTAAGCTCGCAATGTTATTCGCGGATTATAGCTAAAGTATTTCGCCAATTTTAATAAAATATAAAATTTGCACACCTTCGAAAGAATACCTTTCTAATGGTGTATAAATCATTAAAATCGGTTCAGTAGTTTGGGAGGAGTTCCCGTCACAAAATTCCCATACAAAAATTGTTAGCCTATTAATACTTAGATGAGGGGGAACTTCACCAGAGATTACACGGTTCAAGACCGCGGCGAAGTGTTCTATCCACCGTGTCATTTGATCTTCTTCCAAGATAAGTAGCTTTTCATCATCATCATCATCGTGGCGCGACAGCCCGACGTCGGGTCTTGGCCGCCTGGAGCTTTTCATCACTATCTTTCAAATTTCCCGATAAGCAGGTCTTCAAAAATGGAAAATTTTTTACAAAAGATTAAAAACGTCCGTAGCATCAATAGCAAAACTAAGTTTTAAAACAAGTCGGCGCAGTTAATAAATACTGAAATAACCCCGATTAAAAATGGTATCAATGTGGTAGGTGGACAAAATTACGATCCAGGCGGCCAAGGCCCGACGTCGGGCTGTCGATGATGATGATGAGAAGGAAAAAATCTCAAAGCTTAGAAATTTTTTACAACTGATCATCGTTACTTAAAGAATATCATGCTAAAAATGCTGCATAATGAGGGTGAGAACGGTGCGGAGCTGTTTTGTGGCTGGCTCTTTTTGTTTACAGCTCCATTAGTATCAATTCCAAAAAAATGTCTCCGAACCAAATAAAGAACATGACATTTCCAATAAAAAAAAGATTAGATTCATATTTGTCCTAGGATCAATACTTTCAATACATATAGCGCAGTATACCGGAAAGGTGCAATTGTTATCATTAGCGAAGAAGTGTTCGATGCCTACACGCAGACACCGCCAATAGCACTAAACGTGATGAACCTGAACATCAAAGTGCCTCAAAATCTTCACTTGATATAAACTTTAGGGAATACGCAAGCAAGAGCACTTTCTTGTAAATGAAAAAAAAAAAAAAGTTAGGTTAGGTTAAAGGGTTGCTATGATTATCCACAGCACACATAGACCACATCTGGGTCCGTTGTGATATGTTTTCCCGACCGATTCCAAACCTCGAACCAGCCCGAGCCCGCAACAAAACGTTGGAGCTGGCTAACATCGACGTCCTGCAAGTCAGGCAAAGTAGTAGGCCCCAAAAGTAGCCTTCCTAATACTTTCCAGGCCCGGGCATTCACAGAGAAGGTGGAAAGTACTCTTCTCTACCTTCTCATGCTCATAGCTTCTACATAAGTCGTTATACGGAAGCCTTCTGGCGTGCTCTCCAATTGGACAGTGCATAGTGATGACGATCACGACCGTACCAATGTGATGCCTTTTAAGGAACAATAGCTTAGCGGAACGAATCATATCCAACATGGCACAGGTTTGTTTTATAACAAGTGCTGCCACTTAGCCAACTCGTGTTAATGAAGCTTATCACGGCCTGCCTTATGCTATGCTTATATACATCAAAAGGCATCTCAACTTTGCAGGGAGTACGTTCGGATTCTTCCGAAGTCCCTCTTCTAGTAAGTTCGTCCGCTCGGCAGTTGCCAACGAAACCACTGTGACCCGGAATCCAGCACAAGACAATATCAAAGATACCACTTATTTCTGTGAGAGATTCGCGGCTCTCCAACACTATCCTTGAGGTGATTCGTACGGATTCCAGGACTCTAAACGCAGCTTGACTGTTAAAATAATGATGTTCCTCACAGATAAGTAATGTCGATGGCGTCCTAGCCAGACCAGGACTTCCCAAATAGCTACCAATTCCGCTTGCAGAACGCTACAGTAGTACGGTAGTCGAATCGATAGGCTCATATTCAGACAGTCGGAGTAAATGTCAGCTCCCACGCCATTGTCATTCCATCTGTGACCCATCTGTGTAGATATGTATTGTATCTGTTGTCGGAAGAAAGTCTTCTTTCCATTGTGTAATGGGATGAGACCTTTTAAAGGACTTAGTGGACATACGTTTTGATGAGACATGGTCCGTCCTTGCAGGGATATCTCGATTATTTAAAATCGTCGTCATCGTGTAGCGTAGCCAACACGCATTAAACAAACAACAAGTTGCTTGTTATTTGTGTAATGTGTACTTGTTACCCTACACTACTCCTGATAGATACGCAAAAGAACACGCCTATTGACCATTCTATAACTTCTCAAATATTAGTCCTACGTTAACATTGTGTATCATTTTTTTGTAGAAAATTGCGCCTGCTTTATTATACCCTTCACTTTGTCATGAAGTTTGTAACGCACAGAAGGAAGCATCTCCGACCATATAAACTATATATATTCTTGGTCAGTATGACGAGGCGAGTCGATTAAGCTTTACCCGTCTGTCCGTCTGTCTGTCTGGTTCTATGCAAACTAGTCTCTCAGTTTTGAAGCTATCGAGCTGAAATTTTACACAGAACCTTCTTTCTATTTCACGCTGTAAATATGTCGGAACCAATGGAATCGGATCACTACGTCATATGGCTATCATAGGAACGACCAGTCCAAAAGTCCGTCCTTGTGAGATTTTTTTTTAATTCTAAGGATATATTTTTCAGATTTCAGACTAATCAGTAGTATCTTTAGTCAAATCATATTCCCGAATTTGGGTGAGATCGGACTATATTATATAGCTGTCATAGGAACGACCGTTCCAAAAGCAAGTTTTTGATAGAGAAACTTTTTTATTTCTAAAGATATTTTTACCAAATTTCATACTATTCAATCATATTCACCAACAAACGACATTCCTGAATTTGGCTGAAATCGGCTCACTATTTCATATACCTCTCATAGGGACAGTGAAATCGGAACAAATTTTTCTACTAATTTCAAAGTGGCAAATCCACCATAAATCAAATCGGTAGTCGAAGGCTAGCCTGTTTTTTTTCAGAAAGTTTTGCTGTAGGATTGGTAATTGCAGAGATATAAGTAGAAACTTATAAAAAAAAACGTTCAGAAATCTTTCAAGCGTCTCTCCCTCTCTCCTCAATAGTTTACTTCCCAACGTCGGGGATTTTTGATATAATGGACTTCAGGTACCAGCCAATTACAATGCCCAATTTCAGAACTTTGTGATGCATTTGTAAAATTTCTGTATCTTTTAAAGCATTCGTCCTATGACAGAAATGATTTGAACATTTTTTTTTTAGAAAATTTTGTCCAATTTTTGTTCTTACAACATTTATTACTGGGAGTGATAGTTACAGAAATATTTCCAAAAAAAAATACAATAAAAAAATCCCCTTTAACTCCCTCTCCCCGCTCACACCCCACAGGCGGGGATTTTCAGTATGATATACTCCTAGTACCAACCAACTAATCGGGCCAAGTTTCAAACTTCTTTTTTTTTTTATTTCGATCATCAAATATTGGCACTTGTCACCTGGGGTATCTCTAATTGCCTTGACCCCTCCAGGGGCATGGGCGCGTCAACATCTCTAGCATTTCTATGCTTTGTTGACGTTTCAATAGCATAACTACTTTTCGGAAGTGCAGTTGCTAGCATGCATCTCCTATCCGCGCCGTCTTTATACTGACAAGCTCGGAGCACTGTGAGAGTTCTATTAGTACTCACAGGCAGTTTTTGATCGCGCCGAGATTTGATCTCCGAGCTCTAGATTAGTATCGTGACCGAACGATCACGGCCACCGAGCGCGACAACCTGCGGTATAATGGAGTTACATTTTTCATTTTGAAGAAAATCAATTGATTATTCCTCACTGGTGTTGTTTGTGGCGTTGGATGTGGATTTTCGGACGTTAGAGTGAAAGTGAAAGCACTTGTTCCAAACACATCATTTTGATAACTTGTATATAGATGACAGTCTAACTTGGTTTTTCCTTTTATTACAGGAGATCGGCCTGCAATCATTGCTCCTCCCGAGAGCGAATGGTATCATGGTCGTTTGGATCGATATTCAGCCGAATCTCGATTGCGGGCTGCAGGAAAACTTGGAAGTTACTTAGGTAATTTACAATCGTAGAAAATATTTGAAATTCCAATTCAGAATTCACATTCAATCCTTTACATCCATAGTCCGAGAAAGTGATAGAAAACCGGGTTCATATGTGCTAAGTTACCTAGGCCGTACAGGAATTAATCATTTTAGGTTTGTTCGAAAAAAACAACAACACGTTATCACGACGCTCATAGTCTATTTTTGTTTATACAGGATTACTGCAGTTTGTGGCGATTTCTATATTGGCGGAAGACAGTTCATCTCGCTTAGTGATCTAGTCGGATATTATACATCGTGTAGTGATTTATTAAAAAGGGAACGGCTTATTATACCCGTGCCGCCCCCTGAACCAGTCAACGATAAAAAACGTGTTGTGGCCATTTTACCATATACGAAAATGCCGGATACAGACGAGTTAAGTTTCCAGAAAGGTGATATATTTTTCCTACACAACGATATGGGCGATGGTTGGCTTTGGGTAACAGCTCATCGAACTGGCGAGCAAGGAATGATATTCCGTGAACTTGTCGATGATTTGGATCAAAGTATTGATCCAAACACTGTTTTTCCGTGGTTCCACCCGAACTGTACTAAGAACGAAGCTGTGGATATGTTAGTTAAGGGTAAGAACCATTCACATTATCTAATGTGCCTATTATAATAAAATTCGCTTCTTTCAGCTGGTCCTGGAAGTTTCCTCGTTAGACCAAGTGATAATTCCCCGGGCGATTATTCGCTGTTTTTCCATATAAATAATCAAATTCAAAGATTTCGTATTGAGAAGAAAGGAGTAAGATATTTGATGGGCGGCCGAACGTTCGAGTGCCTGGATGCTGTCATAAATAGATACCGAAAGGAACAAATTGTGGAAGGACACACGCTCCAACATCCAGTATGGCAAATAATTGTTGTCATAATTATCATTTGGCTAATCTTGACACATTTTTCTCCATATTTTTCATTGCAGGTCGTTAATGGTGCTCAACCGGAATTCAATCAGCAATCGGCAACGGAGAAAGCCGCCGAAAAAATATACGCCACTCTACGTGAATGTCGTGATCAGATTGGTCTGAAAAAGATCAAGGGTATAAAATATCACGGCTATCTTCAGAAAAAATCAGATAAGACTGCAAAATGGAAACAGCTGTATTTCGCACTTATAAGCGAAGGTTCCGAGACTCATTTATGTTTTTACGACAATCCTAAAAAGACAAAGCCCAAAGGCTTAGTTGATTTATCGTGTGCGTATTTGTATCAGTGCCATGATTCCCTTTGGGAACGACCATATTGTTTTCAAATTGTCGAACGGGCCTTACCCTGTTTAGCAACTGTAACGTATTTGTGTGCACCTAGTCAAGAAACCTACACAGAGTGGATAAATGCTTTGAAATTGCAATGTGTGTCACAACTAAGTCGAGCTCAAACGAAGGTGCCTAGATTAAGGGAATTGCGATGTTTGAATTTACACGTGCTTGAAGCACATCGACTGCCATATAAGCTGGTGCCACATCCGTATTGTACGATTTCGTTGAATCAAGTGAAGGTGGGCAAGACTAGAGGGAAAATTGCACCGGATCCCGTTTGGGAAGAGGAGTTTGTATTAGAGTAAGTATACCACGAAAAACAAAAAAGAAATACGTCCTGTTAGCTTGTATTGTTACTTATTGTCTCGCCTGATCTGCCATTTGACGGTAATATTTGTGTACCAGAAGAACAAATCCTGTAGGAATATCTGGAGTATATGGTCTGTGCTGACAATTAAATCTTGCAACCTCCCCGCCATCGAGGAGATAGAGTAGCATTTGGGTGGGTATGGTTTCTAATCTAATATTCACAGTAGTCGGAGAGTCTTGACGAGTTTTTACACTAGCTGGCGCTTGCTATCAGCCAATTACAAATTGCCGGCGCTCGCGATATTTGGCATCATATATGTTCATCGTCTTCTACCGAATACGTTTGAGGTGCTCTCTAATCTTCAGCTTCGCATGAAGCACCTCAAATACCTAATGACTGCTTGGAAATTGTGATACTGCTTCTGACTCTTATGGTCAGAGAATTCCTCTTCCTGGCATTACTGTTACGATCGTCATACATTTTCTGCTGACGAGCTGCAGTTCTATCTCCAGTCTCAACTTAGTAGTTGTGATTTCCCCACTGGTGTGCATTTCAGCAAATTCCGGATCTTTAGGGAATTGCTATTTCATCCGAAAATTCAATATGGTCACTATGGGTATAATCTGTGAAGAAGAAGAAGAACGTGTAATTAGATCAATTATTAATGAATAAATATAATAAATACATACTCCTTTGTCTAAAATAAGGAGTAAATGCCTATTAACAGGCTTGCGTCTCGTAGCAGTTAGTCCAACAGCCTTTTGTAGTGGTGTGAACCACGGCTTTTTGACCGGGATGCTTTTGGCTCGGTGGCACAGGTCAGGCTAAACCAGTATTTGCCTGGGTTTTTGAGCCAAGGCACCCTGGTCCTAGTTCAGCCATAAAAAAACGAACGAAAGAAGGATTAGAGAGGGAAGGAATGTGTCCATCCTTCGGGACACGGAAGAACCCAAAGTGACGAACAAGATTAATTAAACATTATAATATGTATTGTATTTTGGAAAAAAAATTGAAAATGATGCATTTTCCATCCGAGTTCATTTAACGACCTCCACGGTTATCGTCATCCACCAGTTCCCCTTCCCAAACTCCTTCATTTCACTCATTCGCAACATATTTTTGTTGTCTCCATGCACGTACAATGCCGGTCACTTGAATAAGGACAGCCGGTTCAAGAATTGTTTTATTCAAAATCTCCAGTACTTAAGGTCAGAGAGCAAAACTTAGTATCCGTTATAAAGGGTTGCTTTCTTGCTCATACTTTCTAAGAAAAATTTGGGAGCTGTAATTAATAACAGTTATATTTCGTTGACATTGTGTTGATGCACTAATAAATTTTGCCACTTGAATGGGGACACTAGCAAAATTCTGCTTTTACACAAAAAAAGGACACTTATACTATGGATTTTGTTTTTCTTAATAATGAGTACTTTCTCCTGTATTGGGGCGACCGGTAGTGCAGTGTGTTGAGGCATCAGTCTCATGTTTGACTACCGGCGTTTCGGGTTCAAATCCCGTCCACGACGACGTTCGTGACCATGGATGTGCATGCTGGCAACTGCATTCTCCGAAACCAGTTTATGCCGTCGAAACATCAACTGGGCCACATGGAACAGTTGACGCGCTATGTCCCACAAGGGGTTAGGGTAATTGAGAGAGAGACCCAAAGCGACATGGATGGTCTCAATTAGCTATTTTTTTTTGTCCTCGAACTGCACTTTTCCATGTTTCATAATATTTAAGTGTGGGGGCCCGGGGGTCGTATCATAAAATCCATATTTTGAGCTTGGGTACACATTTTTATCAGTCATGCTGTATGAATGGAAGCATAATCCTGCTGCCGCTGGCTGAAACTACACATGAAATTCGGTGAGAATGTGTAGAAATGTTAATTTCTGGTATATTCCATTTTTGGCATTTTCTCCAAATTTTAAGAAAGAAGAAAGGGAAAGAAGAAAATTTGAGATCGTAATTTATTTCATCCACGCTTGCATTTCGAGACCGTTACACTTAGAAATATGAAAACTTGCAGGAAGGTGGCTTCCAAATAGCATACAAAATGGAAAATAATGTAATTGGGATATCTTGTCAAAATAGGCTAATAATACAATATGTTTATAGTTATAGTTAGCAAACCCCTGCATTCCTTAAACACGTCCGAGATCAAAAGTACTGATGTATGTTATGTTAATTGCCTTGGCCCCTCTAGAGGCATGGGCGCGTCAACATCTCTAGCATTTCTATGCCTTGTTGACGTTTCGATAGCATATCTGCTTTTCGGAAGTGCAGTTGCTAGCATGCACCTCCAGGTAGGATGCACCTCCATATAGGTGCGGGTACTACATACTTGCATATTGTTTTTCGTAGAGCGGATTGTAGTTGAACTATTACAGAAGGGGTAAAGATTGGTGGGAGAGAAGGGGAGGGTTAGGCACATTTTTTATTTTTTTATGCGAGCTTGCAATTTGCAATGTCATCTTAACATGAATGGCTAAGCATCTCGAAGAGTAGGACAATTCATCTCGTATACATACATATCAAGGGCACTGACAAGATAAGTACACTTAAGAAAGCGGATGGTAACACTACCACGGATGCCGAAGAAACCGGCAAACTTCTCCTAAGCACCCGCTTTCCTAGCTGCGAAATTCTAGGTGGGGATGGCCCTGTGCCACCAGCTATGGGAGGAGTCTATAGGGCTACGCCATCTGACTGGTAAACGGCGAGAGCAATCTTCACGGATGATAAGGTCAAGTGGGTCATTAGGTCTTTCGATCTATACAAGTCGGCTAGTACTTTAGAGGCAGCTTCGCACTGGGATTTATTCCTCACTTGTGGAGATCCGCGAAGGTGAGGTTCATTCCGAAAATGGGCAATCGCCCTAAAGATGACCCTAACTCGTACAGACCCATCAGTCTTACCTCGTTTATGTGAAATCGATGGAGAAGATCCTGGATGAGCATATTCGTCAAACTCTCCTGATGAGAAATCCTCTTCATGTTAGACAGTTTGCCTACCAAACAAGTAAATCTACAGAGTCTGCTCTCCACTGCCTGGTCAGAGAGATTGAGGCGACATTGGAGGTTAGAGAAACGGCTGTTTCAGCTTTCCTTGATATAGAAGGGACTTTCGACAACACAATATTTACTGCCATTAACAAGGCACTTAAGGGGATGAATGCGGACACAACAACAGTAGATTGGATAGGGCAAATGCTTTCTTCCAGAAGGGTTACCACCAACATTGAAGGCGTTACCCTCCTTGCTAATGTCACCCGTGGGTGCCCACAGGGAGGAGTTTTGTCTCCTTTACTGTGGTATATAGTGGTTGATAGCCTGCTGTGGAAACTCTCGACGATGGGCTACTCAGCACAGTGCTACGCCGATGACTTAGTTATTTTGATTAAAGGAAAGTTCGAGGGGGTTTTACCCGACATCCTTGAATCAGCTCTTGCCATTGTACAAGAATGGTGCAACGACAACGGACTTCGAGTCAACCCATCCAAGGTAGTTGTCATTCTATTCTCTAGAAAAAGAAACCTCAGTCGCATCAGACGCCCTCTAATGTACGACTCACCACTTCCCATGGAAAATCACACCAAAAACCTGGGTATCATCCTCGACAGTACTACTACTCTGGCAAGAACACCTCAGGGTAGTGGTGGATAAGGTCACTAAGGCTTTGTGGATATGTAGACAATATGTAGGTAAGACGTGGGGAATAAAACCCACAATAGCCCTCTGGATTTACACGGCTACCGTTAGACCTATATTAGAATATGGTACAGTAGTCTGGTGGAAAAGAGCATTCACTGTTGCTGGTAAGATCACCTTAGGCAAGGTGCAGAGACTTGCATGCCTAATGGTGACGGGAGCTATCCGCTCTTGCTCATCTAGTGCTCTTGATGTACTGCTCGACCTACAGCCAATACACATCCACATAAAATCACAAGCCAAAATGGCAACTGCGAGACTTGTATTTTAGCTTGCGACGAGAATGTAAACCTAAATTCAGCACAAATTAGCTGGCTCAATGAAAGTATTCTCACAAGTATGCCATCTGATCATCTTGTGAGGGAAAGATCATTCAAGAAACGGTTCACCGCCGTTATATGGGACAGAAAACACTGGCAGGAGAAATATGTCAATTTCCCCCCTTATACTATCGTATGGTTCACGGATGGCTCGAAAACCAATGAAGGTACCGGGGCGGGCATTGTGGGTCCGAACCATCGGACTTTCATACCCATGGGCAAGTTTGCCGAGTTATGCCTGAAGAACGGCTACGACAGCAAGGACGTGGCTATATTCTCTGACAGCCAGGCGGCCATAAAAGAGCTCTCAAAAAGCACAGTAACATCTAGGATCGTAAATAGTTGCCTAAAAGCACTACATTAAGTTGGTTCTGGAGCAAAGTAACTCTATTCTGAGTCCCTGGCCATGCTGGCATCAGTGGCAATGAACAGGCCGACGAAATGGCCAGAGCAGCTTCGGCCACTCCTTTCTGCGGACCGGAACCCTTTTGCGGCATTCCAACCTGTACAATGATAAATCTTATCAGAGACTGTGAACGCAATGAGGCTACTGCTTATTGGGACAATCAACCAGGGTTGAGGCAGGCAAAGCTTTTCATATCGGGCTACTCGCATAGTAGATCGTCTGAATTGCTAAAGTTAAACCGGAACAAGGTTTGAACCATCTGTGGTCTCCTGACTGGACACTCAGGCCTGAGAGACCACTTAAGAACTATGGGGATTGTTCCTGACTCGAGCTGTCGCTTTTGCGGTGAAGAAGACGGGACTTCGACCCATATTTTATGCGATTGCGACGCCTTAGCCCGGTGACGTAGAGACTGCTTCGGAGCATCCTACCCGGAGGCTGATGACATCGCCTCGGCTTCATTATTCCTCTGAGCAAATTTATTAGCTCGATCAAACTTGATCAATAGGTCTAGGCCTGTTACCAGACCCAGGGCTTTAGCACGATGGGCCACTCGACCTCTGTGCTCTGAACCCTTTAGGGGTTCAACGCCCACCCTACTATCTAATCATCTACATATCTATCTACAGTATAGCATCCCGTTTTAAAATTATTACTTTGAGAGGTAAGAGATGGAGTCTTTTTTATGAATTTGCATGTAAGATATATTATTGTGTTTTTATCCATCTGAGTTGTACCAAGAAGAGCCAGGAACCGATATTTACATACCAAAAGAAGCACTTGCTACTAAACCCTCGGATTGTGGGCGTATCCCTCTATATTCCGGTTTCATTTGTATTGTGGGCAGTTAATTATGACATCCATTCCTTTCTCAGTGATGATCGGCGATAACAGATCACGACCAAGCCTAAGAAGGGTTGAAGGTGCACCCAAAATAAGTGTATTTATAGTATTGTAAAATTCATCATACAAATTGGTTCCTTGTCGCGAAGCGTCCAAATGTATTCTTTTAGGACTACTCTACTTTTAGTCGACAGTTTATTTTTGCACCTTTCCAGGTAGGCAGGTGGTTTGAATATGGATTCCCTCATATAAACTTTAAAACTTGAACTTTAACCATCCTAGGAACGTCATGAGGAAGTTTTTCTTGGTAGTTATTTCGTTGAGATCGTGACATTCTGGTTTTGTTTCCTGGTGCAAGTTTTGTACTTCTGCTTTCCTAAAGACTTCCGATGTAATGCTTTTCTTTTACTAATTTATTATAATTATACTAATAATTACCACCGATCATCTTCAATTGTTACCTTTTCTCCTTCGCTTGTCTTTCATTTTTTCCCTTCCTTATTTTAAATTTTTGTTTCTTGCACTTTTTCATCCAAGCGTTAGGGGTTCCGGTCTTCATGGTCTCCACTTTCGGATAACTTGATTACATTTTTCTAAAAATTGCCCTATTATAATTTTGCTTATATAACTGCTTAACTAGACTACTAGAATAAGACTACAGTCTTTAGTAGGATTCCGAACCATCGGCCCAGTCCAGTGCACAGAAGGCGAACGTGCTAACCGTTGCGCATAGGTAAAACGTTCTAAAAATTAATTTTCAGACTGATCGAATAGTACTGACGATTTGTCGCATTAATTGTTACCTTTTCTCCTTCGCTTGTCTTTCATTTTTTCCCTTCCTTATTTTAAATTTTTGTTTCTTGCACTTTTTCATCCAAGCGTTAGGGGTTCCGGTCTTCATGGTCCCCACTTTCGGATAACTTGATTACGTTTTTCTAAAAATTACCCTATTATAATTTTGCTTATATAACTGCTTAACTAGACTACTAGAATAAGACTACAGTCTTTAGTAGGATTCCGAACCATCGGCCCAGTCCAGTGCACAGAAGGCGAACGTGCTAACCGTTGCGCATAGGTAAAACGTTCTAAAAATTAATTTTCAGACTGATCGAATAGTACTGACGATTTGTCGCATTAAAATTAATATTTATAATTCAAACTGGTGGTTAAAATGCCCCCGTGAGAGTGCCTAATCTATAAGTGACTCTTGAAATAAAAAAAGTAATAATCTTAGGTTCTATCGAATTATGACTAGTAGATTTCAACTGAATGTAGTCACTTTAATTATTTGTTGTTGTTAATTTCTTTGATCACTTCAGGGGCATGGGCGCGTCAAAATCTCTCGTTGACATTTCGATAGCATATTTTTCGGATAGTCCAGTTGCTAGCACCTACCTTTTATCCGAGCCGTCTTCTACTGACAAGCTTGGAACGCTTTTTATTGACGCGCCGAGGATTGAACCTAAGTTCCTCTAAATGTAGAATCGTTGAAGGTGACCGAGAACTCACGGCTACCGAGTGCGTCAAACTTTAATTATTTGTTTGTATATAATTTGCATTCACTGTGTTGTACAATCATATTAATCAGTTCTTTTTCTTATTCAGTGATGTTCCTCCAGATGTAATGTCTCTAACCATAACGGTACTTAGTCGCGGTAAACGAGGCAAAGACTCCGAGGTAGCATACTTGACAGTTGACCTAGCAAATCTGAAAAACGGACAAGAAACTGAGGAATGGTATGCCCTTACCGGCATGACGCCAATGGGAGAATGGGGTTCATTACGTTTACGCATACGTTATTTAGATGATCTCATAATGCCATGCGAGGAGTATAGCCCACTACAGGAGCTACTTCTTGAGCCGGAATTGTACCCAGTAAAGGCATTAGCGGAATTGTGCCATAATGATCGTGTGCCGTTGGCCACCTCCCTACTTCGTGTATTCCGACATGAGAAACGTGAGACTGAACTTCTTAGGATTCTATGTCAGGCGGAAGTAAGTCGCGAATATGAGACAACAACCCTGTTTCGTGGCGCCTCGTTGGCAACAACTCTCATGGATTTATATATGCGAACAGAATGCTACGGATTTTTACAGTCGGCTGTCTCTGAGACGGTACAACGAATATTGGAAAGTAAACAGTCGGCCGAATTGAATCCAACAAAGATGGATGTGAATGACGATGCATGCTCGAACGCTGAATTCTTATTGCAAACACTCGATCAAGTTACTCAATCGATATTCACTTCGCCGGAAGCGTGCCCACGGTCCGTGCGGTATATTTGTAATTGTTTGCAGAAGGCCGTGGTGGCAAAGTGGCCAACAGAAAGACTTGTACGGACGCGGGTCGTCTCGGGTTTTATTTTTTTGCGGCTACTATGCCCGTCATTGCTAAATCCCCGACAGTTTGGATTGGTTAGTGAAACACCAGCTACACCTGCCACCAGATCACTCGTGATGGTTGCTAAATGCTTGCAAAATTTGGCCAATTTAATTGAGTTTGGCGGTAAAGTAAGTTTAAAATTAAATTTTTTTCGTTTAATGTGTTTTTTTTTTGTAATAATTCGTCTCTTTTTTCAATAGGAGCCCTACATGGAAGTTGTCAATCCATTCATTCTGAAAAATAAGGAGCGAATGATAGTCTTCCTGGATCAGCTATCATCGATAACTGATCCAAATCCACCACCAGGAGTTTATATAGAACAAAGCACAGCTCACATATGCTCTGATACGGGTAAGTTTGTCTCTTATTTTCGTTTTGTGGTAATTTTTAGTTGATTATATATATTTCCTACAATTATTTTGCAAATTACTATTATTGCAAAAATCAGTGTCACTCAAAATTAGCACAACATGCCTCGATTTGGAAGGAAACGAAAAGAAACAAATCGGTAATTCCAATAGTCACATTAATGTAATACCACAATGGGACTGAAACTTAATTATGTACATAGTTTCTAATCGTTTCTTTCTGGATCCCGTCCATCTTTCTACAAGGGTTGGTTCTAAATTTTTTTTTTTAATTTTCAGGTCGGGAACTCGCAACTCTTCATCATATTTGTGTCTCATATTTGCCGGAACTGCAAAATCTAGCGAAGTCGAATTCTTCGTTAAAGAAATTAGTCACAGTAACTGATATGCTAACCAAGCACAAATTAAAGTATAGAGAAATGATAAGTTAAGTTGGATAACCATTTAGTACTCACAAAGAATGGATAATGATTATGAAGAGATTACTGAAAAGTATGTCAGATATTACTTTTAGAGTTATTTTTATATACATACACGTGATTCAGACCTTTTTCTTTTTTCATTCTGTATTTTTATCAGCTTAGGTTTTTTCCAATTGAATACATTTATAATGTTAGTCAGCAACGCGCAATGTGGAACATAGTTTGGTGGACGGAGACTTATCTCCAAATTCCAAAACTTTCCCATTTGAATGATACAGTTTTTCATTCATTCATGATGACGGAGTATTTTCGCTCGTTTCGACATTTTAGTACGGTATTTTGTAATTAAAAAAGAAGGGTATAAAAAAACGATATCAATATAAATCAATATAGGCTACATCTAGGTTGATTGCGCCTAGATGTAGCATATCTTGATGCACCTTTTTTCCACCGAGCGTAGGATTTATACTTCCACCCCCCCCCCCCCCCCCCCCTTCTCCTTTGAACACATGTGCATAAACCCTTATATTAGTTCAGTGAACTGAACCGCACAGGCGATGCGTGTATGTGTTCGGGTTGGCTTATTCCTATAAGGATTGTATAGCCATAGTGTAATGCGTAACTCTGGTCTCCGTAACAACTCCCGATTTAGTGTAATAACTTTGAGACGGATAATTGACTTCATGCGACCCAAACGAACAAAAAAAAGAAATCCAACCCAGGAGAGCAGACAATTCATACAAGTTTAAAAACAAACGCGAAACCGGCAGTATAGTGATGTAAGAGATAGATCAGCGCAAAAAAAAACACACTCAACAAATAAAATTAATTTAATGTTCTCAGAGATTCATCCAAGATTCCAAATGATCGACTGATTCCATCTATACTAAACAAATCAAATTTATCTCTATAACTTTATTAACTTATAACCAGTGTTTGCGAAGTCTTAGGCAAAAATACAACCTAACAACCACTACGTCAAAAAGGGATATTTCTCTTCTCAATCCCACCTGCCAATTTGACCCATCCCTCCGGACCAATTTCCTTTAAGGATTCAGCGAAGCCACCATTATTATTGCTAATTAGGATCGGAAATTCAACTCTCATACTGTAACATCTAGGGCACTCCATTATAATATGGTAGTTATCTTCAGGCACGTTGCAGTGAATGCAATTCGAAGACGGGATCTTGTTAATTTTATTTAAAAAAGCTTTGTTATAACTGTGATTTATAATAAGGCGATTAGCCATTTTAATAATCTTAGGTTTTGTGTGTTTAAATTTTATCTTTTTATACCAGCTTTCGTTGTCTACTTTGTCAATAATTTTATGAAAGAAGCGACCTTTTTCTCTAGATATGAGATCGAAATCTTCTTGCCATTTTCTAAAAATACGTTCCTTAATTATGCTCAAGGCTTGATTTACGGAAAATAATGGGGTGAAAGGAGTTCCATCTAACCTGGCTTCATTAGCCAACCTATCCACTCGTTCATTAAATGTCAGACCCCTGTGGGACGGGATCCATATAATAATCAGTCTATTAATATTAGACGAATGGACGGTGTCCTTGATAAGTTGTGCAACTGATGACTCACAGTCTTTTTTTTAGGATATCACAGGCCACATTACTATCTGTGAAGATAGATATGTATTGAAAGTTCTTGTTGGCGGCATATTGTACTGCTTTAAGTATAGCTGTGTTAGTTCAGCTACTACTACTGAAGTATCTGCAGGTAACTTGAATTTACTAACGGTTTCATCGGATTCAATTATCGGCGAATTCTGTGTCGAATTTAATCCTTTTTGCCATCTCTTTGGCCGCGAGCCATAGCCATCTAAGAGTCGGCGGAAGTTCATTGACCAACACGTAAAGTGCATGTATCGGGGTGGATGGAGTGACCCCTAGACACCTCCTTAAAAATGGATTGAAATAGGATGTTACCTTGTTTATAGTCGTTGTATTCATATTTGCCGTGGTTGTTCTTGCGTACTCGATTTTGGGATGAATATGGGTCCTAAACAAGATGAGCGCCTTGTTAGGGTGAAGGCCTTGAGTCTGCTTATTAATTACATTGAAGGTCAATTTATTAAAATTATTCTTTTTAATTACTTCATGGTAATGGGGAAGGACAGATAGATTCCAAGATATAAAGAATCCAAGATATTTAAGTTTGTTAGAATTTGTGATGATTTGGTTGTTAACGTTGATGCTGTGTTTTGAACAATTAGCTTTTGAAAAAATAAAAATTGAGATTTCTCAAAATTAACCGATAACTTAAGATTAGTAATAAAATTAGATGCAAATAACTCAAGGTTAGCTACGGCTTTATGGGTATTTTTCCCCCAAGAAAGTAATAAGAAGTCATCGGCAAATTGGAAAATAATATTAAATTCATCTGACAACTCGTGGATTTCATTGGTAAATAAGTTAAATAACGTCGGACTCAGGCAACTACCCTGAGGTAGTCCATTATCCACCACAAGCTGAGCTTCATCAAGGATCAGCAGTCGTTCAATTAGAAATTGGTTTACCCAACCGGTAATATCAAGCGGAAGGTTTAACCGAGTCATGGTTTGGACCAGTTTGGATCGGTCCACATTATCATATGCTGAGCTTATATCAAATACAGCGCAAACAGAGATCATTTTATTGGCTTATTATTGGATTTGTACTTGGAAGAGAGAGATGAAAGGAAATTAAGTTGGATGAGAGGGATATGAAGTAATTTTTGGCAGGTTTTATGCTGACTGTATAGACAGCGTTGGCGTTCCGGGGAAGAGGGCGTATGCCTCTGTTTACTTTTTACAGGATCGTATATGGTGGAATTATTTCAGAGAATTTAGTAGTGTACATTATATGGTGATTTCGTTCCCATATATCATCCTCTCGTGGATTTATACAAGATAAATTATCAGGGCAGAAAATAAACCGACATACCCGTAGGTTTGTGTTGTTGTTGTAAAGCGTATTGTTAGCTAATTCATATAGGTTAAGGAGATGTAAAAAACGCGTTATGTAGGTGTATAATAGTCTACCGATGTCGCATAAGCGACCATTATACAGTCAAATATTCAACTAGTTTTTGTGTCAAATTTTCTACTAATAGTGTAATAGCAATCCTTTTTTGATCAAAAGTTTAACAATAATCACATTAATTCGTATTGATCATAGCAACCAATTTGATATCAAAAAAATTTGGGGTGAATCGCGTCGAATTGTTTGACTGTGGAATGGCCGCTTTAGTCGTTCTGATACCATCGCGAAGTTTGATTTGCATCGGACCTCTTCGTTTCGTCTAGCTGTCACTTTAGATGCGTTCGCTTCGTTTGATAGACATAATAATGGGTGGGTTCATTATTTTCAATTATGTTTGAAAAATACAAACTGTTCAGTGAATTTTGTTCATGAACGCTTCCTCGATTCATAAAATTTTGATCTGGCGAAATGTATCAGCAATTTTTTTCTGGCCAATTTCCCCTATTTAAGATTAGGTAAGTTCAGAGTTGACACTTCAAGGCACGGATATTTCGGCGCAATTGTGTAAACTGCGAAGAAATTTAGATTTTATTAAGCCGCAGCAAACGAAGACAAACCGCTATTATGAAATCGCTGCAAAAATTAAACACTAGGAGCGTGTTTTTTTTTTGCGAATTTTAACCTATTCACAGGCCCGTTTTTTTGTGAATCTTGGCGTATGCAGCTTGAGAGAAATAATACGCTCTACAACAACAACGTAAACTTGTATGAGTTAACGTTCTGCCCTGGTAATTTATATAGTGTAAATCCTGCACTCGATGGAACAAAAGGCGTAGGCTACATGTAGCGGCTCTGCTTAGAAGTTAATTTGTTCCACTCTGTTTTCACCGCAGTTGGATTCCACATTTTTATACCCTTCACGGATGTATATTTATATTTATATATATATTATATATTTATATATATATTATATATTTATATATATATTATATATTTATATACCCTATAAACTTCGTCATGAAGTTTGCAACGCACAGAAGGAAGCATCTCCGACCATATAAACTATATTTATTCTTGGTTTTTATTTCTGAAGATATCTTTTTTTTTTCTCGAATTTCATATTATTCAATCATATTTACTACTAAATCACATTCCTAAATTTGGTTGAAATCGGCCCACTATTTCATATACCTCTCATAGGAGCAGTGAAATCGGAACAAGTTTAACTACTAACTTCAAAGTAGTAAATGCACCACAAATCACCTTCGCGTGAAGGGTATCATACCTTGTTTGATTGGAAATGGATCCGATCCAAATGATCGCGGTTACATTGCGAAGGAGTCCAGCCATCGCGAGCCAGACATCATTTTAAGTCATATTCGACGAACTCTAATTTTCATTTATTCAATTTAATTTCACACACTTCAAATGTATTGCAAAAGTTGTGCATAAACACCTTATCAGCCGCCAGCATGCAAAACAATTTCTTTGTTGCTATTTAACAGTACCAACACAAAACATAAAACAAAATTTAACTCCGTTTAGTTCGGATTTATCGCAAAGCGTCGTGGCAGTCGATTTCTGGCTCATGAATTTTATATCCAATATCCAACTTGGATAGAGGAGCCTTCAAGTTGAACCTGCGAGTTTAGCTCGAAGAATTATCATTTTTGCTTTTGGCTCCGTGTATGTGTTCACCTTTATGGAACTATTTGGATTCAATGAGTTTTTTTTTCTCTATCACAGTTGAATTTGACAAGCTTAATGCTGGCTCTTGATCGGGCCAATCGCCCTCAATCTGCTCTATTAGAGTGAAATTTACTTTTAATATTGTTTTTTTTTTTCATACATTGAGATTAGGCAATCAGTGGCTAAGTTCATAGCTCACAGCGGTTGGCCTAATGTTGCCAATTTGTTTTATGAATTCTCTTGACTGAGTTTTTGATGGACACAACATGCTGTGCCAAATGCCATTTTTTCCGTCACAAAGAATTCTTCGCTGACTGGGATCAGTATATGCTGACAGTTTAGAAATGGCACTCGCGCTGTCATATTCATTTGATTTTTTGTCTATCGACAAAAAATTTTGAGCTATGAAATTTGACAATTGATGGATGACTAGATGCGACTGTTGTTCATAATACAAAAAGCCGCTGCAATGCTGCTTCGATACTGCAGGCATAGCGTGTTGCGATTTCGATGTGGATTATGAACTTAGCCTATATTAACACAAGATCCCACTGCAAAAATCTGCACCTATGTTTTTTTTTATGAGATGTATCTCAAATGAAAGATAATTAAAAACGTAATGTAAGTAAAATTGGGTTGATGTTAATTACCTTGATCACTCCAGGGGCATGGGCGCGTCAACATCTCTAGCATTTCCATGCCTTGTTGACGTTTCGATAGCATATCTACTTTTCGGAAGTACAGTTGCTAGCATGCACCTCCTATCCGCGCCGTCTTTATACTGACAAGCTCGGAGCACTGTGAGAGTTCTATTGGTACCCACAGGTAGTTTTTGGACGACTACGGCCACCGAGCGCGAAAGCCTGCCGCAACCATTCTTAATTAGCGTAATTTTAACTAAATGTTTATACCAATTGATTCAACTTTTCAATTATTTGATTAATATGTTTTTTTTAACTAAATGATACATCATTTGAAAAAGAATTATGAAAAAAATAATAAAAAAAATTATTTGCCATCTTTGTGCCTGCCGCAACCATGGTTAAACAAAGGTTTTGTTGAGTTTGTGCACTTTGAAAAAAATATACCAAATTCAAAATAATGTTTCATTTGGTCAAACAAAAAAAAAACATATTAATCAAATAATTAATAAGTTAAATTAAATTATGTAATTGGTATACAAAGTTGCAAATTGCTGTAATTAAGGATGGTTGCGGCAGGATTTCGCTAGGCAACCCAATTTTACTTTATTACGTTCTTAATTATCTTTCATTTGAGATACATCTCATCAAAAAAACAGATACATAGGTGCAGATTTTTGCAGTGCCCCAAACTACCCTACTTTTTAGATTTTTTTTGGTCGATCTATTTATTGAACGAAAAACGGAAGAAAAATCGTGTAGTTTTAAAATTTGGCACAATCTATGTGCAGAGTCCTCTGAATATATGCTCTAAAGTCCCCGTTGATAGAGAGTCCGGAAGTGTAGGATAAAGGGGGTCAAAGTTAATTTTTTTTGGTTTTCCTTAAATATTTCAATTTTTGATGTAGACACATAGCTATAAGTCCCCGTTGATAGACGATCCGGAAGTGTAGGATAAAGGGAGTCAAAAATAATTTTTTTGTTTTTGAATATTTCGGTTTTTAGTGTTTTGTAGTAAAACAAAACCATTATGAAATCGGTCAAATGTCTGTTTGTCCATAGAATATCTCACGAACGGCTAAAGGTACATACATGAAATTTTGTAGAAATGTGTAGAATTATTATAATTCGCCGGTGAAAGCGATGCGTCGTAATAGGCTAACTCTAAGGAGGGGGAAATGAAGGTCAATTTTTTTTTGCATCTGGTATAGGCAAGTGGGGTATCATGACAAAGGTACCACCCACTACATTTCATTTTTGGCATTTTCATCAAATTTGCAAAAGGGGGAAACGAGGTAGAGGGGAAAATATGAGATCATAATTTGTCCCACCCCCTTTGCATCTCGAGATCTTTACACTTAGAAATATGAAAACTTACAAGAAGGTGGCTTTCAACTAGCATAGAAAACTAAAAATTATGGAATTTCGATATCTTCTCAAAATTGGTTAATAATAGTATATTTCTATAGTTACAGTTAGCACATTCCTGCATCCCTCAAACATATCCGAGGTCAAAAATATTGATGGCCAACGATAACTAACACCATGGGCAATAATATCTCCAAGTTTCGTAACAATCACGTAATATTTAATAATAGTATTATAAAAATAAATAACTGGCGCAACAGTCCAACTCGAACCATGGCCTCGAGATGAGTTAGTATCATCTCATTTTCTAGATCGTGACGGTATGTCTTGTGCAGAGGTGTGTGATCACCAACATGCTCAACCGAGTTATTTACCCCATAAATGGGTACTCATTTAACAGCTGAGTGGGCTCATAGTCCGACACGTAAATCCCCTTTTTTCATCGAAAACTACCGCATTCAGTAGGAATCGAACCGGGGCCCAGTGCGTTGAAGGCGAACGTGTTAACCGTTGCGCCATCCGGACTACAATAATAGTATTGTACATTCAAAAGTTGGACATTTTGTTCTCATCCATACAAAAAAGGCACATAACAGGCGTCTTCTGCTACATACGAGTACTACGAGTACTACATACTTGTATATTGTTTTTCGTAGAGCGAATTGCAATTAACCATTTTTTAAAGGGTAAAGATTGTTGGGAGAGGAGTGAGAGGAGGGCGAGGGGGAAGGTAGGCTGGTCGCTGACTCTACTTTCTATAATTATTCAAACAATTTATTTTTAATATTTTTTACGCAAGCTTGCAATTTGCAATGTTGTCTTAACATGAATGGTTAAGCATCTTTAAGTGTAGGACAGTTCATCTCCTATTATGGGTTACTATGAAACCCTAGGATTGCTGGCGTAGCCCTCTATTTTCCGGTTTCATTTATTGTAGATATAACTATAGAAACAGCAAAAAAAAATCGTGTAGTTTTGAAATTTCGCAAAATTAATGAGGGCTGCCCCCTGAATATATGCTCCAAAGTCCCTGTTGGTAGGGGGTCCGGAAGTTACGGAAAAAAGGCCGAAGTTAATTTTGAAGTTTTCTTTGAATATTAACATTGAAGGAACACCTTATATGGAGTAGCCTTGTTTTTCATCCGATTGAACTAATTTTTATAGGAGAGTATAGTAAAGTCCTAAGCAGTCCTCCACCCGAACTTGACCTGCCTACTTTAATTCGGTAGGGGAAGTAGGTGTACCTTAAGTCAGATCGTACCTATAGATTTCAATCGGAGTATTTGACAAGCTTTTCATATCGCTAACTGTATTTTATCCGTTATCCGTTATGCCGTTTTTCCTTATGAGGAAATCAATACACCCTACATTTTATATTTTATGGTCTTGAGTATAATATTCCATTTTATAGTCGCGGGTATGATATACCATTTTGTAAGAAATTTTATGTACTTTGATTTGACCTTGGGACATTTTTTTGTAGAATCCTTATTTTTCAAGATAATCAAGAAAAAGGGGCCTTTGACTCCCTTGCACTTCTGGACCCTCTATCACCGGGGACTTTTGAGCAAATGTTCAGGGGACTGTCTTCTACAATTGTGCTAAATTTCAAAACTACACGATTTTTTCCTAATTTTCGGCCCTAAATAAAAAATAAATAAATAACTGGCGCAACAGTCCAATTTGAACCACGGCCTCGAGATGAGTTAGCATCGTCTCAGTTTCTAGATCGTGACGGTTTTTGTGCAGAGGTATGTGATCAGCAACACGCTCAACCGAGTTATTTACCCCATAATGGGTACTCATTTAACAGCTGAGTGGGCTCATAGTCCGACACGTAAATCCCCGGAATCGAACCGGGGCCCAGTGCGTTGAAGGCGAACGTGCTAACCGTTGAGCCATCCGAACTACAAGCTTGGACTAAATAGCGAAAGGGGAATTTAGGGGAAAATGGCGCATTTTCCTGGTTCGGAGTGTGTCTTGAGTTAGTTAGCTTTCAAACATCAAATCAAATTCTAATATATCCTCAGTGCATATGAAATCTAACAAATTTTGGAACATTCCTAGTTGAACGGGCGGGTGAGTGGTTCGTGTCTTATAGTATATAATAGTGGCTTTACCGTTGTAGCGAATAGAGCGAGTAAAGCGAAGCGATCGTTCTAGAACTGTATACTAAGCGGAGCCCACGCAAGGGGAGTGAGGAATCATCTCAATTTAAAACCCACTACATACGAGTATTAGTCTAAAATGCAAACCACTATGCTTCACCCGGTCAACTAGGAATGTTCCAGGATTTGCAGCGGCCTCGTTTATACCGTCGTATTTAGGCAGCAGAATCATTTTTGTTTGCTATTCCATTTAATTACACAAATTTAACATTTTATTGATAGAAAATAAACTGTATGATCGACATAAACTACCTATATATTAGTAAACTGTATCGTTCGCAGTGAATATTTCAACCTATGAATTCGCCTTAAGAACTCATTTCATACAACAGCTGCTCATCCAACAAAATCTTGAATAATTGTTGTTAGTGTACAGTTTATTATACAGTGAAGGGTATCACACCTTCAATAGCCTGTGTTGCTATCATGGATCAACCATTCTGCATTTACCATTGATGAATCAACCAATCTGCATTTACCACTTTGAAATTAGCGGTAAAACTTGTTCCGATTCCACTTTTCCTATGAGAGGTATATGAAATAGTGGGCCGATTTTTCCCAAATTTAGGAATGTGGTTTGGTGGTAACTATGATCGATTAATGTGAAATTTGGTAAAGATATCCTTAGAAATAAAAAAGTTTTTATGACAAAGACTCACTTTCGGACCGGTTGTTCTTATGGCAGCTATATGGCGAGAGAAAAACAGCGGAAAACAAAGGTTACAAAAATATTTGATAAAAACACGTTTGGACTGTATGTGACGATGTCCCCTCCTCTTATATCTATGAAAATGTCAAGGGGCTACAATCAAAGGATGAAACGAATGCAGAGTTTCAGGAAAGGATGAGGTATTTATATAACAAATAAAATATAATTTTCAACAACACCATTAGCGAAGACAGCAACACCACCTAGTCCCAATTTTTCAGTCCAGTTCTGCATAGCAAGTGGAGCTAAAATTGGTACCAAAACTAGCTAGTGCGACATGTTTATGTGGTCGTGAGTTAGCTCGAATTAGTTAATCCTCGAAGATAGTTCCGCGGTATAAACAAGGCCATTATTGGCATGGTGACATACTCAATTGCCCTAACCCCTTGTGGGGGATAGCTCGTCAACTGTTCCATGTGGCCCAGTTGGCGTTTCGTTGGAATAAACTGGTTTCGGAGAATGCAGTTGCCAGCATGTACCTCCTGTGCACATCCATGGCCACGAATGTCGTTGTGGACGGGATTCGAACCCGAAACGCCGGTAGTGAAACATGAGACTGGTGCCTCAACACACTGCGCTACCGGTCGAAATGGTGACATGCCATGTGAATATTTTATTCTCGATTGCATTATCGTTGATGTTTTTCGTAAGCCGAAGAAACAAATCATGTCAATGCAAATATTTTGTGTTTTTTTTTTCTCGTGATCAAAACATTAATCATACATCTGCACTATTCATAGCGGAATTATTTCGCTCTATTCGTTTGGAGAATTTCCGTTACATTTCGTTTCACAGAACACAATACCAGGCTTAATGCGATAAAAAACGATGTAGGAGAATGAGTAGGTAGTGGAAATCAAAATAAATTTGGATTTTTCAAGAAAATATACCTATGAATAAAAAATCGAAGACCCAGAGTAATTTTTTAAACATTCGTAAATTGATTTTTTATGCAATCTTTGTCTGATAACACAAACGTCAACAAGGCATAGTAATGCAAGAGACGTTGACGCGCCCATGAATCTGGAGGGGTCGAGGCAATTACTAACACAGGATCATGGGTAATCTTAACCAAATTGAACGAGGAACAATTGAACATGGCACGTACGGTATACGAGCAAAAAGCACTAGTGGCAGCAAGCTCTCTATATATGATTTTGCAATTTTATTAATTTCACTCATGCAAAGTTCCCTTGCCACTGGTGTTTTTTTTTTTTTAAACTCATGTACCGTACGTTCCGTGTGAAACTGGCCTAAAACTTTTTTGTTTTGCTAGACACGACTCTGCGCTGATCGCAGGCACGGTTTGAAAAAATACACACAAATAGTGTTCCATCCGCTTTGGCTTGATCCCTAATCGAGAGCAATGTGCGACGATCGTGTGCCTAGCAAGACAAACCTTGAGGCATCTTAAGACCATTATGGGGTGATTGCATTTTCGACAGAGGCATTGGCAGCGGCAACGGATATGTCTAGAGTGAAAAAAGCAGATTTGCCGAAGCTGCTGTCCCAATGCAATTCGCTTAAGGGGAATATGAGTATTCTAACTTGAAATATCAGCGCCGCTGTTGCTACTGCGGTTGCTTCTGTCGGTAATGTAATTTCCACATTATAGTTTAGCTCAATGTCTAATAGACTTCATCATTCATACTACGCATCGCGAATGGGCTAATCTCAATTGTGTGTCCGTTTATAGGATTTTCATCCCAATTTATTAATTATCCTTTAAAAGCCCGAGCGTATCGTAGATTGGCAGAGCGTTGTGTACATAAAAGAAGATCGGTAATAATTTTGGTCTATCGTTGAGTACAATAATTCCTACTCTTTATTTAATTTTCGGATTCTTCGAAAGCAATCCAAATAATTGATAGTTTTAAATGTCATTCAATTGGAAAATCTATAAATTCACTCGATAAAACACTTTGTTTAATATTCATATAAAAATGCTCTCTTACTCTTAATTGACTATTTTATGTTTCTACGCTTTTGATATTTTGAAAAATAAAAATATTTAGTCAAAGAAAAAATTATTTATTTTAAAGTTTGATCTAATTGAAATGGCGTAATTTTGTCGCTTTGAATTCGGTGGAGTAACAATTGAGAGAATACGTAAATGTTCATTTAGGCAACCAATGTCAAGATTCACATACACTAATTAATGTTTACTGAAAGCAAGAGTCGATAGACGTCAATTAGAGAAAATATTTCAGCTAAAGTGAAATAAAGAATATTAAAACTCATAGAAATCTCAATACAAATACAATAAGCATTTACAGGCGGAGAAATGAATAAAGAATAGAATTTGATTTTTATAGTGCAGTTATGAATTGACAAAAGTAAAAATTTTCGATAACTGGTAAATTACCGATTATTATTATTATTTAATTATTAGCGCACTATTTGCGAAAAAAAAGAAACAAAATTATAAAAATAAACCACATTCAGGAACTAAAGAACTAAACAAAGTTTATACTTTTTTTGAGTCTATTGATAAGAATGAGAACAAATTTAAAAATTCATCTTTAATATATATACATATATGGGAATATTATATGCATAGAAATATATATAATTATTATATTAATGATATCTGTAGAACTAAGTTTTATATTTGTAGTTTTAATGAGATATTACATATGTCCCTTAAAATGGCCACAATACGCATTTTCAGTAACTTTCCATTCATCCATCAACTCTTATTAATTTCAAGACAATATTTTCAATCTACTTATAATTTTCCTCTCAATATGTCTAAAACAATTTCTCCTTCTCTGTTCTACTGAAGTTTTGATTCAAGTTCTGTAAAACTTTTAGCATTTCCTGCTCGATTATGGCCAAATGCTCCTTTAATTATTTCAATTGCAGCTTTTGTGGTCCATTTTACATCTTCGCTACTTCCAATTTTTGGATTAACTTCAACTAAATCCACACATTGAAGACGGTTGGTCTTGCCAAAATATTCCATAATTTGGATACCTTCACGCAGTGTTAGTCCGCCACGAACTGGTGTTCCGGTACTTGGTGCTTCACTAGGATCGAGAGCATCGATATCGAAACTTATATGGATTTTTGCCTTACCATGAGGATCGAGCATGTTGCCAATCATTTCTAATATAGATGACATTCCATATTTGTCGACGTCCTGAAATTGAATACGATAACAGTTTTCACCCTTTTCTACGTATGTAACCAATGATACTTACACCCATTCCAAATGCTCGAATCCCAAACTTTTTGAGTAAAGTTGCCTCAAGGGGATCAATATCTCTCAATCCAATATAAGCCATCTTGTGCGCGGCAAGTCTTAAAATATATGAAACAGAAATTAAGTATTAGTATGGAAGTAAAGAACTAATTTCTTTGATAAATAGGAAATACATTATATTAAATTTAGCAATAGTTTAATGATTAGTAGTTGTTGTTGCGGTAGTGATGCTTCCAATACTACAGTTCTTCTTACATCGAGGGGGTTTGGCAGCTATTGACCATTGAAAAACGGGTCCTTCCGGTACGAAGAACCGGCTGCCGCAAGAAAGTTTGATGATTGGTCCGTCTGTTCGGTGTGAAAGCACCCATTGAGATAACGTCGATGTGTTAAATACCCGAACTAATTCCCCAGGGAGGTTTGATAAGCAAAAAAACCACTGGATCCCAATTTTTTCTTATTAATCCCCCGGAGTGTTCAGAGAGTGGTTTGACTCAAATTTAATAAGAATATGCCAGGCAAAAACACTCATTCTGATCCGCGTATAAGCGTCGCAACACACTATCGAACAAGATTGTGACCTGTACAGCCTGGACGAAAGTCTCTTTAGCTTTTAATTCAAATGTTACCTGGATGGTATACATGTTACGGATAAAAGCCGGTTGACACGTTCAAAGTACACTCTGACAAAGCACGTTAACAACCTACTCTGACGTTACTTTGAACGTGGCAATCTCTTTTCAAAATGGTTTGAAGTCTTGTCGTCCTATCAAATCGTACTAGGATCGGTGGTCAACTTTTCATCAAAAATTTGATGGAATCGAAGTGTCATCACTAGAAAAGTCGGAAAATTGGAAATTTGTGGTTTGAGTGGGAAGCTATAAGAAGTTGGTGTTTTTTTTCAATCTGTGGTGGTCTGGAAAAGCTAAATCCTGCAAAAGATGTGAACGTGTCAACTGCTTATCAAAAATTCACGTTGATAGATATTCTTATCAAGTCAAACTTGGACAGAGTGTACTTTGAACGTGTCCACCAGCCTTAATTCGTAGATGCGTTGAGTTCTTGAAAGACGAGAAGATAATAGCATTGCCATTTTAATAGACAGGCCTCCGCTCAGCCACTGCCTTGCCAAGGCGGAAATGACGTCAAATTGACGTCAACAAAGAAGTTTGGATCAGCTGAGCGGAGGCCTGTATAATTAAGATGGCAGTGATAATAGCCGTGTTCGATTCAAGCTAACAAAGATCAAGAATGCATCAAACGCTATGGGTCTGTCTGTCCGGAAAAACTGATCAGGCCCGGCCTTGAAGAATTTCGGATCGTGTATGGTCGTTTCAGGCCGCCTTGAGGCGCCCGGAAGGAAAATCGTTCCCAGCAGGCCTCCGGATGGTGTATGAGTATGTTGGGCTATACACATTTACTAAAGATTCAAACCCCCTAGATCCGATGTGTGGGTGCTGAATGATAAAAAATGTATGGTTTATGATGTAAGGTTTTGTAAGGATTTATATTTCTGAGTTTATTTTTTTTATAATCATATATAGGTGCTAAAAAAATATGATTATAATCATATATAGGTGCTGGGGGGCAAAGACCTTTTCCATAGTCCTCCGCGTGGGCGCCCCCCGGTAACAGCAGCGTATCAATTCGCTGACGGCCAATGTCTTAGCGATAAGACAGTTTGGAGAAGGCAGATAGCTGTAGCCTGAATGGCTGACGAACACCTAAGCGTCTCAGGTTTAGTAGGATGGAATGACTCGCGTAGTTGGACCTGCTACATAGTTGTGTGGGCTCCAGCACGTTTATTAAACCATCTGAAGCAGCTATCTCCGAGGCCATCCCCTGAATGGGGTTAAGCGACGTGCTGACAACTCGTCCTTGTAAAAACCACTCCATGTCAAGAAACCTGGAACAAAAGCCTCGGATTGGACGGATCAACAACGACGACCACGCAAACGAATAAAGGATTATTCTTTCGGATCCTGGAATGTACGCTCCCTGAACAAACCGGGGGCCGAGAAGGCCCTCCTTCAACAGGTCGAAAAGTACAAACTGAGCATTACTGCAGTCCAGGAAACAAATTGGCTTGGCAGCGAGATTAATGACAAGAAATCGCACACAATTTTTACAAGTGGCAAACCATCGGGCCGCAAGGAGTTTGGAGTAGCATTTATAGTGAACAATCACCTCAAACCGCATATTACTGACTTCAAACCCATAAATGAACGGCTGTGTGCGATTCGCATCAAGACTCGATTCTTCAATCTCTGGCTCATTAATGTGCACGCCCCCACTGAAGTTAAAGAAGACGCAGTAAAAGACGAGTTCTACGCCTGCCTTGAAACTCTCTTCGACTCACTTCCAACAAACGGCGTCAAATTGCTGCTGGGAGACTTTAACGCGAAAGTCGGGAATGAAAGTTGGCATCGGGGGACCTCTGGAGGCCACAGCCTCCATGAAGAATGTAACGATAACGGCCAGCGACTTATCGACTTCGCCTGCAGCAGGAATCTAGTTGTAAGCTCTACGTGTTTCCCGCATCGACGCATTCACAAGCAGACCTGGAAGTCTCCAGACGCACATACCGTCAACCAAATTGACCACGTCCTCATTTGCAGGAGATGGGCGTCTAGTGTCATGGATGTCCGCTCCTGTCGAGGACGTCTAGTGTCATGGATGTCCGCTCCTGTCGAGGAGCAAACTGCGACTCAGATCATCACTTGGTGAAGACGACCTACAGCAGTGGCGGTTCGTGGGTTCCAGAAGAAGGGAAGCAGACCAGGAAACTTTTGATTTAATTTACGGAAAATGGCACGATTCCAATATCTGAGGGGACAAAATTTGATGATGGTTTTAAAATGATTCCAGACTAAAAAGAACGAATTTGAAATCGTTTCCCTAAAACTAGAAATCTTTTCCGAAATTTTGGCATTTGAAACATCAATAGTTCGTTACACCGAAGGTTTACTGTACATGCTTACATACAAAAGTTCAACTTTCAAGGAAATTCACGAAAAAGGAGCTCGGATTCGTTCGTTTCAGCCTGGAATTCATTAAATGCCAGCATTAAATATTGACACCTCAAATATTTTATTTATTTTATTTATTAACCCCACACCCCCAACCCAACTCAAAAAGCAAGTCCACTTCTACGAGTATATACAAAAAATTGCAAGAGAAACGACAACTTAACATCTACATGCTCTTCAAATCATCTTCAAAAGCCGTCATACAAAATGCTTAAGAAGCTGCGATTCTGGCCGCTTCTTAACAAGATATACGAGCGGCACGACAAGTGTAGAAGATTTTACTCAATGTCGTTGCGTGGCGATGCGTCGCCATGCACGATCTTCAATAGGCACCGTAGAAGCTGTGATTTCTGTTGCTTCCATTGTTTCTAGCCAGACGAAAATGTGTCCACTCATATTCTCTTCACTTTGTTCTCACGAATAAAAGTAAAGAGTATGGGAAAAATCGTATGAGATAAAGTGAAGAGAAATGCATTATTTGTACATACTGGAAATAGGAAGTCGAATTGCACAGGAAATACGTATAAAAATAATGTACGATGAATACAATTGATGAATAAGTAATATGTAGGTATGATCATATGGATGAATTTAATTAATTGTATTTATGAATCTGATTGAATTATTTGGTGAAAATAACAAGGGAAGCACTGCTTCCTTTGCTTCCAACGAGGAACCGCCCCTGACCTACAGATGTAGAATTTCCTCAGTGCACCAATCAAGAATCAGCCCTCCCAAAATCTTTGCGGTTGATAAGCTTTTGAGTGATGCTACAGCGGTGGCGTATACTACCGCCCTTGAGGAAAAACTATCACCTATGCTACACAACATCAGCAACACAGGCGTCCATGGGTTCTGGGAAGAACACAAGGGTACCATCAAGGATGTCGCAGAGAAGGTCGTGGGATATAAAGCCCGGCGAGCGCGAAATGACTGGTTCGACGAAGAATGCAAAGACTCACTTGACGCGAAAAACGAGGCCTACAGACAATGGATTCAACGAGGAACCAGAGCCAGAAGAGAAAAATATGACGAGCTACGGCGAATATCGAATAGAATAATTAGACGTAAGAAACGTAAATACTTTGACGAGCAGTTGCTGAACATAAACGAAAACTTAGCTAATAGGAACACCAGACAAGCGTACAAACTAGTAAATACAATTAAGAACGGCTACCAACCCAGGACTAGCCTTTGTAAGGACAAGGATGGAAACATCATCAGCGACACCGATGGTATTGGCAAGCGATGGGCCTCTTATTTTGAAGAGCTTCTAAACCGACCATCTATTTTAACATCCCCACACAGGAAGCTCCCGACGATATTGTTGATCTAGACCCACCCATTCAGCCCTCGACGGTAGAGGAAGTTGATCTCGCCTTGCGGTCACTAAAACGAAATAAAGCGCCGGGCGCTGACGAGATTCCAGCTGAACTGCTAAAATTCGGTGGAACGGGTCTAGTTGATGCTATACATCAATTACTCCTGCGAGTATGGGAGAACGAGGAGATTCCAGACGATTGGCGCAGAAGCATCATCTGTCCAATTCATAAAAAGGGAGATAAACTGCGGTGTGAGAATTACAGGGGCATCTCACTAGTTTGTACGTCCTATAAAATTTTGACGAAAATTCTGGAAAATAGAATAAAACCGTACGCAGAACGAGTCATTGGCGAATATCAAAGCGGTTTCAGACCTGGGCGCTCCACAACCGATCAGCTCTTCTCAGTCAAACTGATACTCCAGAGGTGCTGGGAATACAACGTAAACGTATACCAAATCTTTGTCGACTTCAAGCAGGCATACGACAGTATCGATCGTGGAGTACTGTACAACATCATGCTGCAATTTTGTATACCGGCCAAATTAGTGCGACTGACAAAGATGACGATGACCAACTCCGTCTCACAAGTCAGGATCCAGAATAGACTTACTGATCTATTTGAAACACGCACTGGTTTGAAACAGGGCGATGGACTGGCACCGACGCTCTTCAACCTAGCACTGGAATACGTTATTCGGGCCATGAATATGGACAACAGCAAGACGCTACTCATCAAGTCGACACAATTAGCAGCGTACGCCGACGACATCAACATCATGTCCCGAAGATTGGCTGACGCAGAAGAACTTCTGCATACGCTCGATACCGCTGTAAAGGAAGTTGGATTACGTATTAACGAGGGTAAAACTAAAATAATGATGCAATCGGTGACAAGGACACCTGCACAACCAAGCATCAACGTGGGGGACCTCAACATCGAGTTCGTGAACAACTTCATTTACCTGGGTTGCAACCTGTCAAGGGACGCCAACGAAACTGACGAAATCAAGCGACGGATACAGTTAGCTAATAAGACTTTTTTCTCGGTTCTCCCCATAATGAAATCGAAGCATGTGCACAGAAACACGAAGCTCCGCGTGTACAAAACCATTATACGACCAGTGCTATGCTATGGCTGCGAAGCATGGACCCTAACTCAAGCCTCCGAAAACATGCTAGACACTTTTGAACGTAAGGTTCTACGGCGAATTTTCGGGGCTGTTTGCGATCGAGATGGATGGCGCATCTGGTACAAACATGAGTTGTATGAAATGTACGATGAGCTGCAAGTCTCGAAAATCGTCAAACTACAACGACTTCAATGGGCAGGGCATGTACAAAGAATGGACGACGATCGCATGCCTAAGAGAGTAATGAATGCAGAACGAGTCGACGGAGCGAGACTGCGAGGACGACCGAGATCTCGTTGGGAGAGCTCAGTAGGTGTGGACGCCGCGCAGCTGCTGGGCTCCCAAAATTGGAGGACGCGGTCACGTGACCGAGATAATTGGAGGACAATGATCCAGGCGGCCAAGGCCCGACGTCGGGCTGTCGCGCCACGATGATGATGATGATATAGGTGCTAAATGATACATGATTGTTAGGCTCTCAGATTGGCCGGAACGCGTTAAATGAACTATGTTACAATATAACTAAGGAAGAAGCGCATATTAAGTCATTGATTAAAAATGAGCAAAGAAGTTTCCTGCAACGAGAGAGGGTAAGTGCATCCGCATGTAAATATAATGTATGACGCATCATATATATTATCACTGGTTGTGGTTCTGAAATCCTGACCGGTTAAGGAAATGACAGTGAGCAACAGAGATGGCAAAACATTGTGTATCTCTAAGTGAAAGAGAGACGCATTTAACTGATACTTTCACACATTCGACGCACACTCATGTCAAAGGATCGACATACGAATCCCGAGAGCAGAATGACAACCAACCATTATTCGTTACGCCTGTTTCTTAGTAATTGCATAAGTGCGAAAGAGAGAGAGAGAGAGAGGCCGGTAGATGTATTTGTTTAGAAATCATGGGCTGGGGAAACGAACCAACAAATTTTTCCGGTCTATTTCCCCTCTAAAGATCCTGTCAGATAAGCGACACTCTCTCTTCAACTTACGGATATACAATATTTCACATCTCCGTTACTCACTGTTAAATTGTCTGATCCTATCAAGTTTCCCAAAACGCAGCCAATGGCTTATAAAATGTATGTCGCTTGTGTCAAAATGCCTCTGGGACCAAGGCAACATTATTACTGATGCGCATGAGATTAAAATAAGATGGGTTTAATACTTACAAAATTTGCTGAATCCGACAACGTCACAGTCAGAAGACATTTCAATTTTAGACGATCCTGATGGAGGATGGATACCCACTATACCAACCTTTGACGAAGTGGAGACAGCTTTACATAAATTAAAACCAAAATTAAACAATCCAAAAAAAAGGCGACCGTTTGAATATTAGAGCTGCAGAAGAATATCCCTATTGTGTACATTCTACAATATTGACAAAATTGATCGAACAACGACTAAAAGCATATGCAGACAACATTATCGGCGAATAGCAAGGTGGTTTCCGGACCGGTGAATCTACTACGGATCAAATTTTCTCAGAATTTATCGAGAAATGTTGGGAGTAGGACATCGACGTCTTCCAACTGTTTGTGAACTTTCGTCAAGCCTACAATAGTATTGATCGTAATAGGCACCTCAGACGTGCAATATTGTGTTCAATATTTCAAAAATTTGCCTGTCTGAGGCTTAGAACATGGAGGCATGGAATGAGCTTGTCCTGTATGTCTCCATAGAAACAGTGGCTCCAAAATCTGGGTACTAAGTCGACATGTGGTCGACAGTCAGCCAACTCAGTAGACCGTTTAGTAATTATGAAATTTAAATATTGACAAGAATTGACGTTTGTTTATGCACAATTTGACATTGCGGTCAACATTATGTCAATACCGAAACGCCAACTGAGTAGGCTGACTGTCGATAATCTGACAAGAATTGACCTTTATTCATGCACAATTCGACAGAACAGTCAACATATGTTAACGTCAAACAAAAACCGAGTAGGCTGGCTGTCGACTTATCCGCCAAATGTTGGAGCCAGAGACATACAATACAAGCTCATTCCGTGGCTCTATGTTCTAAGGTCTGAGGGCAATTATTGTTCAATAAAATAGGTGCTCAAAATATTGAGCGCTCGACAAACATTTTCAAGCGGCTTTGAAATTTATTCAATATTTTGCGAGGAAATAACAAAAACTTGTGTTGAGTTGTAAAATAGTTTCGGCAAAAAATTGTGTTGAGTTGTAGTTGTAGGGTCAGTTCGTATGTTGGTTATAGTTTTAAAATTTGAAATTAAATCACCTTATTGGCTTTGCTATTATTATATAAAATTTATTTTACAATAAATTTCATTATTTCGGATGCATTTCGACTATTGTCATCCTCAGCGAGTACAAGAGTTTAAATGTACCCGCTGAGGATGATAATAGTCGAAATGCATCCGAAATAATGAAATTTATTGTAAAATAAATTTTATAATAGCCAAGTTCATAAGGTGATTTAATTTCAAATTATAAAATTCATGGACTTTGCGATTCAATAATTTTATCGTTTTTTTAACATAAAACTCGCTGGGTATAGTTAATAAGTAAAATAGTAAAAATAAACTTTAGGCGTCCCAACACATGGGAAACATCGACATTTTAAAAATTATGTGAGTTAATAAAACATCGATGTCTGGTGATTGTTAGGTGACCATCGGTAACTACAATTTGGGTGTATTTCATGGGGTTGCGAACTCTGGACCACCGACAGGCGGCAAGACATACGCCACAATCGCCGGATATAGCATCACACGCTGAGAATATATGGTCGATACCTATAATAGGGCCCTCAGACGTCCGTCGGCCGATATTGATATCGGGCGACGGATCGGCCGATCGATCGCTGCGTGTATGGTGCGTTTAAGATACTAATCGAATGATGACCGAGTACAATTTCGATCAAGTGGGCCGATTTGCTTACTTGGGGACCCTACTCTCAAAGGAGGGTACAGAAAAACATGAGATCTAGCGACGAATCACAGTAGCTTAACAAAGTGTTCAACGCAGTCCTACCCATAATTAAGTCGAAACTAGTCCACAAAAACAACAAGTTGCGCATCAATAAAACGCTAATACGACCTGGGGTGCTCTGTGGATGTGAAACGTGGAACTTAAAACAAGCGTCAGAAAAGTCGATCGATACGTTTGAAAGGAAAATCCTGCGGAAGATTTTTGGACCAATGAAGAACGGAGACGTATGGCGAATCTGATACAACCATGAGTTGTTTGACAAACTACGCGCCTCGAAATTGGTCAATTTGGAAGCTGGAGTAACCTCGTCATGCTGAACGAATGCACGATCGCATTCTAAAACGAGTGTTAAATGGACAAGCCCAAGGAAATCGACCGCAGCGAAGACCTCGTGTTCGATAGGAGGACTCAGTTGACACAGATTGCAGGAAGCTTCTATGATTGTGGAACTGGAGGACGCGATCGCTTGATTGAGATTGTCGGAGAAGCTATATCCAGGAGGCCAAGGCCCCTGGCTAGAGCGCCAATGATTTGTGGCATTATTTATGTATATGTCGTAGGCTTTTAGCGAAACCTGTCATTTCACGGACTGCCCGACAAAGAATGTACTGGTTTAATTACATTGTATACCGCCTTCATTTCAGGAAATCCCGACAAATTGGGAATAAAATGCTGCAAACTGCGACTTCACTAAATGCTGTCATTTAGTGTAATATTTGCTGCCGCTAGGTGTGATGTGTGACAATGCGACGCAGTCGCAGACTATCTCCCTAATCCAAATACCTATATAACTTCCGATCAGATGGGCGTAGAAGGCATTATTTCGGATATATGACTGCCAATTCACATGCGAACTTCAGATGAGACTTTCAGTTAGATGTCGCAAAAAAGCTCACTTGGCTCAAAACAACGCCTACTCCGCATACAAAGCTTCCTTCATGCTCCTAGAAGCTTAACTCCCGATATGTCAATATTAGGATAACTACCTCAATAACCCACGTACATATAATGTTGGGACTGCAATATGATACTTCATGTCCTAAAATGTGCTCATGCCAACACCAAAGGGTTAAAAATGCCTTTAACAACATTCCAGTGCATTGGGCTCATCACCCCGACTCAGAAGGCTGCCGTATTTCGTAGATTTCACTTCATGTTCAAGAATGTCCTTATGTCAACACCAAAGGGTTAAGAAGGCCTTCAACAACACTCTAGTGCATTGGCCTGATCACATCATCGAATTAGAAAATGATACCGAAAATATTATGTACTTCATGTGCCAACCAACCGATGATAAAATCTATCTCGTCATCGAAGCGACGCGAGCAGTGCACAGTGCCCGTGGTGTGAATTTTGGATTCACTGCCAGGCGGGGTATCGTCGCTATAGAAGTTACACTTTAATTGGGTAAGAAATGAGTGACGAGACAAACGACTGAACAATATAAGGCTATGCTCACATGGCGATACTCAAATCTCGTATACTCGGCGACTGGGTTGCGGAGATTCGAGACGTAGTCGCCCGTCATCTCCACACGGCCGCCTGAGGTTGCTAGTATCCTATCAAGAGAATGCACTAGTTCGTGGTGCCATTTTTTACTCACCTGAGAGCTGGACTGCCTTTGCTACCTCGTTTCTAGCCTTCTCCTTCACATCTTTCCTAGAATAGCTTTTTCACTTATAAGTAAGTTATTCGAGAAATTTTACCACTTCCGCCACAATATTTACGTCGAATTCTTGATCACTCATATTCATAGCTTTCTACGCGAAACCAAGCAATTCGGAGGCTAGCATGTCGAGTCGCCAGTCGCGCAGTTGCCGAGTATCCGCGACTGGAATATCACTGTATGAGTGCCACCGTCTGATTACACATGGCAGATCTCTTAGTCACCGAGTATCCCAGTCGCTGGAGTTTTAAGTATCCCCGTTTGAGTAGTACCTAAGACATATCGGCACAAGGGATTCGGACCGCCGCAATTTTTCCACTCCGCTCCCGCTCCACGATGGATAAAATGGGTCCGCTCCGACTAAAAAGTTTTCACCCGCTCCACTCCGCTCCATAAAATAATAAGACGAACATTCCGATATTTTTTAGAAATTACTTTTTGGCCCGTCCGGTCACGTGACCGCATCCTCCAATCTTGGAAGCCCAGTAGTTGCTCGGCGTCAGCATACTGAGCTCTCCCAACGAGCTCTTGGTCTTCCTGGCAGTCTCGCTCCGACGACTCGTCGTCCGTTCATTACATTTTTAGGCATGCGAACATCGTTCATTCGTTGTACATGCCCTGCCCATTGGGGACTTTGTAGTTTGACGATTTTCGAAACATCCTGCTCGTCGCACAGTTAATACAACTCATTTTGACTTTCGGTTCGAATGTGTTTAGCATGTTTTCGGAGGCTTGGGTTGGGGTCCAGGTTTCGCAGCCATAGCGTAGCACTTATCGTATGATGGTTTTTATACACGGAGCTTCGTGTTTCCGTACACATGCTTCGATTTCATAATGCGGAGGACCGACAAGAAAGTCTTATTTGCTAGCTGTCTCCATCGCTTGATTTCGTCAGTTTCGTTGGCGTCCTTCGACAGGTATATGAAGTCGTCTACGAATTCGATGCTGAGGTCCTTGTTCTTGATTGCACCAGTATTTTTGTTTTGTTCTCGTTGATGCATAGTCCAACTTCTTTTGCAACCGTGTCAAGAGTATTCCTCTGCTTCGGCCAGTTTTCGAGACATGATGTTGATGTCGTCTGCGTACGCTATCAATTATGTCGACTTGATGAGTAGAGTTTCGCTGATGTTCGTATCAATTACCCGAATGGCGTATTCAAGTGCTAGGTTGAAGAGCGTCGGCGCCAGTCCATTGCCCTGCTTCAAACCAGTACGTGTTTCAAAAGGATCAGTCAACCTGTTCTGGATCCTGACCTGTGAGACGGAGTTGGTCATCGTCATCTCTGTTTACTACTACTTTGCCTTAACACCTAGCGGGGCATAGCGCGTCAACTACTCCTGCGCGCCATCATACTCTGTTCTGGGCAATGGGGCGCAACTCCCCAAAAGACTTACCCAGTACCTGACACTCCTTTGCCACAGATCGACGCCATGTGATTCGAGGACCCCCTCTTGGTCGGCCTTGGTTGGAAATGGGGTTCCATTTCATGGCATGCATAGCAATGCAGTTATCACTCTTCCGCAATGTGTGACCTATCCACTGCCATTTTCGCCTGCGTATCAATTCGTCGATTGGCATCTGACCCGTACGCCGACTTAGCTCTTCATTTGATATTGTTTCGGGCCAGAAAATTCTTAAAATTCGACGAAGACATGAGTTGACGAAAACTTGCAGCTTTCTGGTAACTCCTACGGAAACTTTCCATGTACTGCTCCCATACAAAAGCACTGATAGTACCAGGGAGCGAAACAGGCCCAGCTTGGTTTTAATGCTGAGATAACTGCCCTGCCAGATTTTGGACAGCATGCCGTATGCGCGTTTAGCCTGGTTGATACGACGAGCGATGTCCTGCTCCGTACCACCATTTTCGGCAACAATGCTACCCAGGTAGACGAAGTTGTCCACCTTCTCCACAGGCTGCCCATTAATATTGATGGCAATAGGTGTCGGATTTCTTTTTCGCAACGGCGGGCTAAGAACCTTGGTCTTGTTGGTATTAATCTTTAGCCCAACTTTGCTTGCCTCCCTCTCGAGATCTAACGCCATTGCGGACAGATCCATGATTTTGTGGGAGAGTAGGCATATGTCATCAGCGTAGTCAAGATGTTGTAGATAAGATGTCAAAGTTCATTGAATTCCTCTGTCGAGTCCGGATAGGGCTGCATGCAACACATCGCCGATCACAATGAGGAATAGGATCGGTGAGAGGATGCACCCCTGCCGAACTCCACTGCGAATCTCAAAGTCCCCCGACACCTTACCTTTATGCAGAACGCGACATTTCGCGCCGTCATAGGTTGCCTTAATAATAGCCACAAACTTCTCAGGGATGCCTCTCCTGCGCAAGGCCGCCCATATAGAATCCCGGTTCACACTATCGAAAGCCTTTTCGAAATCGATGAAAAGCAAGTGAAGCGGAGAATCGTATTCAGCGCATTGCTCGATGATGATTCGCAAGGTGTTAATGTGATCGACACAGGAGAATCCGGATCGAAAGCCAGCCTGCTCTTCATCAATTGTGCTTTCTAAGTGGGCCTTTAGTCTTTCCAGGACGATTTTAGCTATTATCTTGGCAACGGCAGGAAGCACACAAATGCCTCTCCAATTATTACAGTCTGTGAGGCTACCCTTCTTTGGAAGTTTGATGATCAAACCTTCCTTCCACTCAGTGGGAAAGGTCTCTGTATTCCACGCTTTATCAACAAGTGGGTGCAGCAAATCGGCAGTTACGCTTGGCGCTGCTTGATAAAGTTCGGCAGGGATGCCGTCAAGTCCGGCGGCCTTTCCTCGTTTTAGTGCAATAATTCCAGTGACTATTTCCTCTTTAGTCGGGGCAGTGGACCGTATACGCACATTTTGATGGTTAGCTAAATTATCTATATGAGGGGGAACTTCACCAGAGGTTACACGGTTCAAGACCGCGGCGAAGTATTCTTTCCATCGCCTCATTTGATCTTCTTCCAAGATAAGTAGCTTTCCATCACTATCTTTCACCGGATGTTGGCAGGAGTTACGACCACCTGTAAACTCCTTGATGACACCGTATACGGCGTTTAAGTTGTTACTTCTAGCGGCTTCTTCTGCTGACGCTAAAAGAGAATTGGCATAAACTCTTTTATCGCGTCGCACACTACGCTGAACTTCTCGAGCTTTCTGACGGTAAAGGAGTTCGATGCTGCTTCGATTGTCGTCTGATGCTGCAGCCAAACGAACTTTCAGCTCCTTTCTTTCAACAATCCGCTGCCATGAAGCGTCGGACATCCAGGGCTTATTCCGGCAATCCGGGTTTGGGCCAAGGATGGTATTTGCGCTATCAATGTACGCATTTTTTATGGCATCCCAGTTTTCGTTTATGTCACTATCTGGGTGACTAGTTATCTCAGCCGCTTTTTGCGCAAGATGGTCATTATATTGTTGTAAGACAGCTGGATTTTTTAGTCGAGCGGTGTTGAATTTGCGGGGCCTGGATCTTTCGTCGCTGGGGCGGCGCACGGCTGCAATACGCAATCGAACATTAGCGATCATAAGATAATGGTCTCTTCCCATCCCAATATCGGCACCCTTCTTGTTTCACACGTCCAGGAGGCAACTCTTGAATCTTTTACTAATGGCAAAATGGTCGATCTGATTTTGTGTTCTGCGCCGATCAACAGAGGACCAACTGATTTTGTGGTGGTCCTTATGCTCAAACATAGTACCACCGATGAAGAGACTGTGAAAGTTGCAGAACTCTACAAATCTTTCACCGTTGTCATTACGATCACCAAGACCGTGTCTCCCCATCACATGTCTGAGCCCATAGTTATCAGCGCCAACTTTCGCATTCAAATCACCCATAACCATTATAATGTCACCTTTAGGTGTTCTGCTCTGAACGGCGTTTAGTTCTTCGTAGAAGGAGTCTTTTGCCAAGACATTGTCGGGTTCAGTAGGGGCATAACATTGTATTGTTGAGATGTTCCTCATTTTGGTCCGGAACCTGGCGGTCAAGACCCTGTCAGAGACCGGTTCCCAGGATAAGAGACAGTTTCGCGCGGCTCTGGTTAAAAGGAGCCCCACACCTGACTCACGACGACTACCGGTAGCTTTACCGGAGTACAACATTACAGTGCTGCCCGTTGGAGAGATGAATTCTCCGCTGTCCCACCATCTTATCTCACTAACTCCTAAGATATTTAATTTGTACCTCAGAAATTCACTCTCTAATTGAAGAAATCGTGCGTTCTGGGGACCTTCTGATCCATTGTCCAGGAGAGTACGCACATTCCAGAATCCAATCTTTGTCATTGTACGATAGCTAAAAGTCGTAACCGTTGAGTCAGTCCTTATCCGAGGCATAGTTGACGTTTCGTTAGCATATAAAGATTTCAGATAGTGCAAGTTGCTGGCATACACATCCTGTCCTTTGATTGCCGGTTTTAACGACAGGCCCTCAAAGGGAAAGGCCGTGGTATTTTTTTATCACACCCCAAACCACAGGGGTACCTCAACCAAATCATCGCACCGCCATCACTAGCGGCTTGACGTTGGTTGGCAATGGTCTGTGACCACTGCCGTTCCAGAGGGCGCCCACGCGGAGGACTATGGAAGAGGAGTTTTTGCCCCCCGCGCAGCGAAGCGCGCACATGGCATTGTTGTTGTAACAATTGTCAAAATCTGATTTTACAACAACAATGCCACGCAGCGCAAACGGCTGAAGCTACATACATGAAATTTTGTAGGAATGTGTAGAATTACTACAATTCGCCGGAGAAAGCGAATCGTCGTAATAGGTCAACTTTAAGGGGAGGTCCCCATAGAGGGGAAATGAAGGTCGAAATTTTTTTTTCGTTTGGTACAGGCAAGTGGGGTATCATAAGAAAGGTACCGTCGAGTACATTCCATTTTTGAAATTTTTTTCAAATTTGAAGAAAGGGGAAAAGAGGGAGAGAGGAAAATATGTCATCCGAGTTTGTCCCCCCCCCTTGCATTTCGAGACCGTTATACTTAGAAATATGAAAATTTACAGAAAAGCGCCATTTTACTAGTGTAGAAAACCTAGATTTCTAGAATTTTGAAATTTCATCAGAAAAGGTTAATAATAGTACATTTCTATAGTTTCAGTTAGCACAACCCTGCACCCCTTACGCGTAGCCGAGGTCAAAAATATTGATGGCCAATGATAACCAACATCATAGGCAATAATATCTCTAAGTTTCATTATAATCACATAATATTTAATAATAGTACATTCATTTAAAGTTCGGCATTTTGACACTATCCACACAAAAAATACACCAACCGGCCTCATAGGTGTGAGTACTACTTTCATGTTGTTTTTCGTAGTGCGAATTGCAGTTATTTAATTAATCATTTTTTAAAGGGCGAAGATTGGTTGGGGGCGCTGTGTCTTAATTGGCCAACTTTACCGGGTAGAAGGAAGGGGGGGGGGGGGGGGGTCCACATAGAGGCGAAATTAAGGTCAAATTTTTTTATCGACTGATATAAGCAAATGAGGTGTCGTGAGAAAGGTAATGATGAGTATATTCCATTTTTTTGCATTTTCTCGAAATTTACAGAAAGGGGAACAGTGGGGGAGGAGAAAATATTAGTTCGTAATTTGACCCCCCCTTGCCTGCATTTTGAGACCGTTATACTTAGAATTATGAAAACTTACAGGGAGTGGGTTTCGAAAAACATATAAAATGGAAAATAGTGGAATTTGTATATCTTCTCAGAATAGGTCAATAATAGTTTATTTGTATAGTTACAGATAGCACACCCTTGCACGCCTTAAACACGTTCGAGGTCAAAAGTACTGATGGCCAACGATAACTAACACCTTAAGCAATAATATGTTCTAAGTTTCGTTACAATCACGTAATATGAATTAGCATGTAAAATGTAAGTGGGTAAGACATTTTAATTACGTTTTTTCTATCCATCTGAGTGATATCAAGAAGAGCAAGGAGCCGATATTTATATACCAAAATAAGCGCTTGCTACAAAACCCTCGGATTGCGGGCGTAGCCCTCTATAGGTATATTCCGGTTTCATTTCAATTTGACTCGTTTCTGGCAAAACAACAACATCTCCAGATGCACCAAACTCAGAATTTTCGCAACCAATGTAAAATCTGTGCTTCTACATGGCTATTCAACTTGGAAGGTGATCAAGGCAATAACAACTACAATAGATTGCAAACTTTAGTGAACCAGTGTCTACGGCGCATCCTACATATACGCTGGAGGTCATTTCTAACGACAACCTCCTGTTCATTACTGGCCAGGACAGGATAGACACCTCCAAGGCGAAAGTGGCAATAGATAGGTCACACACTTCGAAAAGGTCCGGAGAACATTGCTAAACAGGCCGTCGACTGGAACCCACAGGGAACCGATGCAAGTCGCCGCTTTGGACGACCTAGAAACACCTGGAGAAGATCAGTTGAGGTCGAGGGTAACTCAACCGTGGAGACAGCTGAAGGCCATGGCGGCGAACAGAACGAAGTGGGAAGTCGGCGTGGTTAATGCCCTATGCCCCACAAGGGGTTAACAGGAACCAGAGAGAGACAGACTAGCGAAATGCCTCTGTAATTCTCACACCGTAATTTATCTCTTTTTTGTGGATGAGACAGATGATGCTCCTGCGCCAATCGTCTGGGATCACCTCGCCATTACAGATTCGCAGAAGTAGTTAGTGTATGGGTCTTAATAGACCCGTTTGAGTGACTGCAAGGCGAGATAAACTTCGTCTACTGTCGGAGGTTGTGTAGTGGGGCCATGATCAATAATAACGCCATCGATTGGGGTTTCTTGTATGTAGATGTTGGATTCAAAAGCTCTTCAAAATAGGACGCCCATCGTTTAATGATACTATCGGTGTCGCCATAGGCGCCAACTATGGGGGGTTGCCATATTTCAGGCACAAATATCGTTTTGCAAGAAAAGCGATCCTCATTCGACTTCTTCGTTCAAACAATCAAACACGTAGCTATGACAAATAGGGAAGGAAGGAAGGAGCTTCTACGGACATATATATGGCCCATGAAGATTGTACCATTGAATCCTGTGCTTTAAGTTGCGTTTTGCTAGGCACCACTCTGCATCGATCACAGGCGGCGATCAAAAAGATACATACAAATAGTGTTCCGTGCTCTATGGCTTGATCGCTAATCACGAATAATGTACAACGATCGTGTGCCTAACAGTAACGCACCTTTAACAATGCTTGACAGCCGTCAATCTGCCGGGCCCCGGCTCATGAGAATCCGTGTGATATTAGCTCTAACCATAATGGTCAACTTTTCGTTCAATTTGGTTATGATTCCTCAAGATGCTGTCAAAACTTAATGGATCTTTTGTGCTAATGATCATTATTGTAAAGACGTCATCATCATCATCGTGGCGCGACAGCCCGACGTCGGGCCTTGGCCGCCTGGATCATTGTCCTCCAATTATCTCGGTCACGTGACCGCGTCCTCCAATTTTGGGAGCCCAGCAGCTGCGCGGCGTCCACACCTACTGAGCTCTCCCAATGAGATCTCGGTGGTCCTCGCAGTCTCGCTCCGTCGACTCGTAATGCATTCATTACTCTCTTAGGCATGCGATCATCGTCCATTCTTTGTACATGCCCTGCCCATTGAAGTCGTTGTAGTTTGACGATTTTTGAAACTTACGTTCAAATGTGTCTAGCATGTTTCCGGAGGCTGGAGTTAGGCCATGCTTCGCAGCCATAACATGGCACTGGGCGTATAATGGTTTTGTACACGCAAAGCTTCGTGTTTCTGTGCACATGCTTCGATTTCATTATGGGGAGAACCGAGAAAAAAGTCTTATTAGCTAAATGTATCCTTCGCTTGATTTCGTCAGTTTCGTTGGCGTCCCTTGACAAGTTGCAACCCAGGTAAATGAAGTTGTTCACGAACTCGATGTTGAGGTCCCCCACGTTGATGCTCGGTTGTGCAGGTGTCCTTGTCACCGATTGCATCATTATTTTAGTTTTACCCTCGTTAATACGTAATCCTACTTCCTTTGCAGCGGTATCAAGCGTATGCAGAAGTTCTTCTGCGTCGGCCAATCTTCGGTACATGATGTTGATGTCGTCGGTGTACGCTGCTAATTGTGTCGACTTGACGAGTAGCGTCTTGCTGTTGTCCATATTCATGGCCCGAATAACGTATTCCAGTGCTAGGTTGAAGAGCGTCGGTGCCAGTCCATCGCCCTGTTTCAAACCAGTGCGTGTTTCAAATAGATCAGTAAGTCTATTATGTATCCTGACTTGTGAGACGGAGTTGGTCATCGTCATCTTAGTCAGTCGCACTAATTTGGCCGGTATACCAAATTGCAGCATGATGTTGTACTCCACGATCCGCGATCGATACTGTCGTGCCTGCTTGAATTCGACAAAGATTTGGTATACGTTTACGTTGTATTCCCAGCACCTCTGGAGTATCAGTTTGACTGAGAAGAGCTGATCGGTTGTGGAGCGCCCAGGTCTGAAACCGCTTTGATATTCGCCAATGACTCGTTCTGCGTACGGTTTTATTCTATTTTCCAGAATTTTCGTCAAAATTTTATAGGACGTACAAACTAGTGAGATGCCCCTGTAATTCTCACACCGCAGTTTATCTCCCTTTTTATGAATTGGACAGATGATGCTTCTGCACCAATCGTCTATGATCTCCTCGTTCTCCCATACTCGCAGGAGTAATTGATGTATGGCATCAACTAGACTCGTTCCACCGAATTTTAGCAGTTCAGCTGGCATCTCGTCAGCGCCCGGCGCTTTACTTCGTTTTAGTGACCGCAACGCGAGATCAACTTCCTCTACTGTCGGGGGTTGAATGGGTGGGCCTCGATCAACAATATCGTTGAGAGCTTCTTGTGTGGCGATGCTAGATGGTCGGTTTAGAAGCTCTTCAAAATAAGAGGCCCATCGTTTGTTAATACCATCGGTGTCGCTGATGATGTTTCCATCCTTGTCCTTACAGAGGCTAGTCCTGGGTTGGTAGCCGTTTCCTAATTGTATTTATTAGTTTGTACGCTTGTCTGGTGTTCCTATTAGCTAAGTTTTCGTTTATGTTCAGCAACTGCTCGTCAAAGTATTTACGTTTCTTACGTCTAATTATTCTATTCGATATTCGCCGTAGCTCGTCATATTTTTCTCTTCTGGCTCTGGTTCCTCGTTGAATCCATTGTCTGTAGGCCTCGTTTTTCGCGTCAAGTGAATTTTTGCATTCTTCGTCGAACCATTCATTTCGCGCTCGCCGGGCTTTATATCCCACGACTTTCTCTGCGACATCCTTGATGGTACCCTTGAGTGCTTCCCAGAACCCATGGACGCCTGTGTTGCTGATGTTGTGTAGCATAGGTGATAGTCTTTCCTCAAGGGCGGTGGTATACGCCACCGCTGTAGCAACACTCAGAAGATTATCAACCGCAAAGATTTTGGGAGGGCTGATTCTCGATTGGTGCACTGAGGAAATTCTACATCTGTAGGTCGTCTTCACCAAGTGATGATCTGAGTCGCAGTTTGCTCCTCGATAGGAGCGGACATCTATCACACTAGACGCCCATCTCCTGCAAATGAGGACGTGGTCAATTTGGTTAACGGTATGTGCGTCTGGAGACTTCCAAGTCTGCTTGTGAATGCGTCGATGTGGGAAACACGTAGAGCTTACGACTAGATTCCTGCTGCAGGCGAAGTCGATAAGTCGCTGGCCGTTGTCGTTACATTCTTCATGGAGATTGTGACCTCCAGAGGTCCCCCGGTGCCAACTTTCATTCCCGACTTTCGCGTTAAAGTCTCCCAGCAGCAATTTGACGTCGTTTGTTGGAAGTGAGTCGAAGAGAGTTTCAAGGCGGGCGTAGAACTCGTCTTTTACTGCGTCTTCTTTAACTTCAGTGGGGGCGCGCACATTGATGAGCCAGAGATTGAAGAATCGAGTCTTGATGCGAATCGCACACAGCCGTTCATTTATGGGTTTGAAGTCAGTAGTATGCGGTTTGAGGTGATTGTTCACTATAAATGCTACTCCAAACTCCTTGCGGCCCGATGGTTTGCCACTTGTGAAAATTGTGTGCGATTTCTTGTCATTAATCTCGCTGCCAAGCCAATTTGTTTCCTGGACTGCAGTAATGCTCAGTTTGTACTTTTCGACCTGTTGAAGGAGGGCCTTCTCGGCCCCCGGTTTGTTCAGGGAGCGTACATTCCAGGATCCGAAAGAATAATCCTTTATTCGTTTGCGTGGTCGTCGTTGTTGATCCGTCCAATCCGAGGCTTTTGTTCCAGGTTTCTTGACATGGAGTGGTTTTTGCAAGGACGAGTTGTCAGCACGTCGCTTAACCCCATTCAGGGGATGGCCTCGGAGATAGCTGCTTCAGATGGTTTAATAAACGTGCTAGAGCTCACACAACTATGTTGCAGGTCCAACTACGCAAGTCATTCCATCCTACTAAACCTGAGACGCTTAGGTGTTCGTCAGCCATTCAGGCTACAGTTATCTGCTTTTTCCAAACTGTCTTATCGCTAAGACATTGGCCGTCAGCGATTTGATTCACTGCCGTTACCAGGGGGCGCCCACACGGAGGACTATGGAAAAGGTCTTCTTTTAAAGACGTGGACGGTAAATATATTTGTGTTTGAATTTAATTAAAATTTAATTAATTATTTCGTGTTATCAAACACAAAAGCATTATGGTTCCATTTACAAATGCTTGAAAAATTGGCTTCATTCTTAAAAACAAACAACAAACGTCAACGTCATTTCCATACAACGCTGATTATTTGCACGGTGGGGACCCTACAACTCGAGACTTGACGAAAAAATTGGTTCCCCTCAATCATCAGACCATTTTGGTTGACTGTATAATATTACGTTTATATTACGTTTACACTATCCTCAGATTACTTCATCTGCGCCGGCTGAGATAATCTGCGACTGTCAAATACATACAATTTTGAACTCACCACACCCAGATTATGCTGCAGATGAAGTAATCTGGGGATAGTGTAAACGTAATATTACACTATCCCCAGATTACTTCATCTGCTGCGTAATCTGGGTGTGGTGAGTTTAAAATTGCATATATCTGACAGTTGCAGATTAAATCAGCCGGCGCAGATGAAGTAATCACGGTATAGTGTAAACGTAATATTAGACTATACTCGTACATTCGTAACGATATCAAGGGCTATTGGGCCGTTCTGTTCGTGGAACTATCATCAGTAATTTTTTTTAAAGTGCAAGATATACGTTAATTGTTATTTCAAAAATGGGTCAGTTTATTGTGAGGATACCATCACAAAAAAATCGCACAACAAGGCAATCCGACAGTCAATCAAAAATGTACGAAAAGTTGTTGTGCCTCCAATATTTTCTAACAGTCGGCGCCTCTGGGTGTTGCTGTTGATATTTCCATCCTTGTCCTTGCAGAGGCTAATCCTGGGTTGATAGCCGTTCTTAATTGTATCTACTAGTTTGTACGCTTGTGTGGTGTTTCTATTAGCTAAGTTTTCATTAATGTTCGGCAACTGCTCGTCAAAGTATTTCCGTTTCTAAACGTCTAATTATTCTATTCGATATTCGCCGTAGCTCGTCAAATTTTTTTTTTTTTTTGCTGTAGTTGCACGTTATATGCATTCTTTGTGTCGAGTGATTTTCTGCACTCTTCATCAAACCAGCCATTTCACGCTCGACGGGCTTTGTGTCCCACGACCTTCCCTGCGAATTCCTTGATGGTACCTTTAAGTTCTTCCCTGAGATCGTGTACACCTGTGTTGTGATAGGGATAGTTTTTCCTCAAGGGCGACTCTATATGCCTGCGCCGCGCCGTAGAATCGCTCAAGAGTTTGTCAACCGCAAAAATTTTGGGAGAGCTGATTCTCGATTGGTGTACTGAAGAAATTCTACACCGATAGGTTGTCTTCACCAAGGTATGGTCTGAATCGAAATTTGCTCCTCGATAGGATCGGACATCCAATACACTGGACGCCCACCTTTTGCAAATGAGAATGTGGTCAATTTGGTTGATGGTACGTGCGTCTGGAGATGGAAAACATGTGGAGCTTACGATAAGATTCCTACTTCAGGCGAAGTCGATTAATCGTTGACCGTTATCATTACATTCCTCATGGAGGCTATGTCCTCCAGTGGTTCCCCAATGCCAACTTTCGTTTCCAACTTTAACTTTCGCATTAAAATCTCCCAGCAGTATTTTGACGTCGTTTGCTGGAAGTGAATCGAACAGTGTCTCCAGATGGGTATACAATTCGTCTTTCACTGCATCTTCCTTAACTTCGCTCCAAAAAATCGGCAGATAAAATTTGATCGTCAGATCGGTGAAATCGTCAACGATAGTCACATACACGGTGCAATCGAACTGAAGATCAAAATATCCTCAGATCGATCTGAGGACAGATTGGATCGTATATGGGGGCTATAAGCCACATGGAATAGTTGACGCTTATGCCCCACTAGGGGTTCAGCCAAATGAGTATCTGACAAAATATAGTCACAAATGGCACCACGGTTTGAAAGCTATCCCCATTTAATACTCCTAGGCCGGCCGCATCTTGGACGTAGGCAGGGCAGCGCAGCGCAACGCGCACATGGCATTGTTGTTGTAAAATCAAATTTTGACAATTGTTACAACAACAATGCCATGTGCGCGCTGCGCTGCGCTGCCCTGCCTACGTCCAAGATGCGGCCAGCCTTAGTCTGCGCGAGTTATGGCAACACCAGCCTCACCAATAGTTACGGCAACACCATCACCATATATATCAATATTAAATCATAGTCTAAGTAATTTCGCTAACCCAAACAATTTCTCATTTTCCAAATTATAACAAAACGTGCACATGCCGCACCATCATCATTTTCTGAAACAAACAAATCAAATTTCAATTGTACTCACATATCATACGAGGTATGATAATTTTCATAAGAAGATGTAACAGTCAGTCTATTTGGTAACGTCCGACAAATAAAATCATTATAACGACTTTATAAATTGTTTTTAATTTGAAAAGATACAGCGAGTATCCATAACTGGCGCAGTCAAGTAATTTTCCGTCGCGAAAAAATTCGAGTATCGTGCGAAACAATTGGGTGACGCAGCTCCGAAAGTACATCGAAGTGAAGTGATACCGAAGCGGCTTGGACCATTATAGACCACGAAATTTGCAGAAAAAAATCTCAAGGAATATGAGATTTATCGTTATACATTTTTTATGTATATACCTATCTTGGTAAGTTGGATATCGAATCCTTTATATCCTTCCTCCTTAATCCTTTCATATAAGTGCGTACGTTCCAAAAATTGAAAAAGTGATAAGTGCTAAGAGTTCATATAGAAATTAAAAAGTGTTAATGCCAATAAAAAAATATCGGGGTGCTCCGTATACGAAACTTGTTAGAAAATTTCTACAGCCAATCAGGGAAGCCGATTTTGAGTGTGAGGAAACGGCCAACTCTGATAGCGAAAGTTGTCCAAAAGTGTTTAAATTGAATAGTTCAAACGAATCTTTTGGTCATTTACTCAATATGACTACTGATAGTTCACAAGTCGGTACGGCTTTAACCGTTAATGATCTTCTTAATTCGCTCCGCGTTCCAGACGCAATTAAGGATTTGCCAAAGTACGATGGAAATCCCAGACTACTTTTTGAGTTTATAAATAATGTGGAAGAAATTCTTACAATTATTTGCTGTACCCAAGGAACCTCCTATGGCAACATCCTCCTCCGTGCCATCCGTAATAAAATTGAGGGCCCAGCAAATGAGGTACTGAACATGTACGGAACTCAATTGGATTGGCAACAAATCAAACAAAATTTAATTCTTCATTATGCAGATAAGCGTAATGAAACATCCTTAATTAGAGACCTACACGGTATGAGACAAAACGGCAAACCTGTAGAACTGTTCTATAGCGAAATAATAGAAACTTTGGCTACAATGACGAATCAGTTACAGATACACGAGACTGACGTGAATGTTATCGACGCGAAACGTAAACTTTATACGGAAATGTGCTTGAATACATTTTTGTCAGGGCTTAAGGAACCACTAGGTTCAACAGTGAGAGCCATGAAACCTAATAGCCTCGCAGTTGCTTTTTCGTGTTGTATCTAAGAGCAGAATATATCTTACTCGAGATATAATAATAACACGGACAAAAAAGTGCAAGAACCTAAAGTGGCTAACTTCTACGGATTAGCTCCCTCGCAATCAAATTCAAGATATTTTAATCCTCAAACCCCGTTCATTAGCAAACCGAAAGAATTTCAGTTCCCTAATAACTTTCAAAATTATAGCCGACCAGTGCTCTATAACCCGCATTACCTCGCGCACCCCAGTACAACACCGTTAGAAAACCCCGCACCTATAAGTGGCTCTAGCAGTATTTTCCCTAATCAAATGTCACAACAAAAGCATAATTTACCCCCTTTAGGATTTAATAACAGAAATTCATCCAAGCCCGAACCAATGGAGTTAGGGACAGCAATCTCACGCCAAACACGACAAAACGTCCCAAATAATGGTGAATACAAACAAAACTATACACCAACTCCTAGCGGACTATCATCTATTAGGCAAACTCGGCCGCAAAATAACCAACCCAATCCGATCCCACAATACAACCAATTCCGACCCACATCTAACCCGAAATATACCGCTAAAGAACTATTTAATGTCTCCAGCAACCAAGATGTTAATACAGTTGAAAATTACCAACAGCTAGATGAATATTATGAGAACGAAGTTGAAAACCTTGAAATGTCCAACGTCAATTACACGGATAGTAATTTTGATTCAGTCGAACAAAATGGAAATTTTGAAATCGATGACCAAAATTTTCCCCAAATAGCCTCACAGAACCCGTGGGTTACATAGATATTAATAAACACGGCTCTGTACTGCCGTACGTTAGCATCTCTTCCCCTTTCGGCCGTTCATTGAAATTCCTCATCGATACTGGTGCCTCTGCATCTTTTATTGATCCCCAATTTATTCACCCGGATGACGTTAGAGACATTATCAACATACATTAACCAAGAAAGTTACACTTCCTTATTTTGTGGAATTTAATACACCAGGTGACATGACATTTCTACCTTTCAAATTTCATGGGTATTTCGACGGGCTGCTAGGACTTGACATTCTGTCAGCATTAGGGGCTACAGTCGATCTCGCCAACAAAATGTTGAAGACAAAAAATACCTCAATACAACTTCAATTTAAACCAAATTACATGTCAAAGAAGTTTACAGTTCCTGGAAACTGTAAGATCATTGCAAAAGTGCCTGTCGATGTTGAGACCGGCGATATCTATATTAAAACTACCTTAATTAAACCAGATGTCTACATCCCTGAGGGCGTTTACCACTGTAAAAACTGGTATAGTCTTGTAGAAGTAATAAATTCATCTCTATCGGACCATGATCTACTTCTGGAGCAACCACTGAAAGTTGAGTTGTTCATCCCTAAGTTTCACGAACTTAATAATTTTCAGATAAATACCTTAACTTGTAACAACACTCAAGAGAATATCACTAAACTACTCCGGGTTGACCATCTGAACACGGAAGAGAAAAACCTCTTGTTCAATATTGCCCAAGAATACGATGACCTATTTTTTCGTGAAGGACAAAAATTAACCTTTATTAACAATATTAAGCATCGGATTCGTACGAAAACGAAATACCGATTCATGCAAAGTCCTACAGATACCCTTTCGTCCATAAGGACGAAGTAAGGAAACAAATAAGTAACATGCTGGAACAGGGCATCATTCGGCCAAGTTACTCCCCATGGAGTGCCCCGATTTGGATCGTCCCAAAAAAAAACGAACGCAAGCGGGAAGCAGAAATGGCGACTGGTGACCGACTATCGTAAACTGAACGAAATTACAATCAGTGATCGATACCCCCTTCCGAACATCGCTGAAATTCTTGATAAACTTGGTAAAAGCATGTACTTCTCAACATTAGATCTCGCAAATGGTTTCCATCAGATAGAAATGGATCCCCGGGACATGAAGAAAACGGCCTTCACAGTGGAAGGAGGTCACTATGAGTATGTAAGAATGCCTTTTGGGCTGAAAAACGCCCCGTCCACCTTTCAGAGGGTAATGGACAATATTCTACAAGACCTACAAGGCAAAATATGTCTAGTTTACCTAGACGATATAATCATTTTCTCAACCTCGCTGCAAGAGCACGGTGAGAACCTAAAGAAAGTGTTTCAAAAACTTCGGGCAGCAAATTTCAAAATTCAACTAGACAAGAGCGAATTTTTGAGGAAAGAAATCGCGTTTTTAGGCCATACAATAACTACAGAAGGAGTCCGACCAAATCCCGACAAAGTTAAGGCTATAAAACAATTTCCTGTTCCAAAAACCCCCAAGGAAATAAAGATGTTTCTTGGTCTACTAGGCTATTACCGCAAATTCATTAAGGATTTCGCGAAATTAGCTAAACCATTGACAGAATGTCTAAAAAAAGGCCGAAAAATTGATCTAAATGATCGATACCTAAAAGCATTCGATGAGTGTAAAAACATTCTCATAAATGACCCTTTACTACAATACCCAGATTTCGAGAAGCCATTTAATCTGACTACCGACGCTAGCAACTACGCTATAGTGGCCGTCCTATCCCAAGGCCCAATCGGCAGTGACCGCCCAATATGTTACGCAAGTCGAACATTGTCAGACTCAGAGACCAACTATTCTACAGTCGAGAAGGAACTGTTAGCGATCGTCTGGGCGACCAAATATTTTAGGCCCTATTTGTTTGGCCGAAAATTTTCCATAATTACAGATCACAAGCCGTTAACATACTTAATGAACTTAAAAGACCCTAATTCTAAGTTGATTCGGTGGCGACTGAAATTAGAAGAGTTCGACTACCAAATCGTATATAAAAAAGGAAAACAAAACGCGAATGCTGATGCACTGAGTAGAATTAGACTATCCAATCAAAGTCAAATTAACGTAGAACTCAACACCGTAGATTTCCAAAACGATGAACTAACTACTATACACTCAGCAAGCGAAAACTTGAATGATGGTATTCCGATTTCGGAAAGTCCAATAAACGAGTTTAATTCCCAAATTATATTGCTAACATCCAACGAAAAGCCTAAAACATCTACGGAAATACTGTTCAGAACCAAACAACGAAGAACATTTCGACATCCAAACTTTACACAACAAATTATAACAGACATACTCAAAGACTATTTGACCCCCAAGAAGATAACTGCTGTTCTTGCAGATGATGCAACATTTAGACTAGTTCAATCGGTTTATTCAAAATATTTCTCAAACTCGAAAACATTTAAACTCATACGTTGTACTAAATTGGTCAAGGATGTCACCACAGAAGATGTACAAGACAAAATCATTCAAGAATACCACAAAAAAAGCAACCACCGTGGAATTAACGAGACAGTATTGCATCTTAAACGAACCTATTACTTCCCCTTTCTGAAAACAAAGACTACAAAAATAATAAACAATTGCGAAAGCTGTCAAACCTTAAAATATGACAGAAATCCACCAAGACTGATTTTTCAACAAGCAGAAAGCCCACTTAAGCCGTTAGACTCCATTTATATTGACATCTATACAATCAAATCAAACCCTGTCCTAACCATTCTCGACCGTTTCTCGAAATTCGCCTCAGCATATACACTCCAAACGAAAAACAGTTTGAACATTATTAAATCCTTACGACACTTTTTCACCTTACATGGTGTACCCAAGCAAATAACAGCCGATCAAGGCACAGAAATGACTGCTTTAATTTTCAAAGAATTCTGTGAACAGTATAACATAGAACTTCATATATTTTAACATCTTTCCAACAATCAAGCAGCAATTCGTATGTCGAAAGATTCCACTCGACTCTTACTGAAGCTTATCGACTTATACTAGAGGAGCGAAAAAAACGCAACTTCGAAATCGACCACCACGACGTCCTAAACGAAGCACTTATCAGTTATAACAATGCCATTCATTCCACTACCAAACTCACTCCCTATGAGCTATTTACCGGCAAGACCCACGAATTCGACAAAACCATAAAGTTTAATACCGAACATGAATATCTTAGAAAATTGAATGAATTTAGGTCCGAAATATATGCCCAGGTTAAAACTAAAGTAGACGCTATTGTTAATAAAAATCTACAAAAACTAAACGAAACCCGCGAAACACCACCAACTCTAAATGATAATGAAACTGTTTTTAGGAAAGAATGTAGAAGGAATAAAATAACGCCCAGATTTAAAAAGCACAAAGTTAAAACCAATAATCATGTAACTATTATAACCGACAAAAACCAAAAATTACATAAAACCAAATTAAAACGAAAACGTAAATTTCAGGGTCACGACAGCAGATGGACAGAAGATGGAGATTCATGACTTACAAAACAACCCAGGACTACTACCACTAAAATTGGGAACAGCTAGGATAATAGAGGGACACAAAAACTTGTTACACATCGTACAACTAGGTAAATACGCCCAAACATTGGACCAAATACAACATTCTCTCGAAAACCTTCACCACGTTGACGAATTGAACAATACATTGGCTACAACTTACATAAAATTCAAAGAACTGAAAACCAAATTTAATACTCTCCTACCACGGAGAAGGGTCAAAAGAGGATTGATTAATGGGCTAGGGACCATCGTAAAATGTATTACAGGAAACATGGACGCAAACGACGCAATACGCATAAACGAAGAAATAGACAGAATTACTTCTAATCAAGCCGAATTAAAAAACAGAGTAAGCCAGCAGTTTCTCATTAATAGTAAAATGATCGAAAGATTCGAAAATATCACAACCCACATAAACTCCCAACAAAAAGTAATAACAAATCACTTAATAGAAAACCGGCAACTTATAGCTAATCAGATTAGGAGGGATCACAATCTCATTGAAATGATACAAATTCTTAGCCAAATAAATTACAATATTGACATATTACATAATCACTTTACTAATATAGGAGAAGCGATTACTCTTGCAAAGTTAAATATAATTTCGAAACAGATACTAAGCCCTGATGAACTTTTAGAGATCTCCAAAATTTTAAAGGCAGAAACAATAGAAATGGTCTCTGACGAGAATATTTATGAACTCTTGGGATTACAAGCGTATTTGAATGCAACTAATATAATTTTTAATATTCAGATCCCCATTGTTCGGAACAGCACTTACTCATTTTTCCATGTAATTCCTATTCCCACACCGCAATTCACAAAAACCCTCTCCAAACCCTTTGTAGCCCTTAACCCTACAGATATCCAACAATTTGACCAAAGATGCCCAGAAATCGAGAAAACCTTCTTTTGCAAGAAGAACCAGCAAATATATGAGGAAAACTCAGACTGCATCGCGAATCTAATTAGGAATATTCAATCGGATTGCAAATACATTCAAACAGACAGGACGCAAGAAATTTACCAGCCAGAACCCAACTTCATTCTTTTTATCAACGCACCTCAGACGACTATCGAAACCAGCTGCCCATTTGGCCCCAAAACAGTGACAGGCAACGCCCTACTCCACTTTCAAAACTGTAGCGTTCGAGTAAACGAAATCCTTTACGAAGACCAACCTCAATCATTTTGGGACGACATTACCATCCACCCAATAGCGATCGATAACACGAACATTACCACCAACGGCTTCAACATCTCCTTGAAAACACTGGATAGCTACGATTTTCAGAACACCCAAGTCATGGAGTCGTCGCGAACGGACAAAAAGGACATACTTACATTTACAATTATCTCATTTGAAGGTATCCTGATACTCAGCATCATTTGGGTTTTGTGCTATAGCCTTAGGAAATCCACCATGGATAGCGTTCCCGCAGCTCCAAAAACCACGACGCAGTTCTTGATCCCAGCGAACCCGTCTCAGAGGGGAGGAGTTATGGCAACACCAGCCTCACCAATAGTTACGGCAACACCATCACCATATATATCAACATTAAATCATAGTCTAAGTAATTTCGCTAACCCAAACAATCTCTCATTTTCCAAATTATAACAAAACGTGCACATGCCGCACCATCATCATTTTCTGAAACAAACAAATCAAATTTCAATTGTACTCACATATCATACGAGGTATGATAATTTTCATAAGAAGATGTAACAGTCAGTCTATTTGGTAACGTCCGACAAATAAAATCATTATAACGACTTTATAAATTGTTTTTAATTTGAAGAGATACAGCGAGTATCCATAACTCGCGCAAGTTGGCACACGTTCGCGTGCCGCGTTCGCTTCGCTCACAACTTGACACTACTCGATCATCCCGGGTCAGCGATGTTTTGGCCAAAAATATTATTTGTATTTAAATGTGGTGAAATAGTAACAGATTGTTAGCTATTCTGAAATTTACTTCAACAATAATTTTGAAATAAAAAGATTTAAATTTATAGCTGAACAAAGTAAAAATATTATTCTAAAACGTGCCATACACACACCGATCGATCGGCCGATCCGTCGCCCGAAATCAATATCGGCCGACGGATTGGCGTGTGTATGTGGAAATCGCACCGATCGGGCGATCAATTTTGATCTGCCGATATTTTAGTGCGATTTACGTGCGATCGATCGGTGACGATCGATTGGGTAGTGTATGTGATTATCGCAAGTGAATGTCAAATTACCAAATTATTAAATGATGAAATTTCAAGGATTCTATTGATTTAAATGGCACTGCAATTGAAATATCAAATATGTGGTATACGAAAATACCACACACATCCAAATAGTTAACAAAAATTAATCTAGGTTGGATTGGGAGTGAATCATAACCTATTTTTTGAATTGTCATTCGTTATCGCATCGCACGAAAATCGCTCAGTGTGTGTGCAGTGGAGATCGGCAGATATTTTGTGGCGATCCATCGGCCGATCGATCGGACGACGAATCGGATAATGTATGGCGGCTATAATGCTAAAGTGTTCACAATATTTTTTGTTTCACCATTTTCGGCAAATACAAATAAATCGCTGGGTTTTCCTATTCTGGAGCAAGCTACATACATACATATGTATAATTGGCCATGAGAGAAGCATGGATTCTTGTTGATCGTCATTGCAAATGCTAACCGAATCGGAAACTGCAAACGTCTAAATTGAATTGGTGTATCAGTTGGTATCATTGGAATTCGAGGTAACAATACCATGTTCTCCTCGAAATCTGTCAGTAATGATGGTTGCCTCAATTATATTTCCCCTAACTTTTTTCACAATTAATCTAGTGCCATTACATAATTTTGGCGCATTAAGGCTTCGCAATAAAATGATTGGTGAACCAATTTTAATTTGTAAATTATGAGGAGGTAGGCCTGGGACATGAAGTGAATTTAGAACAGTGTCAATTGATTTAAATAAAAAAACGGCTACCGGGTCCAAATTTTGTCAACAGCTTTAGTTTTATTCAAGTAATATACGTTGTGAATTTGAGCCAAATTGGACCATAAATAAGAATTTTCTAAATAACTCCACTCTAGTGCCACCTACTGGATAAAAAAAGTTATGCAAATCGGAGGACTAAACGAACTTATGGTGCGAATATGAGCTGGATAGCTTTAGTAGTTAATGGCTGAATTATAGTTTGCGCGAACAACGCGGCTTCTGCTGTCAAATAAAGTTCATATGGCGATAAGTATACTGTGCGCGAACAACACGTCGCTCACGTCGCGAAAGTTGAGACGAGTTCAACTTTGTCGCAATCAACGAGATGCGGAGTGTCAATTTACATATGCATGTGTTTTAAAACTGTGGGTGATCATATTGTTTTGTTGTAAGTTACTGTTATGCGCTTGGAAGTGCATGTTTCCATTCTTGATTCAAAAAAGTGTTTCAAATTTGCCAGTTTTCACAGTTCAAATGTGTCAAACGAACGCAAACAAGAGATTTGACTATAACAACGCCATCTAGATAGACAGGCCTGCGCTTAAGGCCGGTTGACACGTTCAAAGTACACTTTGACAAAGTACGTTGACAACCCACTTTGAGGTTACTTTGAACGTGTCAACCCCTTTTCAAAGTGCTTTGAAGTCTTCAGCGTTCCATCAAAGTGAAGTAGGATGGTGCTCAACTTTCCATCAAAGAATTGATTGTAAATCGACAAGTTCACAGAAAAAAAGTTGTTGGAGCGGGAAATAATGAGATGTTGGTGGGATTTATTCAATTTATAGTGGTCTGAATAATGTGTTTTGGTGTGAATTCCCTAGAAATGCTAAATCCAGCGTTTTTGGCAAGTGGCAAAGTGGTAATTCACAATGGTGGATACTTTGTCCAAGTCATACTTTGGCAAAGTGCACTTTGAACTTGTCAACCGGCCTTTAGCTGATCGTTACGTCATTATTTCCTTCGCCAAGGCCATGCCAAGGCACACACACTACACACGACGATGTCCCCGGGACGACATATGTTTACAATTGGAATTGCGTCAGGCGACATTTTAGTCCTCTAAAAACAGACTTTCTGCACACTTGCAGCAATTTGGTCGAAGCCGCAGCCCCGGGGATCAGTCGCAGAGCATCGTGGAGCAGTACACCACTGCCATCTTTACTCTCAGGCCGGAGTGTCAGCTGATTGTCAAAGCACTAACGACATGACAAGCAGTCAACGAAGTGTGAACGCGTGCGGTCGCCCGGTGAAATATCGCGATAATCGTGTGTAAAAGTAAGTTTAGTGCCGGAATTTTAAGTGTAACTAAAAGAAGTGGCTATCAGTGCCGTGTGAAAGTGAAAAAAAAACGTGAAGTGCCGGGAAATATCGGGTAAAATGGTGTATTGAAAAGTGCGAGGTTAGGAAAGTGCGACACGGGAAATTTCGCATTTTTCGTTTATTTTCCGGCAATTCGGGAAGTGTGAATGGTACAGCACTACTCTGGGACGAATCCTCGGGCCGGTGAGTTTAGCGGAAACTCCCGGAAGTGCCCCCAAAAGTGAATTTAAAGTGGTTGTCAAATGACAACATTACAGGTGATTTCCGGCCTTTTCATCGGAATTCATAGGGTAAGTATGCGTTTTTTGTTGTGGTGGAATTTAAGTGGATTGATGCGCCCCAAAGTGTGGATTTTGACCACGATGTTGACGAACCGGACGAAAGTTTCACTGCTAGGCATCTAGTCTTGTCAGCTGCAGTGAAACTTTCGTCTGGCTCGTCAACAACGCGTTTAAAACCCGTATTTTGGGGCGCATCAATTCACTAAAATTTTTGCACAACACTTTTTGGGGCACTTCCGGGAGTTTCCGCTGAACTCACCGGCCCAAGGATTCGTCCCAGAGTAGTGCTGCACCATTCACACTAGCCAAATTACCGGGAAATTAACGAAAAATGCGAAATTTTTCGTGTCGCACTTCTATAACCACACTCATGTCTCGCGCACTTTCGAGCAGTTCATTTTGTTCGGAAGTTCGCGGCACCTTGCGTTTTTTTCACTTCCAAATATCAGTGACAAGCACTACTTTCAATTGCACTTAAAATCGCGACACTAAAATCACTTTTACGCACGAAAATCACCAGATTTCAAGAGGTCGACTGCACGCGTTTTTCACTTTGTTTACATATGGTTCACTGCTTGTCATGATGTCATTACTTTGACACTCCAGCCTGAGGATAAAGATGGCGGTGAGTACACACTTGACAAAATACATCTTTTGACCGCACGACACACTTTCATCGCGCACGTGTTTGCTTCCCGGATCACTAGATGAAATTTTACTAACAAATAAACACTGAGCGCGGAAAACGAAAGCTAAATACGGAACGCACAAATACCTAGGACTCGCCAGCACCAGTCGCCGACCACTGAATTGTGGATACGATGGCGTCATTAAAGGAAATAATTGCGTAATTTAGCCGTCAAAACCAGCTGATTGGAGGCCTGTATATCTAGATGGCGCTGCTATAACAGGCTGAACAGCTGATTTTCGTCGACTGCGACTTGTGGACGCAATTCGCGTACAGTATAATTCCGAGGTCAAGAGTTATGGCGGCAGCAACATATGCACAAACGTTTTTATATATATTAAGACTATTGGCGTTAACACACAATGGGCCCCATTTATACCGTGGAACTAAAAGGAGTATTAACTAGATCATATTAGATTTAGTTCTAGTTCGTGGTGTGTTTACACCGACTGGTACAAAATATGGCAAACGTCAGATGTTGGCTTGTCACTTGGGTTTGAAGAGAATTTTAGAAATGTAAAGAGCCCAGTAGCTTCTTGTAGAAAGCACTTTTATACCATCGACTCCAACAAAACATAATCATCAACAAAAACAAGCGTCAACAACAAAAGCACAAACCTGATCCAAATTTTTTAGTTCGGTACCGTATCGCAAGTGGAGCTAAGAGCTAGTCTAATCAACTAATCCGACATGTTTACATCGTGGTGAGTTCGCTGGGATTAGTTAATATTAAACATAGTTCCACGGCATAAACGTGACCCTCTCATATCATCAATCATATATGAAAGCTAAAAAAAAACTGCTGAGAAATTATCATTTTCACCGTTGCGTGAGCGTGTGTGGCAACCATTAATAATTAACCTTTCGTGCAAACGTTATTGCTCTATTGAAAAATTTCGGGCTATTTCGGGCCTTATCTGCGCCCTCTCCAGGTCAATAGCTACACTCCCCGCTTCCAATGCAATACTATTCCAAGCCTATTGTATTGCCGGCCGCCATTTTGTTGCCGGCGACATCCAAAATTCCAATTTTCCCATGCAATCGACTCCTATATCTCTGGACCGCTTTCGTTTCCATATTTCCATGCACGCAACCACCCCACGCCATTGCGCTCAACTTATCTCTCGCTTCCACAAGCAGCAACCCCGAGCGAGCTCTTGCGAGTGTGCGTGTTTGTTTATTGATTTTAGGGAAAATCACCGAGTCGAAGGAGCCCGAACACCCCTTCGTGTGCAATATGCCGTAACGAATGACCACTCGCTTTGACATCTCCGCGAATGGGGTAGTATGCTTTGTGTGCGCACGCCATCGCCGGTGTGTACCAATACAAACCCAGCACACACACCAATCCGTTGCCCGGAACTCGTACCAACACCAAAGACCTACCATTTTTCGTCGACGGCAGACATTTCGATTTCAAGTTTCTCGAGTTTCTGCGGCGACTATTTTCACTCGCAACTTTGATCGCTAAAAAAGTGGAAATTTTGGCTTCGCAAGCTCCAAAAAGTGTAGTAGTTGTGTCCGTGTCCTATTCGCCATCGAGTTTGTGAATCGTTTTGTGTGGAAAACGTCGATTTAGTGGATTTTCCGTCGGTCGACACAAGCGCTCCGATCTCCTTAACTAGGCTCCACATCGTGGTCTCTAGTTCAGAAGCCAACTAGAGAAAAGATTCCCAGTGCGCTACAACTTGATTTCTTCTTCGCCGAGGAAACAACCCGTGTTGTCCAAATCACCGCACGCACGCATTTCAATTTATCCGACAAATTCATTTGCGGAAAAGTATCAGAGGAAGGTCTTCCGCCATATTTAGAGAGGAACGAACAAGGAGGAAGTCCGAGAAACGCGCTTGGCTGTGTGTAAACTAGGGGGTGGTCTGGTACGTGAGTGAACCACGGTCTTGTGCAAGTTGTGCGGCGCCTGTCCGTAGGAAAAATCGATAAGTCGTCCATTTCGGAAAAGTTGATCAGTAGCGTGTTGTTTCCGGTGTTTCGGTACCCGAGTAAAAATCGTTCAGAAAATTCTCGCCGTGTCGACCCTCCACAGCATCATGACGAACACCGCCGGCATTGAAACCCAGTCGATCATCCAGGGAGCCACAAATCAGGCCCAGAGCCAACAATTGCAGCAGCAATTGCTACAGCAGCAACAACAAGCCCAGGTGCAGCAAGCGATCTTGCAAGCACAGCAACAACAAGCCGCGGCGGCTGCCCAACAACAAGCTGCCCAGCAGCAACAGCAGCAGGCCCAACAAGCCGCAGCCGCTCAACAGACGGCGGCAGTAGCTGCTGCTGCGGCCGCCGCAGCCCAACAAGCCGCCGCCGTCCAGCCCACACTACAGAGTGTCAAAGGGGACAGCAACGAGACCCGAACCAATCTTATCGTCAACTATTTGCCACAGACCATGACCGAGGAAGAGATTAAGTCGCTGTTCTCCAGCATCGGTGAAATTGATAGCGTGAAATTGATTCGCGATAAGTCGCAAGCGTACTTGGATCCACTCAATCCGAATGCGTCCAAAGGCCAGAGTTTGGGCTACGGTTTCGTTAATTATGTGCGGGCACAAGATGCCGAGCAAGCCGTCAACGTGCTCAATGGTTTGCGTCTGCAGAACAAAACAATCAAAGTGTCATTCGCGCGGCCAAGCTCGGACGCAATCAAGGGAGCCAATCTGTACATCTCGGGCCTGCCAAAATCCATGAACCAGTCCGACTTGGAGACCATATTTGCCCCTTTTGGTACAATCATCACGTCCCGAATCTTGCAGAATGCCGGCAATGAGGCGCAGACAAAGGGTGTGGGCTTCATCCGTTTTGACAAGCGCGAGGAGGCAACTCGCGCTATTATCGCTCTGAACGGCACCACTCCAAAGGGTTGCCCCGATCCAATCACAGTGAAATTCTCGAACACACCTGGCTCCAATACGAAGATCATCCAACCACAAATTCCGGCTTTCTTGAACCCACAACTGGTTCGTCGTATTGGCGGCGCCATGCACACGCCCGTGAACAAGGGCCTGGCCCGATTCTCACCTATGGCTGGTGACATGCTCGACGTTATGCTACCCAACGGATTGGGAGCTGCAGCCGCTGCTGCGGCAGGTGTTGCACCCCCGGGAGGGGCGTACAGTATTTTCATTTACAATTTGGCACCTGAAACCGAGGAGAGCACATTGTGGCAGCTATTTGGTCCGTTTGGAGCCGTGCAAAGTGTAAAAATCATCAAGGACCCGAGCACGAACCAATGCAAAGGATACGGTTTCGTGTCGATGACAAATTACGACGAGTCGGCGATGGCAATCCGAGCCCTAAACGGCTACACGCTGGGCAACCGAGTGCTGCAAGTCAGCTTCAAGACTAACAAAACCAAGTAAAGTTAGAAAGGACCCGGAGCCAATCTCAACCCTATTGTGTAAGCTTTTGCAATATCTCGATTTTAACTGAAAAGTGAACTACACATTACTATACAACTGATTGACACACATACACACAGAGCGTTTCTAATGATAGTATCTCGACGGTGAGAACGTTTGATGCAATCACCATCAATCCGTTTTTCGATTGTGGAGTATCCAGTTCAAATTTTTAACATTTTAAGGCAAAAGATCAAGAAGAGAACAATATTTATGTCACATTTAGTTTCGGACCTTGAAAAGAGCATGAATTATCGACCCCGAATATTAAAAAAAAATATAGCACAGAATCTCGGGGATGCATCCTAGGACTGGAATGTTTATCATGCATACGCTGATCACTTTATTTCAAACTGCACTTGCAATTATGTCGATAGATTTACGTTGTACAAACAAGAAACGAATAAGCTACGGACACAACAATATAGACTGGACTCGTAGCAATTAAAATAAACGAGCAAACGTGAATTAGTCAAACTATGGAACCGACTGGATCACTCTTTTTAAAAGGACGTCTTCCCAAGCAATCGTTTACGTATTTTAAATAAATGCAAATACACAAACCCTGCTGAAAGATTTTTATGTAAAAGGTGAGTGTAACATTTTGATTCTTGTAATTAGACTATTATTTGTGACACTTTGTCCCCGTATCCTTTAGAGTGGAACGAAAATGTTGGTATCATTAACATATGTGACGGAAGAAAGTATGGGTTGCATTGTTTTCGAAAGCGGTTCTATTGAGTGGTCCGAAAAAGACTGACGTCTCTATTAGGGTAGTTCGTATTCGGAACCCTTTTCTTTTACCATAAGAACACTATCTAATAACTATTGTTTTGTTTCGACAGCTGCTGGTGTTAAATATCGTTTTTCTGACTGTGTAAGTCCTTCATTGTAGGGAAATGTAAAAATATGTATGCATTCCCCTAAAGAAAGATCCGTTTGTGGTTTGAAATGTATACATATGTTTGGGTTCGACCGTCTTTGCGAGAATGCACAACGATTCCTTGTCTATCATGGGGTAAACTATTCTACAGACGAGCTATGGCCCGGTGTAACATATTCGAAATTTTTGAACAAGTTAAAATAGAGTTGGGCGGCGGGTAACTACCTATTATACAGGGTGTCCCGTAACTACCGCATAAGCGGTATGCAAAACGATTCCCCAAGTACGTTCCTGCGGCAGCCGGTTCTTCGTACCGGAACGACCCGTTTTTCAACGGCCAAGAGCTGCCAAACCCCCTCGATGCAAGAAGAACTACATAATTCGAAGCATCGCTACCACAACAACAACAACATTCCCCAAGTAATTCCGAGCAATTTCATTCTCTGTGAAAATTACCTATCTCACATTACTAAAACAAGCTAGCCGAAGGTATGAAACCCTCCACGCTTCGCGTGTATCATGGTGCATTTGCGACTTTGAAATTAGTAGTAAAACTTGTTCCAATTTCACTGTTCCTATGAGAGGTATATGAAATAGTGGGCCGATTTCAACCAAATTTGGGAACGTAGTTTCGCAGTTATATGATTGAATAATATGAAATTTCGTAAAGATATCTTCAGAAATAAAAAAGTTTTTCTAACAAAAACTTGCCTTTGGAACTGTCATTCCTATGACAGCTGACAGCTATATGATAGAGTAGTCCAATTTCTAACAAAAACTTGCCTTTGGAACGGTCATTCCTATGACAGCTATATGATAGAGTAGTCCGATTTCAAGCAAATTCGGGAATGTAATTTTACTAAAGATATTATTGATTAGTGTAAAATTTGAAAAGGATATCTTTAGAAATAAAAAAGTTTTTCTCACAAAGATGAATTTTTGAACCGGTCGTTCCTATGGCGGCTATATGACGTAGTGGTCTGATTCTGTTGGTTCCGACATATTTACTGCGTGCAATAAAAAGAAGGCTTCGTACAAAATTCAGCTCGATAGCTTTAAAACTGAGGGACTAGTTTGCACAGAAACAGACAGACAGACGGACAAAGCTTAATCGACTCGTCTCATCATACTGACCAAGAATATATAGTACATATATAGTTAATATGGTCGGATATGCTTCCTGCTGTGCGTTGCAAACTTCATGTCAAAGTTAATATAGCCTATCACATCCGTGAAGGGTATAAATATGAATATATGGTCCAAGGTCCCCATTGATAGGACATCCGGAAGTGTAGGGGAGAGGCGGTCAAAGGTTTTTTTCTTCAGTTTTTCTTGGCTTATGGTCTCTAAGGTGTAATATACCATTTTATGGTCTAATGTACAGTGCTGGAAAAAAAAAGTTGCTCGAACTATTTTATTGCCTTTTTCGTAAAAATTCTTCGAAGTAGTTAGAGTGATGGTGTTTTTTTGGCTCAGGTTATGACAAAGTATGTGGATTCTGTCCAGAAATAGTGAAAAGTTTTGAAAGTAGTTCACTCATTTGGTGATAATAGCGTAATAAGCAGACGGGTGAAAAAATAGGGAAAAGTTAGTGCGAAAAATAAAAGAAATATTTTGATTTTGTTGCGATAAAATCGAAATATTTGTAAAATAAGTGAAAGAATGTATGTGTGTATGTGAAGTGTACTCGAAAAAGTTCCGGGAAATGGGCGCCACCGAGCGGAAGAAAGGCTTTCGACGATCAAGGAAAAGTGACCCCAGTTGATTGCATTCTTACCATTACAAAGCCATCCGAACTGATTCAAAACTTCATCTGACCTTAGGAACGATCTAGTTTTATCAACGGGTATGCAAATCTCAACAAGTTAGATAAGAAAAAGGCTTGCGAAAGCTGGTTTAGGTACGTGGAAGCCAGTCGGTAAGCCAGACATTTCGTTAAAACATTGGGCTAAAACGTTTGAAATGGGCTCAGGAGCATGTCACATAGATTTGGAAGATGGAGAACACCGCAATAATTTCGGGATAGTTGAAATTTCAGCAATATGTTGGTGGCGGAAAATTTGAGAAAAGCCAATGGCTGTGAATGCCTAACGCACAAGGCTCCAATTAATTTTCCAGTACTTGCAAGTAAACTGCTGCTGGGAAAGCACCACCACCTTCGTGACCGGAAAAAATTCATACACCTTAAACCCTGCAGATTTCGGAGGGAGTCTTCGAAGACATTCACCGCTGAGCGTTTCTCGAGGTTTCCGCCGCACGCAGATTTATCAGTTGCCAACATGTTGCTTAAATGTGGGTACACAAAAAAAGATGGCAATGTTCTAAATCTTTCGAGTTTATATCGCATTCTCCTGGGCCCATTTCAAACATTTTAGCCTGATTTTTTAACGGAAAGTCTGGCTATGAACTTTTTCCAACGCACGTAAGCCAGCTTTTACAAGCATTTTTATCACCAAACTTGATGAGATTTGCAACTTTTTGGAGTATTATTTCACATTACACTGAGGAAAATCCAGTCTTTCACTTCTTTCGCAAATATATCCGTAGTAGTTCGATTGTCTCGCACCAAATCCAAAATATAAAGAACAGAGTTACTGGAAACTCGTTCGCTATAAGAGAACTCAGCCGCAAGTGAATATGCTGAGAGGCCATATTGATATAGAATAGAATTATTGTGGACGGTAAAATTCCGCCAAGAAAATCAGCTGATTTTGTCATAATTTGAGCTTTGAGATGCGTTCCATACATGATGGATTGGTAATTTAACCGACGTATGAGAAAATGGAAATATTTAACGGGCAGCTTATAGGCTTGGGTAAGTTCATGTCCCCGTTAGCTAATAACCACTTTAACAGGCTATTGAGAAAACGGGCTTGATTGTATCAAAGAGATACACCATTGGAAAGCCAAAGCATTTTGGCAAATTTGGTGAAATTTGCAGGTTTGTCAGTTTAAAGTACAGTTGTAAAATAATCATTTGAATTGTCGATGAAAAATTTATTTCAGAATATGAGGTCCAATCTCGGATTAAACGATTGGGAGAGTGGTAAATTATGATTTTGTTCGGCAAGTCAAACTTTTTGACACAATTTACAAAAAAAAAGCTATAACTCTGTCTTGGGGTGCATGTTAGCAACTGCACGTCCGAAAAGTATGTATGCTATCGAAAGTCAATAAGGCATAGAAATGCAAAAGATGTTGACGCGCATATGCCCATGAAGGGGTCAAGGCAATTAACAACAATAGGCGCGTTTTTAGGGTTTTGTAAAAAACAAAACCCTTATGAAATCGGCCATGCGTCCGTCTGTCTGTCTGTCCATGAAATATCTCACGAACCGCCGAAGCTACGTGCATGAAATTTGGTGGAAATATGAAGAAGTACTATAATTCTCTGGAGAAGGTGACGCGTTGTAATAGGTCAACTTTTAGGGGGGGTCCCCATAGAGGGGAAATGAAGGTCGAAATTTTTTTTTCGTTTGGTATAGGCAAGTGGGGTATCGTAAGAAAGGTACCGTCGAGTACATTCCATTTTTAGAATTTTTTTTCAAATTTGAAGAAAGGAGAAAAGAGGGAGAGGGGAAAATATGTGATCCGAGTTTCTTTTTTTAGGATTTTATGTCTTAAATCTTACAACATCGGCCAAATATCTGTCTGTCCGTCTGTCCATAGAATATCTCAGGAAACGCTGAAGCTACATACATACATACATCAAATTCGGTGAGAATGTGTAGAAATGCTATAATTCGTTGGAGAAAGCGATGTGTTGTAATTGATCAACTTTAAGGGGGGGGGGGGGGGGGGTACACATAGAGGTTAAAGTCACATTTTATTATCGACTGTTGTAGTCATGTGGGGTGTTGTGAGAAAGGTAATGTTGAGCACATTCCATTTTTGACATTTTCTTTAAATTTAAAAAAAAAAGGGGAACAGTGGGGAAGGAGAAAATATCAGATCGTAATTTGTCCCACCCTACTAAGTTCTAAGTTTCGTAACAATCACGTAATATGAATTCGCATGTAAGAAGAGCAAGGAGCCGATATTTACATACCAAAATCACCGCTTGCTACAAAACCCTCGAATTGCGGGCGTAGCCCTCTATATTCCGGTTTCATTTTCAAGATCCATACAGAGCAAAGCAGGTTAAGACCCCACAATTACACTAACAACTTGATCTGAGCTGCTCTGGATAAAACGTCAGTGCAAGAATGCTGCTCCGTTAAGTAGTCTGTGTTTTGAAATGCAGGCGGTGCAGGTGTCGAAGTTTTCGAACAGTTTACAGTTGGGGAAGCACATAAAGTTAATTTCCTGTCAATAAAATGTTCGGTTTGTGTAATTACTTTAAATAGTAAACATACAAAATAATTTTACTGCCTAAAGGAAATTACTGAGGATTTAAGTTTTCTCTTGAAATGGAGTTTACATTTGAACTCTATCTAAACCAAGACACACTGCCAGCAAAGACGTGCCCCGTTTTCGTGTTCGCTACCCTAAATTGCAACACAGACCTCTCGTGAAGGGTGTCATACCTTCGGCTAGCTTTTTTTTTTCTTTTTTTTTTTTTGTGAAAAAAAAGGGAGTTGTAGGATGGATCGCCTTTTATATGTACAGTGACAAAGATTGGATTCTGGAATGTGTGTACTCTCCTGAACAATGGATCAGAAGGTACCCAGAACGCACGATTTCTTCAATTAGGGAGTGAATTTCTGAGGTATAAATTAAATATCTTGGGAGTTAGTGAGATAAGATGGTGGAACAACTTAATTCAGCTTTTGTTCGTTCGCGTCTTGAGTATTGCTCTATTGTGTGGAATCCTTTCTATAATGTTCATATCGAGCGTATAGAGAGAATTCAGCATAATTTTACTCGTTTTGCTATTTACCAAATTGGCTGGCGTTTTAAGCCTGATTATGATACTCCAGAGGTGCTGGGAATACAACGTAAACGTATACCAAATCTTTGTCGACTTCAAGCAGGCATACGACAGTATCGATCGTGGAGTACTGTACAACATCATGCTGCAATTTGGTATACCAGCAAAATTAGTGCGACTGACAAAGATGACGATGACCAACTCCGTCTCACAAGTCAGGATCCAGAATAGACTTACTGATCTATTTGAAACACGCACTGGCTTGAAACAGGGCGATGGACTGGCTCCGACGCTCTTCAACCTAGCACTGGAATACGTTATTCGGGCCATGAATTTGGACAACAGCAAGACGCTACTCATCAAGTCGACACAATTGGCAGCGTACGCCGACGACATCAACATCATGTCCCGAAGATTGGCTGACGCAGAAGAACTTCTGCATACGCTTGATACCGCTGCAAAGGAAGTTGGATTACGTATTAACGAGGGTAAAACTAAAATAATGATGCAATCGGTGACAAGGACACCTGCACAACCAAGCATCAATGTGGGGGACCTCAACATCGAGTTCGTGAACAACTTCATTTACCTGGGTTGCAACCTGTCAAGGGACGCCAACGAGGCTGACGAAATCAAGCGACGGATACAGTTAGCTAATAAGACTTTTTTCTCGGTTCTCCCCATAATGAAATCGAAACATGTGCACAGAAACACGAAGCTCCGCGTGTACAAAACCATTATACGACCAGTGCTATGTTATGGCTGCGAAGCATGGACCCTAGCTCAAGCCTCCGAAAACATGCTAGACACTTTCGAACGTAAGGTTCTACGGCGAATTTTCGGGGCTGTTTGCGATCGAGATGGATGGCGCATCCGGTACAACCATGAGTTGTATGAAATGTACGATGAGCTGCAAGTCTCGAAAATCGTCAAACTACAACGACTTCAATGGGCAGGGCATGTACAAAGAATGGACGATGATCGCATGCCTAAGAGAGTAATGAATGCAGAACGAGTCGACGGAGCGAGACTGCGAGGACGACCGAGATCTCGTTGGGAGAGCTCAGTAGGTGTGGACGCCGCGCAGCTGCTGGGCTCCCAAAATTGGAGGACGCGGTCACGTGACCGAGATAATTGGAGGACAATGATCCAGGCGGCCAAGGCCCGACGTCGGGCTGTCGCGCCACGATGATGATGATGATGGTACTCGTTGCCCCTTATTTGGTTTACAAACGTTAGATTATATTTTAGAAGAACTTTCTTGAACGCGATGTTTATAAGAGACTTGCTTTGCTGTCACGTTTTGTGTGAAGATATAACGAACTACTTTGTAGTTAGAAATATCCCTTACAATTTGCGGCGTAACAATCTTCTTGTTCAGCCGTACCATAGAGTAAATTATGGTCTTAATGAGCCTATTACACGGTGTATTATCCTATATAACAGCTTGAAGGATTTCGTTGATTTTCACTCTAATAACAAACTAATTTTTAAAAGAGAATATTTTAATAAATTTCCTTATTAATTAACTAATTTTAACAATCTGCTAGAGTTCACACTCGATGGATTGATTAGTCACTTACGTCGTAGTAAGTAAAATGATGCAGAGAAGCCCAGTCCCGGGATGAAAGCTTCTGTGATGCATAATACATAAAAAAAATAAATAAATTAAACAGCGGAGAATTAGTCTCCCCAACGGGTAGCACTGTAATGTTGTACTCCGGTAGAGCTACCGGTAGTGGTCGTGAGTCGGGTGCGGGACTCCTTTTAATCAGAGCCGCACGAAACTTGTCTCTTATCCTGGGATCCGGTCTCTGATAGAATCATGACCGCCAGGCTCCGGACCAAAATGAGGAACATTTCAATAATACAATGTGTTATGTTGGTGATCGTTATGACAACGGTGAAAGATTTGTAAAGTTCTCCAACTTTCACAGTCTCTTCATCGGTGGTACTATGTTTGAGTATAAGGACCACCACAAAATCAGTTGGTCCTTAGTCAGTTGATCGGTGCAGTACACAAAATCAGATCGACCAGTTTGTTATTAGTAAAAGATTCAAGAGTTGCCTCCTGAACGTGCGAAACAAGAAGGGTGCCGATATTGGGATGGAAAGAGACCATTATCCTATGATCACTAATGTTCGATTGCGTATTGCAGCCGTGCGCTGTCCTAGCAACGAAAAATCTAGGCGCCGCAAATTCAACACCGCTCGACTAAAAAATTCACCTGTCTTAAAACAATATAATGACCATCTTCCGCAAAAAGCAGCTGAGATAACCAGTCACCCAGATAGTGACGTAAATGAAAATTGCATGCTATCAAAAATGCGTACATTAATAGCACAGATAACATCCTTGGCACAAACCCGGATTGCCGGAATAAGCCCTGGCCGACGCTCATGGCAGCGGATTGTTGAAAATAAAAAGAACTGAAGGTTCGTTTGGCTCCGGCATCAGACGACAACCGAAGCAACATCGAACTCCTTTACCGTCTGAAAGCCCGAGAAGTTCATCGTAGTATGCGACTCGATAAAAGAGTTCTTTTTTCTTTTAGCCGCAAAAAGTAACAATTTAAACGCCGTATACAGTGTCATCCGGTGAAGGACAGTGATGGAAAGCTACTTATCTTGGAAGATCAAATGAAACGGTGGAACCGTGTAACCTCTGGTGGAATTCCCCCTCATATAGATAATTTAGCTAACCATCAAAATGTGCGTATACGGTCCACTGCCCCGACTAAAGAGGAAATAGTCACTGCAATTATTGCACTAAAACGAGGAAAAGCCGTCGGACTCGACTTGATGATAAAGCGTGGAATCCATAGACCTTTACCACTGAGTGGAAGGGAGGTTTGATCATCAAACTTCCAAAGAAGGGTAGCCTCACGGATTGTAATAATTGTAATAAATTGGATTGACTAAACGCCCACTTAGAAAGCACAATTGATGAAGAACAGGCTGGCTTTCGATCGGGATTCTCCTGTGTCGATCACATTAACACCTTGCGAATCATCGCGCAATGCGCTGAGTACGATTCTCCGCTTCACTTTCATCATTTTCATCGATTTCGAAAAGGCTTTCAATAGTGTGAACCGGGATTCTATATGGGCGGCCTTGCGCAAGAGACATCCTTGAGAAGCTTGTGGCTATGACGACGCGAAATGTCGCGTTCTGCATAAAAAAATCCCATGGGAGATAAACTGGTTGTTCACACGTGTAAACAAAAGTCTTTCATCGAATTCACGAGCCCACACAACATAAACATCACTACGAACACACACACGTTTGAGACCAACAACACTTCTTCGAAACTATATTAAAAACAACGCGCGACGCGGCGCCACGAAAATTCAAAGAAAAAACACTCACAACACAGATCACTTCAGATAAAAACACCCGCGACACAATTTTCAGATACTTTATTGTATTAACTTTCGTTGGCAGATCACGGAACATGGGCGTCGCCGTATGCAAAATGAAAACGATCGACCGAACACCACACGGAAGCACACGACCTACCAGTCGAGAGACAAAGCATTGACCGGGACAATACTTTGTCTTTCGACTGAAATGTCTTTCAACACTGCTAAAAGTGCTGTTTTCACGAACCGATTCGTGAGCTTTTTGTGTCTCGGCTAGTCTCTTTCCACAAAAATCGCCTAATGGGAACCGGGCTTAAGGTGTCGGGGGATTTTGAGATTCGCAGTGGAGTTCGGCAGGGGTGCTATTCACCGGTGCTATTCCTCATAGTGATCGGCGATGTGTTGTATGCAGCCCTATCGGGGCTAGACAGAGGAATTCAATGGATTTTAACATCTTATCCACAACATCTTGACTACGTTGACGACAAATGTCTACTCCCCCAAATTCATGGATTTGTCCGCAATGGCGTTAGATCTCGAGAGGGAGACAAGCAAGGTTGGACTAAATTTTAATACGGACAAGATCAAGGTTCTTAGCCCGCCATTGCGAAAAAGAAATCCGACATCTATTACCATCAATATTAATGGGCAGCCTGAGAAGAAGGTGGTCAACTTCGTCTACCTGGGTAGCATTGTTGCCGAAAATGGTGGTACGGAGCAGGACATCGCTCGTCGTATCAACCAGGCTAAATGCGCTTAAGGCATGCTGTCCAAAATATGGCAAAATAGTTATCTCAGCATCAAAACCAAGCTGGGCCTGTTTCGCTCCCTGCACTGTCTGTGCTTTTGTATGGGAGCAGTGCATAGAAAGTTTTCGTCAACTCAGTCTTCGTCGAATTCTACGAATTTTCTGGCCCGAAACAATATCAAATGAAAAACTAAGTCGTTCTGTTCCTACAGCCTACATCCAGCTTGCTGATCACCAACATGGCTTCCGAAGCATTCACAGTACGACCACGGCCTTGGCTGCCATTACAACCCGCATCCATAATGGTCTCAACCAGGCTCGTCCTTGTGAAAGAACAATATTGGTGGCGCTTGACCTGTCGAAGGCCTTCGACACTGTCAGCCATTCAGCGCTCCTGTCTGACATCAACTGTTCACCGTTTCCGACGCAAATTGTGAAATGGATTGCCAATTATCTCGCTGGCAGGCAATCCTACACAGAATTCAGGAACAGCAAATCAAAGCTTAGGAAGATTAAACAAGGGGGTATCAAGGAGGAGTTCTATCTCCTACCTTGCTCAATCTATACCTCTCAGGACTCCCAACACCACCTGAAGGGATCGATATTATCTCCTACGCTGACGACTGTTCCATTCTAGCAACAGGGAATGACATAGCGGTTATGTGCAAAAACATCAACGGTTATCTTGAACGACTAAACTCGTTCTTCATAAACAAGAACCTGACCGTCTCAGCGCCCAAATCCTCGGCAACCCTATTCACCACCTGGACGAAGGAGGTCAAGATGCAGCTGGATATCTCGATCGGGAATCATCCTATTCCTACTATAAACCATCCTAAAATCCTAGGAGTTACGCTAGATAGCATGGCCACATCATCACCCCATGCCTTAACTGTATGCGATAGTATGCGCAGTAGGAATAAGATCCTCAAAGCCCTGGCCGGTAGCACCTGGGGCAAAGACAAAGAAACTCTACTGGTCACGTACAAAGCAGTCGGAAGATCAGTGGCCAACTATGCGGCTCCTGTGTGGTCGCAGAATCTCTGTGACACGCAGTGGAAGAAGATTCAAACGTGCCAAAACGCCGCTCCCCGCTCTGTTACAGGCTGTCTCCTGATGTCACCCCAGGACCATCTACATCAGGAAACCAGGATGATGCCTTTAAGATATCACATCCAGCTTCTTGCCAAGCAATACCTTGTGGGCTGCTATCCCAGTGATCACCCTAATTTCAATCTCATGGGCAAGACGCCGCCGCCCAGACATGTCAGGCGCGACCTGAGGGACCTTGAAAGAGACGTCCAGAGATACAAAAGGGAACCATTTGATAGTAACGCACATAGGTCGGCCATCGCAGCAATACATCGTGAAGAGGTCAACAAGTCAATAGCAAGCTTAGGTTCGAATCCAGTGCTCGCGTCCATACCACCAACGATATCTCAGGAAGAGGAAAGACTTCCGAGAGCTACGAGAACAACACTCGCCCAACTTCGGTCAGCCTGGTGTTCGCGACTGAACTCCTACCTATCTCGCATAGACCAGGACGTATCAAACATCTGTCCTGCTTGTAACGGAACCCCTCACGACGTAAACCATATCTTTCAATGCCCAGCTGCGTCCACTCACTTGACTCCAAGAGTGCTGTGGGAGAACCCAATAGAGGCAGCTAACTTTCTATCCCTTGACACCGAGGATGAAGACGAAACTGTTGGCATGTAACAGACAAACTCATCGAATTCTGACTATTGCTACAACAACAACAACAACAAGAGCTAAGTCGGCGTACGGGTCAGATGCAAATCGACGAATTGATACGCAAACGAAAATGGCAGTGGATAGGTCACACATTGCGGAAGAGTGATAACTGCATTGCTTTGCATGGCATGAAATGGAACCCCATTTCCAACCAAGGCCGACCAAGAGGGGGTCCTAAAATCATATGGCGTCGATTTGTGGCAAAGGAGTGTAAGGCACTGGGTAAGTCTTTTGGGGAGTTGCACCCGGTTGCTCAGAACAGAGAACGATGGCGCGTAGGTATAGTTGAGTAGGAGTTACGGCAAAGTAGTAGACAACGGGAGTAACTTATAAACAGTTGTTAATCGAGGAAATCCCTAAAATAGATGTGTTGTTACAAGGAAAACCATGGGCTTGTGGAAACGATTTTGCTTCAATTCACCCAACAGGGAATATAAAATCATTAATTCTGGAGGAAAATATTTTTATTTTTGATTGGATGCCCAACTCTCCTGATATAAACGTAATAGAAAATATCTGGGGTTGGCTTTATTTCGTTGTTCGCGAATAGTCTGGTTGTTGTAGCTAATATAACTGGAAATAACAATTAATTGACGCAATCAAAAGGTTGAAAACACTGCAAGCCATCATTTATTTTTTGTATGATTCCCTCCCATGCAAAATATTTGATATTATAAACAAAAATGGCAAAAATACTCACAATTTAATAAAGTAATTGCTTTTATTAATCATTTGTCCTCTTTGATACGTGCCTGGAATATTTTTCAACGAAAATATCACACAAAATTGTAAAACAGTGCCTGAACCTAAGCAATTGTCGCACTAGCATGGTGACTGTTTGAACTAAATCAATTGCTATAATTTCAGCAAATTTTCTCGGCGGATTCAAACTCTTTGTAATTTAATTTCTGATGTTTAATATTTCCGAAAAAAAATTATTAGCATTGCCGATAGTCTCAATTTGACCATTTCTTGGGACAAAGTATCGGTGAACCTAAGCATTTGTCGCGAAGTGTATGTCGAAACCAATAGAATCGGACCACTACGTCACGTACGTCCGGGTCAAATGTCTGTGTTTGTGATGGTAACTTGCTCATTTCTAATGCAGGGTTTTTCCACCAAAAAAACAGTTTTGAAAAACAGTTTTGTTTTCAAAAACAAAAACAGAAACAAGTTTTGTTTTTTGAAAACAGTTCTGTTTCATGTAAATAGACTGTTCCAATTTTGTCTCTAGTTTTGTTTATCTTGTTCAACATGTGTGTGTCCCAAAAAATGTTAGACGACGAGGATTTCATAATAAGCTGTGGCTTTTTTTTTTAATAAATGACATCTAAAACAGAAAAAACGGAGATATTGGCTCAATTCTCAATAAAAAAAACTAAAACTAAAAGTTTATATAACTTGAATCTTTAGAATGACAACTGATTGTGTACTTGGATGCTATCGCAGAAAACTAAAGTGCGAGTTTCAACCAACCAGACAAAAACCAAGAACAAATGTGTTTTCCTTTGATCCGTTTTAGAAAACAAGAACATTTTCCCCTTCGCGATGGGGACGTGTTTCGTTTCCTAAAACAGTTTTTAGAGACACAAATGTTTTTAAAACTGTCCAGTTTTTACAAAATATTGGTGTTTTATTAAAAAAAAAACAGTTTTTGTCCATGTTTTTCGAAACTGTCTCTTTGGTGGAAACCCGGCATAAGGATATCTTTACCAAATTTCATATTATTCAATCGTATTATCTATGGCCAAACCACATTCCCGAATTTGATTGAAATTGGACTACTATATTATATAGCTGTCAGGAACGACACGTCAAAAAGTAAGCTTTTGTTATAAAAACTTTCTTATCTCTAAAGATATCTTTATCAAATTTCATATTTATCAGTCATATTTATCGTCAAATCTCATTCCTAATTTTGGATGAAATCGACCCCACTATTTCATCTACCTCTTATAGGAAAAATGGAATCGGAACGAGTTTTACTGTTAATTTCAAAGTGGCAAATGCCGGATGGATCAAAATTATCGCACACCGTCTAGCCGAAGGCTAGATGGTATTATTTCAATTTGACGTCGATCTATACATTAGTAAAACTGTTCAGAAATATGTTTATTAATCGTGGAATGGCCGTAAGCATTGCCTGCATTCAGGAATCATCATCGCTCCCTGAGCGGTCCTTCCCCTCTTGAGCGCTGTGGAGTGCTACTGTCCCAATGTCTGGTGAATGCAATCGCTCCATGGAGCCGTTACTGAGCGGATACTTCTCCTTTTGAGCGAAAATTTTCCACGCTCCCTTGGCTTGGAGCGTGATACATTTTTGTTTTCACAATTCGCATCACAGATGGTGCGCGCGTCATATGTCATTTGATTGAGTGTTGAGTGTTTGACAACACAACGTCCTGCGTGTTATTTTACGGGAATTTTGCAGCAAAATTACAATTAAAAGGTGAGTGGTGTTTTCATTAATTGTATATTTGTATAGCCCGGCCAAACCAAACAATTTAAACAGACAGCCGTTAGCCGTTTGTTAGACATTTGCCATGTCAGCTGATTGTCTCAAATTCGATATGTAGCCGGTGTATTCACAAAACAGGTGTGTGACGGTTGTGACAGGGAGCAGTCGCTCCGTGTGACATGGAGGGGAGATGTCGCTACGTAGCTGCTCAATGTTTTGTGAATTAGCCCATTGCAATATATAGGTACATACTTACATTTATATTGTAAGGCGAATTTAGTATACATAAAACAACAATCAATTCGCTGTGAACGTTTATTAATTTGGAGATAATTCGTCTAATTTTCTGTGCTCCCAAGTCCTGCGCGCTGGTCTATATTTAGTCTAATAAACGCACAGCTCCGGGTTTGTATTAGAAGATTTATATGTAGATACATTATAGTGGTTTTTAGATAGAATGAAAAATGAATGAAATTGGTGCAAATCAATGCATAAGCTTATTTCACTGTGCATTAGCACATTTCTCTGAAGAATAAATTTGGGAGAGATGAAACAAGTGTAAATCTTGTTCTAAAAAAACGACGCTTTGGACATCGGGGGAAAACATGAAATTGAATGGTGCGTCTCACTAGGTAGGACGTTCTTATTATCAAGTTGTGCCTTGTGATTATTGAAAATATCTCTTAGTTACGCTCGATGTTTCTTCATATCCAGCTGAGGGTGATTTGGGAAGTATAGTATCTAGTACTTTTCTTAGGGCCGGTGAATGTCTAACTTAAGGTGCAGACAAGGAAATTTTGGCGCTCCTCTTCATCATCATCGTGGCGCGACAGCCCGACGTCGGGCCTTGGCCGCCTGGATCATTGCCCTCCAATTATCTCGGTCACGTGACCGCGTCCTCCAATTTTGGAAGCCCAGCGGCTGCGCGGCGTCCATACCTACTGAGCTCTCCCAACGAGATCTGGGTCGTCCTCGCAGTCTCGTTCCGTCGACTCGTTCTGAATTCATTACTCTCTTATACCTTAGACAGACGACGCACACGAATGATCATTCCCAATCGAATGATAATTCGATTTCATGTGTGTCTTGCGAATGATCATTCGAACATCGTCTGAATGATAATCCGTGAATTCCAATTGGCATAGTAAACATAATTCCTTCTTTGTGTATGCAGTGCCACCTATCCGACAAATTATCATTGAGTATTCAAAATTTGCACCCGTTGATATGCAATAGAAATAATATCCACTCGTTGCTAAGCAAAATGTTCGTTGCTAAACGAAATAAACAATATTTATTCGAAAAATCAGTGCTAAGTCGATTTTGTAGTGACAGTTGGAACGACGTTCACATTAAAGTGTGTGTGTCTAATTCGTCATTGCCAGCAATTCATCATTCACCGAATGATCATTCGGTTGCTGTGTGTGTCTAAGGTATTAGGCATGCGATCATCGTCCATTCTTTGTACGAGTACATGCCCTGCCCATTGAAGTCGTTGTAGTTTGACGATTTTCGAGACTTGCAGCTCATCGTACATTTCATACAACTCATGGTTGTACCGGATGCGCCATCCATCTCGATCGCAAACAGCCCCGAAAATTCGCCGTAGAACCTTACGTTCAAAAGTGTCTAGCATGTTTTCGGAGGCTTGAGTTAGGGTCCATGCTTCGCAGCCATAGCATAGCACTGGTCGTATAATGGTTTTGTACACGCGGAGCTTCGTGTTTCTGTGCACATGCTTCGATTTCATTATGGGGAGAACCGAGAAAAAAGTCTTATTAGCTAACTGTATCCGTCGCTTGATTTCGTCAGTTTCGTTGGCGTCCCTTGACAGGTTGCAACCCAGGTAAATGAAGTTGTTCACGAACTCGATGTTGAGGTCCCCCACGTTGATGCTCGGTTGTGCAGGTGTCCTTGTCACCGATTGCATCATTATTTTAGTTTTACCCTCGTTAATACGTAATCCTACTTCCTTTGCAGCGGTATCGAGCGTATACAGAAGTTCTTATGCGTCAGCCAATCTTCGGGACATGATGTTGATGTCGTCGGCGTACGCTGCTAATTGTGTCGACTTGATGTGTAGCGTCTTGCTGTTGTCCATATTCATGGCCCGAATAGCGTATTCCAGTGCTAAGTTGAAGAGCGTCGGTGCCAGTCCATCGCCCAGCTTCAAACCAGTGCGTGTTTCAAATAGATCAGTAAGTCTATTATGGATCCTGGCTTGTGAGACGGAGTTGGTCATCGTCATCTTAGTCAGTCGCACTAATTTGGCCGGTATACCAAATTGCAGCATAATGTTGTACAGTACTCCACGATCGATACTGTCGTATACCTGCTTGAAGTCGACAAAGATTTGGTATACGTTTACGTTGTATTCCCAGCACCTCTGGAGTATCAGTTTGACTGAGAAGAGCTGATCGGTTGTGGAGCGACCAGGTCTGAAACCGCTTTGATATTCGCCGATGACTCGTTCTGCGTACGGTTTTATTCTGTTTTCCAGAATTTTCGTCGTACAAACTAGTGAGATGCCCCTGTAATTCTCACACCGCAGTTTATCTCCCTTTTTATGAATTGAACAGATGATGCTTCTGCGCCAATCGTCTGGGATCTCCTCGTTCTCCCATACTCGCAGGAGTAATTGATGTATGGCATCAACTAGACTCGTTCCACCGAATTTTAGCAGTTCAGCTGGAATCTCGTCAGCGCCCGGCGCTTTACTTTGTTTTAGTGACCGCAACGCGAGATCAACTTCCTCTACTGTCGGGGGTTGAATGGGTGGGCCTCGATCAACAATATCGTCGAGAGCTTCTTGTGTGGGGATGTTAGATGGTCGGTTTAGAAGCTTTTCAAAATAAGAGGCCCATCGTTTGTTAATGCTATCGGTGTCGCTGATGATGTTTCGATCCTTACCTTGTTTTCAATTTTTCATATAAACTGGAATGATGCGACCTATCAAATATTATTTGCTTCTTTTTTCTGGTAGGGTTGACTTTTCCAACGCCACTTTTGTCCAAGGAGGTTTTGTTTCATTATGAGAGGTTTTGAGAGTGACTTTTCAAGCGCCAGTTTAGTTCAGGAGGTTTTGCTTGGTACTAATTATGGTCGATAAATAACTGAAAAATGAAGCCCAGTATTCCAAATTGAATCGTTCGCTCGTCTTTTAACTAAATACTAGTCTTTTAAGTTTTGCATATAGAGCTGAATTGCAACAGTATATAATTTTTAAAGACTTTATTGTTTTTCGAAGTATTTTCCACGAAGATTAATGCACTTTTGCATGCGCTTGATCAACTCTGGAAGCAGTTATTCACTCGTTTGTTGGTACAGTCAAAATTGCGTTTTTGAAGGCGTCAACTGCTTCTTCTGGCGACTGGAACCTTTGACCACGTAGTCTGTTCTTCATTGCCGAAAACAGAAACCAACTGGGCGAGGCATTCTTTTTGAGATAATTGTCTTCGAAAGTTGTAAAAAATTACTGCTTGAAAATTTGCTCGGTTCAATTCCATTATTCGGATAACTCGCCCTCGTATAATTATATTAAATTCAGCTCTAAATTGACATAATTCACACTCAAACTTGGATTTTCTCTTAGCGCCCTTTCAGAGTCAGCGCCCTAGGCGACCACCTGCTTCGTCCTAGCCTTTAACCGACCCTGACTTTTCTTATTTAAACTTCGATGTTGTGAAACATTGGATTGTCAATGATTTCTTCACGATGCCGCATTCTTAATACTGGCAGATGAGATACATCGATCACTACCAGGCGAATTCTAAATAGTTAGTACAATGCGAAAGGCGAAAATTAAACTTCAAACTCAAAATATCGAGCACAAAACATCGGTGTTATATATTTCAAAGCATTGAAATCTAACGTTTTTGTAAAAATTAGCTGCGTTTTTGAGGGAGGCCCTACCGTCAATCTGATGTCTCATACTACCGGTTAGTCACGGGTTCGTATCCCGTCGTGGCCATGGATGTTTGTGTTGTCTTCCCCCTTGGGTTGTGGGGTGTAACAATAGACATAACCTTTCCCGGTTTGTCGCAAGTATGCGGCTAATTGAGCAGGAGGTGCATGCCAGCAACATGTATCGTCCGAAACTAGTTTATGCTAACTAAACATCAACTACATGGAAGTAGTTGATGAACTATATGTATCATTATCCATTTTTCGGAAATTACAATGCTGGCGGAAGCAACCGCAGCGGCACGCATCTATCAAGAATTTGTTAGAATGCACGTATTACCCTTAAGCGAATTACATTGGGGCAGCGACATAAGCAGTTCTGCTTTTTCGTGGAAACTTAAAATGCTGTTTTAGTGGTGTGATTTAGCGCGGCATACTGGGGAAAGTTTTCAAATATCAGAAAGAACAAACAAATCACCGAACGAAAGCTTTGGTTTGTTGTTAAAAATTATAAAACATTTTCAATACTAACAACTAATTTTTTTTCTGCAAAATAATGAGAAAAATTTTAATTTACATATTGCCGCAAGACGATATGTCATGTCGTGCTTTTAATGTGGCTTGCAAAGCAGATTACCCAAGACACAACCGATGTCGCTGCTAAAGCCGCTGTTGCTGCGATTGCTTGTGGCGAATATCTAATTAGCCCATTTGACTATTGTGGCAGATTTGTTGTTATCCTGACTTCTTAGTATCTTTTGCGAAAAATATTCATACAAATAAATCGACAACTAATGTTAGTGAGTCGGGTAGCTTTTTGTATCTTCTTGTGGAGACCGTGTACTCCTTTCTTATAAGGATAGTGCGCATACCGCTAACAATCTGGCGATGTTTATACAGCTTACCCTTGTGGCTCTGTATCCCTGGATTGTCTAGATTTCACAGTCCAATACATATATAAAATGGAAATATGTATTTCAACAATATATGTACTACATAAATGAATACGGAGGCTAATTGACGTTTTTTTTTTCAGATTACATGCTTGTATATTAAGCAGTAGTTTAACATAGAAACTACAACATTAAACAATTCTTAAGGTAAGGTAATTTTACGATTTTCTTTAAATTAGAAATGTTTTTTTTAGTTTGCCAATTTTAAGCATTATTGAGTTTCTACTGAAAGGTACGAGTCAAATTTCATCACCATAGTGCCAAAATCCTTATAAAATCGGTCAAATGTCTGTCCGTCTGACCAGAGAATATCTCTTGAACGACTGAATCTGAATAACTTCCAACCTCAGCATAAAATAAAGCACGACGATGAAAATATTCTATCCTACAAGATATCAGTTATTTTTGGTTTCATTTGTGCTTTCCATATCTTGTTTATCCATTGACATAATGTGTCGAGTGAAATTTGGAGCTGTGAATTTTTACATTTAAATTATAATCTTTCGTTACAAAATACAGCCGAATTGGACGAATTACTTCGCCTTCTTTCGCGTATCATAAACAGTACTACTACTATTACTTTGCCTTTACCCCTATTCCCAGCAAATAATTTCGTATCATTTGGGAGATAAATTGCCCAGAAGATACGATGGCGATTCTTCCATACGATAAATTTATAGATTATTTGTCGCTTTTTCGATAATTAGGGGATATCCTTTAGGCGAAAGAATCGCGATACGATTTCAATTCGCGTTTACGATATGGAAGATAAGCATCACAGCAATAAGCAATAATTAAAGGATATCCCTCAGGCGAAAGAATCGCGATACGATTTCTATTCGCCAATCTATCTCCAAGATAATATTTCGCCAATTTACAATAAATTCAAAACGACGATTGTGTCATTCTCATTTTTTGTAGTCTAGATAACACAACGGTTAGCACTATTGACGTGCAAACATGGGAACCTGGTTCGAATCCTACAAATATCAGTTGTAAAAAAGGATGAATATAAATTATGAGCGTCAAAGAACATGTAAGATAAAAACAAATATGAAAATTAATCTAATAAAAAAGGCGATAATAATTTTTGTCCTAGTTGACTCTCATCGCCACAATTTCTTGTATCCGACATTTTATCAATTCGTCAATTTATCCCCGTCGCGATTAGCTTTCTTGTTACCGACTCGTTTCGCCAAAGTTTCTCCAGGAGGTTTCGCTTTCGGCAACTATTTTTCCCGAAGGGGGTAACTTCCGCGGTCCATCTTTGCGTGGTCCGGATAGGGCTGCATGCAACACATCGCCAATCACTATGAGGAATAGGATCGGTGAGAGGATGCACCCCTGTCGAACTCGACCCCGGACGACAGGAAGGACGCAAATAAATAAATAACTGACGCAACAGTTCAATCTGAACCATGACCTCGAAATGAGTTAGTATCATCTCATTTTCTAGATCGTGACGGTGTGTCTTGTGCAGAGGTGTGTGATCAGCAACACGTTCAACCGAGTTATTTACCCCATAAATGGGTACTCATTTAACAGCTGAGTTTGCTCATAGTCCGACACGTAAATCCCCTTTTTTCGAAGACTGCTGCATTCAGTAGGAATCGAACCGGGGCTCAGCGTGTAGAAGGCGAACGTGCAAACCGTTGCGCCATCCGGACTATTAAGCACGCAAATGCCTCTTTGTTGTTAATTGCCTTGACCCCTCCAGGGGCATGGGCGCGTCAACATCTGTAGCATGTCAATGCCTTGTTGACGTTTCGATAACATATCTACTTTTCGGAAGTGCAGCTGCTAGCATGCACCTCATATTCGCTCCGTTTTTATACTGACAAGCTCGGAGCACTTTGAGAGTTCTGTTAGTACTCACAGGCAGTTTTTGATCGCGCCGAGATTTTAACTCCGAGGTCTAGATTAGTATCGTAGAGCGGTGATAATTATTGCAATCTATAAGACTGCCCTTTTGAAATTTTTAATATCAATTTTTTCTCCCACTTAGTGGGAAAGGTCTCTGTGTCCTACTCTTTATTAAAAGTTGGGTGCAGCAACTATAGGTAGACAGTTATGCTTGACGCTTTTGATAAAGTTTGGCATGAATTCCGCCGAGTCCGGCATACTTACCTCGTTTCAGTGCAATAATTGCAGCCACTTTTTCTGTTTTAATCGGGGCAGGTGACCGTATACGTATACTCGTATATTTTGATACCCATCTAAATTGTCTACATTAGGGGGAACTTGGCCAAATGCTCTTTCACGTTTGCGTATCATAAAAAGTTGGGTGGTTGAGTTTAATCTGGTCATAGCAGCTTGGTTGATAAAGGTGGCTTGAGAGGACCAAAAACTGCACCAGACAATGGAAAGAGAACATCGAGGATTTGAATTATCGCTGAATCAAGTTAGAGAGATAGATACGAGGGTAGGGTGAAAAGTTCTCGGCCAGACACAGAAATATCGTTACAATCAGCAAAAATGTATGTTTCCTGCCTGGGTGCACGTGTCATTAGTTCGTATGACAAGTTTCAACTTGTTCTCTCAAATAGTTTGTTTGCACGAATTTTCGCAGTAGACGTCTTACGTGTTTTTCGTAAAAATGGAGAAACTTGAACATCGTGCGTTCATAAAATTCTTCGTTTTGGATGGATTAGCCCCTAAGGAAATTCATCCGAAGTTAACAAAAGTTTACGGGGACTCTGCTTCTTCGACGTCAACCGTTAAAAAATGGGCAGCTGAATTTAAACGTGGTCGCACGTCCCTCGAAGACGACGCACGTGAAGGACGGCCAAAAACCGCAACCACACCGGAAACCATCGAAAAAGTGCATGATATCGTGTTGGACGATAGGCGAATGAAAGAGTGATATTGCTGAGGCTGTGGCGATATCGGAAGAAAGGGTGCGAAACATCTTGCACAAAGAATTAGAGATGCGAAAACTCTGCGCAAGATGGGTCCCGCAGTTGCTGAATGCCAATCAAAAGCAAATGCGCAAGCGATTTTCGCAGCAATCTTTGCACCGGTTCAATTGGGATCCGACCGATTTTGTGCGGCGATTTATCACCATGAATGAGACTTGGGTCCACCACTACACGCCAGACACGAAACAGCAGTCGAAGCAGTGGGTGGAACCCGGTGGTTCATCGCCAAAGAAAGCGAAGACGATCGCATCTGCCGGAAAGGTTATAGCCAGCGTGTTTTAGGACGCGAAAGGGATCCTGTTAATTGATTACCTTGAAAAAGGCAGTACAATAACAGGCGAATATTACTCCAAACTTCTTGACCAGCTGGATGCCAAAATTCGCGAGAAGAGGCCTGGCTTGAAGAAGAAAAAAATCATCTTTCACCAGGACAACGCACCTGTACAAAAGTGTGCGTTGGCGATGGGAAAAATGCGAGAACGATTTGCTCGACCATCCCCCCTATTCTCCTGATTTGGCACCCTAAGACTTCCATCTGTTCTCAAACTTGAAGAAATTTGTTTCTTGGAAGCGCTTCGCATCCAATGAAGAAGTTGAGAGGGCCATAGATGAATATTTTCACAGCCTTCCAGACTCTCACTTCCATCCGTATTAGACGTGCTCCGTTGTCAACATTGAACAGATACGATGAACCACGAAACGGGATTGGATTTAGTCACACGATCAGGCTTAACCAAACTCTTTGAAGGTTGATCACGACCCGGTACACTTACAAATGAGCCTGCCGGTACATAGCTCGACGAACCAGGAACTGCCACTGACCGCTCCTTGGAGATGCAGCTGCTTAAGGATGCAATTTCCTCTGAGATTAGGTCAGGCTTTTTCGAGGTCCGCGACGATTGCAAAAGTGCATATATTGGCCAAACCAAGCGACACATGGGACAACGTCGAAGTCATAAGAAAAGTACAAAAAACATACAAACTCGATGCTGCAGAGAGCCTTGAGATATTTATGCGAGGAAAAAGGGATTGCTCAACACAGGCGATGTAAATTGTACATCGAAACATCTTCCAGGCAATAAAAAAAAAAAAATGTTGGCAACGACATAGCTAAGTAAGTAATATGGAAATATTTTAAGCATACCCTACCCTCATTGAAATATAAGAGACGAAAAATTATGTACGAAGTTATTGTGAAACAAGCACTGACGAAAGGCGCAAGTTGCAACCGAAACACGTATCTGTGGTCATAAAAATAAATCTGTAGTATAAAGAGAACAACAGTCTTTTTATTGGAAAAACTTTTAAAGAACTGCTGAAAACAGAGGAACTAATTTAGCAACAACATTCGATCCTCTATTAAGGTAACAACTCTATATCGGTTAAATTGGGGAAAACGCAGCCTAATACCTCGCGGGAGTTCGATTAGCAAAAATATATTGTAGTAAAAAAATGAACAGACAACATCGTTAAAGACGAATTTTCGATAGCTAGACCGTGCTAAGCCAAGTTTTAATTTTTCGGCTGTGTGTAATGAAATTGGCTTAGATTTACCGTTATATTGGAAATTTACTTTTCAAAATGTTTGCTCCTTTTCACTCTTCCTCTTCTTCCTCTCCTCTTCCTATACTAGTAACAAAAACTGCAATCTTGTCTTTCCTGTTTTCTTCAGCAAGAAGAATAGTGAGTGTGCCACTTTTTTGTGAAGCAGTGTATGTATTAGGTTGGTGCAGATGAAATGTCGGATTCAGTAGTAAATTTTTGAACAGCTGAAACTTTTTATAAAGATAATTATGTTAATCGAAATATGTAGGTACCAGCGGATGCGAAACACTGTTCCCAACGAGTTACAAACGCATTTATTCCTGTTTCGTAGAAGTCCGAGTTTCTGGTTCGAAGAAACTCAATTTTTGACAGCTCCTTCATTGGCTGCGTTCCTCGAACGAATCAGGATTTCACATTTCTCGAATTCTCCTCCATATGCTTCCCCCTCCGGTGAAATTTGTAGAGACAACTGTCATGAAACTGTTCCCCTCCGGATCTGAGAAGTATTCTGATCCGGAGAAGAACATTTTCATGACAGTTGTCCGTACAAATTTTACCGGAGGGGAAAGCATATAAAGGAGAATTCGAGAAATTTCAAAACCTGATTCGTTCGCAGGAAACTTACAGGATTAGACAATTTGACAGTGGGTAACAGAGATGTGAAGTATTGTATATCTGTAAGTTGAAGAGAGAATGTCTCTTAACTGAGAGGATCTTTAGATGGGAAATATACCGGAAAAATTTGTTGGTTCGTTTCCCCAACCTATGATTTCTAAACAAATACATCTACCGGTCTCTCTGTCTCTTTCGCTCTAGTACAATTACTAAGAAACAGGCCTAACGAAAATTGGTTGGTTGTCATTCTGCTCTCTCGTGTACGTCGAATGTATCTGTTAAATGCGTCTCTATCCACATAAGGATACACAATGCTTTGCCATCTCTGTTGTTCACTGTCATTTCCTTAACCGGTCAGGCTTTCAGGACCGCGACCATTGTTAAACTGTTTTCCTGTCAAAAAGTGATCCAAAAGTTTAAAGAAATTTTAATCTGTTGGCGAGAGGTGAATATGGTGGGTGAGGAAGAGTCTCTTAGCGCAACTCGTTCAATTTTTGGATCGTTGTTTTCGATACATGCGGTCGTGTGTTGTCATGAAGCAGTATAACTCCATCCGTGTTGACTAGCCTAGGTCGTTGAACTGTCAATTTCTGATGCATTTGGTCCAGTTGAGCGCAGTATTTCACAGCATTGATGGTTTCGCCAGGTTGCAGGAACGAATAGTGGATAAATCCAGCTACAGACCACCAAACAGTCACCATTATTTTCTTTGGATGAAGGCTTGGTTTCGGCATGTGACTTGGAGCTTCATCGGCATCTAGTCATTGGGCCGATCGGCGACGATTATCGTATTGTATCTATCCACTTTTCATCGCAGGTCACAATTCGGTTCAGGAACGGATCGTTTCTGTTGCGGGAGAGAAGAGAACTGGAAATCTCCATTCGACACGCCATGTTCTGCTCGGTAAGAGCATGCGGAACCCACTTGTCAAGCGTTTTCACTTTTCCAAGTTGTTGTAAGTGGCGGCAAACTGTCGAATGGTGCACGCCCCATTTCTCGGCAAGATCCCTTATGGTTTGGCGGGGTCAGACTCCACTAATGCACGCAGCTCGTCGTTATCGATCGATGGTCCTGGGTTTCCACCCGGCTCATTTCGGAGGTTCATATCTCCGGATCGAAATTTTTCGAACCACCGGCACCGCTGAGTGCTTCGTTTGTTAACCGTATCAAGTCCAAATGTGCTGTGGATATTCCTTGTTGCTTCCGTTGCGTTGTGCTCTAGATTAAATTCGTAAAGGAAAAAGAGCCGTTTTTCGCTCGCTTCCACTCTTTCTTTTTTTTCACCGATCACCATGAAGTGCTAAACCGAAATGACTCTATAAGCCAAGGTAGCAGTACTTACGAGTATATAGGTACTTCAATATGTCATATCACTAGGGCCGCCTGGTGGTGGTTTGATACATAATAATCGCAGCCAAACTCATGTCATTGCAAAATCCGACATTTCATCTGCACCAACCTAATAGTTTACTTCGATAATACAATTTATTTCCTATGAATAAAATGTTGATTTTGAGTATTACATGGAATAGCAAACAAACAAAATGATTCTGCTGCCCAAATCAAATTTGTTAGATTGTATTTACACTGAGGTTTGAAGGCTAACTAACCCAAGGCACACTCCGAACCAAGGAAATTATCTATTTTCCCGTAATTCCGCATTTGCAATTCTGTATGTTGTTGTTGTGGTAGCGATGCTTCGAATACTGCAGTTCGAGGGGGTTTGGCGGCTCTTGGCCGTTGAAAAACGGGTCGGTCCGGTGTGATGAACCGGCTGCCGCAGGAACGAACATTATGTTTTGAATCGTTTTTTGTGCTTATTTTTGTTCTGTACAGAACCAAAGAAGGGCGACTAATATTGATTTCCCCAAATACGAATATCATATCCTCCATAATAATGCGATATTTTATCATTGATCAACACCGTTATCAGCGTCTTTTAATTACTCAACATCTGTCCATTTCGCCAAAATGTTTGATAAGTTCTTTGTTAGGGTTTTGTATTAAAAACAAAACCCTTATGAAATCGGTCAAATGTCTGTCCGTCTGTCCGTCTGTCCATGAAATATCTCACGAACGGCTGAAGCCACATACATGAAATTTTGTGGGAGTATGTAGAATTATTATAATTCGCCGGAGAAAGCGATTCGTTGTAATAGGCTGACTTTAAGGGGATGTCCCCATAGAGGGGAAATGAAGGTCAAAAAAATTTTTTCATCTGGTATAGGCTTGTGGGGTATCAGGAGAAAGGTAACACCGAGTACATTTTATTTCCGGTATTTTCATCAAATTTGAAAAAAGGAGAAAAGAGATAGAGGGGAAAATATGTGATCCGAGTTTGTCCCCCCCCCTCGCATTTCGATACCGTTATACTTAGAAATATGAAAATTTGCAGAAAAGCGGCATTCTACTAGTACAGAAAACCGAAAATCGTAGAATTTTGATATCTCATCAAAAAAGGTTAATAATAGTACATTTCTATAGTTGCAGTTAGCATACCCCTGCACGCCTTAAGCACAACCAAGGTCAAAAATATTGATGGCCAATGATAACCAACATCATTGGCAATAATATCTTTAAGTTTCATTACAATCACATAATATTTAATAATAGTACATTCATTTAAAGTTCGGCATTTTGACATCATCCACACAAAAATTACACCTACCGGCCTCATAGGTGTGAGTACCACTCTCATGTTGTTTTTCGTAGTGCGAATTGCAGTTATTTAATTAATCATTTTTGAAAGGGTAAAGTTTAGTTGGGGGCGCTGCGTCGTAATTTGCAAACTTTACCGGGTGGAAGGGGGGAGGGGTCCACATAGAGGCGAAATTAAGGTCAATTTTTTTTTTATCGACTGGTATAGGCAAGTGAGGTGTCGTGAGAAAGGTAATGTTGAGTACATTCCATTTTTTCGCATTTTCTTGGAATTTGTGGAAAGGGGAATAGTGGGGGAGGAGAAAATATTAGTTCGTAATTTGCCGATATTTATATACCAAAATAAGCGCTTGCTACAAAACCCTCGGATTGCGGGCGTAGCCCTCTATATTCCGGTTTCATTTAGTATTGCATTGAATTTTTAGAATTCATTATGTCATAGTCCAATATTGAATTTAGTACAATATTTAATTTTACTTTCTGATAATTGGTGCCATATCATTGGAAAATATTAAAAATGATAATTTAGCATTTCTTGATTCATCTTTAGATGAATTTTTCCGGTGTAGACTAGCGCATCGACCACGTATTACACAAAAAAAAACATGATGTTCATTGTTTGTGTAACGCGTACTCCTTACGCTGATCTACACCGGATAATGTCGCAAAAAGCGCACCTTTTGTATGTGTTGTTTTTTGGTTAGGCAGAAATGAGTAATGCATATTCTTCTTTTTTATAGAAAATACCGACAGATCTCATAATGCTCCAATGATTCATAAGTGCGTTCGACTAGATACATTCAGCAGTATAAAATTGCATGATTAACGCCTTGCGGAGCTTCAACAGAAAGTCTACAGAAACGTAAGCATTTGGGGAGTTTTTACATGATTTTAATTTAAAGTATTCTTAAAATTGTATATATATAAAATTGTAAAAAATGGTATGGAAGAATATCTTTTTACTTAAATAAGAAAAGGGAGATCCAAGGTGTTCCTTAGTTTGCATATTCTTCTATTGTTTGTTACAACAATTCACTTAAAATAGTGCGGTTGAAATTCATGAAATCGATAAATTGAAATTAATTTAATTTTAACCATGGTTTGGTTAAAAAGTGCATAAATCGCAGTCTTGAAAATGAAAGAGAGGGAAAGAAACAAACTAAAAAAACAAAAATCAAGTGCATGACAAAAGTGAATAAACTGGGCAAACCGAAATGAAAGAAAAAGGATGACAAAAGGATATAAAAAATTAGCAATTAGATCATTACTCTTAAGTTATAAAGAAATAAATAGGTTACTTTTACTTATACACACACAATCATATTTATTACATTAACGCATCTACAAGAAAAAAGTAACAAAAAATTGCCATATATACAATGGCAATGAAATGGCAAGTAGAGAAGGGGGTGAAGAGAAATTTCAGAAATTTTCAAAATAACATCCTTTTTCCTCTTGTTTTCTCTAAATTTACAAAATAAAATAAAAGAGCGAAATAGAGAAATAGGATATAGAACAAAAGAAAAAACCTAAAACTAACACGGAATAATATTCTAGTCAAAGTATTTTTTACAAATAGAATTATTAGAAAAGTAGGGCAAAAGAAGAAATGATGATAAGAGAAGTATCCCAATGGAATGAAGTGTGAAACAGAAATATTTTGGACAAAGAAACAAAAAGAAAAATCTTAGATTTCCAAAAGATATACAAATAAATATACATAATTACATACATACATTATTGAACATATAGAAATATTATACAATATAATTCAAAATATTTATTTACTAAAAAACAACGCAAGAAGCTAAATGAGTCTTACAATATTAAAAATTTCAGTTTTTCCATTTTATGTTTATTCCTTTTGATTTTCGAATAAAATATCTTTTTCTCTCATAATTTATTGTAGTGCATTAGTAACAATTTAGACTACATCACTTAACTGATAATTTAAATGTACATGTAACTTTCGTGATTTTCTTGATTTTCATTTTAACTTACACGTTATATATATGTCGTAGGCTTTTAGCGAGATTCGTCATTTCGTGAAATTGCCCAGCGAATACTGAAGGAATTTAAACACATCGTTGCCGGCGTATATGTTAACATTGCCATTGCACTATAACCCGGCATTTTGAGAAACTATATGTCCATTGCGCTGTTATTATTGTATTTAATTAATACAAGCAATAAATAAAGAATAAAAGGAATGTTATGATGATGTATGTAAGGTAGGTTTGTACTGCTTAAAGTGGAAATTCCCTGTTTAAGACGATGGTAGATTAGCGGTTTTACTCGCGACAGTATTACACGCCGGTTTTGCTCGTTTGTCTGCCTTTGTGATACATTGGCAGTGTGGCTGCGAGCCAAAATTTCAAGCAGAAATGATGAGCCCGATTCAGTATGGCGGTATACAAAATCGCACCATTGAGTGATACACTAGCGAGCTTTACTGTAGATGAAACAAAACTGCGGCATTACTCTCTGATGTATCACCGCCTTTAGGTAGTATGAACCAAAAATGTAAAAAAAGAACAGGATTGGAACATACCTCATAAATACATGTGAAAACAACAACAAAAAGTGGGCCAATTCCGATCCAATCTCAACTGATTGAAATTTAGATTTTTCTTGTAATAGAGTGCGTTTAAATGCAATTTGTCGTGTAAATTACGCGAAACTCATTAGCTGAACCACCTTTAATGAAAAGTTCCCCCAAAATTTTTCTTTGATCCAGTCGTGATATTCCCTAGTCTAAGGTACGAACCTAACTTGCATATATCACACCTGGCGGCAACAAATATTACACTAAATGGCGAGCATGCTTAAATTAGACATTTTGTAAAGTGACAGTTTTCAGCACTTCATTCATAATTTGCGGGGATTTCCTGAAATCGCGGCGCTATACAATGTAATCAAATCAATACATTGTTTGCCGGGCAGTTCGCGAAATGACGGGTTTTTCTAAAGCCTAGGACATATATATATCTTTTTTTTGGGTTTAATATTTATCATTAAGGTTATTGTTGGTCGCGTTGGCGTTAAGGTATCGTTTTGGAGATAGTCCAGAGTTATCAAAATCATTTTCAAAATTGGTTGCTGGCATGCTGCTTTTTGCATAAGCACAACACATAGTTTCTCTTTTGATTTATTTTCTAGCAAATCAATGCTGATGGCCAAGTGCAATATAAAACAGAAGTATAGAATTGAAAAACATTCAAAAATGATAAAATTAATGCGCTAATCACTTCGATTAACGTAAGTGACCAACGTTATTTATGATATATAATTTTTCGCGATAGAAAGTTTCCACTCGAAACGCCTACGAATCTCTTTACGATTTAAGCGCCTTCAAATCTTTGGATTACCTTGACGCTTGCCGGGCGACATTTTTTTATATTCAAATATAATTTACAAAACACTATTTATTGTAACAGAATTATTAAAAAAAATTATACTGAGATCATATAGGGAATAAATATTTTAAATCAATTCTTTTCATTTTATTTACATTTGGATTCGTATCTCACTTTTTATTTATTTTTTATTTCTTTTTGTTTCAATGTTTTTAATTACATTACAATCGAACAAAATCAATACACAAATTATGTATGTTTGCGAATGTGATAATTGATCAATGAAAACATATACATCCAGTTTTATTTAATTTTTTTTTTTCATTTTCATTCTACTTCGCCGTTCATCATTACCCGCCCGTCGTCCACACAAATTGTGTTTTTTTAAGTTTCTTTATACTTTTAATTGCTTGTAAAAGGAGTTTTCCCCGATTATGTTTTTCTTACGTTTTCGTAAATTTTCGTTCATTTTTTCTTTATAATTTATTCAATATATGAGTTTCCGTTTTAGGTTTGTGTCTATTCCGTTTATTCAGTTTGTCTTTTATTTTAGTTTGTTTCTTTTTCTTCGAGAGTAGATTACTTTTTTCGTTTGTAAGTTTTTATTTGCGTTAAATTACAATAATTGATGTCCGCACACAAAACACGGGTTGAGGAAAAATCACCCGAGCGTATGAAATTTGATTGGAGTTATTTGAAATTGCTTTTTAAAGGGATCAGAGCACGATTCAAAATTGCATTTATTGATATTTATATATATTGAATTCTCTTTGAAACGTTCACCTTCAGATGTATAGAAATGAAGTGATACTTTCCTATCGTTAAAAATCGAACGAATTCTGTTTGGGTGTTCAGCGATTGGACAATATTTCAGTTATATATTCATGCATTCTCTGAATATTATTCAGATTCGAGAATTTATTTACAAGAAGTAATTGTACATAATATGCATATTTAATATGGTAACCACTTGCAAACGTTATATTGTATGTGTAATTTGTTGTTGTGTGCAATAGTGTCTAATTCCAAGAAAAGAAGCTTTTTTTTCGATTTTCATTTTCTTTTTTCTTAAGTATTTTATACTTTTCCTTTGTAAGAATGTATTAGTTTAGTAAACGAGAGGGTTGTAGGATTTTGTCTTATAAATTTACAAAATAAAAAAAAATGGTTCTTTTTAATTTTTAGTTTTTCTTTCTTTAATTTTAAGTTACATATTGTGTAGTATAATGTTTAATTTTTACAACCCTCAATCATATTTGTAGAGTTATATTTCATTTTGTAAGAAGAGAAAAAATTAAAAAGTGGAAGAATTAAAAGTGAGAGCATCGTGCGTGGTATGATAAGCTGAGAGGTCAATACCATGTAATTTGATATATTTTTTTATAAAACCTAATGAAAGCATTTGTCTAAGCGAGAAAATTGACTACCATTGATTTCAGCCTGATTTTCTGATACGCAGAATTTTCCGTATGTCCAAAAATATGGGAGCTGGTAATTTACTTAGTATAATTTATTTTCAAAACTTTTGAAAAGTTTCGGTTGATCGCTGTACTAGAGGTTATGGCAAAATAACATAGATAATATCCGTGCATCTATTGTTTTGCTAAGATATCAAATAAGAAAGAATATACTCCAAGTTAAATATCGCAAAAGCAATCTTTACAATTTGAAGTAAGCCTAGAATTGAATCTATCGATTGGCTTTTTTTCCTGGTTGAATTTTTCGAACAGCGCTATAACTGCTTCCTACTCACTGAATTTTTTCTTAGTTTGATTTTTTCTCTTTTTTCTTCGGGATTATTTTTGTTTAATTAGGTTGATTTTTATGATTTCTCAATTATATATCATTATATATTCTGCAAATCCAATACAACATTTATGTTTTGTATTTTTATTTCAGTGTAATTCTGTAATTTTAATTTGTAAGTTTCAGTTTTCATTATTTCCATTTTTTTCTATTTTTTTTTTCAATACATGCAGGTTTATTATATGTATATGTTTTACGGTAGAATATTATACATCCATATAATTAAACATTTAGATTATTTGATTTTATTATATCTTTTTTTTTATATTTTAGTTTTTTAAGTATATTTTTCATTTCTTTAATTACTATAAACAGAAAACAACAACAAAAAATTTGTGTGGTTCAATTTTTTATTTTTATTTTTGATTTCTCTCTAAATAAAATATATCATATTTTTCTTTATATGTCCTACAAAAGTGGTTTTATTTTTTTCAGATTTTTTTTTATTATAATTTTCATGTTATATTTGTGTATGTTGAAGATTTGAATGGATGACGCTTGTCTTTGATCTCAATAGTTAATCCAGTTCAAAATATGCACAGTTGTTCCGATTTATTAATGTGGCTTGAACTTTTGAGTCTTAGGTATGCAAATGCAATTGAAAGTTTAATAGCCAATGCATATGGTGTAGGGTTCGGACATAACGTTGTTTATTGTGTATTTGCCACTCATAGAAGCGGTCGCTATGTATTCGGGGACAATGTATTTATTAAATTAATTATGGGGATTTTAGGTTAGTAAGTGTCCTGTCCGTAGACTATGATGTCCCATATGGCAGGTTGAAGGTGTGTTCTATGCACTTACCAAAATAATTGTGGCGGGTAACATTGTGTAATGGACGGTTTGGTGGGCATCTGAAGATGCCCGTGGGGACGGATCCTAAGGTAGCATAATGACCGTGAAGGTCGGGCCGTGCCATCTGGCGAAGAAAAGGCCCCTCAACGAGCTAAGCAGCGGCATATGCTTGCTGTAGCTCAGTTTGAGAGACGTGGGCGGGGTTTTCGCCACTCGTTGCCCCTGTCCTTTACGTATTAAGAAAAATTCATAGGTCTGGGAAAGACAACGCAAACATGGGAGGCAAAAATGGGGAATAATAAAAAAAGACGATAAGGATGAAATGATTGGCGGACGGCTTAGTTGCCCTCGCTCTCGTATGGGGGCTAGGTGTAATGGAACCCTCGACCTCTCGTACCACCGACAGATCATTACTCATCAGGTGCTGCCATCGATCTGCCGGTGAAAGCAGCACTACCAGACCATAATATGGTTCATTACAATTGGCCTCCTTACAGAGCTTAACTGGAAGATCTTCATATACATTTTTCATTATAGGACGTCATTTTATAGTGTGTTGTAAATTGATCTCATTGGCGGCTTTCACACGAAACGCACGATACAGAAGATTCTAGCAGAAAGACCCAGTGGCGAGAGACCTTTCTATACGAGTCTAATTTTAAACTAATCGTCGCACAGACAAAGCTCGCTCGCCACTGGTGCTTTCTGCTAAAATCTCGTGTATCGTGCGTTTCGCGTGGAAGCCACCATAGGGTGATTGTACACTCGACGCGAGACTTTGGCCTAGGATCACGTAATTTTTCTCGTAGTAGGAAATTAAGCATGCGTTCCATCCATATGTGTATACTCGCACTTGTGCCAAATCACAAAAATTAATAGGCGTATTTTATTCAACAGTCCAGAACAGAATAACTTGTTTGAAAAAAACGATACAGAACATATCAGAGTAGCCAAGAGGAAAATGGAGTGTCTTTGCTTGGAGTGTGTCTTGGTTTAGTTGGCATTCAAACGTCAACTCTAAAGAGAAAAGTTAAATCCTCAGTACAGATACAATCTGACAAATTTCGTTTAGGCAGCAAAATATTTCGCACGTTTACTGTAGCATATAATTACACAGAATCAACATTTTATTATCAGGAAATGAATTCGATGTGGTTCACAAACTGTATAAGAGAACTGCATTGCCCGCAGCGAATTCGAATATTTCAACCTTATGAATTCGTCTTCAGAACAAAAAAATCCTACACCAGCTAGCTGCTCATCGAGAGTTATCGAGAAAAATGTTGTTAGCATATTGTGTGCAATATTTGGTCTGCTCTGATCTGTTGAATAAAACGCAGCAAATATGTTATTAGAATACATATTTCTATTTATGTACACATGGCGCGTTCTTTTGTACACCAATGTAGATTAATTCGGATTAACAACACGCAATTTCAACAATGCGTTAACCTGGAGAACTCTACGGGCTAATAAACCTACACTATGGCGAATTTATTATGGAAAATTATAAATTTTTCTCTATTGCATTTACAGAGAATTTGCAAAATCCCACATTTCCGCTTTAAGCGAAATCTCATACAAAAACTGTCAAAAATCCGGTTCACACGAAAATTTTCGCTTTTCTCAGTACTTTGCACGAAAATCCCATACACAGACAAAAGTCTCGACACCGTGAATTTTATTTCGTGTGGAAACCTGTCATTACAGTGGCATTCGCTCTCTTTTAAGTGAGAAGGGGAAATTCAAGTGTCGTGTAGAGCGCCGCGGATATGTGCTGTGTGGAAGTTTCCACTGTCACTTTTTTGTGGGAGAGATAAATGGAACATTTTCGCACGAAAGGGTTTGTACCAGCCTTTAGGTGGTAAGAACCTAGAACCCATAAACGAGAGATTTATAGTTCCTAAATCAGAAATTCCTGGAGTGTCGTGAAAATTCTCTCTAAATGCGATAGAGAGAATTTTCGTATTGTTCGCGAAACAGGAATGTTTCTAGAATGTTGTTTGAGTGAAGGAAGGAAAATTACTTTTATTTTCTAACCTTACACCTATTAAGTCCTACACGGCGTTCACACTGTCTGGAAAGCGATGCTATGCTTGCAGGCCAGATCCTAACATCTTCATGACATTCCCCCAGGATTCACGCTCAACTCCTGGAGCGACCGGTAGGTCAGTGCGTAGAGGCATCAGTCTCAAGTTTGACTACCGGCGTTTCGGGTTCGAATCCCGTCCACGACGACGTTCGTGGCCATAGATGTTTGTGTTGTCTTCCCCCTATGATGCGGGTCGTAATAATAAGCCACAGCATCTCCCGAATTGTCGCAGGTACGCGGCTAAATGGGGAGCAGGACGTGGATGCTGGCAACTGCATTCTCGGAAACTAGTTTATGCCAACGAAACGTCAATTAGGCCACATACAACAGTTGACGCGCTATGCTCCACAAGGGGTTAGGGCAATTGAGTGGTAGTACTTTCAACTCCTGATGAGGCTATTGAGAAGGCTGGAAAAAATTCTTTCACGCAAAAAGGACAAACTGTTAAACTTAGTGTCATCATTGGATAGGTTCAGAAGAGGCACACTGACGAACCGTAGCGGGACTACTCAGTAATTCATTTTGGGCCTTCTGAACGACATGTCCCATTAGCTGTGAATTTTTTGTCTAGTCTCTTTCCCTTTCCTTTACACATTTTTTTGCATGCGTGTTTACAAAAGTTTTCCCCTCTGCGTGGATATCACATGTGAACTGTCAAAATCATTGCCGCAACATGCTCGGCAAATTGAGCAGAAATATTTTCTGCTCAGTGAAATCGGAACTTGTTCTATTGTATGTACCTATGCAGGGAAAATTTACCCACATTTTTCCATTGTTCCGGAACAGGTGCGCCTTTTGAAGTCATCCATTGAATGATCAGTGATTTCAATCACAAAGGCCGCGGTTTGGTGATTATTCAGAGATCTGGGGCTCTATAATGCTATTCGATTCGAATCGAATTGCTGCCGAAAGGTTGAAAATGTTCCATGTAATTCGAAAACGAATTTCTCCATTTCAATAATCATTCGATATGAGATTTTTCATTCGAAGCGAATACTCGTTGATAATTGCTATGGGTAAATTCGTTTTTATCCTCTCGGAAGCTATTGTGAGTCAGGCAAGTAATGCCGACATACTCTCACGCTTACTTCTCACCTTGGATGCAGCATGTGTCCACTCCTACCGCATACATCTGCAAACTCAGATTTGGTTGGGAAACAGCTTGGATCCCGCAAATTGGGATGGAGGGACAAGCAATCAATCTCTTACCAATTCCCATGAAGCATAATACGATTACCAGTTTCGGGAGAGATATTACTCCTGGGGCCCTATCATGTAATTCGATTCGAATCGAATTGGTTTCGAATGGATGAAAATGGTGCTATGTAACTCGAAAACTAATTTCCCAATTTAAAAAAATCATTGAGTATTCGCTTCGAATTAAAAATTTCGTGCCGAATACTCGATGAATATTGAAATTGAGAAGCTTGTTTTCGAGTTACATGATACCACTTTCATCCTTTCGAAAGCTATTCGAATCGAATTGTATGATAGGGCCCCTGTATTTTGTCGTTACACCAATGTTGTGGAGGAAAATGTAAGTGTGTGAACGCTGACTTACTTATGCGTAAACGCAATAAAGGTCAAAGTTGCACTAATACGACTTCCAATGATTTGCCGGAAGATGTTAAGGATTCATCACCTTTCCCAAAGTTTCAAAGTTGCTTCGCCAATATGAAATTAGTCTACGAGTTACAAATGCCATTGGTAAAAAAAACTACCAACTACGGTTGTCGGAATAAGCAGTTAATTCTATTCTCGGCACCTTGATCGCAGCTTGCTTTAAACCCATTTTACGAGTACTGTTGCCCAATTTGAAATTCCATTAATATTTTAATTGTTTCAGGTCATCAATGAATGGATTAACCTACAGCAGCAATCTACTTGCATGTCAACGATGTTGTACAATTTACTGAGTACATAGGACACACATTGTACACAACGCCAGTTAGGTCAATCACAAACCTCTTGCCCGTTTTCCGTTACCAATGATTGTCGCATTTTCTGGTGCGCATTTCGGAGTTTATTGGTCTAGGCTAGGATAGCTCAGTGCATTGAAACGTCAGTCGCCACCCGTGGCCATGGTTGTTTGTGATGTCTTCCTCCTGTGCTATGACTTTTTCCGACTTGTCGCAGAATGTGGCTAAATGTGCAGGATATGTGTGTTTCCACAATAAGAGCGATTCGTCAAAATGGAGCTTCAAATTTCTGGAGCCGAGTGTGTATAGCGCCTATAATATCGTCCTCGCAGTTTCTTCGGATTTGAAGATCACACCAGTGACCCACTGGTCTCTTAAGTTTAGTATTTTTTTTGTCAGTCCTGTGAGATCTATTTTGTATTATCAATCTTTTTGAGTATGGCTTCTGTAAGCCTTCACATCTATTCAATTTGTTTAGATTGATTTTCATTTTTTTTTTCAACTATTGTCAGTTTCAGCAGGGGCAGGTACCCGTCATAAAACTCGCGCCTGAATCTCTATTTTATGTACATTGTAGAGTTTAGACGAAGCTGTTCACTATTATTAGTTCAGAGGCAGGACCTCGGCGCCCCTCAACAGATTGTAAAATGGTGTTCCAGCTTAATCACTGGCTAGACCCCGTCAGTACAACTAGACTGATAAAGAAAAATAAAAAATCACGAGCCTAGAAAGGCGTGAAGCAATATCTAGACAGTAGTGTGCATTCATTAAAAGTGAGCCAAAATCGGGATTAGTCTTATTAGATGGTGTTTGGGGATTTAATAGTGGATCATCCCATTTTAACTTTGATGTAGCTGGATTGAATGGGTTCATAGTGATAATGAATTCGAATGAACGGGTCGACTTCAACTTCTTCAACCTAAAAAGTAGGCATTGCTTTCCCGGGGCTGTAATACAGATGGAGCGGGTTCCATAACATAGTTAATCAAAGCTGTAGTCAACTCTTGACTGCTATCATAGTCAGCTAATAGCTGGGTATAGCTCTGAGTGTTATGGAACGATAATAGTCGTAAAATTGCGAAAAGCACCATCATCTTGATATGTATATGTACACCACTTTTCTCAAATTCGGTTAAATTTGAGGTACTTAACTGCATAAAACAAGTCTTAACCAAAACAATCTAGTCCAGTATTTTTAGGGTTTGGCGGGGAAAAAATATAGAAGTTTTTTTTTTCTCAATTTCGGTTTATGTTTTTTGGGGTGCTGAATCCGAATTTCAACTTTGCCACCTCGAAAAGTTGATGCGTTCTGAGAAAACTGTGCCAACTCGCTCTTTTTCGTTTGCTTATAACTTCGAAACTATCCACTTTTCGACAAAATGTCATACTACAAAAATAAACTATTAAATTTCCAATAAATAGCCCCTATTGGGTTTTTTCGTCAGCCGAACGGTTTAGGCGCTAGGGGGCGTTGAAATTTGAGAAAAAATTGAATATCGGCTAAAAACATAGTGTTTGCCTATTACTCGGAAACAATGGCTAAGTTCATATCACACAACAGTTGGCATACTGTTGCTAATTTGATTTATGAACTCTCTCCACTGAGTTTTTGATGGACGCAACATGCTGTGAAAAATGTCATTGGGTGGTATGCATAATAATGAGGATATACTCAAGAGTGAAGTCTATTGAGGACATTCCTGAGTCTGCTATGTTCGGTGAATCGAGTGGAAAAGTTGTATGCATAAAACTACTCTCCGCTCCATAGTGAAAATTGAGTGGAATTCTGTCAACTCAGCTTTACTCCACTCGACTCACTTTATGCATACCACCCATTTTCTCCATCACAAAAATTTCTCCGCTGGCTAGGACCAGCATATGATGACAATCCTGAAATGACACTCGCGCTGTCATATTCATACGATTTTTCGACAGTAGTCAGTTTTGAACTGGAAGTTTGACAATCGATGGATGACTAGATGCGAGTGTAGTTCAGAACACAACAACGTGTTGCAATGCTGCTTCGATACTGTTGCCACAGCATGTTGCGATTCCGCTATGTGTTAAGAACTTAGCCAATGTCAGTTAAAAAGGAAGCACAATAAATTTCCTACAAGATTGAACCGCTTAGGTGCTAGAGCGTATTGACGTTGTGTTTTTTATACAAATCTGCAGATTCGACTTTCTGAACAATTCCATATATGTAATTTTGAAACAATTTCCCAATAAATATTTAAACAAAACGCAACTCTTTAAGTCATATAAAAAAGAAACAAAATATCAAATATATTTCAAAAGAAGATAACAAATTTAGTCAAGTTATCAGGGAGCAACTCGTTCAAAAATATCATATGCCTACTGCAATTTATTGTGATAGTAATGGAAGATTCAGTTTTGACGAAGACGTTTAGCAGTTGAAGATGTGGGTTGCTTCTCTTTCTCACAGGATGTGAAATGTTATATAGATACTACAGGTGGTTCATCGTCAAAAACCTCTTCATCGGCGTAATATTGTTGGTCATTTTCGCAGGTCTCTTCCCAAGTTTGGCACAATTTTGAGCAGTGCATGCCAGACCTCCTACAGTCGCAATTAGCTTTGCAGTCCTTCTTGCATTTACAAGAAATTCCCTGATTGATAGTTGCAGGATCATCTAATGTGGTGGTTGGCATCAGCCCGTTTTTCGTCCTTTTCCACCCAAACATTTCTGTTTTTTTTTTCTGTACTCAGCCACTACTGAACTTGACGGTAACCTCTAGGAGAGTGCTGTCGGGGGTAGTGCAGACAAATTTGGCGTCACCTTATAAGCTCAGGTGTTGTACAGCTTATATCTCAATTTATTCAATGATGTGCATGGTTTCACTAATAATAACAAACAAAAGAGAAATTTTTGTGATATGACTTTTTGTCGAAAAGTCGATAGTTCCGAAGTTAAAGCAAAAAAAAAAACGAAAAAAAGAATTGTTTTCGCGCAGTTTTTATCGGAATGCATCAAATTTTCGAGATGGCAAAGTTGTAATTTGGATCCAGCACCCCAAAAAACATTAACCGAAATTGAGAAAAAAAACTTCTATACTTTTTTCCTGAATCCGACTCTTAATTGACCCGTAAATACTGACTAATTGCATAACATAGGCCGTTGACAACTGTCACTTTGACTTTGCGTGTACGTGTGTAAGTGATAGCTATTGACAGCTAAGCTCATGAGCACGAGGTAGAATAACTGACTATAGAGCCAGCTATCGTGAGCTATGGAACGACGAGAATCGAATACAGTAGCTGACTATTGGACTTATCGGAATGGCAATACAGTGCGCCACATAATTATAGAACCACCGCAAAATTTGCCACTTTAAAACTTCCTTTCAAAGCTGATGTTGGTCTGTTCACAAATTACAATTACCCGATGAAGGGAGAGAAGTTAACATAAATCTATACCATTACCAGCCTAAATTAGAAAATAATTCAACAAAGTTTTCTTACATCCTGTCTCAAAATTATAGAGCCATTTCAAAATAACTAAATTTATTCATACTTAAAACTAATATTATGAGAGAAACTTAAATTAATAAGCAATTGGTCCTCCATTTTTATGTATGACCTGGAAGATGCGGTTTGGCATACTGTCTACCAAGTTTTGTAAGACAATGGATTCCAGTGCTTCCCAGACTTCAGATATTCCTACTTTCAAAGAATTTACGTCTTCGTAAGTTTTATTATTAGCGTAAATCCGACGTCCAATTATTCCCCACAAATTTTCTATTGGTTTGCAGGTGGCTGGCCAGTCAAGAACCGTAACTTCATTTCGCTCAAACCATTTCTTTTAGTGTCAATGCTGGTGTGTATAGCGGCGTTATCTTGCTGATATATTAGTTTTAAACATCGATGCTTCCGTAAAAATGGCAACAGTCTACTTTCTAGGACATTCTGGTAATCCTTACTGTTCATTTTTGAGGAAGTGAATACCAGATTCAGGTCCCGTGAGCACAAAATGCCGCCCACACCATACAACTTCCGCCACCGAAATTCCTTTTTGAAAAATATATAGGCTCCTTCCGTAAGTCACGCCAATAATTGTTGTAGCCATCAGGTCCGTCCAACCAAATTTTTTTTTCATCGCTGTATATTACATAAATAATACTTACTAATACTTATAATTGTTTACAAGTTTTCACGTTTTGTATGAATAAATAAAACACTCTTACCACTCGGTGCTTAACTCTCCAGACTCCATTGCCGGTTCATGTTCAATCTCCCAAATTCTAACCACTTTTATTTATGAAGAGCGGTGCTGTCAACATTTCAGATGGTACAATGTTCGGATTATTTTTTATAACCCGCCGAATTATTTCCCTCGACACAGTTGTTTCGGATCTGTGCGAGAGATTTCGTAGAATTCAAAGGTGTAGCAATGATTTTTCTTTTATTTCGTTGAGAGAGTTTGGATGGACGGCCTGGACGTTTTCTCGTTCCATACTTTTCCGGATTTGCTAGAAAATTCTGTACCACATGGTGCGATCGCTTTATTTTGCAAGCAATTTACCGCATACCAGAATTCCAGTATGCTTCTACCATTCCTTTTTCCTTAGGTGAGAGAATTTTTCCACGTGGCATATTCAGAAAAATTAATTTTAGGCTGTTTAAAAAAAAATTTAAAACACAAACTAAAAATCGATACAGTGGCTCTATACTTTTGTGACAGCACGAAAAGACACTTTTACTGTTATTTCTATTTATAATACCATATCACCACTGAAACTGCTTGCATGTGCACTGATGATGAATGCCAAACATACACTGCACGTTTTATAACTTTAAAGCGATTAGAAATTAAGAAATGCCGAAATTAGCAATTGGTTCTATAATTATGTGATGCACTGTAGTTACTGATAGTTGACTATAGTCAACTAAAGCTGTATTATGAAGCGTTCTCATGATTTTCAAGATATAAATTTATTCGACTATATTCAAGGAATTCGATTAAA